>JAOTQM010000348.1:0-2497500 GCA_026939265.1 Oreonectes daqikongensis
TTAATTTTTTCCTTCTATGCCACAGTTGACTTTAGTTTTCTCATTGCTTACAGATAAAAATATTTCTTTTTAACAATTCAATCACAATACACAACACAAACCACCATCAGTTTGTTTAAAGGGGCAAGACAGGCCATAAAATAAAGCTTGCTATCTTTGAGAGAAAATTTGGGTGCCTGTGTTTTATCAAGAGTCAATATATTTTGCAGAAGAATGTTGGGAATTACAGAACTACAGCACATATTTCAAAATCAATTGATTAAAGTCCCAGAACCCGACCCCATTATCACAATAAGCTTTAAAAAATGAAATAATCCACAAATAAACACATCAAAAAGATATCTAATATAACAAATATGAACAACTATTTGTTAATGGTATGTTATTTGTTATATTGCAAAACTATTTCTTCAAACAGGTGTCCAAACACTCCCTCTGTCTGTCACTAGGAAATCTCTGTATTTTCTCTGCATATACTGTATGGGAAAAAATAAAAAATCTTTTATGTACTTTCCCAATATCAAATAATTGTGACCCAGTCAGTCTATGAAATCCAAGCTAAAGTTTCATAATTCTGAGATGAGCATCAAAGTTTGATTTCAACCATTAATTCACTATGATTTCAATCTTTGACATGTCATTTAAGATATTAAGGTTATTTTTTCCACACAAAGTTCTTGACATTACATTACAAAACATTACAGCATGTATGATGATTTGTGACCCTGGAGTTTATTACATTATGTGAAAGCTGAATAAATAAGCTTTCTATTGATATATGGTTTGTTAGGATAAGACAATATTTGGTTGAGATATAACTATTACAGTGTTATCAGACTTTAGCCATTAATATGTTTAAAAGCAACTAAAAAAGCACAAATATTGACCCATACAATGTATTTCTGGCTATTACTGTAAGGGGCGGTTTCCTGGACAGGGATTAGACTAGTCCTAGACTAAAAGAAATGTAAGAGCTGTCCAAACTGAAAACAACTTGCACTGACATATCTCAAAATACATCAGTGCCTCTGTGTTGTCTCAAAATGCACACAAGTAACGTATGTTTGTTAAAACTACTTACATTTCTCAATTAAACTAAGGCCTAGTCTAGGTTTAAGCTAATCCCTGTCTTGGAAACCACCCCTAAATGTTCTTGTGCTACTTAAGATTTGTGTCCAGGATTTTATGTAGAAAACAGAAAATCACAAAAATACACTTGTTGGGTTTTCACATACTGAGTCACAATTAATCTCACATTTTCTAACAACTGACTTAAAAAAAAAAAAAAATAATAATTTAAAAAAACACACTAAAACTAAGTCCAATTTGAGTAAAACCTTCTGAAGAATATTTTGTCAAACATGTAAATGTGTCAATGAAAAATGGACAATCAAACAGCAGAACCATGTAAGATTCTTTCTGTATTCTCTCTCTCTCTCTCTCTCTGTATTTAGTTATCTCGCTTCGATTTGGTGACTTAAAGTGAAAACATTTTTCTCATATAAGATAATGTTTGGTGGCTTTTTATATAAATGTATTGTTGGTTTAAATGACGACTCTGTGGTTAATGTATTGCAATAAAGTTTTTTTGAAAAATCAAAATATTCTCTCTTTTTTACTGGTTTCTACTGGAGAGAGAGAGAGAGAGAGAGAGAGAGAGAGAGAGAGAGAGAGAGAGAGAGAGAGAGAGAGAGAGAGAGAGAGAGAGAGAGAGAGAGAGAGAGAGAGAGAGAGAGAGAGAGAGAGAGAGATTGACGAACAAGACGCAGGTGTTGTTAGTATTAGCCACTGAAGTGTAAATGATGTTTGCTAAACTCTAGCAAAATGAGTTTGCATCTGCTATATCTCACTAAATAGCCATCAAAACACACAAACAATCACACACACACAATCTCACACAACTAAAAACACAGACACCACACAACATACACAATCTCAGCAACACACAGGTTCAGTTTCAAAATATAGTAAGGTAGTATAATCATTCATTTTTAGTAAAAGTTGCAGATTTTACATTTATGCAGATGCATATATTACAAGTATATATCACATTATACATCTCATGACATACATATTGCTGCCCATTCCAAACCAGCCACCTAGAATGTTCTATTTCAACTATTATGCCGACTATGAACTTTGGGAGTAGACAACAAGGCAACTAGGTTTTGGAACAGAGGTTTGATACAACCAAACCAAAACACACATGCATGTATGAAAAATGCATGTATTACACTATAAATAATAAACAGTTAATTCGTTTTTCTTTCCATTCTTTGTTCCCTCATTTCATAGCATCATTGCAGGAAAATCTCTCTTTCTTTTTATGAGTATGTGTGTGTGTGTGTGTGTGTGTGTGTGTGTGTGTGTGTGTGTGTGTGTGTGTGTGTGTGTGTGTGTGTGTGTGTGTGTGTGTGTGTGTGTGTTCATAATAGATTTTGGTAAAAATGACAGAAATAAAGGCTTTGAGTTTTACGACTTCAGCAGTGAATTCAGTAATGACTGGCTGGCCAGACCAATTCCCATCCCTAAACATCCACTGCTTTACATCTGGCAGGCAGTTTTCAAATGGATCAAGAGGCCATATCATCACTGTCCACCACAAATCTCCATTTCTTGCAGCTCCGCTTTTCTCTGAACGTAAATTGAAAGCGGGCACAAACATGTTCTTTGTCTTCTAGACGTTTGGCAGGTTTGGGAGTGAAAATAGTTTGGAAATGTCATATTTTTTCCTGACAGAACTGAACTCACTCATCAAAATATTTATTAATATTATACACTACCTTTCAAAACATCAGACTTGACGTGCAGCGCTGGCCACTAGTATTACTGACAAACTTATTATATCTTGATCTTTCGTTCAGTAATCCAAACCTAACTTTACTAGCCAGACACTATGAGTGTTTTCAAACATTCTTCGATTCCTGGCGAAAGGTGCTTTGGGTAAAAGCGTCAAAAATGATCACTATTCTTCATCAACATAAAATCTATAGAAAATAAATTACATTCACAAACATTCACATTCAAACTTCATTAAGATCAATAACAATTCGTTTTCCACCTGATACATCACACACCACTCAAATCCAAAAATGTACAAATCCAACTTCTAGCATCTAAAGCTCGCTCAACCTAAACGTTAAAGACCCATAAAACTGAAGATAAAGACAAGTCAATCTGATCAGCTCACGACCGACTGCCCTCTACCGCAAAAGCACCTCAAATCTCTTTCTGAGGTCAAGCTGCAAAAGCAAAATGCGGTCGAACGGTTCTGCACATAAATGCGAGATGTGTTTAGATTTTGTGTGAACTGCAGCCAAATTAGTCAAGCACACACACAACACACTCAACACACAACAACACACTCGCTCATACAAATCTTTTATTAGCCAATCAAAAACTCTCTTTTAGTACCAGCCAAACAGATGCTCACGAATGAGACCTGAGAGAGAGAGAAAGATTCCAAAAGCCAAAAATCTTTTTCTTCCTTCCCTCAATTTGTGGTCCTCACACTTAAAAAACAGGACTGTGCGAGAATTTGCCAGAGTTAAGAAGGCAAATAATCTCTTGCTTTGCCAACTCTAAAATCTGATTACGGAAAGTAACAATTGGCTTTAAAGGGAAAAGTTTACCCAAAATAAAAATGTTGTCATCATTTACTCCCGCTCAAATTGTTCCAAATCTGTATAAGTTTCTTTGCTCTGATGAACAGAACAATGCTTATAACCAAACAGTTATTTCCCCCCATTGACTACCAAAGTAGAAAAAATTACTTTATAATTTTTTGTTCAGTTGAAAACAAAATTAGATATTTTGAAGAATGTAAGACAGTAAGTTCTGGGGCACTTTTGACTACCATTGTCATTTATCCTACTATGGTAGTCAATGGGGGAAAATAACTGTTTGGTTATAAGCATTCGTCCAAATATCTTTCTCTGTGTTCAACCAAACAAAGACATTTATACAGGTTTAAAAAAAAGAGAGTGAGTAATTCATTTTCATTTTTGGGTGAATTATCCCTTTAAGTGAGGTAAAAAAAAAACAAGCAACTTTCCAGTAAATATATATAAAACAGTTAAAGGGTTATAAATTGTATGTGTATAATGAACACATTTTCTTTGATCTTTTCCTGGGATAAATGTTGGAAAATTACTAATATTTGCTACTAATAACAGAAACACAAGCTGAACCTTCATCCACAACTACACATTTGAACTACAGCAACACTAAACCTGATGATAAAGGAGAAAGTATTTAGGTAATATACTATATAAAGTCAAGGTAAAATGTCTTACATTGACAAGAATTATGATGAATTTTAACTTGTGAAACACACACACATGGTTGGGATGATGACAAACTCCTGAGCACTAACACTCTCATGCAGGGTGTGAGATGTGTTCAGAATATAACACACAGCATCATATTAATGGCTGTTATTAATCATCTGCTCATATTACATTATAACAGCAAAATGATTTCCAACAGGATCTGTTCATTCTTCAGCATGGAAAAACATCCCAACCAATCTCCTCTCATAATTCAATACAGCTGCTATATTCCCTTTTCTCCTCCTCTCATAATTCAGTGAATACACACACACACATTCATTGCATGTCACATTCAAACACAGCTGTAAATTTAACAAGCTCTTTATAACTGTCAGAGGCAATGTTGTTCCACCTGCTCCACTTCCATATGATCTCACAGTTACTGCCCAACAAATTACAAACACACACACCGTTTCTTTCCTTCGGCTCTTACCCTACTGCTCATTCACCCCCTCGCTCTCTCTGCGGTACTGTCAGGATAATCCCTGATTGGTGGAATACAGTTTGAGTGACAGGTAGATGGAGTGATGCCGCTTTGTGTTTTCTCAGACCCGGAGAGGTCAGCGGAGGTCAGTGGAGGTAATGAGGCCATCAAAATGCAGAACAGAGAGACTTAAAAACAGAAAAAAAAGAGTTGAGGGATTTCTGTCCTCTTCTTCTGGAATACTAGTTGTTCACCCATAGATACTGTACCAACATGGGTGAGTAAATAACTGAATTTTCATTTGTTTTAAATGAATCCTTAAGAACTGTATATATAACCACTTTTATATATGACAATACCATTTAGTATCTTTTTTGGACACTTTTGAATGACGAAAAATGTAGAGAGTACATCAGTAGAGTTGACCATATACTGTAAATAAATGCCATATAAAAGTAAATAATATAAGACTCTGGCAATATATATCAATCTGGAGACTTATCAGCACAATATAAGACAAGGTACAGAATATACTGTATACAATCTTATACAGTATTGAGAGCTATATAAGAGAACACCATGTTTCCTAAAGGAATCTAACAAAAGCAGGCAAATACATACGTTTGTATTTCGCATTGGTGTTTGTTTTACCGCCTTTAATGTGCTGTAATATAACTAAAACAATGGGAATTTATTAAGGAAAAAAAATATTCTTAACTTTCATAAATGTAATGTCTTAATGCAATGCAAATACATTTTATTAGCCCGAAAATGTCCCTCTTACTTGTACTTTTTCTCTTGTTTTAATTGGTTAATATAGACATCGTTTCATGAGATCCACCTCGTACTATTAAAGCCAAAAACTACAAGCAGCACCTCACGAGATCAGTGTTCATTCAGAAAGAATCTACACTGAACAATCCAAATCACTCCCGAGTTTCCAGAAGATCAGATGAAAACGGAGAAATATAGGTAACCTGGCGATCGTGATGGTCCTCATGTGTTCTCAGAACAGCAGAAAACGTATTTATCAACAGCAGCTAAATACAGCTCTCTTTCTTACTCTCTGCTTTATTTACTTGAAATGACACACTGTGGCTTTGGAGATTTGCTGTGAGGAGTGTGGGATGTATAGACACACCATATAAACACCGGCTGATGCGCGGGGAGGAGGGACAGGTCTGCTTTACTCTACCAAATTACCTCATGTCAGGGATTAGAGAGGAAGAGATCTAAGGGATGATGGGGAGAGCTGGAAGTGTGTGGATCTCAGACAGGAGGAGGGGGTGTACTTAAATATGATGATAAACAGAGAGAAATAAACCTCTAAAGAGGAAAATCCTGCAATGTTACCTGAATTCTAAATATATAACATATAGTCTCTCGTGAAATCCTGCATGAAGTCTGATCAACATTTAAAATCAACATAACATCAAAACTGATCATAATAAAACTGATTTTCATAATACAAAAGGCCGCATCTACTGAGCATGTGTTTGTGTTCTCAAATTGTAATAACGTTTGTTTATGTTGTTGCCACTGAAACCGACTATATAAATTATATAAATGTAAATAAAATTGAATGCAATAATAATTTATATTACCTCTGGTATTTGAACGGCATAGGGCTGGTTGTGAAATATTGGAGCGTTATCATTTACATCGCCAATCTGTATGTTCACTGTATCCTTGACCACCTGAAAAGTCAAACAAATTTACATTTACATTTACATTTATTCATTTGGCAGACGCTTTTATCCAATTGAGGAAAACAGCAAGTGATTCGTCTAAGTAAAGCAATATTCACGAAAAGTGCCAGTAATAAAGTTTCAGATACAAGATGGTATAAGCAAGTATGCAGAGAACATTAGAAAAGAAAAAGAGATATTTTTTAAGAGACAGTTAAGTGCTCACGGAAGAGGTGGGAAAAGTTATGTAATGCAGTTATAAGGGTTGGTAAAAAAAAAAAGTAGCTTGAATGATGTTCTCAAAGATATCATTTTATACAGTGAATTCCTATGTAGATCGCTATGCAAATGAGAGAAACAAAGTCCAACTTACCCCCTGACTGTCACTCACAAAGAATTCCACCTGCATCTCTGACTTGGTCTGAAACCAAAACACAAAAAGCACCGGCATTATATGAACAGCTTCAGACTCATTCATCGTCATTCACACTACACACATTCATTCATCGGCATTTCTCGTACCTCTCTGTCAAGAGGCTGTCTGAGCCACACGACCCCTGTCGTCTCCTGCACAGCGAAGTACCGCATGGCCTCTTCACCCAACACACCGAAAACCAGCGGCTCGCCGTCCGGATCCACCGCCTGCAGCTGGGTAATGGAAGAACCTGAACACAATCACAGTCAATATTATAATGAATAAAAGAAAACACATCTAAATGGGGTCAAGTAATGAGGAATTATATTTTCCTTGACCTTTTCAAATAGGCCTACTGTAAAAGATACTGTTGAAATACAATGAAAACATACAAAAATAAAAAAATAAAATACATTAAAATAAAAAATTGATTTTTTTTTATTTTAATTAATTTCTTTTGTTAACAGCATGAACCTCACTATATTTTATTAACACACAAAAAAATATTTTTGCACAGATGTTGGGAACAAATTTATTATTATGATTATTCTGACATTCTTTTACAGTAATTTTATAAAAACAAGTGGTTGTGTCCCCTTTAAGAGACATTGCTACTGATCAATGAGTCAGAACAGATCTGATGAGTCAGTTCATGTAAATCAGAGCATTAAAGCAGGAAAGACATTTAAGCACACAGTCATTTTAACAGCTTATTTCAGTCATAAATATATATATCCAACAGGACAGGTGAGTCATAGATAAAGGAGAAGTGTGTCATTTTTTCCATGTTAGAATACCTTTATCTCAGTTTAACATGTTAAAGTCCAATCACACAAGTGTAAAATATGACAGTTTTGGGTGGACCCTTACTTTAAAAAGACTTCATCTAATGCCCAGAGCAAATTTCATTTTTCTGTATATAGTCAATTTCTAAACCAGCTTATCCCCTTATTTTTCTTAATAGGTCACAGCATTTTCTCTCGCTCCTTCTCCAAAATCTAATATTGACAACAGTCTCAACCGTGTGTGATGAAGCTCTACAACCTCAGCAATGACCTCCTCTAAGCTCTTCATACGAAGCCTGTGCATGTGTGTGCGCAGTAACAGGTGTGTGTTTATGAAGACACCTGGCGAGGGAGTTCCTGACTCATTCCAGCTTTAATGCCAGACGCCTAATGCTGCAAATCCAGCATTAATGAATAAAACCAACAAAGAGATCAGGATGAATCCCTTCTGTAGTCAAGCTCACACACTTTTATTTTCATACATACAAAACTGCTCACATACACAGACAGGAAGTCAATGTTTTGCCTTGTGCTGACTAGTCATGAATCACATGGGTTCTAAATGACGATGGCAAAATCTGTATTTCTATTGGGACAAGACACCACAGCAACACTTTTGTCATAACCAGACACATCCAGCAAGCACAAAGGTCAATAACTTGCACAATAACACACACACACACACACACACTTTTATGAATTCACAATATTGTGTGACACGAAGGTGAAAACGGCTCTAATTAATGGAAGGATTTATGAAGCGCTCTCACTGTTTATAATGAGATTTATGCAAATTCTGCTGCTTTCATTGCGAGTTATAATTTAGTTGAAGACGGTGAAAATTAAGCATTTTACGTTACACTCATTAATAATAAAGACTTCTCTCTCCCTCTCTCTCTCTTTTAGGGATGGAGAGATCTGTCGTGTGTGGTCAGGAGAGGCGATTGCTCAGTAACAAATGGCTGCTATGAGTCTGTGTCACTGAGCACAAGGGGATTGTGGGAAAGTCAAAATGAAAATCTTAGAGGACTGCATTGCCGACTACTGAGTGTGTGTGACGCTCTCGCCGCTCCTCTCGGGCTGACGGATGATGCTATTTAGCCCTCAGTGAGGGCAGTATTATGCTTATGACTGATACACTGCACATTAACACACCCTACAGCGGAGGTCCACGACAAGAGGAATGCGCCTCCAGGCTCATCTATCTCTCTCTCTCGGTCACAGACCGTCTCTGAAAGTGTTGAGAATGTTTTATTTCAGAGAACCTAACTCATGTTGATGGCACAACGCTGACCGAAACCGACAAACACAAGCACACCTGAACCAAACGACATTGAGTCACTCCGTCAATTTGGCGGTTCTCTTGTGGACCACAAAAACAAAGTGACCATGAGCTGTCTAATGCCAAAAAGACCAAACTGAAGTTTTAATTGATACTGTACCATATCCAAAACACCCCAAGACACTTTAACCCATGCCATGTGTGACTGTGATTCTTATATCAAACACACATTTAAAGCAAACATTCAAATGGAAGACACAAGAGTTTGTATACGGTGTGTGTGTGTGAGAGAGAGGATGCTGAGAGAGAGAGAGAGAGAGAGAGAGAGAGAGAGAGAGAGAGAGAGAGAGAGAGAGAGAGAGAGAGAGAGAGAGAGAGAGAGAGAGAGAGAGAGAGAGAGAGAGAGAGAGAGAGAGAGAGAGAGAGAGAAAGAATAAAATAAAGACAGAGAGAGAGAGCGAGTATGAGATGTGATTGTGTAGAGATGTTGGCAGTCAAGTGTTTTATGTAGCTCCGGTGTGTTGGAGAGGAGGCCGCTGGGTCCAGTAAATCAACTCACAGAGGGCATCCATCCCTGGCTGGATCAATAGACTTTCAGCCCCCGTGACTACACTAAAGCTCCTCTGGGGGTCCGCAAGGGTCTGGGGTCACCACACCACCATCACACCCCCAGCTTTATTACTAGCATCCCAGCTGTCATGTTGTACTGCAGTACATGTGCACACACACAGTTCTGACAAACACAATTAAAAACGATCTGGACCGGACCTAAATGGAGAGAGAGAGGAAATATCAGAAATATTTCATTTAAATCCCATTTGTTTTGCATAGCAAAGGAGAGTAAAAGAAGACTTTTACTTTATCTTAAAGAGTAAATATTTTGTGATTTTTAAGGTCGTACTTTGGTTTATAAAGTGTCCAACAACACGTTTACGTACATGCAAGGTGTAAAAACACTTTAATTTTCTAATAATAGGCATTTATTATGACTTTACTTCTAGATTGACTCTCAAATGATTTGTTCTGCGATTCATCTCTAATCCGTCTACTCTGATTTGATCGGTCAGATGGTCTAGTCGGCTGTGATTGGTCTAGCGCGTACAGCGTGTGTTCAAGTTTTCACAGGCGGTCCAAGAAAAACGCAGGTGGTCACGGAAATGAAACTAGAACATCCAACGACTCGTCCATTGGCGTTCATTGGCCTCAATTGACTTCCATTATATGAACACAAACCACAGACATTTCCCAGAATACCTTTATTTGTGTTCAACAGAAGAAAGACTCATATACAGGTTTTTAATGCCAAGAGGTTGAATAAATGACTGCATTTGGGGTGAACTGTCCCTTTAAGGCTCCTAGTCTGTGACATCACGACGAAACCAACAGAGATTAAAAACCAACAGCTGACACATTAGCACAGCATGGGGACAACCATATTTTAGTATCATCTTATTATATTACTGAACAGCGTGATTAATAATAACATGGCATGAACATAAAGAGCCGTCACACAGGAAAGCGCTCTATTACATTATCTCATCATCCATTGTCACTTGTAACCGGCACAATCACACAGATATCATCAGTCTCAAACCCGTCTGAAGCGATGCCCCGCGCACGCCCGACAAACCGCCGCGACACGTGCTTCACGGCCGCAGATTCATTACCCATTGTGTTAATGGCGGGTGTTTCATTAATAGGGTTGAACTGTAAATCAAACGGGCCGTTAATTGGCTTTATGTCATAATCCGAGTCTAAAGCTGTTCTTCATCCACGTGCCCGTAATGTCTTAACGCCTGAGTTTCCTCTCCACTAATGAGCACGGGCACTGAAGCACAGGGGCTCTAATTTGTTTATGGGCTATTGAAAAAGGTTAGTCCCCCCCTCCAATACATGAATTATGGTAGCCTCCCTAATGTGTTTAGGGATGAGGTAAATACCATGAGCGGGGTTGCAGGGGAGAATAGGTGACACGGCATGAATGATTCATTGGAATGGAGTTTGTTTCGTGTAGAAGACGTAAGGTCCCTACGGCTGCAATGTGTGTTAATCTGTTTCTCGTCGTGTTTTGTGCGAGCGTATTTCCATGCATAATTTGACCTGCAATCCAGAGTTTATCCCTTGGATAGACCCCCGAGGAGTCGACATAATCTAATCTGACCAAACCCCCCTCAGTGACTGAGTGTGCCTCGACCATAAATGATTTTTAAATGTCAAAGTCGTCGGATTTCTGTGCGCCCCTTTACTGAAAACAACCTACCTCAAAAGATTCAAACACACACACAAGCTTTACTTTAAAACCTAGTCTAGAAAATATCTCAATATTTCTGTCAATATTTTTTGTGATTTTCCTGCTTTTTTTTCACTGCAATGCATTCTGGGATTGCTGTTGCTGCTAAGGATACATACAGACAATTCTAAAACAATTCTGTCTTTTTACTTTCCTGTTTGTGGTGGTTTTAATTTGGGGAGCATTTTATTAAACACAAATTTGTATTGTTTTATTTTTTTTACCAGGTTACCAGAAGATTTGCTCATTTTATTCTGTTATATACTAGGTCTTTAAACTAACATTCATAAATTACAAAAACAACAAAAGTTTAATTTTTGAACTCAGAGAAACCTCTTTTGAGGTTTAGGAGATTTAATTGAATTCTCAGTTCTACTTCAAGTATTAACTTCAGCCTCAGATGTTTATTCTAAAAACTATTTTTAAGTAACATGAAAAGCATGGAGGTGTAAAATGAATGTAGATTGTAGCGGTCAAATAATCTGGATTTGGGTAAATTTGATGCGAAATGTATGAGTTCATATTGAGATCTTCAATAGTATTCACTTTTGATTGCAGACTCGACAAATCCAAGTTCAGTTTGAGACATTGTTGAGATCTCTACTGAAATGCTGAGACATTTGTGAAACTTCTGGCTCTTTTTCTCAGGAGACTTCCATATGCTCTCCATAATCTCACAGATGTCTAAAAAATAATAATAGAGATATTAAAGATTTTTCTTTCTTTTGGAAATCGCTCATCAGGTTTTGGTACAGAAGTTGAATGTCTATTAGACCGTTTCCTGTATCCAACAGAGTTTAATACCTTGGGAACATAGAACAGGCATGAATATCAACCTCTCTCTTACCATACACCCCGTTCTGCACATTTACATACAGAGAGAGCCCCTGTGTGTGATAAATATCACTGTGTGTGTGTGTGTGTGTGTGTGTGTGTGTGTGTGTGTGTGTGTGTGTGTGTTTCACACTGGTACATTAGGGGATATCCAGACACCTTATTTCCATAGAGAAAGTCCCTCAGGAGAGCTATCAAACTTCTCTGATAAACGCTGTACGAGTTACTGTGTCAAATCACACAAACACAGGGTTAAGTGCTAGACAGAGGAAAATACAAAAACAAAAGCTTGACAAAGAATGAAAAACGGTGAAAGCAGGTTTTGTTTGCTTTGGGCAAAAGAGACATTTGTGTGGGAGACTCTAGCTTTAAAATCGCCCTTCAGGACACAATTCATTTTTAGGAATTAAATGAAGGAAAAAATGTTGTTTAATGAAAAACACAAACCCGCTGCTAAAATGTAACAGGTATATTTTCACTCTCCATTTCTGCATTTTGAGCTGTGATCGATCGGGTTAGAAAACACTGCCAGACACAATTTGCATGATGAGCTTGCATTACAACCGCTTAAATTTGTAAATACATAAATATTTAGTAAATATCACAAAAAACATGAAATATACATGACATGTTGTGAAACCAGCTATTTGTTACAGATATATGCAGGCTTTGCCTAAATATAAAATTGGCTTCATTGAATATATGTAAGAATGTTAAAGCTGTGTCTCTCTCTCTCTGGTTTCAGGGGAGTATACTAATATCAGGGTTGATGGCTGAACAGGAAACTGATGGAGGTCTAAGTCCAAATCTAAGTGACTCTTGTGTTTTAACACAAAAACACACACACACACACACACACACACACACACACGCAGACCTTGGACCAGTGTGCATTACAGCAGCTGATTTATAGTTAAATCTGTCATGCTTCAGGAGAGCGTACCCTTTGCTTCTTTCATCACCTTACAGCTCGACAATACATATACAACTCACAAACATAGAAACACCACACATTCTGTTACACACTGCTCACATAGTACGTAAAAGCATGACATGACCAGTAACACACATGATGAACTTGAAATGATTTCATTGGCTGATGAAAACGAGAGGCTCTGACAAGAATGCCAGCTCAGATTCCGCTCTAGTTCTGAGTTTAGGTTCTGCTCTGGCTCTTATACTGTTCTGGTTCTGCAATGGTTCTGATTTTAAACTGGTTGTGATTCTGCACTTGTTTTGGTTCCGATTCCTTACAGATTCTACTATGATTCTGACTCTGGACTGGTTGTGATTCTCAATGGTTCTGATTCTGCATTGGTTTTGTAATATTTCTGATTCTGCACTGGTTTTGTAATATTTCTGATTCTGCACTGGTTTTGTAATATTTCTGATTCTGCACTGGTTTTGTAATATTTCTGATTCTGCAATGGTTCTGATTCTGCACTGGTTTTGTAATATTTTTGATTCTGCACTGGTTTTGTAATATTTCTGATTCTGCACTGGTTTTGTAATATTTCTGATTCTGCAATGGTTCTGATTCTGTACTGGTTTTGGTTCTGCAATGGTTCTGATTGTGTACTGGTTTTGGTTCTGCACTGGTTCTAATACTTTACAGATTCTGCAAAGGTTCTCATTCTGCACTGGTTTTGGTTCTGCTCTCAATGGGATTCTGCACTGGTTCTAATACTTTACAGATTCTGCAAAGGTTTTCATTCTGCACTGGTTTTGGTTCTGCTCTCAATGGGATTCTGCACTGGTTCTAATACTTTACAGATTCTGCAAAGGTTTTCATTCTGCACTGGTTTTGGTTCTGCTCTCAATGGGATTCTGCACTGGTTCTAATACTTTACAGATTCTGCAAAGGTTTTCATTCTGCACTGGTTTTGGTTCTGCTCTCAATGGGATTCTTCCATGATTCCACTTTGTCAGCTATACTAGAAAAGCATCTCAGCTTACGGTCTAACAGGTCCACTGGTGTTTTAATACATACAACGCAACAGCTCTCCTCAAATGCCTGTGCCATCAAACCAAATGTATGCTATTATTAGGTATCCAGCTACATGTCAAACTTCACCCATTCAGCCGCCTGAATCAGCCGAGACAAACAAGAATCGGCCCCCACCAAGTTTTCTAAACTGCCCAGATGAGAGCACGTAGGATGAGGTAAGACTAGATAGATGTGGTAGATAATGACTGGTTATGTCTGAGTAGTGTTCAACGGTCTCATCTGTCAATTCCTAGAACCAGTACAAGAGACAATGTGTGTGACAGAGATAATTGCTAAATAATTGCACCCTTTCATACACACACACACACACACACACACACAAAACACTCACACACACCGAGATGCACAGGCTAAAAAACCCAAGAACATGCACACACACCTTTTACTCAAGACCCATTTAACTGTCAGAAGGATGAAGCGTCTGGACACCATCTGAGAAACTCTAGAGCAATCGCATACCTGCCTAACACCACTCACATCACCCCCCATCCTTTCTTTCTCTCCCTTCTCATTTCTTCCTTCGACCTGCTTCACGAATCACAAATCTGAGAAATCTTTCTGTTTAATGAAAACTGTATTGCTCAGAGGTTCATCTTTAAGAGCTCAAGCTGGTTTAAGTTCTCACTTATGTTTAATTACAGTATTAATGTTGTTTCTTAAAAATGTCATAGACAGACACAAATGAATCAAACATTAAAACAAAATTATAAAGATATAAAACGAATGTGGATATCTTACGATTTCTGTCTAGCAAGTCTACACAAGACATTGCGAGACACACTGTATGAGGCTACTGAGGTCTGCGCATAAGAAAGAAAAATCCCAGAATTATTTCTCCAACACATCAATGAGATTAAATGGACAGCAAATGGAAACTTTTGCTTATCTGCGTCTTAGATATTTCTCCTGAGATAAAAAGAGACAGAAATCTCACAAATGTCTCCATTAGATTGTCAAAAGAGTCTCAAACTATGCTTAAAAGTTAATGAAGATCTCAATATGAACTCAAACATTTCTCATTAAATTGACCCAAATCCAGATTATTTTACCTCTAAAATCATTCTACAAATCTATATTCTTTATGCGTTATTTGTTTTTTTCTTTTAAGCAATTTAAAGAGAAACATCTGAGACTAAGTTGATATTTAAAGAAAACACAACTGAAATCTCCTGAGCTAGTAAAGAACAACCTGTGTGTTCTCAAGAGAAAAATGAGATTGTCACAAATTGCAGTGCACTCTGGGATTGCCTTTTTTCCATACCATTACTGCTGCCTTGGAATATGGCTGAAAGAATATACTGTATCTTAAACAGAAACAAAATGATGTTACTGTACAGGCTTTTGTGCTTAAAGAACAGTCACTGTGTCAAGAGTGAATTGATAATGTCTTAAATGCTGTCTATGTAGGCAGGTTTAAAAACACAGCCCCTATCACTCTTTCCAGACACACAGCGAGTTTTTCTCACTTGATAAGTTCTCGACTCTGGTGTTGACCTCTTGTGCATTATCAGGAGTGGAGTTAAATCAAAAGTAAGATCACTCAGATGAGTGTGTTTTCACTCACGGGTGCAGCTATTTCATGCCTCTCGATCTCTGCAGCCATCCCTCCTCACTTTCTCCCCTTATACTTTTCTCCTCCCGTTCACTTAAACGACAAACACTCGGAGAGCTGCAGAGCTGTCCGTCACTCATCGGTACTGTCCCAACAGCGAGCGTTCATCTTTTGGAGTTTGCTGGCGTGTGAGAAGTTTGCTCAAAGATGTTTTAAAACGTAGTGAGCTACCTTGAAGTCTACACCCTACATTTACGGCTTAAATGCAATGCAAACTATTTGAAAGATGCTCCATACCCGTCTTTTTTTTCCTTTTTTTTACAATAGAATTCATATTTTGGATGTAACTACTGTATGATGATGCCCTATAATGCTCCCTATGTAGGCATCTCACTAGGTTTCAAAATGAAGCCTTTATCTATCGCTCTACCCTTCGGCTCGCTCTCCATGGATGCTCTGCTGACAGTCAGGTCATGAGGGCAGCCACAAGAACACAGGACAGAAGATGCAGGTGGACAAGGTTGAATCTTCAGGTCCTAAATCAGGTCCTGAGTCAACAGCTACAAAATAGACAAACATGTGTGTGTGTATGTGTGTGTGTGTGTGTGTGTGTGTGTGTGTGTGTGTGTGTGTGTGTGTGTGTGTGTGTGTGTGTGTGTGTGTGTGTGTGTGTGTGTGTGTGTGTGTGGACCTGCATCTATTCATCCACCTCAAGAGATTCTGTGGCGTCTGCTTGTGTTTGATCTTCTAAACAACCAGGGATGTTACGGTTATAAATGAAGTAATTATCTGTAATGCTCATTAGCTTCAGGTCCTAATTAGCAAAAATTAATATTGGCTTTGATAAAGACAATGGCTGAGGCAAATTGGCAATTGACCTTCTCAGGCAATACAGAGAGTGAGGGAATGAGAGAAAGACACAGACTGCGCAAAAGAGAGAAGAAGAGAGAGACAGGAAAACTTAGCTGAGGAACTTGCTAGACGTGTACACACGGAGGGATGGTCAAACTACACGATTTCATATCCATTCATGGGCATAAAAATGCTGGACAGTCAATCACATGCAAAAAAAGTTTGGCATTTCAGTGCGTTTCAAAGTTTAAGTTTGGTGCGCTCTAATCTACAATTTTGTGTCACGTGCAGACGTGTAACCAATAGAAGATCAATACGACACCGTGTAACCTTTTCAGAAAATACAAGATGGAGAAAACACTTATAATAGTGGCATCGCACAATCCCATCCAGTGAGGTCCAGTGTGACCGCCTCTTTACCAACCAAACATTTAGGATCACTTGACTGAAAAGTTTCCAATGATCTTATTGTTGAAATGAATATAACAGACCAGAATATATACACTAAAATATATCTAAAATATAATAGACAATGTAAAAAGAAAATATAGTTGAGGCAAAATATGTATATATACAAATCTAAGATGAAAAATGTGATACGTTTATATCAAAACACAGCAACTGTATTTTTTGGCTTATTTTAGTAAAAAGAATTCTACCTTTTCTCTTTAAAAAAAAAAAGTGTTAATGCAAAGTTTTACTATTAAAAGAAAAATAATAAAGAACAAGTATGTGATCGTAAACTTTTGACATGTTCTAATGCACAAAATACCCCACATCCATGTCGACTACAACAGCAACTGAATGTGTGACCCAAGCAACAGACACAAAGATGAATCACAATTATAACGAATAGCAACTCCTTAGCCATATCTGGTTTATCTGGTGAGCCAATCATTGTCAAGAATCTTGTGACGGCATCTGAAGTGGCCAATCAGATTTTAAGGTTGGCTTGGGTTAACCGTCCGGACCCACCCTGTAACCAGCTGAGAGTATAAGAAATAGATAGAGAAAAGAAAGGCAGTTAAATGTCAAACACTCTCTCCGGTGAGAGATAAGAAGAAGAGCCGTAATTATACAAACCTCCCTTCCCGCCAGCCTCTCATCCACTCCCGCAACACAAACTCAACACCTATGCCGGCTGAAATTAAATGTGGAAAGGCACTGCATTGGTAGATATTGTCAGATGGTGGACATAATTGCTTGGTCTGGATTGCTTAACCTGAATCACAATAAGAATCAAGGAGAGGGCTGAGGAACAAAACAAAGATAAACAAAAGAAAAAACAAGTGAGAGAGAGGCCGAAGATTTGGGCAATGTGGTGAAGAGATGACTCTCGACGGAAACATGAGGCCTGTGAATTAATCCCATCAGACGACACGGCTCCAAATGCCATCAGAATCGTGAAGGACGCGATAACCTTTCAGTCCACGCAAACTCTTCCTGACGTCGCTTTCCTAAACCACTTTAACCCTCTCATTATCACAGAGGTGCAAATATCCATGAATATGAGACAGCAACATGACAGACACAAACGCACACACACACGCAGCAGGTGAAGCCCGCACGGGCGGTTGTTGTCGACCGGGCGGAGCGGGTCACTGATGTGAGACATCAATTTCCAGGTAGGCTGCTCTCAGCGGCTTCTGCAGGTATCAGCCGACACACACCTGCCTCTGATAAGCAGCTGCTGCGAAATGATCTCAACTACACACACAACATACATTATTCACACACACAGGGATGTCCAGAACGCACAGTGCTCGAATGCAATTTGATGAGTCATGGTTTACATCCAGACAAATGTTTTTGATTTAGCTGACGAACAAACAAACGAATAAAAACAGATGAATGAAAACTAGCAAATCAATTGAATGCAGGGTATTGTAGGCCATTGATAGTTTATAAACTAGAAATAAACTGATATTTTGAAGATTATATATTAACAAGATTGTTTGGAAGATGTAAACTTACAAAATGATGTGAATATCAAATATCGGTAAAAATTATAATTACTGTTTCCAAGACATGTCAAATCACCAATAAGCAATTACACTTCCCTTATGTCTTACAAGTATCACAAAACATAACTTTATTTCAAAATGATCAAAATGGAAAAAGCAAGCGACACGTGTGATCAGAGACTGGAGTTTTTCATAAAACAGACACTAAACAAAATAACAAAGACAATCTTGACAAAGGATGTCAGCACAACCCCTCTTTTTCATTGCCTCAAGAAGAATTCAAGTTGTAAATAGTGACCAGATAAACAATTTATTTTACTCTTGCATTATAAATGTCACATCAAAATTCAGGCAAAAGAAAATCACCTTTTTAACTATTGTAGAGCAAAAGAAAAAATATAAAGACATTGTCAAAATTTGGAAAGATCAAGATATAAAATTGTAGGTATATTGCCAAGCCCCCTGCTAAAAATACAATAGAAATCTGCCCAAAATATTAAAGAAAATGGAAACGATTTAATGGTTATAATGGGAATTGTATTGGTTTCAAAACTTTTAATAAAACTATAAAAACCATTAAAGAAGTTGTATTGGTTTGAATGGTTTTAAAGGAAATTGTATTTTAATGGAAACTATAATGGTGTCTACTGGTATGTGATGGATTCTATTGGTCGGATGTTAAATCCTTTTGGAATAATGCCCAAAACACACTAGAAAATTGAATTTTGTAATGGTTAATAATGGTAAACTATTAAAATTTCTGTAATGGTTTTTATTGGGTTTCTATGTTTTTTTCAGCAGGGAATTGTCAAGTTGTAACTGTACAAAACAGGTTCATACACACTCGCAGACTTCATGAAACCTGCTGATGTCTGTGTGTGATGTAAGAGAACATTGAGATACAGTGTCAAATGGCATTCGTCTTGTGTTTCTCTAGAGGTGTAACCTTACACACCTGTAGAGTCACTAAAGGCAGGTCAGTGAGATCACATACACTCAAACTACACTAAAACAGCACACCTGGACACCAATAGACACTTATATATAGATACATTTAAAACTTAATTAAATGCACAGAGATAGTAAGCAATTTTACTTTCAAAATAACGCATCAACTTCTGGCTTAACCAATGGGAGAGTTTGGAGCTGTACTTCCTGTTTAAAACAACTATTATGGTTGTGCAGGTGGTGCAGAAATGACGCATTTCACCTTTAACAAGGATCAGTTTGTTTCTAAAGTGTCTGATCAGTTTGGGCTCCGGCGGTAAGTTTGTCGTAGGTCTGAGCGTTTATAATGTGAGTTTATTACTGCAGGAGCTCATGTGAACACTTCTAAATGACCCCAATCAATTAAACATTAGAGCTAGCACGAAAAACAAGCAAGCCCTTATAAATCACAAGACAATGATGGGGTCACCGTGACAGAGAGAGAGAGAGAGAGAGAGAGAGAGAGAGAGAGAGAGAGAGAGAGAGAGAGAGAGAGAGAGAGAGAGAGAGAGAGAGAGAGAGAGAGAGAGAGAGAGAGAGAGAGAGAGAGAGAGAGAGAGACAGAGACAGAGACAGACAGAGAAAAGAGAGAGCGAGAGAGAGTTGCTGAAGGCCACATAAACATTGTTCAAAGTTATTAATCTTGCCTTATTTACTTAATTTTAGGATTCATTGTGATCAAATACCTTGGATGTGTGTGTGTGTGTGTGTGTGTACTAGTGATATATAATATTTTTTAGATCACTAATCTCAATGTCTGTTTCTAAGGGTGGATGGATGTTATATTGCCGACCCAAAGGAAAATGTTATTGCTCAGAGATGTCTCTTTTATAGCTCATAAATTTTTATGGAGTTGCGAGTCATGTTTCATTTAACAAGAATCAACTCATATGTTCCTACTAAAAGTCCTTTTGATAAATACAAAAATCAACACAAATGAACCTGTTTGTAAAATATTTTAAAATAAATTAAACTCATATTAAAAATCTGTGTTGCTATTACAGATTGCACATTTTGGTATTTTGGCAAACCTGAGCACCCAGGTGAAAAAAGTGCACTAAAATATATTTAAATGTATTTAAAGTACTCTATTTTCACACACTAAATCTGTACTTAATATACAAAAAAGTATACTTTTTAAGATAAACTTAAGATCTAAATAACTGTGTTATTTTGAGACACCATGAACAGAAATACTTAAGACTATATATTTTGTATATTAAGTATAATGTGTAAAAATATAATGTTTCAACTTCATTTTTAGTAACACAAACCAAGACACAAACCCAAATCTCACAAAGCTTACAATTCAATACGATACACAATATTGGACTCACAACTACACAGAATGAATAATCGCAGAATGAATCATTTGAGAGTCAGTCTAGAAATAAGATGATAATAAATGCCAATTATTAGAAAATGTAAGTGTTGTATGAACGTAAACGTGTTGTTGAACACTCCATAAACCAAAGTATGACCTTAAAAATCACAAGATACTTACTTTTTACTGAATACATCTCTGTGTCTAGGTAATGACAACACATGTTGTGTTACTTCACACTTAACTTTATGCTGTCCCTTTTATTTAGTTAGCACAAAATAAACACTAAATGACACTAAATGACATACAATGTGTTAAAATTCCATAACAGAAAAATTGTTTTTACACACATGCTTTTAGAAAACATATCACAATTTTGAACAAAATGTAAAAAATATTATATAAATACGTATATAAAATTAATATTAAATGAACTAATATTATAAATAATATTCAAATAATATTTTCAAAACATTAAGAATTGTCAATATTATTTGTTGTTGTTGTTTTGAAAGAATTTACAACATTTAAGGTTTAATTGAACCTTCTGTATGTGAATTAATAAAAATTAAGTAGTTCTGTCACTGAAAAATATGATAAAAACTGACAAAATCAAAACACTAAAAAATAACTTTTTAAATCAGTCAAATCACTAAACTAGCCTAAATGTAAACATAATATATTAAATCATTAGTCACGATTAAACATTTTTCAATGTATGCCATAATTTATACTTCTACTACGGTAACATTCTTGACACTTTCAATACAAATGAAGTAACAGCGAACTGAGATTCAATTCTGTGTTTTGTAGCAAACAAGTAGGCCACACAGAGCAATCCATCTATACAAACAGATCAGCAGCATCATATAAATGCCACTAAATGAGCACGACTCACACAAACACATCATTCAGCAGTCAAATAAATCACTCCGCTCATCACCAACAAAACTTCCTCCAAGTGAAGTTTCCCAAACACACGCCAGTGTTTAAATGAGATTAGCACACGCACGCACTGCCAAACAGCACCCGAGGCCGTGACAAGTGAAATAATCGCTCCTAGCACTAAGAAATAAACTATTTAACCAGGCCACTCATTTAACTGTCAATCAACCAGTTATTTACATTTGAGAGAGCCGAAACGCTCAAAGAGAGCTTTCTCCTGGGGAACATTTCTTTCATTCAAATACATTCAATAAAGTTCAAGAGTCATTGTCTTTCCAACAGGTATGAATCATTCGCTACCGTATGAGAGAGAGGCTTTGAAAATCATTCAGACTGTCTATTCATTTCTATAGATTATATACAGTATAAATAACAGCACTGAATTCAAGAGAGAAATTACAGGGTGGATATAGAAATAGGAAGAAACGTGAATGTGTGTGTGTGCTTCGTTGAGACGGCGGGTAAGTGAACAAATAGATCAGAATAAAGTGGATTATCAGATTAAAGGGGTTTTGCCATGCACTGAGCTTTAGTTAAATACACAAATTACTTCCGTTCACACTGCTGAACTACCACACACACACACACACACACACACACGCACACACACGCGCACACACACACACGTTTGGTTAGATGTGCAGCAGGTGTTAATTCTGTTAATGTGATGTCATGTACAAAGCGTTTCACATGTTCTAATTGAAATGAGAATTTCTCCATATGGGATCACAAACACCGTAGTGCCGCAGTTTAAGCATGTGTTCAAGGACTCCAAATAACATTCAATCTAAAAACAAAATGACAAAACTGGTTCTTCACGGCTCTAAAAAATGGTTTTGAATCGGTTGCCTTTATTTATTTACCAGAAACTTGAAAGAATGCCACATCCGCATTGGCTTTGTTATTTTCATCTTAAGATAATGTGTTTATAATTGTAGGCCTTTAGTGATACTATAACAGCCAACATGTGGGAGGGTAAAAACTCATGTGGAGATTCTCATTCATTCTGATGAGAAAGTTTTACCCTGAAATATTCACACAGAGTCGAGGAGGATGATGGTGTATGAGGTGACAGAAGAAATATAGTTACTGTAACCTGCTACCATTTATAGCATGGAATGTGAAAATGCAAAACAAGTCAAGATGAGGAAGACCTTGCTATTAAATATTAGATTAGTTATGTACAGTTGCTGAGAAAACTTCCGACACTAATATAAAATATACAGGTGTGTATGATCACGTTTTACAAATGGCTTCTAACATATTCAGTGTTCAAAGAACATTTGTGACCCTGGAGCACAAAAGCAATTTAACATTTTTTGAAATGATGTTGTGGAGAGTAGATGAACCTGAAAGAGGAAATTCTAAGCTTTACAGAGACCATAGACATCTCACCAGTGAGGATAGTGGAGTAACAAGCTCTAAACTTACATTTAAACTAAACAGGTTTTGCATTTACAATTTATATCCGAGACTTGCACAAACTGATGTGGTAAGCACCATAATCTACAACAGATCAATTATGATCTTAAAAACAACTTTCAATAAGAAAATGACTAAAAGTCCCACAAAGAACAATTTATTAATTATTTATTTAGAAAGCCGTCTATGCACTGATGCATTAAAGAAACTAGAAACAAGCGTTGTAGTCAAGACCACCTAAACCGAGACCAAGACAAGACCAGAGGATGTCAAGACCAAGACTTTGACTGCAAGACAACAAAACCAAGACCAGCGCTCCTGAAATTAATCTCAAAAGGTCCACATTACACTAAAAAGTCATAATTACAAAATCATGTATTCTTTTCTATTCTATAAAGTATCTTTATTTGCAATAACATCTTAGATGTCGTGGGTCTTTGTATTCATTTTTGTGTTGACAGATTTTTTACATTCCCCTAGTAATCTCTTACCGGCACAGTAACAAAAGAAATCAAATAAGAAATAAATTAAGTCAATGACTGCTTTTAAAGCCAGAAGTTTTACATTCAATCACATTAATGATGTTAACACTAATTTAGATTTCCCACAGTTGTGGTCTTGAACTAAAATCCTGAGACCACTGAGACCAAGACAAGACCGATACCAACGAAAGTCGAGACAAGACCAAGATCATCAAAAAATGTTCTGGAGACCAGTCTGGAGTACAACACCACTACTAGAAACCAAGAGACTAATAAATTAACACCAAACTGTGAAACCGACAAAATAAGAGAAAAAAATCTAACCAACGATGTTTCAAGGACCCTTGGAATGACCCTCATTTCTAAGAGTGCATATATAAATACCACTGAACTTACAAGAAAATGACTAAAAAGAAACATTTTAACCCCTAAACAGATCAGTCTACTTTAATAAACTGAAAAGGAAAAGCAAAATGGATAATATTAATCATTTCAATCTAAACCACTGTACAGTGACAAAGCAGCCATTCACACTCATGGCTTTCTTAAAAACTCCCTGTAATAAACATAAGACCCAAACTCTAATTTACATCTGTGAACATTCCCCCTAGTTTTTCTAAACTAAGCTTTTCTGGGCTTTTAACAAAGTTTTGAAACTTTGCATCAGTGTTAGCGGCAGACTGCTGTTAAACGAACACTATATTGATCTGCAGTATGCCCTGTATTTAACAGCACAAGGGTGTAAAGTATTCACTCATTTACACAGATGAATGCTCATGCTACAGTTAGCTCATTGACTAATTAGTCTAATTAAGCCACTTGCCAACGTGCGAGCGAGCAAACAGAGGCGTCTCGCAGGAATTTACACAAAGGAGAGTCAAAAATTGGTTAGATGATAAACTACCGCAGTGAGACACAAACAGAAACTAAATATTAATACATTTTAGATGTTTACGCAGGTCACATGTTGGCAATCTAAGATTATCATAGACATATCATTATTGTTTGTTTTGCAATATATCGTTACCCCTTATACCCCTTTACATATATAGTACACAGTAAATGTTTAGGCACAGTACGGTGTATATATGCAAATATGATGTGTATATAGTACGATCCCTCTTATTTGTTTGCAGTTAACTGAATTTCATTCGTACAATTTTATTGCTGTCTGCTCATATTGAATATACTCACAAACATGCATATGGGAACAAACACACAACGCTGTAAAAAACTGTATGCAAACATATGATGTCTCTAAAGTACTGACAAATCCATCAAGCAATACATATGGAGCACACAAACACACATAAATCTGTACAAACACAGACTGTCAGCATGATGTGATTATATGCATTCACACACACGCACGCACGTACACACACACCAGTATATGCCTCCATTACAGCAACAACATCATTAATCGAACGCGTGTGTGAGTTAGCATGCGTTTATTCGTGTGTGTGTGAGTGCTTGGTAGGCGTGTGCCAGTGTTTGTGTGTTTTCTGGAAGTCCTCCAGTGAGAGGACATCTGCGCTACTAATAAACTATAACTCTGACAAATTGGCACTGTCCAATCATCCGCCCTCTCCATGAATAAGCCATCAGAGTCATCCAATCAGACATGGCTGACAGCTCCGGCCACCAATCAGAATCAGGCGGGGCAAAGAGGACACACACAGGGCACGCTGACACTGCCGCAAGTGGAAACGAACCCTGACTGAACCGATGCTGATCTGGGAACAACTTCTCTTACTATCTAATTAATCTCAATAATCATACATTAATGTGACAGCGTATACAGTGGAAGGAGTCAAAGAGAGAGAGAGAAACTTACACGGCAAAAATGTATTTCTTAGTATTTTTTCTTGTTTTCCAGTGCAAATATCAAAAAAATCTTGAATCATGATACATTAACTTGAGAAAAAATGACCCAAGATATTAAGTATTGTTTTAAAAGTTTATGCTTCAAACAAGCACAAATATCTGCCTGTGGGGTAAGAAAAATAAACTTCATTCAACTTTCTACTTAATTTAATAAACGTCGGTTTATTGTTTTATACAAGAACTCACTTAATTTTGGGGTTTTTTTTCAGATGTTTTGCTCTAGGCGAAGGCTGCGTCCGATATCGCCTCCTACCATACTATATAGTAGTCGAAAATAAGTATTGAGTCATGAGTAGTATGTCCGAAACCTCAGTATGCACAAAACTGTAGGCGAGAAATACCCGGATGGTCTACTGCTTCCGGGCTTTAAAATGTCAAAAATACTTTAGGCGGGTGTCCGTTTTGAAATGTAAGTACAGATTAATGAATTTCTCGTAAATACATTATGTTTGTACTCACGCCAACGTACAGGTTGTTGTTAATACGACCCAGAGCATATGGGTCACATGACAATAAAACATGGCGAATGCAGTACGTTCGAATTCTATTCATACTACCCCCACATACTAAAGGGAACGTACGGTTTTAACGGTCGATAGGTAGGTACTTAATTTAAATCAGTACGTACTGTCATAGTATGAGATTTCGGCCGCAGCCTAATTTTGCTTCTCAAGTAAAAATATCTTGATTTAAAAAATGTTCTACATTTATTACGTTTATCATATTAGCTATTTTATCATTACACAATATAAAATTATTATACATTTTTGCCCCCAAAAAAAGCTTCCTTAAGGCTAACTGAATTAATTGCAGAACCTCAAAACTTGGGGTTAGAAGTTACAGACAAAGCACCTAGCCCCAACATTTGAAAGATATAAATTCAGTTCTGCTATACAAGCACTGTAATGAGTATTAATTTATTACCTGCACAGATGTGAGCTGTTCTGGAATCGAGCATAAGTGTTTTTGCGCTTCAGAGACCCTCCTATCAGCGAGAAGAGCCCATAGATCTATTTAAAATCCAACTCACGACAACACTGCAAGGTGATGAAAACCCTGACACTCTCAAATTGCACTGTCAATCATAGGAGCCCCTAAAAACGCTGAAATAAATACAAGCGCAGACAGACACTAAAAGACAGAGACGGTTAGAGTAAAGGCCAAACACACATACAGTAAAGTTAAATCCACAAGCACCACACGACACGTCAGAAACATCGCTGTCTCATAATTGTGCTGTAATAATGTGCTTATCCTGTCTGTGGTGTAATTCTGGCGCTGGCTTGGTTAGCTTACACTGTTCTGCTCTTTATATGGCTGTCGTGCCCTTGAGGGAAGCATTTGAAAGTGGAACGAGACAAAAATTGGATATGGAGCTAAAAAATGAATATGAAAAACCCGTGTTTAAAACCCCCGTGAAATTGGAGTTTTGTGGCTTTTCGTCCATTAGATTTAAGGGCGTTTATATGCTAATGTACTCCTAATCGCTGACATAACACTTAAAATGTACAATCTTTCTAATCCAAAGAAAATAGTAATGACTTATGTTGCACAACACAGATTTCTGCCCAATCAAATGCTTTTACAATGAGAATGTGCCTTCCAGAAATACCACCTGCAACCTATTAGCAAGAAGAAAAGCATTTATAGAATGCTCATAGGCCAAAAAAAGATAAAAATACTTTTATAACTTTGATCTGCATACAGGATGCAGTTCTGACGCTGCGTGCCATTTTAAATTATAGTGATCTACCAATATAGGCAGTTTTGTATGATGTGTTTAAATACAAAGACTGTAAGATATCATCTTCTGACCAAATTCTAAGGCATCACTACATGTATAACAATCCCATAATGCATTGCAGCACATTAGTGGGGAAAAAATCCATCATATGACATTTAGATACTTCTATCCGAATCAATCTGCAATTGCATTCAAGCTATAAGTTTTATCAGTATGTGTTCCCTGGGACTCAAACCCATGACCTGTTAACACATTGCTCTACCATGTTGACTACAAAGCAAGAGGAACATTTAAAATACATTTTTTCTGAAAATTCTATCAATAGCAAAAGGCACATTTTAGTTTACAACTCAACAGATTTTGGATCAGCGATTTTGGGAGCAAAAATTCCGGAAAAAAATTACATTTATATTCAGTGCATAAAAACAGTGAGGTTAGAAACTGAAGCAAATAAGGAGATGGAGGGTCAGATGGAGGGTCAGATAAGAGCACAGAAAGCAGCTTATGATAACAAGAGATCAGAAGGTTAAATAAACACGTATGCACTTTCACTTTCAGACCCGAGAAGGTGAAAGAGGCGTTCAGGACAGGAGGAGTATGAATAAGGGATGAAGAGGTAAAGAAAAGGTAAATATGGGAAGTATTTTAGATGGTGAAGTAGGAAAAGCACACACTTTTTACTGCCATGTTACGCTTTATCATACGGAGTAATCCTTAAATATAAAGAGACGCATGTCCCAACCAAGTCAGATACATATCCAAAACCAATGTGATATATCTTCTTTTATATTCTATATATTTCCTTATAATCCACTTTTATAATGCATTTACAAGCACATCTGCATAAAAATGTATTTGTGTGCAAGCATAATGGGTCTGTGTTTTTGGTTTTTATAAGCCGGTGGGGACGTAAACCTGAATGCACACCAACTCATGGGGACTCGTGGCACAAAAGCTTATAAATCGTACATAACGATAATTTTTGAAAATCTAAAAATGCAAAATGTTTTCTATGATCTGTAGGTTCAGGTGTAGGGTTAGGGAATAGAATATACAGTTTGTACGGTATAAAAATCATTACGCCTATGGACTGTCCCTATGGAGAAACCAATGTGTGTGTGTGTGTGTGTGTGTGTGTGTGTGTGTGTGTGTGTGTGTGTGTGTGTGTGTGTGTGTGTGTGTGTGTGTGTGTGTGTGTGTGTGTGTGTGTGTGTGTGTGTGTGTGAGAGATGTGACACTCACCTACTGCTGTGTTCTCATAGATGAGCAGGTACGACTGGAAGAAATAATTCTGGAAACGTGGAGGCTGATTAGAGGCTGGAGAAGAGAGAGAGAAAGAGACATTAAACACAAACAGGAGGTGACATTGATCAACACATCAAATGAACAGTTTTAAAGTGCAGCCTTCTCCGATCAATACCAAGTGTGTGTGTGTGTGTGTGTGTGTGTGTGTGTGTGTGTGTGTGTGTGTGTGTGTGTGTGTGTGTGTGTGTGTGTGTGTGTGTGTGTGTGTGTGTGTGTGTGTGTGTGTGTGTGTGTTTGACCCAGTGACACACTCCTACACACTCCTAAAATAGAAGTTCTTCAATGGTTCCTTAACCTAAAAACCTTCTAATATTTAAGAACCATTTTCACATCTGTATAGTTTTTTAAGAAGATTAGTTCATTCATTTTCCATGCACTTTAAAATATCAATATATGTGTTTAAAGAACTTTAAAATATTGTAAAACATTATTTGTGACCCTTTCTGCAAATCAAAAGAAAATCCAGGCTATAGTCTTAAATCAATATATCACACAGTGTTCTTCACATTATGCAGAATGATTTTTATGTTGAAGTCACAAAAAATGACTTTAGCTGAGTCACATTTGTGAAAAATGGTTTCTCTTCTCCAGTTGGCTGTGAAATTAGTATATGTGCATTTCAACACAGTCAAAATAGAATATGATTAGTGGAGAAGATATTTCTGATAAATTTGAAAATATCGTCTTTTGTAGTTTATTGTATTTTTTTAGGGGCTTTTTTCATGCCTTTAATGGTATAGGAAAGTGGAGAGAAGACCGGAAAGTGTTGGGTAGAGAAAAGGGAGCTGAACCGGCAAAGGACCTCAGAAACAGGAACCTAACCTGGGTGCTATATGGCGGCGCACTAACCGCTATTCAGTTTATTGTAGTTTTATTAAGATTTCGCATTTCAAAATATTGAAAATATATTTTCATTATTATTTTAAATATTTTTTTTTGTTTGTTTTTATTTATTTCAAATTAGTAATTTTAGTCCATTAAATTTATTTCAGTTTATTGATAATTCAACATTCCTAATTTTCTTGAGTTTTAATGGCTTATATTTAATTGTATTACTTTTCATCAGAGCAACCTCAATAACACCAAATAACAGCATTGTAATTTTGCAAATAAACCAGCATTATTTTAAAAAGCCAAAACAAAATGCAATTTTATTACAATAAAGCCAGTCGTTTTTTTGTTACCGGTCATCTTAAAAACACTATAATGCTTTGAATCACAGTTGAGAAAGAACACCCTACGACAGCACGTGTTGTGTTAGTAATCACTCCGACTTGTCAGTGTTTAAAGAAACTTCCCCCCCATCTGCCCTCCTCAATACTGTTCAACTATACACTCTGAGATGTGTACACCTCCCCACGCGTCTCCCCAGCATGTTCCCATTCAAGGGCCAGAAGACAAGCTGATTTGTCAAAAAGATCAGGAGGACTTTGATCGTGGGCAACACACAGAGAAAACACACACTAGAGACAGTGTGTGTGTTCGAAGTACTCGTGTTTGATAAAGTGACTCGACTTTGAACACAGAGAGAAGGAGCCAAAAAGAGAGAGCAATGCCGAGCGGGAAATGAGATCCATTGACTGCGTATCTGCCAATACGTGCTAACCAGAACCACGTCAGCCCATGTTAATTACTGGACCGTTTTAGAATGGCAACAGAGATTAAAACGCTTGGTTTTAGGTGGGCGACGAACTGTATCGCAGATTTAATGAGAGTTCCTGCCAACTGCCAAGACTGGCACATCTGTCCCCGCTTCTGCTCGCGAATTTTACACCGTCATGATAAAATTAATAATCATATCATTATTGTTGCTTAATGAAATTTCCTTTGACCCTCGTGCATTGAAATTAAATCGTAATGACTGCTGAAATGAATGGATTTAATTGAATTTTAACACTGTCGGGCTTGTTTCATTCATCTTGCATCTGCAGCATGTATATAGTTTTAATGATGCAACATACAACAAAAGAAAGAAGAACTCATTCATTGTCAAAAAAAGACAGACATCTGTCTGGCATGAGTAACCAAATTCAGATTATACTGTGCAGTTTTGAGTTTGGATTCTGTGTAATATTAATCACTGCTTGGATGTAAATGTGATTCTCATGTAAATGAGATCTTACCATAATCAAGTTTGTAATAGTTCTCCATGGCACACTACCGAAAAGTATTTTATAATTTATGCCCGTTTTCAATACTCAATCTGGCAACCCACAAATCATTAATTATCATCAGAGATGCAGTTGTGTTCAACGACAGAAAAACTCCATGTTAAAGCTCTACACTGCAGTTATGCTAGAAACAACCATAACAGCTGATGTCATATCACACCTCATGAAATGTGACATTGATTGAAGATCTTTTGAGTGAACAGGTTGGACAGAATCCCTCATGTCATATCGGATCTTGTCGCACAACCATCATCATTCATTATGAAAACACCTCAACTCTACCATCCTCCCTTTAGAAAAACATTCTTTAAAATATCTTCTTTTGTGTTCTACATGAGAAAAAAAAAGTCATGCAGGTTTCAGTGGAAATTCAATTACAATGTAAATAAATAATTTCCCTATGTAAAGTGTATGGAGACTAGTAACTGTCACTGCCCAGACAGCTCCATAAAAACAAAATAAATATTCACCATACAACAACATTCTTCTAATTTTGTTAGAGACGAAAACACGTTTATCATTTAATAGCATCTTAACTTTCAGTCTGCTCCTCAAACAAAGCTGCCGAAGAAAACTTAGAATTCAGCACATGGCGTTTTCATCCCTTTAGAAGCTTGACAGTCTGGGTCACCATCCGCTTTTATTGTACGTAAGATAATATTTTTCTGAACTATTCCTTTAAGCTCTCTCTGCTTGATGAGGGATGTTTGAGATTCAGTTCTGGGTTGTTCCGGGGCTGAGCAGGGATCAAACCCCCTCCCTAATTTACCTCCATTACGCTGAAGCCAGACAACCCCTAACCAATCAGAAACAGCTAACAACCATGAGAGAACAGATCCCTCAGGACCACTGAGAGAGAGATTCATGAAGTGTAAGAGTTTCAGCAGAAGAAATGAACGCAGTCAGGAAGAGCAAGTAAATTATAAACTCTTCTGGTCTGATGTTAAACGGCAGTGACACCATGTTTTTAAACGTGCCGTGGTGGATTGGAGGTGTCCGGCATTTATTTTAGACACCAGTCACGGCACACACACATAAACACAGACAGTCATTCGGGCGAGAAAGAGCAGTGATGGAGTGAGATGTCAGAGAAAAGATAGGACGAGTGTGCAGAAAGGAAGAAAGGAAGACAAGAAAGAAAATGACAAATCTAAAAATAAGGAAAACAGATGAGTGGCTGTGTGTTTGTGCGTGCGTGTGTGTATTGCAATTACCTTCACAAAGCGTGTGAAGCAGCAAAAAGGAGAGTAGCAACCTGACCAAAGTCATCTTGCCCCCAAAACCTTCACACCACGACATCTTCAGCACCTGCGACACACAAACACATGATAAAGAATGACATCACAAGAAACAAACAAGACTAATGTAACATTTACTAACAAAGCGAATCATGTTCCGTTTATAAAAGAGAAAAAATGTTAATTGTTGGCTGAACAAACAGACTTTTGCTATTGTCTTGTATGTGGAAGATCAACTCTGTGATTGAAGCTTATCATTAAATATTCTATGACAACAAAATTAAAACAAAGCACAGCTGGTTATTCACATCTTTGAGGTTTAATCCATCATGCTAAATCAATAATGCATGATACATGTTGAGTTGTGATGTGTACAGGTTAATCTCATTATAACATCATTGCCTGGGATGTCAGTATATGTAAATACAATCACTGGCTGTTTACATACTGTACACCTTATGTTGTCTGTACTTAAACATTTAAGTAATCATGACTAAACATTACACACAATTTTGTGTTTGGACCCATTAATAAAAAATCTTAATGGTCATTGGTACAAAATCTATACACTTAAAAATGCAATGAACTTACATAAATAATTCAAAATGCTATGTGCAATACCCATACACCCTTGCGTCTGAAAATGTTAGTTATTGAAACTAGATCGAAGAATAGGAACTGAATATGTATTTCAATTTGTTAATAAGAGGTCTTAGACTATTTTTTAGTATTACTGATGTCTTCTGTCAAGTATGTTCAACACATCATACACATGCAGTTTGTTTTTCTGAGGAGAAAGTAACTTTTCTTTGTAGACATTTGAACCATAATACTGTACGTAACTTTAAAACTCAGTTTGCTTCATTTTTGAGGGTTTATGGCATCAGGACTGAACTAGTAATTTGGTCTTATGTGATTATTAAATTGCAAATGGCTGTAATATAGACCCCTATACAAGCAACTATAAAAATGCTAATGCTATAAAAAAAACAATGTAATGCTAAAAACCCTTAAAATTGTACGTGAAAGTCTGCAAAACAAATCTTAATTAGAAAACAAAAGACCGGTTTTCAAACACCCTGAACACAGAAAAGCTGCTGTTTCAGTAAGATTTTGTTATTTTTGTTCTGATAGCTGAGCAGCGGCTGCAATAAAAGATGTTAAATGTTTATCATAACGCGGTTCAAAGCACAATCGCAACATTTGTCAAAACAATCGGCACTTCACAACACAACCGTATGCTTTCCTTTCCAAAAATATTGCCAGCTTAAAGCACTTTCAGATACGTGACGTCCCTGAACAGGCGATATCGCTCGAGGGGAGGAGTATTATATAGACGGCATTAATGATTAATACGCATATAATTTATGCATTAAAATGAAGAATAGTTTGGCACGGGCTGGAGTGATGGGGAGAGCTCGCTCGACGAGGAATTCCCACAGAGTACAGTACTCACACACACCGAGAGCTAATCGAGACGCACGTGCTGCTAATCATCTCGCCGGCGTCTCTTTCCCTCTCGAAGGAAAAATAAAGAAATGAATTAAATAAGTAAGTGTGGGGGTAAGAGGAGTGAAGATGATATTTACAAGAGTGCCGATGTGATGTGCGACTTAATTACAGCGACTGTAAGGTCGAAATTAATGATGTATAATCACGGCGAGCACAACCTCTGTTTAATTAGGCTAATTACCGAGCTGGGATTGGTTGAGCTTGTTTGTTTTGCTGGTATTTACTGTTAATGCTGTGGCGTTAAAGATGTCCGCAGGGACGGAGATAAGACACTAATTCTCTCCTTGTACCAGGAAATAGATCTGCTTAATGAAGTTCAGCCCAGCTTCTTTGGATAGAAATCTGTAATAAGAACGGGACGCTCCTGTCATACGACATGGACCTCATGGTGGGGCGATATGCAGATAGTTAGTTCATGATAAACAACAGGTACAACTACGTTAATCAATGATTTACTGTTAAAACATCAAATGCTAGAAACTTTGTCAGTGTTGGCAGGACAGTGTTAAGAAAAGCAGATACTTGATCTACCTTCTCAGTGTCCACGATGAATTCATTATTCAGAGGTTCAACTTCACCATGACGCTCTCTACCTGTCTATCTGTTTATCTATCTATCTGCCTATCAATTTATCCATCTACCCGGTCTATATATCTTTCTACCTGTCATTCTATCCATATGTATGTCTATCTATCCATCTATATGTATATAAAAGCAGGATATTGATCCAGCTTCTCAGTGCCAATAAAGGATTCATCATTCAGAGCTTCAACCTCACCATGACGCAGCTACTATCTGTCTGTCTGATCTGTATTATTGTCAATACATTTTGTTCTTCCACAGATGAGTATGTTCAAACTCTGCCCTCACGGTTAAAGCCTTCAAGAAACACAGAAAGTTGATGTCAGCTAAGTGAATTATAGCCAGACTGGAAAAGCGCACGTCTTCCCTGCAGACTCGGTAACGGAGAACGCGCTCCACAAAAATCCATGAGCATTTCAACGAAATGAAATGAGCGGGATGCATATTATAATGTTTTGGTTAGCATGGCAATCCCTGGTGTGGAATTTGAGATACAACCTTGGCAGCGAATTGCATTTTGCGAAACAGAGGAGAGGCGAGAAAAAAGAAAAAGCGAGAGAGAGGGCGAAATAGTCACATTTGTTTTCATTTGGCGTCTCCCATTTTCCCGGGTGATATAATAAACAGAGTTCCCAGGCGTCAAGCCGACACAAACCTTCTCTCAGTCCACTGTGCAGCAGAAGATACCGCAGTGAAAAAGTGCTGTCAGACTGCGCTGATCCACCTGCGTCTGCTCCGCAAACATCCACCGGTTTATATCATGCTATGCTGCCATGCTAATAAACTGACAGATTCAGAACTTTAGAGTATTTTAGATAATAAACAATTTGTTTTATGAATACACTCTGAAAAATAAAGGTAATAAAAGGTTCTTCACAACGAAGCCCTAAAAAAAACTTTCAGTATTTTATGGCAAATAAATGTTTATGGCACTGTTTAGTACCTTTATTTTTAACAGTGTACAGAAGAGCTACAGATGCATTCAAAGAAATGCAGACATTTGCATTAAATAAACACTAAATAGTTCAAAAATATTAAGTATGCTAGTACGCTTTCTACACAAAGAGAATAGCAGAAGAGTATAGGACCTTAACTCCGCCCCCTAAATCCTTCACTATTATCATGACACACTGGCATGAACACATGTTCTTCTTACATGGTCACAATATGAAATGGCTTAAAATCAAGCTTCTGGAGACCTACTGTCCTGTAGTTTAGTTTCAATTGTAATAAAAAACACAAAAACAATTTCTGGATTAGCTGTTTGATAAAGGTGGGAGCTAATAGGCCCTCAAGAGCAAGACATGCATTTACATTTACATTTATGCATTTGGCAGACGCTTTTATCCAAAGCGACTTACATTACATTGTACTATACATTTGTACATTTTGTATAGTAAGCAAGTGGAGGTTAGGTGTCTTGCTCAAGGGCACCTCAGCCGTTACCCGCCAGCCCTGAGAATCGAACCAGCAACCTTCTGGTCGTGAGTCCAACTCTCTAACCACTGAACCACGACTGCCTGGACCATTTAACAAAACCATCTAACAAAACCCTTTGTGAAATACAGCCGCGGAAATAATTAAGAGACCATTTTAAAGCATCATTTCAGGTTTTCTGAATTTACTATTTATAGGTAAGTGTTTAGGTAAAATTGTCGCTTGTTTCATTCTGTGAACTACTAAAAATATTTTTATCAAATTTCAAATAAAAATATTATGTGTTTCTATTTGCAGAGAGAGTTGTCAAAATAACCTCAAATACTGCAAAGAAAACATATTCAAGTTCATATTCACTTTTAAGCAAACTTAAGCAAGTTTTATGTATTTAGGAAAAGTTAAAAAATATTATTATGTGATAACCTCGATTCGTATCATAGTTTTCAGGTGTCTTCTTGTTCTGTCAGACTTTCACATTGCTGTAAGATAACTTTGTCACTCCTGAGGTTTGATTTTGTTGAAATTCAACAGACACTGGACTGGAATGACCACAATACATCTAGAAATGCTGGTTTGAAATAAAAAGTTGGTCTCTTAATCGTTTCGGTGGCTGTACAATTTCATAAACAGTCATGATAGATTCACAGCAAACACTTATGAGACAACCACAATTAACAACAAACATAACCACAATTTCTCAAAGCCAACAACCTCTAGGCCCAAAATAGTACACAGATTCTATGCTTTTTTGTTGTTGTTGTAAAACCACTCATGTCTAACAAAGGTAATTGAAAAAAGGAATGTAATTCATTTTCAAGAGGCTTTCAAGCGGTAAATTGGTTGATTACAGTTTGAAAAGCTTGTTTTTTAATGTATCACACAAAAATGGAAAAGGCTACCAATCAATAAAAAGGTTACCGGCCCCCAGGGGCGACGCGTAATCCAACTCAGCAAACTTTTGCCTTTTTATAACTTAACCTTCATTTTACTAATGAGAAACCCACTGGGGCTTGAGGGGCTACACGGATTGTGGCATCTTACAAACAAGCAATCCCTACATCCAGACGCTTAACCACAGAGATTACCGCTGTACCTGAATCACTGTCTCCTCGCCCCTGCTGGCATTAAGACAGGTGTGCACAGGACCCCGGTCTATTCTCTGTGCATACACAATAGATTCCTCACTGGCCCAGAAAGAAAGTAGTCAGGGAAGCAATAAAGACGTGATTTGGAATTGGAAGCAGACAGCTGGATGTTGGGTCACCACAGTCCTCGATCTTTGCCAGAAAGGGTATGTGACTGTCGGGGCCTGACCCCACCTGGACCAACCCTTCAAAAATCACTCTGCTCCAGCAGTGAGAGAACAACACGTTCCCTTTCTGCATCCTTTCAGACACTTTATATTCCCCTTTTGAGATTTATGTTGAACTTCATTTAATAAAAAAAAGTCTCTCTGAGGTCAAACATCCACAACCGAGTTTCTTAACAGTTCTGCTAAGTTCACACACACCTTGTATAATCTACAAGAAGATAGATATGCGGGTCTCATGTTTGTCCAGAGCATTAAAGTTGACCATTGTTCTTGACCAAAAAGCCTCTTGGTACATCAACAACATCTTTGCTTCCCAGCATGCACTGCATATTTCAGTTCTTTCCCACAATTGTTATACAGGATGAGACTGAGATCCAGCTTAGCCACTTGACAGAGGGACTTGACAACACAAAAGTCTGCAAACAGATCCTCAAGGAGGCAAACCTTTGGACAGAATAATGTGTAAATTAGTGTAGCAGTTACTGTATCTTATCTAATAAAATCTAAATAGATATGCACAACTTCTCCAGTACGGTATGTATTGTCTTATTCTGCAAAATCATTTCTTTCTTACATATTCTACATTCTACTATGTGTACTATGGTGTGACAAACTATTAATAATATATTATTTTACATTACTCATATTTATATTTTGAATATAAGAGATTTATCTTCATTGTTAGTTTTTTTACAATTTCACTGTCACACCATAGGACACATTTACAGAAAATGCATTTATCTGGCAAAAAAAATATTTAAAAGCTTGCAGGCAAGCAGTCATGTAGATCCTTCTGAAAGCACATCAGCGTTCTTGTAATGCTGTACACATCCAGATGCAGATACTGAGACGTTAAACACAACTTACACTTCACTAAATATGCTGATGGAATTATGGGAGTGTCGCATCATCTCTGTAGTGTGCTTAACACTGATATTTCAGCACTTCATCTCGAGTACAGCACTAAACCCCACTAAAGACTGAAGAGGGCAATATGATAAGAATTACCAGCATCTACTGATATCATTTATGTGCATGTGCTGACTGCATTGCTTTAGTATCAAATTGGATGAACAAATTCTGAAATTGAAAAAAAGTGCAAGGCAATAAACATAAAACAAACAGACGCATGGCTGCACATACACAGACATGAACGTGCAATACAATCCAGGAAACGACGTCCGTCATTGCTGCTTAGTATAGGAGTAGTCACTAAAGTTTGTATTTAACGTACCTTTGCTTCGTAAGCTTTTCCCCATAAGAAATTGGTCTCTGCACTATAGAAGTGTCACCTTTTGTGCATAGCATACAAGATGGCGACCTTTACTGTGCGATGACGTCACTTTTCTGAACTTAATAAGCATCGAGTACACAAATAAATTAAAAAAACACCTAATGCATGATTTATGAAAAATGTACGCATCTGAAAAAAGTCACATGAGTGAACTTTGATCTTGGATATCCATTAAATTGTCAGTACAACGTTCTAAAATGCTTGGAACAGCATGAATAAACAATGACAAAATCATTTTTGGGTGAATTGTTCCTTTAACTCCTGTATAAAGACAGCCTGTTATTTTAGACTTTACGGCTCTTTCACCGTCTCCCCTAATGTCCATTTTTCCATCCGTCTGCGTTTCACTTTTACAATGTCACTATTCCTCACCACTCTCTAATTTCTCTCAGCATCAGCCTCTTTGTCTTTCTCGTGTCCTCTCACAGTTCTTCTTCGACTCTTACTAATCTCTCACTTCCTGTCGTTCATCAGATCAGCCTCTATCTTCTCTCTGCAGTTGAAGCGACATGCTTGTCTTCCCTCTTGATTTGCCTCTTACTTTCACTCCGTCTCAGAGAGCAGCTAAAGTATCACGGGATGGGTACACATCGGTTTCTCGTCGACACCGGCTGCCCAAGAGTGAAATGAGGTGTTTATCGAAACAATCTGATGTGAGACATAAGCAGTGCAAACGAAATGCGCAAGTAGAAAGTAAAACACCAAATATCAACTTGCATGAAGCTTATCCAAAGTGACTTACAATGCATTCAAGATACATTTTGTCAGTATGTTTTCTCTGGAAATCGAACCCATGATCTTTGCACTGTCAACACAATGCTCTATTAATTGAGCTATGTGACATTAATTCAGAAAGTCGCATTGTATAACACTCGAAAAGTGATAAATGATGACGACCTGTGCAGGATATTTGACTCTCCACAACACCATTTGGATTATTGGCAGATAATCAGAGGTTTAATCAGTTATTATTCAGCATTAAAATACAATAAAACCCTCTATAACCCAACAAAGCCATCTGCTGACTGTAATATCATTACTACATCAATTAACTGCAAAAACATATTCATGTACAATGGGTTGTAACTCTTAATATAAATGTTTGATGGCTGTTTGTGATGAAGTTCAAAGGACATTATGTAAAGAGTTTAAGGGCATTCGTTCAAAGCAAAGTACAGCACATCTTTTGTGAAAGATAATGCAAACGTTGCTTCTCATTTCTCTCTAGGAATTCTTCTAAGTCAAAAAAATGCTAAATATGTGTAATGGGATTCAATTATATATAATTCCATTCATTCACTCGGGCTCCATTACTTTAGTGTGAGCTTTTGAGAGTTGCTTGTTCCTTATAAGTATCATCCAGTTAATATATCAGTGATATATGGTGTCTTGATATACAGCCAAGGGAAAAAATAAGAGACAACTCCAGTTTTGCCTTAATAAGCATTTCTAAATGTATTGTGTCCATTCCAGTTCAGTGTCTAAATTTCAATGAAAGCAAAGGAAAGACAAAGTCACCCAACAGCAATGTGAAAGACTAATGCAAAGATGGCTTATTCCATCAAATATTCCTTTTTAACCTGATCTTAAAATACATGCAAAAGCAAGTATTGTGATGTTTAAACGTGAATATAAACTTGACAAACATCTGCAAACATTGCATCTTTTTTTGTTTGTCGTGTTTCTGCAAATAAATTAAAGTAAAAAACTATATATTTCTTGGAAATTTGGGAGAAAGGTCGTTATTTTACAGAATGAAACAAAAATGTTCATTTTACATAAACACAGACCTAGAAATGGAACTGAAAATAGTTTTTTTTCAATAGGTGTATGTGTCATGATGCTAGTCTGTGAATAATTGCCAAGGAAATGCTGCTCATAAGGAATTCTCTGTGTTTAAGCACATTGCTATGCGTTTTCTAAGGCATTTCAGGTGGTTACTTGAATGTTGCTAGGTGGTTGCATACTGTCACATCAGTCACACTGACATTTTGGTTTTTCTTCTTCAAAGATTATTGACTATTTGGTCATCCGCCAGACAAAATGCGTCTAAACACTGGTGCCACTTGATGACTCATTCAAGTGGGCTAATAAAGATCAGGTCAGTGCTATAACTGTGTAAAAGACCGGCAGATTATGTGTGTGTTTCTCTGAAATAAACACTTGCTGTCAGATTACAATACAGCAGAAGCAGCAGAAACATGCAGGACAAACACAGACACTCCTTTCACACCTCTCACGCGTTTGTGTCATGTGTGGAGGTATCTGCTAGAGAAAAGCCTTCACAGTTGTGAGGGTGAATAATTTGTGTATTTATTTGCGAGAAGGTGCGTGTTTGGACGACCTGTAGAGACGGTAATTACTGCAACAGGATGGGGTCCCAGCGAGAAGCCGTGCCGCAGTTCATCCTGTCACAACCGCTCAAACACATCTCATCCAGACAACCGTGTGAGGTCTCGGTCTCTCTCTCTCTCTCTCTCTTTCTTTCTCTGTCTCTGTGTTCACCTTATTTTTCCCTCTGTCTCTAACTGCAGGACTAAATGAATTCAAGCAGGTCTCCTGTAGAGAGCTAGCGTGCACGCGTGTGCATCTCAGACACAGCGTTAAGCTAAAACAGAGCAGAAATCTGATAGACTAACCATGAGTGACATCCCTTTACAGCAACCCACCTTAAGAAACAAGACAAGAACTTCTACTTTTTCTTGCTATGAAGAGCACGCATTTGTTTCCAAAGCATTTGGCAGATCCTTTTATCCAAAACATCATTACACATGTGTTCTCTAGGAATCAAATCCACAACCTTTGCACAGATAATGCAATGTTCTACCAATTAAGCTACAGAAACACTTTACAAGACTTTACAAACACTTCTTGACTAATGCACAACTAAAAATAAAACGACTTACTAGAACTAATATTTTCTTTTGTGGATTTCATCTTTGATGTAGCTTGTGTACTAATCTTACTGTATTGTACAATAGAATTAGCATTGTATTAAGCAAATATTGTTGCTCTTATAACAAATTACTTGTGATGTTTCCTATTTGGAGGTCTGATGGAATAAAAGCATTTACTTAATACCTGGAAATGTAACTTTTATTTTAAGGGGAAAGAAGTTTTTATCTTCATTTGAAAGCAATGATGGATGATTGTTGCTATATATATTTATATCTGTTTATCTTTTTAAGACACCTTGTGGTCGTTTACAGCCAATCAGATGCGTCTGAGAAAAATGCATTAACAATGACGCACATGCAATGTGATCAGCACCTTGAATAAACGTTTTAAAGGAATAACCATAAAACGTCAACATTTCATGCAGACGAAAACTCTAAATGCACAATGCAAACCTGAATTCAAACAGATAAAACTGCTCACAGAAGAGAGAAAGAAAGGTCAGAAAATGAGCATATTTGAGTACTGAAGACTTTGCGCAGACATACACGTTGACTGTGTATCAGAGCTGAGGGGTTGACTGTGTTTTTGTGTGCTGAAAAACTTCGAAGTAGGCAAGACAAGCTCACTGCGCAGACAAAAACGCATAAATCAATAACGTGTCAGAGGCAAGTAGAGCTGGAGGACGACTGATATTCTTTCTCTCTTTTTTCTCCTGTCTGCCTCATCCCTCTCTCAACACAGAATTTGTTTGGGTTCCCTCTATCATTGCATTGCAAAACAAACTGTCGGAATCCAGAAAGAGTGAAGAAGGGAGATATTGGGGGGTGGCGGATGAATTGTGGAGCGGTCCGCCGCTACAATAAACCCATCAGGCGGGGAGGACTTTCAGCTTTCTTGACAGCAGACGAGTGAAAGGACACAAACAAAAATGGTTACACCTGTATCTTTAGCCAACAGATCAGTATGTCTTACAAAAGCATACTCATAAATGTATGCACATACACACAATTCCCAGCATGTCTTATTTTGTACAGCACCGTGTTTATGTTTGTGAGGATGAAAGGCAGAAAAAAAGAGAGAGAAGGGAGGGGCGGCATAAAAACAAAGGGTCAGAGGTACAGCAGATAGCCAAATGCTCATTTATCACTGTAGTCTGGCACACCTCACTACCCCGCTTTCCACTAATGTTGTTTTAAAGTCCTCCAGCAAGGTTTCTACTAGCTCGGAAATCACAATTACGCCGTGATGCAAGTTCTTTTGGTTGGAACAAAACAGGCAATTTCCTTTATATATTTTTCCTTTTCCACCTCTAGACAACAACATGTTGCCCCACAAGCTGGATACATGAGCTGTGTTTTCTGACAGGTTAAATTACTTTATCAACATTAAACACAATGCTAACAAACAGCAAAGTCAATATTCACAATTACAACATTATATGATCAATAGCAATTAGTTACAGCCATGATTCTTTAACTGACGTGTCTGAAGCCCCATTCAGACCGCCAGCGACTAGCAGTGGCAGAGCAACGTGATCTCACTCATTTCAATGGAGAGCTGGCAACTTTCAGCGACAGGACCATTCAATGACCATTGGCGACCGAAAGTGGGCGTGTCCAGCAATGAGAGTCAAGCCACAAAAGTTGAGAATTGCTCAACTTCATGCAAATGAGCAACCAATGAGAGGGAAGACAGTAGAGTGCACGTGATTCATCTGCTGTAGTGGCGTGTAGGTGGAAAGATGGAGGAAAAACAATTTTAGTATTTAGCCATTTGTGCTTTACGATATGTCTCTGCGTTTATATTAAGTATTTTCCCCCCAAAGTGTTTGTTTTTAACCGCAAGCAAACTGATTTGTTGTCCACAACATCATTGAATGTCATTCAAAAACGTTACCAGTAATGGGAACGCCCACTAGCGACTCTAAACTCAGCCATTGGTGAGAAGAAGCGAAATGATCGCTGGTGGTCTGAATGGGGCATGTACAAGCACAATGAGAGCATTGAAGTCATTAAACACACCCTACACAAACATGTAGTACACACACACACACACACACACACATATCCCAACTCCCTCTATCTACTACAACTAAACACACACACACACACACACACAGAAGAGAGCTTCATGTTGCAGTTACCAGAGCAACAGAACACAATGAGCAACATGACCTCAGATAGACACTTCTGGAACATCCCTCACACACACACACACAAATATACCTCTAAACACACACACACACACACACACATACACACACACACACACACACACACAAATATACCTCTAAACACACACACACACACACACACACACACACACACACACACACACACACACACAAATATACCTCTAAACACACACACACACACACACACACACACATACACACACACACACACACACACACACACAAAGTATTTCCTCAAACAAACACACACATACCATATGCTTCCAAACAGACAACATACCTGTAATCACACACAAAATATACGTCCAAACACTAGCGTTAGCGTATTGCTGTTGCCGATACTTGGAAGTATTTAATTGTCGGCATCGGACTATATTTTTTCTGTTTGGCCACCATACAGCACATTAGCATTTTAAATCGACACAACTTTTGGTCACAACATGATTTTTTTATGTTTAGTCATATAACTTAATCCATTCATGTTGGGACAGCATAAAAGAGTTGTGTTGTGTTAATATAAAATTGTTACAATTGGGCAGAGGAGATATTTCCCAACATGCTTTGTGTATGATTGCATTTTTAGAGATATTTTCTTAAATACGTGTTATTTTATGCGTAAAAAGATAAAAATAAACACTTGTTAGTAGGGGTGTGATGAGATCCGATTGGTCTCGCGAGAACACAATATCCTCACACAATTGGCATTACAATCATGATGGCATGATTGTAACTTATGCAACCGCTGTATATCCTGCACTTGCTGCTATTGCACTTCTGGTTAGACCTAAACTGCATTTCGTTGCCTTGTACTTGTACATGTGTAATGACAATAAAGTTGTGCGACCTCAAAATATTTTTGATAGCATTTGTGTGAGTGCTCGTTTTGTTGTAGTACGATTTTATTACTGTACAGAACATGCTAATAACTGCACAAAGTATGTGCCTGCTGTGAGCTGCGGTGACCGGCCCGGCCATTCATAAAGACAACGTGATTTAACATCCCACAGCGCTACTTTCCCACCGTTTCTCTATGTAAACGCGCTAGACGGACGGTTTAAACATTTTTGCTCGCGTCTTTCGCGTCCGCAGCGCCTTGCCCACTAGTATTTGGTTCACCCTTTTTTTTTGGAGTGCTATATTTCATTCATATTAAACCATGATTAGCTGCCCACAATTAATATAATATCATGTGTGGACCTCTTCATGTGTTCAAGTCTGTTACTAACATAGACAACAATTTTTCATTTAATTTCACCAAATTTCTGTATGTCTCCCATTTACTCATTTAATTGCAATTGTGTTATATCGGCCTCTTATCGGCCAATTACAGTGCTTTCTTAATATCGGCAATATTAAAAAACCCATATTGGTCGACTACTACTAAACACCCTCACACACACACACACAATATACCTCTAAATATAGATGCACAAATATTAAACATATAATATACTCCCAATCACACAGTATACCACTAAACATACAAACAGACAAAATATCTGTAATTACACACAAAATATACCTCTAAACACACACACACACAAGATGATATAGGAGTTTAATACTCGTCTAAATATCATCAGTGTAAAACTAAATAGTGACACCATTTTTCTGATCATTAAAGGAATATACAGAGTGACATTTATACAAGGGTCAAAAGCATCTCTAAAAAATTTTACTTTGAACTTTCTTTTCTCGCTGTATCCACACACACACACACACACAAACACACACACACACACATTCTCAAAGCTACATTCTGTACATAAATACCAACAAGGATTTGTCACGCTGTAAAGCTAACAGTGAATAGGGTATTATGACCGGCTACTGTCTGGTTATTTATGAGCCGGGCTGTAATTGAACACTGCAAATCCTCCAGCTTTGACTTATGGACCAACAGGAGAGGGCATTGATGTTATCCATATGTTCCTCTCTCTGTCCATATTTTTTTCAGATTCTATACCTGCCTAATTTAAACATTACACCAACATACATCTCAACAGGGGTCATCTGCACCTTATTAAGACGTTTACAAACAGACAGAATAGAAGTGTCGACAAATATAAAAAAATCATTTCATATGAAATGAAGAATAAAGCCAAACATTATGCATTGCATTGTTGAAATCACATGATCAACCAAAATGAGTAACAACATTAGGACATCACAAAGCAGCTTGGCTTATATATCTCAAATCTGCAAACAAATCATGCACCAGCTAATATTACATATTAGCATCAACGTGTTAATAACTTTCACAGTCCTTGAACTAAATGAAGTATCAGGATATTCAATACATTGAGATCTGTTTGCATGGCCGTGTGTCCCATTAAGCTTTTCAGCTCCAGCTAGCCCTGAAGTTTGTTACCACCATAAAGCTCGCAACCAGCTGCCATGAGTTCATCCTCTCTGACCGAACAAACAGCTTGTTCTTCTGAGCACCATGACACATTCACATCTGTGCTCAATTAAAATCTCAATAACACATAACTGGAAGAGATTCACAGCTCCAAAACACTATACTGAGATCAGTGAGGTCAAAACAATCAAGAAGACTACTGGCAACCCTCTTTCTCATCTGCCTGTGACTTTTCTAATAATTGAATGAGGATTTATTTTAAAGGTGCAGTCACGCTAAGCTTTAGGCATGAAAAATTCTACTCTAAACTGAAAATGGGAAATGGAATATAATGTTTTCTAACAAATATTTAAAGAAAAAATACAATACACTTTTCAATAAAACTGAATCGCATGTAGATTTTAGTCAAAAGGTCAATCTGTAATGTTTAGGCCTGTTATTGGTCAAATCGCTTTTAACTTTATTAATTCACAAAAGTTCATTACACTTTTAATTTGGTAACAGTGAAAGAAGAATATTCTACCCATGCCCTTGTGTTCCTAATCTTACTTTTAAAGTGATAGTTCACCCAGAAATGACAATTCTGTCATCATTTACCCACCCTTAAGTTGTTCCAAACCTGTAGAAATTTCTTTGTTCTGCTAAACACAAATTAAGATATTTGGAAGAATGTCAGTAACAAACAGATCTCATCCTTCTATGGCAGTATATGGGGGATAAAATCTTTTTGGTTACTGACATTCTTCCAAATATCTTCCTTTGTGTTTAGCAGAACAAAGATATTTATACAAGTTTGAAACAATCTAAGGGTGAGTACATTTTTATTTTTGGGTGGACTCTCCCTTTTAATGCATATTGTATAGAAACATATGCAAATAAAGAGAAAACAATTCTATTGTGACTGCACCTTAAGGCTATGTTTGGATCTGTTACCATTTTATTTCTTGCATTTCTTACATTCATACTTAGTATGCAAATCTTTGGTATGTATAGAATGCCTAGTTGTAATTTTTTTCCAAATTTTGTGGTATACTGTTCAACAAAGCACACAACAAAGCATGCCACAATGCAATACTCGTCTTAATCTCCCATAAACAGAACAAGAAGTAAAATACTTGACTCATTTGCTTCATATAACTGCCAAAAAACTGTATCCAAAAGGTAAAACTGCTTAAATCTGCTAAATGACACATGTGATGTGCATAATGCATACGTTTTAATGTTATATTTATCTTTTAATAGCAAAACGAATATGGATTCTTTTGGTCAAGGGTCAGTTTAATGGTCAACTAGAGAGAAGGGTGTCTGGTCAATATATATGTATATGTGCCATAGGCTACAATCATTTAAATACGGCAATGAAGATATACTGTACATATGTGATACAAGAATGTAAAAGATTTACATAATAACTCACAAAATAAGCCAAAATAACTACTATGCAAGTGGGCAGGATTTTATTATTCCATTTCAAAAACAGGCAATATGTATTTGGCTTGATGGGAGGGTCCTGTCCAAAAACCCCTCTCCTTCTACCCCTCTTCTTTATTCTCTGACCTCTGCGTTCTGCCTGACTGACCTCACTGATTTAATGACCTCGCACAGACGGGACACTCCTAAAGAAAAGGTGAAACAGAGAAAGGGGAGCAGGGAATAGAAAGAATGCCAAAGCTAGTTGCTGCTTACATATATTCACAGATCAGAATTCTCCATTTTATTCCTCAGATTCATCTTTTATTTCTATCATCTCTTCGTTCTTTCTCCTGTAGGTTTGAAGTGTCACTGTATCTGCAATTCATTCCTCCCTCCTTCTGATACAGCCATTCATTTCGGCCTGTCACTCAAAATACCTGTCCCATCCCGAGCGTTCATTTCGAATGATCATTCCCTCTCTCCCTTTCGTCTGTACTCGTTTCAGAGTGGATTTGAAAAGGCTGACAGACATGCCGAGTGAGAAACTGTGGCAGCGGATTCTATATCAAACAGAAACACTTGTGCGCACACATACATATACAGTATCTCCATTGAGCATACATCATTTTAGTTATTCTAACAAAGCAAATGTAACCAAATTCCTGATGATGTAATGCTGATGCATACAATGACATTCAACCTCATGATGAAATGCATTAAACATTCAGTCCAGCCATATCCTATAAGGCCACCAGAAACTACCAAAACCAACCATTACCAAAATGCCCCAAATTGTTGCCTAGGTTTTGGAATGGAGTCAAAGTGTCTAACAGACATAAAAAGTTGTTCATAAAAACAGTTAAAACATAAAACTGTTGACAACATTTTATGCTCTCCTACTTGTGAGTCGCTTTGGATAAAAGCGTCTGCCAAATGAATATATGTAATGTAAATGAACACGGTGAACGGGTGAACTGTATGTCAGCTGGCACAGCTAATATTTGAAAGTGCCAAAATATCTCAATTGAAAATAGAGAGAGAGCAACATTTACACTTGCATTGAAATTAAGCTGTAATTAAGTTTATTTATGACCCATCTTCAAATTGGAGATGTCAGGCAACAAGAACCTCTGCAGTGATGTGTTTAGACAAATTCAATATCTCCCAGGATCATGTCAAACTTATGACAGCCCCGTCTCCACGCAAGAATGACAAGCAAACACCCTCCTAAACATAAGACCTCACAATCTACTGTATAAACATGGAATTAAACAACTGGCCAAAAAAAGCTCAGGTGGAGCTGATCACTCTGTACAGAGCTATTTAGATGCACAAACGATCTGTTGTCTGGGTGGATTTTCACGCTTCCATGTCGAAAACACTGATCACCGAACTTGATAACATAGAATAACATATTGATGAAGCTAAATACATTTATTAAGCATGCATGGTTACGCGATTTTGGAAACCCCTGGCGCGCTCAGATGACACATGAATAAATAACAGCACGCGCAGCAGGCGCACGTTGCGCTACACAATACAGACAACTTACCACGCGGAACAGTTACGCAGGACTTTGCGCATGAACTATAAAGTAGGCGAAAAAACAACTAAAACATAAAAGCTAAATAAAATTCTGGTACACCATAATGAAAAACAACATATATTGGTTGTAGCTCGGATAATGCAATGACTTAAGGATGCCACATTGTGACTGTCAGCCCCGACTTTACAATTTTCAATAAATTCTCAAGTCTCCAACAGGAAATCCTAACAAAATCTAAATTTCTCCTAAAGTATTACCCTATATAATAACTTAATAGTCAATGGAGTAGCTAAAGAATCGGAATGAGTTTTCAGACAATGTTTGAATCAATTTCAACACTATCTATTTGACAGTCAAGTAATGCTATCTTTAGAAATAAAGGTTATTAGACCCGTCTGTCGCAGTTTTTCATTCAGAATGAGTCAGATGCAGGTGGTTGTCTTATCTTTGTGGATGTGAGCTCTTACCTGCCGCCTCCTCCTGATTAGTCCGGCCCGCGCGCGCTTGACGACCGAGCGCTGCTCCCGCTGCTGAGAGAGTGCTGATGCTCCGAGTACCGCTCTCTCTCTCTCTCTCTCTCTCTCTCTCTCTCTCTCTCTCGCTCGCTCGCACGCACGATGTTGCGGTTTCAAACACGCAGGTAAATAGCCTAAATGAAGAAAAACACAAAATAAAGAGCATTGTAGAATTTGTAGAAAGTTTTGCTAATGTCTTTTCTGCTCCAAATTGTTATATTTGCGGTAACATTACTTAATGTAAGTCAGAACAATCAGCTGGAAAGTTGGTCAATTTAAAGAGATCATTTAGGCAGTTATCTATTGACCGCTTGCCTAATGATTTGTTCATATAAACTGTACACGATATTCGCTAAACGCTATCAATAAACTATTATTGTGTACATATTTGTACTGTCCAATAAAATATATTATATTGTAATTATTTTTTATTAATAATAATATAATCTGATACATACATGATAGCACGGTCTTTTTAAGCGCCATCATGAGGCTGTATTCTGTAGATCTGCTGCCACCTCAAGGACTTTTTATAACGTCACAGGCAACGATGTCCAATAAAAGTGTGTCCAACAGAAGCGAGGAAAGATTTACCTGTTTAAAACAGCCTCCAAGGATCATGTCACATTGCTTGTGTAAGGGTAACGTTATGCAAGATGCAACTCGTTGTAAAACTGCTGTGAAACAACACATATTGCAGATAACATACATAACGTTACTGAATTGAGTGAAGTAAACTCATCATTTATTTACTTACCTTCATATCCTAATGACTATATATATAAATGATCATATTAATAAATATTTAAGGGCTACCAGATTTTAATTGTGAACTGTTTGATTAAATACTTGGCAAATAGCAAAGATAAACGGACTTTGCACATTTTTTTTTCGGACTTTGTAAATAGTGACATGAGCGACCATGTGAGCGACATCCAGTAGTGACGTCCAGGACGTTTAAGTGCGCATGCGCAAACTGTGTCAGGATTCTCTCGACTGCGTTTGATTTAATAAACTTTCATTTTATTTTTTTCCTAGACATGTTGAATTACCTTTAACTAGGATTACCAATGTTTTGGGAAACATGGGGCAAGCGCGACAAATCCCGAATTCACGTTAGTTTTCATGATAGACATGGTTTGCGGTGTAAAAACACAAGAGGGCAGCAGTCCCCATCATTAAAACACACAGATCTATCTTTGGAACAAATGAAGAGTATGTAGTTTAGGAGACATCAGAGCCCTATAGTACCAGAGTCGCGTCAACTTCATTCACTCCAATGGAACCGTTTTTTCACAGCAACCCCCCAGAGCCTCTCAATAGTTCCCGGAAGTTACTAGTAACGCATGGAGCTGCACCAAAGCAGACCGATAGTGATGAACTTTAAATTAATTTAAAGACGTTAGTCATTTAGCGAATAAATAAATGAAAGAAATAAAGCATTTAAAGAGAAAACATAACTTCCGGGAACTAGTTGAAGGCTCCATGAATCACGTGACAAGCGAAAAATTTGAACTTCCGTTGGCGCAACTCTCTCTCTCTCAATGGCTCTGGGAAACATGAGATGGTGGCAATATGCAAAAGGATGTAAGGCCATAATATAAATCCTACAAATGATTTTGTATCACATTTGCATTATAAGGCCCAATTCTCACCCGTTAGACCCGCAGCACCCTCTACTGGTGTCGTTGCCGTTGTCACAGTCCTGCCCTCAAACTAGTCTGCGCTATTAACGAATCGTTTACATGCAATCAACAGCATTTGTTACCTCATGTCGCCCAGGAATTCAGTGTTTTCCTTTCGTAATCATTCGTTTTATGTTTTGGATATTTACCTTTTTATTGCATTAGTTTCAGAAACGTTAAGCCCTTAAAAATATATATTTTATACATTATTGCATACCATTCGCAAATTGTTATTATCAATATTGTTTGCCTACGTCAGACGTTGCGTTGCGTTTTTGAGACGTTTTTTGACGTTAAAGTGGGCTGGACACAGAAAACACTCGAAGAGTTACATAGACATATAAAACAAATAAAAGTACGTAATGTCAAAACATGTGACGTGTGGGCAGCCCCTGGTTCAAACGCGTTTTTTCCGACTCCGTTGCGTCCTCCAGCTGTTTTTGATCGCATGAACGCGCCCTGTTGCGAACTTACGCCTGTAATTACAGGCGCTCACGACCACGCCTGCCCCAGCAGGAGGAGTAGATGAAGGAGTAAAAGCAGAAGTTCATACTGTCACGAAAACGGCTGCAGAGAAAAGTGTAGAAAATGTCAGGAGTGGCATCCACACTCGCCAAAAAGAGGGCACTGGCGGCTGGTTTCGGCACGAATGCCAACGCTGTGAAATTCCTCAACCAGAACTTCGAGTCTCTCAGAAGTGAGTGTCTGAGTCGAGGTCAGCTCTTCTGCGATCTCACATTCCCACCCGAACCGGAGTCTCTGGGTTTTAACGAACTCGGACCCCGATCTTCTAAAACCAGAGGAATACAATGGAAAAGACCAGGGGTGAGTTACCTTTGCATCAAGTGTGTTATTTTACGAAGAAAATAATGTATAGTGCATGTAGCTGCAGGGCCATATAGAGCTGGGTATATTAAGTGTGATCTCCCATTGCTGAGTTGTACTGTTAATTGTAAAAGTAAAAAACTGGAGCAAAAACAAGGATTGAGGTTACAGAAAAAGAAATATTGGCAATAAATGCCAGCAAATGACTCATCTTGTAAGAATGGAAACAGGGCATCGTAGTCTGTTCAAACATTCTGAGTTCACATCCTTTTAGTGTATTTTACGTTGCAATGTATAGAAATAATGCAACATGTGAATTAAGTTGAATTTTTGCATTGTTCTAGGAACTGACATCCAGTCCTGAGTTTATTGTTGGAGGGGCTACAAGAACTGATATTTGCCAAGGATCTTTAGGTAAGTGTTTCTAGTGTTACCACCTTAACGTTTTGTGCTTTAGAATGGTCCTTGTGTCTTTCAAATGTTTTGGGAAATTCTTCGTTGAGCACATCTGTGAGTACCTTGTTTCTCTGTGACACAAACTTTTCTTCAACACCCAAGTCAGGAAACTGTCAAACTTCACACCTTGTAAACTCTCATAATGAATTTTGCACTGAAGTCTAATTATGACTAGTGCAAGGCTTCATGGAAAGTTTCACTGGTTACTCCCATATCAGAGAAGTCTTTGTGCAGTCTTTGGGTGAAATTCCACAGATGCTGTTTTCATCCCACAGGCTTAAATTCTGTTTGTTTTTGCTTGCCATGAATCAGTTTAGGCACATAGAGAAATCTGTATTAGTAATGAAGGGTGCCGCTGTACAGTTGCATAACAACAGGAGTGCATTACTGTAACCTTTGCCTCACAACGCTGCTTATTATATTTCATACAATACTCTCTTAATATGTGCTAGTAATAAATAAACATCACATATTTAGGATCACATCTTGTTTGTAATGTAATATATTAAATCGTGTGTGTTGAAGTGTGATTCATTAGTGAAAGAGGAAATGGGTCACTCACTTAGCAACACTTTCAGTGTAGATGCACATGTTATCATCAGAAACACGTTGCTATACTGTAGCTATATGAAATATGATTCATCTCTCTGAAGAGCACAATGTTATTGGTGTTTCAAAGCGTAAATAACTGATATGGCAGGGGAGAACCCGAAAGGCGTTTATGTAAAAATAGCCTAAAAATTGTCTAATTCATAAAGTTTGTAACAGTCATTTCTAGCCATAACACAAAATGGGTCTACAGTAAACAGTAAAAAGTCTACAGTAAACCACTAGAGGAAATCATCTCATCATACTCAAATTGTAATGTGTTAAATAAATCCTAATAAATCTTTCATTTTGCAGCTGTGTTAAAATGAGTATTAAGATTTATAATACCTTTGGGCAATTTCAGCGTTATTTATGTGACATATAAACGCTCAGTGAATACATTTTTTTACCAATATACTGAACCATCTGTTTATATTTTACTAGTTGTTGATAGAGTCTAAACGGCAGAAAAGTTTTCTATTTTAAAAAGGGAAATAAACATGCGTTATGGATGTTCACCGTTTTTGAGAGACAACATACTTTGTAGGATTTCTGTGAATTAAAATGCACAAACCAGACGCAATAATACTCAACAGATGCAGAAGAGATGCCTCTACATATAAAATAGTTTTAATTTCCATGTGTCCGTTCATGATGAATATGTACTGAAATGGATGTGACAGTCCTGAAAATGGCACTTACCTGCTACGGAAAATTTTTAAAAATGCACAAATATTGACATCTTTGCTATCAGTAAAAAAAAACTTTGTTAAAACTTTTATTCATGGTAATGTTGACATTTGCATGGAATTGCCTCTTCATCTTATATCTTATTCCAGGTGATTGTTGGCTCTTAGCAGCTATTGCCTCTCTAACCCTCAATGAAGATGTTCTGACTCGTGTTGTACCATCCAACCAGGGCTTTGGGCAAGACTATGCTGGCATTTTCCACTTCCAGGTAGACAGAGTTCATTTGAACAATAAGCACTTTTTAGACAACCATATATTTTTGTAAAAACTTTAAACAATTTGATAGTTATATACTGTATTGAATACTTTAAGAGTTTGAAGAGACATTTGAAGGTTATGAGCCTTGAATACTTTTATGACAAATTTGAAAGAGGAAGGAACATAGGCCTTGCCAAGAGGGCTGTACTGGGCAGTTGCTATGGTGTTCTGACTGGTTGCTCAGAATTGGCTCTAGTTTATGGGATGTGTGGAATGTTTTGGTCAGGACAGGAAGTAACTCAGAATACTGCACCACTGATCTCAGAGGAAGAGCCCTCCCAGTATGTGTGCGTGCTTCGCTTTATATTGTGTGTTTTTTTAAATAATAACTATGCTGTATTGGTAATGTTTAGCAAACTTTGGATTCGGTGTGCGTATGTGACAGTGCTTTTATGATGTTGCTCACTCATGGATTTGGTTGTACTTTGTTTCTTAGCTGCAGTTTGTTCTGTAATTCTTGTTTGTTATTTGGTGGCAGTTTTGGCAGTTCGGGGAGTGGGTTGATGTGGTGGTGGATGACCGGCTTCCCACTAGAGATGGAGAACTGCTGTTTGTTCATTCTGCCACAGGCTCAGAGTTCTGGAGCGCCCTGCTGGAGAAGGCTTACGCCAAGTGAGTCATACCATTATTTGCCTTACAACCACAACTGCATTCCAGCCTTCTAACTTTATTTTATTTCATTTTGTGTCCAAGTTTAACACAATTGGAGCACAATTCTGTTTTACTGGGTTTGCACTCCAACATACAGACCTTGAGCTAGACATTAATTCCATCCATATTTCTGACACTCAAATGAGAATGAACTCCACCCTGTATGTAGGATTTGATACCTACAGTTTGCATCTGCTGTTGACAGTTTTTTCTGCGTGTGACAGTAAAGTATTTGTTTTGTGTTCCTCAGAGTCAATGGATGTTATGAAGCTCTTTCTGGAGGCTCCACCACTGAGGGTTTTGAGGATTTTACTGGAGGAATTGCAGAAAATTATGAATTAAAACAGGCACCACCCAACATGTTCCAAATTATCAAGAAGGCCTTGGACTCTGGAGCTCTGTTGGGCTGCTCCATAGACGTATGTATACTCCATAGACGTATGTATACTCCATAGATGTATGAGCTCTTTTGCATGTGTACATTTGCATCAGCCAAATGTGAAAATCAAATCGTCGCCAGTTCAAACTCAGATACCATGTTAATCTTTTGCATAAAACAACAGATATGCTATAAACTGCTACACTATACTGTACCATACTATACTATATATAATTTACTGTCTCATTTTATATCATACCATATTATACTATACTATTCTGTACTGTGCTGTGCTATGCTATACCATACCCATACCACACCATGATGTACTATTCTGTACTGTACTGTGCTATACCATACCATTACATTATACTATACTATACAGAAAAACTACTGTGAACTAGTGTAGTATCTATATTAACAGTTCTTCTCTGTTTTTGCAGATTACCAGTGCTGCTGATTCTGAGGCCATCACTTCTCAGAAACTTGTGAAGGGCCATGCTTACTCTCTTACTGGAGCTATTGAGGTGTCTTTACCTGTACTGTTCAGACAATGACTGAATTCAAAAGCCTTTTTTATTTTCAATTTCAGTTAATCTTTTATGTCTATAACCTTATGTCATGATGGTGACACTTTGGGCTTGTCAGGTTAATTACAGAGGCCGAAAGGAGAAGCTGGTCCGGGTTCGTAATCCTTGGGGTCAAGTGGAATGGACAGGGGCCTGGAGTGACAAGTAAATATCCAACAATTCAAACACATTGTATAACTTGTTTGTTTTATCTAAATGTAGATTATTCTGTTCAAGGTGCTTGTATTGGTTGTATTAAAGCATTTTAATAAAGTAATTTAATGAGATTTGTGTACTCAAAATTGTGTCTACGATGCTGTTCAGCTGTGAGTATATTTGCAGTATGGTCTTTTTCTGGTTTAATCTTTTATTAACACACTTTTAGCTCTTCTGAGTGGAATGCAGTCAGTCCATCTGAACGTGACAATGTAAAGGCAGAGGATGGAGAATTCTGGTAAAATCACATTCATTCAAAAAGGTATATTGTTAATATGTGGATTTAGCATTATTAAATCTTTTCCTCACTTCCTGTTTGTATTTGTGCAGGATGTCATTTTCAGATTTTGTGCGACATTACTCTCGTATAGAGATCTGCACTCTGACACCAGACACACTGACCTCTGATGCATTCAAACACTGGAGCACGAGTAAGTTCGATGGAAGCTGGAGAAGAGGCTCAACGGCTGGCGGCTGCAGGAATCATGCCTGTGAGAACCTCCAAATCATGCTTACAAAGTAACTTTAATGCTCAAGTGTGTCGTTTTATTGCACCACTAGTGGCAGTAAACAACTGCGCGCATTGTGTTTGAAAGGCCCAACTGGGTCACATAAAATTGCTGTTCAGCCAATGTCATGAGTCAATGTGAAGCGTGTATATCTGAATTAAATCCATCATGTAAAAAACAGTCCGCTGATAGTTTGTTGTCTTCCACAGACACATTCTGGATGAATCCACAGTTTAAGATTAAACTAGATGAGGAAGATGATGATCCTGATGATAATGAAGTGGGCTGCAGTGTGGTCATTGGTCTGATCCAGAAGAATCGACGCAAACTGCGAAAGGCCGGAGAGGACATGCACACCATCGGCTACGCCATCTACGAGGTAATGCTAAGATTTAATGTCCCATTTGGTATCTGTAACAGAGTTTTATGACATCATTTTGCGAGGGGGGCTGTTGATGCTGTCTAACTGTTCTTTTCCATCAATTTCAGGTTCCTCCTCAGGTGAGCAACAGTGGATCACTCCAGAAATATCATATAGTCACCTGGTCTTTTTTGACACGAGCAGAACATCCAATAAACAACACCTTAGCAACCATTTATATCACCAAAGCATAAATTCTGACATATATCTTAGCAACTATTTTCTTTTTTTGGTCATCTCACTGCAGTTCTGTGGGCAGAAGGAGGTTCATCTGGATAAGAATTATTTCCTGACCCATGCTCAGAAAGCTCGATCCGAGACTTTCGTCAATCTGAGAGAGGTCAGCACCCGCTTTAAACTTCCTCCTGGAGAATATCTCATCGTTCCCTCCACCTTTGAGCCGCACAAGAATGGAGACTTCAGTGTGCGCGTGTTTTCTGAGAAACAGTCCGAGATGCAGTGAGGACTTGATTTATAATTACACAACATATAATAATCTTTTTTATTGTAATATAATTTTGCCCCCTAACCCCAAAATGTTTTGCTCTCTTACCCATCTATCTTCTAGACAATGTGATGATCCTGTGGAGGCAGACATAGAAGATGTAAGTCACATCTGTCTTTGTCTCTCTTATGTTACAGTAAGCTATTTTACTCTGGCTAACACTGATTTACTCTGTCTTCAGGAGACTGTGTCTGAAGCAGATGTTGATTCTGGGTTCAGGGGGCTGTTTACCAAACTTGCAGGAGATGTAAGCTATTCCTGAATGCTTTACTTGATAAAATGATGAATGACTGTAAGCTCATAAAAAATGTCTTTGCATCTTGTTTAAGGACATGGAGATTTCTGGCTTTGAGATGCGAACGATTCTCAACAAAATAGTTTCAAAACGTGAGTGATCTTTTTGTTTTTTATGATGACTATTGAAAGACAAACTAATTTCTAAAGATATTCCAGAAAAACATATAAATGTATATGAATAAAAAAACTGTGTGTTCTGCTTACAGGGACAGATATTAAAACAGATGGTTTCAGTTTGGATACATGTAGGATAATGGTGAATCTCATGGATGTATCCTTTTACAACCTGTCCACCTGTTTTTAAATAAATACATAATCCACAGTATTTTTAAAGTAGAGTTTTTTTCATGACGTTATTCGTTTTCTATTTGATTTCCACTTAACTCTAATGCAGGACAGTGGCAACGGTAAATTGGGGCTAACCGAGTTTGCCACCCTGTGGAAGAAAATTCAGAGGTATCTGGTAAGTTTGTCTGGTAAAATGTTAATGCTACTTGTTTGCATTTTTTCTCATTACTTGTTTCAAAACAACATCTTCATTCTTTTCGTTTCAGATTATTTACAAGAAGAACGATATGGATGGATCCGGCTGCATGAGTACACCAGAGATGCGAATGGCTTTGAAGGAAGCAGGTGACTTTTGCTTTTCAGAAATAACTAGTTAGTACTTACAGCCATGTTCTTCTTATTTAATAGAAGTAACTGTATTTATTAATGTTTACTGCACAGGGTTCTCTTTAAATGACAGCATTCATCAGCTTCTGGCTGCGCGCTATGGTGAAGCAGACATGACCATTGACTTCGATAACTTTGTGGCTTGTTTGATGCGGCTAGAGATGATGTTCAGTAAGTACACTGTCAAATATGTCAATATCCTGATTGGGTGTAAAATACTCCAGCAACCACCCAAAAATGCCCAGATAGCAACATAGCACCAGCAAACATGACTTTTTCCACAAATAGTATAAAAATCTATTTTACTAATTTATTCAAGATCCATCCCATTCGTTTGTAAATTACATATTTGTGTTGTATCTGTGGGTGCAACACAAATATGTGGGTGACACATGTATATGATACATAGGTGTTGATTCAGTTTTTATATTTGTAGGCAATTATTATTTGTATAAAGTGATTATATTTTTATGTTTGTTTTATTAAAAACTTACATACAATTCTGCCTTCTCGTTTGTAGAAGTGTTCAAGAAAATGGACATGGACAACAGTGGGTTCATTGAATTAAACTTCAACCAGGTATTGTTTGTCATTTTTCTTTTTCGTGTTTCTTTTAGTTTGTATCCGAGCATCAGTTTGAAATGTTTTTATTTCTTTCTTGCAGTGGCTGATGTTTGCCATGATTTAAAGGACCAGAGCATACTTTTATTATGTTGGTTAACCCACATGATAGTATACCCAAATGCTTTATTTGTATTGTGGAACAACTGGAACGTGAACGTGTGTCTGTGATACAGCGTTGTGGCTCGAGGGTTATATGTAATGCTGCCTGCTGTTTTATTTGTAGCTCACTTGCTTGTTACTGCCCTGCTTGCAAGGCGTTACAGTATTTTTTTATCATTTTATCATTCTTTTCAGTTGCACTTGCTACTTGAAAACTAGTTTTATTCATGAGTGGGCTTGTAGCGAATGATAAAACAGGTGAAATCTGTTTTAGACTCGCAATAAAATATAAGAGCCAGTGACCAAAATCTCGTACTGTACAGACTACAGAAGAGTTTTTGGGCCAGTAAGCCCAGTATAAAATACTCCAGCAACCACCCAAAAATGCCCAGATAGCAACATAGCACCAGCAAACATGACTTTTTCCACAAATAGTATAAAAATCTATTTTACTCAGTTATTCAAGATCCATCCCATTCGTTTGTAAATTACATATTTGTGTTGTATCTGTTTTGTTATATGTAACTTTATATATAACTTTAAAGGCATACATTTATAAATACCAAAGACATTTTATATTTTTTAAACCAAGCCTACAAAATTATACCGCCTTGCAAGCACGGGTATCACCTTATGCAAATCTAGTTTGTATTTAGGGAATTAATACATGTTGTCTGTACAGTCTTGCTTAATAAAGTTGCCCGTGTTCACATTTGTAGTGCACTTGCCCGTTATTCGTTTCCAGTGCACTTGTCGATCTTACTGATGTGTTGCTCCGCCTCTTCTGGACTCAAACACACACTGAAGCTCTGCTCACACACACTGAAGTACAGCTAATCTTTCAGGCAAATATCGCGGAATATATAAAACACATAACACCTCAGAAGAGCCCGACAGAACTGCAGCTTAAAAGGCAAGTTAAGCGTCTCTTGTATTTCCGTCGTCAGTGATTCGTGTAGATGTTTGTGAGGCTTTAATCTGGTCTCCGGCGGCCTGCTCTCTGTTATTTTTCTGCTACAGTATATAAAATGCTTTAGTCAGTCTCGTATCTGTATGATATTTACATATCTGAGATTAAAAACTTTAGCGTAATTATTTTGTGTGAGGTTACGTTTATGTAAAATGATTTTTTTAATGCCGTGATTTGCTGAAGTGAGGACATGCAGCTCGCGACTGGATGTTTTGCATGCCATGCATTTTGTTACTGAATAACGAACTAAACAATCGTTAAACTTTGGAAATGTCTGTAATACTGCTGTTTGGTAAAAACTGGGGATTTTAAACTGATTTAAATAAATGGGAGCAATCCATTTTCAGCAGTTGCACGATTTATCTGCATTGACATGAACTGAGAGAGCGAGAGAGAGAGAGACTACAGTGGCAGCTAAATGTATTTGGAAACGCATTTAGTTTATTAATTCATATAAAAATTAAGTTTATACAGTCCTTCATGTATAGGTAGCAAAGTAATCAAAAGTGAAGTTCATCAACAAGAAAATTCATGTTCATTTTGATTTGTTTTATTTTACAATTTAAAAATACAGTCTGTATATGTAAATAATAGTATGTCCATATACAGTATATACAATTTTTATATTAAAAAATACAGCCACAGAAAACAATTAAGAGACCATTTCAAAATAATTTTCAGAATATTTATAGGTATGTTTATATGTAAAATTATTATTTTGTTTCATTCAAACAAAAAAAAATTCTATTTGCATTTATTTGCAGACAATGAAAACTGGAGAAACAGGTCAAAATAACAGAAAAGATGCTCTGTATATTTTTAGACCTCAAATACTACAAAGAAAAAGTTCATATTCACTTTTAGGCAATACAACAGAAATATTTGTACATGTATTTAGGAAAAGTAAAAAATATATTTTTTTTTAATGTGATAAGGTCGATTTTTAGCACAGTTTTCATGTGTCTTGTCATGCTGGTAGTCTTTCACATTGCTGTTGGATGATTCGTGTCACTCCTGAATTTTGATTTAGTTGAAGTTCAACAGACGCTGGACTGGAATGACGCAATACATCTAGAAATGCTGGTTAAATGAAAAATTGGAATGGTCTCTTTTTTTTTCTCCATAATTTACATGTACTTGTACCTGTACCTTTAATTGAACCCTAATGCAACTATAATTTGAAATCCCATAAGCCATATATATATATATCGTCTTTGACAAAGACACAATAATCACGAGAATGTACACAACACAAATATTATTTTACAGTCAAGTGTTTCTGATGAATCATCTTGGTAGGCTATCAGTTTTGCTATTTATACCCACTCCAGCATGTTTACATATGGAGGAATCTCAGCTCACATCAGTGCTAACAGGCTGAAAGCGGAGGGCATGGGTTCATTCGAGCAGGCCATACACTTTCAGAACCAGGATTATGAAGCCCTCAGACAGGAGTGTTTGGAAGGAGGATTCCTGTTTGAAGATCCCTGCTTCCCCGCTGAGCCTCCATCTCTAGGCTTCAAAGAACTCGCCCCGTATTCCTCCAAAACCCAGGATGTGGAGTGGATGCGCCCAACGGTGAGGCAGATTATGTGTAATGTTGTCAAATCTCTCAGCTTTATTAATACGTCAATTAAAAAAGAATTTAGACAAACAAATTTGTTGCCTTCCTAAATGAATGAGATATTTCGGAGAAGTGTGCTGTTATTAAGGATGAGTCCTGCACAGAACACATGTTGAGTTTGTTATTCCGAAAACATTTAAAGTTTATATTAAAAATAAAATCAAAATACAAAATCTTACTCAGTCGATTTCCTTTTTTTTTTTCTTGCTAAATGTCCTGTTTTGCGTGGAAATGTCACGTTTCATGTTGACTTAAGCCATATAAATCTCTTGTAAACTATCGGTACTGTTTAGCGTGTTGACAAAATGTTTTATGCTCTCCTTTTATGCTCTTAAGTTGCTTTGGATAAAAGCATATGCCACTTTAATAAATGTAAATGCAAACCGATATGACTGAACACATGTATTATAGACAGTATCAGTGCTTCAGTTCAGCATGAGAATGTTGCTGACCCCTCCCTTCATAGCAGCTGTTGACACGGTTATAAAATCACACACACATGGATCACAAACATTCTTCAGCCACACTTAGTCATAGTACATATGATTCAACTCACAAAGCCTCAAGGGTGCTTTAATTCAGATCATTATTGTTCCTGTTCTGTATATTTTCTATGACAACATACTGTACAGTAGGTGTGTCGCTATGTATCTGTATGTGTAAAGGTACAGAAACCTTTGGGTCGCCCAATACTCTTTTCAGCCCCTCTAATCTCTTCTTCCCCGCAGGAGCTCTGTGATGATCCTCAGTTCATTCTGGGCGGAGCTACAAGGACGGACATCTGTCAGGGAGCTCTGGGTAATTAATCTGGTTTTACATACACGATCCAGAATACCTGTCTGTGTCTTTTATTCACAAGTATTAGATTATATAGCAGGAATCTCAAAGCATGAGTCATGAAAGAGCAGCTCATATAACTGGCCTCAGGCGTGTCTGCATGTGACTCATTTGCTTCCCACTGACCTTGAGTCAGTGCATGTTTGTAATCATGCCAACTTAAATCTCTGGTTTATCCTTTTTTTGTTATTATGTGGTGACCAAGTGGCATCTGCAAAACATGTATGTTAAAACTTTTCAGTTTTGTGAAATTTGTTGTGAAAGTTCCTAGAAGAGTAAAATCATATGTATTTTATCACATTAACTATAAACCATTCTACTTATGCATGATAACCAGATGAGCACATTTGTCTAAATTTTGAACAGTTATCTATTGTTTTATTTGAAACCAAGCAAACCTTTTCTAAAAATCTTTTTGTAAAATGTTTAAGGAAAAACTGTGTTTGTGCATTTTTGAATAGATGGCACTTTATAATTGGTTTCTAATGCAATGACATACAATTTTGACTTGGTGGGCTAGTGGTTTTTGAGGCCTCTGGACACTAGCGGTCAAGTTTTGGGACACTTGAGCAAAATGTTTCTCATTATTTAAAAAAACTTTTAGTTTAGTGGACAAAAATGTTTTTTCCAAACATACATTTTTTCATGACAAAACTAACATTTTATTTTATAAAAAAATGTTTTTGAAGGGATAGCTTTGATTTAAAACTTAAGAAAGAACAGCAAATAAGAGCACAGAATAGATCAAAACTTCTTTAATATTGATTATAAAGCATTTCAGGGTGACACCTAAAGAAGCTGCTTAATGAAAACATTTCTGCAAATTAGTTGAAAGGTGACTAAACTGAAGACGATCAAATATAACATGATTTAATTTCTTTTTCTTTTTTTATTACAACATAATTCCCATAGTTCTCTTTGTTTTATTTAATAATTTTCATGTTTATTATTATTCTAAAATGTGGAAAAAATATGAACACAAAAGTAAGTGTCTCACAACTTTTGACCGCTAGTGTAAGTTTACCCTCATTGAAGACGGATTGTGTAAAACTCAAATTCATTCAGCCTGCTGCTGGCCCACTTACAGTTCTGAGGTTCTGGAAAATTCCTGTGCACTGAGCTGGAGATGGGAGTGGAATGGTAAACAGGAATGGGTTCATAGGCCTTACAGAGTGAAAATAAGCCCCATCCCTTCTCTCAGGACCCCTGCTGGTTGTAAATGGAAGTTTAACTGCTGTGTGTTTTTAAATCAAGGATGTTTTTTAAAGTAAGGGAAGCTTTTAATTCAGGTTGTCAAATGTATTTGACAGGTTAAAGTGCTCATCTGTTTTATTTCCTGTCAGGTGACTGTTGGCTTCTGGCTGCTATAGCCTCACTGACTCTTAATGAAAAGCTTCTACACAGAGTTGTTCCTCACGGCCAGAGCTTTCAGGACGAATATGCTGGAATTTTCCACTTTCAGGTTGTGTAAAATTGCTAGTATACACTACCAGCCATACGTTTGGATTCACTTGACTGAGTGTATGATATTCACATTCTTAAAAAAATATTGGTCACACAACCATATACATGTAATGGTACAATTCTATTTACTGAATCCAAAATTCTTAAAATGTGTCACTTATATGAGTTCAGTAAATACATCACATTAATAGAAAGAGACCATTTCAGATTGTCATTAAATCAGCTTTTCTCTATGAATTGTGGTCATTCCAGTCATTTTGTTTGTTTTATTGTTTAGTTTGAGGTCTGGAAAAACACAGAGCGTCTTTTCTGTAATTTTGACCTGTTTTTCCAGTTTTAATTCTCTGCAAATAGAAACAATATTTTATTTAAAAATTTGGGAAAAGTTTTGCTAGTAGTTCACAAATTGAAACAAAAAATGGCCCCCAAATATTTTCCATGGCTGTATATATTATTACATGAGAAGGGTTTAAAAACCTTTATTTTGACCGTCCATTAGTCTTTTCTTCATATTGACTGCTGTCAATCCACAACGATCGATTCATTCGACTGTTTTCATCTTTTCTGCAGTTCTGGCAGTTTGGCGAGTGGGTGGACATCGTGATTGATGACCGGCTGCCGGTCAAAGACGGAAAGCTCATGTTCGTCAACTCAGCAGAGGGAAATGAATTCTGGAGTGCCTTGGTTGAAAAAGCCTATGCCAAGTACGTCCTGATTTATATTTCTCGGGCAAAAAATCTTGAGCAATAACGGCATATTTGTTTATGTTCTTCCAGGTTAAACGGCTCGTATGAAGCGCTCTCTGGAGGTTCCACCACTGAAGGTTTTGAGGATTTTACAGGTGGAGTCTCGGAGATGTACGAGCTGCGGAGCGCTCCGAAAGATCTTTACAGAATCATCGGCAAAGCCCTGGAGAGAGGCTCACTGCTGGGCTGCTCCATCGATGTGAGAACTTCATTAAAAGTTATAGTTTACCCCAAAATAAAAATAGTTCTGAATCACTTTGCTGTCATATTTCTTTTAGTATTATCCGTAGACAAGTTTTGATTGCCATTTACATACCTTATTCTAGATTTAGATGAAACCATTCTTTATGATTGTGTACCAGATCACCAGTGCCTTAGACATGGAAGCCATGACGTTTAAGAAGCTGGTCAAAGGTCATGCTTACTCTGTGACTGCTCTCAAACAGGTAATGCTCTCATTATTTATACATCAGAGTTCAAGTGTTTATGTCTTGATGTGCAGGATCTCTGTTCTCTCTAACAGGTGGAGTATAGGGGCCATATGGAGAGGCTTATCCGCATCCGTAACCCGTGGGGTCAGGTGGAATGGACAGGGGCCTGGAGCGATAAGTGAGTGAAAACAGTGAAAAAAATTCTTTTTTTAGTTCAGCCCAAATATTTGAGAGCTGTATAGTGTGTTCCCTCCACAGCTCCTCTGAATGGGATGAGATCGATCCGTCTGAGAAAGATGACTTGCACTTACAGATGGAGGACGGAGAGTTCTGGTGAGCTTCAGTGTAACATGTTGATAGACCAACAGAGCATATTGAACCATCACAGCGTAAAGAATGATTCTTTTCTCCCGTAGGATGTCATTTAGCGAGTTTTTGCGGCAGTACTCCAGGTTGGAGATCTGTAACCTCACCCCCGATGCTCTGAGCGAGGATGACGTCAGCCACTGGAACACCATCAAGTTTCACGGCTCCTGGAGGAGAGGCAGCACTGCAGGAGGCTGTCGAAACAATCCCAGTGAGTACACTAACTCTGATTTACATTTTGTCGAGTCATAAAGTGATTTTTTTTCTAAAAGCATTGTAGCTAAAGAACAACTTTAATAGTTTTGCCATTCACAAACAATTATATGTAGTAGGATCCGATCCCCATCACTCGTATATGTTCCTGTCTCCTTTGGCAGACACCTTCTGGATTAATCCGCAGTATAAGATCACTCTACTGGAGGAAGACGATGATCCTGAGGATGAAGAGGTGGCCTGCAGCTTCCTGGTGGCCTTAATGCAGAAGGACCGCAGACGATATCGCCGCCACGGACAAGACATGCACACCATCGGCTTTGCAGTCTATGAGGTGAAGAGCAAAGGATTCAGATTGTTGAATGAATCTGATTTGATGCAGATGAGCATCGATAAATATTAGCAAAACGTAACAATAGAGTTACATAAGTAAGGTCGACAAAAAATGTTGAATTGAATTATTATTTTATGAATTTATGAAACTAGCTTAACAGGGCACACCTACATTGATATTTCTCTCCTTCATATATTTTTGCAGATTCCTGAAGAGGTATGGATCGATTTCAGCAATATTTGTATTCAATAGGTTTGCCTACAATATTAAGCCTTCTGTACTTCGCATACAGGTGATTTATTTATTTTTGTTCAGAATGTCCACAAACAGAATGTTAGTTCATTCAGCTGTATTCATTGAACAAAATTTGTTCATTTATTGTATAGAAACATCAGGACCATAACGCTGCATGCCGAATTTGTCATTTCCGTCTGTCTGCAGTATGCAGGTTGTCAGAACGTGCATCTCAAAAAGAACTTCTTCTTGAATCACTCATCCTGCGCTCGGTCCGAGACCTTCATTAACCTGCGCGAGGTGAGCACGCGTCTCAGCCTGCCCCCTGGAGAGTACATCGTCGTCCCATCCACCTTCGAGCCCAGCAAGGAGGCTGATTTTGTTCTACGGGTCTTTACAGAAAAACAATCACAGACCGAGTGAGTGAACGTGTTTGTAAAAACACTGTGGTGAAAAGAGAAAAGGCCTCTATTGAGAAGGAAAATAAGACTTCTGTCATTATTTACAATTTCCAGCGTGCGTTTTCAGTCATATACTGTATGGGTTTGATGCAACATGAGAGTGATGATAGACGCTACATTTTTTAAGGTTTTTTTTTTGTTATTAAAGTTTGGTCTTTTTTGTTTTGAAAGGGAGTTGGATGATGAGATTTCTGCAGACTTAGAGGATGAGGTAAGTTCTTGAGGCTAAATTGTGCAAAAGTGTAGATAAACATCTTGGGACTGAGGGCTTGTGACTTGTTTTGTTTCCATTCAGGAAGAAATTACAGAGGATGATATTGATGACTCTTTTAAGGCCCTGTTTGCCCAGCTTGCAGGAGAGGTGGGTGAATTAAATTGGTCAGAATTGTATTTCATTATTTAGAAATACAGCAGATATAATGTGATGGTTTTTGTTTTTTGTTTAGGATATGGAGATATCTGTCCGTGAACTCAGGACCGTTCTTAACCGGGTCGTGTCCAAACGTGAGTGTGTGCTCAATTCAATCCAAATGTGCCCGTTTATTATTTTTATATATGAATGAACTATTTGTCTCTCAGACAAGGACCTAAAGACAGATGGGTTCAGCATGGATTCTTGTAGAACTATGGTCAACCTCTTAGATGTATCCTTCAAGCAATTCTTCTGTTACAATAGAAAATTATAAACTGAGTGATGATTCTGAATGATTTCATGTAGCAATTGACAGCATTTGTCATGTGATCAGTCCACCTGGTTGTGTTTTTACTCCTGACTCTGTGCTTCAGAAAGATGGTAGTGCACGCTTGGGCTTGGTAGAGTTTCAGATCCTCTGGAACAAAATTAGAAAGTTGCTGGTTAGTGAATTGTTTTTGCATTTTAGCATTGATTCGTTTTACCTCTCTGAAATTTTAATAAATGGTTCTACAATGTTCAATAACAATGCATTCCTTTAATACTCAGGGGATCTTCAGAGAATTTGACATTGATAAGTCAGGGACTATGAACTCCTATGAGATGCGTATGGCAGTGGAATCAGCAGGTAAAGCCACTGTGATCTTGCTCACGAATGACTGGTAGAACAACACCATGACTAAATGCTCATTGCTTTCTTTCTTTGCAGGCTTCAAGCTCAACAACAGACTCAACCAGATTCTAGTAGCCAGATATGCTGAGAATGAAGCCATTGATTTTGATAACTTTGTCTGTTGCCTGATCAAACTGGAGTGCATGTTCAGTACGTTTGGATTTGTCGTACATACATAGTGCCTAACAATCTTTAACCTCATTCTCTATATCTTAGCATGGTTTATAAAATCTTGCACTTTCTTTTAGAATCTTTTCAGCTGTTGGACAAAGATGGAACAGGAGAGGCAGAGATGAACTTGACGGAGGTGATCTCTCTAGATTTTTTTTGTCATTTTTAAATTAAAGTTGTCTAGATAATACCTGGCTTATCACTTTTTATCTTCTCCCTTTTGCATAGTGGCTCTTCATGACCATGTGCGGTTGAGGTAGACTCCCAATGCAAGAACGTGCTGCAAAGTGCCTCAATACTACTGTAAACCCTTCATGCAACAATAACCATTAGAGAGAAGTGCCACTGTTATTTTTAAGAATTTGTTTAAATAGAAAATAATGCAGATGCAGCAAACCACTCTAGGTACACTTGCTGTCTGAAGGACCTTCACACACACACTGCTGCTTATGTCATAACTGTTGATATGTGTGGGGAAAACCACATGTGTGAGACGAGTATGTAACAAGCACCAGCCTATTTTTTGCAAAAGGTTGATTGTTGATAGTGCCACAGAAATGGTTACTAGTGCCACTAATAAGAAACCAGAGCCACTGCATGTTTTCCTAAAAGGTTAACTAATGTGTCTTAGATACAGAATGTTACAGTTGTATGGGCTGAATGTCAGTATTGTCACTGACATACTTAAAATATAGCTCCAGAATAAAATGTTATAACTTGTGTTGGTGACTGTTCGATGTTGTGAAAGCTATGAGTACTTTTTCAAAAAGCTTGAAAGGTAAAATAAACTTTATTAAAATGTTATTCCTGACAACTGTAAAGAAAATATCAGTGAGTTAACTTCCCTGAAAAGTGACATAACACACATATAATAATCTAGTGTACAAACATATTATTTTATTATTTTAAACAATGAATCCACCATGACAACAAACTTCTTGAATGGCAAAGTAAAAGTCTTATTTACAGACAAAGTACATTTGGGATTTGTCAGCATACAGAAGTGAGGATCTACACTAAACGTTGAGCGATGGCTATCAGTTTGGAATATTCCCCCTCCATTGTGCGCAGATGTGTTGGTATGGGAGCTTTGATTCTAGTTGCAGTGGGGTTTCCATTATCTTCAATCAAAACAACGTTATTTGAATCAAACCGTGGTGTCATACGTGCTCCAGGCATCTTCTGACCCACGATGAGAGCTTTTTTCTTCTGTCCTTTAATTGCCAGTAAGACTTTGTCTCCCACTTTACCCACTCCGTTTTTGGTGTAAACGTGAATAACTTTTGGTGGACGGTGGTGATGCACATTTCCAAGAGAGCTGTTGTCGACCACTCTCACTCGTGTTAACTTCTGAATAGCAGCCACAGCTGCAGAGACACTGGAATGAGATAGAATAATATAACTGAGTGTTTCTTCAGCCATATTTGATATCAGTCATACTCATACAGAACTGTCATTATACCTAATATAAAACAAAATGGTTTAACTGAATTGTTTGTTCATCACATATTGAATACATGTGCTGTTATGATAGAAATCGACTTTGATGAAGGATTTATAGACTAGTATTAAAAACAAAATACAGTACAACAAAAGCTCTTTAGACTCCTCTTGTTACGTTTTACAATAGAAACGTTCTGATGTTTCCAGGTTTTCCATGATCATAAGAACCCAGCAAAACAAAAGAACACTGTCATGAATAACTCGATATCAATAAAAGCAGATAGAATATTTACCTGAAAGCCCTTTGCTGCGTCAGCTTGGGCAAAATCAACCCGCAAAGCGACAAGGCCATAATGACCTGACAAAAAGACAAAATGAACTTTATTAAAATTGCGTTTTATTTCAAACAGCAGTAATAAAAAATCTGATGACAAACAGCTTCGTCTCAAAATAACAAATTAATTTAGATATCCATTTCAATACTGGCCAAAGCTGTTATTTTAGAGTGATATTAAATGTAAATCAATTGATAAAATACCTCTTTAGACCATTCACGCCACACCAATGTCAAGCGCGCATCTTAATTGTGTCATAACAAGGCGACGTTTGTTTTACGTAGAGTTCGCGGCAAACTTCTCTGACCATTGGCGCCACCTACAGTGCTGGGTGATGCTAAAAAACATTAATACGCTGAACAGTGTGTTGTATGTTGTTTGAATGGGTTAAGACAAGAAGAACAAAAATATCAAAGTAAATTACCCAAATGCACATTTCTTTAGATTATTTTTTTATTTTTTATTTAATTTAATAATACGTTCTGGTCACGTTTTGAAATGAACAGCTAGAGGTCACCATTTGACTAGAAGTTCAACACTGGTGGCACAGGCTGTTGGCACATTAACTGTGTTTTTCTTTGTTTTCCTAATGATTTGTGTGGAAAAAGTAATTTATTTAACAAAAAAATAAACACCTGACCATGATCTGGTTGTCACTGACTGTAAGTGTGGAAATCATAGAAATTGAATAGTTTTTGTTAGTTATGGTTTGATGTTGGGACTACATTTGACCGCTTATGCTTTGAACTAGGATTACATATGGTTAGTTAAGGTTAGAATTAATAGCTATTTTGGATTTAGGGGCTCGCATTTGGAAACCACGCCCCTTTTCCAATATCCGGGACTTTCGATGCGAAACTGGAAAATACAAATCAGACTGTCTTGACACGCAAGCGGTTTATTATCTTCTGTAAATAGGTTAAGCCATCTTGCTGTGAAACGCTAATTTAAATATTTTAACAACGGCTTGGAAAAAAGGCGTATTTGAAAGTTTGAAGTGGCTGATAGTGTCAGTTCGGGGCTGTGCGCGCACACTGCACTGAAACAGCTTCGAGAACGAGACGCGCGCTCTCGTCGGGCAGCGGGAGCTCGCCCGCGTCCCAGTCAGTCAGAACCGACCGGAGTCCCTAGCGGAACAGTGACGGACAGAAACGGTAAGAAACCTGACAAAAACGGAACCGTATTTGATGAAAGTCCAGTCAGTTCACTGCACCTGAACGCGTGAATTAACAGAATGAGCGTTGAGTGACATTTACACACTTTATGCCTTTGAGGACATGCTAACAGGCTAACCGCTAACTTGAGTCACTAATGCTGAATGTTTCTTTGCTTATTTATTGTTTTTCATATTTCATGTAACTTTTTTTTTTATAGTTAATGTTTTTTATTTCTTTAGCTTTTTTGCTTTTTTTGTAACGTTATTTGGGAAAAACTTAGTCTCTGGCACGCAGCTGAATGAGTGTTGGTTTATATTTAGCACCTCAGCTGAAATATCAATATAAATATAGATTTGAGCAATTTACATTAAATTGGTTCACAACTTCCGACAGTCGACCATGCAGCTATTCACGCATGAATAACGTTAACGTTACATGACAAAGACAAAGATGATGCCAAATACAAACAAACAACACAATGGTGATTTTAGAATAAGGGGGAAAACCTTGTATTAAAGTAAATAAGATTCAGGTGTTTGTCTATGAAAAATCGATTATTATAAGTCACTGTAGGTAGAGTATCTCACAAAGAGGATAAATACAAACAGATGAAACTGGTTTTAAACTAAAACCAGACACGCATTTACAACCCGGCCAAGCTTGTGCCCCATGCCTGTGATATTTCTTTGCTTTGTCACATTTTATTATGAGCTTTGTGTTGTGGTGTGTGTCTGGTGTTCATCAGCTCTGAGGTTGGACACACATGACTAAAGCCTCTATTTGTGGGTGTGTGGAGATAGTGAGTGAGGGCAGGCTTATCTAACCTACATTTTCTAGCTTGCATTTTTAATATTTTATGAAATAACAAAGTGATATGGCTGAAGTTTTGCTTAAGTTATCTTTTTTGTGTTCAACAGACCTACACAGTAAGAAAAATGCAATGCTATGCAATGTACAATTTGTTATACTTTACATTTCATTTATATGTGTTATCAAAGCGAAACAACTGTCTTTTAGTATGTAATAGGATAGAAGAGTTGTATAGACCTCATTTTTAAATGGTCCAGTGTTTTTTCCTTACAATGTTTTGTTTTTTCCTATCTGCAGAATATTACAGGGTGCAGATTTATTGTTATTTGGCTGTGGAGCTGCTGCTGACATGGGGACACCAGGATCAGGTCGGAAACGTGCCCCGATTAAAGACCGTTTCTCTGCTGAGGATGAGGCTCTGGGCAGTATAGCTCGAGAGGTCTGTAACCCCTGTTTATCTCAACTTGTAGGTGGTGGTTTACTGTGACCACATTAAAGAGATTATATATCTAAAAATGAAAGTTCTGTCATTTGGTTTCTTGAAACACTGCGGAAGAAATTCTGTAAAACCCCAGTCTTCCTTGTAGGATCATCATTTTAAATGTCTTTAAAATGATGCAAGGTTGAGTAACTGAAATATGTGTTCAGAGAAATCACACCTGTTTCCGTGACAGTCCTGGAGGATGTCTCAGTATCCAGTATATTTGGAGAAGGGTCTGCGCTTTTTTAAAATCAGAAACACTCTCCTGTCAGTCGATGTGTGTGTTCAGGTTGCCGACATGTCTTTGGAGGGTGAGGTTTTAGGAAAAGGGTGTGTAGTTGAAGCAGTGGGGCCGGTCTAATTCACTGACCAGTTTGACACAAGTTGACAAAACAGCTGACAAATGACAATAGTGCTTTTAATGTTGTCACCAGTCTTGTTTTTGTCATTATGACTTGTCAGATTGGGATCTTAGTTGAAGTGAAGTGAGAGTCATAAATGAAAGATCTTGAGGTGAATATCTAATCTAACATCTAACAAGTATCTTGGCTGTACATTAAAGTTCGGACGGTCTGGAAGTGGATTGTAATGTCAGTCATAGCTCTGCTGTGATGTGTTGATATGTGGACGTTCAGGTTCTCCCAGTCAGAGGTGCAGCTGATGATTTTGACTCGCAGCTTCATCCAGGAGCAGCCAGTACGGACTTGTCTCAGATTTTTCCGCAGCACACATGTGTGAGCCCATCACTCGCAGGAGCAAAATACTTTGACTTGCATCACAGCTGTCTCTGGGAATCATCCTGCTGAAATTAACTTGTCGACCCAAATTTATAATTATCAAGCCCCTCATGTGACTAAATGTGATGATCTGAGTGTTCCATATTAGCCTTATTATCGATAGATGTCAGGTCAAGTGAGAGTTTAGCATTTTGGGGGGGGGGAGTTTATAGGAGTTTTAAGTTTGAACAATTTTATGTACTCAATCAGATATTAATGTTTTACGGTTAGAAAACTATACACTGTTGTCACAGACATTAGTTTTTCAACAGTAATGGAACAGTAAGTAATTTGCTACAAAACTATCAAGGAAAATACTGATTTGTAAAATTTTGGACAGTATGTCTGTTAAAGGACATTGAACTTACCAAAGCACCTCAGTGTTTTTAAGTGATGAATTATTTATTACTACTCTATTGTTCTATCTATCCAGTAAATCTCTGTTTGGACACTATCTACTGGGTTATCTACTGCAAGTGTTTGATATAACGCAACAAAATCAACAGTAAGTTGCTGACACATTAGGTAGGACATGGTTCCCAGATATGTGTTTGTTCAATATTTTACATGTGGTCTCATGTGAGAATGTGTGAAGGAAGTGGAAGGCAGTTGTTTCCTGTCCGTACTCCTGATTCTGTCACTAAAATAACAAAATCATGCTGTAATCGCTCCTCACCAAAATACAGAGTTTATAAAGAGGCTTGTAAAAAGGGAACAGAGAAATCTAAAGCTATGGCATATGCGTTGTGTTACAGAAGTGAAGCTGCAGCCGCTGTGGTTGTGAATTATCCGGAATGATTTATACAAGCAACGTAATTCCTTGAGAAAGAGAGCTGACATCATTGTTGTCTTATGCAGGGTTCACTTACTTAATCTAAAATTCAGTGAGTCAATTGAACATGTTTTAAAGCTTACAGAAGCTAAATTACAAGCTCTTCCATTGCATTAGGACGTAAGCTATTAGCTCTACTGTATGTGCTGACATCATGTAAAAGTGCCAGTGAAAATGGCATTCACTCCACCCATTCAGTCTAAAGATCATGAATCATACTCCACCTATGACAGAACACACAAAATACCGAATGAACGTGTCTTTTGCTCCACTCCGGCTTGTAGGTCTGCAACAGAGGAAACTCCCTTATTGCTAACAGAAAGCTCTGTTAACTGCAAGCCTGGAATTTGATTTGTTGGACGGCTGAGGTACATTTGAGCTGCACAACCTTCCGGTGGAGGTCACTTTTGTTACCGGGCCACTTGCAAGCGCTTTTGATTTATGGGTCCATTACCCTCAAAATGTCTGAAGACATTAGGCCCTCATCTCTGTATGTAGGACAAGGTGTGATATTTCTTTAGCTACTGGTAATGTCTGCATGACCCAGTTAATGTCCACATATCTAGTGTGTGATTTTCACATTGCAAATGTGATATCGGGCAGCAAACTTGTGCGATTAGAATGAAACAAAAAAGCAGACGGTTAATGGTAATTTGCATATAAGGTTGCACTCGATCTATGTTGCAAGCAAAAAGCATTATGGAACAAAGAGCCTTGGGGGTGTATGATATGCGAACGTGCCAAGTGCTGTTTGAATAACAAACTGTGGTAATAAAGGCGCTTTGCATTTTATTGTGACCCGTGATAAAGAATAGTCATAACCATTACAGTTTTGCAATTGGCAAGCCTTTAATCGGGTCGTGGCAGGTCATTCCATCCAGACTATGAAACGGTTGTTCCGCAAAATACAGTATGACCATGTTTTCTAAACGGCTGTGTCGGAGGGCGTGTAGCGTGCACCCCCGCTCAGATTTCCTCTTGCTGTCTCATGATTGAAGCTCTGCTGGTCTATAGATAGTGTCTGAGACACTGGGCTCAGCTGAGGCGCTCTGGTGAGCAGGTCAAACTGTCAGACAGCTCAACAGGTGCTGAGCACCAGGTTTGAATCTCACTCACACACACATGCTAAGCTTACCCTCTGTGCCCTCTTCAAACATGTACAAATTTGCCAAAAGACGTATTTAAATGTTTGGGTTAATTTGTATCGAGTGTTTCATATCTACATTTATGCATTTGTCTATCGACTTACATTGCATTATACATTTATGTTTCCGAGTATGTGCAATACCTGTGATCGAACCCATGACCATGGCGTTGCTTACTCCATGCTCTAACCACTGAGCTACAGGAAAGTCATATGAGATGAATTATTGTGTAAGGAATTGGGAAATGTAGGGATCTCAGATTGCTTGTAGGCTATCGCATGAGGAATATAAGTGAGATGCATGTGTTTACCTGGAGTCTGGTGAGCTGTGTGTGTTTTATGCTGAGGGGTGAGATGTGGTGATCTTAATTTAGACACTGCTAAATCATGTTTGTTGTTTTTTTGTAGCTAGTTAATAGGTGATGGAGATGATTTCAGCTGTTTGGTGAACCTACGCTTGACTGAAACGCACTGTCCCTCTCTCTTTAAACCTAAAGACATGTCTTATGGCCCAATGTAAGAATACCTGAACATGAACTATGATTGACAGGCATGCTGTGCTTCTGATTGGTTGAGAGTTTGTTGGCCTAGGCTTTCCCACAGTCTAGACTGATGGGAGCATATATAATGTGAGTGAATAAATAAGGACAATTTTCATCAGCTAGCATTTATCATATTCTGTATGTATGATAAAGAACACACTGTGGTGTCGCTTTTGTTTTTGCCATCTCTGTGGTCATATGGAAACTGTGTCTATTCCCATACTTTATTTTTCTTATGGGATTGTGAGATATTTATTTATAGAACCATTGAGAGAGAAAGAGGGACAATAGGATTGGAAAATGACTCTGGTTTGATTTGAACACTGGGCCTGTTGGCCTCCGTTAGCATGCCATGTGCGGTATTTATGTCTGTGCCCTGTCTCTGATGTCTGTTCACCTTTATTATCAATGTTGACTTTTGAACCATCATTCTGAGTTACCTTGTATCTCGATACCGATATCAGCAACCGTGAGGAAAGCAGCATTAACAAATCCTGTTTCCTTAAGAGCGACAGAAAGTCATTGGTTTTATTCCTATCCTCCATGTTTACTGAGTAGATTTAGGTAAGCTGATGGTGATGTTCTGCTTCATGTGTTAAAAATATGTAACTTATTAACACATTTCTGAGTTATTAGCAAACCTTTGTTCTTTTTCCTAACCTCAGGTATATTCGATATACAGACAAAGCAGATGAATTAATGTTGTAAAAACATTTTAAGAATTTGTATTTTATTTTAATATCACAAGTCACTAAAGTAGGTACTTTTCATTTTGTTACATTGACTATTGTTCTTTGTCTGTTACTGTTTTATTGACCCATCATAATCCTATATTGGACAACGTAATGATCGTCACTCATTTACCCATAGAGTATATAAACTAAAAATCTCTCTTCTGTTTATAATTCTAACAAAATGCCTTTAACATGTATGCAAAAGTGCTCTTTTGATTCTGCTGAACATAGTCAAAACAGAAAGCATTCAGTGTTAAAAATGTGATGCTACATCTTTTAAGATTTTGTTTCCTCTCATGTACAGGCGGAGGCCAGACTTGCCGCAAAAAGAGCTGCTCGTGCGGAGGCCCGGGACATTCGGATGAGAGAACTGGAGCGACAACAGAAAGATGTGAGTGCTCTAAAGCAGATAAAACACAGAGGACGATAACAAACGCTTGAGCAGACTAGAATTGGCATTTGAATTCAGTGCTCCATAATGGGGCCTAATATCCAGAAAAATGTCTGTTTGCTAGATTTCTTTAATTCCTTTTTGCTTTAATCTGTAAATTGATTAGTCCATAATCCACTGATGTAAACTGGCTCTGTTTCAAAAACAAATGAGCCGACTAAGTGTGCAAGCAGCATTTTACAGCATTAGAGACATCTTTCTAATGCGAAGGCTGTTAGAACCATAATAGAAGGAATCTAAGATTGCTTCTATTGGCCAAACTGTAAGGCAACCCCATAATGCACTGTGTCAAGCAAACTTTATAATTGATAAATATATTTGCTTGCTTGCTAGGGTATTACATTATTAGCTTGGCCTTGGTTAAAGCCATGCACTATTGAAATATATTGGCAGTCAAGTAAACTTGCCTGTAAGGATTGTCTACCTATATAGAGCATTTTTGTTCAGTCAGCAAGCCGCAACCCAATATGTTTTAGAACAATGTCTGTATTTCTCTCAGTAAATCCCTGAGGATTCTGGGGCTTTTTGTTGATGCATTGGGTCCTGTGCTGAATCAGAATATTTTTTTTTAATGTTCTTTTGGAGATTTTAAAGAAAATTGCTTGTCTGTTCTAAGTATTTTTGTTAAAAAAAGAAGTAAAGCTGCTTTTACAAACAGATCATGTCATAACCCAAAATAGATGCTCTCTCTGTTGCCTGAATCACATTTAGCTAGCTGACTAACTTAGTACATAAATGGAAACAGGCATCTGAGAATACAGTGCGTTTCAATGGTTTTACACAGATGTGAATGATTTGGTTGTGTCAGCTGGATCTGTCAGTGTTTTCTGTGCCTGCAAGTTTGCAGACTGCTTTCTACACTTGTGGACCTGGTTTTAAAAATCTGTTTCCCAAGTACATACTGTACTTATTTTGTTTTCTGCAAATGTCAGAAATATTCACAATCACTCTGCAATCACCAAACACTGTCCTATTGAGTTGCTATAGAAGTCTTTGTGTTCGTGTTGTGACGTCTCTCTCTCACACAGCTGTCTTACCATCACCACTCCTCCTCTAGCAGGAAATGGGGGCAAATCCACCAATGGATGGTATGAAAAAGATTAGGCTAGTTTGGACATGCATGTATGTTTGCCTTGAACTAATAATAAGCGTTCAGATGGGAGTCTGTTAGCCGTTTTCTCTGACGCTATATTAACAATATTCTTTTTGGAAATGACTCTGTGTGTTTTAAAAATAACTTTTGTGGTCCTGTTGTCTTTGAGTGGATTTTTGGGTTTAGTATTGCATTCTCTTTTTTTCATCTAATCTTGATATGTTAATGTGTGCACAGTTTATTTATCAAAGCTCATTCTCTTTCTTCAAGGAAATCAGTTATTCTTAGTGTTTGTGTTTATATGTCAGTGTTTGTTATGGTGTTGAATCCATAAATTGGATTTCAGAGATTTTGCTCGTATGGGTTGATATTGTAAAAAACAATTTGGTTAAATACATTTTCTCACACAAACCAAGATCCTCATTTGCTTGATGGATACTCAGAGCATTATTGTCATCATATATGATTGTCAGTGATTTTACTTCTTTTATTATTAGTATACAAACATTATTTTAGCTACAATTTTACGGTTTTGTGCCCCGTGTATTTAAACTTTTGAATAAAATTGGCGGACGGAATGAGTGGACAAAAAAGTCATTTCAAATCAAACACATACATTTTGAGATATAAATGTACTTGCTTGTATGGTCCAGTACTAATAGTCATGTTGCTGCTAATACGTTTGTATGCTTGGCATTTTTGTAGATCATCAGCATGTGTTATTTGTTGGGTTATTTGTGCGTTTCGGACAAGTCTAACAGAAAAACAGGCCATCACATGATGCATTCTCATGTCCTCGTTCTCTCTTCTATATAAACATCATTTCAGGCTGATGCAGATAAAGCCCGTCATGGTCATAATTCCAGTAGCCACAGTCGACGGGTCTGTATCTCCTTTTCTTGCTTCCTGTCTGCTTTCTGCACTTTATTCTGTCTTATTCTTATTTTCTCCTCATATCTCATGAACAGGGATTAAATGATGACACAGCATCAGTCCGCAGTGTTGGAAGTTACAGGGTGTGTGATGGACTTTCATTAGCTGGCAACATTAACTTAAAAATAAATTAGTAAAACTTCACATAAAATTTCAGTGTTTATAATTGAAGTAACATCTTATTTGGCAAACTCGTAACATCTCTTTTATGAAAAGTACATTGCTTCATTGTGCACATTGAACATTTGTCTTTTGGCTCTCTGTGTTTTTTTAAAGTCGAGTTCATCATCTGTTAGAGACTTAAGTAGTTCTTCTCATCGCTCCAGTCGGGTCAGTTCTTCCAGGAGAAGAGACTTGGTGGTACGTCATTGTGTGGATTTTAATGCGCTTGTGTGTGTGTGTTTTCGGCAGGCATTGTGTTGTAGTGTGTGTGTGTTTCAGTAACATGTCAGGTTAAAAGGCTAGAAGGCATGACTACAGTACACATTAGACATTATAATAACATTCTCTGCTCTTATAAATAATGCATTGTTAAAAAAAGTTTAATTTGCATGCAGGTTAACTCAGTATTGCACCAAGTTTATTTTTAAGTATCACTACAGAATGTGTTATAGATATGATGAACGTTTATATGTGGGACTTGGTGACTAGCACAGTCAAGAGGTTTTTTTAATAGAAATAAGTTTTGTGATGTTTTCTGTTCTAGCTCTAACACACTTGTTTGGTGTGATCTGATCTAATGCTCCCTTATTAGTGCACATGGCATGGGTCACTTGGTTTTGGATTGCAAGTTGTGATATCCAGCATAGATTTTGGTTTATGATAGTCTTGACTGTTTTTTTTGCAGTCTGATGTCTCCAGTAGTTCCTCTCTGAAGAGCTCTCACTCCACTGTATGTAACATATTTATGATTTTTAGTAATCTCTGTTCAGTGTGGCTGCTTTTGAATTAAAGTGTTGTGTAAGATAGACTGTAATGTAAAGATAGAGGGTAATACTTTGACCAGCATTCTGCTTTTGTTGCGTCTTCACTAAACTTACTTTTAAAAGAAAGCTTTGCACATTAATGTTCTTCTCTTCCAGAGCTCTGTATATAATGATCTTCACAAAAAATCTGTTGGCAGTAGCTCAAAAAAGGACCTTCTGGTCAGTGCTGATAAATATTTGAACTTGAGAATATTCAAAAAACTTCAAACTCATGATCAGTATTGAGTTATGTTGGCTTTCCATTGCTGTGCACCATTTCCTCAGACTGGATTGTATCATGACCAAAGGAACTACACCAGCTTAAAGAACACCAAACCTCCATCCTCTACCATCTCTTCCTATACACCACGGGTTTGTCTGATTCCCCTCTGTGTGAATAGTACTCGTTGCTAAACGCTTTCGATGCTTTCCAGCCTCCCTGCAAAGTTCCTGCTGCGTTTTACGAAGCCAGAATTGTCTTGTAATAACTTACTTGTTTGACATTTGACCCTCACAGACTCCAGTAGTGTCCACCAGCAGTAGTAGCGCAGGTCTGACGCGCAGCTATAGTGTGGTCAGTTTGATTCTCAGCACATCTGCTATGGAAAATCGTAAAGAAAATAATTTCTGCTCTGTAAGGGAAGACGTTGCAGTGATGTTTGTCCACATCTGTGTCCACAGGCTTCTATATGTGATGATGGTCTGTACAGTTCATATAGTTCCAGAGCTGTAAGTGCAGTATTTTAGTACTGAAATAATAACCATATCATCCCAGCTTTAGCTCAGCGGTCAGTGTGTTTCCCTCGCAGCCCTCTGAATGCAGCTGGTATTCTTCTGGTGCCAGTTCCACCCGCAGCAGTCCTGTGGTGAGCGTCGCATGTGTCCGTTTACAAAGCGCAGAACTGCAGCATGATGCAGCAGCTGCTCACGCATGTGTTTCTCAAACACCAGTGTGTGTTTATATATACTGCACACGGATCCGATCTGATAATTCATCCTCTGTAGTGAAATATTGCCCTCTAGCTAACCCAAGTCAGCATGTATAAAACCATGTGAAAGGTGTGTCATTTATTTGATAGTTTCCTATCACAGTTAGCCAACTTAAAAGTTAGCTGTCTATTGGTGGATTTCCTAACGTGTGTAATGGTCTTTGAGGCACTGTGATGTCATCATCTAGCTCAACCAATGGCATGACCATTAATGTTCAATGTTGATGTCAGATGTTGAAACCATTGAAAATATCCCATTGATTTATCTGGTGACCAGGAATACCTTGTATGTATGGGTTCTTTTGGCTTTGGCTTATAAACACCAACCCAGAACATCCTGGTAACCACAAAACAAGATACAAAAACAACTGTAACATCTTAGCAACAGCCGGGGACCTATCCACAACACGCACTACTCCCATTTTCCTATGACAAAAGTTATTTTGGCATTTCCTTTTGGTGCTTCTAGTGGCGCACTTCATCTTTATATAAGCTCAAAAAACAATAGATCTAAAATAATGCCACATGCGAATTGAAACTTGTTGAATCTTTTGAGTACTGCTGGTGTTTGTCTTCTGAAGGTGTGGCAGAAAGGCAGATGGCGTCTTTGTTACTTGCGTGGTGCATTTGCCAAAGCATCTTTTGTGACATGCTGACATTGTTGGATTGTTATTTCACTAATACTGTGACAAAAAGTGCTTTTGAAATATATTTATTTTTTATTTTTGTACTCATACCAATATAACAGATGTGTTTTTGGATTCATGCACCTCACTTTGAAGTCACCTTCTCTCTTAATTCTTTTAGTCATCCTCTGATGACGATTCATCCAGCACTGTGTCCCAAAGCCGCCTTCATCACGGGAGAAGGGATAGTGTGGTGAGCCAGAATAGAAACTGTGACTTTGACCCGACAACACAACTGTGTATTCAGCTATGATTAGACCAATAATATATCAATTTCATTCTTTTCTTTTTCTCATGAATTTGTTTGAACCTCGCGTCTGTGTGTAGTCATCTGATTTCTCTGAGATCTCTGAGACGGCTGCTGATTATTTCAGCCGCTCTAATCGCAGGGGCAGCATTGTGTCTGATCTCGATGATCTGAGTATTCCTGACCTGGACAGTGTAAGTCAAGACGGCATTAGACACTGCATGAACTCTATTAACAATCTGATCTGGTCACTTGGAAGCGTTTTACTCGGCATGGTTTGATGTTGAAACGCAATTGATACTTTTCCAAAGACTTTAAGTAGTGGGGATACCCGTGTTTTTAACAGTGCAGTTAACGCAATATTTTATTTTTCATTGTTTATTTATAACCTCAAATAGGATGATATATATTTTTATTTTTTCAAGTTCATCCATTCAACATTGATTTGCACATCTTATTCTAACAAGCTATTTCACTCTGTACTGCTTTTATAGTAATGCTGAAAAACTTGTATAAATACTTGCAGGCGTGAGCAGTCTTGTGTTTATGTCTGTACCGTGTCAGTGTTTGGTTTTTAAGCAGAGAGCTTTGATTAAGTGTGGAGTACTAACTCTCAATGTTTGTGAAGGTAATATTTGTGTGACATGACATGGTTTAAAGTCGTGCATCTATAACGGATGTGCATTCCCTTCGATGTTTAATGTTTCATTTAACTTATTCTCTTATTTTTAGGATGAAGCCAAAACCCAGCAAATGACGGTTAAGTTGCACTTTGTATTTCTAATGATAGCAGATTAAATAATGTTTCTCTTTTTTTTTAGCTGGAGGATAAATGTGACAAGCAGTTTACAGACTACAGTCGGGTAAGAGGAAGAGAGATGTTTTTTTTATTTCCCCCTGTAGTGTGTATTCAGATGTTTACTTTGTAATGAGTTAGTAATGTTAGTTATGCTGTCTTTAGAGGCAGGTTATTCAGTTTCTGCTCAATAGTTAAAATGCCATTGGCAGATTTGGACCGAGCTTCAGTGATTTAGCTTTCATTCAGTATTAATGTGTTTTTTAGGTTTTATTTTTCTCAGCTATTATCAGATTATTAGGATTGTATAATGTAATCAGTGAGAATTAATACCTTTAGTACTTTAGTGTAATTTACTTTCATTTTCATGATTCTAAATATTACTACCTCGATATTAGGTACTATGCAGATATACTGTAATATTTATAATAGTAGTAATTATAAAGTCTCTGGTAGAAGTATTAGAATACTATACAAGACTCTTTCCATCCTTTATAATATTTGTTTGTAAAACTTTGCAGTAATCTTTCATTTATGTTAAGTGTGAAAGAAAGTGTGTTTATGTGTAGCCCACATTTGTATCCAGTATGAACAAAATAGACAAAAGATTGTTTTGTTATTTTTAAGTCAATTAAGTGAACAAATTAAGTAAAATTAAGTAAATTTGCATATTTATTACGGTTCTGTTCTGTTGTTTCCTGCAGCCATCGTCTCGAAATACTACCCCGACTCTGTCCGCAGCTGCTCTGGCATCTCTGGGGGGCACTTCTTCTAGACGGGGCAGTGGAGATGCTGGAAGCTTCATTATGGATGCTGATTCTTCTCTCACTGAATTAAAGGTAATGATGATCAAGCAGATGAATCAGTTTACATACACAAAAACAGTGCCATCATCTGTTTATCTAAATAAAGATGTCTTATGTGATAGTTTGGCTGAGAAAGGAGAATAATACATATCTCTTGATATAGTATTTACACGTTCTCTTTAAATATTCCGCTAAAAGTTTGATGATGTTGTGATCTAATCTGTAGAACTGGTGCATATAATCAATAAGACAATATCAAGTCACTCATAATGTAGATACAAACTGGTCTGTTTTGTCTTTTTGCTTTGTTCATGAAAACCGTTTTAAAACAAAGCAGCACAGAGACTGGAAGCTTGTCCGATATGCCAGACACCACACAGAAGCGTCCCTAGGCCGTTATAGAGGATTGTTGTATAAATGTACACCACCTGTTTTCCTATAGAATGCATTTGGTCTCCGCTTGTGTTTATTTTATTTACTTTCAATACTTGTCTTTCCTTTTTGTGTTTGAATGCCGTTGGAAATCTCTCTCCCTCTCTGTATGTTTGTGTAATTGTACAATCCGAGGTCATCGCTCTGACCTTTAGTGAATGCCAAACCTTTCCCATGATCCATTCCTCCATTTCAACAGGACATCTATGAACTAAAGGACCAGATTCAGGATGTAGAGGGCCGGTACATGCAGGGTCTTAAAGAGCTGAAGGTAGAGGGTCCTGAGCTCACTGCATGCCTTCCCCATCCTCCACTAACACACCAGGCTCTTCTTCAGTGTGAACGCATGAGTCTGTCACTCACTAAACTCTTCACACAGTCACGTGCAGCTCATGAGGGCTGAAACTGAGACCTGTCTGGCTGTTCACTGCTGTTTAAGATGATGGAGAAGCATGATAATAAACTTTTATTCATGTAGACAGATCTTTCACTGGCCAAAAACCACTGCTTAGAGCGTTCATCAGAGATTATAACTTATAGTGGGGAATGTGTATACAGTTTATAATGTGTATAAGAAAACAAAGTGTAACACACTGCATATAGTATGACTTTGTTTCCAGGTGGACTGATAATAACCCTCGCTTCAAAAAGCAATTTTTTACCTTTTGATTGCTATTTTTTCTGAATACCATGCACCAATGAATTATTCACAGTTACATCAGACTGTAAATATAGTCTATTTGATATAATGTTAACGTTTCATTGTATAATTTTTCTGTGCATTTCACATCTGACTCTAATCTTTAGTGTAGTGCCCAGTGTGTGGTTTGTTTTTGCCTGTTTTTTCTAGTGGCCAGCATTTTAGCAATCTGTTTCAGCGCAACCCTGTATCCCTGTCTTCAGGATTCTCTGTCGGAAGTGGAAGAGAAGTACAAGAAGGCCATGGTGTCTAACGCCCAGCTGGACAACGATAAGGGAAACCTCATATACCAGGTGGACACGCTGAAAGATGTCATCGAAGAGATGGAGGAGCAAATGTCGGAGCTGCGCAGGGAAAACGAGGATAAGTCAAAGGTGCTTTTAATTGCATCTTCTCACTTTAGTCACATATTTTTGTGTCAAAGCAATGGAGTTTAATATTAGGTTTATTTCAAATGTATTTGATTGATGATTGATTGACTAAATGCTAGTAGTTTTTGCCTTGAAAGTGTTTTATGATTATTTTTTCTTTGTTGTATTTTTTTATTGACAGGTGCTAGAGAGACAGAAGCACACATGTTCGGTCCTACAGCACAAACAGGAAGAGCTAAAGGAGGGCATCCGTCAACGAGACGAGCTTATTGAGGTGATTGGAAATGGATTGGACTTAATATTTTCAAAGATTTAAGTAAAAAGATATAGAGAATTGAAAACCATTTGAAACTGTTTTGTTTGAGTGCAACTACTTCAGGAACAAAGGAAGGATGACATAGAAAACGTTCACACTCCCCCACTACAATCCTCTTGTTTTCCATGTGTTCTGTCTCATCGCTTCATTTTTTCAGTCTTGAATCTGTCCTCTTTTTCTGCTCATGCTTTGTTAAACACCATTTCAACAACACGACTCCAGGAGAACCAGAAAAATCTGGAAAAGCTAGATACCCTCACGAGGGAAGTGTTCGACCTGCAGGAAACTGTTAACTGGAAGGACAAAAAGATTGCGGTATGACGGTTTAGGAGATGTTGGTATTGATGGTGGGAATGAACTTTAATGAATGGTCCTAATGGAATGAACTGCACATATGTCACCTATTAACTACCTTTTTGCCAGATTGACATGTATTTGTTTTAATATGAATTATATGTGACTGATGTTAGGTGCATGTAAGAGGTTACATCATTGGTAATCTAATTCATTTTTGTTTATTGTACCTACTGAAAAATGTTAAAAAGTTGAGGCAGTTTTAGTAATTAGTGTCATAGTTTCAGTGCTGCCCTCTGCTGGTTACCCATAATCCTTTGCTTTGCACCTGAACTATATTTGAGTGCCAGAACTAGAGTTGAAAACTGTTTATGTTGCATGAAAATACACTGCAGACTTGCTTTGCTATCAATATACAATCATCATTGCATGAAATGCAAACTACCTTAAACTGCTCTGGTCATGTTTGTGCACTGCCCTCTCACTTCACTTCCTCATTTATCAGCACGGCCTGTTTCCTCCTTGCCATCTCACCATGACCGATGCCAGTGTTAATTCTGTGTATTTGCTACTGTCTCTCTCTTCTGTACTGTTCTCTTCACCCCTCCTCTCTCTCTTTTCCTGCCCTGCGTGTGGCCAGGCCTTAGAGAGACAGAAAGAATACTTTGATTGCATTAGGAATGAGAGAGATGAGCTCAAAGATGAGCTGGCTGACCTCAAGGGGAAAAGCCGAATGGGAGAGGTACGTCCTGTTCTTTATGTGGTCTCACTTCACATCTCAAATTGAGATGTTAGAGATCAGAAGTGAACTGAATTAAAAAAGACTGTGTGACTGGGAAATATTCAATAAAACAAATGTCACTCTTAAAAACTGAACTGAAATGTGTACATGGACTGCTTTTTAGGTTTCGTGTGAATTGATGGACTGATTGTTTTTTCTGCCTCTCACAGAAACACGGGCTTGTCATCATTCCTGAGGACACGCCCAATGGAGACATTGGTCACGAATCCCCCACATCAGGCATCACCGTGGTAACACAGGAGGCTGCGCAGGTGCTGGAGTCTGCAGGAGATGGACCTTTGGGTGAGCTTTCATATTTAAAAAAACAGTTCACCCAAAAATGAAAATTCTGTCTTTATTTACTCACCCTAAAGTTATTCCAAATCTGTATAAATTGCTTTGTTCTGTTGAACACAAAAGAAGATATTTTGAAGAATGTAGGAAAGCAATTGTAATTTTTCCTACTATGTTTGTCAATGGTGGCCAAGAACTGTTTGGTTACAGGCATTTTTCCAAATATCTTTCTCTGTGTTCATCAGAACAAAGAAACGTATACAGATTTACAATAACTTGAGGGAATAAATGATGACAGAATTTGTATTTTTTTGTGAACTGTTCTTTTAATATCAAGCTTGTTTATTTCAATATGCAACGACATGGTAACACTTCTGTCCATTCTTTATAACCTAGATGTAAGACTACGAAAGCTTGCTGATGAAAAGGAGGAACTTTTGGCACAGGTATGATTATATAGTCTGAGATCATATACATAAATCATGTCAAATTTTAAAGATTTCTTTGTCATTTCATCCCTAAAATGTAATCCAGATTTAAATGGCAGATGCTTTTGGACCCCACTATATATGAAATAATAATGAATGAGCTTTTACATTAGATCAGAAAACTGAAGATGCAGCTGGAGGAAGAAAGACAGAAACACTCAAAGATTGACAGCGTTTATACAGAGGGGGAGAGAATGGAGAATGGCACTGACCTGCATATTATTGAGATGCAGAGTAAGACACACATACTGATGTCTTTATTAACATTTTTCATGGTACAACACAAACAAATGCTTTAACATGCATTTTTGTTTTCTGTAGGGGACGCCAACAGACAGATAAGTGAATACAAATTCAAGCTCTCAAAGGCTGAACAGGAAATGGCAACGATGGAACAAAATGTGAGTTTGTTTAAATCAATTACATTAATTTCATGTGTTGATGTTATTATGTGAATGCGTGAAGCTGTTTGAATGTTTGAAATTGAAGTGTTTTGTATGTGTTTGGCAGGTCAACAGGCTGGAAGGGCAGGTGTCGAGATACAAGGCCTCAGCAGATAATGCAGAAAAAGTAGAAGATGAACTAAAAGCAGAGAAGAGAAAGCTTCAAAGAGAGGTATGAATCCAAAACCAAAATCATATAATCCACTATAAATAGTAATAATCCATTGAAATCATTTGACTGTTTTGAGTTCTGATACGGATTCATCTTGACCTCTCCTTTCTTTCTGTAGCTCCGTACAGCCTTGGATAAGATTGAAGAGATGGAAATGACCAACAACCATCTGGTAAAGCGTCTGGAAAAGATGAAAGCAAACAGAACTGCTCTTCTGTCTCAGCAGTGAAGAGACCCTTCTGGCAGCACTTCTCTCCAACACCTGACAGTAGGAAACCCAAACGTTTCCAAAACCAAAAAGCTTCTTTGCCTTTCACGGTAAAGTATTGATTTACACGTCAGGGAGTGAGCTTATGAACCTTCGTGGTTAATACATTTTCTCTCTTCTCAACCTGAGGACTTATTCTGGTTTTGTTGTTTTTGAAAGCTTTGTACATCATGTTTGCTGTCAAGGTTTCATTGCTCGGACCGGGTGCTTTTTTCCCTTTTTGTAAGTTGCACGAGTATCAGAGCGCTTTTAAAACAGTGACTACAGGACCCTCAACATCCACGCAAACGCTTACACAGCAACGTGCCTTCACAGGAAAGCGAGGGTTATGCATTGACACTATACAGGAAAAATATTTCTACCGGTACAAAACATTAATGTGTTTAATAAAGGGTACAGCCATGAGTTGAATATATAAAATCAATCATGTCTGAAGTGGTTTCAGTTGCTTTTTTTGTTGTTGTTTCCAAATATTTAAAATATTTCTTTAAATGTGTAAATGAGAATGCAGTATGAATGGGTGGGTGATTCGTGAATTGCGATTCGAGTTTTGCAGGGCACATTGAATTTTGTTAGTGTTAAAGTGCTTGGTCACAACGGACTACATAATTTTTACACTAAATGCAAAGATTTTTGTAATTCTCAGTACGAGACCGACGTTTCTACTGTGAGATACAGATTTCTGTCTCAAATGCCACTCGATGCCTTTCACAGTTCTGATGTATTCAAGTTTGGTGCAGCATTTTAATCACACTAGAGACTCATGCACACAGCGATTGTGACTAAAGCAACTACAAAGTATACTGTAAATAAACTACACGATTTACAACCCGAATGCTGCTTCCTTCTCTTAATTATGTTATGCACTTTTATTGATGTTTTATGTGGTGTATAATGTTGTCAGCAACCTGGATTAAAGCTACAATAAGTGACTTTTCTTTCTATCGCTGTCAGTTCTGAACATAAAACTGCAGGTTAAGACTGACATTTCATGCAAAATTATTGCTGACAACTCAAATAATAATTATTACATTTACATTATGCATTTGGCAGACACTTTTATCCAAAGTGACTTACGTTGCATTATTCTTTTTGTTTGTATGTGCATTTTTCTAGCAAAAAAAAAATCAATGCAGCTTTGAAACCATGTACAGGATCAAAAAGTCTGATGAAGGACATCAATCTGAATGCATTTTAACTTTTTAATACATCAAGGATAAATAGTTAAGACAATTACTTTGTTCAATAATATGAAAATATTTAATCTTGAAGTTTAATAATAAAATAGTACAAATATACACATTTACGGTTTAAATCCAGTCATCTACAAGCTCTTCTTTACAGGTATTGACAGGCTGGACTCATCTCCACAATAGTATATCTAAGAACAGTACTTGATTATACAGAAGAATAGTGCTGAACTTTAGCATCTTTCAAACACTTTGTAGAGATCTGGCAGGCTGGCGATCTGAAGAACGCTGCCGTCTTCACTGAAGTGTTTCGGAGGACTGAAGAGAGAGCGGAAAGCTTTGAACAGCACGTGTTCCACCTTCCACTGCCAACTCATCTCTGCATCCTACAAGTAAAGAAACCATTCATTCAAGAAATATTACCAGTATGACTAATTAATAGAAATTAATATCGAAAGCATTTGGCAGTTAAATAATTCCTGATTTATACCATATTAAATAAAACATTTTTTTTTTAGGGTCCAGATCCACCAAGGCGCTTTTATGCGGCTGAAACGGCAGAAGTTCGGCTGAAAACGCTTGCTGCAGGCTGAGCGTTCTGCCTCAAGTTGAGCATTTTTCAACTCTGGGTGCCCGGTCAAATGCCAGCGCTGAGCACGGAAAAATGCAGAGCGCTTCCATTGGAAACAATTGAAAAAATATGCCGAACGCCGGCATAAACGCCTTGGTGGACACAGGCCCTTAAACCTACCTGAGGCTCTTCTGCATCTGACTCCAGCGTGTATTGTTTCCTGATGGAGTAGAAGTGACTACATTCTATAGCAAAGTCATGGAAACACTCCTTCTCACAGTCCCAGTTCACCTGCATCATATGTTAGATATAAACCCTCATGCTGTAATATTGTGTGTTTTCATTCTATACAGAGCCTAATAAACTTGTAAGATTGAATACAGACCTCGGTGGCTAAACGCAGAATGAACATTGGAAGTCCCTCCATAGCAGGAATGTAATTATCAAGCGGCATTGGAAGCCCAACCAGTTTCCCTTCCTGTAGTAAAACAAATGCCCAACAGTTAATAATAAACAAGGATAAATCACACAGAGGCATCTGTAGGATTTATAACTCACATCATCTATTTCCAGGGAAAAGTATTCTTCCAGCATTTCTGTTTTCTGTTTTAGGAAGTCCACGATATACTGGGCCAGCCCTTCTTTTGGACCATCTTCCTCCGTCCATCCGCTCTCCTCTGAGTCCAGAGCCAACATGGCCAGATCATAGAGCGGTGCTGGATTCTAATGTACGTACATTAATTTCAGTACAGCAGCAAATAGTAAACATACAAAGTTAACTTTATGCATTGAAATAAGCTAATATGTCAAAACAGTAAAATGTGTACAAAAATCTAAGAACTGTCAACACACCGACAAGCGAAGCACCCCAAAGTTACCGAAATCGTAGATCAAAATTTGGTAAAACAGCTTCTGACTGAAACCGCAGAAAGAGAAGAGAAAATGTCATACTGCTTTATAAAATATGACTAGATTATCATTCATAACTTTGAGTCCTGAACAGAGTGAGTCACCTGAGTTTGGTTGTGTTCAGCAGATAAAGTTTAGTCTGATGCTGCACTAAAGCCCATTGAGGACTGACAGAGCCAACAAATGAATGATTCTGCAGAAGTTCCTGTAAACCTGTGGGTGAACAAGACAACGAAGACAATCACATGACATGACCACTCAATTATACTTTACATGAAACATTCTTCTCTTGTTGGCATAAGAAACTGTGACAGGACATTAAAAGGTTTGTCCTCTTTAAAAAGCCAATAACCTTAATATTAGAAAAACAATTCAGTCCCAAAGTAGAATTCTGTTTATTAAACAAAGCAGGACAAAATCACAGTATTTTCATTTTGGGGTGACCTCTTTAATATGACTTTGCTTGACCTTTGTGAGTTTGTTTCTCTATATCTTCTCGAAGCTCCTTAACACTGGTCAGTTTGATGTTGCGTCTCCTGGGGGAAGCGGCTGCTGTCAAATCCTTCTTTTCTTCATCAACATGAGGCCTTTTCCTGAAACACCAAAGACAACAGGTTTCCTACTTCAAATAAAATATATGAAAAAATGGTGTATATTGTCAAATGAGCTATATATAGTTTAGATATATTTTCGTATGTAATATAGTAACTTAAAACATAAATTCTAACAAAGGCTTGTACGTATAGCATCATTCTCTATGATCTTTTATCGTACCACCAGGGGGAGCAATGCTAACAAAACACTCCTTGCTTAAAGCTGCAATCTTTGTTTGGTTAAAAGTAAACAAAAATCAGTTATTGAGCAAGTACGCATAAAAATCTCCTTAACCTGTCCTGATTCACAATGGCAAGCTTGATAATGATTATTAAAGATGATGTTTTCATGTCAGTTTGATATACATATAAAGAAAAGAACGAGAAGTAATCTGCAATTTTATATTTCAAACAGAGAGAGACAAAATATACAGACTGCAGCTTCAACAAATAAAAAATATATTTGCATTTAACAACTGTAGTTTTTTTTGAGGAACTGTTTAAGTGTTTGATATTATTAAGCATAAACCTGCCCCAAAGAAGTCTCACCTGGGTGGTGCATCTTCAGGTGGATGTTGAGCATCTGTCTTTGGCTCATCAGTGATGCTCGTCTCCATAACCTCAACAGCATCCAGCAGTTCTGAGTCATCAGGCTCTGTCACTTCCTCAGCATTAGTCGGAGGGTTGGATGTTTTCTCTGACCTACTCTGAGCCGCAGAGGTTGACGTCGATGGCTGAAGAAAAGCGTCCAGTTTCTGTGCCTTGCTGTCCGTGCGCACCATCTGATGGGCATAAACACGCTCCTGGGTATCAGCTGAAGAATTAGCAGCTTTCGCCACACTGGTGGACGTGGAGAGTCCTGGAAGCAGAGTCTACGGATAAAGCAAGCCGGTTAAGCAAGAATGCTCAAAATATTTGAATCGGAGGAACCTCAAGATGTAAAATCTTACCTGTGTGAAGTACGTGCGTGAGGAATTAGAGCCGAGAAGTTTACTCTCGATGTGTTTCTGAACGCTCTCGATGATGCAGTCCTCATGCAGGAAGTGAACCTCGTGCTTGGTGGGGTGAACGTTCACGTCAATGTTCTGAGGCGCAATCTCTAAACTTTACAAATACAGCAAATGTGAAGTATAAACACACCAGCATCATTTACTGTCATTATTTTTATGTATTTATGGACTTTTCAGAACTGATATAATTTATTCTGTTTTGCTTTATTTTTATTAAAGGATACTTTCGTATGATCAGAAGGCATTACCTAAGATAAAGGAAGGGATGAGTGTTTTTGGGAAGATATGCAGTGTAGACAGTCTCGATGGCTTTCTTCAAGGCACTAGACTCCACCAAACGATCTAGAAAACGCCAGACGGTTTGTTTTCACTAAAGATACACCAATAGGATTTTATTTGGCCGATGCAGATTTGAACAAATATTGGCTGATTTTGATGTTAGCTTTTCTAAATTCACTGTAAACCACAACTCCTTGGGGCTTTTTGCTTTAATATTCAACATTTTTTCAGTAACTTAACAAACAATATACCAAATAGGTCAAGGTACTGTTTAAATGCATTTTAAAATGACTGCGAAAGGAATGAATTAGAAACACGTACGGTTGATGAAAAGGATGAGGACACATTTCTTGACAGAGTAGTTGGCGTTGGAGATGTAACCCTTCAGTTTAAAAGCAAGTTTCTGATCTTCACATTCAACTTCAATCAGCTCTCTGAATTAAACAAATGCAAACATTTCACCATCATTAATTTAGTTTAATGCTCAAGCCCATTTTGATCTGCAAAATACCATCTATACATTGTAAGATACATAATGGCTCTTTTCCATAAGCACCCTTCTAAATCATGAAACAACACATGGGACAAACTGCATTTTGTGGATTTGACATAAACACAGAAGTGTATGAAAAATCATCAAATACAAGTACCTGCTAACAGCCACTCCAAACACCACACGAATATTGTCCAGCACAGAGGCATTTAGAAGAGTCTTCACATCTGAAACCATCTCACCTTGCTAGCAAGAGACATACAGTCATACTATAAGAAACAATACTGTGATTTTAAAGATGTACAATATGTTGGTTGAATATACGCTGAGCTGAGATGTTATGAGCTTTTCACCTTCTTGACGGAAAAACTTTTCCCAGAGTTGTGAATGGCGTATCTGCATAACATAAAATACATCAAATATCTGATCTGACTGTAAAATAACTTCATTCTTCTGAAATGTGTGACAAACACACCTGCTCACAACCTCAACGATTCTAGAATATTCCTCACTAGGGCTCTTCAAAGCTTTTCGTCGAGTAGACACATTATAAAACAGATCCTCTACCTAAAGAAAACCAAAACACAAGACCAAGATTTTCTTTATATGAAATCATTTTATGTAGAAAACGGTGCGCACCTCTGAAAGAGTAGTGATGTCAGTCACACGTACAGAAATCAATGTTCCCTGGTTTCCAGCACAAGGTTTGGGTGCAGACTTCAACTTTCCATCACAGTAACTGGCTCTGAAAATAAAGCAAAACTACATTTTTTTAGATAAATACTACAATGTTAATTAACCATATCAATACAATAATCCACAAATTCATTGTTTATTGTTTTGTATTTATGCAACAGTCTGCATATCTGGCCAAAAATACAAAATGTACATAAATTACCTGTAAGCACATTTTGCATCAGCTGTTTTTGTGGTTATTGTGACATGAGCTACATGACTGATGCTGGCAAGAGCCTGTAAAAGAGACAGTCAACTGATTTAGTACGATGATCAAGAGATCATATATATTTATATATATATTTGATGATGACACATACCTCTCCTCTGAATCCATATGTTGAAATTGATGTCAGATCCTCAAAAGTCTGAAGCTTGCTGGTTGTAAAACGTTCACAAACTATTTCTAAATCATCTTTCTGTGAAAACAAAATCACAATGAGCTTCCAATATAAAACGCCATTTAAAAAACATCTATGTTTGCAGTTAACAGTATGTGATGTACCCTGACGCCAGTGCCGTTGTCCTGGATGACAATGAGCTTCAGCCCACCCTCTTTCACTGTGATCTGGATATTTGTGGCCTTTGCATCCAGACTGAAGATTAAAAACACAACATTAAGGTAAAGTTGAGTTGTTGGTGTATTCAGCTGCCATTTGTCAGTTCATTTCATATACATACAAGCATATGTAAAAGGTTTATTTTATTTATGAAAGGATACATAAGAGATTTTAGTGATCAAAAACAAATAGCAGTACCAGGTGATCATTAACATGAAAACAGTTATTAGTGAGTCATAATTTTGCCCCTCATATGAGTATTGATAAAAATAAATGTAATTTAAAAATAGTGAAAAAGTTATGCTTATATCTATAAACATAAGGAACAAATGACTGATCAATGTTAGCTATCAGTATTGATCAATACATTAAATAGTTGTTTATTATTAACAAACACGAGATGTGTAATATTATAGTAGTGATTATTATAATTGACATATAAATAAATGTGTCACCAGTTTTCCATCATCTCTTTGATGGCATTGGCAGGCCGCTGGATGATTTCTCCTGCTGCGATGCGGTTCACTACAGTCTCATCGAGTTTGCGGATGACTCCCGCCATCATAAACAATCACTCAATCACAAAACAAAAATTTATACAAATTCATTCACGTCAATGTTTGTTTATCGTCCTCCACATGCAGCCTTGCGCGAGCGAGAACCCCCTCCTCTCGAGCGCTGTCATTGGTTAGTGGAAGAACTACATCCGTCTTCTTCTTCTTCTTGCAATTTTTCAACCAACGTTAAGGTGCATTATCGCCACTTAGTGTGTAAGAGTGTGAACCAGAAATTCCTCCCACGCAAAATTTAAAAAAATCATTTTATATTATTTTAATCAACTCAAATAACTGTAATTATATTATTTAGATTTATCTCTTGCACTCCAATCTTTCGAAGATCTCTCTTCAATATTTCTCATACTTATGAAAGATACAAATATATTTTTTTAAATAGATAAGCAAATATTTACACACTTTACCCCAATTATTCCGATTTTTCTTTACACTGTTTTCGGTCTTCCAGATTTTTAAACAGTTAAAATGGGTATAAAATGCTAGTTTTAATTGTTTAATTTTATTTCATTTTAAACATGAAGTTAGAATTATAATGAAACGATCAAAAATATGTATGAAAGCAATGGAAGCGTAGGAAACCGCACACGTCGGCCCGTATCTGTTTGCGTAATGTACGTAGCAACAAACATGTTGCTTGATGTATCAACGCCAGAGGGAAACACAGTAGCGTTTTACATCGGCTGAGCGGAAAATTAAAGTCCTTTATCTGAAATGTAAACACTGAAGACCTTTCCACCCCTAAAACAACCTCGCCGTGAACTTTAAGCGCTGTGTGACACTCAAGTTCAACCCAGGTACAAATGACATACTGTAGGCCTACACGCGCGCGTGCGCGCACACGCACACACATACACACACACACACACACACACACACACACACACACACAAACCCAGTTTAGTTTAGATTTGAGTTTTTTTATTTAATTATAGTCGCTTAATCTTGTGCTAAATTGATTTTTTAAGATGCATTGCAACCAATGTTGGACAGATTACTCTGAAAAAATAATTACATAATTAATAGTGTAATTGGATTACTGTGCAAATTACTCTCTCCAAAAAGTATTTGATTACTTATTACTAATTACTTTATATATCCGATATATACTAATTACTTAGTAATGTACAACAAATGTACAATTGTGAAGAGGAATGTAATTTGGCATGCTTCAACTATACATTGAGCGGTCAGCAGATGGCAGTGAGACAAAAGTGCTTGTGCAATACTGTCTGGTTCAAAGAGGACATTCTGTTTTTAAGTACTGTAACAAGATGATCCAGTTCAATGAAGATTCCCCCCAAAAGAGGAATAATTCGCCTGAGGAAAACATGCTGTGTCTTGAGTTCTTGAGTACCTGCTTCCTGCAGCTGATATACAATGAGTCAGGCTTCAAAATACAAATGTGTAATGACTCTTTTATCCTCCCATGTTTAAAGAGTTGATGCACTTAATTTGACAACATTAGGATGTTATTTTAATGATTGCAACTATAAAACAGCTTTAAGGTTTTATGCCTTTGGCCACATTATGATTTCCGCTATATATCACTCCTGGGCTTGCTTTGGTCATTTTACCCTCAGCATGATCATAAACTCAATGGATTCATACGTTTAGACCCCAAAATCAAATTTCATTTTCCTTCCCTGTTGAATAATCCCTTATTTTATTTTATAGTGATCAGTTGCAGGAATGGATTATGAAGACAGAGGTCACGTCCAGTGTTTCTCACACTTCAGTAGACTTTCTACAGCTGGTTGAATATGTCTTTCAACGCATGCACCTGTAAGTATGTGAGGAATTTCCTTTCTTTGTTGTTTCATATTTTGAATGCAAATGTGAGCAATACCTGAAACCGACAGCTCTACCTCTGGGCTTGGCTGTAAATCTTTCTCTTCAACAAAGTTGCTGTATGTATGTTAGCCCAAAGTCAACAGCACACGAAGCCTTCATGAATGAACAGGTCTGACCCCACAATGTGCAACATTCTCCGTCAGGTCTTTATCACATTGTTCCTAAAGCTCTGTCTCTCAAAAAGAAGGAAAACAAAAGCTTTTCCTGCCACAAACTAGCTTTTCCGCTTTAGCAATCTGCTTAACATTATTATGGACAGGGGCTCAATTCTAATCTACTTTAAACCTAAGAGTTACTGAATGAAAATGTAAACTTTTCTGCTTACACATGGAATATCCAACAGTCCATTAGCCTAAAAAGTATATTCTCACCATATTCCCTTATTTTCCTGTTTCTATTATATTATGTATCCAAAATAACTCGAAACAAAGTCTTGTTCAGTCATCACCCGACAGTTTAATAATGCATACTGCATACTTTTATAACTAGTGCTTCAAGCAGCATCGACTTGTTTATACACAGATATCTTGTTATTTAATAATGCGTGGTTTGAAAATGATGATCTCTCCTCTCTTACCCCTCTTGTGAGGTGTTTACAGTAACACACGTGCTTGTTTTCTTCCATGGTAGCTAATTGCTTTTGACTCTTGTTTTAATAATAGCAAACAATGCGGCATATGATGACTGTTTTCAATTTCTTTGGCATTTAAATAGAAGTATCGCTTTTATATTTAGCAACACTGTTGCTATTTCCAAATAAGAGGTACTTTTTCAAAGCTCAAAACTGGTCACACTTGTACCACAGCTAGTCTGAACCTGTTGTCATACTTGTAAATGTTTCCTTTTACACATAGCTATTGTAACATTTAATTGCACTATTTGTTTAATTGCAAAAACACAAAAGAGTTCATCTTTCATTGCAATTATTTTTACTACCTGCTCATTGCACACAATGCGAGATGCACTTTAAAAATACTGCATATCCTGTACACATACAAGTTTGTTTGTATGATTGAATTCACAGTTGGCTTTTTTGGATATCATACGGTCTCCAGTATAGAACCTTCGGGCGGACCAGGAGTGGCACAGCACATTCAGATGGTAAGTGTCAGATTTTACTGACTGTTAGTGTAAGTTATTGTCTTTTAGCTCAACTGTATATGATGATGTTGTGATTGTATGAGTTGTCTGGTTCTGAAAGTGTGACGTGGAGAACTTACCTGATAAATGACATCAGCAGTCAGACAGTTAAATGATATTGGCTACAGACACAGGTCATTTACTATTAGTATTGGTGCTGCCGATATAGCCTTGCCTCTTTTGTTTATGCATGCAAATAATATTCAACAACATCCTGACAAGTTGATGGAGCGTTGTCATTTGCATGGGCCTTGCTGCAGTCCAGCACATTATTTCCATATTATTTGAGTGCAGAAGCAATGTGACGTCTTTAGCAGATGCACTTAGAGACCCAGAACCAGGGTTGCCAAGTCTTTGTTTTTTTCAACTACTTTTAAAATGTTGCTGTGGTTTGTTTTTTATTATGTGGGTTAAAGGGATTATTTACTCACCTTTCAGTTGTTTCAAATCTGTATATAAATGTCTTTGTTCTGATGAACACAGAGAAAGATATTTTGAGTTCTTGCACCCCGTTGACTACCACAGTAGGATAAATTACTTTATAATTTTTTTGTTCTGTTGAAAACAAAATTAGATATTTTGAAAACAGCAAAAAGTTATGGGGCACTTTTGACTACATTGTAATTTTTTCTACTATGGTAGTCAACAGGCTTTGCTTATAAGCATTCTTCCAAATATCTTTCTCTGTGTTCAACCAAACAAAGAAATGTATACAGATTAGAAACAACTAGAGAGTGAATAATTTATAACAGTATTTTCATTTTTGGGTGAACTATCCCTTTAAGTCCTTAGTGTGGAAGTATTTTGTTATTCTGCTTCTTATTCTTAGTGTAAAGATGAAGTTATTTGTGAAAGCAAACTGTTTTTCAATATTAAAATGGTATTTAATACATAATACATGTCTCGAAAATATTTATTTTAGCTATAAGAGGGCATTTTTGAGCTAGTTTTGGCTATGCATTATGCCAAATCTGGCAACCCTACAATTTGTAGGCTTAATGCATGACCTGATGGCCAGCTACCTATGGTGTATTTTTCATACACACTCCATATATATTTGCACAACCTACTATCTGTAGTGACATTATTATTTATGTTCTATATATCTATGACAACATAGCACAAGATTGCGTTATTATTACTTCCCTTCCCCAAAAATAACATTCACGCAGGGGTGGTGTAGCCTGGAATTGTGTTTCATATTCAATCTTGAAAGGAGTTTCCTTTTTAGGATCTATTTCATTTTGGCCTACATTTTTTAGCCCAGTAGGGTTACATTGTCAGCTACAGTGTAAAATGAGTAGCTCTTCTATCAGTTGACATTAAACTAAAATATGCATGTACGTACAGTATCGTGCAGAAGAAGAGCAAACACGGAGTGAGAAACAGGCACAAACACAGCAGGAACGGGAAGTGGTAGCTGAAAACGTGTGACTTTTATACTTGGAATGTTCTAAGGTATGAGGTCAGGCACATCATAACGCTGCATGTATTGTAAGCTTTAGGCGGTATCTGTTGAAACAATGCAGGATTGTTCAGGCTTGCACTTGTGAAATGATGTCACGTCCTGTAGCCCTGCAAATCTTCCTTGGACGGGAAGCACAAAAATACTGCGGTCGTCTGTTGCATGTTTAGATCATGTTTAGATGTTTTGTACACTCATAATAGAAAGATTTAAAAAAATGTTTAATGCACGAGTATTTTAGGGCAAAGCATGGGTTTCTGCAAAGGGGCTTTTGTTCGAAGTTCAAAGTGGCTCCAGTAAATTTTGAGCCTGTGTAGCTTTGGGTGTTTTTTGTGCTTGGCAGCAATGCTTAATTACTTTCAGATATAAAAGCCACATTAAAGCCCTTCTGCCATTAAAAAAACAAGCTGAGATGTGATTTCAGGTGTGATCTCCGTTGCTCACGGCGACTGGAGCATGCTTGAAGGTCACACCCTTATTATGAAACTCTGCAAATATGAAGTGAAACAATAGTGCTGTGTATGATCTTAGACCTCTACTCTTAAAGAAATGTGTATTGTCACACAGATATGCAATCAAAGACAAACGCATACCTGCAGTTTAATTATTCATCAGACACTTAAACGGACAGTTCACCCAAAAATTCTTTCATCATTTACTTACCCTCAGATTGTTCCAAAACCTGTATACATTTCTTTATTCTGCTAAACACAAAGGAAGATATTTGGAAGAATGTCAGTAACCAAACAGATCTCATTCCCCATTTACAGCCATTGTATTTATTTTCCCTATGCCAGCAAATGGGGGATGAGATCTGTTTGGTTACTGACATTCTTCCAAATATCTTTTGTCCCTTTAATGTCACCATTTAAAAAGAAGCCTGTGTTTGTGTGTACAGTTAAAATGTACATTTTTTATCGTATATGTTTAAACTACGCAGCTGTTGATTGAAGCGATTTGCTCTTGCAGGCCGACTGCTGTCCTGAAAGCACATACTTATTCTAGTCAAACACGTTTAACTCTGAGCTATTGACTTCTATTGTGTTGTATATTCTTCTATTGTATTTTATTTTGATTTTTTTTTACCTTAGTCCTGCATCTGCCCCTCACAAAAGCTAATTTCTTGTTTTCCGACATTTGCGCTCACAATGTATGTCAAAACGGAACACTGGCTTTGCAACAAAGGCGGATTATATTTCATATACAGAATGTACAGATGCTGTGCATCGTTGCGGAAATATGATATTAGGTGTAATGTAGAAAATATTTTGTCAGGTAACCTAGAAACGTGCTTCATGTTGCAACATCTAAATTAACTGGATGTGTTCAGGCCAGAATTATTATATCTGACTGAACCAACATGACTACATAAGGTTACACCAAATAAAAATTGTAAAATGTAAGGGATGAGAATGTCAGAAAGGGTGATTCCCTTAACTCAGTAACTCAGACAAAAAAAAAACCAGTGCATGTACACTCTTAAAAAAATAAAAGTCCTTCATGATGCCATAGAAGAATCTATTTTATACGATTTCATAGTTCCGGGACGATTTGCTTTTTGTTGTGTTCGCACCGCAGGAACCGGACGGAATTTTAGTTCTGGAGAACCTTTTTAGAGGAACAGTATTGATGCATTCTGCTGTACCCTCAGAACCACAGACCTTTTCAAATAGTCTATGCAACCTTTTTCTTCTGTGCAAAACTTTTTGTGAAACAGAAAGGTTTTGCGAATGTCAAAGGTGCTTTATAGAACCATATAGCCTGGCAAAAAACCTCTTATGAACGTTTATTTTTTATGAGTCTAAAAGAAAACATCATAGCAGTGTCAAATCTCTATTAATCACACAGGCCTCCATTAATTTACAGACATTATTAATATTCATTAATCATATACTGTTGGTAATCTGTTTTTATAAGCTTAATGTAGATTTGATAAGATTAGGTAATGTAAATATATGTGTAATCTTACAATACAGCAATATTTCATCATTCAGTATGTATAAGGTCAGCATGCATTTTGCAATGTTTGCTTTTGCTTTAACATGTTCAAAAAAATGAAGCAGATGGAAGTCAATCATTCTGTTTTATTATGAGGTACTATAATGTGTGACAGGACGCATTGTGACATTAAGAGAAGCATAATGTCAGGTATGAAAGGTTGTAAATAATGGATTACATCAGTATTTCTGATTCTTCAGTAATATTTTCTGTCTGTGTGTGAGGTTTTTGATGACCCCTGACCTACAGCATGTCAAACCAACACATGTTCAGATCTGTGTGTACTTCATCTCTAGGTCAGGTCACTGTTAGCACGTGTTAAAGATTGACCAGGACTGAGAATTATTAACTAGCTACTATAACCCCAATACTCAATTACAGATATCAATATATTATCTTGGATGCTTGAAAAGTTAACTGCCTCTTGGAAACGGTTATTTTAAGCAAGATTAGATTTCTCTCTTTACTTATGCGCGAAAACAAACAGGTTTTGCCTTGTGTGCGTGTGTGCGCGCGGCCGCGCGCGCGTGCGTGTGTGTTGGATGTGCGTTTTCTTTTCCAACCAGACGGAGCGAAAGTTGAAGCCTCTGTCTTGCGATATGACGGGCAAATATCGATGAAAGGATTTGTGTACAGGGAATCAAGAGAAACGGCACTTTAGAGTGGTAAGTCGACTTTAAATACACGCGTGGAAACTTCATTTCGTCATTACATAATGCGTACTTTATATCAGTTTAGCAGTAAGCTTGCGAAACTTTGAAGAGTTCCAGGTTCACGACGAAACAATGTAACAGAGGCGCGTCGATCGGAAGAGAAACTGATACACTGTAACGCATTTTCAACACTGATTTATGTTGATATTATTGCAGGAGGAGGTGTTGGTGGGTTTAGTCGATAAATGGTGGTCTTTATATTTTTGGTGACACACCCAGATGTTGTTGAAGCAGATGTGATGAACTCGATACATTCAGATTGACTTTCGCTAACTAATAACATATTCAAACAAAACAGATGCGTTTTCACACGATATTTAATGGGATCTTTTTATATAGGTTTCAAAAATTCATTTTCGGGAGCTTTATTCCCTTGATATTTTACTCAATAATCCTTGAGGGCTATTTAAACTTAACGAAAAGGCGTGTTTGTTTTGTTTTGCTTAGTTTAGTTAGTTATAGGGTTTACAAATATGTCTAAAAATATAACACAACACATGAATCGACTTCCACATGTTTGACGTGTGTGAATGTGAATGAAGTCACAAAATATGTGTAACAAAAAAGTAAAGATCAGTAATACAATGTTGTTACATTAATGGTTTCTGTTACAAATACCATTATGAGACATTAGGTGTTTACCACTAAAACTATTACAAACTTCCTCTTGTGTTTTGAAATTATTCCAGTGAGATTTAATGGTGTTCTATTGGTTGCAGTATGCAACCCACCAATAGAACCAAACAAATTATAAGTAAAGACACCATTAGAGTTTCCATTAAAACCAATACAATTCCCTTGACAATAACCATTAAGTCCATTCAAATTGTTGTGATGATTTCTGTGGTTTATTGTAAGCATGGTTGTGGGTGGTCCTTTATATATGTAAGAAAATATTAGCACATATATCGTCTAAATAAGAATATCTAAGTCTGTATAATCTGTGTTTTGAGATTTGTCTTTCTATTTGGTTCCCCACATGTTGGTGTGCTTATAAAAGATGTGGTGTCCCTCATGTGGAATAGATGTGTATTACCTGTCTCTGAATCCAGTTGAATCAGTTGTTTAACTGGCACAGGTGGAAATATGGCTCACCGGTCGCAGTGTTCCTCTGCTGGGGACAATCCCCTGGACCCCAATTACCTGCCCCCTCATTACCGTGAGGAGTACCGTATGGCTATTGATGCCCTGGTTGATGGCGACCTGGAGGGCTACTACGGATTTTTACAGGACGCAAATGTGGTCGACTTTTTATCGCAGACAGAGATTGAGTATATCAAATGCAGGGTGCGGGCTCCGCATCGGACGTCTCAGTCAGAGAAGAGATACATGGCCGAAGATGGAGATGGCTCTTCGGATACTTACTGGCCGGTTCATTCGGACCTTGACGCTCCGAGCCTGGACTTAGGCTGGCCACAGCAGCTTAGATTCGTTGGACCCACAGAAGTCACCACGCTGGTCAACCCGCCTGATCCTGAGATGCCCAGTATCAAGGAGCAAGTACGCAGAATGATCAAGAACGCACAACAAGTAGGTTGTTTTGTCAAGTGTATTACAATTTATTGCGTGATATTGTGCACCATACTAACTGTTTTGTCTATTTGTTTTCCATTAAAAAAAACATTATTTGGTTAAAGAGCTGTAAATGTTTTCTTTCGTACTATCATTGCTTCAAAACAATTTTTGTGACATTATAATAGGAACATTTGATGGTTTAACTACAACTAAATTCAATAGAAAACAGTACAAAATACATGTTTTGAGTTGCCCAAAGGTGGTTAATATGTCATCAAATTCTGGCTGTATTATCTATTCACATAATTAAAAGGTGTGATCATGAATCATGACATGCACTATTATGTACTATAATGCCTTTTCATTTATGAGCCAGCGCGATTCATAATGTCTTATTCTTGTTCTGGTTTTTTATTTCTTGCTGCAGGTTATTGCTGTGGTGATGGATATGTTCACAGATGTTGATATCTTCGCTGATATTCTTAATGCAGCGATGCGTGGTGTGGCTGTTTACATTCTTCTTGATGAACTTAATGCGCACCATTTTGTTTTAATGGCAAACAACTGTAGGGTGAATCTGGATGAGATGAAAGTAAGTACTTTTCAAATGTGTATGTGTTTAGATGTGATAAGTTCAGCAGATATCATCAGTTAAGCCAAGGGGATTTTAAAATGTGGCTCACGCTAGTCACTAAGCTGTTGCTGTGAATGACAAAAATAAACAGTTTAGTCTAGTTAATGAAAAGCAATGATAATGGCATTGATAGCTTACCATCGAGTATTTTGGTGTTGCAGTTAATTTTACACAATGGCAAGGAAAATAAAAACTCTACTAGAAGATGAATGCGTGTTTTCCCATTTTCATGTCAAAGGTTTTTGCTGGGTCTTGATATCGTAGGTGGGTCCTGGAAAGAAAACGTTTGGAAACCGCTGAGTTATGCGGTCCTGAATAATATCCTGTTTGGAAATTTGTAGCTCCTTGCTAATTATTTCTGACCCAACTCTTGTCACATTAACATGTAAATTAAAACACAATCAATCAACCTTTATTGTGTTTTCCATAAGAGCGCTCGTTTTAGTGTTTTGGCCAAAACATGGAATAAAAGTTAAATTGCTGTTGTATAGGTTATATATTTGTTTTGCATTTGATACACAACTGCAGGACTCTAGTATTTCATTATAAGAAGGTTGTTATTTTTGGTTTTATTTCAAATGAGTTTAAAATGATTAAAACTTTTTCTTGCAGTTTATGCGAGTAAGAACTGTTCCTGGCATCACATATTTCTGCCACACTGGCAAATCTTTCAAAGGTCAGATGATGGATCGCTTTATACTGGTGGATTGCAGGGCTGTTTTAACTGGAAACTATAGGTAAGTGTATATTTTTTCTATTAAGTTTTTTTGTTCAACCAAACCTTTACTACCAACCCTTTTTTAACCCTCATGTTCTGTTAAGATTTGCTTTACTTTCTTGTTGTTTGGGTCACAGTTAACTAATTATAATTTTAATTATGAAAATATTAATAACATTATTAAATCAAATAACATACTTTTTTTTGGAGTCAAAGCGGTCATCAGAAACATTATAATTAAGTTTAAACACATTTAAATAAAAATAATAAAAAATAACAATATATAACGATACATACGTATACACCCCAAACAGAATTTGATGTTAGTTAAACATTTTCCTACTTTGTGTTGCAGCTTCATGTGGTCTTTTGAGAAGATACACCGCTGCCTAGCACATCTGTTTCTTGGACAGCTTGTGACCACCTTCGATGAAGAGTTTCGAATTTTGTTTGCCCACTCAGAGCCGTTAGTTGTCGAAAAAGTTTTGGCAAATATGTCGCACTACAGCAATATACATGAAGGCCATCTCAATATGGAAAAGACCCACATGTTTAACAGAGAATTTTCAAATATGCTCCCCGAAAGGGCCGGTCATTTCGCAGAGGATCATATGAATGCGGGCGACAAAATGTTACCCTTTAGAAACATTGAACCACCCACTCAACCATTTCGAGAAGGCCATCCATTTATGGAGCATGGGAGACAAATGCGAGGGCCGATTGAAATGTCTGGCTTTAAAAGGCATGGCTATCCAGATGTACCCGACTATGGATATATGCCCCCTCAAAACCAACCAACAATGAGAGGCAAACAGTTCATAGAGGGAGTAGTGCCCAAAGGTGGCCACTTTGCAAGGGAACCCGGTTTTTACCAAGGAGCTGGATTACAGCCAGATTATGATATGTATGGCAGATTTAGAGGCCAAGGCCACCAGAAAGATCAGTTTCCTGGGGGTGGCTACCCTCACGAGGTAAACGAGGCCGAACCACCCGGTGCTTATGATCATGTCCAAAGATACCTGCAATCTCAACCCCCTATGGAGGAAGGACACGGTGCCAGAAATGTACTTACACCTGCGCAGTCTAATCCCAGGAGACACAGCATGGGTCAGTCTTACGCCTGTCAGACGTCCCCCACGCAACCAAACCTACCAGACCAGAAACGTTTATCTAACGTAAACCGCAAACCACAAGATGTGGGCCAGAAACAGGGCCTGCGTGATTGGAGGATCAGCTCATACCTCAGTGCATTTGATGATGGAGGAGATATGGATTTTCCTGACCTTGAAGGATCAGACTCGTCTGATAACGCTCCATGTTTTGTGCCTGAAGGACCTGGTGGCCCAATGGGAGCCGAAATCAGACCAGGAAACATTGAGTTTAACAGAATGATGGCTCCATCTAGGAACAATTCACCTTTTTTCCAGATTCGGAACAGTTCCTCTTCACCTCTAAGTTCAGCCGACCACCCACCAGACTTGCCTGAAAATATGAAAATACCAATAGCAATAAAAACGCCGCCAACTTCCGAGTCATCTTGCACCACCGAGGGTGACAAAGTGGAGGAGACGCAAATTAAAAAACCAAAAGAGATCAACCTGTTTGGTGAAGAGTTTCTCAGGAGCAAACCAACCCGCGCTGTCCCGAGAAGTTCCCGACTGAGACACTCGCTAATATTCAGTTCAAATTTAGAGTTGAATACATCAGGAGACTCGAAAGATGCTTTAGGAGAAAATGATGGGGATGAAGCTTCAAAACTTACAGCTCGTGTATCACAAATCATGGATAAAAGGCGGCCTAGCGCTAGAGAGCCATTTCAGTGGAGCAATTTTGTACGGTCAGCAACCGTTGATGATCAAGCCATTGAGTCTGCACGCTCTGAGACATCACTTAACAAAATTGGTGTCGATTCTGATGTCAGTAAGGTTGACAACTCTCAGGATCCTGTGCAAGGGAAAAATCTGCCAGAAACGGTACAATCAACAGCTCTTGAAGAAAAAAGCAAAAGAAATGAAGCTAAAGTATGGCAAATGTCATCTTTCGTAGATATGAATGATCCTGACAGTAGACTTCGATATTTTAAAGAGTTAGCAGCACAACGCAAAGCTGAACTTGCAGCAGCCAAAGCATCTCAAAGCAATCCAGAGAAAGCCCCTAAGAAGCCTGAAGCACCTGAGAAACCTTTAACAAGTAATGTTGGGAAAAAAGCACCTATCACGACACCAACGATACAAGATGCCAAATGTGAAGAATCTAGCGAAGACATCTTGCATAGAGCCACAGATGCTGAAAAAATTAGAATTAAGCAAAAGCTTGCAGAAGAGTCTTTAAATTCTTTCCAAAAAGAAACCACTCTGACTTTAAACCCGGCGGTGGAGACATGCAAAGAATCACAGAAATGTGGAAAGACCTCACAACCTGTTACAAGTTCAATAGAATACAGTGCTACCAAAGATTCACTTGTAGGGTCAAAACTAATAAATACAAATCCATCCCTAGCAGTTTCTACAACTGGAAAAAGTGCAACAAAAGAAGACTTATCTCAAAAGCCCATTACAGCGAGAGCAGAGTCCTCCCAGCTACCTACAGCAAAAGGTGAACAAACCCAAAAACATTCTTCCCAACAGTCCACTGCAACAGAAAATGAGCCTGCCCAAAAACCTTTCAAACAGCCAACTCCAATGAAGACTGACTCTTCCCAACATCCTTCTGGAGCAGAAAGTTCCTTGTCACAAACTCTTGCCACAACCAAAACAGACTCCTCCCAAAATCCTACTGTAATGAAAGCAGAGTCCTCCCAACAATTCTCTGCAACAGAAAGTGCAACTGCTCAAAAACAGGCTGCAATGAATGAAGAACCGTTCAAACAGCCAACAGCAGTGAAAAGTAAATCTTTTCAACAACCTACTGCAAAAGACGCAAACTCTTTCCAGCAGCCCACTGCGACTGAAAATAAACATGCACAAAAGCTACCTGCAATGGAGGCAGACTCATCCCAACTCTCCACTTCAGCAGAGACAGACTCTTCTCTACAGACCAATGCATTAGAGGTGAGGTCTTCCATGCTTCTCACTGCAACAGAAAATGAACATGCCCACAAACCTGATGATACTGAGGCAGAATCTTTCCAACACCTCCCTGAAAATAAGCATGCTCAGAAAACGGCAGATTCTTTGCCTCACCCCTTTGCAACAGAAAATGAAACGTCCCAAAAGACATCTGTGCAACACTCCGGTTCTACAGAAAACAAACCTGCACAAAAGTCAATTGCAATAGAGACAGAATCTGTGCAACACCCCTGTGCTACAGAAGATGAACATGTTCAAGAGTCCATTGCAATAGAGACAGAATCTGTGCAACACTCCTCTGCAACAGAAGATGAACATTCACAAAAACCTGATACAGCTGAGACAGAATCTGTGCAACACCCCTGTGCTACAGAAGATGAACATGTTCAAGAGTCCATTGCAATAGAGACAGAATCTGTGCAACACTCCTCTGCAACAGAAGATGAACATTCACAAAAACCTGATACAGCTGAGACAGAATCTGTGCAACACCCCTGTGCTACAGAAAACAAAGCTGCACAAAAGTCCATTGCAATAGAGACAGAATCTGTGCAACACTCTTCTGCAACAGAAGATGAACATTCACAAAAACCTGATACAGCTGTGACAGAATCTGTGCCACACCCCTGTGCTACAGAAAACAAACCTGCACAAAAGTCCATTGCAATAGAGACAGAATCTGTGCAACACTCTTCTGCAACAGAAGATGAACATTCACAAAAACCTGATACAGCTGAGACAGAATCTGTGCAACACCCCTGTGCTACAGAAAACAAAGCTGCACAAAAGTCCATTGCAATAGAGACAGAATCTGTGCAACACTCTTCTGCAACAGAAGATGAACATTCACAAAAACCTGATACAGCTGAGACAGAATCTGTGCAACACCCCTGTGCTACAGAAAACAAAGCTGCACAAAAGTCCATTGCAATGGTGACAGAATCTGTGCAACACCCCTGTGCTACAGAAAATGAACATGCCCAAAAAACAACTGCAGTGAAGGTAGACTCCTGTCAACAGCCCACTGAGTTAGCTGAGAACTTTTCCACTGCAACAGAAAAACATTCCCCAAATCCCACTGCAACCGAGGCTGAATCTTTTCCACAGCCCACAGTAACAGAGACAGACTCTTCCCAAAATCTCACAGCAGCAGTAAGGGAATCTTTACAACAGCCTACTGCAACAGAAAATGAACTTGCCCAAAAACCCACTTCAACAGATGCTGAGACTTCCCAACAGCCAGTTGGGTTAGATGAGAACTCCAAAATCCCCACGGCAGAAATCCAACATGTCAGAAAAACTGCAACTGAGAAAGAAGCTTTGCAACAATCCCCTGCTACAGAAAATGAACCTTCCCAAAAAGCCGCTGCAACTGGGAAAGAACCTTCCCAACGTCATACTACGACAGACCCCTCTCAACAACCCACATTAGAGGTGCAATCTGCCACAATTCCCACAGCCACAGAAAATGTCCAAAATCCTGATGCAGCTGAGGCAGAATCGCTTCAACACCTCCCTGCAAAAGAATCAAACTCTTCCCAACAGCCCACTGAAGTTGAAAGTGAACTCATTCAAGAATCATCCTCAGAGCGGGTGGATTGTTTCCAGCAGTCAGCGGTGATAAGAACAGATGATTCCCAAAAGTCTTCATCAACAGAAGCAGATGTTTCTCAACAGTCCACTTCGGAAAAAAGACAATCCTCTGAACGGCCAAAAGGGGCAGACTCTTTCCATAAGCCTTCTGCATTAGAAGAGGATCCTTCTCAACAACCCAGTACAACTAAAAATGAACCATCCCAACACCCCACTGAGACACTAGGCGACTCCCAGAATCCCACTGAAACAGTCACAGATTCATCCCACAAGCCCAACTCCAAACGTCCCATTCCAATAGAATGTGAATCCATCCATCACCCCATCGACACTAAGTGTGTGTCTGCATCTCACTCCACATTAAAAGTCACATTATCCCCTCAGACTATCTCCTTTAGTGACACTTTTCCTGGAGATAGTCACATATTGTTTCAGACTGGTTCAGTGGGCACGTCAACAATTGAAACTAACAATCAAAATATATTGATCACAACAGTGTGCACTATACAAAGTGAACATGAAGATAGTGAATCACAGGTGGTCTTGCCCACTATCACTTCATCTGAAACACAAGAAACCAGTTCAGCTACTTCTGAGCAAAAAGGTGATAACGTTTGTCAAGACGTGAGCAAACAAGGAACCATCCTGACTACTGACATTACTCCAGGCTTATCTCAAAGTATCATCACAGACTCAAGTTCATCAGCTGAACATAAAACTGAAAAACCGTGTCCACAGACTGATGATGGTAAAATTGAACTAAATTCCTCTCTGGAGCAAGCACAAGCCAAAGCATCTATAACGTCTGCGGTAAATGATGCCGATAATGTTGTTGTTAGTCTCAATTCAGTGGCGGTGAGCTCAAATGAGCTTCATGATTCAACAGAGCCTGACTCAACTCAACAATCTGTTACGTCATCTATACAGGAATCAAGTTCTTTAAATGATCCAAAACCTCAGGATGAGAACCAAAAGCATGAGGAGCAACCCCAGAGACATGATTCTTCAGTGATACCTCAGGCGTCAGAGATAGCTAAAGTTTCTACAAGTGCAACCAACCAAACAACACTAGAAAACTGTGTAAGCAACCTGTCTGAAAAATCAGAAAGCGCTGTGATGCCGAACAGTGCAGAAAATGCAGAGAGCCAGTCCGCTGTGATGGAAAATCCCAAACCGATACCGTCCACCCATCAGTCGTCTACTGCAAACGTCATCTCGTGTAGTAACCTTAGAGATGACACTAAAGTCCTTTTAGAGCAAATTTCAGCAAAGAACCAAAGAACCAAACAGGCAGCCAATGAGGAGAAAGAGGGTGGAGTCAAATCTGGGGGACAAGAGCTCTCGAGTTTTCTAGGAAGGTCCTGGACCTCCAAGGCTTCAGCAGAAGAGAAGGAAATGTTGCTGCAAAAGATGGAGAAAATGAGAAAGGAGAGAAAAGTCTACAGCCGTTTTGAGGTAATTTATAGATTTTGCTGTGCTTTCTGAATGTGTTTTTTATGTATTTATTATGATCAAATAGGTCTGTTTTAATACCAAAAAAATATTGATTCAGTGTTTTTATTTAGTTTAAAAAAGCTCTGAAAATAGAATTATTATAGTTATTGTACTTTTACTATTATTTAAAATTAGCTTTTATTTGAACATTTTTCAGTTTTATTTTTTGTTCATTTTAGTTTATTTTTGTGGTGCTATATAAAATTAATTAATGTGATTTTAGCTTTATTTTTATTTAGTATTATACTTTTAGTGCCTTAACTTATTTTTTGTTTAGTTTAAGTTTTTCCAGTATTTTTTAGGCCAATATTTTGTTTTATTTCTAGAAATAGACACAAAATGTAAATACATTTTATTATAGACATACAAAATTTTAATCTTTATTTTCAAGCTCCATTTCTTCCAGTAACTTTGAAATAAATCGTTTTTTTAGCTATTCCTTGTAAAAAGTTAAGTCATACCCAAGTGTGATGCTCGATATCGAATGTCTTATAATTTACGATTCTTCCCATTGTTAAAGCAAACATTTTGTGTTTTCACAGGCTTCCTAATTTGGGATTAAACCATTTGGAAGAGCGACTTAAATACTGGACAAGCAGAGGAAAGCAATATAAAAGTTACCTCATAACTGTGAACCTGCACAAACTTGTGTTAAAGTATTTTCTAATGTGTTACTACAACAAATAGTGCTCCCTACCCGCAAGACTTAACATGAAGACTGTTGAATGCTCTTGCGTCAGTCCTGAACTAATGAACAGATCATTTATTAAGATACTGTGTGACAGAAGACTGGAAAATAACCACCCTACCTGCTGGATAAGGTTTTGATAGGGCAAATATTTCCTATGTATATATCGTTGTGAAACCCATCTGGATTTCTGTAATGTACATTCTGCAAAATTGATTTTATCTTTAGTTATGATCTGATAAATTTGTTTAACTAACTAGAATAAGGAATTAATACAAAATAGGTGAACTGTCAAAGAAGAGTAAAGGAAGTAGCACTAAATAATGAATTCAAGTGATATTCTACTGTAAAATATTGGGTGGATTATTGTTTATGGGAACTATTTATATCCTAAAAGAAATGATTTTATACTTTCAACACCCTTTCTATATAGAAATCCAGATCATTCTAAAAAACTTGTTCTCATAACTACCTAATAGAGATATTTTAATAACAAAAATAAACCAATGTGTAAATACAGTTAAGAGTGTATTGTGTTTGTCTTCAATAATGATTTGAAAGAAGTACATTTTGTTTAAAACGATGCCTTGTATACATGGTGTAAATGTATTTATATTATATATATAAAAATGTAAAAAATATATTAAAAAAACATTTCTCATGATGGATTATATTCAATTTTTTGGTGCATAAAACAAGTCTAGTTTATCTTCATCAGAAATTGTCTTCTTGGCACCAGGAACTAGTTAACCATGTCCCAAAAATCAGCTATTCAGTTACTGTTTCCAAACGTTATGTTTAATTCACATTAAAAACAAAGTATAATCTGTTACATTAAAAACATTTATTACACAAACAGAAAAGGCATCTGTTATCATCCGGAGAAATAAAAGCTTGCACAATGTCTGCAGATTTTACCCTTTGGTACCGTTATGGATATTTTGTAAGGGAACCAAGAATAACTTCAGACATGGAGCTTAGCAACTTAATTCAGCCACAAAACAGTCAAATAATATTAATGTTGTTACAACATGAAAAAATATGTCATGGTGGGTAACACCCTTGCTTTCAGCGAGTCTGATGTGTTCTGTTTAATCCTTTGCTTTGGTGCTACTTTCATGAGCTGCTCAGTCACGCTGCAAAAAAAAATCAAGCTTAAATTCTGCCTGTTACAAAATAAGAAAAAAAATGAATAGCATGCGTGATGTCACCAGAAAAACACTGAGACCTTTGTTAGGACTTGGACTTTAATAAAACTGTGGCAAGTGATCAGTTTAGACTAATCTCTGGCTTTTCTCCTCATAAATCTGAATGTGTTCAGTAAACAGAACTCGCTGTGTCATAAAACGTTTTGTATCAAGAGGACTTCAAGACTGTAGGCATGACAGGCATTTTGAAGAAACTTTACCACATGTCTGCATTCTTCTGGTATGCTTTTATCATTCAGTGTATTTATGCAAAAGGAGATGCAGATCTGCCAGCCGGATTATTTATCTACGGTGGACCCTGGAAATATCTCACTTTCCTAAATCTGGTAAAATGCATCCCATGTGAAATCGTGTCTGTTGAATGGGAACTTGTTCTGTTTGACACCTGACTTCTGTGTGTTTGTATCTTAGGTCTTACAGATGGTGTTTTTTGGATTAGGATCCATTAATGATCTTCAGCCTGTGGGTAAAGACTCAAGGATATCATCTCTCTGTCTTGGCAAGGACCTGCTCTTTTCTGTCTTTGTGTTTCCAGTGGGGATGGCAAGTTTATGGTTTTTGTGTGGCTTTTTGAAACTTTCAAACCTGCTGCTATCAGGCAAACATTGTATTTGATGTACATCAACAACACCTGATACATCCCAGTTTTTAGTAAGAGAATGAGATGACAGTAAACCTAACCCTAATATTAACATTATTTTATTTTTTCTGCTTTTAAACACATTTGGAGCACACAATAGATGGTATAAACTGGATTCAACTTGTGAAATTAAGAGATGTTTACATATAAAAGAGGTTGGAAATGTATTAAAAATGCGCGTTCTGCCCTCTACTGGTAGTCACTGGTATGACACATTATTTAAAGTGTGTTATTATTAAGAATGTAATATTGAATACTTATCAATTTCTCTTACCCATTTTAAGTTTGTAGTTCTACTGTTTTGGCTGATTTTTGCCTACGATCGACAGCTGGTCTATCCCGCTTCAATGGACACCATCTTCCCATCATGGCTGAACCATGCTATGGTTAGTCTTATAATACAAATTGTAATACATTCAGCACATTGACTTTTAAAATGACTAATAACAGACACTTTGGTGTTTTATGTTTAGCACACTGCTGTTCTCCCAGTCTTGTTAGGGGAGATCTATCTTGAGCCTCATGTCTATCCTAAAACTAAACATGGTTTAGCTGCTTTAGGAGTTGTTGGTCTTGCTTACCTAGGATGGTGAGTTTGTTATATTGTGAAATAAAAATTCATAATAAGAATTATGTTTGCTGTCGTTCACACCTGCATATAATATCATTTCATTGCTCAGGTTTTCTATTTGAAGTCATAAACCTGTTATTGTTTTTGTTCTTTAGGATCATTTGGGTGTATCAGACTGTGGGGATCTGGGTTTATCCAATACTGGGGATGTTTAGCAGCGCAGGCTTGACTGTTTTCTTTTTTCATAACATGCTTGTGGTGTCACTGCTGTACTTACTGGGACAAACTTTAAACCAAAAAGTCTGGGGTGAGAAGATATTTTCTGGAAATGAAGAAAGTTATTGATGTTACATTACAGATTTGTCAGATCACTCGTTTGGTTTCTAGGTTCTTGCACACGTGCAAAGATATTTTTATATCTTGTACTGTAATATTTTCACAGCATTTCCTTTGCTATTGTAGTGGCATTGCAGGCTATTATTATACACAGCTATAATAAAACCCTTAGTTTTAAGACAACGTTTATCAAGAAACAGGTCAACTTACCACCAAAACCTCAATCATGATGTTTTCTTAGTGTGTTCTCGCTGTGTTTGCTTTCTGGAGTGCTACAATTTATAAGAAGCAGAGAGATGTAAACTAAACCAGGTCTACAAGTTCATCAGCATACATATAATCATCAGTGACAATAATCCAGACACCAAAACTTACTGTGACACACACCTCTGTGGTATTCTTTAGCTCTTTTTATGTTGTATTTAATGTCATATTTAACCCTTTGATGCTGTAAACATGCACATGTTTACTGTCATTTCTGGAGCTTTTTATTTATTTGACTTTAAAGACTGATGCACAGCATATACGTGAACCATCACATTTGACTTAAATCCTTTATTGGTGTATTTTGTGGTACCAAAGATTACTGTTTTGTACTCATGAACAGCTTAACCATCACACTCTTTAGTAAGAAAGTGAGGTGTGAACATCATTATAAAGCATGAACTGCATAAATTTTAAGTCAATTGGGATCATTTATCATTGACTTACTGATTGTAATTCAAATTCAAATTGAATTTTAATTCAATTTATGTGAAATTCATAGATTAATTTACTAATTATTACAATGTAAAAAATGTTTTTATGTAATGTGCATTTCGCCCTCTGCTGGTGAATATAAATTATGTCCCAACAAGAGCCGGTGAATCCCAGCCATTTCCATGTACTCTGGAAAAACAACTCAAAATTTGTCTTTATATTTGTATTTCAAGTAATACATTAAGCATTGTGAAAGACATTAAAAACAAATAAAAAAACTATATTTTATTTTCAATTTAGGACAAATTTAGTCAGTTCATACCTACATTCAGAACAATTCCAGTCTCTCTCTCTCTCTCTCTCTCTCTCTCTCTCTCTCTCTCTCTTTCTATCTGTCTTGAATGTCACAGATAAATGAATATTCAAAAATTAAGTTGCATCTAAGATCAAATTAACACATTGACCATAAACTAAGAACTTTTGATGTTTCATTTGTAGCATTTTTTGTCCAGAAATTGTTTGGTAATATCTTCATGTATGCATGTATGCATAGGCCTACTTTTAATTATAAAAATCATTTTGATCATTTCTGATGTAAACATAATGAATATACAGGTATTTCATAGCCCTGGGATGCTAAACCCTAAACACTTTATCCTTTTGGTCATAAGGTGCTAGTGTACACTATAAATAAACAAAGTTACAAAAGTTCCATCACATTTTCTTGTTTCATTCTACTAGAGTTTTCCAGAACAGATGATTCAGATGCGTGGATCATCATCGGAGATAAATACAAAAATCATCATGATTTACAGGTTTGGGTTCACGTCACCACAATAACCAATAAACAAGAGAAATGCATTGTTTCCTCAATCACATTTCCATGTGGTATTCTTCTGAATGACACGTTCCCTCTCAGGATGAGGATCCTCTCAGATCTCTGTATTCTTTAATGTGATGCAGAGTGTTTGGATCTGCATCCACCAGCCCAACAGAAAGCAGTCTGGTAATAAGATGAAGCTCCTTTTCATTAATTTTCCACTGTAAGCAGAAAACAGCAGATCTATTAATATTTCAGTTCTTCAAGCGATGATATATTTTAGATTGTAGATATTTGACCTTTTTGTAGAACAGGTATTTATCAGCAGTATTGCCACCTCTGGTGTTTTTCTGTCATAAAAATGAGTCAGCATGATTAATACAGCAGATTTAAGGCAAAAGAAGCAACATTAAAGCATGTTCTGTTATCTATCTTCCAAGCAGCAGCTTTGGGTTTGTAGAAAAGAAAGATAAACCAGTTTGATGAAGGAAAACTCTTTTTTTATCAACTATAATAAAACTAGCACATAATGTAAGCAGTGTAGAAATGAGCATGAACTCCCTCTCTCTCTCTCCACCTGGTTTTGTTATAAATCATTGTCTAAAAATGTCTTCACACACAATAGATATAATAGTTTGCTAACTTTTAAAACCAGATGAACCAGTTATGAGGAAATATTAATTCATTTCTTCTTACCTGACTCAGACCATTGGACATGCACATTATAATGCCAATAAGTCCCAAAACAACCTGTAGGTGGATGATTTTGTTGTGTTATTTACGTCATTTTTATATATTACATGCTCAGAATATATATATGTCTTATGTTGGTATAAAAATTGGAATATTATTATGATCTGTTTAGATAAACTTGGATATGAAAAACATGGTTTAAACATTAATAAAGACCCAAATCGGTCACTATATTGGTCACTATTGGGGCATGTTGTCACATAATGCGATATAAATTGCAACAGTGGGATTTTGCTAATAGAAAGCCTATTAATAATAAATTGCAACAAAACACTTGTTCTTGAACCTTTATACTAAAACCTGTCTTCATTTAATAGTTGACTCTTGCCCTAATGTAAACAAGTTTTGTAAAATGCTATTATGATTGAAAATATGATAATACTGAATTTCAAGTTTTTAAGTTTCAGGAAATCAGGTAATTCGCAAAACTACCAGCATTTATGCTGTGACACTTTTAACTCAAGAGAGTCAAGTTACAGAGATATATTTGAGCACATATAGAATACTGTAGCATATATTGTATACATTAAGATAAAAAACCCCAGATAAACTTACCCCCACAAAGTACAACATTTGTGTTTCTTGGTGTATCCTTCCTGCTGTGTTTGCTCTCTCGAGCGCTGAAAGATGCAGAGAGACGGTCACACAGAACCAGGTCTACAGGTTTATCCACATGGAAGAATCTTTAACACCACAAACTGTGACACTTGAAAACCCAGAATGACGCACAGTTCTGTCTTCAATTAGCACCTTTGACGCTGTTTTTAGTAACATTTTCCCCTCTGTGTTTTTTCTTTGAGTAGACACATACTGAAGCTTTGTTATTATTGCAAAATTCACATAGTGAGGTGACGTGTACAACATTACAATGTTTTTTGTAAACACTATTTAGATTATATTTATATTATTTCTTTTAATCAATCAAGAATATATCAATTATCCCAAAACCCAAACTCTAACAATAACACATGATGGGAACTAATAAGAAACCATTCATATTTTACATAGAGTATAGCCAACATATTTATGACATATTAAGTTGCATCTAAGATCATTTTTGGCAGGAGTGCACAGTACTGTATGTCTCAACCACGAGATGATCATTATAGTATTACAAAGCTTCACAAACTCACTTGCTAAATGCTCATACTGTGTATCATCACAAGATGGAGCCAAAACACAAGTATTGTGGAAATCATTATAACTTTATTTACCCAGAAGTTTTAAGTTAAGTTTGACCTAAACTGGATATCCAGTAATGTGCTGCTGCAGGTTTTGGATTCTAAATAAAATGTGCAATGAGTTCATGACTTTCATGTGATTCTGTGGCATGTAGCAGCATCCTTTAAGCAACCAAATGTTAAAATGGGAGTCTGAACATTTTGATTTATTCACTTATTTAAATGGTCCTATTTCAATAGTATGCAAAGACAAGGCACTAGAAAGGTAAAAACAGCTTTCATGAAGCAAAGATGTTTCGTTTTGATTGACAATTTTCGTTTGAGTTTAAATAGTAAGTATAATGATAGTAAAAACAGTAATATCCGTTTCTCAGTAAAATATCCTGTCTTGCTGTTACATGTATTTATGTAAGCATATGCCACACGCACACAAGAAATCAGCAAACTCGTAAAAAAGCACGAAATAAAGTTAAATACACGTAACATCACCATATCCCCATTCGGTTCTGCTTTTCCGCATTAGATTTACTGTTAAACCAATTTTAGAATAATATTTTAAACAAGCGGCCATAAAAAACATTTAGGCATAACGTTAAGGCTTGTTTATATCAGCAAAAATATTACATGTATATCTTATTTAAAACAATATCGTATTTGACATACTAATCAAATAAAGCTTCATTTTATACTGAAATATGACTACATAAAACAATCGTGTTTCCGGTGCAGGCTTTTTCCTCTTCTGCGGGCTTCCTCTTGACAAATGCGTTTTGATTGGTCAGCGGGAGACCATGTAACCAATCACAGCGCGCCTACCATGGAGGAAAGAATAAATGCAAGATGGCTTCTCATATAAAACCAGTTGCCTGGCTTCTCTTTTGTGATCAACAAAATTACTTTCCCCCCGTTATTCGATTAAAATATCGCCTTTGGGGAAGTGCTGAAGGCTGAATTCGTCTGTGCGCTGGCGTAGGTGTTACGCAGCGTCTTCGGGCGCTGTGGGAGAAATTTAATAAGCAAGCAGGGCGATTTTGAGCCGCTGCGCGAGACATCGGGCCTGTCGGCTCACGCAAAGATCTGTAGCCCGAACCTGAACCCGAATCCAAGCACGAAACACCGGAGCCCGGACCGAAAACCGGACACCCTTATCGTTCCCATGGCCGTTTCAAGGTTGGTCAGTTGATGGTTGCTGGTTAACTGCGGGCCCTGTATCCCGCAGAGTTCGTCTCATTTGTAATATTTTTCTAATAAATCGGTGTGTTAAAGTGTCTGTCAGATGGCGTTAATAACGGCGTTTGCGGTTTAACATAAAACGTTAACTTATCTGTCAAATGTTCCGTTAGTAACGCGAACGGTTAGTTGTACCGTTAATCGCCGCTAATATATTTATAATGAACATTATACGTTTCTGTGAGATGAGTAGTTAACTTACTGTAAGTGTTTTTAAATGTTCGCTTTAATCACTAATTCACTGCAGATTGCACAAAAAGAATAACATCCCATAATTCAACACGCCCAAACATGTGGGATTTTGTTATCTTATGCAGTGTATCATACATTGGTAGCATTTTGTCCTGTATTTCCGCTGTGTTATGAAGTCATCTGTGAGTGATTTGCATTATGGGTCTTTTTTAGCCTGGTAAGTCTGTAACTTGTGTAAATCCAGGGGGGTGATTAGTGGACTAACCCCACGCAGTGTCATCCATCTGAGGGTTGGCCACAGCCCACGTTAGCATCTGAAGTCAGTAACGTTATTCATTTCAGTTCCTGCAGTAGATTATGTGCTGTTATAGAACATGTCTGGCGTGATGGTGTGAGGGAAGCTGGTTGTAAATGATCTATTTTAACACTTAAACACGTGCATGTTTGTAGCTAGTTATTTACAGTATAGCCACATGATCAAAAATGTACTATTTGTACAAAAATGCGTAACCTGTGCATCTGTCATCATCCTACACCTGACCAGAGGAAGATGGTGTTGATATAAATATTGCATTAGTGGTCATGTAATCTGATGTGAAACTTGCTGATAGTCCTTCCTGTCATTTTCATTAAAGAGATAGATCACCTAAAAATGAAAAGCATCATGTCATTCCATACCTGTATGACTTACTTTTTTCTGCAAATAACAAAAAAAGATATTTTGAAGAACGTTGGTAACCAAACAACATTGGCCCCCATTGACTTCTATTGTATGGACATTTCTCAAAATGCCACTTTTTGTGTTATATTTTAAATGACACGAGGGTCTATACATGATGTAACTTCTATTTTTGGATGCACTGTCCTTTTAAGACTATTTAGTTTATCTTCAATAAGAAAAAACTTTATTTGGTCACTATTAATGTCTTTTGTCAACTGTTTCCAGGCTAGAACGTCTGTTTATTTTACTGGATACAGGGACGACTCCTGTCACCAGAAAAGCAGCTGCTCAGCAACTGGGAGATGTTGTGAAGCTTCACCCCCATGAACTCAATAACCTGCTGGCAAAGGTGAGTTTTCAGGTTTTTGCTTGTATGGAAGAACCTAGGATATTATGGGGGACATGAAGCCAGATGTTGACATCTATGATTGTTCATGAGTCTGCCGGTGTCCTGGCGATACAAAGCCATTAGTATGGCAGCCAATGTAGATAAACTGGATATTGACAACACTGAGTGAACGCATTGTGTTTGTTTCATAATAACAGTGTTAGAAGTCAGTCCATATAAATGGACATGATAAACAAATCTTGCATTGGGTGGCGTAAGCAAAGCTTAGACTAGCAAAGCTGTATTAACAATGGGTACATTTGTTATCATGCTGCTTTGCATTTACCCACAGTATTGAGCGATCTACATATTGTGTTTACATTGTACGTTACTGTGCAAATTGTAACTTTGTATAGTCTTTAGTGGCAATATGACACACTTAACATTTTGAATTAAAAATGTCAACCATAGCAAGTATTAAATCAGATGAGATTAGGATCTGTGTTTCTGTGTTTTCAGATCTTTCTGAAATTTGATGCAATAAGAAAGACCTTCAATTATAATGTTACTTATGTAATTAAAAGAGAAATTAAGGAAGGTGAGGATCATGGCTAACACTATCATAATCGTGGCCATTCTGTGCAGACTCACTTTAATTATTTTGTTTTTCAGATGTTTACCAGCATTTCATACAAACACCAGCAGTTGTTTTAACCAGAAAGTTGTCATCTGTATTAAGCCCTAGTCCGATGGCCTGGTGATGCCTTTAGTATACAGGGGTCAACAGTTTCTTGTTTGTAAATGTTCGCTATCGAGTTGTTATTATTTGCCTTTATGATGTATTTGGACCTGTCTGACTTGCAGGTTTCTAGTTATTTATCCTTTAAATCTTTTTCTTTGGTCCCAAAAAGGTTTTAACATATCTGAGGAGTCCGAACTGGGATTCACGGATTGCAGCAGGGCAGGCCGTAGAAGCCATAGTGAAGAATATTCCAGAATGGAACCCGCCTCCAAAGCCAAAATATGGTGAGCTGAATTATTCTTGGATTGCATAACCAGAGAAGGTGTTTGAATTTCCATTAAAACATTTTAACAAGACACTACATTGCTGCCAGAACTGGTTGAATTGTCTGTGCTTGTGACATCATGGAAAAATGTTTTTCAAGCCAAACTAGCGTTCTGATTTCTGTTATTAACAACAAACAATTCTGATGGTTCATGTTTGATCGTCTTTTGCTGAGCGCCTGCTTTGTTCTGTGTGTTGTCCTCAGAAGTGTGTGGGGAGGACATGTCTCCAGAGGAAAGCTCCTCAGACAGACTGAGTTTCTACAGGTTTGATATCTCCCGGCTGCTCAAGCATGGAGCGTCCCTGCTGGGCTCTGCGGGTGCAGAGTTTGAGCTGCAAGATGACAAGTCAGGTGTGATTGGATCTCTCTCCCTTGTGTGTTAGCACTTTGGCTTTGTCATATTCTGGTTGTTGGTGATGGTTGCTCAGTTGATCAATGGTAGATGGTGATGCATACCTAATAATAAAACTTGCATCATGTTATAAACAGGCAAGGCAGGATAAACGACTCCATTAAACCCATTATCCTGCCTTTGTTAGCACCATGCTTTATCAGCTGAGGTAAAGAAACACGTAAGGCGTGTCTTATTTGCATGCTTGCAAGAAGCAAGAAGAAATTTAAATGGCAGTGACTTTTATTTTCGTCTTTGAACAAAACACACAATGTTTGCAAACATGCACGTCTCCATTTACATCTTCATTTGCCGTGTTTGTGTTTCAGTAGTGGGGCTTGCTGAGGCAAATATTGCTAATGTAATGTACACAGACAATAAAATGAGTAAAAATATCCTGTAGATTTAATATGCCATTTTCACAAATCCTAGAAACTTGTTGTGAACTTATGTGGTGTTTTGGGTGGTTGCTTCATAGCACGCGTGTCAAGACATTTACACTGCAGGTCTTGATGTCCAATTCCGGTTTTGTGAAAAAAAAATGTATACACGGTGAAACATCCCAAGGTAGACATACTATGGTTGTTGTCCATCTGAGATGATGTCATTCATGATGTCTTATTCAATGCCGTTTGACTCGCATTGACAGGAATATCCGATCTGTCTGTTTACATGGCAGACGCAAATGCACGTGTATTAGATTTATTTTAACATATCTGAAAATATTGGAATTCATGCGGGTTTTTTTCCCCCGTGTTTACACAATTGTGGGTCATATCCGATCTGTGCCACATTGGAGGAAAAAAATCGGAATTGTGTCATTTGATACATCCAGTGTAAACATGGCATATGATTTTAGTTCTAGCATCTTTTGCATTTGTTACAGCATCACACACTACAGTCTGTCACATGTATGATTATGATCTCATCTTCAGGTGAGATGGATCCCAAAGAGCGATTGGCTAGACAGAGGAAGCAGTTACAGAAGAAGTTGGGATTGGATATGGGTGCGGCGATCGGCATGGACACAGAGGAGCTTTTTAACGACGAAGACCTGGAGTACGCTTGTGCCTCCAGTATCAACAGAACACAGCCTGGTAAAAGCCTGGGCTGTGCCTTCTCACGCAACCATATGGTGAGTTGTGCTGGAATGGCATTCGAAAGATACAGTGACGGTCAGACATAGTTTACATTACATTTTTATTTATGGAATCAAACCCATGACCTTTAGACTGACAACTAGGTCAATATTGTAAAGGTTCAGATGATGGTTTGAGGTTTTTTGCCTGCTTCACTGATGCTGTGTTTTTCTTTAGCCGGCAGCAGAACTGATAGATTCAGAGTTTCGCCCGGGCATGAGCAATCGACAGAAGAACAAGGCCAAGAGGATGGCCAAACTGGTAGCAAAGCAGAGATCCAGAGACATGGATCCCAATGAGAAGAGGTGAGGCTGGGATCATTTATGACTTAAGACCATTAAAGTTTATGAGGGTGTGTGTGGGCAATAACAAGTGTGACTATTTTCTACAGTAATGACAGTTTTGAGGGGGAACCAGAGGAAAAACGGCGGAAAACCACAAACGTAGTCATTGAGCAGCCAGCGACAGACAACAAGGTTTTAATTGATAATGTCCCTGATAACTCCAGTTTACTTGAGGAGGTGTGTGACGCTTCACTTCACTTTGTTCACACATGTACACATTCAGTGTGCTGTTTTGTCTAATATTTGATGTTTTTGTTTGCAGACTCAGGAATGGCCTCTGGAAAGCTTTTGCGATGAGCTGTGTAATGATCTCTTCAACCCCTCGTGGGAGGTACGGCAAAACTGCATCAGTGCTGATAAAGCTAAAACCTCTAATGGTGTATTTTTTAGCCTTTTGCAATAAATACATTTCATATTGCTTCAGAAGACCTGAAATACAGTATTAGAGTTTGCATTACTTGAACTTTTGGAGTTTGCACATTTTGATTCCCATTGAGATTTATAGTATGAAGTAACAGGGCTAAATATTTAGTGTGAACTGCACAATTTAATTTTTGTGTTGTGGATAAAGGTGTAGCAGTTCATCGCTGAGCTTTTATTCTTATTTGCATGTTCAGATTCGTCACGGTGCCGGCACGGGTCTGAGGGAAGTTCTGAAGTGTCACGGTGCAGGTGGAGGAAAGATGGTCTCCAGTACAACAGAACAGGTGTTCATTGGCTCACAGGATGTGATCAGAGATCAGATGTTTAGTGAACTTCAGTATCTGATGTTTGATTCTTCATTCTCAGATGGAGCGGCAGCATCAGGAATGGCTGGAGGACCTGGTCATCCGGCTTCTCTGCGTCTTTGCCCTGGACAGATTTGGAGACTTTGTGTCAGATGAGGTTTGTCGTCTTCCTTTTAACTTATGAGGTCATGTCTGTATAGCTCTTACGCCTGTCTGCCCATTAGTGGTTAAACAAAGTCAACTTGCAAATGTTCTTAACAATAGGTGTGTCAGTAGTGTTGCATGTATTTTTCCAGAACACATTTTGGAGCTTAATACGAAGTTAAGTGTTCTTCATTGTACTAAAGGCCACACACACACAATAAACCTAACAACCACAAACCCCAAATCACGTGACATTGCAGTCTAACACCATGACAAAGTGTCAGACCTGTGAGCGAAACAGCACAAAAATAACCACGTACATGGTTCCTACTTAATATTAATAGATGCATGCATAAAAAAAACGAGAGATAAGTATAATGCTTCATTTTTACCTGCTCAGGTGGTCGCACCTGTCAGAGAGACGTGTGCTCAGACTCTGGGCGTGGCCATGAAGCACATGACGAACAGCGGCGTTGCCATGACTGTGGATATTTTGCTCAAGCTGCTAACTGAAGACCAGTGGGAAGTTCGACACGGAGGCCTGCTGGGCATCAAATACGCTCTTGCTGTCAGACAGGTGCAGGGGTGTTTTTAAATGAGAATATTTACACAAATCTTCAGATATTTGATCATGTGAATGTGTGTTTGTAACTTGTGATTGACCTCGCTGACCTTTAGGATTTGATCTCGGAGCTGCTTCCTCGGGTTCTTCCTGCCATTACAGAAGGCCTGCGGGATCTGGACGATGATGTTCGTGCGGTGGCAGCGGCGTCTTTAATCCCAGTCGTTGATGGATTAGTTCAACTGCAGCCTGCTAAGGTATGAGGTTAAACTTCAATAACTGAAGGAGAATGTAAGGGTGTATATATGAGTGTTCATCTGTGAACGCTTGTTGAATAGGTTCCCTTTATTGTTGACACACTGTGGAATGCTCTTCTGGAGCTGGATGATCTCACGGCTTCCACCAACAGCATCATGACCCTCCTGTCCTCCCTGCTCACGTATCCTCAAGTCCGCCAGTGCAGGTGAGATCTGCTTCAGTTTCCAGAATGAAAAGTAAATTGTTTCGCTACTAAAAAGAAACTGTTGCTTTATAGCGCGCAACAGTCTCTGACAGTATTAGTACCTCGCGTGTGGCCGTTCCTGAGACACACCATCGCTTCTGTTCGCCGGGCTGCGCTGGAAACCCTCTTTACACTTTTGTCTAAAGCTGACCAGGTGGGTAATCTGTGTATTTGACCTCTTCATACACCTTTACAAGCATTGCACCAAGATCAACCTGTAGCATCTTTTGTCTCCACAGCGCTGAAATGATAAATATAACATTGCAGTTTTAAACACAATTGTAACATAAATTGTATTTTGATTTGTTTTCTGCTCATTGTCTTGTAGAGTTGTGCAGTGTGGCTGAATCCCATCATGCAGGATATGTTAAGGCACATTTTTCAGTCCTGCATCCTGGAGAGCAACCAAGAGATCCTGGAGCTGATTCAGAAGGTCAGTCCTGCTCTTTAGAAGGGTTCGGATGTTGGTTCGTTCTGTTGATTTGATATATTGATTGTGTTTTGCAGGTGTGGGATGAGTTGTTGCGACAGGCCCCGCAGCAGTATGTGGTGGCAGCCAGCTGTCCCTGGATGGGCGCCTGGCTCTGTTTGATGATGCAAGCAGCACACATCCCAATAGACCCCAATATGCTTCTGGAAGTAAAAGCCAGATTAAAGGTGAGAGCGGAGCATCTTCAAACCATCTTCTGTGCTTTACTTGAATAATTCATTTTTTTTATTCTTGGTCCTGAAAAATAGTGACAGACACCAAACTGTAATTGCTCAGTCTAGTTTCATTGGACTGTTAATTTTATTTCACGTCATGTAAGACTGTTATAAGGTTTAAGTACTAATATTTTTCCCCCTTGAGATCCAATTCTTGGCACTGTGGTCTTCAAACCGTTTGATTTAAAAGTACATTTACATTTACGCATTTGGCAGACGCTTTTATCCAAAGCGACTTACATTACATTGTACTATACATTTGTACATTTTGTATAGTAAGCAAGTGGGGGTAAGGTGCCTTGCTCAAGGGCACCTCAGCCGTTACCCGCCAGCACTGAGAATCGAACCAGCAACCTTCTGGTCATGAGTCCAACTCTCTAACCACTGGGCCACGACTGACCACACTTACAAAAGTAAGTTTAGGTTTTTCATAAGATTTTATTTATTTTTCTGCAGGATAAGGCCTCTGGGAAAAGCCGTCAAGGAACAGTTCCTGTTAAAGAAACCGTCCAGGAGCACATCGGTGGCGCAGATACGATCATCGACGACTCTGCCACACGAGACTACGTTGTCACCCGTGCACGTCTAATGGCTGCAAAGTACGCTAGGGAAAAAGATGCTTCTCTTTTTAGCATTTCTTTGCTCTGGCATATGCGAATCTGATTGCTGTGTTTTCTCTTTTCTCCTCCTAGGCTGTTGGGGGTGCTGTGTAGCTGCATCTGCGACCCACGGTTGAACAGTTCCTCTCAGGAACTCCGGCCTGCTGAATCTCTGGCTCAGCTCCTACTGTTTCACCTCAACTCCAAATCAGCTCTTCAGCGGATCGCAGTTGCCATGGTGATCTGTGAGTGGGCGGCCCTGCAGAAGGTGAGTTTTTCCAGAGGGTCAATGGCACGTTTATTTTTGAGAGCGTTACTGACGTACAGTTCTGTGTCGCAGGAATGCGAGCTGCTGTCTAGCGTAGTGCAGCCCCGGCTGCTGGCCATCCTCGCCGAGCAGCTGTACTACGATGAGATCGCCATTCCTTTCACACGCATGCAGAACGAATGCAAGCAGCTCATAGCTCTGCTGGCTGATGCCCACATCGATGTGAGAGAGCGCATGAACTGCACCGTGTTCACCATCGATCAGGCCAATGAGCTGGTTAGTTAAAGGTGTTTTTAAACTTAGCAAGCTGCCTATGAAGACTGCATTTATTTATAACATGGTATACGTATGTGTATCCCATAGGTGACCACCATCTTCTCAGAATGCACCTCATCTTTGAACCTCAAGTCACGTCAGTTCCAGCCGCTGGACAGCAAGAGGCTGCAGGCTCAATCCACCGTGTGCGAGACCAGCGGCGAGTGGCAGCAGCTCCAGCTGAGGGTTCACACCTTCACGGCCTGCGCGGTGGTGGGTTTGGCCATACTGCCGGACAAACTCAATCCTGTGGTCAGACCTCTGATGGAGGCGGCCCGTCGCGAAGAGAACACGCTTGTCCAAGGTTACGCGGCCTCCAGCATCGCTCGCCTGCTGCAGTTGTGCGCCAACAGAACTCCATGCCCGAATTCCAAGATCGTGAAGAATCTCTGCGGCTCGGTGTGTGTGGATCCTATGCTCACTCCCAGCGCTGCTTGTCCTGTCCCGCCGGCCAGCGCGCCGGCAGTGCAAGAGAGCAGTAAAGGTGAGATGGTGATGACAGTTGCTCTGACACATTTTTTTGTACATTATTTGTAGAATAAATATAATATTTGTAACGTGTAGGTATTAATATTGTATTACACTTTTCTGTAAAATGACTGTTTACTCTCGTGTACAGCATCTGTGGCAGAGAAAGATGCGATGCATCACATGGTTAATAAAACCAAGGGTATCATCACACTCTACCGCCACCAAAAAGCAGCTTTTGCCATCACCAGTAAGAGAGGACCCACCCCCAAAGCCCCCAAAACTGCCAACAATGACCTGCCTCTTGGAAGCGGTGTTGCTATGGAAACAGATGAGGTACATAAAATGTTGTTGTTGTTAGCAGTCGGTCTTTCTTTTTATGCAGTATGAAATATTAATGATCTTATACTTATCTAGAGCAAGAAGCCAAATCTTATCCAGAGGAGAGGAGCAGAGTTCTCCTTAACAACAGTCGCCAGGCATTTTGGACAGGAGCTGACCAGATCTTTGTCCTATCTGTGGGAGTCCATGACCGGGCCTCTCAGGAATGCACTGGGCACTCAGGGATTTGGTGCGTCTGCTTTGAGTTACTCTCGTCATTGTCAGGGTGTTTCATGGGAAATCCTTTGGAATAAAGTGAATGTGGAGATTTGTGTGAGAGGTGTTTGACTCTTGGAATTGCAGCAATTTAAGCAGTTCTCCTTCTGCCTGTTTACACGTGTTCGGCTGCCGGTTGTATTGATGGGTAACCCATACTGGAAATAAGTAACAGCGAGTCACTGTCCCAGCAAATATCTGCACGTTTGAACGGTTCTTTAAGATGAATCACTTCATTCCTTTTTTTGTGTGTGTTTGTGTTGCAGATTCCAGTCATCTGTTGAAGCAGGGAGATGCTGTTGCTCAAGAGCTTGTGAACTCTCTACAGGTGCTGGAGGTCACAGCAGGAGCCATGACTCAAGAGCTCATTCCTGTAGTACGTACACATACTTTACACAATATATATATACACGCACGCAGCTTTCAATAACATCTCATATCTTGGCAGTTTCTGTGTGTTTTGATGTTATCAGACTGCACACGTTTCACGTCAGTATTGCAGTCAGTGAGTTTTCTGTTCTGTCTCTTCACAGTTAATGGAGCAGCTGCCTCTCCTGTGCACCTGTCTGCAGCATCCATACACAGCTGTACGTCACATGGCCGCCCGCTGTGTGGGCGTGCTCAGTAAGATCTCTACCATGGGTACCATGAACGTGTTTCTGGAGCATGTGCTGCCGTGGTTGGGCGCTATTGATGACAACACTAAGCAAGAGGGAGCCATTGAAGCTCTGGCCTGTATCCTCTTTCAACATACAGTGTTTTTATATTTATGTGTAATGAGTCCTGAAGTGGGCAGAATAGATGTTATTCCTCAACATGGTGTTCAGGTGTGATGGAGCAGCTGGATGTGGATATTGTTCCCTATATTGTGCTGCTGGTGGTTCCTGTGCTGGGTCGTATGAGTGACCCGTGTGACAGCGTGAGGTTCATGGCCACGCAATGCTTTGCTACACTGATCCGACTGATGCCGCTGGAGGTGAGGGATCAGTGTTTCATCAGGCAGGACTGTGTCTAAATGACTTTCTAAAGATTCTAAAGTAAACTAAAAGCTCGTACAAAAAGCACCACTACTTTTTTTTGAGCAGTGATGCTGCCTAAGAATGAAAATGTTCAGTTTTTTAGAAGGGCTGTTTTTATTTTCCTTTTGTTCTCGTTCAGGCTGGAATTCCAGACCCTCCATCTATGTCTGAAGATCTGATTAGGCAGAAGGCCAGAGAGCGACACTTCCTCGAGCAGCTGCTGGATGGAAGGAAACTGGAGAATTACAAGATTCCTGTTCCCATCAAAGCAGAGCTCCGGAAATACCAGCAGGTGTGTGGAGTGCTTCATGCAAATGTTTTTTTCTCTATAGGAATGCAAAGTTTCATTCGGAAGCTCTTTCTGTACTCTCATATAGGATGGTGTGAACTGGCTGGCGTTTCTGAACAAGTACAAGCTTCATGGTATCTTGTGTGATGATATGGGTCTGGGTAAGACCCTGCAGTCCATCTGTATACTGGCTGGAGATCATTTCCTCAGGTACAACCCAAAACCAACTTGATTCATCATCATCATGTTGCTTTGCACTAACTGCTCAGTTCTCCTTCTCTAATGCATACATCTGAAGAATGTTGTGTTGTGTGCAGGGCTCAGGAGTACAGCAAGACGAAGGCACCCGACTGTTGCCCTTTACCCTCTATAGTGGTGTGTCCACCCACCCTGACAGGCCACTGGGTGGATGAGGTGGGCAAGTTTTGTTCCAAAGAGTATCTCAATCCCCTGCACTATACTGGACCTCCAACAGAAAGAGCACGGTACTGTTTTCACAATATTTACTTAAACGTAACATTACATTATCTTTGTTTTCATCTGAGTTTTGCATCTACAATACATTCCCAGCAGACATGCTTAGGATAGTTTTGTGTCTCTTTTTTTTTCCAGATTACAGCACCAGGTGAAAAAACACAATCTCATTGTCGCCTCATATGATGTTGTTAGGAATGACATTGACTTTTTCAGGTAACGGCCTGTTTATGTGTTTATCATTTGCACAGTTGACCTGCTTATTTCACTGCTCATGACATGTTATCTCATATCAAATATACAGGGATATCAAATTTAATTACTGTATCCTTGATGAGGGTCATGTCATTAAGAACGGGAAAACCAAACTCTCCAAAGCCATCAAGCAGTTAACTGCCAACTATAGAATAATCCTTTCAGGAACGCCCATTCAGGTAAGCGTAAAGCATGCAGAATAGTTTGTGTCTCAGCTCGACACATTCAGGTTTGGTTTTTGTTAATACTTGAACCTCTTTTCCATTTGTGTCTGTAGAACAATGTTCTGGAGTTGTGGTCACTCTTTGACTTCCTGATGCCAGGCTTTCTGGGTACTGAGCGTCAGTTTGCTGCTCGCTATGGGAAACCAATTCTTGCCAGTCGAGATGCAAAAAGTTCATCACGGGAACAGGAAGCAGGTGGGATTGTTGTATCTTTACGTTTTCTTTGAACAAGTAAGCGCTGCACTTGAAAGATAAGACACCTATGTGAGCATAACTCCTCATAAGTTGATGATTTATGCTTTGTTGAAACATAGATTATAAAATGTATTTTGTGTGTGTGTCTGTCAGGTGTGCTGGCAATGGAGGCCCTGCATAGACAAGTTCTACCCTTCCTACTGAGAAGAATGAAGGATGATGTTCTTCAAGATCTGCCACCCAAGATCATACAAGATTACTATTGCAACCTCAGTCCTCTACAGGTACAAACACACATACACGGTTTGAGGATGTGGTTAAACATTTCTGTGCGTTAAGAGATGTGCCGCATGTAAGGTTCAAAATGTGACTTGTCACAAAATTATACACCTGTGCCTGTTCAGGTTCAGCTGTACGAGGACTTTGCCAAGTCTCGCGCGAAGGTGAGCGTGGATGATGTGATTTCCTCTGGTGCAGAGGCTGTGGAAGAGGAGAAACCCAAACTGAAAGCCACTGGACATGTCTTCCAGGTCTGATGTTATGAGTGATGTGAGAATATAGAGATGCTGCTGTCAGAAACGGCATGTGTGATAATGATTCTGGTTGTTTCAGGCTCTGCAGTATCTGAGGAAGTTATGTAATCATCCAGCGCTGGTATTGACCCCTCAACACCCAGAGTACAAACACATCACAGAGCAACTGACCAGCCAACACTCCAACCTCAGAGACATCCAGCACGCTCCCAAACTGTCTGCACTTAAACAGGTCTGTTCATCATATTATCTGTATGTGAATTTATTTTTTAACAACATTTGCATAAATAAATGAGCTGATATTACAGGTAGGTGACATCAGTCCTCCCCTTTAACAGTCAATAGTTTATTTATGTTTGTCTTATGTGTTGTTTGCTGTAGCTTTTGTTGGACTGTGGACTGGGTTCTTCCGGAGCATCTGATAGTGGCACTGAGGCTGTGGTGGCCCAGCATCGTGTTCTCATCTTCTGTCAGCTGAAGAGCATGCTGGACATTGTGGAGCAAGATCTGCTAAAACCACAGCTGCCCTCCGTCACCTACCTCAGACTGGACGGAAGTGTTCAGGCCGGCCTCAGACACTCCATAGTCTCAAGGTGAGACCTCAGACAGGCTAATATTTGTGTACGCTTTGTATACATTAAGTAGGAACCTAGTCATGTGAAACCGCTTCGTATGGCACGTTCACAACACTTCCAAATAAATGTAATCGTTTCTTTTTCCCTCTCCCACAGGTTCAATAATGACCCGTCTATAGATGTCCTGCTGCTCACCACTCATGTGGGGGGGCTGGGATTGAATCTCACAGGAGCTGATACTGTGGTGTTTGTGGAGCACGATTGGAACCCAATGAGAGATCTGCAGGCCATGGATCGAGCTCACAGAATAGGACAGGTACTTAAGAGGGAGTATTCTCAATCTTGAGACAGACAAATTTATTAGATGTAAAAAGAATCCTAAATCTACTGATGGTATTTGTAAATGCTATTATACTATTGTTAAATGTTTCGTTGTAGAAACGTGTGGTCAACGTGTATCGTCTCATCACGCGGGGTACGCTGGAGGAAAAGATCATGGGTCTGCAGAAGTTTAAAATTACCATCGCTAATACAGTCATCAGTCAGGAGAACACCAATCTGCAGAGCATGGGCACAGAACAGCTGCTCAACCTCTTTACACTAGACAAGGTCAGTAAAATATATACACACAAACAACCCACCCTTCAGCATACACATCTGTCAGTCACTCGCATGCATATTGATCTCGCTTTGTGTTGACGTTCAGGATGAAAAGGCAGAGAAGAGCGAGTCGGGATCCTCGGGTAAATCCGGTATGAAGTCTGTTCTGGATGGGCTGGGTGACCTGTGGGACCAGCAGCAGTATGAAAGCGAATACAACCTGGACAGCTTCATGCATTCGCTTAAATGAACCCAGCACACGCACATCAGGCAACCAGAAAAGACTCGACGTGTAAAGCCCCTTGACGTCACCGCCGGGATGTCGGCGAGACGTTCACGAGCACTGTAGCTATCGGATCGTAAACACTCCAGTCTTAAAATTCTTCTGTCAGGCTCTTACAGATCTGAGAACTGTGCTTACTAGAGCATCTAAACTATCTGTTATTAAATTTATCACTGGAAGAGGTCTTAAAGCTAATCTTAAAAGTGTTGTACATGCATCGGTGTGTATGGATTATAATGTTTGAACCTCAGGATTTTCACCTTACCATCAGTATCCGTGACAGTATTCCCAGACACAAATGAATGAAGAGAAACTGTCAGTCAAGAACTGGAATACAATGAACCAGCTTCAGGACAGTGTAATGGTTCATTCAGCCCACTAGGGGGAGCTTAACTAACTCTTATAGGATTACATGAAGGGCTTGCAGCTGCTGCTGCTGCTGCTGCTTCAGACACTTCATTTAAAATGTCTTACATGCACTGACTGTGATCTTTAGGTACACAGGGAAGAGCAGCAGGACATCGTCCTGAAACTTTGTAGAGTTTTAAAAGGAAAAATAGGACTTGTAAATATTTCTGTTATTTGCCTTTTTTGGGTAAGCTGGTAGAATTTTAATAAATTCTAATGAGCTCTTTAAAATGTGTCTTGTTTTTATGAAAATGTGAGAATGAATTGAACTTTCATTTCGAATTTTGTTTCATTTTCTATAGCGTTTGCTTTAAATGTGTGCAAATGTGACTACTATGCAAATGTTAATGGTTCTATTAAGTTGTCATTTCATGAAGTGAGTTTGTCTAATGATTTAACCTATAAGACAAATACACAAGCTTACAGTCTGCCCAAGATTAAAGCCTGTAGAGAACTTGATTGATGTTTCTACAAATATCCCTTTATTTTTTTGCAAACAATCCAAGAAAAATGTAAGGTCCTATAACTTATGTTGTTGCACATTAGCAGTTCCTTTCCAATATGACAATGTTGTATGACAATGTCAGTATCAATTACATTTCATAATGTTGCTTTTTAAAACAGAAAAAATGGAAAAACAAGCAAGTGTTAGCAGCACTGCTTTCATTTTATTTAAAATTCTTGAATCACAGTTTTACTGCAAATGTAGACAAGCAGAGGTCCAAGTTAACAATCTCAAAGCCTTGCAAAAATGGAAGTGAAATTTTAAAATCACAAAAGTTACACTGGGGACAAAGATGGTGAGGTCATGTTAATCCTTCTAAAATGTATAGATATTTAAAAAAAGACAAATGGAGCAAAAAGTGTGGCAGAAGAGAAGAACCACAAGCCAAAATGAGCTTCGTATATAAATGCTCTTTTTTTTTAATAGAATACAGAATATTTATATTTTGAACTGTTTTGTGATTACATTAAAGTTCATAATTGGGTCTAAAAAAAATGTTAATAGGAATCTGAAAAATGCTATGAATGAAATGTAACCCAAAAAGCTGTCAATGACATCCTGAGGTTTGTTTTCATACTCCAATTCACTTTCTTTTAATGCTTTAATGAATGATTTTTGCATTGTGGGGAATATTAAAGAAACGCATCACAAAATCAAGACGTGTCAACAGATTATCTAAACTAAGACATTACAGTCACACTGAGACACAAACTGAGCCTCGTGTGATAAGATCAAGCCATTCTGCTAAATACATGAGATTACAGACGGCTGAAGAGCTTCAGAAATGATCACGTGACCTATGTTCAGACACAAAGTTTCCAGCAGGAAGAGGTCATAAAACGTCTTTACCGGAATTCATCCTCACTACCTCACATTTGCTCCATTCTGCCATCATTTTTATTGCCCATCATTTCTTAGATTTTAATCACATTATGTAATTGCAAAGGTTTGTGTGCATTTTTCCATTATTTAAAACACTAACGTACGCAACTTCAGAGTTAACAAGCTTTGCATTTCAAAAATCTAGGCATTAAGTTACAGTTTTACAAAGTTCTCAGCTTAAAAAATAGAACAAAAGATTTAAAAAAAGAATTAGCGCCATAAAATTAATTTATTCCAAGTAAAAATACAAAATAATATAACAACATTGACCAGATATGAAAGTCTCCCCCAGAAACAGCTAAACATTAATGGTTGAGGAATAAGTGTGTAAAGGAACCACAAAATAAAAAAAGAATGAGAAATACATAATGTTTTAATTCTCAATTTTGTTTTGCAAAAATTCTCTAAAAATAATGAAAAATTTCTCAGTACAAAGGCTACATTACTACTGGAAGGTACGAGCATGTCGAGTAAATACACAGTAGAAAATGATTTCGATGCTTGCAATGAAAATAAATCTGCAATAAAGATTTATGCCTCTTTTTCTGTTTTCTTCTTTTTTACAAACAGTACAAACAGTATTGCACATTACAACAAAGAATCAAGGTTCTTATAGCCTTAAAAAAGGGACTAATTCAAGTCTTGGGTGAGTAGAAGGCAACCGCATCACTGTTGCATCCGGGGGCTTTCAGCTTTTGAAAATGAACATTCTCCTCTTTCCAACTTTTCAAACAAAATGTTTACCTTAAATCATATATGCGTGAAAAATCCGGCTGTGTGCGCATTACAAAACAGAGGTGAACACGTCATTTTAAGAAACATGAAAAATATATTTAAAAAAATAAAATAAAAAAAATAAAAAATAAACCGAAGATTTCTTACACCTCTGGTTAGCATAGTGAAGGACTGATTGTAAATATACAAAAACATAAGTAGTACGTTTATTTGACTATTTGATCAGCACCTGACAGCCTTGTTGACCCTATAGAATAAACATTTATAATTTATAATATTTGTAAGATCTGATGTTTGTCTGTGAAACACTGATGTCGCAGGAACAGCGGGGATCATCTGTACTTCAGATTCCTACAGTATTACATTAAAATAACACAGCTCTAACTCCTTCAGTTGTTTTTCTTTTTCTTTTTTTTTCTCCAAAAATAAAAGCAAACAAGCATGACAAAAATAAAATTACCTATATATGTTAAATCACTTTTCTCCTAGCAGAATTAAATTAATTTATATACTCTTTAATTGAATAAACTTAGAAAATATCCATCTCTCTCTCCTATTTCAAAATTGAGGTATTGCAAAAGATTAGGTCAGTCAGAAAGCACACGTGTTTTTCGATGAAACAAAAAAGAAAATGCTGACTGTTCAACCATCCAAGATACAAAGAGTAGTGCATAACAACTATCATCTATTATAGAGAAGAAACAAACAGAGAAATAATCTGGGCCGGGAACGAAATATCACGAAGACGCCCAGAATTCATCATCATCGCGACTACCCACAATCCATCGGTACAAAAGTAGTTTTGCTTTCTCACCCTAAACCAGACAGTTTTTGACTCTTGGGACTTATGGCGACGGGATGCTTACCGCACGAGACCTTCCTAACCCATAAGCCATCCCATAATACTCCTCCAACCCCTCTTTAAGCAGCGCTTCCTCATGTTCTTCTCTCCATCCTTACACCCCACTTAACGCTTTCTGAATTTTGTTTCGATAACATGATTCTACTTCAAGCTTTGCAGGATAATCTGGATAAAAATGCAGCGGTCACACACGTTTGCGGCGTTACGGCCGTCGTATCGAATTTATGTGCAGGTCGTAACGTGCCGATTATTGTTTTGAGAGCCAGTGTTTGCTTTTCTCCCTCAAAATCATTCGCCAAATAACCAGACACAAGTTTTACACATGTTTACACTGTTGGTCATTTCCAGTCGAACGGGAAAAGCGCTCTTTGGTTCCTGTAGGGAAGTGAAAGGGTTGAAGTCTGACTAAAGTGTGTGTGGTGAGAACTATCAGAGGAGGGACTGTATGTATAAATGTGTACATACAGTAAGTTACGCTCGCATACACGAGCTACGAAGTTTCACAGGACTTCCATTTGTTAGACATCGACAACAGTTCAAGCAAATCACAGTTCTAGGCGTCGTATCATCTAAACTACACACGGTATAAAAAATTGCACAACTCTATGGATGATCACTGCAAAAAATACTTCACGTACCTTTCAAAGACACGTCGCTAGCAGGATATCCTACGTCGAATTGGTTTGAAACGCGTGATCTCGGAGACGAGCCTCAAGTGTTTTTTTCGTTTTCAGTGTTTCTGTCATGCGTTTGTGCTCCATGTCATTCGTCTACGGTGTCGGTGCGTATTGGGGAATGAAAGTGCGGTCCATTCTGTGCCTGTACGCCCCGATCTGAATAAAGTATGAAAGGATTCATACCGTGGATTTAGCAGCAAGAGCTATTGCAGCATAACTTGTACATAACACTAAAATAAACGCCTACAAGCGAACTGAGATGTGTGCACGAGGTATTCCTATCCAAACCGCGAGCGAGGAATGGTGTTTTACTCGAATTCTGAACACTTTACATACATGTGATGATGATGTGATTTTACCTTTGGTAACGTTTTCTTCTTTTAAGGGGGGAACACCTTTACATTTTTTCACGATAAGTGCATGCTCCTTAAAAAAAAAAAAAAAACATCGGACACTCAAAATGTAATAGCTATGTGTATATAGATAAATATACAATAAAAAATAGATCCTTTTTTGTAAATGTATATATTATATATATATATAGTCTCACACTGTCTAATGTTACCTATGTGGAGCACAGACCGACCAAGGAAAATGAGATTTCAAGCACAACATCCTTACAAGCGTTAACATCGACTGTGGGTCACGTATGTTTGTGCCAAAGTGCAACTTCTGAGCACGCGGACTCAAAATTCTTTTTTTCTGAATGTTCGTAAGCAGAGAATATACTGGGTGATATTGATTTTAAAATGAAAAGAAGGAGATCCTGGTGTGTGTTTGAAGGGTTACTGGTAATGGTTGAAGGTGTTTGGAGAGATGGATCATCAGCTCCAGCGGAAGGAAACGTGTCGAGGTCGGTCTCCGCCCTCCTTCACCAGCGGTTTGTGGAACTCGCGCCCGGCTCGGGAGTGAATGCTCGCCCAGCAGTACTCGCAGTAATACTGCAGGCAGGTGACGTTGGCACAGAAAAACGGAGCGAACTTGCCTCCGCAGCGAGCGCCCTGACATTCGTCGCACATCTGATCGTCCAAAACGTACGGCTTTACCTCCACCTGAGGAGAGAGAGAGATCACGAAGACCTTTTATGGACCACACATGTATAGAAAGCATATGTTTGTGTATGACATCACAGACTTTAATCTGATGTAACTTCAAAAGTTACAAACATACAAAGTGCATGTACACGATTGGCCTCTCTATTAATGAACCTGAACTCTATCGGGAGGAAGAGAGGTATTCTGGCGAGCGTCCATTTTTAGTTCACGGACCATCAGCTATTTATCCAAATAACATTCCCAAAACAGTCCCGCAGCTCCGGTTTGTACAGAATTGAACAGGAATAGCGTGGAGCTATAAATAACAAATGCCACGTCTGAGAGTTGACATGCTCAATGGTCATGTGCATTACACAGTCTGCTCTGGGGTTTCCGGCTGTATTGTTGGCTGTATAGAAACGGTCGAGGAGAAAACCGCAGTAATGCCAGTATGTGTTCACAACATCTAGAATTACAGTTCAAAATAAACATCTCTTTATGAGGCAATACAGTCTATATGGCATCCATGCGGAGTCACACTCTGCTCCTGACAGCAAAAACTAAAAGACATTTAATCTTTTTTTGACTGAAAATGTGTTTTTTGAAACGGTATAAGATGCATTAGATATTCAGAGGATGTATTTTGAATATAAATGCATTTTGTCTTGCACAGCAAATAAAAAAAACTAAAAATTGTTATGTTTACTTAAGAAGCAAAATGATGCAAGATTTTGGCTTGTTTTTGAGAAATCAAAATATTATATTTTTGCTTAAAACAAAAAAAGCTGTTTGCCAATGGGGTAAACAAAAATAATTGAACTCATAAGGAAAACATGATTTATCTACTGACAAACAACTATTTTCTTATTTTAAGCATACACTTCACAAGATTTTGTAATTTTACAATATAATGATATTACTTCAAAACAGATGTCCAAAAGATGTTTAAATATTTGTTGTAAAACAAGGCTTTTAAAAGAAAGGCAAAAAAAGGTAAAAACATGAGATTGTTTGCTTGTTTCCACTGTTGGTGCCAACGTGTATTTTTGTGAGGCTGCTTTGCAAAAATGCTAAATTGTAAATCACTGAACAAGTCTAAATATCTCATCATACAGTGTTGTTCATCTTGTTTAAGCATTACTAAAAATGTACCAAAAAACAAGATAAAACCGTCAGATCTGCATTTGACTCTCCTGCACTACATATAAAGATATCTGAGAGCGGGTTTGCTATTGAAAAGCTCTTTGCGTGTGCGATGTTAGTGGCTGTCATATGAGCGGACTCACCCGTTTGTCAATGTCATTATGTTGCAGCTGAACAAATCTGGCGCTGATGGCGGCGATGTAGCTCTGCTGATTGGAGAAGGCCACCCGGCCCGCCCCTTTAGGGTATTTGAGTTCTGGGTCAGTATCAATGCCAGCGTAACACACACCTCCATACAGCCTGTCCATAATCATCGCCAACTCCACTAAAAACACACAGAGCACTGTTATTCACAATTCCATGATTTTAACATTTCTGATCACTGAGAGTAAGCTAAATGATTTTAGGATGATCAAGCAGTTTTGGAACATCCTAGAAAGACTTTCTACTTTAGTGAAAGCAAGTTTAAAGGGACCAGGCCGCATCAGATCACTAAAACTGTGTCTGTGCACAAAAGTGCAACCAATGTAGGTTTCACAATTCAAAACAAGAGATATTAAAATGAAGAGCATTACCTGCACGAAGAGGTCGTGGAACTCCTCCCACAAATATAGTCTTGCGTGGGTCCAGAGGCTGAGAACCATCCATCACGAAATCACTGTCGCTCAGATTCCACGGGCGAATCTGGACCTGAGAAACAGAAACGACCTTACATTAAAGAGCTTTACTTCAAGTGTGCTATAAGCTATACTCTCTTTAAATAAGAAAGTATTACTTTTAGTGAACTTTTCAGAAATATACTTATACTGACTGAAAAGACAGGAAAGTATATTTGGCCTAAACCTGTACTCAATCTGATCGAGATATACTTAAAGTACACTTAAAAGTATATTTCCAGAAATGAAAAAATACCTAAATATGAATGTAATAGTTACACATGCAAAATATTTGCAAATCAAACATGAAGTTTTGTTAACTAAAACTAATAGTTTACTGAGACTACTAAAGAGTACTTTCATCAACAAAAAATGTGCTCTAAGTAAATAGAAGTTCGGTAACACTTTACTTAAAGCCTTTATGTATTCAAGATTCAAGATTTTTATTTTGTCACATACACAGCTACTGTATATAGAGGCTATACAACCAGTAGTGAAATGCTTTAAAACTACATTCATAATGCATTATACATAAATGCTTTAAGTAAAGTGTTACCATAAGTTCACTTGTATTTCACAGTATTTAAAAGTACTTTTATAAACTAAAAAGTGTGCCCATTTTGTCCTGTACTGAAACAGTACATTTGTACATTTGTACATTCAGGTAAAATGTATTTGAACTTTACTTAAGTATACTTATTAAAAATATATATGTGACCCTGGATCACAAAACCATTTGTAGTAATAGCCAAAAATACATAGTATGGGTCAAAATGGTCGATTTTTCTTTTATACCAAAAATCATTAGGATATTAAGTAAAGATCATGTTACATGAAGATATGTTGTAAATGTCCTAATATATAACTATTTTTGTGAATAAATATTTCTAGGTATCATATTTTAGATTTTTAAATAGTTGCATCTCGGCCAAATATCCTCCTTTCCTAACAAACCATATATCAATAGAAAGCTTATTTATCTTTCAGATGCTGTAAAAATCAAAATTTCATTTAAGACTTTTGTTTTGTTGTCCAGGGTCACATATTTATTTTTTGTAATAGTGTTTTAGTGGACATATTTTTTTATTTTTCTGTATAAAATCTTCACAGTAGAGTTTTTTACTGGAGTGTGTCTTTATGTCACTCACTGGTTTATCTTTGATAGTGGGACTGGAAACACACAGGTAGAGTTTCATATCCTCCTCGATACAGGCATCAATAAGAGCCTGAACTGAACTCTCCTCTTGAAAGAGCAGGAACGCATAACCTGCAAAAGAACATAAACCAAGAGGATTATTTTAGTAGTACACAAAACGTTTGGATGCCGTTTACGTTTGTATTTCGTGCTGTTCACTTGAAGGATCTTAATACAAGATTAGGATCAAAGCTAGCAGAGAGACTGAGGGCAAACACATAGAGAGACTGAAGGAAAGAGTCAGACAAACACAGACAACCTTCAATATGAATCTTTTGATTCTGTCTTATGTCTCAGACTCTTTGATAGTTGAGTTATGAGAACACACACAGCACTTAAAAAAGGTAAACCCTATTTAACACGCTTAGACTTCAGCGCTGAACTCAGTCCTGCCGGCTGTGAGTCATGATGCTTTACACAACAGCGGATGGGAAAATGACCAGCATCTTCCATTCAGTCACTCTAATGAGCGTTTCATATGAGCTGAGCTGGATCAGTCTGCATACAGCGGTCCAGATCTATAAAAATCCTCAAATGCCGTTTGGAGAAAAATAAATAATGACAAATACAGTGGAATCTAAACTGACAAGACTTTTAATTTATAGATGTTGATGCGAGAAATATTTCAAATGAAACCAAATTAAATGTTTTTTTCATATGAAAAGTAAACAATAGATGTGTTTGGTTAATAATAAAGAGAAAAAAGGAAAATGTGACACATTTGTGGATATCTACACCTGTGGTTCTTCAGCTCTACACCTGTGTGAACTTGAGAAGAATTTACTTACAGCCCACTTAAGACTGCATTCCATTCAGACGTCAGATATGGAAAATTCCTGCAGGATTACTCTGACTTCCTATACAATTGAACTGAAAAACAGGTTTTTTGGTGTGTAATGTAGGAACTTTGACTCAATGGTCCTTTTTCGTGGCTTAAAAGTGAATGTTTATCGTTGCCAGCAACGTCTGATGTCACACACCTGCGTCTCAGTGGAGTTTTTCCACACAGGTTTCCAAACTGGAAATCCGACTTCAAGTACTGTTCTGTTTTCCAAATAGCAAGCTGGAAATCCAGCCGTTTAAAGTTGAATGGAATGCAGCGTAAAACCTGACCTTGGTTCGGTTTGTTAAAAGTAAGGGGGAGAGACAAGGGAGAAAGAATCTATATTTTCTGTGCATATGCCACTTGTTTTGATATTTACTATGCCACTGTATGTCATAACATACTTATATTTATAAAATAACGGCAAAGATCTCATTTCAACCAATACTTTTAGCTATAAAATACCTAAAACACCCAATACCTAAAACTGTTCCAGAGGCTCACAAAACAAGACAAATATACGCTCTTTAATAACAAGAAAATGTATCTGTAAGTACTTGTCTGTGTGTGTGTCTGTGCAGGCAACACCTGGAGGCCTTTTGAACTGATAAAGACGCACAAAACACAACCGCTTCCAGATTTACAGCGTTTTTCCAAATCCTGACCAGCATTCACACACAACAGATCTGTTAAGATCAGCAACTTCTGCACAGAATGAATCACCGCTAATCACTTCCCGGTAAACGCCGGTTAGAAACGCTTTCATTTCCTGCACCGTGATGCTTACGTGTGCCAAAACAGCCTCGAGGCGGATGCAGTTTTTAGACGTTCTTAGCCTGTTAAAGGTGAAGTCAATGTCAATGTTATTCAGGAAGAACTTTCTCCTATCCTAACTTACAGAGAGTCAACTAGAAGTGAGCTATTCGTAGGCTCATGTGCAAACAGTGTGATGCTATCAAAACATCTCTGTTTGGTTAAGCGTGTTGACCAGCCCAACATTACAACATTGGTTTAACCAAGTAAAGTGTTTTGAAAACGTGAAAATCATTTTGCTTTCTGGTTGGTGACACACCAGTTAATAAATCAATATCAGATTTGATGGGAATTAAAAACAGACTTTTTGAATGAAATGCTGGTCCACTAGAACGTGACAATTCCTTCCGAAAGCTCTTGTCTACTTTTAAAGTGACATCTTTAAGGTTTCAAGGGGGCGTCTCTTTCTGATCTGTTAAATGCTTACAGCTGTATAACAGTGGCATGGGAGATATGATGTCATGATTTCTTTACCTTTAGGGGGAAAATAAGATTTGCTTTCTGCTTTATGTGGCCAGTCCACCACCAGGTGTCCGAAGCGACGGAAACTGTTGGTGATCTCATCTGGAAGAAAAAGGAAAGTGGATTCCATATTTTATAAAAATAAAGCGGTTTTGGATCTTGGTCTTAAAGGGACAGTTCACCCCTAAAACGAAAATTCATAAAATTACTCACCCACATGTTATTCCAAACTTATATAACCTACTTTCTTGTGCAAAACACAAAGGAAGATATTTTGACGAACAATGGTTGACCAAACAACAAGACTTCCATTGTATAAACACAAATTTCTCAAAATATCTTCTTTTATGTTCCACAGACGAAAGAGTCAAATACAGGTTTTGAAAGACATTAGGGTGATTTTTGGGTGAATTACCCATTAATTGAATCATGACAGGTGTCATGTACCTTCGTCGATATCCGGTGGCAGTCCACCCACAAACACCTTCCTGGAGTAACGCTCCATTCGCTCTCCGTTCTGACAGCGACTGGGGGAGCTCAGGCCAGGGGTGAGGGGCTGATCACCGTGACCGTCGTCCAGGAAACCGTCCTCAAACGGAAACAGTGAAGAGCGACCTGAAGCAGGAAACGGAGGAAAAACAAAAGAAAAGAGAAAAGATGGAAGTGCACAGGACGGAAGATGAAAGTGTGTTGAGGAAAAGAGAAAACAGAGAAACCCAGAGGAAAGAAACACATTAATGGAATTAATGTCAAAGCCGAGATAAAACAGCTTAAAATAAATCCACTTAGACTCACTGAAATGTCATCTGAATATGAATTATGTTGTAAAAAAGCTTATCAAGCAGACATACTAATGGCAGAAGATGACATGAGTTACCCTAAAGACCTCATGGTAAAGAAATACTGTACACAGAAGTGATTGACAGTAAAAAACACGGAGTAGTACAGTAGTACCAGTATCATGCTCACAAACAGAATTAGTTTAACACTCATAATGAAAGATCACATAACTCACACATTTGCAAAATACTGATGCATTGACTGCTGGATTGTTCATGCATTTATCAGCATTTGCTGCTGCAGAAAAACAGTTGACCCCAAAACACAATGATCCTGAAGGAAGACTGACTATTTGCACTGATCACTGACCATATTTTTCCAAATTAAACCCCAAAAGGTGACTATTAACCACTTTGTTAGAAAATAGCAAAATTTATTTTCAAGATACCTTTGCAATAATGGCAAAGAAACTTAAATATTTTAATTATCAGAACAAAGCCAGTTATTCAACTCGAGCAAAAGCCCCATCATTCCTGCAAGCACAATACACAACGTAGGCGACAGGTTACCTCTTCTGCGACCATAACTCCTGGCTGCTCGAGAGCAGAGAGAGAGAGAGAGAGAGAGAGAAAGAGAGAGAGAGAGAGAGAGCGAGAGAGAGAGAGCGAGAGAATTAGGACATGGCAGAGGGGACAGACAGAAAAAAAAGCAAAAGACAGAAAATGGGTTTGCAGGCAAAGCCAAAGATAATGATGCCAAATTTATACTGCTCCAAACACGTTAAGGTGTCGGCCATCTTGGAACAGTCAACATTTGGGCAACTCCATGCCAAAGATCAACCTTACCAAGTTTTACCCAAGGGTTTTCACCAAAATGATATGCAGATATCAATCTACGCTCAATTTGGTGGTTTAAAGACCCACGTGAGGAGTCCAAAACTACCACCACATGAATAACACCACATCCGGTTAAACAGCACAGACATGGAACGATGTTTAAGACTTGACCAAACATGCACGCCCGTGTTTGCACACGTGTGCACATATTTCCGGCCCTCAACATTTTTTGAAGGGTGAAGCGTGTGATTTTAAACCATATCTCAAACAACAGTGTGAGACTGGAAACATCATTTACGCAATTCCTCTTAGTAAATCCACTTGAACTCCACTTAAATTTTAGCGTCTGAGCTCAGGACTGACCCCACCGCAGCCAATATTTCACGTGATACCATTCCATTGTCCTCCTGAAGCATGATGGGAGTCACTAAAACCTCACAAGAGGGAAGCTCTTTACAAAACACCATCCAGAAAGGCGACCCATCTGCCTTTCCTCAGCTCCAATTGTGTGACATTTTGGACGGAAACTCACCTCCCTTCTCGGATTTTCATTAAATCCGTCTCTGTGTACAATCTCAGACACAATGTGAGGACAAAAACATCTAACTACTGGTATCAGGGGGTCTTAAACTCTTAGCAACAATGAAAGCAGAGAGTTACTATGTGTCCTAAGTCAGCAACCCCTTAGAGAGACAGACAGCGCTGTTTGTTCCAAAATGAGACATGAGGAGCGACTGTACGGTTACAAGAAAAATTCATTAATTTTCTTTCTCTTAAAGAATAAGCGCTGTCAAATTTGCGAGGATTCGAGAGTGAGAAACAGCGATTTATAGAAGCCCCTCATGCTGATATTGAATGCAAGTCACGGCGTATCACGGCGGATAAAGTGGCGGGTTAACTTTAAGATGTGACGTTATTATGCAATCTTGAAATTTGTCAAGAGAGATTGTTGCTCAAAATCAATGACTCATGCTTGAAGCAACACGCATGTCTTAATTTTTAATCAGACATATTCTATGACTTCGTTCTTCAATGTTTGCTAAGACTCGATATTGTATTTTCATCCTCAGAAACTTTCGACTTTAAAAGCGAGTTCATACAAACACTGGAAACGTTTCTTCCAGTTAAATGACCTAAATTAGTGGTTTGAGAGTGGTCACAGTCCTTCCTGTGCTACTCCCACCAAACAGCGTCCATAAACCACACATCAGACCGCTCAAAGCATTTCAGTGGTGACCATTAACTCCCTGTGACCAAGAGATAGATACTCGCTCCAAGCGTCAGTTTAATAAGCACACTGAAGCTACTCAGATCTCAAGTTATCTCTTTGACCCTGGTCAAAAGGTGTTTCCTTCTTTTAATGTTTGCTCTTCTCAACTTACGGCAACTGCTGAAGCAGACCGTGAGCATATATAAACTTTCAGAGCTGCTAATCATAGGCGGGCAAGTGTGCGGTTTGGTGGCACCACAGAGGATCAGCACATTGCTTTTCAAGTCTTCAATGAAAGTAAGGGATTAAAAATATAGTTCAGACAAAGAACAATGTGTCGAAGTGTCATCCTATAACAGATTACATAGACAGACATGATGCAACTTTGTAACACATTAGGAAAAGTCTTGTCTGTGTTATTTGTCGTTTTCGTTGTAACTAGCCATGCAGGCGATACGTGGCAATGGATTCTATATAAGAAATGTTTTTAATGTTCTTGTGAACACGTTGACAAAAAAGTGTTTTCCTAATGTGTTGCAATGTTATGTTGAGTCTGTCAAGGTAATCGATTATAGGTCGACACGTTCCAGCTCCAATATAGATTGGTTTTCTTTCATGCAAAACGAAAAACATTTTGCAGTATTTTAAGTTTATAAATATATGACAAAAGCCAACACTGTTCATCTGAAGTAAATAAAAAGCATGTGTGTTTAAAGTGTCGGATACTCACTGTTCAGTGGTAATATATGTTCAGCTACCGGATGGTGAAAATTTAGACCCATGCGACCTATAAAGAGATAAGAGAAGAACACAAAACATGAGCATTATTACACAAATGAAAAAATGTAATGTGGAAGACATGTGGGGAGCTAACCGGAAAAAAAAAAACAAGCCGGGCGGTCCACGCGCGCAAACGCAGCAGTTAGACGCTATCATTAATAACGTTGTCAATACAGATATTATACTTAAACAAATGCATCGATTCGCTTCAGAAGACCTTTGTTAAGATCACAGAGCCGTGTCGAGCAGTTCTTTGATCGATGGATGCACTTTTTGGAGCTTTAAGAAGTCAAGCGCCATTCACTCCCATTGTACCACTTGGAAGTAAAATAACTTTGACTGCATTATGCTTAAAAAAAAAACATATTCAGTTAGGATGCCTTGTTGAGGGTGAGTAAAACATGGGAACATTTTGATTCGGCGGTGAAGAATCCCTTACAAAAAACGTATTCTGTCGCATGTTAGAACGTGTTCTAACATCTTGGGTCAAACCAATATAAGTTAGGCTATGTTGAAGGTACCAATCGTAGACATGTATACAAACTATATCTCTTCCCCCTCTTGTTCACACACGCAGTCTTTATGTTTGTGAAGCAGCTGATGATATATTTAAAGAAAAAGAGTTTTGGTTATGAATGACAGCAGATGTGAGATTCCAGTGAATGCATCAAGCAAGCCGCGACTGGCTTGTATGCAAATTCTGATGCGCACATTCCCAGAGTCCCTCTGCCCTACGGTGACTCAACCAACGCCAAATATTGCCAAATGTGAGAAACGTGCAACGGTGCAGTTCCGACAGGTATATGAATGCTGCACGTGCTGGTAGGGTTAGTGTGCCGTGCTATATATAGTTTCACTGTTGAGAAACCGCAGCTGTGCTGAGAGCGAATCACAGTTTTATGGAAAATTGAAATGAATAAAACAGCAGATCAACTGTCAATTCGTGTATCAACAGTAGGCAAATAATCATGATGAGAAGGTGTTAAGCTGATCAGCATCTTTTTATTGTTATCCTGTTTATATTTCAGATATATATCTGTGTATATTTAAAATCTTCAAAGTATTAACTGTGGAACTTAATCGGGGTCACGTCAAGTTCATCTTATGATCTAAAGGAGCATGACTCAAATTTGCTTGGTAGACAAAAACAACAAAATATTGAAGAACAGACAATAGATCCTTCAAAACTGTTTAAAAAGGATCTCAAGATGAGACCTCAAGAAGCTGCTTGATAAAATGCCATTTTCATTTTCACCAATTCACTCTGACCACACTGAACAATAAAAATATACCCTACACTGGCGACCAAACGTTTTGAGACATTTGAGCAAACTTTTTCTCATTTAAAAAACAAAAACATTTGATCTGAGGTGTTTGCTTAAATATCTGAAATTAGTTTAGTAGACAAAAATATAATTTTTCAAACATGTTTTTTCATGTCAAAACTAACATTTTATTTAATAAAAAATGTTTTTAAAATGGATAACTTTGACTGAATAATAAAGAAAGAACAGCCAATAAGAATACATAGATAAAAACTCCTTTAATATTGTTTGAAAAGCATCTCAGGGTGAGACCTTAAGAAGCTGCTTGACAAAATTACATTCTAGTCGAAATGTGACTACACTGAAGACGATAAAATATAACACGTTTTCATTTATTTTTAAGTACATTTTATAATTTTGATGAGTTTATTGTTATTCTAAATTGTGAAACGCATAAGTGAGTAAGTGTCCCAAAAATTTTGACCGCTAGTGTATGTTTGATTTATTCACAACATTTATGTCATTCCATACTTTTAATGACTGTTGTTTTATATGCAGAAAATATATTACTAAGCAAGCGATCCTACATTTTTTAACTAAACCATTAACTACTAAAAGACAATTTCCACAAATACTTTGACTTACAAATGATACCCCAAAACTCTTAAAAGAGAACTGAAGACGTCCTGCTGACATTTCCTACAGGGGTCTGTGCTTATGCAAATCACACACTTCCTTTTCCCCTCTCGCTGTTTGATCAGCCCTGAACGCTGGAAGTAAATGTCAACATCTTTCCTTCAGCATGAAAGTGTCTGATTTTCTAGTCTTGTTATGACAGAAACACATAAGCCATCTTTTCCCTCTGCCACACTGACTTAAAGTAAAGGTTAGGAACCTCCGAGGGCTTGGATCTTGAAGCTTTCATATCTTTCCTTTAAACAAACAAAAAAAACACACAACAGAACTGGAGAAATTCATGTTAAAAGCGATGGATGCTTAAGTAAAAAAAATAAAGTAAAATATAAATATATGTTATTAAATATAAATGCTGCAGTCTTCTAACCTTACCGACCGTCACATTAACACACACACCTTGAGCTTCCCACGGCCACTGGAAAGACAAACATAGCTAAAGTATTATTAGACAAAAAAATATGACGTAAAATGCTGAGAACTGCTGTTTTGGTAACATTTGTAAACACAGAATGAACAAATTTGTTCAGAAACTGAAAAGCTGATGATCTCTAACTAACTTCACACATTATCCCCCCCAAAAAAACAATTGTGAAATGAGAATTTCTAACCTCACTCTTTGCACAGACAGTTTTTGTGTCTTCTGTTCTGTGTGTTCCATGATGGAAAAATTGAAATGTGAACCATGAGACACTTTTATCAAAGTTCAAAGTCAAACTAGCCCAGGGTTGACAAACATCTTGCAACATGATCTTAGTCGCTCTTAACTTTGGTCTGCACAAACCTACTGGGTCAAAATGAGCTCAGACTGAACCCGTCCCATCTCGGCGTCCCAGGTCACGCTGTCAAACGTTTCCTGGTTCTCACTGTAATGAGAGCAACTTGTGTGTCCAGATATGAAGACACAGGATCCTGAAATATACTCCTCACATCAGCTGAACGACCATCAGGACTGAGTTGTCGATCAGACTGAAATCAGACTGCAGCTGTCGCTGTCAGCAGCACATCATTCAATCCTTCAAACCTCTGACATGTAGGAAGCTAAAGATGTGCTTTAAACCTTCAGTCACGAACCAAACTAAATTTGTGCGTGTTCTTGCACAAAGTTGCCTCAAGATGGCACCTTTTTTGATTGTGTGTGTGTGTCAATGTTACAACCTCAGTCAGAAGATCGGACAATGTTGAATACTCTAGATTTAAAATCTACATTTGAATCGAATTAATATGGATTCAGAAGTGGAAGAACTCAACTGATCAGATTTACTTCACCTCAGAAGACCCCTCCATCCATCCATACCTGTGAACATTTAAATCCAAAACAAACTTGATCATTGCAAACTCGACTGAGATCATAAAGGAAAAGTTCACCCGAAAATTTTATTTCTGTCATCATTTACTCACCCTTCAGTTGTTCTCAAACCTGTATAATTGTTTTTAAGAATTAAAGACATTTTGAAGAATGTGGGAAAACCAAACAGTTCTGGCACTCCATTGACTACCATAGTATAGTCAATATTGCCCTTGAACCATTTGGTTACAAACATATTTCCAAATTTCTTTCTTTGTATTTAGCAGAACAACAAAATGTATACAGGTGTAAAACAACTTGGGGGTGAGTAAATGATGATTATTTTGTGTGAACTTCTCCTTTAAAACATTAACACTTATGTTTATTTTCTTTGGGTTAAAAGCAAAATCGTGCCCAAAAGCTCAAAATATAATTCATTATCATAAGCTTTTTATGCACTTGCTCAATACCTGATCTGTTTATTAACTTTCATCCAAAAGTCTGAATTCATCAAATCAGTCTTAAAAATAAACTTTAGCCACATGCCAGAAAAAAGGTTTGACAGATTTAGTGTTAATAATAGTATCTTTATTGCGTTTCTTTTTATGACTGGGTGGAACCTGTAAATGTGGCCGGTCATATATCAATGTTTTAAAGAACTATGAGCCATTTCGTAGATTAGTTTAGCTCTAAACTATAACATATTAAACATAAAACCTAATATTTTAATAGCTTTTAATAGCACTTTATACCCTTAACTCTCAAAGGAATCACATCATGAGAATTTCTGGTATGCCAAGAAAAAAAAGTCACTTTATTTACATGTGTCAGAAGTGAGCAGTTTGACAGGGTTTCAACAAGCGATTACTGAATCCGTTCTTCAACTGTCAGATTGATTTTCATATACAAAGTCACACCAGAACCACCCACAACTAACCTCAGCACAAGGTCTTAACAGCTTGTCTCAATCCAAGAGCACAAGATGAGAAAAACAGCTCGACGCATGAGAACGTGCTGAGGCCCCTGATGTTGCTCTCCATGCACCCAGTACATAAAAACAATCTCTCTCTCTCCCACTGTTTTTCACATTCAAACGCTTCCATTGTCTAAGAGAGGAAAGCCATCTCTCGTGATATTCCCCGTGTGATCTTTAAACATCATACGAGGGCATTTCCCACTACTGTTAAACTCGCTTCTTAGCTAATGGTTACTAAAGACTAAAACTCTTCTGAAAAGTCTGCAAAATGATCAAATCAGTGATAGTCATTTACCTTTGTCATGGTCGGTCCTAATCATGTCCATTAAGGAATTCTCCAAAGTTTGCAAACTAAATGGGTCAAAGGATCGATTCCTTTCCTGAAAGACAAAATAAAGAGGTCAGAGGTCAGAAGACAAGCGATTGCAGCATCAGCACATTCACAACCAAGTCTGAGATGGCTCTAAATGGACTTTAGATCTCACAAACACAAATAAACTTCATGCCTGCTATTTTGTCAGATTCTCTCATGTATTTTTCTCATAAATCCCAAAAGAATGTATTGCTTAATGAAGTGTTTAGCAGCATTGGAGCCAGATGTGCTTTAGACAATCATCACATCTACAAATAAAACATTGAAAAAAAAATAGAGAGGTGTATAAAGACCTCACATAATGAACTTCATGTTTTTCTATTTCTATCTACATACACCGCTGGTCCCCTTACATGGAATTCACCATGTTGTTTCTACAGTATCCCTAAACGGACAAACTGTGTTTCGTAAATACATTATCTCCTTCAGCAAAGAAGCAAAAATGTGATGCCATCTTTGTCCTGTGTCAGTCACCGTATTGCTTCAAAAGGGAGAGTTGAGCAGTGGAGTGAGCCGTTGGTTGCAATATGTAACCTCACCGCTAGATGCCGCTAAAATCTCCATATTGCTCTTTTAATCCAGCAATGAATGACACCTCAAGTCATGTGACTTGAGTAGATAGTGCCATTATTTTTCATGCGACTCAATCTACGGTTTTAACAGCAAGCAACCATCTATTAACCAGCCAAATTGGGAAAAGCACTTTAAGGCAGCACCGTCTTTTATTTGATAAAACCTGTTGTAATTTCATACTCATACTGTGTACATAGATCATGAAGGTAAGTTTCCACAGTCATCAGCTTTACCTCACTATCTCTCATGCCCTCTGTCCTGTGAGATGGGCAGTCTAAAGTGAGCACCATTAAACAGACTGACAGACTGAACAGGGGAATAAAGGCAAAGAGAGAACTAGTGGAAGTGTGGATGAATACAGCAGTGGACAGAGGCCAGCAGAGGAAAGCACATTGTTTGCACATCGAGCCCATTGTCACGCAACTGGCTGAGCATTCAAAAAGCGTTATTTCCCCTCTCGCATTCCAGATAAAAATCTGCCCGCTTTGTAAAAAAAAAAAAAAAAAAAAAAAAAATCACAAGCTATCAAAACACTGAGCTCTTCACTTCAGTCACTATCAGTCACAAGCCACACATATCAGCATTAAACAACCACACACGCACACACGCCGCATCTTGCACTGTGCCAGTTGTAAGTTGTGTTGAACAAAATAAAATGTATTGTACATTTATATTTCTACAGAGCTGAACCGTTTATGTTCCCATAATTGAGTCATTTGAATACAAATGATAACACAAGCACCAGAACATACTAAATAAATAGAAGAAGGTGGGCATCTCAATTGCTTCCTCAATAAAAAACACATCTTAACAAAGGAACAAAACGTGCTGCCTAGATGAATGATTTATAAATGTGTCTGTGAATTTGTATTAGTTCTGTTCAAGAAGAAAATGTTGAAGTAGTATTTTTCTACAAAATAAATGGCAATAAAATGTTCCCTTGAATGCTTCTTTGTGTTTGTGTTACAAATTCAAGGCTGTCACAAAGCTATTTAAAGCCATTTTAGACATATTAGAACACAGTATGCATGACTCATCAAAATCATTCATAAACGATTTCTGTCATTTATAAAGAAATGTTTTTTTTATTGTAAACAAAAATATTGCAATTTAAAACAAATACATCAACGTCCCCATCTCCAGATATCACTGTCAGAAATGCAACAATGCTTCCGTTCATGACAGCAAATCAAGCCCCGCCCCCTCACACATCAACCACCAATCAGATACGAGTGGTATTCCCTTTAAACGCCCCAAATGAGCTTCAGAAGAGCTTTCCACCTTACAGTGACATTTATAGCTGGAAAATAATTTAAAACCAATTTTTACAACTTTTTTCAAAGCATGACAACGAATACATATTTTTGTGAATTATGAGCATATAGGCTAGCTTCAAGTTTTGGATCCAAACTCCTGGGTTCGATCCCAGGGATGCACATACTTAATGTGTACACAAATATAGAATGCAATGTAAGTCGCTTTGGATAAAAGCGTCTGCCAAATGCATATGTAAATGTAAATATACTGTCATAAATGGAAATTACGGTCATGTACGATGATCTAATGTTTTTATAAACGGGCTTGTTATGGCGCTTTCATGAAGGGCAAAGCGATCTCAAACAAAATGTAGCATATGCGTAAAAATACAAAAATCCCCCCCCCCAAAAAAAATCTATTCAGGAACTCTGCTACTCTAAATATGATTATCTTTAAATAACATATTATTATACAACACATTTGATGAGAACTATGTGTGTTATTTCGTTCTCTCACCTGAAATGGCAGCAAGTTGTTGCCGTTGTCGGTTCTGAAGGGTTCCGGGGGCTCTGAGATCATCCAGGGTTTTTGCAGGGCTACGGGTCTCTGGTATTTCGGGGGCGCGATGACATTGCTCGGGAAAGGTTTCTTGCTCGGGGAAACGAGGTTGAGCGGAGCCGGTACGCCGAGTCCGATCGCTCTCCGCGGGTCTCTGCCGCTCCAGGGGTTCGCCGCGGTGCTCCACACCGCGTTCTGGTGATTATTCCAGGCGGAGGACGAAGCAGACGACGCGGACACTTTATTGATGAGGGTCTGGTGGGTGTAGGGGTTCCTCTGGTTCACGTTCACCGGAGATCTTCTCATCTGGGGAGAGAAATTACCTCCGTACACCGGGCTGACGTGATGGGGAAAGTTTGGGAAAAGCATCGTCCCGTTTACCGAAGGAATCCCTTGGAAAACGCTCTCGTCCACGGTGTTGGTGGACCAGGTGTTGGCGAACGACGGCGATAGAGAGGATCCGACGGAGTCCTGATGGAAACCCAAACCCGGTAATACCGGAGACTCCATGGCGACCCGCTCGTGGTTCTGCTCGTCCGGGATCTGCGGGTCGGAGGGGGTCGGGGTGGATGGACGCTCTATATGTGACGGGTCTTGCTGCTGGTGAAGCTGAACTTTGCTTTTGTCCATCAGTAAATCATCCTGCATGTTTTGAGCTGAAACAGATGATCAGTTATTATTGAGGACACTGATCAGAAATGGATTTTTGTAACTGAACCCCTGATCACCCATGTATTAGCAGCACGGGATCTGTCTGCATTCGCGCTTTATTCTTCCCTCACTCATGTGTCCGAATACGAATAAAGGGGAAAAGCTTGTAGGTCACCGATATTCACCAATTTTCGCCACGTCTCGTTTTTCTCTCACCGGAACTCCAGACTGAAATGAGAAACTGATTCTTGTTCCTGTTTTTTTCTCTCGCATAGGCCCCGCCTCAACATTTGCATACGTCAATAAATAGAGCTGCGTCCTTCAGCAAGGTTAAAAAGAAACACTCTTCGAGTTTAAAACTACACAATGTCGTTTTCACACCATTTTACACCTTAATACACGAGGGAATTTCGTAAAACAGTTTTGCCGAGATTAACTTTGATATAACAATGTAGGTTATCTAAACCTAAAATGTAAGGAAAATAAATGCACAGTTCCACGCATAAGATATTGCAAAGTATAAGTTGATATGTTTTGGATGGTGTACAAAAGTCCATGGCACAGCTCAGCAACGAAGTTATATTTGCTGCAGGATCTTGGGTTACACCCAGCACTGCTGCACAAAAACATCTACGCAACATAAATCCCAACGACTGTATTTTTCCCACTCCATGACTTACAGTCTGTACATGTTTAACACTTATTGAGAAGTCCCAGAACGAAAGTTCTAGATATACCATACCAAATTTTGTTTCTTGTTTCTTTTGTCAAATGTTATTTCCATACTCATCAATCAGTATCTAAAACGTATCAAGGTTTTACTTAAAATGTTGGAAAAATGATTTTAACATACCTCTTGAGGGGCTTCTACGCTGATTCGAGTAAAAAATATTCCCATGAAAAGCAGGCCGAGAATGCGACAGTTTCAGCGACTCTATATGAATAAAACAACCCAGTTTTTAACCGAATTTTAATCATTTAAGACAATCGTAAAAGGTTGACAGCGAATCTTTCACACATTCCGTCGGTTAATCCTTATTTTGCTGCATTAGATCTGCATATTCAAGGTCATTATAGAAAGCATTACATCAGAACACGCGTTGACTAAACTAAATGACAGTAAATAATATTGTTTTATACCGCCACCTCAACATTAGAATGCGTTATAAAATGCACTCGGTTATTTGGAAGGGAAAACAATCAATTCCACCGCTTTAATCCGCCGCACACAACTCATAGTAGGCTATATTAAACACACATAACATGCATCTGATGGGTTGAATTTCTTTCCTTTCGTTCGATCTTTTTCGTCCCGTACATGAATAAGACTTTACCTTATCGTTCACCTTTTGGGGATTCTGTAAATAAAGCTATTTCTGGTTGTCTCGCCTGGGTTTTGATATGACAGATGAGCTGCCCTTCTGCAGTCGCCTAAACAGCTGATTGACTGCGACGCATGCCTGGTGCACTGAAGGATTATGGGAATTGTAGTTTTCCGGTAACGACGTACAGCAAGCACTCAAACTTATTGTATTACATGCGGCACAAAACAAGCAAAACAGTGTGCTTTTTTCCCAATTACAACCTTTCAATGGATGTAAAATAAAAACTAAATAAATTAAATGTCTGTCTCTTTAATGGCACTATGCAATAGTGAACTCCATTGCATTCTGTACACATGGAAGGAATAAAACAAATACCTCAACATGAAAACACACCACATATAAGTCATCAATTTTACAATGCCCAAACGTTGCATGAAATTGGAAAATAATTAAAGATGCAGCTAATATTTTTAAATGTTGTGTCATGTAAATAAAGCAGCCACATTCAAATGTCCATTGTAATCAGTTTTAAATTGCATTAAAACACTTCTTACCGCAGTACGAGGTGTTCTGAAGCCAAATATGTATCTTCATGTTGCTCAGGCAAGCAGGCGTAGTCCCTCTTACACTGGGCTGCCTGCCTGTTAGACATAAATTTGATATTTTTGGCTACATGCTATGAAGACTACATTTCCCAGAATGCACCTGTAGTGTCGCGAGAGTAAGCGCTCGATCGCAAGCGTGGTGTCGCGTCCTCTCGTGCAGTCAATGGAGTCGTTGCGTGTTTTTGGAAATGCAAATATTTATGATAAATCATTACTATATCCGATTATAATAATTTATGTTAGTAACAGTTAGTCAATAAGTGGGTTTTTGTAATTGTTTGCCGTCAGTACGTTTCTCGTGTCTCGTGCAGTACGGTGTGCACGTTCAACGCGGCCTGACGATTAATCCGCTATTTGTATAATATTCTTACTTGTTATAGTTTAGTTATTTAAGTGCATGAACTCATGTAAATATGGCAGAAGAGGGAGCGGTTGTAATGCAGCAGATCATGGACAGGTGAGTATTTAAATGAATGTAAACAAACGACTAAAATAAGCTACACATCAACATGTCATTAAAGGTACAGAAACATGTATCGATATATGCTTAAATATAGATATTGTGAACGATGTTGTCAATGAAGTATTGTGATGATTGATGAGTGATTGTTGGCAGATGTTAGATGTTAGCTACTTAGCCGTGATGTTGCGTCACTGACGAGGGGGCGTGGTGTTTATTTTGTATTACTTTTGCTTGGACTCATTTACGTTTTACGCATTTGGCAGACGCTTTTATCCTAAGAGACTTACATTGCATTATACTATACATTTGTTTATGAGTATGTGCAATCCCTGGGACCAAACCTATGACCTTGAAAGATCGTATACAATTTTTGGGTGGTCATAAATGGTTTATGTATTTTTTTAGAAATTGTTTACAGTCCACATGCAATGTCCTCTTTGAGACTTGGCTGCAAATAGGTGTGTCGTAGATTAAAGACTTGTTATGGGTTAGTTACAGGTTAAGCTTTTCTACAGTACCTGTATGCTCTTTGTTACCTAAAAAGACTTCAGTTGTAAAGAAAGACAAACAAAAGTGTACAATAATGTTGATGGCTATAAAAATAAGGCACACAAATGTGCAGGTTGTGTTTTTGTTAAAGTGCTTTCAACAAATTCTTTCTTAAACAATATTAGTAAGCAGTTTCAGCATACTAGACACATGTGAACACATGCCCCTGTTAAAAACCCCCCAGCATATATGCTGGTTAGGTATGTTTTGAAGCAAGCTAGCTCCTAGCTCATGGACCAGCTTAAACCAGCTCAAAACCAGCGACCTTGCTTCAAAACATACCTAACCAGCATTTCCAACAGAGAGTGTACATAAAATTAAAGAGGCATCGCACTGGAATTAACATTTAAGTACATTTTATGAACGACTGAATGTCATGTTTGTTTGTACGAGCTGAGAAAAAAGAGTCACAAACTTTGTGTGTTGTCACGTTTTACTACTCTTGCTCAGGTCAGTGAACAGTTAATAAAAATAATAATAGCCTTGTGTATGATATTTAACACATGGCTTATGATGTTAATCTTTAGCACAATGTACTGGAAGGTCAACCCAACAAATGACATGTTTTTTAACCTCATATAATAGAAAATATTTTTGGTATAAAAGTATTAAGAGCATGTTTTAGATGTTTATTGGGTCACTGTGTAAAGCCTGACCTTGTACATGTTTTTCCACGTCTGTCCTGTTTGCCAAAAGGCAAGTGTTCACAAAATAAACCAGATAACTGCGCTGGCCTGCTGGTTTGACACACGAGTGAGCAGGTCTGTCCTTCCACTTAAAAAATTGTATGTTTCTTATATATCTACTGTCTGAATGTGAAACAAGGATCATATCCAGGCACCATAATGTTTAATGGTGCTTATAAAGACTCCAAATCTTATGACTATAGCTCATTCTTAGTTTTAAACTTCTCTTGCCAAGCAGACAATGACACAGGTATTGGTAGACAGTTGTTCTAGTAAAAGCTCTTCTCATCCCCCTCTCATGTGCCGCTAACTCACATTTCCTGCATTCATCTCTTTAGTCTGTCACTAAAACAGGCACCTTGACAGGTCTGTATGGAAGTAGATAGTCGTACCCGAGCACACAGCTCTATCAGACGTGAACACACGGCCTTATCACGGCCCGCCACCCGCAGCTGCTCCCTCTGCAATGCAGCTCCTCACCGCTTGAAAAGACGAGGTCATGCTTAAGTCCCGTCTGACCTTTATGTGGCAGACTCTCTATCACCCTTTTGTTCTCGTCTGTATTCACAAAGCGGGCTTCATTTATTTTGGCTGTTTTTTAAACCTCATTTTCTCCGCCTTTTGTCTTTTCCACAGAGTGGGACAGGTTCCCACGTCAGCACGGATGAAACAAGCTGGTCTTTGATATTTGTGTCTGAATCCGGTTTTAATATGTTTGAAATGGTCCACCCCTGATATAGACCTTTGTTAGTGCTGTTCTATGTGAGTGAAACTGATAGTAAAATTGTAGGTTTTGCAGTTTCTGAAGAGTAGTGATGTAAGTGGTTGCTAGGGTGTTGCCATGTGGTTGCTTGCTGGCCTTGTCAAAAGAGCTTACCTGCCTGGTTCTTAGATATAGATCTGGGTTTTCTTTAAAATTTAACAGGCGACTGCAGTCTGTATATTTCAGACATTTTTTGTCAGACAAGTTCAGTTTCACACCATAGCTATGTGTTGTACTGAAGCAGAAATACATTTACATGTATGCATTATACATGCTTTTATCAAACCCATGACCTTTGCGTTGCTTACTCAATGCTCTACAGTTAAAGAGACAGTGTACCCAAAAATGAAAATTCTGTCATGGTTTACTCATCCTCTTGTCATTTAGAACCTGAATGACTTACTCTCTTCTAGGGCTGGGACGATATTTATCATGATTCACACTAATTATACCTGTCTAGGGCGATTCTAAAATCGCAAAGGCTTCGATTCTGTTTCATGCACAGCTCTTCCGTGAACTACGGCTCTTTGATCAGTAGGAAGTACTGCTCAATCTAAAATCACTACGAGATTGAGTCGTTTATAACGTGCATTTGAGAAAGCAACACTCATCAAACATCATCATTATAAATATACTTTATCATCACGAAATACATGAAAAGGTTTGAAGATTTCCTGGAACTACGTGTGTAAATAGTACTTCTTCTGCGGCCTTTTGGCGTCCGGATGTGGCGGCATTTAAGCGTAATTCATTAAGCATAAGAATCGCACGATAAATCGTCACAGCCCTACTTTCTTCTGCAGAACACAAAAGAAGATATTTTGAGGAATGTTGGCCCCCATTGACTTGCATTGGATTTGTGTCCATACAATAGAAGCCAGTGGGGACCAACATTCTTCAAAATATCTCCTTTTGTGTTTTGTAGAAAAAAGAAAGTCATACAGGTTTAAAATGAGTGCAGTTCAAGATTAATAATAATAATAATGAGTGAATAAATGATGACAGAATTTTCATTTTGAGATGAACTGTCCCTCTAAGTTTTTTTACATCTGCTTTTTGTAAATGCTGATAATTGTATGCAGTGTATGAATTCATGCTCCTGCCTTTATACATTTGCTAGTGAAACGTGATCGGACTTGATCTTGTGACCACGAGAGAGAGAGTGTGTTTATGGATCAGCAGGCCACCGCAGACCCCCCCTCACAGTACAAATATAGATCACAAGTTCAGGATGGGGGCCTTACTGGAACCACAGTGACTGAAGTTACATGAGCTCTGATGTAGCTGCTGTTAAGTCTCTTGTCTGACCTCTTATTTACACTATAATTCTGTTGAAAAACTTTGATCCCGAACGAAGGTAGATTTGATTGAATAGTGCAGAAGGATGATGTAAAAGAGAGTTTCATCCCCAACAGTTGTACAGATTTGTGTTTTATACTGTCAAGATGTGGTAGAAGCTCTGATGCTGGGCTCTGTGTCGACTCCCCGCTGATGTAACTTTCTCCCGCTAGCTGTTGGCTGGAAGAACTTTCAGGTTCCCACAGTCACGTGACCGCGGCTGGATGAATAAACTCATTGTGCTGAGGGTTTAATGCCTGTTTAAATGCAGTCTGACCTGTGTAGCAATGAGAACATGAGCATACAGGAGAACTTCTAGAACATGATGTTAAATACATTAAAGTACTCTTTTGTCTGTGGAACAAAAAAGAAGATATTTTGAGAAATGTCTTAGTGGTTTTGTTCATACAATGAAAGTCGATAGGGGCCAATGTTGTTTGGTTATTAAAGTTTTTCACAATATCTTCTTTTGTGTTCTGCAGACGAAAGAAACAGTTAAAGGGACAGTTCACCAATTTTTGGGTGAACTCTCCCTTTAAAAGCACTATGTTGTTACTCCCAGCATGTGATATTTTGATGTTTTGTTATTTACCACTAATGTCTCATCTGATGTGCAGCCGTATACCCATGTCTCGGCTTTGGCGTTCAGGATATTTAAACTATTATTAGGGTTATCAGATCCAAAGACCCCCGGGCTAGATTATTTTACTGCGTCGTGTAACCTGGCTCCAAACAGGTATAGAGAGGTGAGCGCTATCGACTTTCTGACTTGCCAATGGTATCTCACGGACATTAGAGCCATATTTTGCATGAACTAAAGCAGTAATGGAAATCTATAGGACATGAAGCCCGTTTGCTGGGAAACTATGAGAGATTTGTGCAGCATTGTTTCTGGAATATAATGGCAAATGGCTGCCAGGATATTACAGATATTTTGAGGATAATAAATGTTTGCACAAAACCGTGTTGAAGTGTAATTCGTTTTAATGTCTGTTTTGAAGCTACGAATGGAGATTCAGTGTTTGTTTGATGGTCAAAGTCAACGTTTGACGTATTCTCAAGTTGTTTTAGTTGTGTGGGTAAATATATAGGTGTACTGTATGTGCTATTGCAGTGGTCTCCAACGTGGTGCCCGCATGAACTCTAAGGTGCCCGCCAAACACAGGGCTCAACAATAACGTTCGATGCTTTACCAATTGAGCTTCTTTAAGTTTATTACTTATTTTTGTATATTGAAGATATTTAAATGAGTTTTAAGGGTTGATTTAAACTGCGTTGACGGCACAAAGTCAGGATTTGTGGCCTCAGCTCTACAGAACAGATGGAAATCTCATTGTCCTAAGTTATACCGTGTGTGTGTATTTCATTGCGGATAATATAGCTCGTAGTTTGAAACCGTACCCTCGTACAGTGAAGGCAAACAAACTTAAATCAGATAGCGTTTCACAGCACGATTTGTTTGACCTTCTTTATTGACTGATAATCCGGTGGTCTGACCTTGACGGTGCACTTTAATGAACACAGCTCTTGACGTGTAAAAGCATGTCATGCGTGTTTGCGGGAGAGGGGACGATGAGACGCGTCTTGGGTTTCGCTGAACTGATAGTGTTTCTGAGGGCTGTCACGATGAAGGCAGGGTTACAGGAACAGGAGAACACGGAGAACGGTCTTTGTCCGTAGCTCTGCTCCTGCAGAGATCTCCAGCCGGCCGGTGCTGCTCTCGTTTCATCCGGCTGTTAGCAGACAACTTCAGTCTTCGTCTGCAATGCTTGTTTTCAGGAGAGAATCAGACACCGAATCATAGTGTGAATCAGAGTTTTCTGATTCTCTGATGGATTCTTTAAGGTGAAGCGTAGAATTCATGAATTAAATTAAACGGATTAAAATGAAACATCATTTATTTACCCTCATGTCATTTCATGACTTATCTTCTTTTGTGTTTTACAGAAGTAAGAGTCATGTACCAATTTTAAATAAAGGGTGAATAAATGATGACAGAATTGTATTATTTTTTTTTCTTTATCATCTTGCAGTCTGTAATCAGGAACACATGGCTGTTCTCGGTCATTTGAGCATCTCCGCATCCCTCATGTTTAATTCAAAAAATGCAGAATGGAAAAACTCACACAGGAACCCGAGAGAAGGGCTGATGGTCTCTGTCCTTCATCCAGGCCTTGAATACTGAAACAATGACATGGATTATTTACAGGCTCTTCATTAGACATTGTCGCAGTGATGTTGGACACCGTCTCCATCCTACTGCAGTATAAATATGGCACTTTAACACCATTACCAAAAAATATAATTAACCATTTATTTCGATATATTGTGCAGCCCTACAGTAAATCATTAATTATATAGAAATAGATTTTTTAAAATATATTTTTTAAAGGTTTTGTTAATCATTCATTTTGCTCAGTCCACTTAGTTGTCTTTCTCTGTCATGCTCTCTCTCTCGTTCCCCTTTCGTCTTCTGTCCTGCAATACATCAAAAAGTTGGACTACAAAAATGACACAGTCATCTGTTTTAAAACCTAGTCAGCTGTGTCGCTTGTCTTTTTTTTTTTCTTTTTTTCAAAAACAGCTGCCCTCTAAGACAGCATCCTAATATGATCCTAGGGAATAGAGAATAAGGATCTGTGATGCCTAAAAATGCTGTCTAGGTAGGCAGCTCATCAAGATTTGAAACAGAAAATTGATGTAACTTTCTGTTTTCTGCCCTGAATTTCTGGAACACACACACACACGCACGGTGGAAGATGACTGTCATTGAGTTCTGATGTGTGTATGTGTGTGTTTGTTTCAGGAGCTGTTGGGTGTGTTTTGCCACAGACGAGGATGACCGGATGGCGGAGTGGGTGCGTCCGTGCCGCTGCCGTGGTTCCACTAAGTGGGTTCACCAGTCGTGTCTGCAGCGCTGGGTGGACGAGAAACAGAGAGGCAATAGCACAGCACGCGTCGCCTGCCCACAATGCAACGCGGAGTACCTCATCGTGTTCCCCAAGCTCGGTATGACAACGTGTTATCGTTTTGTAACACAATAACTAACACCATCAGATTTCTGGCATATTTACTTTCAGAGTTTTTTATTGAATCCCGAATCATCCTGTAACAATAAAACATGACTGCAGTGGTCGTGATGAAAACGGTTTCTCGTCTTTGTAGGTCAATCCTGTTTCCAGAGAATCGGCTTTTGATTGTTGCGATGGGGATTTGGATGTTATTGCAGTAATCCGCCGCTCATGAAACTAAATGTAATTTTCGGGTATTTCTGCTCTTATGTAAATTGATCAAGATTTTTGAGTGCGTCTTCATTCTGTGCTAATAATCTTCCATCTCCTGAGGGCCAGACCGTCATCTCGCTCTCTTTCCATAGCAATGGGGTTATTCTGGGATACTGTTGTCAGGGTGACTGTGGCCAGCTGTGAAATTGCACCAATCATATATCCTGTTCAATTTTCAAACTTTAAGAGCGAGAGACAGGAAGCAGAGATGAGAGAGAGGCAGACAGATGCAGTCCGACAATGAGAGAAATTTCACAGTTGCATCACGAACTGCGCCGCTGGAGATTTTACAGCAGAGTTTTCTTGTGTACTTAATTAGACAGTAAATAAACAACAAATTTAGACTTCTTGGTTAAATTAAAAAGCAACCATGCAAGTGAAAGTGGAAACAATTACATTTTAAACACTACATACGTTTTATTTATGCATTCAGCAGATGCTTTTATCCAAAGTGCATACAAGGTATACATTCGATCAATGTTTGATCCCTGGGATCAAATCGAGCGGTAACCTTTCGTCATTTGTTTAAATTATATTAAGCCTTAAAATTATGCATAATTAGAGATGTGGCCACTTTATGATGGATCTTATTATATCTTCCATCCCAACCAACAATGCCCCGACTACCAGTAGCATATAGCATTAGCTTCTTAGCCTGAACTAACTTGATCACGTCGAGCTAGGCATGTGTGATTTCAGTAACCAGTCACCTCAGCTGTGTAGTATCTCTTCTAAATCAATATGAAAAATAATGTTTTTATGCGCAGTTTTATCATAGGAAACTAACGTTATTTTTATATGTTGTTTTTAAATATGTTGTTTAATTGGGATTTTAGCCAGCGATTGTAGAAATATCAGTATTCCCATTCACTTCTTTTACGTAGCAACTGCCCGGCGGACCAATAGAAGCTCAGGCGGCGCGTTTCAAAGATGGCCGCCGAGTGGCAGGACTTTCCTAAACGGACTTTGCCCGAAGTTAATATGATACAGTGAACCAACATCAGCAGACAGCTCATTATCTCACATCACAGAGACGGGACACTGTGTTCACATATTACCTTTGTTGTAATAGTTTCACAAGCCTGACGCTTTGTAAAAACAAAAGGTTCCTAACAAACAGGTTCAGCTCAACTCGAAGATGTTCTTCAAACCACTAGCATGGCATCACATTGAAGCTGTTTTATGCAGTTTGGCATTGACGAGTGTTTGGGCAGAACAGTAAGTCCTTGTTCTCTGGCAGAGACGTGGAGCTGGTGGGAAAAGACTGTTCCTGCTGAGTGGAGTTCTGTTTTAATGATCTTAATAATGGAATATGTGGCCAGCGGCAGAGATGCTCGGGCTCTTTCTATTGCCAGATAGCCATTAGATGTGACCCGCTCGGCTTCAGGCTTCAAGCTTCACGCCGCAGCGCTGAGGAGAACGTCAGCCAGATCCGAGTGATGTCAGATGCGGATACTTTGGTTTTGCTGTAATGCGTACATCTGCTTCCAGATTGTTTCTAGAACAGTAGCCGGATTGCTTGCGGGCATAATTTCAGTCTTGAATGACACATATATCACACCGAAAATCATTTTGGAAAAAGGTTTGGTTGTGAAACATGACCTACACGTGGGCATTTCTTGGCTTTGTAAATTTGACCCATCAAGTCGTGCTGTTGAAGTTAAACCGTGTGGAAATGTTCTGGAGGGTCACGGTTTCATTTACAGTGACGGATGAAAACACTGAATGATGAAGGTGGAAATGAAAGCGTTCTGATGTCAGTGATGCATTAGAGAAGGAAGGTGAAAATAACCTCTTCATTCTCCAGAGAGATTTCCCAGACATCTCTCCTGCAGTGGAGGTTATTTATAGGCGCTGAAAGGAAAGCAGGTTGTCTGCGGTAAATATTTCATGATTTCCTCATGATTTCCACCTCATTGCTTTCATGACTGTTTCAGCAGATATTTCACAAATCAGAGGTCAGCGAGACCCGTGCCCATTAAGTAGTTTAGGAAGTCAAAGTGAAGGAAAATCATCTGGGTATGTTTGAACCTTTTCTCGACTGGGTTCGCATCGCCTTACTTTGCATTGACTTCCTTTGAAGTCAGATTAAACCCAACACAACTTCTGCCCCCTGCTGGACAGGCAGAATCAGTCACGGTCACTAATTCAATATCAAACGAGAGTTCACCCAAAAAATTCTGTCATCATTTATTCACTTTCTGTCTATGATTCTTACTTAATAGATTTTTTTTGTGTCCATACAATGGAAGTCAATGGTGCCAATGATGTTTGGTTACCAACGTTCTCCAAAATAACTTCTTTTGTGTTCTGCAGAAGAAAGAAACTCAAACAGGTTTGGAATGACATGAGGGTCCATCTCTCTCTCTCTCGCTCTCTCAGGGCCGGTGGTCTACGTGCTGGATCTGGCAGACAGGTTGATCTCAAAGGCCTGTCCGTTTGCTGCCGCTGGCATCATGGTGGGGTCCATTTACTGGACGGCCGTCACATACGGAGCTGTTACGGTCATGCAGGTGGGAATCACAGGTGAAGGGAGTTTACATGTGCACTACATTGGTTCATTCTCTTTCTTCATCTCTCAGGTTGTGGGTCATAAAGAAGGTCTGGATGTGATGGAACGGGCTGATCCTCTCTTCCTGTTGATTGGTCTGCCCACCATCCCGGTTATGCTAATTCTGGGGAAGATGATTCGCTGGGAAGATTACGTGCTCCGCCTTTGGAGGAAATACTCCAATAAGCTTCAGATCCTCAACAGTATCTTTCCAGGTCGGTGTTGACGGCAAGAACCAAGATGAGTCGAGATGATGTCAATTGTTCAATAACAGAGAGAAGAATCTGTTATCTGATAAACCATATGATGAACTTTTTTGCAATTGGCTTTGGATAAAAGCGACTGTTCAATGTTTATCAAATCCGTTTCGTTGTGTGCAGGTATTGGTTGTCCCGTCCCGAGGATCCCGGCAGAGTCCAGTCCACTTGCTGATCACGTGTCTGCCACAAGGATCTTATGCGGAGCCCTCGTGTTCCCAACCATCGCCACCATCGTGGGCAAACTGATGTTCAGCAGCGTCAACTCCAACCTTCAGAGAACCATTCTGGTATGAATGAACGTCAGAAAATGTTGTGAAGAATGCATTTCTGTCATCATTCTAATGATATTCATGTCTTTTTCTCTCAGGGGGGCATTGCATTTGTGGCTATTAAAGGGGCGTTTAAGGTTTACTTCAAACAGCAACAGTATCTCCGACAAGCTCATCGCAAGATCCTTAATTTTCCAGAGGTGGAAGATGTTTGAGGTCATCATCAAAGCGCCATTGGGGTTCAGACCACATTAGATCATTTTCACCAATTTTTCTTCCCTGAGAATGTGAACAGAGATTGAGTTTTGCTTCTATTGATATAATCTGGATTGGGGAGTCATGCGCTACTCATTTTATGAGCGTTTTAAGTATGAGACTGTTTTTTTATTAAGAAATGGTTGTTTTATAATAGATTAGAAATGCCAGAGTGAATCACTTCGCTTAAAGTACAAACCTCGGGGTCTCATTTAAAGACCGGCTGTATCAAATGATGCACTTTTGCTGAATGTTTTCTTCTCATTAAAAGTTAGTCTGGTAAATGCATTATGCTGTAATATTAACAAACACAAATAGGTAAATCAGTTATTTGCTTACAGGAATTTTATAAAGTTGTCCCGTTTTATTTGGTTGTTTTTGGATAACTTGGGAAGAAATGTCTGCTTAATTCCAATCTTTGAAGAGAAATTGATTATATTTTGCAATAAAGAAGAGGCTTTTTTAAAGGACCCTTAAGACTTTTTGGCATTGTGACTTTTCCATGGCACGCAGCACATTGGACACAGATTCATGTGATTTAACAACATGATTTATGCTTAAACTTATACTGTACATTTTTTCTTTGTAAACTGGTTGTTGTGGTAATGTTACATATCACAATGCAAAAAAATGGTCTCAAAAATAAGCTTCATTTTATTCAAAATATAATTGCTTCCCTTTGAAAATAGGATCCAGACATTTGCTTTATAGCTGTCTCCCGCTTTCACACAGTGATCGTACAGCGATAACCTTAAACTGGAGTGAAACTGAATCATTTAGAGTTAGTCTGCATTCATTGTTTTTGACAAATGAGGACACATTAAAATCATAAGACAGTGAAAAGGGCCACCGTTTTGCTGATCTTTTGAGTTGTATCACTTTATTATAAATAACATGTTGGCTCTTAACGCCTCTTCTTTATATTCACAAAGAACAGCAAGCAAGCTGGAGTATTAGTGGCCTTTTTATGACACCAATGTCTTTTTAAAGATGGAAAGGTGTATTTGGGAGAACATGCCAAATGTTTAGATCATTTTTACCCGAATCTTTGTTGGATATTTTGAATAATTTTATTTCTAGTTCATCTGTGGCTATGATGTATTTAAGACTAATAGATATAAATGCATACTCTACATACAAAACTGTTTTAAAGGTACACATTTACAGTGAGGTTGTGATCATAGGTTTGTGTGTTGATCTTTCATATTTGTGAGGGGTCCGACTGATTTATAAACACCTTGTGTAACTAACTGCCTAAATATCTGGTTATCTATTGAAGTACATTTATTTGTTCATGACGACATTGAAGATTGCTGATCAGATGCTTAAAAGCATCGCTACAGTGTATTTCTGCACCAGCTGCATTACTGGTACTGCTAGTAGCAGACCAGTGGTGTTGGTTGACTAAATGTGATTTTAAACACTTTATTTTCACCATCTGTTTCGTTTTTTCTCCATAAGGTCTTTTGAGTTCTCACCCGTGTCTGGTTGTACAGATTAAGCGTAATGCCAAATACAGATCATATATGTTGTATAAATGGATGCGTTGTACTGATACGGGTTTTGAATTTATAGCTTCCTGGTTGATTTATGTAAATAAATGTATTTTTCCAATGCTTTACTGCGCTTGAGTTTATTTTAAACTGCACCTAAAAGTTAGTTCAAGTAAACCAAATTTCACAATGGATTAGTGGGCCTTAAAACTGATTCAGCTAGTTGTTTGATTTATATGTTCCTTGTTTTGAGATTTAAATTTCCAGGTCAACTCTGTTTGTGATATATCTAACAATAATGGAGAAAAACGTATATAATACAATAACCATTTTCAGGTGCAGTACGCTACGGTGAATTTTTGTGATCTTTGATGTGCAGACACTGACGGTTAAACGTTGGATTGGTGAGTCACGGACTACGACAATAAACATTGGGAAAGGTTTTTTGAAACATCATAACAATGACTGGCTATGCAGGGTAGCATTTCAATTGGTAAATTAAAAAACATATTTTTTAAAGGAGCATTTTATTTTTAATAAGTTCAACTCTATGGACAGAACAATGTCTGATATCAAAGAAAATTATTTACTCAAGCTTATGTACAGTAAACATTTACAGTGAAAGTCTGCATGTCTGCATAATTTTAGCATTGATATTCTGCAAATAAAACCTTGGAATGACACGTTTAAGTGTTTAATGCAAAAACTCTGTGACACAAGATATTGAGTATTGTTTCGTGAAAGAAAATAGAATAAGTTTGTTTAAATTGAGCAAAAATCTGCAAATAGGGTTAAAAAATTAACTTTAAAAATTTAGTTTGACCTTTTTCTTGATTGAAGAACTTTTAGATATTTGTACTTGAAAACTGTAATATTTACCATGTTAAAACATAAAAATACAAATAAGATCAACAACTGTTTATTCATAATAAAACAGAAAACTTACAGATACACACCAGACTCCAAGTTTCCTGTTGTACTAAAACCACCCAACAAACAAATGCAATACAATCAATGTGAGATTTTGAACTGAAGAATTATCTCTACTTCATGACAGCAGTCCAATACATTTCTGCTTCATCGTGTAAATATTTATTACACCGACACATCATTAAACCTGTCACTCGTGTCATGTACAGTGACCCTCATAGAACTCTGGACTCACACTGATGTTCGTCTACTCTTCTCACCTGTATTTAACATCTTCTTACAGGAGATACAACTATCTGACATAGACCGAACTCTAAACTGATTCTAGAACAGTTAAAGGGATTTAGGGTGCACATGTGAAATGCATCTTTGGGTTTTAAAAGAACAGCTCAACGACAACAACAAAAAATAATTCATGCAGTTCCAAACTCACATGAATTTCATTGTTTAGCAGAATAAAAATTCTGTCATTATTTATTCACCCTCATGTCATTCAAAACCTATATTTGATCAGTGAAACACAAAAGATGATATTTTGAAAAATGTGGCCATACAATGGAAGTCGGGGCCAATGTTGCTTGGTTAGAAACGTACTTTAAATTAAATTCTTTTGTTTTGCAGAAGAAAGAAATTTATACAAGTTCGGAATGACATGAGGGTGCGCAAATGATAAAAGTTCCATCAGAAAAGAGCTGTAAAACATTTTAGACAAGACTGGCATGTAGGTTTGGAACAACATCAGGATGAATAAAACAAGTACTCCTTTACATTTAGAAACTAACATACACTAACAGAAGCAATGCCTCAAGACGCCTGAGTAAATCGATCATAGTGGTAGAGTCCCAAACTCATCGAACAGCCTGATGTTTGATATATTCATTTTACGGGAAAGGAAACTATTCCGATGGATGTTGTAACACGGTCATTACTTCTAAAAATGCAGCATTACAGTGGATTTGATACGCCTGAGTAAGTCCAGAATAAATCTTAGCAGTAGAAACACAAGTGTTGGTGAAGGACACCTGAGAAAAGAGGACACGTGAAATTACAAGACCGGCATGGGCTACACAACTACACACTAACTTCAGATGAGAGCAGACACTTCACACGAGGGTTTTCTGAGCACAGACTAAACTCAGTTCCATGTTCAGAAAAATGCCCAGTAGAGTTTAAAACACTAGTCATAGGTCCTGTAGATCACATTATTGCTTGTGAGAAGTGCATAAGTGACAAGACATCTGTAATAAACCCAGTTAAAGGGAATTTGAAGTATGAGTCTGGAGTCCAAGACTCCAGACTTCGACGTGAGCCGGATAACTTTCCCAAAGATGCGTCTCGTTTTGTGTCTGTATAAGCAAATGGGTCTCATTCAAGAAACATGAGTTGAACAAATATGCAAAACTCATGAGTAAATTTGTAAGATACGACGACAATTTAAATGAATCAATAAAAAAAGAAAGTAAATTCTGCTCGTGTTTAAGGAACAAGACCCAGTAATAGAGACTTCAGCTGAGGGACTTGGTTTCAGTGATGATATATAGAATTCAAAGCATAAAGTTGGTTAAAATAAATAAACAAATGCTATTAAAACTGGTTTATTATGATATTCGTTCAGCCACAAATAAAAATTAAAATCAAGAAATCAACCACCTAGATGAATTTACAACACAATCCTTTAGATAAAACTCTGTCGACATGCTCTGAAAACAGCCTAAAAACAAAGCAACTCATTTAAATTAAACTTAAAAAGTGTCAGAAATCCTGATCACATATTAAAATCATTTTAAGGCCCGTATGCGTTTCCAGGAGAGACATCGACCCTCCGAACGCTTTCAGTGATGGTATGATAAGGAAATGAAACGGCATTCTTGAAATGACATGAGGAACCAGCGTGTCACCGTGACCTATATTATAATAGAGACACACACATCTCCTGACAGAAGTGACATGATTTTCTCTCCGTCTTCACATCAGGTTCTTTTGATCAGATGACGCTGAACACACTTAAATGCTAACAGCACTACAATGGCCCTGTCTGCTCACACACAAATTTAAACACACACACGCTCCTCCGCAAACACACAGACAGACAGGCGGAGAGGTTCCTGGCTCCAGATGATGTTTGCCATCTCTGACGTTCCCATGATGTTGGTCACAGTTTGGCAGCCATGAAGTTGATGTGAGGTTTGGTGAGAGGGAACAGCGGTAAACTCCTCTTAAAATCAGTCATGTCCTCAACCAAAGACGGCTGAAACACACACGCAAAACACTCAATGAGCGAACCAGACATCTTGCGTGTCTCGGCAGAGCGACTACAAACAGAAGTGTTCTGTACCTGAGGAAGTGAGGGGGCAGGAGCCAGGTTCACATCATTCTGAGCTGGAAACTCTCCCACCAGAGGACCTGCAAACAACACAAGCACCAATAAATGACTCGGTCTTGCTGCGTCAGTTCAAAATGAGCGTCGGATTGTGTCAATACTCACAAGTCTCCATCTCTCTGGACAGCACGTGCACGGACACCTTGTGTCTTCTGGGGGCGTCGATGGCCAACAGGTCCTGAAGAGAACAGACACGTAGTTACAATTTGGATGTACAAATTTGCAGATGCATAATATGACAATCTAACAAACAATACTAACCCGATAAAACTGCATAATGTGTTCCTTAGTCAGTGTCTTTAGGTAAGCCACTTCAATGTTATCTAGATCAGAAAAGAGAGGATTAGAAAAACCCACAAATGCAGGACTGTATAAAGAAGTCTGTTTAATCCAAGCGCTGACTCTCACCCCTGTCAAAGTTATACTGCTGGGAGATGATCTCTCCCCAGTACTTGGCACACTCGGCAGCCAGTTTCTTAGGTTTGTCCAGACGGCGGATGGCCAGGGCCTGGATGTGCTTCTCATATGCTTCATCTCCCATCTCCTCCAAGCTTTTCTCCATGGTTTTGAGAAAGGCCTCCACGCGAGACTCCAGGTAATGAGGTGCTTTCTCAGACTGGATGATGAAACGCAGACCCTGCACACCGTTGGCCCGGCGGGGACCGCTGAACACTATGTAACCTGGATGGTGAGACAAGCATGAGACCATAGTAAACATTTGTCAACATCTGCCACTAAATATTGTTGCTAAAAGCCAAGTTCAGATCACAACCCAGACAGAAAGGTATTTCATGTGTGTGTTGTATGTTACCCAGCTGTTCTTTGGTGCGTAGCGTGTTGAAGCAGGGCTCGGAGATGATCTGACAGAAGAGCTCCAGCAGCATGTTCTCATCAGTGTTCTGCATATCCGTCTGATAGTAGATCTCGATGCCACAGTTATTATGAACCTCGTTCCTCTGCTGGTAAACATACCAACCACCTGATAACCACAGAGAACGGGACTTAAACACAAGAACCGTGACAAACACATACACACAAACAAACACACAAATATCATGGACCTCAGATTTCACATTATATAGACGTTCAAGTAAATTAAAGGCCAAATGTGCCATTTCTGAAAACAACCTTTTTGATTATTATGTCTGAAGATTTTTTCACTTTCCTATAAAGCTGTGTAACAGTCTACTTTGATTACGAAGTAATCTGCTCTTGGTAATAAACTTTTGATTAGACCATAAAACAAACTCACTGGAACCTTACAAACACAAATGTGTCAGTGAAATCAACATACTTGCATTCAATAGATAAACTGCAGCGTAACATCTGTGAAATGTGCTTAAATGGTGTTTGCTGTATGAATACAAATAAATTCAAACACAGAAGCTCTAAACAGACAGTTTCATCGTACGTACATGCCTGGCCCAAAGTTAACTTTCGGTCTGGCTAGTGGCTAATAATACAACTATTAATATTTTATAGTATAATAATTGTAATATATACAATTTGTTGAATTTTATTGTATCTTAATTTTATTAAATAAACAATTTGTTAAATAGGTTGCATAACTTTGTGGCATTAAAGTTTTGCCAAGTAACAGTTCTTCTACTAATAACCCAAAATAATGCTGACGAGACATACTTTTAACTTGCTAGCTAATGTCAATTATTTGTTATTTCTTTTGCTTGTTATAAGAAATAATCTGCAGTGACTCTATTCTTTGCAGATGTGTACCGGAAGTTTACTTAGAATCACATACTATAACAAATGTATAGTATAATGCAATGTAACTCGCTTTGCATCTGCCAAATGCATGCATATATATGGAAGTTAAGTTTGGGCCACAAAAGCATGCATGCAGTAACATTTATGTTGCTTCTTTGAAACGGTCTATAAAGGATGTTTAGAGGTAGCAAGGTTGTGTATGTTGTTGTTTAAGTACATACCATCAGGAACTTGTACTTCCCTGTAGCGAATCAGCTGACTTGGTAGGAGGGGCTTAGTGTGAGCATGCTCAATGAGAGTGTCCTCCAGCATCTGCATCATGTCCACAGCAGACTGGAGAAAAGAAACACATGATCATTACAGACCTGCTAACAGAACACCCATCTTGCTCTTCGTAGTTTATCAAACCAACCTGTTTGGTGATGTTGCCGTGCAGCAGGGCTTCAATGTGTAACCGTGACAACAGCTGAGGTATGAACGCCTTGAGTCGATGCAGCGTGACATCTGAGGAACAGTCACATTATCAACACTTCATTCACATATAGATAGAACATTGCTCTAAAACAGAAGAGAGTACCGTCTAAAGCATCTCTGAGTTCATCTTTGGTCCAGGCCACCTCAGTCATGAGCAGTCGCAGGTAATACATGGCGTGCTGGTGGGGCTGCTCGGCACGGAAGTTATTCAGAGATCTCATGTACTGCAAATCACATAAACACGTTCATTAAATATCACAGAGCTACTGAGCAAATTTTTTCCTGGTGTGTCTGGTGGTTTAAATGGAATCAAGGTCACATTTTTAGTGATGATGGGGAAAAAATTTGGAAAAAACCCTCACGTTGTTTAAAACCTGTATACGACTCTCTGATGTGGAACACAAAAGATATTTTGAGAAATGTCTCAGTGGTTTTGTGTCCATACAATGAAAGTCAATGGTGGCTAAAGTTGTTTGGTTACCAACGTTCTTTAAAATTTTGTGTTCTGCCAAATAAACAAAGTTATTTTAAAGGAGCTGTGATGGGTGTAAACAGTAGGTTTGGGGATTATTTTACGCTATTAATTTATCAGAGCGAAAGCGTTTTGCATCTTACCGCTTCCTTAATGATATCAAAGCGTTTCTCATCGATCTCAAACGTGGCCATCTTCTCAATGATCTTCTTCAGGATGATGTGCTGTTTGTCACTATAACCCTTGACTGACAGCTGACACACAAACAACAGTGAATATTTATGACAAGGAGTGAATTAGCTAATAAAAACACGACAAACCCAAATGCTGATCGGACTTAAAACCAGATCTCGCACTTTCTTGCTTCACATTTGTCTTATAATAATGTCATCATTCGAAATGTCATTTCACAGAATATATCATAAGAAACACAAACATGTCAGCACAGAACTACAAAACACAAGAACAAAAAAAGCAAGACAAAAAAGCAAGACGACAACCATCCATGTGCAGTGACTGCATTCAGTATGTGAGAGACAGCGATGAAAGTGTGCGAGTGTTAGGCTTAGCTTTGTTTTGATCGTCTTACGGGAGTTTCGGACAGTTGATGTGTAGATTCACCGCCTTCCTAAATAACATGATGCTTCTTTTCTCTCCCAACACTTAGGAAGCATCAGAATTTTTACAAACAACTACAAGCCACCCTGCGAACTCAAAAGCCTCAAGCTCCACCCTTCTCCCAAATGCCACACCTCTCACAAAAAGAGGGAGGGGCTAATCACCATACTTACAAGGATGGCATTCATTCCTGAGGATATGCCATAGACCAACCCTGCCAGATGGGCTGCATATGTATACTCTCTCAAATCATCCTTCAACAATCTGAGAAACAGGTAAGTCATGTTGCAGTGCAGCGGGTCTGTGTATAGGTAGCGACTACCCGGGTGAAAGAAGGGGGGAAACAAAACAAACAAATGGAGTGATGTTTGTGTGAAAGGTTTGTTTGATATGACAGAAAATGGATTGAGAGGGACCACAGACGGAGTATGAATATGCAGCCTCAGCTCCGGCGCTAACCTAGCGCTAATCCATGACTACATGCGCACCTCAACTGAACCGAAAAGGGACAAACAAAGCTCGATTTTGATTTAACATTCTGTGTGAGATTGACGATTTGCGCAGGTGGAGTATGTCTGGTAACAGTGGCGAGGATACTTACATACATTCCATAGACGGTATTTTGGAGGTCATAGTTCAAGCCGGCTAACTCGGCTGCATATGCATACTCGTTCAGGGAGTCCTTGAGCAACTCAAGGTACAAATAGGCCATGTTACAATGCAACGGGTCCACGTATGCGAACGGGCTGTGGAGAAAGCGCAGATGATGAAGCGCTTTAATCGAAATCTTTGTGAAAACACTAAATCAATTTAAGGTTATAGTAATAAAAGGGTAATTTATCAAGAAGTTTTCTATACAAACAACAATAAATCATTATACAGCACTATGGAAGGCAGCGTTATGCTCAGCCCTCAACATAACTCGCATGCAAGAATTATACTCCCTTTTCTTTAAACATTTATACAATTTTACCACTTAACTGGCAAAAGTAAAGAAACACTTAAAAATGACATATTATAATATAAAATATTGTACATTTGCATCCCTTCACTAAAGCTAAACTAGCAGTTTTTTATCAATATCTAAAATTAGTAAAAACAAATATTTACTGTTTCTACACCAAACTTTATGCAGACGCATGGACTGATGACTTTGAGGGTGATAAACTATGGAAACCTACCTGAAGAACTCAAAGTTTAAACAAGCCTTGGGCAGGAAAAACTTGTCATCCTGCTTAAACCAAATTTTGCTCATTGCCGTGTCCTACAAAACACAAGAAAACCGATGTAGTTCATAAACAAAAAATATTTAAAGCTTAACTTAGTTTTAAAAAGTACACTAATTATATTTGGCAGGTGCTTTTATCCAAAGCAGTGCATTAAGGGTATACATTTTATCAGTGCCCCCCCCCCCAGGATTTGAACCCATGACCTTTGAGTTGCCAACACAATTTAAAACATTGAAATAATTAAAATGATGATAAAAAAACTATAATAAACCTTGATCAAAGTGGGGGTGGAAGGGGAATCCTTTTCTAGAGGGTAGATCTCAAAGTTGGTTGGAATAAATTCATTCTTCATTGGCAGTTTGAACTTTCCATTGAGGTCTGCATTTTGCCATTTCTGAAACACACAAAAACTATCACTTTCTGACAAATTTCAACACCCAAGAAATCTGAACTTCCAGCAGATAAGAGCACACACACCAGTAAGAACAGAAATAAACCGAACCATACAGTTTAAAACATACTCAAAACAATCAGAATGTGTCACCTTAAGGACCTCATCAGAAATGGCTTCCTGTTTGTACTGTGTGCCGTACCACTCCTCCGTCCTGTCGGTCTTTCCTTCAAATGATTTGGAGACAACAGCAACCCTAGAGACACAAAAAGCGAATCCAAATGGTTTGAAAGTTCACTACATCAAACACTGCATGACACTTTCCATTTGTCAACACCTCTCGAGGGAAAATATGGGCTGTGTTATTCGGCTTTCTTCAGATCTATTGCTTTGTAAGTAGAATGGGCTTCATGATCATTACATCAATCAAAATCTTGGCTTACCATGAGCTGCAAAGTAAAGCTCTAGATCAATGATTATTTCTGGACAATTGAAGTTGTCCAGATCAATAGAGCCGATGGTACAAAGACCTGCTATTCTGGACTCAGCCTCTTTAATCAATAGCATAATAGAGCTGAGAATAAATTCAATGCAGTTCGCAAAACTACCCAAGATATGAGATTAAAGTTAACAGGCTACATTGAAATAAGGCACCAGACACAAAAAGCATTTACTCATACATACTACACAAATCAACACGATCCCAAACATTATATATTTATGATATATTTTTAGTGACCGAATTCTTGTGTCTTTAACATGTTCTTTCCACAAATTGGTCTATGGATGGACAGACAAATAAGAAAAAGACACGTTGAATGTTAAATCTGTAACATCTACTACACAACTCCATTAGAAGACAATTCACAAAGTACTTGCTTATATATTATGGCCTCTCATGTAATAATTCTACAATAATCAGGTTAAACCTGAGATAATCAACCACGACAGTACAGGGAAAACCCTACAAGCGCATGTCGGTATATCAGTCTTCCTTCTTCCCGAAACCAAACAGGTGATGGACAAAGATTGAGATGCAACCATACAGGCAATAGGCTTTCAGAGCTGGTAAGAAAATTGAATTTGAAAAGCTTCTTCACATTAGCAGTAAGCTGAAATGGGATTCCTCCAACAAGACGACGCCATCTCAAAACACACTTCAAAAACTGATAAAACACTATAACCCATCTGAGCCCAGTTTGGCCCTGAGCAGCGAGACATGAAAGATGCCAATATTTGCTTCAAACATGAAGCTCCGTCTGTGGATCTTTGAAGATGGCAGCCAATGGATGAAGGTCTGTGTTACACTAATCTCATCCCCAGGTGAAATGAATCATCTTTCAGGTCAAAGGAGATTATTCACAGCACTGTTTTCTTGAACTTCCCATGACATTGTAGAAAACTCTACAGCTACTGTGGTTCGATTTAGTGGTTCACATATTTGGAAGTATAGTTCTGATTCATGTCATTTAATAACAAACATTTAGCCATAAATGTTATAGAACTGGAAGTGTGTGTGGGCTCACCGGACATTCTCTGGTCTCAGTTTATCCAGCACCATCTCTATGAGATCTGGCCTGAACTCCTCCAGCAAGTATTCAGCAGCTAACACCTCATCCAGCGGATAATACTGATGTAAAGAGAGCAACATTTCAGCATCATACACAGAATGTGTTCTGGTAATAACATCTCATCTACAGTTTCTAAAGCCGACACACCTAACTAGCATAAATAGGTTGCCATGACAAACTTGACGTATGCCAATGGGTAATGTATCCCGCAATGCACCAATCATCCATTTAAGGATATGATAAAAACAGAAGCAATAAGGTATATTTTTTTATAGTATATTTTGAACATGTTGAAATGAACACTAAACTTGATTTTTTTTTAAATGGTTTCTTAGATGACTATAACATGATAAACAGCACAGTGAGGGACTATACTGTGCACTAGTATTACAATCCAACCATGACCAACTTGAAATTAACATTGGCTGTGACCTTCTGACCAAACATAATGCAGCACCCGGTGACACCTGCTGACTAGAAGCAACTGCAACCATGGTGACAACCTTTCAAGTCTTTGACAAGAGACACCTACATGCAGCAGTCCAGCCACTTTAGACGTGTATCCACGTGGACGCTCCTTGTCCTTAAATCTAAATGCCACAGTGTTCAAATCCTGCAAAAAAACAAAACATTGGGACCAATCAGTGCTGTCCTACTACAAGCATGACTTTTTATTACATCTGAGTTTGACTGACATTATTTTTAGTCTGTTTGTGATTTAAGCATTTAATGACTACATTCATTTAAAGAAACAGGTTCAAATGACCTGGTCCGCCCATTTGAAGCATACAGACTTTTTGAACGTGATCATACCTTACACTCCTGAAAGACCCATTCCTGAGGGCCCTCTGTCCGCAGCTTCTGAATATACTGGAACATGTGAAAGATGATATCCTCTACATGCACTGGAAACACAGTGACAACAGCTCAAGCTACAAAAAAACCTGACAAGCACCAACACACGCACACACACACAAGATCCTTACACAGTCCCTCTTCTGTCAGGTCCACATTAATAATAAAAAACATGAATCCTTTAGCCCCTTCCTTCTGGCCTCCGACAAGCGTGTTCACCCATCCTGAGAAGAGACAGAGCATAAAAATCAAGAAACTAAACCACTGTTTGACAAGTCAGATGGCAACGTCACAAGTTACCCTCCAAATATAAAACAAGTGAACTTGGGGTAAAGCAATCAACAAATACTCATTTTGCCAACCATACCAAACAGCAAATTTCCACACAAAACATTAGCATGAATAAACTACATTGGCCAATAATATTTTTTTTAACTACATTATAACAACATTAAACTACCACCTGTTTTACTAAATATTTAGCAAGTTTTATTATTTAAAAGTGACATAATTTGCAGCTTTATAGATTAAGAATCTCACCTTTAGATTTGAGTTCAGAGAGAAGACTCCCTGGGCCTTCGTGACCAATCAGATGGCCTAGATAATGACCCGGGTTCGACTTGTAGTACTTCTGTAGGTCTGGGATGGGGAAGGTCACATACAGGTTTCTGATGTCCTTGATAGGCACGACTTTATAAAATTGCTGTGGAGAGATTGAAAGATGTCACGAAAAAGTATCTTAAATTTTTTATGATAACTAGGATAACTTTCAGATTAAATTTCACTATAGTGGCTCAATCAGAAACAGGTGTAGGGTCAGCATTTGAAATATGAGGTTTTTAAGGGTGTTAGGGCTCACCTTCAGGTGTTCCTCCTGGAACGGGTGTGTGGGAAACTCTGGGAGAGGCACGTTCTTATTCTCCACCTCTCCAAATAGCTTCACCACCATAGACGTCAAATCATCCAGTGACTCTGTTGAAGGTAAAATAGACACAACGTTAACCTTGAATTAAATAAACACCCCATCACCTCCGCAGACGGTAAAAAACTATGAATCATTTAACAGAACGACAGGACAGCTCTCATGAAACATTCAACCCCACACCCAGACTGAACTGAGAAATCTGGCATGTGTTGTGTGGAGCATTTGCTTTTTTGCCATTTATACACATTATTTTTTATTTTAACATCAAGCACTGAAATGGATAGGAACTGCAGAGCATTAAACATGTAGAGATCTCCAAGCCATACGAAGTGAAAGTGAACATCCTTTATGTCTAGGGATTATCTGATTTATGAAACTGAATTAGAAGCAAAAGTAATGCAGAGAGGGTTTCCACAGCTTTATTCATGGCTCCGGACTGACCTCTGCCCAGCACACACAGTCCCATCAGGTTGGATGAGTAATAGGTGGAGTGAAATTTGAGCAGCTCCTCACGGATGTCAATGCCCTGTTGAGATGGCCTTGTCTCAAGGGTTAACTTATTGCCTAAAAAGAAAAACAAATACTGTTTTCAGGAGAAGAAAAAATGCAGTATAAACGCATAAAGTTTTACATGCAAGATGTCTATAAACTAGTACAGGTTTAATTTTTATATAGACAGCCTATACGAACAAAGATCAACAGAACAGCATTTTGATTGAAAGAGTTTAACAATACTATAGAAACACAATAGCTTTTTACAGCAGATGCATTAGGCAGCGTTCAATTCTTCAATTCAATACACATCTGCTTTTCTGAGCAAACAAGGCTTGCATAACTCAAGGCTGCCACCATTTGGCTATTCTGGGCACAGATAAATATCAAGGCAGCTTAAGCTAAATCAATCAAGACATTATCCTCAGTGAAGAACAGAAAAAAGCTGGAGGATGATGTATAAATGCAATCTCTGGAGAAAACAGGACTATAAAAAATCTATAAAGAGGACATTATGACAGGAAGAGGTGTGCAGTAGTTGTCCATACCAGTGCCAAATTTACTAAAGGGGTGTTTGGGGTTCCCTGTGGCTTTCTCCAGCTGAAACAGGCGCCAAGCGTCATTCATGACGTTCTTTTCGTGTTCAGAGTCCACCGCATTCACCTCTCGGTCCTTACAGCTCTCATCAAAGAGAGGACAGAGGAAGAACTGAGCAAACCTGGAAACAAGCAAAAAAAATCAGCCTGTTGAATACTGCATTTCAACACAGAAAAGGTCCTTACCAATATTCAAATGTGTGGTGTAAAAACATTATATCATAATGTATTGTGTAGTGGATGACTAGACGTTGCTTGAACCCACAGCTGTGGAGTGGTTTGCATAAGTTTCTGATTTTATATATATATATATATATATATATTCAAATGAGCAAGAATGCTATTGTTAAAATGCAACTGCCATGCAAATGAAGACGGCACTAAAGTGCGCATTCAGCACAGCAGAGCCGAATAAAAACATTGCTAACAATTACCTTTGTGTCAAGTTTACAGTCAGAGGTAGTTATAAATAATTTGTAATTATAAATAAAATATAATTTAAGAATCATTGTCCAAAGATTAACCTTGTAACCATCTGAATCTACTGATTTTGAATCTACATATAAAAAATAATGCAAGAGTTTGTGACCTAAAGTTGGTAGCAGGGCTCCATTGACAAATGAGAATTTTAGAGGTGGGTTTAGATAAAAAAAAAATCAATTTGCATTGTTCCAGTTCATTCATATTCATCCTATCTGCTCCATCAGAGCTTGTATTCATGTGTAAGCTCTCCGTTCTGACACCCTTTAATTAAAATGCAGTCATGACCCAGTTGTTGGGAGATTAATCATGAATCATTCAAAATGTTTCAATGAGCAGGTGGTGCTCTGTTATGCTGCAGCAGCTGGGCACTGGGGTAACTCTCCCGTCTGTATCCTAAAACCTAAAACAAAGCAACCCGATTCCTCCCGGTGGCATAAACCCACACCAAGAGACAGCGTGACACCTGAAGGTCCGAAGCTGCTCACCCTTCTTTCATAATTTCTCAATGATCTTTAGCAATTCAAATAGGCCAGCATTCCAGATGAGCGTTTAATAATTCCCTAATAGCCTTTTTTGGATTATTTACCTGTCCAATGCCCCTTGCAGGTGCTCATGGGATACATCAAAGTAGTAATTGGTGTGTTCTCCACTAGTGAAGGCGTTGGAACTGCCAGCGTGCTCGCTCAGGAATTGGCTGTACTCGTTCTCTTTGGGGTACTTCTCCGTGCCTAGAAACAGCATGTGCTCGCAGAAGTGGGCCAGACCTGAAATGTTTTCAGGATCTGACAAGGAACCTGCAGGACAAGAAAAACAAAACCTTTTTAACAAAGAAAAACAAGACTATAATTTGAAAGTATCAGAACACCCAGACAACAGGAAGTAGCATATCATACAGGTCTGTCTGGTAAATTTCTAAGCCTATAGATGTTGTTAAATCTGATTTCTTGGGAACCCAAGAAATCTATTTAGTCATTTACACTCTGAAAAAACCTCACCTCAGTTTTACAAATCTGATCCAAACCACAGGACTCAAAACAAGCAGAACAAATTTCACTGTAAAATAGTCAAAATCATTCTTACATTTAATTCAGTATGGCACTGTATTACGTTTTACAAATGTTAAATATCGCCTCTCCTTTTGACCACCTGCTCTTCTATGGAGCATATATATTTGCAAAACAAACAGTTATCACCACTTTTAATAGCAGTCTGGACACAGTCCTAAAAACTGGATTTAAAAACAGAATTATGTACATTACAATAAAGCCAGAACGGTTTAGTGTGCTTTGTGTCTTATTTGCACAGGTTTAAAGCATGCTAGCTCTCCACCTGACATATATCTTTACCAACATACCATTTAAATACAGAGACGTGCATCACCCCTAATGGCTTTTTAAATACTTATATTACAATATTACTAATTGACTTAGTAGTGGACATCCTGGAAACTCTTCATATTAGTCTGTGTTGACACCGTGGGCGGTGTACCCTAATCCAAATGTCAAATGAACTGCTTGAATGAGCAAGTTTATTCCTGTTTTCATAAAGTAAAATTATTCCTTAAAACCTCATGGGCTTCTTGGGTGTGTGCAACACAAAGATGGAAAATCAGGACAAGGGTAACCGCCAAGGCCAGAGTTATTAAAAATAGCTTTTAATGGAGGAGAGGAAGCATCGGAAAAAAGTGACGCAGAGACAGATATATTGAGACAACTCAATCAATTCTGTTAAATGTGGTTATTGATGGCCAAAAATGGAAGCCTGGATGTCTTTCAGGTTAGTAATAAATAGATGGCATTTAATTGAGCAATAAGTGCACGGATATATAGAGAGTGAATGAGGAGACCTATAAAATACAAGCAAAAATATGGGCAGACTCATGTGACTCTTTACCTATGTGGACGTCCAGTGCAGCGGATGATTTGTCAGTGGTCGGGTCACTGATCAGAACAGCTTTCAGGCCATTAGTGAACTCAAGTCCTCGATATTCTCGCTTGTCCTCTGGAGAGCGAATGATGTCACTCACCACCCTCTGCACAGCTGTATCACTCATTCTGACGCTCAGAGTCGAGACACCTCTGAAAAAGGTGTAGAAACGTAAATAATTATTATTTTTATAAATATTTGCCTAAGGCACCTATCCAAATCCTTAAAACTCACTATTTATACATGACCAATTGTGTCTCAAAATAATACATTTTAACAAACAGAACTTCTATTTAGTATTTGCATGTATTATGATAAGAAAAATCTGAACATGTAAATATTATAGCCTTATATATAAAAAGCAATTAATGTCTGAGGTCATTCATCGCTATTAAGTGTGAGATTAATGATCGTGTAATCGAGTAACTGGGATGAATTACATAATACGTAGGTGGACTCAAAACATTTCAATAACAGTTTAGTGTTTTATGTATTAGGCCTAAATAAACAAATTTAAGTCAGTAATAAGTAGTTGTATCACGACAATGCAAAAAGACAAACCAGAATACTAAAAAAAATAAACAGCGATAAGTATCCCTTTAGTTAACAATTAAAATAAACATGTAGAACTTTAGTTTAAGTTAAACTGTTTAAGTCTAAATGTAAGTTACATGTAATGCTTCAGGCAAATTTAAAGTAAGCTAAAGAAAGTAAAGGTTGGGGCTTACGTTGAAGTTTTTGTCCGTTTTTTAAGAGTAACGTTAGCTACTTCAGCTGTAGCGTTAGTTTTACGTTAGCTCAAATTAACTCGGTCGGCGCGCAGCGTCTTTATGTTCGTTAAATTTACTTTATGTTAGATTTTTAGTACCCGAACAACGCCTCAATGTAAATAATAAGAAGAATTATGAAATATTGAATGTCGCAAGCGTCGCGCGATCAAGCTGAAAAGCGCGAGTGGACGAGCACACAAGCCCGGCGCGAGCGAACCGAATGGCCCGAACATCGAACAAAAGCACGATAAACTTATTTTAAAGAACACGTTAAATACTCACCTAATACTTCGAAGAAAAACTGCGGCAAATCTCATAAAATCGGAAGATATGTCGTTGTAAGTGACCACCGGTTAACACATTTCTGCATACTTCATTGCCGAATAACAAAACTCTCATAAAGACGTCAAGGGCGCCATGATTTCTGCAGACACGACCAATCAACCTCAGAAGATGAGAAAACACTTCTAGTTAAATTTGGTTCATTAACATTCGACGTCACATCTGACTAGTTTCATAATATGTTCATATTAATGAAAATGTATTTGAACCAAAAAATACTTCTAGATACCTTTTCGTTTTCCTCCAGTATTTGGAATTGCTTAGTCACGCCTTACCTACGTTTGACGTTACGAAACAGGCCACGCCCGTATTCAGGTTTAGTGGAGAACACGTTACGGAATATTTAAAGAGTACAATTCCATCTGTCAGTTGTTCTTCCACAGTAAAAAACAAGCAGATCACGTGTCTCTGCAAACAAAATATGAAAAAGTTGAAACAACATCATTTCGAAAATCTGAACTCATCTACTAAGAGACTATTTATATATCTACTACTTTTGATGTTAAGTATTTATTGAAGTTACCTGAAATGTGATGTGATTATTGGATTTTTAATACTTTTTTAGACAATAAGGTCAGTATTTTCAAAACAATAACGGTGTAACTTGATGTAGTCGGCTAACAGTTGAAAATAGCGCAGTTGTTTATTTGCGCAAAATATAAACAAATTATAAAAAAATCAGATTATAAATATTTTATGATCAATTGACCAAAATCTGCAAGTCGTGCTTGTCCCCCAAATGGCACGCCGTGATCGTATAGTGGTTAGTACTCTGCGTTGTGGCCGCAGCAACCCCGGTTCGAATCCGGGTCACGGCAGCTTTTGAAACTAACAAATTATATACTTTCATTTATACTTTATATTTTAAATGGAAGTGGCCGAAAACTCAGAAGAAAATGCAGATCATTTTTTAACGGATGGTAATTCCAGTCATGGTTGAGTGTAGGTTAAAGAACTATGGTTTTATATAAACTACTTGTATTGTGTAAAGCTCCTCAAACTTTGCAGTTATTTTAACTTGGCAATTATTTTTAATTTGTAGGTCTCTGAAACAAGCATAAAATAACTTGCATCCCTGCTGAGGTCTACATGATTTTCCAAACGTGTTGGAAAAAACGTGTTCTTAAACATTTCCACTAGGGGGTGGTAGTGTAACTTTGATGGCTAAAGACAGTTACCAAAGTCCCCTTGAGGAAAGTCTCCGCACTCGGCGGCTGTGTGCAACCGCAACGCCTCAGGGCATCTATTCATTCATACAAGACCAAATCCTATCTGTTTGATTTGGGGAAGACAGATATTTCTATCTAATCGCTCGTTATAGACACAATTAAACAACATATTGTCGACCAACAATTAAACATGATATCAACTGCATCGCTCATTTTTCTTGTCAGCTAAAGGTTTACAACGCACTGTTCAAAGCCCCGCCCTTCCCAGAGAATCCCCAGACGTTAGCGATTGATGATTGGATCTTATTTACTGGAAGGCGGGACAACCTTCGCGCTAGAGCGTCACTCATTTGTCTCGATTCATGCTTTGGAAAAATATATAATACGGTCTTTGGTTTAGTTTACAGTTGTGCTGATCAAACATAGTCCGTTTTATGAAATTACTCGTTTCACATTCAATACATTGTTAAAACTGTTAACTGATTAAAATGTACGCACATGAAGGAAACAACCTTGACAACTAGACATGACTGGAGGTATGATGAACGACGGGCGGATGGATCTGGCTGGTGGATGTTTGATTTGTTTCGCTCCTCCTTCATAACCACCAAACCGCAAATCCCTGCTTTAAAAACTGCTCGAATCTGCAGCCACTTACAGTTTGACATCAGCAGAAGCTTCCTGCAGTCATTTAATAAGTTGTGATTATTAAACATGGAAACTGCTCCCATAAACACACATGAATCTAGACGCGACAGGAGGAAAGTGATAGCAGTGGTGGGAGGCGGTTTGGTGAGAATCACTTTATCTTTATGGCTTGATTACATAACTTATAATGCTGTCAATTACAGTCTACTGTCTGCATTAAATCTCACAAACAAATGATTTGAATAACAACATTTAATTTCTTATATAACAGACTATAATAGACAAGGTGAGCATGCTAATGATTTACAGACTCTGAGCACAAGTCCCACAATATCACACATGTGTTTTATTCACCTTGATCAAAGTTCAGAATATATCTCTAATAATCATGAAACAACTGAAAAAGTCACATTTAAATAGAAATGTATTATATAAAATACAAAAATGATGTGTACTTTATTTAAAATAAAACGTATTATAAGATAATTTTAAAATAAACATGAATAAAACAGAAATGTCAAACAGAAAGAGGTTATTATATGGGCTCTTTATTTAAAGTTCTGTCATGTGCTTTGTTGTTTCCAGGTTCCTCTCTGTATCTGTTTTATGTTGCTATTGTGCGTTTAGGATGTCATTTTTACATTTTGTAATGTCCAGTTGTGGCTGATTTGTTGGTTTTAGTTTCGTTTGTTGTTTTTTTATGTTGAATTCATTAAAACCCTATGCCACTTTCCCAATCTCTGTCTGAGTTTCCTTACAGAAAAGCCACACATTTTACGAGTGCAGAAATGTGGTCATGTGAAACGTGATTTCGAAACATATAGGCTACATGTGAATCCTATGGGATCACACGTAAAACAGGTGGTGACATATGGACACGTGAAAAGCATTCAATTCATATGTCCTCCTATAAGGAAAACTCAGCCACTTATCTGAAGAGTTTTTCCCATATAAATCGAAACAAAAACAATCACCTAAAATGCATCCTGAGAACTGCTTAACAAATATGCTTTCAAAAGCTTTTTGTAGCATATTCATTTTTGTAGGGAATAATAGCAAATTTTGCCCAGGGTCATTGCAGGCTTTGCATAAATCTTAAAACCTTTACATAACAAATACTGTGTTTACGTGAGTCACAGTGTTTTTTATAGTATGCTAATTTTTATAATCCTTTTAATGCAGGTTGGATCTTTGAACGCTTGCTTCTTTGCAAAACGGGGATTTGACGTTGTGCTTTATGAAACTCGAGAAGGTATAAACACACTGATTTGGTAGAATGCTAATTTTTTTATATACATAATTATAGAAACCACATTTATATGTTGTGCAGGACACGTATAAGGTAAACATTTAACTTTAATCCTTTCAGATATTCGGCAGGCCAAAGTCGTGAGGGGTCGAAGCATAAACTTGGCTCTGTCCCACAGGGGACGCCAGGCTTTGAAGCATGTGGGAATGGAAGATAAGGTAGGTTAAATCAATTTATTTTGAATTTGAGATCATTTTCCTCATTCCTGGATTGGATTAGATTATAATAGATCAGAGACAGCTCCACTAAAACATGTTTCACATAGCGGTACAAGAGGAACTTAACCCAATGGAAGCATGACCATAGGAAACTATGTCAAATGATACTCGCAGTCTATTCAGGAAGTGTTTTGTTTTGGTTTCTAATGTATTTTGTTGACCAATGGTGAGCTCAGAGAGTCCACCGTCTCTATGATTTGGTTCTTTTACACATTAGACAGCTAATGTGATGCTAATGCATTAGATGCTAATTAGATGCTAATCAACTTGTATTTTACGGTTTTGTTGTTTAATAAAACATTAAGATATGAGAGGCCATACAATGTACTATGCGTATGTGTTTTTGGACACAAGGCGTATAACAAAACTGACAGCAACAATGTGATCAAATACAACAATCTGTAATCAATAGATTAAAATTTGTATTATTATTATATTTATCAAAATTTAAAAAAGAAAAATTGCCAAAATTGCTGAGAATAATATAGTAGTTCATTAAGTTAACTGTAAACTTTATTGTTGATAAGCAACGGCACGTGAGGTCACAAGTGTGTCATTTTACAACAGCTTTAAACGTTAAACATTTAGGGGTGGTTTCCCAGACAGGGATTATCTTAAACCTAGACTAGGCCTTAGTTTATTTGGGAAATGTAAGTAGTTTTAACAAACATACGTTACTAAAAACATTACTTGTGTGCATTTTGAGACAATGCAAAGTCACTGATGTATTTTGAGATATGTCAGTGCAAGTTGTTTTAAGTTTGGACAGCTCTTACATTTCCTTTAGTCTAGGACTAAACCCTGTCTGGGAAATCGCTCCTTGGAAACTGGAGTCAGAGTTATCCGCTTTATTTTGTTGTTCCACATCCAACAAAACATCCTCCACTGTGGCTAAATCACTTTATGTCATTGGTGCTTAAAGGGGAAAAGTAACAATATTTTAAACCTTGAAACTAGGATCTGTTTTATAATCTGTTTTTCATCCATCAGACATTTGTTTAGTAATATGAAATATGTTTTTTATCTCTAGATAGTCTCCAAAGGCATTCCAATGCATGCTCGTATGATCCACAATCTGAATGGAAAGCGTTCACCTATACCCTATGGCAGAAAAGGACAGGTGAATTTAACTACAGTATTTATTCAGACATACGGTACTGTGCAAAAGTCTTAGGCATGTTAATATTTTCTCTCCAGTTAAATGGTTTTAAGCTAGTTATTTACATCATTTGCTGTAGTGTGTCAAGAAAATATCAGTTTACATTTTTTTTACATGCCTTTGCATTATTTGTATTAATACAGGAAGAGTTTTGTATGCATAAAGAGTCTGACAGCAGCCGGTGCTCCACGTAGTGATCTTGTCTCACCATCATCAAGTCCATCTATTAATACATGAAGAAAGAGGAGAAAACTGAGACAAACTAAATCCAGAAGAACTGTGGCAATTTCTCCAAGATACTTAAAGTCACCGGCCTGCAAAGCTGCAGTACTGTGAAAGTTTTAGGCACTTGTGTAAAAATTCTGTGAAGATGATTTGAAAAATAATGTCCTAAATAGATTTTCTTTATCAATTCATTTCTATTAACTAAATTAAATCAATATTTGGTCTGACTATCCTTTGCATTTAAAGCAGCTTTTGTCCTCAATGCACCCAGTTTTTCAGGTAGCTGTTCATGTAGTTGTCTTCTGGCGTCTTGGAGACATTGCAACAATTATTTTGGATTTAGTTTGTCTCAGTTTTCTCCTTTTTCTTCATGTAATAATAGACAGACTTGATGATAATGAGATCAGATCTCTGTGTGTAGCAACAGCTGTTGTCAGACTCCTTATGCATACAAAAACCTCACTGGATTATTACAAATAATGACAAAATGAATGTTTGGAAATGTAAACAGTTAAATGCATGACAGATCACATGATATGGGTTTATTTACCTAGTTACACATCCTTAAAAAATAGTAATGTGGCGATCTGTGTCCTGATTCTGTTGTAAGCAGTTGATTATAGATTATATATTGATTATATTTAACTGAAGTAACGTTTATAACTGCATATATCCAAGATCTGGAATGTCATCATCATTTTACTCATATAATAAAAGATAAATTCATAATATTCTCTGCTCACATGTCTGATCAGTATTTTGTTTTTTGGCAGTACATTCTGTCTGTAGACAGAGCAAACCTCAACAAAGAGCTGCTGACAGGTACATGTTCATTTAACCAAATTCATTTGAAATGTATTAAAGAACTGATTATAAATGATACACAAGCCTGTAGAGATTCTATCAGGGTCACAATAAACATAAAAATACAGTTTTGCTTAAAATATTATGCATATTTTAAGGACTATTATTTTTATGGCGGTTGAGCCCAACAGTTTTATATACGTAACACATTACATTAAACATATGTCTGATGTTTTCTTGCTGTATTGTTTCTTTGTAAGCACATACTTAGGATTTATTTGTAAGCATTCATAATACAAGTATGCAAACAGACAGACAAAGTCTTAAAAAAAATGTTATGCGTTGTGTTGCATGAATTAAACATGCAGAATTAAATTGATTTATCACAGAGGCAGAGGCGTATCCAAACACTACACTGAACTTCAGTCACAAGCTGCACGACTGGAGTCCAGAAAAGGGAACGATGACCTTTTTTGGGTAAACAGTGACATTTGCTTCTGTCTCTCTTTACAACATGTATTATGGTAATACATGATTTTTAGAACAAATAATAACTTCTCCCTTCTGAAAGCTTGATCTCCCGGTTCAGCTTAGTCGTGTCTCTCTGTAGTACAAAAGGAAATCTTATGCATGAGGTTGTTTCAGAGCTTCCTCTTTTGTGGGTTTTATTTTTTGATTGAACTATCCCTTTAACGTAGCTTATAGTTACAAACTAAGCAAACAATTTGGGGTAAAAAGCCTTTTAAATATAACTAACTAGATTTCCTAGCTAATGTTTTCTTTTGTTGTTTATAGACCCGACGGACAAAAAAAGGAAAGCCATGCAGATCTGATCGTAGGTTGTGACGGCGCTTTCTCTGCTGTCAGGAAGCAGTTCCTACGGCAAAGCCGATTCAATTACAGCCAGACGTATATTCCTCATGGGTACATGGAGCTCACCATGCCCCCCAAAGATGGAGATGTAAGAGTCACTAAAGGTTGCGTATATGCCCTCCTTTTGTCTGATCACTCATTTCTTTCTCTTTCCTGAAAGTTTGCGATGGAGCCCAATTATCTGCACATTTGGCCCAGAAACACTTTCATGATGATCGCCCTGCCCAACTTGGTAAGGTTATTGCCTCATTTCCCACAGCATTAGCTAACTTCCCATGTGTTTAAAACAATACTTTCACAGTCTCTCAACTAGCATTCCCCAAATGACCACATTAAAACCTCCAGTTCAGGGGCTTTTGAATTCCAGTGTGAAGATGGTTTATGAATAATTTACCATTGACCTCCAGAAGAAATTAGACAGAATATTCATCATCTTTTGTTTTGGCTGTCGTCTGCAGGATAATAGGCTTGCTTTGATTTTTCATGTTTAGGACAAGACGTTCACGTGCACCCTCTTCATGCCTTTCGAAGACTTCGAGAAGATTCGCACCGGTGATGAGGTCATCCGATTCTTCCAGAAATACTTCCCTGACTCAGTGCCTCTAATAGGCATGTGAGTACAGTTCTGTCTCATTTTTTCTTGCTCTCTTATCACTCTTTCGGCTTTAAGGTCTCTCAGGTCTGAAGTAGCACTTACTGAGGTGTGAAATTGAAGTCTTGTGGACACACACTGTAAGAAATGTGCTGTAGTTATGCAGCAGTTTGCCAGTAACTTAGTGTAGATTTACAGTTTGTTCACAGATTTTTACAGAATAAAATTACAACATGCAAGCATTTCTGGGAACCAAAAATCAGAAAAAATCCCAGAAAAGTTGATGAGGATTTTTGGATGCCAGAATGCTTTGCATGAGGCTGTTATTTGATAGTTTTTACTGTTACCTGTTGCCAATAAATTAGATAAATATAAATCTACAGTAAGTACAACTGGCTTAGTTGTGAGGACCTCGGACCTGAGTGATTTCAAACCTCGGCGAACTGAAATCATCTGAAGATCAGCATGTTCTCATTTTCCACCAAAGATTAAAGAAGTGATTGTACAGTCAGTACAGACATATTTTAGCATTTAAATATTCATTCAACATATTTAAGTTTTTATTTCCATTCGAGCATAAATTGTCTCAGTCAATATACGTGAGATTCAATGTAATGAATATACCTATTTTATGATTTGTTACTATTTTTGCACTTGTGTATTTAGGTTTGTAGGCTGTACATTGAGTTTGCGTGTTTGTGTGTGTTAGTGATGCTCTGAAGAGGGATTTCTTCAGATTGCCAGCTCAGGCCATGGTCTCAGTGAAATGTGCTCCGTATCATCTACTCGATAAATGCGTTCTGATGGGAGACGCCGCTCACGCTGTGGTTCCTTTTTATGGTCAGGGAATGAACGCAGTAAGTTGTTGTGTTTATCATGTAATAAGGTAATATTTTCAACTGGAAACTGCATATAAGATTGTTTATGTTTGCTTCATAGGGCTTTGAGGACTGTTTAGTTTTGGATGAGATTATGGACCAGTTAAATGAAAACTTTGGTAAGACAGAAAACCACAAAAGAACATTTAAAATGTGCTCTGTAATATGCTTAAGTTCATTTGATATGAATTCATGTAAATCCATCTTTCAAATCGAAAAGCTTGTTTATATTATGATTTATCTCAATCTCAGAGAAGTTAGCAGTATGCGTTAACAATAAATGTGGACACATTTTTGAAAACCAATAAAAGACAAATATTGTGTCCAGTATTGCAGGTATCTAACAGTGTTTACATCTTGTTTTCATTCATATATGTGCAGCTGCTGTGCTTCAGGAATACACCAGAGTCCGTGTACCTGATGATCACGCTATCTCTGACCTGGCCATGTACAACTATGTGGAGGTAGTCTATACATGTTTATATCTGAACTCCTTATAGTCACATGTCTTCCTATAGCTGTAATGTAGAATATTTTATTTAGAAATTTTATTTGCTCTAAACGTTGCCACTTGTTAAAACTGATATATAAGGCAACAGTGACACAAGGATCAAACTCATTAGTGATGGTAAAAAGATAAATATATGTATAGCCACACACATGCACGCACACACAACCTCTAATCTGATTATTATAATCTTTGACGTTTGTGTTAAATTTTACCTTAACAAGAAAAAAAAGCTTTAAAACAAGTTTTGAATATTGATCTATAAAAAAACTTGGGGTCACACTTTACTTAAAGCCTTTATGTATAATGCATTATAAAGGGTTATTAATGGTATAATGCATTATAATTGTTCATAATTTGCGTTATGAGACATATGTTGTCTCATATGTTGTTTTAAAGAATTATAACCTTAAAATGCATAGTGTAACAATTAATTGATAAGTATAATAATGTATTAACTGTGGTTATAATTATTCACAACACATAACAATGCATTATAAGGTACATTACAAGGCATCATTAATACATTAAAAGTACATTCATAATGCTTTATACATAAATGCTTTAAAGGGATAGTTCACCCAAAAATATTAATTCTGTTATCATTTACTCAACCTCTTGTCATTTTAAACCTGTATACATTTCTTTGTTCTGCAAAACACAAAGGAAGATATTTTGAAGAATGTGAGTAACCAAACAGATCTCACCGCCCCATTGACTCTCATAGTATTTATTTTCCCTACTATGGCAGTAAATGGGGGATGAGATCTGTTTGGTTACTGACATTCTTCCAGATATCTTCCTTTGTAATCATCAATGAAATGACAAGAGGGTGAGGAAATGATGACAGAATTGATATTTTTTTAGGGAACTCTCACTTTAAGTAAAGTGTTACTTGGTTTTAAGGTTTAAAATGCCTTTAAAATCTGTTTGAAAGTTTTAAATCTCTAAGCATTTATACAGCATTATTGGGACAGACAGATATTCTGTGTTAGATGTTGTAATACTGACCTCAGCTTCACTCTGTAATGTGCTTTTGTCTTAGATGAGGGCGCACGTAAACTCCAAATATTTCTTGTTCCGAAAGTACCTGGACAATGTCCTTCACTTCATCATGCCCAGAACAATCATACCACTTTACACTATGGTAAAAATTATTTTGTGTTATCATTTTGGTCTTGTTTAAGGTAAGTTAAGTCTCCAGTGAAAAACATATCAAAAATGTTTACTTCTAGATCACATTCACCAGGACACGGTACCATGAAGCCATGAAGCACTGGCATTGGCAGAATAAGGTGAACACAAGACCGGTTTGTGTATGTGTGAAGAGTATAACACATGGAGTGGGATATCCCAATTCATTTATTTGCATATATGTTTTGAAGATTCACAGGAACATGCAAAAATAACTGAAGCTGATCAGAAGTGTTAATGTATTGTTTGTTTACAGGTGATCACTCACGGCCTGTGGATGTGTGCGGTTGCGTCCACTGCCGGCGGGATGTTTCTCTTGATCAAATACTCCCACAAACTCCCCACCATCACCACAGAACACCTGTGGTCCCGTATACTTGCTTTAAAGAAATTCTAGGAGCTTTGCTAAGTCTTGTCATTGTGAAACAGTGAAGATTTACTTTCATGTTTCAAAACAAGATGCAAACAATAAAAGACCAAAGTGTTGCAGGATCGATACGAATTAGACTCGATCAGCAACATTTGTGGCATAATGTTGGTTACTGGTAAAACCTAAATTGACACCTATTTGCACTTATTAGTGCTAATTATTTAGGAGTAAAGACTTCGTTTTGACTTTGAAAATCGTTTTTGTTGACAAAATGTTTTATGCTCTCCTACTTGTAAGTCGCTTTGGATAAAAGCGTCTGCAAATGAATAAATGTTAATGTAAATAATTTTTTACGAGGCGGCTGTTTGTTTCTGGGTGGATGAACCTTTGGTTATGTGTTGCTGATGTAATTCCTGTGGAGTTTGCTCCATGTAAACAGTGTATCCTTGCACGTATCCTGCAAAATTTACTGGGTATAAAGATCGGCTATACTGTAACTTTAACAAGGTCAGTAAGCACTTCTCTCACACTATTCACCTATCAGCACGTATAATGTGTAAGCTTTGTACTGTATCTATACTATTAAAAACAAAGTTCATTTTATTGTTAATGCCACGCCCCTTGTTCTATCATATAGAGGAACTTGTTTTATATGTTAATCTATATTTTCAAACTGTGGAAGTAAGTCACCTTGGATGTTGCGGTGAACGGCAAAAAAAGTTTAGTCCATTTAAAGACTATAATAATAATAATAATAATAATTTCATATCTTACCTGTATTGTACATATGGTATTTTGGTATTGAATATGCACTTGTATTTCATTTATACAGTGACAAGGAAAACGAAAACTAAAAGACAATCAATATGTATGTTTTACCGAAATGTGGTTTTAAATGTGTCACCAATTTGAATGACACCAAATTGTTGTGAGATGAAAAGAGAGGGTGTATAATTCAAAGGTGTCAAATTTGCATTTACTTATCGCATGTGTGTGGGTGTTTCTCTTATTTCAGACAGAGCACATTTGAAATGATTTCTTTGTTTTTAATTTAAAATGTCAATGTGATTATTGTCATGTAGCTATAGACTCAAAATATTGCTAAATAAATGATTTTATTCACTAGGCATGTATTGACACCTCTTACAGAACAACTTAAACATTTACTTAATGTTTTATTTCTCTTTAGGAGGACACAACGGTTAAGTCCTTATGTTTCTCTTTTATTACAATATATAATATTTCAAAATAGTCCTGGTTCTCATTTAACCTTCAAATCCTCAACAACACATAATCCATGAATGACATACTCTAGCAGATGCTCTCCCAGATATCAGGGTTTTCCTATGCCAGGTGTTTTGGGTGAATGTGCATTAATTCACTTTCTGGTTCAATTCAAAAGAACCCCAAGTTTCTTTGATATCCTTCCTTCAAAGTATGCATGTATGTACTGTTATGGATCTAACAGTTTCCTACGGGACACAAGTTGTTTTCCTGCAGGAGGCGCTCTGGACCCAACAGACATGTGAAGTTCATTGTCCTCTACAAGAGTCCTTGTACTAACACCCTGTTCCTATCAATCTTAGCACACCAACTAATGTATTCTGTGCACGGTTTGTGCAATCTAAGCTATGGATTATCTCACCACCTCATGAACCAACCTGGATGAAGGGTGACGTTTTTAGAAAAGACAGAGTTACATTATTGATTATAAAGATCTCAAAGTCATTTCCATGTTGGACCTACAACAGGTATAAAACACTGTTATTTGACATGACTCTGCAACAATAATAAATCTTTTCAATGTGTATGAAAACACACGTAACAAAACGGCTCTTCTGCATATTAAAATCTTCAAACTTCAGCACTGTTCATGAATGTCACCACATCGAGAACAACAGGACGGGTCAAAGCGGTCTGACTTGAATCACGTTGACTTCCGGTACGTCATGATATTCAGAGGTGATGTCCAGAGGATAAGCCTCATTGCTGGTGATGATGAATACGATGGATGAAGAGCTGAAGGTCACCCTCTTTTTGGGCCGATCAGCACGCCTCTGTGACATCACAATGGGGCGTACAGGATGTTCCATGCGGGCCAGGGGGCGGTCCTTAATGCTTTTCTGTAGGCTGGACAGCCGAGAACACAACAGCTGCAAAATGCACCTACGAAACTAACCGGGCAGAAAGAAAGAAATTACATCTCAATGGTAAATGCAAATTATTCAAACATGAATGTTAAATGAAATAAAATATATTAGTTCAAAAACTTGAAATGAAAATAAAATTAATATTGACATAATAATAATTTATGTTGAGGCAATTAAAAATAATATAATAACTAAACTAAAACTTATATTAAAAATAAATGAACTCTATATAGCAATGTTAAAAACAAATACGAAAATAAGAAAAGCTCATAATAAAATTGCTAAAAATTCAAATAAAAAAATTACATAAACTAAAAATATAAAATAAACGCTTCAAAATATTAAAAAGAAACAATAAAATTAAAATTAAAACTAAAATAACTGTTTCCACATATTGCAAAATGAAACTCGCAATAAAATTAAGATAAAAATGAAAGCTTTTTACTTTTAGTTAACAACCTTCATAAACATGTCTAAGCAATTCCACATTCAAAACAAAGTAAATAAAAAAATTTATGATCAAAACGTTCATTAAATGATTGTATATAATGAAAATATTACATTTACAGTACATCGACTAGTTAACCCAAAAATGTATTCACCCTCTTGTCATTCCAAACCTGTATGACTTTCTATCTTCTGCAAAACACAAAAGAAGATATTTTGAAGAATGTTGGTAACCAAACACCTCATTGACACTGTATGGGGACAAAACCATTTCACAAAATATCTTCTTATACAAGTTACGAATGACATGAGGCTAAATAATTACAAACATTTATTTTTGGGTATTGCTTTAAATAAATAACCTCCATCCTGACCTTTCGGCTCATGAAAGCGTAGATGAGGGGATTATAAGCGGTGCTGGATTTGGCGAAGAAAGATGGAATGATGGCAGCGGTGGGAGAGACGACACTCTTTCTGCCGAACGCCTCCAGCATCGAGACCACAGCGTACGGCGTCCAGCACACCAGGAAACAGGAGATCATCATCAGAAACATCACGGCCACCTTTTTCTCATAGCGCAGAATTTTTATCGTCTGAACGGTCTGCAGGTCCTGGACAGAGCGCAGCTGTAAAGAACAGAGGACATTCTGTAAAATACATCATAACTAAATGAACGGATCAACAAAACAAAACAAAAAATGCATTATTTCCTCACTCTCATGTCATTTTAAAAACTGTATGACTTCTTTCTCCTGCAGAACACAAAAGAAGATATTTTGAAGAACGTTTTAATGCAAACCCAACATTGACATCTCTCAAAATATCTGCTTTTGTGTTCCACAGAAGAAGAGGGTGAAAAAAGGATGACAGACCTTTTTTTGCATAAACATTCATAACAAATTTGGATATCTTCACACAGACAGCATATAGGCCTAGGACACATATATAATGCCTTTTGTGTAAAGCATACAGGAGATTTGACTAACAATTGAGCTCATCTAGTGCATTATGGGATTGCATTCTCCATTAAATATACATGCGATGCTGTACAGTCCTTTTAATAACTAGTGCTCATGTTCAAAGACATATATTTCTATCCACCCATCTGTCATATTGCAGATTTAGAATAATGTGTAGTGGCCTCTTTAAAAGCGTCATGCCCTGGGAAATGATTATGGTATGTCTTTAATGAAACTCAATATTGTCTCTGGTTAATGGATTCACTCATTATCATTACACAGCTGTTGTTCAAGGACGACACAAGAAGGTGCTGAGTCTTCCTGAGCATCTCTCTGAGGTCTGAGCATCGACTTACTGAAAACACAACTGGGTCACCACAAGGGGGCGCAGTCGTGTGTGAGTTTTGCCTTGAAATGATTTTCCTAAACTTGATTTAATAGGAAGTGTGACCTTTTAAACTGTATGTAATAATTGAATGTAGAAGTTGAGTCTTCTCATGCATCTCATAATGGTTTAGTTGACCAAAAAAACGAATATTTATTATATAATATTTTTCATAATTTACTCTCATGTCATTCCAAACCTGTATGACCTGCAGAACACAAAAGAAGATATTTTAAAAATGTTGATAACCAAACAACATTAAATCCCATTGACTTCCACTGTATGGACACATTTCTCAAAATATCTTTTGTGTTTCACAGAAGACAGAGACATACATATTTTAAAGGACATGGGGGTGAATAAATTACATTGCATTAAGTGATCTATAGATAACTGTATATGAGAACATTGTTGCACATAAGACACTGCCATTAATCTAGAAATGATCCATTTGTAAACACAGAAAGCATGCATATGGATTATTAAGAAACCCCTGCTGTGCTCCAACATTCATCTAAAAGCAAGAAAACTTCAATCTTGTTATTGCTGCTGCTACTGTTGACATTAGTATTGCAATCAATACAAATGTATCTGTAATATAAACATGTCTGACACATAAAAGTAAGACCTGCTTTTTGTGTAAAACAGCTACAAAAAGTAATTGTGAGTAACTAATAAGTGAACTAATAAGTGAACATCAAATTAAAACATTTAAGTCGAAAGGTGTTGATGTAACCATGATGTAGTTAAGCTATGGTATACAAATTGTACAAATCACACAAAACATGGTTGCAATGTATACACACAAAACCAGTCAATAAGCAGGCTAAATGACCATACAGGTTGATATCTTACTTCAACTGTGGAATTGTAACTGGGAATTGATAAGAATTTGAATCGATAAGCAGAATCGGAAAAGAAATCGTAAACGATAAAAGTCAAGTGTTTTTTAAAACTACATCTTTATATATGCATGCAAAGCTGCATTGCAACAAGACTTAATTGTGAAAAGCACTATAGAAATAAATTAGCAGAGGTTTAGGAGGAAACAAACATACTGAATAAATGTATACCGTACATGACATCAGTTCACACATGACATCAAAAAAAAGTTTTTTGGCTTTTAGTATGAATAAGGATATCTATAAACACACACACACACACACACACACACACACACACACACACACACACACACACACACACACACACACACACACACACACACACACACACACACACACACACACACACACACACACTATATATATATATATATAAAACATTTTGCATTTGTGACCCTGGATCGCAATTGAAAAGATAATTTATAGTGGAATGAAGAAACAGTCTTATGGGTCAGTTTTTTAAATTTAGATTTTTACATCATATAAAAGCTGAATAAATAAGCTTTAAGCTGTATAAGCTGTATGGCCGAGATACAACTATTTAAAACTCAGAAATCTGAAGGTGCAAAAAAATCACAATATTGAGAATATCACCTAAAGTTGTTCAAATGAAGTCCTTAGCATTGCATATTACTCACAAAAATAAAGTTTTGATATATTGACGGTAGGAAATGTACAAAATATCTTCATGGAACATGATCTTTACTTCATATCCTAATGATGTTTGGCAAAAAAGAAAACTGGCTAATTTTGACCCATAAAATGTATTTTTGGCTATTACTACAAATGTTCTGACTGGTTTTGTGATCCAGGGTCACATTTATTAAGTGCTTAACAAATTTATTAGACCACCTGTCATAAGAAAGAGAAAACACAAATATTTTAGGAATCTGTCAATAACTAAAAATCTCATTTATTAGGCTAATAACAAACTACAATTTTTTGTTTTACCCAAATTTGACATTCAATGTAATATTCAACCATTAAACTTTTCTATTCATAAATTTGTTAAGCATTTCAAAACTTATAGAAACACTATAAAATATTTTAAAAGGGTAAGTATCCAACATGTCTGCACATTAAACATAACTGCAATTTTAAAACACTTTGAAGGGTCTTTAAATGCACTTCACTTTGAATAAAAGCATCTGTCAAATGCATAGATGTAAATGTATTCATTCCACTATAAATTATCTTTTCAATAAGGAAAACTTATGAGTGCACCTTGATGTTGAACGCTTACTCCATTTGATGAAATGGTTGTTCTAACCCTAACTGGCAGAGCATTTTTACAGCATGTATATTATAATCTGCCAAAAATATCCCAACAGGGCCCCTCTCCTCCACCTGGACAGCACACGCGATAAAATCTCACGAGTAGAACCTGCGCTGATGAAAACCTCAAGCTATTTATATGCACGATCACCGTCTCTGCTTATTTACACAAGGCACCTTCAGACGATGGGCTTTGAGTTCAAACAAGAGAGGATGATTAGGGTCACAGATGACAAATGGAAAAATGTGCAACGAACAAATCGTGAATCCGAAATGACCAAACAATCATCAGCATTCAAAAATCATTAGAAAATTGAAATAATGACCCTTGACCAGACTGTGAGCATGGTTAAACTGTGCAATTATGTCTTATATTTCAGGCTGTATCAAAAAGTACAGGAACATGTTTTTAGGGAGCTATTTTCCTAAAGACAGCATTTTACTGTAATGGATTTCAATTAATGAGTCAATACTGTCTACATATGCAGCACTACATTTCACATTTCTAAACACAATATGTCAACAGATTCATATTAAGATGTTGCTAAGCATGAAACAAAATGTTATGATTTTGTAAATACTTTTGCATGACCTTACTTCTGGGATTACTATAATGTACCCGTGAGCGATACATGCAAATCTTGGACTCCTTAAAATGGCAGAAATTCTCTTTGGGATGCATTATTTTGCTGTCTACCTTCGCTGGATGCTTTAAAGGGCACATTATCATCTGTGTTTTAATGGACTTTTCCCCTAAGCATCTAAATGTTAGGCATGTAAATGTAGGCAGTCATGAATGATTAAATATGAGATATTTTCACAGCTGACTTCCAGGAAATATTTGCACTAGCATGGAGGAAGAAATTTTGAGGCGTGAAACGTACAGCACGTCTTCATAGCACATTTAACTCTCATCTCAAAAGAAATCTTGGGAGAAAATGTCATCCTTTGTGATATGAGACCACTAAAATGCTGTCTGAGACAAAGCCTTCAGAGAACCAAGGAGCCAAACAAAATGAAGCATTTTTGGATTTTAGGAAACAACCTCACCATTCTCACAGTATACAAGATGTTTCCATAACAATAGGCCATGACGCCCACAGGGACGAAGAAACATCCGAGGAGAAAGAAGAGGATGAAGGAAGCATCATTGGGGTCTTTGGAAGCCCAGTCGAGAGAGCAGCCCAGCTGATGGACCTCCAGCGTGTAGCGGTTCCACCCCAGCAGAGGAGCACCGGTCCAGGCTAAAGAGTAAATCCAGATGTGTGTGATGGCCCTCCAGGCCCAGGGGAAGTCGATGACCTTGGCATGTACCACACGGATGTAGCGCTCGTACGCCAGGCCGGAAAGGGTCATGATGGACACGATACCTTAAGAGAGGGAGAAGAAAACATACGTCTTTATATTATTCACAACCACTTTTCTCCTCTTGTTGACCCTGTAAATGAAAATGGGACTTATTAGCCTTTTAAAGGGACAGTTCACATTTGTAAGATTTCTTTGTCTTTTTCTCATGAGAATGTGTCATTGATGTCTATGAGAAATAATTGAGATGTTAAAAAGACCTCATCTGTGATTTTGGATGCCTGCATCAGCGAGCGAAGCCTGTGTCACTGTGACAGGTTCACAAAATAATCTGTTTAATGGGAATCATGCAAACACAGCCATGCTGTATATAATACTTCATAATTTAATGATTTTTCAAATTTGCATTACAGAACACACGATGACAGTACTTGTCACATTATTAAGTACCTGTACCTCTAAATATAACGGCAGTATGACTCTACAGACATCTTCACCCAATTACCCAGACACCCACAGTCCACTGTGACAGAGGCAGACCGGTGGAAAGACGCCACTAACATGTTTCTGCTGTCACTTCACATTCACACAAACCTTTTTTTTTTACAGAAGCTAACCTATTAAATTTGATGCGTAAAACAGTTTCTGAATTCCCGTGTTGAAGCCACGCACTAACATATTATATTGTTTAAATAAAAACTATTTCACATGGAAGATGGTGCTGAATTATACAGTGAGTTTCATCTCATCAGAATTGCAACTAAATTACTCAAAATACTCACAGGAGAGTGAAAATCGAGGTCACAAATGCCCACATGCAACAGAGTGCATCACAACCTCCAATGTGCTAAATAACCTTGATCTTTCGATTTATGAATGATATCAGGCACGACCTTAGGAGGGCAGGTGTGCAGAATCCATCTTTCCTTCATCAATGTGATGATGGTGCTTTCCACAATCCATATCCTCTCACAAATGCATTGTTGATACCCTTCTGGCTCCATTAAAGCATCATTACACCATTCTGTGTTTATCTTTCTCTGCGCCAGATGGACTTTTTTCCATAAATGTGTCCTAGTTGCTTGGGGTTGTTTACTTTGTCTTTGTTTGTAATAGATGGCTTAATTATAAACTAATATGCCATAAATGTTCATATTACTGTGTCAATCTAATGCAATACAACATTAATATTAATACAAACTTCATGTGCTGCAATGCTGCAAGCATATAGTTCTTTGAATAACCTATTAGTTTGTGCAAATGGGATGCTACTCAAATTATTTTTTGTATAAAGACAAAAAACGAACCACAAATTTAGACAATATACTTAGAAATAAAGTATAAATACTAAGCTAAAGTAATATAAACTATTGCTGTTTACACTTATTGTAGCAATATATTTGAGCTTTTCTTGTAAGGACTTTTTAGAAAATGAGTTCTGAGCTATTTTGAAGAAATAATTACACACACTCACAAAGAGAGAGAGAGAGAGAGAGAGAGAGAGAGAGAGAGAGAATATATAAGCTCCATATAAAATAATATAGGTAGCCTATACATGCAAGAAATTGTACAGTATGAAATAGAAATCTATTCTTCATAGACTGAAATTTTGCGTAAAAATAAAAAAACATTTATCGATATAAACAAATTTACGAGGACTAAATACAAAACTCACCAAATAAACTGTTGCTGAATCCATCCCAAACACATGTGGCAGAATTAAAGCTCCATCCTCTCTTCACGCACGAGACGAAAGTGAAGTTAATGCCGGTGACGGACACGAGCAGATCACTCACACTTATATTCACTATCAGTAAATTAGTTGGTGTTCGGAGTCTCTTGAATCTGTAGTAAAGAATAATGACGATGATATTATTACAGAAGCCCAGCACACCTATAGATCCGATAGTAAAAGTCAAGAGTGTGTAAGTTTCATCGGCGAAAATATAATCGCATTTCTCCACACGAGACTCGGTCGATGTTTCATTAACAGGATTCATTTCTTTTCGAAATGCACAAACATGATGACAGAAGCTCCTGATGATCACTGACCCGATTCGGCAGTCCGTCCAAAAGAAACCAGGGCAGTCGAGAAGTGCTTTTAGTTCAGTGTGTCAGTAATGTGAAATTCTCCGTGCACTTCTCGCACGCGCAACCGCGTCTGGAGAAATGAATTAAAGTTGCTCGTGGAAGCGCACGAGAGCAGCGCGCGTTATGAATGAATGATGTTATTGCTCTTATGAACACTAATGACACTTACTTTAATATCTTCAGTGTAATATGCGCTGTTATGAACACATTAACTGTGATATTGTGCACGAATGACATGAACTCGATGCTTTGCATGGAAAGCGCTTGACTGGAGACGTGATATGTATTGCGTCACCATAAACCCTAAAGACAGACAAATGAATTGTTTCACGACTATTAGATTGATTATTGAGATTTCTTTGGCTGTCAAAACAATCCCAATGACAGGTTAGAACGAATTGTTATTCTTTGATTATCAAGGGATGAATTGAGCAAAACAAAATGTGACCAATTATTTAAGATGCTAGCCTATTTGTGTAAAAGCTCACAAATGTCAGAGTTTAAGAATGCATTACTGCATTTGTCATGTGGCTCTCTTGTAAAAAAAGAAAATTAATATGCAACCGATCTCTTTCTACCCAATCTGTCATATCAAAGAGTATATTATAAATCCAGATAATGTTACCGCATGTTCTTTTGCCTTGAGCAAATATCAATCACTTACATTCTGTCATTTATCAGTAGTGCATGATACTTATAATACTGCAATGACAAGTTTGAGCAGAGCACTATAGCAGGAGTAAAAATCTTCTTCAGTTTTAAAATGGTTTGTGTTCAAAACAGCTTTTTTGAGAGAGATGAAAGTGCAAACAGTGTATTTGGTTTGCATTCAAGTTCTGTTTTTAGTACTGAATGACTAGATCATTCTCAACATGCCACCATTTCTTAGAAAAGAGTGTGTAAAGGAGGTAGGGGTCGTATCCTTGATCCTTTGATATAAAACAGCATTATGTACCAAGTAGATACTTACATAGATTTAACAAGAATGCAGTTGACTTTCAGGACACCTCCAAAGAGAGCATTTGTTAAAACTGACCTACTTTCAAAAACTGAGCTTTTGGTGACATCACAAACATTAATACACAGCTTGGCATATCTATCCAAATACCATCAGACAGATTTGTAGCACCTGCATATCATTCTGAATGAACAAGATTGTAAGACAGAGTTAAAAAAGTTCATGATAACCAAAATTATTGTTTAAAATTAGATCAAAAGTGATATATCAATATAATGATTATGCACGCTTTTAATGCACAAACCACTGGAAAAGATGACACTTTATTGCTCTCTCTTTATTCCTTTATTCCTCTGGCAATGTTTGATACTCCATTTGATCTGGCAAAGCTCAACAATCAGACTTAAATTAAAGCAAACATTCTGTACAAACAATTCTTCAGTCAGATTGCACTTCATATTCTATTATGTTATAAATAAACCGAGTTCACTGTATCAATTTCTAGGTAACCTTAGATACACCCACAGAGGTGATGCTTTCTGTTTAACTACAAACATGCAAATAAAGCACGGGTGATCAGCATCATTATCATTAAAGGGCCACACACCCAGACCTTTTACAAAGTGTTGAATATATATTTGGAGTCAAAATACTCAAAATACACCACAGATATTTTATTATACTGTGCCCTTAATGTCCATTTTTGAGAAAAAAAACATGCCTCTCTTTAAATGCAAATGAGCTGCTGGTCTTTGCCCCCTTTCTAGCAGAGATCCTGTGTTTAGTTAAAACTTTAATCTTGGTGTAAAATTTCCAGACAGTTAAATATATTCTGTTTCTAGTGTTTTTTAGATTATGTCTATAGAAAAAGACAACCTGATCTCGGGGAAATTTGAAACAATTTTAAAATAGTAAAATAGATTTAAAACAATTTTAAAATAGTAAAATAGAATTCCTGTGAGATTGTGTTGAGAAATACAGGCATGCAAGATTTAAAAAAACCACTGAATTAGAAAGCACTTAATATTTCATAAGATGTTCTCCCCTGTAAATCTAGCCTTCGGAGAAACACATTCCTCATGGATCTGTTACATCATCGACTTTCCTTATTTTCCTGATTAGTCTCAACATTTTTAAACTGTATACATCAATAATTAATCCATTTGGCCAAAACAGAGATTTTTTTCAAGAATGTTTCTTTGAAATCAAATTCAATAATGGCAACAAAACATTAAAGTCTGCCATAGCTCTCAGATCTTGCACGCATTTAAAGACATCATTAAAGTCAATGCTGTTAGTTCTCAAATGTCTCTTCATGGGCTGTGCTGCAAACAATTGAATATGTTTAAATGAATGTGTATATAAAAATAGTTTTAGTTAAAAGATAAGTGCAATATAATGTATCTATATACAGCAACAAATCTTGGATTGAGGTGCACAAATCATGTGGGTCTTTTTAGAAGCCTGACATCTCCATCTACCTTTGTTGTGTAAAAGAGCGATGTTGATGTTTTGCATCTTGTTTATCTACTTCCTTTAATGTAACTAATGTTTATGTTGCTTTTAATGTGTCAACACCAGATGCTCGGATGATCTCTGTTGATGATTCGTTTTCACATGCGGTGTGTTTTCTGCAGAGGACCTTCTTCCCCTCGCCTGAGTCACATCTCTGGAAACTGGGTCATTACATCCATGCATCTATTCTCTCTCTAGCTTGTCTTCTAACAAGACGCAGATCTTACGGTTTACAGCACACCGACTGCTCAATGGAGTCTAATTATGAGAAGTTGGGATCTGAATGAATTTTCTCCAGCCTCTATGGGGAAAAACAACGCACTGGCTTAATTCCCGCTCCGTTCGTCTCTCGTGTCCTCCTGCCCCTTTTCTACCCAGATATATTACACACGTCAAAGCCCCTTCATCAAAATACCATGCTATGTTTAGATGATGGCAGGTCTGCCCTTATCCAGGTTGATGTACCAGCCTTCAGATCACACCGGAGACCAAAGCTGGTTTCAGAGGAGATGTTTGGCAAGGAGGAGGGAAGTGCTTCCTCTCCACGAGCATGAAATTTGCTCCTATTTAAGGATAGATACAGCTACACATAATCACGACATAATGTGACAGAACAGGAGAATGCGGAAGTCTTCAGAGAATTCATTTGAGGCACAAGATGAGCCACAATTGATGTAAATGACAATAAAACACTCTTAGTATTTTGTCTTCTTACATAATCACAATGTCTTTAAAGAACTGGCGTTGCATCAGCACCATGACTGATGAAATGGGTCGTAATTTGAATAAGCAAATAGCTGTCACCTAACAAGACCAAAAAAATGTAAAATATTACACTTGCCTCGGGCAATTCTGTCAGCTTGTCTGCCTAAATAACACAAAACAAATGTTGAGAACTACAGAGGTGTTTATCAGTGAACCACACGTTATTTTTTTACTTCAGGTTTATCTCCTCCATCCACTCATCTAGTCTAAATTGATTTCTTATCTGTTGATGTACTTTCAGCTCAAGGTAAAAACGTGATCTCTTTTCTGAGATTTAGACTTTGATAACTATTGATTTGATTCACGATGACACAGAAAAACCTTTTGGCAAAATACAATTGTTCCATAAACCTTTAGATTATAAAAATGAAAGAAGTGGTTCGTGAGTAACTGTGAAGGACCATTTGAAGCATTTGTATGCAAGACATTTCAAAGTATTATTTGAGCTCACATTTATAAACCAAATATCTTCAACACTGTAATTTGCAATTTTGGTGTCTCTTTGAAATTGCTTAAAACTTCGAAGGAATAGTTCACCCAAAAATGAAATCTCTAGATAAATACTTACAAAACAGATTGTCAAGCACTTGTGTGGCCAACAGGTTAGTAAGAGATCAAGAAAAATTCTTGCTTGAGTTCTTTACACAGATCTTTGGTCTCAGGTTCAGATTGAGACTTTTATCTTGGGATCAGGATTGATTTTACAGCGTCATTGTACTATCCTAATGGTGTGGGTGAATGTCAGCCAGCTCTTTAATACAGAACCAATTTAAAATAAAACATGAAACGTTTTTCAATTCGTGTATATGTCTCTTTCTTTATAAAAGGAGAAATTTGAAAGAATCTCAACTTTACAAACTGGACTCAAATTTGCCAAATCACTCACACACTCACACTCACGCTCACGCACACGCACACGCACGCACGCACGCACGCACGCACGCGCACACACACATACACACACTTTAACTCAAAAGTTAATATTAATATTAATATTAATATTTCAAAATGAATATTAATATTTCTCCTAAAATTTACACAAATCCAGATTACTTTATTATTTGTCACATTTTTATTTCTCCTAAATAATATTATTTGAAACTTGAATTAAACATTTGGGAACTTGGTCAAATCACCTTGGCTTTCCAAGAACAACCTCTGAGCAATAACATTTTCTTCTGGGATACAACATCATCTGTTTTTTCTGACATCCTGTCTAGCTTGGCAAAGCAACACTAAGTTAAGGGGTAGGACTATTTTTCGGGTTGTCTCACCCGTTCTCAATCTATTCTCTCCCTGACTTACATGAAAAGCCTTTATAGTATCCTCAGGGATGGTGTCAATCCATCACCTGTCTCTTTGAACCCATTAGCACCTCAAGCCTCCAATACAGCTTCTGACAGGTCAAAGCTCTCTGATGTTGCCATCAAGAGTCTCAAGAGTCTTATGACATTGTGGACCTAAAAAGAATTAAAAGCACAATGATTAAAGAGAAATTACAGCAACTTTTTGTAATCATTCCATCCCATGTGTGTCTGCCTAAGCCGCAGTGTTTACACTTTTCAGAGAATAGAATAGAAAACAGATTCTATTCTATTATGCAAGGAGAAATACTACAAACAGATTCTGTTTTCTATTCTATTCTATGGAGAAATACAAATAGATTCTATATAGAATAGAAAAGAATAGAATACCATATTGTCATTAGCACAGCTGAAATATGAAATTTTAATTTTAATCCTCCATAAAATGAAAAGCATATAAGAGATTCCTTTAAACTCACAGACAGACAGGAACAGTTTCACATTCACAACACTGTCTGGAGCAGACGATTGATCCACGCAGAGGACCACAGACCTGGCGACAAACTGTCACGAAGACTGACAGGAGACAAAATCTCCCCGACTAATTCAGTTCTCAACTTCAGGACAGACACAAGGAAAGCTGAGAATATCTTCTGTCTTGTCTTTAGTGATTTGGTTTGTATTGCAGTGCAAGGTCACGATTTTGTTTTCATACGCCGATTTAAAAATTGTGTCTCAAGACCTCTACGTTCTATTCCTTTCAGTCATGACTTGCTATTTTTGAACCCATAAACACGTCCTGGGCGGTTGGATCCTGTAAGATCCGTGACCTAAAAACGCAACTTTATTTTGTTGGTAAAGATTCACCATTTGTACATAGTGATTTAGGTTAGCACACATGAGGATGATGAAAGCATTCGTGTGAGAGTAGGTCACAGGCAATCCGAGCGTTCGTAAAAGTCAGAAGAAAGCAGAAGAAATTAAAGAAATGATCTAAAACACCACCAATTATATAACTTTGTGTATGTACCATGGTAAAAGGCAACAGAAGAAAACTCCAAATTCTTAAATACAATTAAGCACGTCGTGTAGCTCATGTAAACATATAAAACCTAATGCATCTACAAGTATAAGACAATCCAATGATCTTTCTGTCGCTCTTAATATCGTTTCACACATGTCTTTTGTTGCTTTATCTTTTCTCCTTGATCCCTTTCCATCTTCCTGCTAGCGCTCCATCCCAGCTCAGCACTACAGATTGAACTCTCTCATAATTACACTGGGAACTGCCACAGAACACCATTAGGATGCAGAGAATGTCTTGACATTAGAATGGTAATCCATACCGAGCTTCTGTCAGACTCAATCTCCTCTGGAGGCATTGTGGAAATGATTTGCCTGCTCAGCCTGTTCGGATTCTGCTCTCTCTTCCGATTCGTCGGAGAGCATAATAATTAGAAATTTGCATGGTCCCGGTGGGTGACCTGTCCTTTCCTGCACTGTCAAAGAAGAAATGTTCTGACTAAGGTTGTTCAGCACATATTCATTTTATTCTGCTTCATCCTAATGTCATTAATTATAGAATTCAGTTCTATAAAAAAACTCCACAAATATAAAAATATTGATTTAGGGATGTATGATATATGTTACCATAAGAAAGCTTTTGATAAGAAACAGATCGATATTCAAATTGGCCATTTACCGAGTCTTAGCATCCATCCTAGTTCTCATTTTTGCTTTTCCACATCCCCAAAATTTCCCACATTGTGATTTGTTAATGTCTTGTTAATTGGATATTTCCTTGGTTTTTATTTCAGTACTTGGGACTTAAGTTTTAGTTTAAGTATTAAAGTAACTATTAAAAGTTATTTGAAGTACTTTCAGACAGTGTAGTTTAGTAATTTATACTGCCAATTATAAGTGAACCATACTTATATAGCTTATATACTTATATTTATATACCTTTACCTGTACCTGAAGTACATTTGAGGAATATCTCAATCGAAGGGAGAATATCTCTACAAGTTTGGAGATACAAACTTTTTTCTACAATATGCTAGATATACTTAAATACACTTAGAAATATACTTTTTCTGTCAGTATTAGTATACTTAAGTGTAATTGTAAGTATATATTTTAGAGAAGCGCATAAAAAGTGGACGGATACTTGCTTATTTTTATTTTATAAATATACCAATAGCATAGGCCTATACTTGAATCAATTTTTTGTAAGGGTTGTTTAAGGCAAATGGTAAAACTCTGAATTAATATAAAAAAATGAATTATGCCTGCTGTGGTGCGTGAACAGCATAATAAAGTTGCACCATATTAATTAAAAAAAGATACATTCTTTTGATCTTTTAACATTAAAGCCGGTGAAAATGAAGCATACACACCTGAAATATAAACACCCTTGTGGAGTTTTAAGACATTCAGAAAACGTCTCTGAGAAAAGCCAAAAAGAGCCTGCTGTACACACATGGTGAAAAACGGCAGGCAGAAGTATACTAAACAGAGTAAAAAGAACCTGCTTACTGCTAAAACCAAAACAAGCAGAGCATTCAGGTGAAACAGCAGCTTTATCAAATGGAAACAGTTCTCAGTTTTCAAAAGCCGATCTCTCCCCAGACAGCAGCCAGGCAGAGGATTTGATTGGAATTAAAGTGGGATTTCAGAAAAAGTACAACAACAGATTTGTGGCACAACTCTTGTCCAGTGCTGTCAGGATGAACCTATGAATTGAGTTTGAGGAAAAGTCAAAAAAGCCTTTTAGGAAATAAGCACTGATCATATCTAAGCCTCAACATGAAGTGATGGATTTATGATATCAGATGTGATAGACGCTTGAAGTTTTTTCTAAATATCCTTTTTTCGCATCAGTAATTAGATTTAATGAAGAATGTATGGACACTTGCTTTGCATTAGCAGTTTCCACCATGCATCAAAAGTCTTTATCTATAGATAATCTCTACATAGGGCTTAGTGATCGGGGTCTAATTGTAACAATATTGTCATACGGGTTTTCTTATCTTAAGGGGTTTTTGCAACCGACTGAATACAGCTTTAGCAATTCTACGTTTTACACACACACAAAAAACATCTCTGACGCACACATTGATATCACAATATTCACACGTTCTCAAGGCTGCAGGATTGGAGAAATACTATCATCTTCCTGCCTAAATGCTGTCAGCCTGAAATATCACAATAACAACAGTTTGTAGGTTAGACACATATCATTGTGCAAATGTCACAAAGACGTGGAGCGAAGAGTGTTTGCTGAGAGAAGAGTGTTTGCAAAGCCGTCCTGGAAGTCTGGAAGAAAAGTCATATTTACATCTTTAGCTAATGAAAATGCCACATTTGATGGAATGTTTCCTGCAGTCGTTCAGAAAAATGATCAAATGAAAACAGTTAAAATCGCATGACTGGTGTTAAACTTGAAATGTTTAATCTGATGGACAGCAGCTTTATATAACTGATATGCACCTGTGGGCTCCAGTAAATTTTGTATTACATCAAAAAAAAAAGAACTTCTTTTAAAACCCACTAGAAAGCTGAAATAACTTGATAAATGTGTGCCGTGTTGTCAGTGTGTTATCTTGACCTTCAGGCTACATATTTAATTGTGCTGTTTTTCCCTTGATGCATTTTTAAAAATTCCTTTTTGAGCCAAGAGACACAAAATAACCAAACGACAGTCTTTTAATATGCAAAGAAGGGAACGACTGAGTATTGTTGAACATTTATTCACATGTCTGATTTATATTCAGACTCCAGTTTGGGAAAGAAAAAACATTACAAAATTGTTATTTCCCCGACACGGTTACATTTCTCCTGTTCAAAAAAGATCACATGAATCGCATTGCTCAAGTTTGACAGGATGTGAATATTACAGATGATCCAAAAGAAAATCTTTTTCACTTGTGTTGAGGTCTTTCAATTCATATGCCTGATAATCTGAGCTGATAAGATAAACGTTCGTACATCCATTCGATTGTTTTCACAGCCTTGTGGTGCCTTACACAGCAGTTTTCCTCTGGTTATTTAAATGATTGACAGGAAGCCACAACCAAATTCACTTCGATTCAAAACACTTCCTACTATTGACACCCATTGCTTGGCAGCTGAGAGACAACACATCTTTGCTATGTTATGCTTTTTTTCAACCATCTTACTGTAGGTTCATATGAAATTTACACAATCGTATAATATGATTGTGACTGTAAATGCCAATGTATACAGGACAGGATTAAGAGCAGCTGTAGCCTATTTAAATCAGCTCTGAATTGAACCTTTATCTCAAAGCATATTCTGACATTAAAATGCTTTGTGCAAAACTGATGGAAAGATGATTTGGATAGCAGAATATTAAGGGGAAATGTTATAAAAGGCAGGTCTTTGAATGCACAAAAACAGTTTTATATTTTAGGCTTTAAAAAGGATGTACCAAACATCATTTATACCCTCAATACAGAATTCAGTTTCTTCAGTTGCTATGGGGACATGTATTTTTCATATATCAGGCACTTTTTTCAGAAATGCCATAGAACAACCTTGTTTTTGTCTCAAAAACGGCTTAGTGTTAGTTTAATATTTTAATACTTTAAATAGCTTGTTTTTTTTTTTACCACAAAAGAAGAATCGAAAGGATTTATACATGTTACAGGTTCCTGATGACACCCTGATAAGGAAACCTTTAGGGTTTCCGAATTTAAAAACCTTTTATTTTTGTAGAGGAAAAATCTGAGTAAAGTTTGTCATTATGTTTCTGCATTAGATTTGCAAGAACATTTAATTCCTAAAATCACATCTTTTCATCTATTAAAATAAAATAGGTTATTTTCATTGTACATCAACTTTTAAAAATCTCACGTGTATCATTCCTGAATCCCATTTTCACAGTAAAAACACAAAAAATACAAGTGTATTTTATTTTTAAATAAATTGTACTATAAACATATTGTATTGCTTACAATATTTTGTCAGAAACAGGGGATTTAGTGCTTGTTTGCATGATCTAATAATAAAATACAAACCAGACGCATCACGTGTGACATTTTCATGCAATTGAAGTGTGGCGCTATTTAATTAATTATTTGTTTTGGTCACTATATTTAGAACGTGACCCATTTTACATCCTCACAAACACAACGGTGGAAAGTACAATGAGGTTTTTTTTATGCCAAAAGAGTGTGTTCTCCAGCTTAAGAGAAATCTTAAAGTTTAAATATAAAAGCTAGGCCAAAATTCCTTATTAAGCAGAGCATAGCAGGGCAACACACATTTATATTTTATAAATTAATAAACTTTTGTAATGACTGAATTGACACACTTAGATGACCCGAAGAGCAGTTTGAAACTGCATCCCTAAATGTCAAATATATGTGGACATATGCAGTAAGGTGATGTCCTTCAGTCAAAATATAAGTTGCACTTTAAATATAACTGCATATAACTGCGTATAATGTCCTTCTATCTGCTTGATGTTATAATAAGCCACAAGAAAACAGAGGAAGTTTTTATTTCTCAACTACATCATGCGCACTGATTAAGAAGCTAATTTGCATGATTTAGGCCTATAAAAACCCTGTGGATAACACAGCACACGTCTAATGTGCTAATGTGCTCTGAAACGGAAATGCTAATGAAAAAGTGATTGAAATGCGCCAGTCACACCAGTGTTTGTGTGATGGAGACACATGAAAATTCATGATGATTCTCTGCACTTCAGCCTTTTCCACTGGAAAATATGGCAGCACATTAAAAAAAGTTTTCATGCAATGCATCCAATCATTTTTCCTTAAGGACCTGAGCTGGTGTTGTTTCTGCAGATAATATGAGCCGGCTTCTCGATTACTACCTGAATGCAAGTTTTTTTAAAACACATTTTTAATAAAATACTACTGTTTATTACTCATTTTCAATTTCAGAGACCACACAAATTTCTATTGTATTTGGAGAAGAAAGCAGATTCTAATGAAAGAGCAGGTATGAGAGAGCATCTGAACTTCTCTCTGCACCTCCGGCTCACTGCTTGAATGTCATGCAGAGGATAAGAAAAACACCCCCAGGAAAGCGAACAGAGATTCTCTTTTAATAGCGCTTTCCTTGCTCATCAATAGACTCCTGATTCTGCAGACATGGCCAGCGACATTAAAGAGAAGGAGAGCCGGGGCCAGCAGCCCCGAGTAAGCTGTGTGTTCTTTTATCTTGCACAGAGAGAGATGAGCGGTTTCATTTAATGCGGACTTTGCCCTGCAGCGAGGCGCAGCCATCAGCGTGTGTTGTCTAGAGTCAAAGGACAGGCCGTCATTGACTGTCTGAAAGAATCCAGAGCGTATAATAGAAAATAATCAGTACAGAACGTTAAATATTTATGCAGTCTTCTGAGGCCTGATGCATTGACATCTCATTGTAAAAAAGACAATTTACTCCAACACACCTTTTGTCAAGTGTGTTCACTTTTATATTGTAACTTTTGGTATTTTTGTTATGTGATACAGTCCAAAATGAAAATTCTGTCCTGCATGACTTTCTTTCTTCTGCAGAACACAAAAGGAGATATTTTGAAGAGCTAAGAAACGTTGGACCCCATTGACTTGCATTGGTTTTATGTCCATATAGAAGTGAATGGGGGAACCAACATTCTTCGAAATATCTTCTTCTGTGTTCTAAAGGTTTTTTATAACTTTAGCATTTTTATAACTTTTTAATACTTTTAAGGGTCACTGTACAAAGTAATTTTGTAAAAGTGATTTTATCAACTTTTTAGTACGTTTTTTATATTTAAACATACGATTATAATGAGCATTAATGATTATTTTCATACGTTTGTAATGTAAACATTAATTTTATACATCAACTTCACACGTCCCTGCTTCATTTCTCTATGCAGCAAGGGGTCCTTGGCCTGAAAAGGGTTAAAACCTTCTCTATTGCTCACATGAGCTCACTTTAAACTGAATGATGCTCGTGTGGTTGCTATGGACACATGAATGCGAGTCAGAGAAACCATCGCCTTACACAAGACAGGGAATAAAAGTCTAATAATATAATGTCTATTAATAATTTGTGTTTATGTTTATGATGCACTTTATATCATCACTTGAAATGACATGAGAAAGTGTTTTCTCTTTCCTGTGTCTCTTAATTGTACTTGAATGTAATTGAAGCCTTTGAAAAAAAGTTTAAACAATTTTCGCTGGGTTTGGATAATTGAATATATCTTGTGAATATTAGATGTAACAAACAGGAGATGTCAGGGTTCATCTGCTGCACATGTTTGCATCGAATAACATAGTTAACCACATGAAACCCTATTGACTTGGAAAATAGGTGCTATTTTTTTGCCACGAGGTGGCGCTGACGTACAAAATAATGACGCGAATTCACATGAACCTACTGACTTTAAAATAGGACAAAGTCTCTGCGTTCTCTCTGAAACGTTTAAATTAAAATACATGTAGCATCACCAAAAGTGATTAAAAGATAAACACGTTTGAAATAACCATTTAATTTGAAAAACTGAATATGTGTGACAAGCAGAGCAGAGTAAATAGCAAATCTTGTTCTTTCTGGCTCGAGGTTAAACTCCTTTAATAGGATTTATATAATTTAGCAAAGTAGTATTAACCGAGATCATTCTGGAGCTTTAAAGGATCATTTAGCATGCAAGGTGTGACCTGTTATTCGTTTTTGTATTTTTTTTGCCATAGTTACAGTAGGCTATGAGATAAAAAAAAAGATAAAATATTTATCATAATGCAGCATACTTCAATAGCTGAAATACAAAAATAAAAAAGTTTCTTGATTTTACTTAAGATTTTGTTGTTTAAAAGTAACACAACTATCTGAATACAAATAATATTATAACTTTTATTTGGGACAGTTCTCCCAAATATTCTGTCATCATTTTCTCCAAATCTGTAAATGTCTTTGTTCTGATAAACCCAGAGAAAAATATTTGGATGAATGCTTGTAACCAAACAATTCTTGGCCCCCATTGACTACCATAGGAAAAATGACAATGGTAGTCAAAAGTCAACTTAAGGGTCAGAAATGAAGACAGAATTTTCATTTTTCATAGGGTAAACTTTTCCTTTAACCTTAATAATTATACTAGTAGCACTTTTGTTGTAATTAAGATTAGCATTTTCCAATAAAAATACTGTCAAAATATATATTTCAATAAAATTATCAATGTAACATTTTGTATTTACTGTAACAAGATTGAACCTATACATCCCGAAAATTGATACACTAAATCAAATTGATTGTCCTGTTGCCCTTCACTTTGTTTCATTTGCTGTTTTTATTTAACTTTTTTTGTGATCGGGATGTAAAGATGTGCCTTCCAATTCTGTCTCAAGTTTGTGATTTGTTTCATTGTATCTGATCAATCTTTCCCAAACATTAACAGAAATGTTTTCCTTTTCTACCACACAATAACTTTCTCCACCAATTAAAATGTTCCTGGGTTGTGTGGACCCGATCTAGCCCACATTACACTCATGTGACAGATACTGGACAGCCACTGATGTCTAATGAATTACTGGCACGCAATGTGGTCAGTAACTGGCGGGGTAAATTAACAGGTTGCATGCAAAGTTTTGAGTCAGAGCCAAATCTTGGAATATTGTTTTTCCTCAGGCTTTCTTTTCTAACCCTTACTCTCCCCATTGGGAGGCACATAATCAGATAATCTCATTAGTCTAAACAAAACATTTCAGAGAATGTCAAAATCGTTGGCCACATATTTTCACAGAGGCTTAATTGTGCGCCCGTAGTGTTTCAATATGAACCATAGATCTGCATGTTTAAAGTCACCTAGCCTAGCATGGGCCTCTGCAATTTTCATTGAATTACAACATGTTACATATCATATGCACATGCACTGCATTTCCACGGATTGACATTTACAGTAACAGGGAAGTGGAGGCACCTGGCCTATTACCAAAGGGACTAAAATTCTACAGAGCAATAAAAAAATGTAGTGACTATAAATTAAATTATTTCTATTACTAACAACACTTGATACATATGGTTCATTTTAACCCATTTCTCCCAAACCCAGCTTCTTACTCAAACACTTATTCTTTCCTCTCCTGGAAACGCATAAAAACGGAGTTTTTTAAGAACTTCCAGTAACCGTCAACACCTGCCGCCACGAATAACCTCAGCCAATTACGGTCCGTCCCAAACCATTAAAAGGTGCGGAAGGGGGAGGAAGGTTAAAAACAGAAACATACAAACATTTAGGGAGGGATGAGCTATATTTAAAGAAGGAAAACATTTGAAAATGTCATGTGTAATGCACATTTTAGACCTAAAAGCATCTGTATTTATCAGAATAAGATCCTATCTGACAATAATGAGACAGAAAGTAAAGTACACAGTAAAATGCTCCCACAAGCAGAGTTTTTATACCCAGGTCAAGTGTGTTTCATCTTTTACTGGATGTCACCTGAAAATGCCCCTATAGTGTCATGTAAAGAAGGGTCAAGCCCAATGTCAGAGGTCAGTCGACCACTCCTCTGTCCATCTGCTCAGGTCTCATTCCACCGGTTGGAAAACTCAATAAACAACAAAGGTCAAGATCTGCCTAGTAATAAATTACTATTGGTGATCTTTGTGTGTTAAAAACATAAATATTTTATGCAAAATTCCTTACTTTTTTGGTGGGCTTGATTCACAGGGACCACCCTAAAAACTTTAAGTTTAAAAGCTGCCTTAAGCATTCATATAGCTCATAAAATAAAGTCGAATTTGATTACATTATTTTTATAAGGTAAAGTGATGTTGGTGGTATTTTTCACCGAGTTCTGAAATATGTGTTAAAGTGATAAATTGTGACTTACACTCTTAAAAATATAGGTGCTTAAAAGGTTCTTCACAGCGATGCCATAGAAGAACCTTTTTTGGTTCCACAAAGAACCATTTAGCCTAAGGTTCTTTAAAGAACCATCTCTTTCTTACTTTTTTATAATCTGAAGAACCTTTTTTCATCACAAAGAACCTTTTGTGAAACAGAAAGGTTCTTCAGATGTTAAAGGTTCTTTATAGAACCAAAAGGTTCTTCTATGGCATCAAAGAACCTTTTGAAGCACCTATTTTTAAGAGTGTAGGTGTAATACTATATCAAACCCACAGAGGGCATGTGTGTTAAAAGATTAAACATTTGAAGCTTTTACTATAAGTGAATGGTCATTGAGAGTCAAAAATAAAGAAAGAAATAGAAAAAAGAGCACAATGCAAATAATTGTCATTTAAAGTCATATGACAGACAGATATTGTGTTTGTGGACTCCCTCATTAATGAACATATGCAGATGCTTCATTGTCTGCAATATGCACTTCTCTCTGTATTTTATATCATTCATAGTTACTCGTGGTGTAATGAAATGTGTACCGAAGCTCTGTTTGAGGCACAAGTTCTGCCATAAATGGGTCTGTTTAGCTGTAGAGTTCACGGCCTGTGCCGCAGGTTTGTTAAAGTGACTGAACGTGTGAAAGCTCTTCTAAACAAAGCCTTCTGGCACCAGTTCCAAGGAAATCTACTGGAGACCAGCTACAGCTTATTAAACTGAAAAGAAGTATATACTTCTAGTAGAAGTGTGTGTATTTAGATATCTGTGAATGCATTTGAGTTACAGTCTGTAATGGAGGTTTATGAATCTTCATGGTCCAGTATTTTTTTGTGAATGATGCAGTGATACTGTGGAAAGTTTTCTCACACGAGCCTCTTACACGCACATGAGAAATGAATATCTCAGTGTGGTGACGGTGCTAAAGCAGCAGGGCTGGCAAACAAAAGATCTCTGGTCTGGCCTGTGAGATGTGAACAAGTGAACGAGACATTTAACCTCCGGCTGACCCAGGAATATTGTACCTGTAATAGAGAAATATCTTCTTCATTTTTAAAAGAGCTTTGCATTAACATTTCTGCAACTTCTGTATCTCTTAAAGGGACAGCTCATTCAAAAAAGAAAATTCAGTCAACATTTATTTACTCTCAAATCTGTATACTTTTTTTTGTTCTGATGAAAACAGAGAAAGATATCTGGAAGAATGCTTGTAACCAAACCGTTCTTGGCCCTTATTGACTACCATAGTAGGAAATAATACAATGGTAGTCAAAAGTTCCCCAGAGCTGTTTGCTTTCCTACATACTTCAAAATATCTTTGTTTTTAACAGAACAAAGTTGATAAAGTTTATAAAATGTATAAAGCAATTTTCCTACTATGGTAGTCAATGGTGGCCAAGAACGTTTTGGTTACAAGCGTTCTTCCAAATACAGAATTTTCATTTTTGGGTGAACTGTTCCTTTAAGAAAAACATATTTTCTAACTACATAGTATATTTTATAAAATTTACTTTCAAATGAACATGAACTTTACAGCAACATTTTTAAAGCTGCAATCTTTAAACACCGTTTAATTTTTTAAGTTTTTTGTTTTAACCTGCAAATATTTTTTCTCTATATATTGCCATATTGATTCAAAACAAAACTGCAGGTTATTTTACGTACTTTTCATAATTCGGGTTAAAGTCAAATGACGTCAAACTTACATCTCCCAACAGCTCAACATATAAATCATTATTATAACCTTATTGTAAGGAATTGTGGTAAAGAGAGTTTGCATCAGTTTTTATGTACATGCTCAATATTTATTATTTTATAAAAAGAATTATTTATCTCTAATTCGATTATATTATTTATATTTCTTGTCATTTACATCACCTGGTTGGCACATGCTTCATTCTGATTGGTCGGTTTCTGCTGTTCTACTGTATTCCCTCAGACCTCAGAAAACAAGTCTGCCTGTGATAAATCATGTATTTCATTAATGTTGTCAGTTTGTTTTTCTTACTTTTATGCAATAGATAAATCTGTGGACAGGAAGTGCATCACAGAATCTAAAAAGAAAGAGCATCATTTATTCTGCAATGCCACAAACAGCAACACAGACATTTCTGCATAGCTTTAAAGAGTCTAAGTGGGGGGTTAAAGCTCTGGTTTGTTGAGTAAGTGTCATCTGGTCTGTTTCATGCTGTCTGTGATGTGACTGTGACCTTTGACCCGTCCTCAAAACCACTGCCATGTGCCAGAGATACAGAGCGTGTGTCCAAGGCTACAGTCCACAAACAACCATCAACGTTGAGTCTAAACCGTGCGTGCAATGAAGTACTTGAATGTAAATCTTTCCTGTTTGTTTCACCTTTTCCACGTTTCTAAACGATGTGATTTTGGTCGTTCTCCATTCAAACAGATTGTGGAAAATAGCTGCCACGGTGAATTGGTTTGCCTTAAAAGGCACTTGGATGTAGTTATTTAACTGAAGTATGTGACATTTTGACAAATATTTTATTCCGTCGCTTTCTCTCCATCATAACAACACATAGTCAACGTTCCCTTCCTGTAACCGGCACCAGATTCAGACATCAGCTAACACCGTTCCAAATCATTCCCATTTTGAAAATGAATCTCATTTATTGCTGTGGAAAGGAAATCGCTTTCATTCTTTCAGATACGGTACAGCACAGTCAGGAGGAGGGTGAGCTGTTTTATTTGCAGCAGAGAAATGTTGCATTAGAGGTTCTCCCATATACTCCGTGTGTGTGTAACGTCTTTATGACCGAGACACTGATGGCTTTATACTGAGCACCGTGTGGAAAAATCATTCCGCTTGAGTTATGCTTTCGTTGGCACCAATGCATCATGAGCCCAAGTATATTTATTCTGACACACCTTATTCCAAGAAACGGAGGCTACTTTGGTGCTTCATACGCTTGGACGTTTGGCCTTTAAAATGACTTGAGGAAAAGTAGAGGAAAAACAAGTATACTTCAAGTACTTATGTAAAGTTAAAGAGTGTTTCTCAAATGCAAGGACACATCCTAGTGAGGCTAGAGTACGTTAAACGTGCGCATGGCAACGTCATCACTTTTCCACCTCCGCAGTTCCTTTAAAGAGAGTAACCACAGAAAAATAAATAAAATCATAGACGGAGCCCTTCCTACAGTTCATTTTATTTTCAGCCGTGCATAAAAATGTTGTGCAACACAACGCAACAATTTATTTTTGGCTCATGTTAGCTCAGGTCCATTAAAAAATATTAACAGATACAATTTTTCATTTTAATAATGTCATGTACCATATTATATGTCATTATACATATTTAATTACTAATTCTCCGCAATTTTTATCTTTTATTACCTAAACAATTATGTGAAAAAAGTGCACACTGGATTCTTACAATGTTTTTTGGGAACGTGTGCAAAGAATTGTGGGTGATTTGAGGTCGGGAAGGATACAGTTCATGTATGCTTGAAAACAGACTGAACGAAGGACACGAAGTGTAAGGTGCCTTCCAAGCATCCTTCTATTTGAGATGTCCTTCGACGGCACTTGATGACGTGGCAGTCGAGATTTGCAACCTGCCCAGTACGCTTCCTTGCATTTGAGAAAGTAGTTTTCTTTAAGAACTTAATGTCATATTTTTGGATGCATATATATTCTGCTCATGAACGCTTTTGTGGCCCAAACTTAACTTCTGAATCACATCCACAAAGAATAGAGTCCCTGCAGATTATTTCTGATAAAAAGCAAAAGAAATAACAAGTAAATGACATTAGTTAGCAAGTTAAAAGTCTAGTCAGTATTATTTTGGGTTACCAGTAGAAGAACTGTTACTTGGCTAAACTTAAATGTGACACGACTCCACTTTTAATGAAGCTCAAGTCAACTGCAAAATAAAAACCTTGGCTGTGTGCCGTATTTTTAAGTCTGACAGTCTAAATAAATTAAGGTGCTTCACAATGACATAGGAAAACCTTTTTGTCTAAACGGTTCCATAAAGACAAAAGGAAGAAATGGTTCTTCTATGGCATCGCTGCCTTTTAAGTATCTTTATTTTTAAGAGTGCACATGTCAGAAAAATAAGAAAGATGTCACATATACTTAGGAAAGCATTTAAAAAAATATATGTTTAGCCTGTGCTACACCCTGTCCTAAGTACAAACCTCAGTGAATAGAAAACGTGAAACTGTTTGCCGTTCAATTCTAGTTAATAACCTATTGGAACATCACAGACTCTTGTGTGGCTGTTACCTCAGGTGCAAACATTTCCACCAAACATCAGATGACTTCATCTGTGATGTTTGTGCTGAAGTAATGACCTTTACGTGTCTTCTGGGGAATTTCCAGTAGTTTCTGCCCAGACAGAGAGCATGTTTCCTGGAGGCGAAACAACAGAGGGTCGGGACACACGCACAGCTAAACACACCTGAGCACAAAAATCCCCTAACAATCATCAAAGAAGTCAAGAAAAATATAAAGTTCAAACCAGAGCCATATGACTCAGCACAGAGATCTTCTCATACTGAACTAAGTTTGTCTTTGGGCCGTTAGGTTTTACGATCACGTGAAGCATGACCCTCTGTTTCAATCCTATGGTTTTATTTATGGCTCATCTTGAGCTCTTTGTTTTCTAGCAGGAATGCCGGGAATGCTGCAGGCTGCTCTCTTTCTGTCCCAACAAGACGCAGACAAATAGTATTGGCACGTCGTTTTAAACACGACCTCACCCACACGCACTCCCACTGCAGGACATCAGGGCACAATCTGAGGAATGCAAGACGCTAACAAGAGGGTCAATTTCTCTTTGTCTTGTTCTGTTTCCCTCTTTTTCCATCTCCTCCTACAGTAACATACTCAGCTGCAGTATGTCAAGCTTTATGTTCTTTCATTGACTTTAGGATTAAACAACCTGACACATGCAGCATCATACACCACTGTATATTAACACCGGGGCTAGTTGTCACACTGAAACATTTTTTGTTGCCCTAAATAGGCTAATTAATTAAGTACACTGAAATTGGTTTATATTTGAAATTTTTGAGTACTTTAGTATTTGTTTCTATTAGTATTTGAACATTTTTAGGAAGTTGAAAGGACTTTTAAAGCCAATTTCATTGTACTTAAATGAAAGGATAGTACACCCCAAAATGTCACTCTTTTCCTCGCCCTCTTGTTCATTTCACAATAAAGTACATTAATTGAATTGAACACAAAGAAGATATTTCGAAGGATGTTGTTAACTGGCACCCATTCACTTGAATTGGTTTTGTGTCCATTCAATAGAAGTGAATGGGTGCTGGTACTGTTCGGTTACAAAAATGAATAAACAAAAATGTTTTGGTATTTTCACCACTGTTATAGACAAAAATGTGTTAATTGAACATACATTGACCTCTTGTGACAACATGCCCCAATACCACTGGTATGTATGGGGTAAGTTGTCACAATGCAACCTGCCATTACATTTATCAGCCTTTCAACAAAAGTTAAATAGTAGACAGTATAAGTCGATCCAATAGTTAGTATACGATAAGAAATATTTTGTCCCAGGAACACCGACGATGATGATGTTGTATTAACCTCACTGTACTACAACTAGACTCAGTCTCACCTAAACAGACATAAAAGTTAATAAAGTAATGACACAAAATAACAAACTAAAGTTATTTATTTATTTCATATTTAGCTTCACAATGTAAAAACATATATGCCTTGAAGTATACACTATTAGGATTTGGTAATGTGGTTAATGAAACAATCATAAATATATCTGTGCATGAAGGGTGTTGTGATGACATGGCTTGCATTAATTTAAACAGCGTCATGTTGTGCATTGACATCAGTACACGAAACAAAACATTTGATCTGCATATACAATAGAATTGCCGTCTACGCATACTAAAATGCTTTCAACTTAATAGGCACAATGGGTGTGTTATCTTTCAAACAAAGTATGCAGAGCCAAACATAAAAAACATACTCTGGTCAGCCTATTCAGTCCACTTTCCAAATGTCACATTGCACGTTTTGATTTGACAAGCAAGTCTCTCCGTGGAGCAAATTCCCTTTGGTTCTCATTCAAAGTCACAGCCTAAGATATCGGCTTATTCATAATATTAAGTACGTCATCCAAAATGGAGGGACCCAAGTCAAGTTCGAGAGAAAAAGTGGATCCTGTGACTTGCGTGAGCGACTCCTGCGAGTGGCTCTTGCTTTTGGAGAGCTCAAAGTCAGAATCGCATAAACGGCCTTCTTCCACGCCACTATCTCTGTCTGCCCAGTCACCCTGGATGCTGAACATCTCCTGTTTGTACTGGAAGTTGCCGTTGCTGTGAATCCCATTGGACATCCCTTTGTTCTCACTAACAAAGACGGATAAAAATGTTTCGAGCTCTTTTTCACCGCTCCGGATCATTTTCCTCTTCGCAGGTGATTTCTCAGGTGTCTCCACATTGTTGATCAAATGTTCGTCCTCTTCAGGAACAGGACTGGGGTCGCTTCTAAATGCGCTGATCGACTTAAGCAAGGTCTCCATTTGTACGATTTCCAGATCCTCTCTTCCATCAGAGCCTGCTGGAGGCTCATCTAGATGCTCCAAAGGGTCCTGGTTCACAGGATACATCGCGGTGGAGATCAAAGGTAGAGTCAGCGCTTGGCTGCCCCCGATGGTTGGGAGGGAGATGGCGTTCTTCAGTACCGGCGATGGCGTTTCAACACAGGAGGCGTCGGAGGCGCTGTTGGCCCTCGTGAACACACCTTGCGTGCCATACTGTGGTCGAACAATTCCACCTTTCCCAGGTAGAAGCTCAAATTTCCCTTGCAAGAACGACATGTCGCCAAATGCATCGCACTCTCCACCTTTTCCAATGTGTATAGTGTGGCGAAAATCCCCGAGAGGCGGGCTGATCATGTCAGGGGACAAAATGTCTCTCAGACGACATTTTTTTCCTTTCTTACTGTTGGTGGATTTCAGGTAGATGGGCATTTTGGCTGGCATCGCTGCTTTAGACTCCAGTAGGTACAGAGAGAACAGAGGAACACTCTGGAATATTGTAAATCTTTAGATGTATGATGAACTTACTCCAAAGTCTCCCAAAGGAAGGGAAGGGGTTACATTCTCAAAGAGAGGTTGTTTTAAATATGTCCTTAATTCTTTGAGATGCAGATCATCCAGGTCAAATGTTTGGAAAATGTCCCTTACCTGGGAAGACAGAGAGATTTTTTTATTTTTATGGCACTTAGTGTCAAATATTTATAGTATATATAATATTCTAGTGTATTCATAAAACAAGAGAGTACAATATTTTATTATCTTAAGTCAAAGTACATTTAACACCGCATCCTAAGCATCTGAATGCAATCTTTCCATGGCACGAAAAAATTCAGATCAAAGAAAACCTTATCTCTAATCTGTCTTTTGAAGACGGAATAAGTAAAAACATTGAAATAAATTCTAATAATCTATGCTATTAAACCTGCAGATAAAACTCAAACTCAGAGACGAACAACAAAACTGCGTTGCCAATAATCTAAAAGCAGTTTCTCGTTGCGAACCATGTTATTAGAAATGTCAAAATGGAAGATTACTATGCAAGTGACACAGAAAAACACGACTGCTGTGTTAATATGACACAGCTGGATCTCAGTGTGGTTGGAGACAGACGGTATGACTTGTGGGGGATGATATGTGGAGCACAGATGGAGAGACAGACAGAAATAAAGATAAAGTCAAGTCTGACAGTGTACAAGAGTCTGAAGATCAGATGGAGGGCTGAAGGAGCTTTACATGAGACTTAGTGATATGCTCTGGTTTTAAGGTGTAGAGTGGCTGCTAGGTGGACAGACAGACATTACAAACCCTAGAAGTTTCTAAAATAACTCTCAAAAACAAGCCATCATGATATAAACAAGACTACACTGTAAAAAATCTGCAGTTTTTAAACTCATCTTTTTAAGTTTTTTTTTTTGCATTGGATTTTTTGAGTTATACTGACTTCCAAAAGTTGAGATAACTTACATAATTGAGTCAACTCAACAAGATTGGACAAAACCATTGGATTAATTTACTAAATTAAGTTCAGCTGACTACAATCCAAAACATTTTTTTACAGTGTAGCTGTCATTCATTCCGAAATCACAGTCAAGTTATTAAAGCTATTACTGTTGTTTTGATAAACACAAGTCAAGAAGCTTAAAGAGAGAGGATTTCTAGGGATAAAGATGAGTAAAAAGAGCAGAGAGGAGAGGCTTACACACACATACAGAGAGAGAGAGAGAGAGAGAGAGAGAGAGAGAGAGAGAGAGAGAGAGAGAGAGAGAGAGAGAGAGAGAGAGAGAGAGAGAGAGAGAGAGAGAGAGAGAGAGAGAGAGAGAGAGAGAGAGAGAGAGAGAGAGAGAGAGAGAGAGAGAGAGAGAGAGAGAGAGAGAGAGAGAGAGAGACTACAGATCATAAGAGAGAGTTGCCCATTTATGGACATATTTCCTTTTGAGAGGTCTTTAAACACCGACTCTCACCGACACACTGCTATCATGACTTTAAAACACTCTTAGAGCCATTTTTATTTCAAAAGAAAATAAGACACGTGTCAAAAGAGCTTTTTGTCAGAGCTCGCATGCATGGATGATTCATCAGGTCCTGCAAAAATTTTGTCCCCTAACCGAATGAATGGCATTATTCATAGTCATTTCGATTCTGCGTGTCGGTTTTAGTCCCAGCTCAAAGAGATGAGTTCAGAGGGCTTTAAAAGCATTTTTGGACACTGATGCAGCAAACCACAAATAAACCTCGCTGGACCAGCGAACGGAAGACTATTTATAATTGTGACAAACATCGGGATGGCTGGAGAATGTGTCGACATGTGTCAGTGACTGTGTTTGTGTGTGTGTGTGTGTGTGCTGCGGTACCTTAGGTGTCACAGCTCAAATGGAGATGTGCTTGGATTATATAGGAGCTGTGCCTTTTCTGCAGTGAATGCTTATCCCCCCAAAATTCTTCTCTCTCCATCTCTGTGTGAAAGCATTCAATCATCTCTCTGTTTTAATCTTTAAGTCACTTTAGTCTGGAGTGTTGTTGTAGATGCATGCACAGCAACATGATGGTTTTTGGTTGTGTGGTTATGTTGATGATAAAGCTCGCACATTTTTAAACAGCACCTGTCACGGCAAGATCAAAGAGAGCATGCGTGTGAATTCCTCGGGAGGCTTACATATGAAAGAAAAAATCCACAAAGACCTCTACTTTGAGTCTCTTGCTTCACAGATTTCTCTCCTGAGAATCTCTTAAAAAGATGACTTTGCTCCAATTTGTCAAGTCAAGTCAAAAGTCAAAGTCAGCTTTATTGTCAATTCTGCCACATGTACAGTACATACAAATGGAGGATTGAAATTGCGTTACTCTCAGACCCCAGGTGCATACAGATAACATAGAATAACATATATCAAAAAAATATATCAAATTACAGATAAAAATTTAAGATACCAAGGTCCGATTTTTAAAAATATTTTGTATTACTCATTCAACAGAATAGCATCTAATGTATACACATTACTTCTAGCTTTATACTTTTCAGACAATATTTTTACAAAGCTAATAATCACCGTGCATGAAACTGATCTCAATGAGGAACCTCAGAGCAATACATTTGTTAAAACAATTATGTTTTAAGCTTGGGGTTAAAATCCCAGCAGGTGTAAAGTGCCTTTGAATAAACTTTATGACTCATAACAATAACAAACAACTCAAGCCAACACAACAATTAAGCATGTGTGAAGCTGAGCTTTTTAAGTAGAGCAGCTGCCTCACGCTCCTTGATATGAATTTATCTCCGGGTCATATCCTGTATGCAGCTCTTATTTCTGGAATGAGTCCAGAGGCAAATGTTACACTTCCAAGTGCCCTGACGCCCATGCAGAATGCAGAGAGGATCTATCTACCCCCCGCCTGCCCCCATCATCACACACACCCCAGAAGTGTATGTCAAAAGGCTGCTGTTGTCTGAATGTGCCGAAGCTTCTTCCTCTACCCTAGAGGTCCAATGAGACACAAGATTGAATGGAAAGAAATGTTTAAGACTAAATAAGACAAAATGAGATGACATGAGACAACGTGACATTAAATGAGTATTAATGAATATCCCTAATTTGAAAGCTGTATAAAAAACTATAAAACAGAGGGACATAGAATGAGATGGACTGAGACTGAATGAGACAAAGTAAAATACTCTACAATGAGACTAAGTGAGACATACGCCTGAATTAAAAAGACTTAGACTAAAGACAAAAATAGGACTAAATGAAAGTGAATGAGACATAAGTCTGAAATGGGTTGTTTGAAAGACTGAAAAAAGACTGAATGAAACAAAAATGAGAAAGCATGAGACAAAGTGAATGAATCTGAGGTTTAGATTAAATGAGCCTTTTAGTCGGAACGAAACAGACTAACACACAATGAAAATAAATAAGACATGAGCATGAATAAGGTCTGAGAAATGGCTAAATGAGACAAAAATGAGATGGCATAGGACACAATGTCACATAAGACACAAGCCTGAATAAAGTTGGATTAAAACAATAGAAAAAGACTGTATGAGACAAAAATGAGACAAGGTGAGACTACATTAGTCAGAAATGAGGTAAAGATTGAATGAGACTGAATGCCTGCATGGGGATATGTGCAAGATATTTAAAATGACTGAATGAGACAGGATGAGACAAAAATGAGACGTTAAGAAACACAATGACACACATGTTGGGTCAGTTGGGTTAAAACAACTGATAAAAAGACTAAATGAGACAAAAATGAGACAAGGTGAGACTACATGAGTCAGAAATCTGGTGAGGATTGAATGGGACTGAATGCCTGCATGAAAAAAAAAAGATTTTTGAAGACTGTGAGACAGCATGAGACAAAATGAGACTGGATGAGATGGGGTTATACAAGACTTATACAAGACAAAAATGAGATAGGGTGAAGATTGAATAGTAAGACTGAATGAGACTGTATAAGTGTAAGAAAGATAGAATGAGACTGGATGAGACATTAGCCTGAGGAATAAAGCAAAAGAAATACAATGAGACTAAATGAGACAGGCTGAGAAAAACAAACTCAGGAGAGGGGTGAGAATGAGTTACAGTACAGGGTTTGATGACAGATCTCATTCCAATGCTTTCTCAGTACTGTGGGCACTCAGTAAATAACTCACGTGTGGAGTATGTGGGTCAGATTAATTTTAGCGCGACTGTGAGCAATAATCTAAACAGGGCTAATGATGACATACATGTACACACATGTAGACAGAGCGACCGGACCACTTCTGATTCTGCCTCTGACCTATTTTAGCCATGGCCTTTTTTGGCTGAAAGTTGGACCACCCGTCTCTGGCGGCTGGTTTAAGCAGTAGGGATGATGCTGTATTTAAAGCTCATCTGCATCGTGATGGCTTTCGGCTGTTTCTTACAGGTGCAACAACACGCCCCCACATCACACATGAGAGAAGTGGTCAAACTCTTTTCTCCAAGCCTATAGTAAAAACCTTCATTCCTCTAACCACAAGCGACCCACTCTTTTGGACAATGTTCAGAATGATTAAAGACAAACACCACAATGAGTAATGGCACTTCCATTCAGTTTGGGGTTTCGAGTCTTTTAGTATGAAAAAACCCTCAATTACACTCCGGGTGGATCCAAGGCTCTTTTCTCCAGCTCGTGTTTTACTATGTTTTTACACCCTGCAATCGACCTCAGAGGCTTCTGTTCTCAAGCTGCTGTTGTGTTTGGCTTGCTGCACGCCGAAGAGAAAGTCGAGTCGCTGTTTGCTGTCGGATGAAGGAATGTATTTGAGGAATCTGAAAAGAAGCTCTCTTCTAGTAAAACGCTTGGCTGGCGGGACAGAAAACAGCAGAGAGGAGAGGAACCAGGTGTCGGGTTGCTTTGCTCTCTTCAGCTTTTGTTAGTGCGGTTGCGAGGGAATTGGCTCGACCGATCGTGCACCACAAATTCTCGCGTGCCGTAATGACAACCATGTGCATGAGCGTGAGTTTCACAACCAGAAATAGCAAACCGACCCCGTGTAACGCACGGCGTGTCTCATGAGAATACCACGCAAGCAACTTCTCTTAAAAACTGCGATCCTGTTAAGAAATGAACGTGAGAAATTAATCCTGTTGAAAAAATGTTATGGTTTGGATGCTGATCCACAGTGAGGGATGCTGGTGTCCTATCAGACTGGCTTTATAGAAAAACATACACTCAACGTATGAGCAACATAACCAATATTCCCCCCAAAAATGTATTTAGAAAATGCGTCAATATATAAAGCACAAACATCTGCATAAATGTCTTCTGCATTTCATTTACCTGATCGTGTGTCTTTGGAGATTAACGTCCGTCTCCACGCTGTGGTTGCCGTCCAGTAGGTGCCTTGACCCAAACTGTAGTCTAGAGCTTCTGGGTGGTGCGGCGTGTTGCCGTTTTCGTCCTCTCTCTTGCTCGCTCACTCTCTCTCTCTCTTTTTTCTGCCCTTGAGCATTTACTTCTCGCAGGCGGGACGTCTGCCGGACAGCTGTTTGAGAATTCCTCTGTGGAGCTGCAGTGCTCGGCTTGTCTTTGCTCCTCCTCTCTACGCCTGCAGCACCTGTCTCTGCCTGTCTGCCTGCCCGTCGAAATGCGATTCTCTGGTGTAGTCGCGAGCCGCTTGCGGTATTTCCTGAAGAGACAGATATCAGTGATCAGTCATGGGAGGATGACTGAAGATTTGTGCAGCGTAAGAACTGTGGCGTGTCTCCTACAGAGAGAAATACAATCTCTCGCTCTCGTTTCCTTTTTTCTCTCAAGCTCTTCTGCAATACTACTGTACTTTAATTCTGTTTTTATATATTTATTACTAATTCACTAGTGAAGTTTGCACTACATACTCAATACTTTTTAATTAATATTATTATTACTGTTATTATATTTTTTTCTGATTGTATATATATACTTGCACTATTCGTACACAGCTCAGCTGCAAATTCTGCCAATACAATGTACAATTTTGTCATGCCAATAAAGTACTTAAAATTGACAACTATATATGCATATATATTATAAACAAGGTACACAATTTAAAAAGGAAAGTTCACTCAAAAGTCATGTATTCACTGTTGTGTGGAACACGAACACAAAAAAAGATATTTTGAGAAATGTCTCCAGTGGTTTTGTGTCCATACAATAGAAGTCAATGGGGGGCCGATGTTGTTTGGTTACCAACATTCTTCAAAATATCTTCTTTTGTGTTCTGCAGAAGAAAGAAAGTCTTACAGGTTTGGAATGACATGAGGATGAGATTGATTATATATTTTTTGGGCGGCCTTTAAACATAAAAACATATATGTAATAATAATAATTAATAATAATTGAAGTGTAATAGAGGAAACGCAACATTTACTTCCTCTTTTATGGATGTACTGTAAAGCAGAGTCCTGTCAGTTTACCCTCAACCTAAAATAGGTTTCCTTGGCAACATACAGTGAAGTGTTTTGCAGTAAGCTCACGTTTGACGGTGATGAGGATGGGCTGCAGGGAATGAGAGAGACTTAAGCTCTAAATCCAAGTGAGCTGCCAACCTAGACAGCATTTAAAGACATGCTTCTGATGCATAGGCGGTTTCCAACACCAGGCAACATATGCTGCTTTCTAAAATAATCTTTTGTCAGCATTGCTTGCATTCTAATTAATCAATCCCAGAATGCATTGCAACAAGCACAGTAAAAATTGTCCGTAAATAAATTATATAATTATAATATATGGCTCCATATAAATAAAAATATACTACAGTCTATCGCCCAAAAAAAGCAATGCTCACGTCATTCAAAACCTTTACGACTTAGCCTACTTTCTTATGCAAAACACAAAAGATATTCTGAGGAATGTTGGTAACCACCATTGACTTCCACTGTATGGACACAATATTTCTCATATCTTCTTTCTATTATACTTGAATTACACTTTTGTGTTCCACATAAGACAGGTTCTGAATGACATAAATTAATGAAGACAGATTTTTATTTTTGGGTGAACCATCCCTTTAAGTTATTGTTGGGTGAAACGGATGCTATTTGACAACATTGAAACCAGCTTTCTGAATGAAGTCTTTTTGTGTTTCTGGGCGTGATGTCACATGTGGAGAGCACATGGTCTTGGGAAGAATACTGAGTATTGTCCTCAAGTTTGCCAAGCTGTAGTCACTATATAAATGCTGTAAATGTTCTTGTCGAGTTTAGAGGAATGTGAGGAAACACCTCCAGTTCCACCCAAGCAAACACACATAGGCCTATTTGAGTTGAAATGAGCGCAAACTCAGTGGTGGAAATGTTTAGCTGTTTCAGAATTACTTGATTTTCCCAGTTAAATCAAGCCAGCTTGTTTTGGAGCTCAGATGGAGAACTGAACAATCGGAGCTTGTGAAACCTTAAAACTGACTAATACTGACAGTAAAGTCACTAACTGTAGTGCCAGAGATTTTGAGGTTTTACATATGTATATATAATATAATTTTCCCTTGTGATTATAAAATAATTGCAGGAAAATAAAATAAAAAATGAAACTTCTTTCATCATTTACTCACCCTCATGTCATTTCAAACCTGTATGACTTTCTTTCTTCTGCAGAACACAAAATAAGATATTTTGAAGAATTTTGGTAACCAAACAATGACCCTCATCGACTTCCATTGTATGGGCACAAAACCACTGAGACATTTCTCAAAATATCTTCTTTTGTCATAAACATGAACGACATGAGGGTGAATAAACAATGACAGAATTTATATTTTTGTTCGAACTATTCCTTTAATGTGTAAACAACCATGTTAGTTGTATTCTTCCAAGATATTTGGCGATGCTAGAGATAATAGCAAAGAAAATGCACACTTCACCTTTAACCATTTTAACTCATTTTTAGCCCTAGGTTATCATCTTTCACACTGAATGCCTTTGGCACCGCTATTTACAGTTTACTTTTGGTTGCTAAACCTGCTTCAAAGTTTATAACTTATGGCTCAACATGGTGCTTAAAATGACCTCAGTTCTGGGTTAAAAAAGTCATTAACCCTGGGTTAAGCCTAGTGTGAGAAGCCTTAAAACGTGCACATGTTGGGTTAAAGATTTCTGTTTAAAGAACAATACTGGGGATGTAACATTGTAAATCTTTGGAGATCTGTGTGAGGAGGAATTTCCTTTGGAAATGGACCAACTTGGGAAGAGTTTCATCAAGTCGAGAGTTTTTCATAGCAAAAGCTTGTATGGTGTCTGAACTGAGACTGTCCAACTGTCCATCTTTTTTATTTTAATGAATTTTGAATTCTGTACTTACCACACACATTCTTTTACTTTCCTGAGCCTTGAGCAACAAAGTGTTTTAGGTTCTGCTTGGGTCACAATGTTTCCATCTTCTCTCCGAGGGGAAAAACCTTTTAAAAAAAATAAATAAAAAAGTCTCAGGTCGTTGTTGTTTTCTATCCTCTCAAAGGTGGTGCTTCTATTCCAAAATTAACTCCATGCCACACACCCAGAGCACTTTCTTCACTGTGCGGCATCTCCATGCAACTGTGATTTTTACACATGCTGAGAAAGGACACATGAAAAACAAAGAGGAGGCAAATATAAGACATTTTGCCGGAGCCGATGGTGTAGTGGACAGTGCTCCGGCATATAGCGCGGTTGCGCTCCGGGTGACCCGGGTTCGAGTCCCGACTCGAGGTCCTTTCCTTTCCTTTCCTGACCCCACCCCCTCTCTCTCTCCCACCTCATTTCCTGTCCTCTCCTTCACTACTTTAAATAAAAGGCCAAAAATAAATCTTAAAAAAAAAAAGACATTTTCTGCTATAATATTGTAAATACAGCTAAAACTGTTGTTTTAAAACAGAAAAAAGGCCCTGGCAGACATGCATGATGCTGAAACAGAATATTTTCTTATTAAGTTAACTCTGCTTTCCTTAACACATTGACTCCAACAGCAATGGTGAGCGGCACAAAACTGAAGCAGCTTATCTAAATTACACCTCATACAAGAGCGATTTCACATCACATGAAGCACACAGGAGACAGGCCTTACCATTCATTTAAGTTGGCATTTGGCACACTGTTGTTCTAACATAAGCATAAAAATACACGTTGCATGCAAATACTGAAAACAACATTATTTCAACACTTAAAATATATATAATCGACATTCCTATTGTTTTCCTGATTTCTTGGATAGATTTTTTCAATGTATTATGGCATTCAGCACATACTTCACTTACCTCTAATTCATTTTATTGGATGTAGTGTAGAAGGAAGGATAAGGAGTGGATTCAGTACTGTATTCCCAAAAGAACTCCAGTAGCTGTTTCCTGGAGTATGTCGACTTGTAATCAGATTGTGGTATGGCGAACAGAACTGGCCATAAAGTTGCAGAAAAAACAACCCCAGAACGCATCTATTTATTCCATGAGAATAGGCAGCACACACAGAGATTATTACAGGGTTCATGTGGTTACAGAGTGGGAGTCAGAGTGATTAAAGGACCAAACGCTGTCAGTTCCCAGAATGCAATTCTGCAAGAAAAAGACAATTTTAGACTTGGAATAAAGAGCGTGAATATATGTTAAAGATTTAGTTTAGTACACCTAACACAAATGAGTAGAATGTACACAGGTCTTACCTGCTATTTTCAAGCTTTAAATTAGAAGAGGATGATTTTAAACTTATAGTTTTAAATGTTTCATTGCAGCAGAATCATTGTACTATAAGGACGGCTGTTTAATTTTCATGTGGGGTAGAGATGAAATGCCTTACTGGTAGATGCAATCTGGTTTTCATTAGATCGGGTCTGGGTTCAGGTTATGGTTGAACCTTGAAGGCCGTCAAAATCTGAAATTGCAGCTATGTTTACATATGAGATTCCATAACACGATGTATAATTTAGGTAAATCAGCAAAATTTCTACCTGCATATCTTCCATGTTATGCCGTTATCTATGAATTCCAAAATTCTTATCTTTGTGTCCCATAGGTAAACTGCACGTCACTCCCTGGAATATCCGGAAAGTCAACACAGATTATCAGTTAGTCAGTAAATAAAACATTTCAATGACCATGAGATGACCATCAGAAAACATCCATCCCACTGTTTTCAAAACTATTTTTAGGCTTGTAGGACTTCCAAAAGTTCAAATTGGCGCTGTATTAATACTGTGTTTCTAGCAGCCAAAAATGTTCACACGTTAACTAAAGTACAGTAAGTTAGTTAAATAATTTTTTTTGATTCTACAGAAAATGATTCTTGACCCAACCTTGCTGATAGGGACGTGTGAGCATTTGCCAGTGTGTTGCTTTGTAGTTGCTCTGGGCGGTTGCTTACTTAACCAAAAAAGAAAAGGTTTTTCTAATATTCTTGTACCTACATGTACATATGACTCCTTTTTTTAATGTCAATGGGATGTCTCCACAAATCAAATCATAAATCTGATTGTTTATTACAGTGTGATGTCCATAGGGATTTGCACAAAAATGCTAAAAGTGATGCTTACGCTAGCATCTCTCCAGTCTTATGATATGAATCCCTGGAGTCATGAGTGAACTATGTGACCTACCCTTGACTTCTTAAATATACGTGTGTGTGTGTGTGTCTGTGGGGGGGAGGGAGGGGTCAGGCTACATACCACAGATACTTTAACATTAAGTGTATCAATGGTCACTGAGCGTTTCCAGAAGCACATGTAAAACCACAGAGCGTGTGCGAGACAGCTGACTTCAGTGTGTTCCGTCGATCAGCTGACTGTGGAAAGACAAGATGAAATATGTAATATTTATGCAAATGTAAATAGATTACAGAACACTGTTACGAAAACTATTTGGACACCTTTGTCTACTTATGTTATATTTGTAATGTATACAAGCAACAAAATCCGCAGATATTTATATTGAAGATGGATAATGCAAATCCAATTCTTATGTAAAACATTACAAAAAGAGATGTTTGGTATTGATTCAAGCACTTTACAGTTCACAATGTGATCAAATACACCTACACGTTTACTTTATTAAACATATTTAATAAACATAAACATATTAAACATATCTGCATTGGCAGATTTTTTTTGTTGTTGCTTGTTTTAAGCACAAATTCACTTAAATGTTATATTTTTGGTTTAAAAACAATGGAATTGTTTGGAATGACATGAGGGTGAATAAATGATGACAAAATTTTCATATTTGCGTGAGCGGCCCCTTTAACTTTGTTGTTGCTTGTCCACCTCCAGCACGACAGCAAGATTGTTCTATAAAGGAAATGAAAAATGAAGAAAGAGGAGTTTCTACATTGACTAGAATAGCGCACAGTGTGGCGTAACATGCCTTAAAAAGTAAATAAATAAGCAGGGGCAGATTGTCATTAACATTCTTTCAGTGTTTGTAACAGTTATCATGTGTTCAAGGAGGGAGACGTTCGATTATCATACAGCTAGTTTCATCCCACACATGCATTGTCCAAATGGATATCCATCAGCAAACATTTGAGGGAGGCAATTTGAAGCGGGGCTTTTTTGGTACCGTGAAATATACATTATAAACATTTTGCTCAAGGTTGGGAAAATAGCAAGTTGTACAAAATGAAGCACTGGGAACAGGTCTAGTGGTCCTTGTGCTTTCCACAAGGTTAATTTTACCTACTTTATATAACTTGTATATTTTTTTAATAGAAGAAAATGTTGCTATAACCAGAATGTGTGCCATATGTGCAGTTTAAAAAGTGAAACACATGCTGAACCCTGCATATTAAAAACCTCATATTTGCAGACGATTTCTGCAATTCTGAGCTGTGATTTTCCTGACCTGTGAACTGCCAAACACTGTCAGGTTCATGAAAGTACATTCACATAATGGAAAGCGAAAAGGTGTATCTGTTGGACACCAAATGAACCGAAGAAGATCCAGATGTTTACGGTCCGACACGAATTGCATTCCTGTAATCTGACGTATTGTTTATCTCTGTGTTCCTGCAAGCTGTTCTTCTGCCAAGCAGTAACCAAAGCATCTGTCTCACAGCATCTTTCTGTACCATACGATGAATCTGCCTACACTGCTTTTCATCCAGAGATGAATCCTAAACATCATCATTACTCCACTCTCACACGTCTGACACGCAAAAGTCACTTTTACAACATCCATGTAAGAATTAATGCCAGTGCTTTAAGTGCAATATAACATTGGGTCAGTTATATAATTGGCATTTCCTGTAAAAAATCTGAATGAAACTTTAAGCGCATATGAAACATCCTGTGATAGTAATTTTCCTTCTTAATTCAAATATAGTTTAATACTTCACAAAAAATGTAATTTATTTTTTGGATGATATGCTGGAAACACTTTACAATAAGGTGCTATTTGTTAACAATTAGTTAATGCATTAGCTAACATAAACTAACAATGAACAATACTTCTACAGCATTTATTAATATTAATTCATGTTAATTTCAATATTTACTAATACATTATTAAAATCAAATGTTGTCACTGTTAACATTAGTTAATGCACTATGAACTAACATGAATAACTGTATTGACATGAACTAACATTAACAAGGATTAATAAATGCTGAAAAACTAAATTGTTAATTGTTAGCTAATGTTAGATAATGCATTTACTAATGTTATAGCACCTTATTGTAAAGTGTTATGCTTTGTAAAATTACATTGTTATAGAGAGTAAAAAACATATCAGCCTATTGAAGAAATCAAAACTTTTTGTATAATTGTACGTCTTAAAAATCCTAATTTTTGAAAACCATCTGCATTGCAGACAGTCAAAATGTGATTATTGTCATTCTCTCACCGCAAATAGTCATAAAATATCTTCCATAGCTTATAAACAATCATATCATAACTTAATAAGTTGAACACAAACATTTTTGTCAATAATAATTCACTGTGAAAGTTTTATATTGTTAGTGTTGACTGGCGTCTGTTACATCATTGTGAATGGCGTCGGGTGTGAGTCCGCAGCTGTTCGGCGTGTTTGTGAAGCACATTCCATCTGATGTTTCATTCAGTGCCCATGTAAAACAAACCAGATGCTTTACTATTTGTCCTGGGCATGTGCAAAACCACACGGCTCTTTTAAAGCAGGCCAGTCTCCATCTTCTCGCATCTTGTGGCTTAACACGCAACATACTTTATCATATTTAAATGATATATATTAGTATATTCCACAATTACACATTTGTGAGCCCAAATATTTACAAAATATTTTGTAAATCCTAAAATCAGCAGTGCAATGCTTTACCAATGTTCTGAAGTGCTATGATGACATGTGAGAGTCAATGGCATTTGACACTGTTGACATTAAAGCCAGCGGATAGTTTTGAACTTCTGAATGAGTGCAAATGAAATCTGAACTCGGAGCGTTTTCACAAAAAGTTATCAAATAGTGACAGAAAATAGCACCAAGCAGGGTAACCAGGCACGTCTACTTTCACTGAAAACAGCAGCTCAGACATTCTGCATATATATATATATATAAACAAACCTCAGCACTGACATAACGTAACCCAACCGCAATGTGAAAGAATGCAAAGATGCCTAAAAAATCTGCCTTATTCTATCACATATTCATTTTTGAACAGATCCTAAAATACATGCGAAAATTTGTGTTGCATTGTTTAAATGTGAATATGAACTTGTTTTCTTTGCAGTATTGAAGATCTGCAAACATTACATCTTTTTTGTTTGTTTAAACAGTTTTTCCAGTTTGAATTTTCTGCAAATCACAGAATGAAACAAAAAAATTTCATTTTCACTTAAACATGAAAACTGAAAATCATTTTGGAGCGGACTCTTAATTTTTCCTCAGCTGTATATCCGTGCTACACGGAAGCCAGAAATGTATGAAGGTGGACAAGCGTCTCACTGCTTTGGCTCTATTCTTTCTGTCTCTTTTGTGTGCAGCTGGAGAGAGAGAGAGAGAGAGAGAGAGAGAGAGAGAGAGAGAGAGAGAAATATCTGAGGGTGTGTAGGCCAAGGTCTTACCACTGGCATGCAGCAGGAAACAGGCATCTCTCCAGCAGGATATGGTTGCTTCACTGAGGAACAGAGATGCTTGTGCTTCCTCAAATCGATGTGGATCACCTTCCTCTCACATACAGTTACTATAATGACTTTTGCATTAGTGTTTACAGAAAATGATTTTTTCCAAAACTACAGGAAAATGCACAAAACACATTTGTTAATATGATGAATATGGAATTAAATTTGCATAACAATATTAAATCAATACTATAACAGTTATTAACCAAGGGAGTTTTGACATCTCGCAAAATGTTTTTCGAGAAAAATGTGTGTTAAGTGATGCTCAACACCCATCATGCTCATGTGTTTTTATTTTAGTGGATGTGATCGTCCCGTCATTATCGCAAAATAAACCCAGACAAGGAGTCTTGGATCTCCCTCGTGGGGTTTATTTTGCGATAATGACGGGCCGACTGTATATCACCCTGCTTTCACATCCACTAAATAAACACATGAGCATGAAATATTGAGATGAAATGATTTTATCTCACTAGTAAATTACTACCTCTGCTAAGTAAAACAGACAAAAACAATCCTAACAAGACACAAACTGCAACAGTGGTCATTTATATATTAATATTATTCTGGCAATTCAAGTTATTTTTAAATAACATTTCTATAAAGTGAATTAAGTGTCTACACTAACATTCAAGTCCATCAGATTTGTTGTTGATCTATTGCGATCTAGGCAGGTCCAGCTCACAACTACAAGCTCAAGTTGAATTCCTTAGCAGGAGACGAGTATACAAAAACAGATCAGAAAAATTCCAGAAATGACATGTTTTCACTAAAACTACTGCAACTGCAGATTATGCAACATGATTTTCCCCTTCAGGTGTTAAATTACATGAAAACACTACCCGTCCAAACTAACCCAACCAAACCCTGTAAAGTGAATAATGCAGTCCTTCCAAACATCTTCTATGCATCTGTGTGCAACATCAGATGACAGCTGGGATTTGTTTGTCGTACTTGTTCAAGCACCAAAACATTCGTGTTGGACGATCAAGTATGTGGGAAGAACAGAGACAACCAGACAAAACGATGAGCATGCAGACAACAGCCGCAAACACACATACACGTCAAAAACACAAGTGTGCCAGCGGTGTCTTGTCTGCAGTGATGAGTCAATGACAGTGATGAAAGCGCCCCCTGCTGGGATATGTCTGCATGTGCAGGAGCATGTTACTGTGCCACTGTATTGCATGAATAAAACGATTTAACAGAAACTGTGATTTATCTAGTACACATTACAATGATCTCACATGTGTTTTGGACTTTTAAACAGATCTTAACAATATCCAAAACGGTCACATTTGACATTTTATTCAATTCAGTATGATGTTACATGCTCAGCTGGGTGATATAAGTGTTGAGCGTTTGAGGCCAGATCAGCCTCAAGCTACACTTGACACACACCCATTTTTTGCACCAACCAAATCATTTCAGCGTCCATGCAGGTAGCTTTAAAGTCTGTGTGCTCACTCCAGTTCCACTGTCATTTCTGCTATTTTACCTTTGGTATACTTTGAAAATAATGTCACCTGCACTTTGTCTATCCCTTCTTTTAATGTGTATTTTATTGTTGGGTGTTATAGCACCTATACACCTTACTGATCTGTATGTTAAGTTAATATGACAATGTTTCTTAATCTTTCAAAACTAAATGATCTGGGCCATGCTCTTCACAAAGCTCTATAATTTTACTGTCAATCAAGGATTTGCCTGCATTGACACTGATGAAAATGCACTGCAAAATGATGGATTTCTCCTTTTAAATTACGTCAGATTTGAAAAACAATACTGTAAAAAAGAAATGTTGGTTTAACTAAAAAAATAAGTATATTACTTTTGAATTAATTCAACTTAAAAATATTAGTTAACATATAACGAGTTTGCAGGAAATTTATTAGTTAACTAATATTTTTTAAGGCAGCTTATTTTTTTTAAGTTAACACAATTTCTTTTGTAAGTTAATGGCATTAAAGAAAATTGTTCATAAAGACTAGTTTGTCTTTTTTCAATCTTAATTTTAAATAATCTAAATGATAAAATTATTTATTTATCCCTAAAAGACAATTTACCAATGGGAAAAGAAGGAGATTTTTTAAGTTTTATCAAAGAACAAGTAATCTAGAACACTTGGTCATCAGTAGCAAGGTTAATTTTTTTCTCTTTTTCTGAAGATTTGAGTTTTAAAAATCTTGCATGTTGCTTCTTACATTTTTTAAGGATGTTTATTTAACAACAGGAAAAAACATTTTTGCAATGCATTGCTAAAACCTTTATTAAAGTTGCTGAGCTAAGAGATCAACATCTAAGCATCAAAGGATGTAGGAACAACTTGCAAAAATAAGTCCCTTCTGATATAACACTGCACATGCACAGAGACACTGTACTGATGCGTATCATCTGCTGGTGGTATGTGAGGCCACTGACATGTACAGTATCACGTACAGTCCCCAAAGCACCGTTGCAGAGAAGAAAGAGAGCAAATCAGTTCATCTCTTTTCCTCCCCTATCGGCTCGCTGCCAGCGAGAATCTATTTTATCGTGTTATGTCACCAGTGGGGCACTAGGTTACTAAACAGGTCGTGATGAGGACAACGTTACGTGTCCTCTAAAAACATCAATACCAGCCAGCGCCCAGCGCCAGGCAATTTATGCACATTAAATGAATGTCTGGCACTCCTTTATATCTCAAAATGCTCACCTATGGAATGTTACAAAATATTCCTGGACCTCAAAACTCATCCAGGCAGCATTCTTTTGTTTCTCCGCTGGAAGTTGTGTGTGGATTTTAACTAGCGCCGAGATCTTGCTAAAGCTGATGTCACCAATTAGACACATGAACAATCCATCAAATATCAGATTATACTGGAGGCCTTACAGGATTATACAAGTATCTTTATCAACCCGTGCACAAACAGGAAAATCTGCACACTACACGTAGTTTGTATCTAAATGGTACGTTGTGCATGGAGCCGTAATTTGGTGCCAGTCAAATTTCTGGCTACCTATTTCTGGATGGAAACCCAGTCGATAGACTGATCAATGAATCCTACAGAACAAAAACTAAAAATATTAAATGCTCTCTTATTTGTAAATCACCTTGGATTAAAGCATCTGCTAAATGACTAAATGGAAATGTAAAGCATTGTAAAATGTTCACTGAACTTGCTAAAATCATATGTACTTGTATATGTATTTATCAGTCTGTATATTACAGAAGTATACTATCACAAAAATATCAACTTATTTTCTGACTGATTTAAACCCCCTTTTATTACAAAGCCCACCAGACATGCCATCATACCTCCAGCGTGGGACTATATAATCTTTCAAGAAATGCATATTTTTAAACATCATTGACAACATGCAATTTCAATAGGAACTTTATAACAGTATGATGAAAACCTTTGGTAAAAAACACATTTTTTCGATAGTAAGGTTGACATTTGCATAAAATTACCCTTATTATTTTTCTTATTTTACAAGTAGTTTGATGTCATGAATAAAATATTCCAATGCTATCTCTGTCTTGACTTTTGTTTTGCATACTCTGCATTTTAAGTGCAAAGTGATTGAGGTCTTTGCTGTGAGGACGTCCTTATCGCACCTTTCACTCTATTACTGTAGCTAGTTGTACAGTATATTTCATAACCACAATGGGAGACTCCAGTTATAAAATATCCTCAAACAATCTTATGTAAGAACCCTTTTATCTTTCCATCAGTCTTCCTTTCATAGCACAGACATTTCAAGCTCAGATAGCATCGATTGTTTTCTATATATATTTCAACATGTGTGTCTTTTGAATAACATGATCTTGCATTAAGGATGGTGAATAATCTAAAAGCTTTGGTTAGATCAGAACTCGGTCTCAGGTGGATGACAGTTATCAATCAGCTATGACTCAAATCATTCATATTAAAGCAGCGCCTACTTATTTCGTGGGTTTGTACAGTACATGTATTTATAGGCCGGTCGGAAACAATGCAGTGTTTTGGTAAAAGGAGGCATATCCTTGAAACTGCACGTAGCAATCGTAGCCAAGCATGCAAGCTCCACCTTCCACACCTTCATGTGGGCTTCACCCTCAGTACTGTTTAAATGGGGCGATACAGGTTGGGCTTGTGGATGACTGCACGTTTCGACACAAATAGCCCCGTTACATAAATATAAAGGAGCATGAAGTTACATAAGGAAACACTTTCATAAAAACAGAGAACAGCTCCTTTCATACAACAACAATAGTCATGGCTGTCTATTTCCAAAAAAACTATGCAACACCACTACAGACAAAACTGATAAAAGTTATTGAAATGCACTGGCACGCTGCACAAGAGAACCAATCACCTTTAGAGTCACTGATGTGTGTGTATGCAACCAAAGGTGTATATCTTACCTGCACTATGAAGTCTGGGAGGCCATCATCGGCGCTGTAAATAAAATGCTGCCTTTCAGTTCTACGATTTTGGCCATCAGGATTTCAGGGATGGGTGTCAAGAGTCATGTTTCTTTTAAGCATCTCCAAAAATATGCAGACAGTCCTTCTTTGTTTTCCATCTGCTGTCCAGACAGGTGGGGATTTTATTCAGGGATCCTTCAATATATGAAATGATCTAGCTTGTTATTATAAATACAAGAAAATTTGGACTGACTGACTAGCATTGTTTTTTTTTTGCCAAGCATTTACATTAATGCATTTAGCAGACGCTTTTATCCAAAGTGACTTACATTGCATTATACTATACATTTGTTTATAAGTATGTGCAATCCCTGGGATCGAACCCATGACCTGGGCGTGGCGTTGCTATAGCGTCATGCTCACCGAGCATCAGGAAAGCAAGCGTCCTAAACTCCCAAAGCGCACGAGTTACTCCACACACAACTGCGTTACATGCAAAATGAATAAACCCTTACATAAGTTATTTCAAATAAATATATTCATCATACTAATAATAAACTGTGCAGATAACCGACCTTCACAGAGCGTCGCGAAACAAGGCATGATTTTACAACGCAAACCGTTTGTAATGTCTATGTTGACAATGTTGAAATGTCAATAATCTATGACGGGTCAGTTTTCAGTTCTTTTTTATGAACGCCGACCGTCACTCACACATTTTAGAGGTGGATTGTGGGATTGACAGCGTCAACGCGCCGCAGCGCAGCTTTGGCGCAGTTTCCTCCGCTACACTCTTCAGAAATCCTCCGCATCACCAAATGCGGTAAATGTACGGTAGAGAATGTAAAGCAAATACAGTTATTTTAACTGGTATGTAAAACATATGTTTTGATCTTTATATGTGCAGAAATTAAATGTAGCCTACTGTAAGTCAATACGTATAGTTCAACAAAATGCTGTACTTTTTACTTATTGAAATCTAAATTTAATTTTGATGTACTTTGACAGTTGATCATTTATTTATTTATTGCAGTTCAGTTGTGCTTGCGTAGACATTATACGTAATAGTTTTTTTAAGTAAACATTTGCCCAAAGATGCAAGAAGCCAATCAGAGCAGCTGAAACTGCTTAGTTCAAGGCTGATCTGATACTTGTGTTTATGGACTAGACAGAAACAAACTAGAGCAGGAAGATCCACAACTGTGAAGGCCACAGATCTGCCACATTAGAGTAAGTTTCCAACACTTTTTCCAAAATTGTTTTCATAAGTTGGTTATCTTATTTTGGGAATTACTATAGAGCATTTTCTCCAAAAAACATAGATACTGGATACAGACAGTACAGTACAGACATTATGGATATAATGCATACAGTTTAAGGTCATTATAACAACTAGGTCATTTATAACTCTGTTGTGCCACTTTTAAATCTGAATCCACTTTTTAAATATGTGTTATTGTGAAGCAGTATGCTATTACAAAACTGTTCTGTTACTGACTATTAATGATTGATTCAAATGAACTTTGGCTCTTTGTCTCAAGTCCTTTAATATGGTTTTTAGCCTACTTCTCACTTATTATGATAATATGATCTGATGGTCGCACTTCGTACAGACAATATGATTGAGTAATTTAATATAATACAATAACCTTCTATTGTCAAATTGTCTATATGCAAATATGATCAAAGTCCCATAGCATTACTCTCTGATAACAGCATTGCACGAATACGCCATAGTCTTTTATGGACAAAACATTGTTTTAATTTCATTTATCATAAAATAGTTTCTTTCTACTTTGTATTTGATCATAATTAAATTATAATAAAGTAATGTCAAACATATTTTGTTGTTATTAATAATTTTTATTTCTTAACGTTGTCATCCTTAAATCGGAACCTTTAGTATCGAAAGCTCGAGCCACACGGACTATTTTTCCAGACGCACCTCTGCGCTCAAGGAAGATCAGTGCAGGTAAGATCTCGTTCTTTTAAAAATACTTGATATTTTAAATCTTTAATAATACTGTTGTTGATTTATGACATTATAAGATTGTTGCTGATGGGGGTCGTTGACTTTTAGCGCTGACCTCCGCTGCTGCACGTGTATTAAGGCAGGTCTTGTATAAAAACCTTGAGTTTATTACTGTAATTACTGGAGTTTTGTACTTTGACACTTATGTTCTGTTTCTGGCTGGCCGAATAATGGTTTTCTGTCTTTTTTGGTGCTCTTCCGAGCTGTTAAATACGATGGTAATTTTGATGATCATCTTGTGTTGGATATGATAATTTTGTTGTGTGATTATAACTGCTGTCAAGTTAAAATAAGTAGTCACTTAACTGGGGTATTGTAAGTATAATGTGTACACTTGCGATGTATGTAAAGAGGTTTTCTTTAAAAATACTACTCTGTAATAGTACTTTATACTATAGCATAATTTTGCTCAATGGCAAGGACATAAACAATATTCATGGATGGAAGTAAAAAAGTTAGACCGTAAGAATAAGATACAGGAGATATAAATTTGATATACGTTTAGCCATCTTTCTGTAATTATATTAAACAGGATTAAATATTTAAAGTGAGACAAACCGACTTACTGATGCTGAGAACTTGCATTGTGTTTTTTAAGGCAAAATTTTTAACAGGTGCAAATATTATTTGCAATGTTTGATATGTGTGAAATTGTGTTTTTTAATATCGCAGTTGTTGTCAATACCGGTATTTTGTGACACCCCTAATGTAGCAGTTTATTGTTTACAGTACTGTGCTGTATATTTTTATTAGTAAACCGGAGACTTTGACCTTGTTTAATGTTTCTCTTCCAGTTTAGTTAATGGCTGCTGTGTTCAGTTGGCAATTACAGTTTACTGTATGTGGGTTGTCAGCACTATTCTAATATCTTTATAATTACTTGATGATTAGAAAAAAAATGATGGTCGTGTTATTTATCAGCAACTCATGTCATGTTTTTGGTCTTTAAATGGCTGTCATGTATGATCAGTTGGGGGGGGTAATGCATTTATTTACAAGCCCTTCAATGACAAAATCTGGTCCATATTTCAGCTTATTCTGACCAAGAGCTGCTCACAAGTATATGTTTAACATGCTGTTTGATGATGTCTTAGAATATTCTATAACTATAGACCATCATTGAAGCTGCAACTTACTTCCAACAAATTTGAGGTTGTCAATCACTGTGTTGTTGTCTTTGCAGTTGTTTACTATGGCTCAAGCAGACAGCAGGGCTCTGGCTTTAGGCGTTCTGGCAGGAGCTGCAGGTATCAGTCTGGCTGTCGTCTGCTTCCGGAGAGTTGGAGCTGGTCGTAGCAGAGTCCTTCAGCTGAACAGTCATGTGGATCACGTTGATGGTCGTCTGGGTCTGCAGACGGGTCAGTCAGAAGTGCTTGATCGACTGGGTGCTCTGATCCACTGTGTGTCTGAGCTTAAAGAAGAGGTGCAAGCTCTGAAGGAGGCACTTCCACACCTGCAGGACAATGTCAGAGATCAGCTGAGGGGTCGAAGTGGGGAGAATGTTGGTGTTCGCAGGATCAGTCCCCTTCATAGAACTCCCCCTAGGAGAAAAAGAGTGGGTGTAACAGCGAGGAGTGAAGGACAAAGCTCGGAAGATGCAGAAAGTGAAGGAGGGTGAGTTTCAAGTTGTGAATGATTTTAAGTATTGGTTGTGGTTTCGTTTGAGTTGCACTGTTTATCGTGATGTAGGATATTAAAGTATGTTAACTATGTTTTTTTTCTTTAACTTATCAAAACAGCTAAATCCAGTTGTAATTAAATGTGCATGTGCATTTGGAGAACTGAATTAGCCAGAGAGGATTTAGTACACTGGATTATCCGGCATACGGCTTCAAACCGGATACATTCAGTGACGTACAAAGAATGGCGCCACGTTTTTTATGAGATTTGTGAATAGAAGGCTTTGGAGCATTTAATTGTTTTGATGAAAATGATGTCTCTGCCTCTTGTGCGGTTAAAGTCATGTCTCATCCATATAGAGGAGGTGAACTCCGCTGCCTCCAGTCATTCATTTAACATTGTTCACTAAATTTGGCATTAAGCACTTACAAGTCCATTCCAGTCTAATTCTGTTCCTGAAGCAAATTACAATATATGTGTTTTGTTTTTCATCTTTAACTTGTTGTTGTTGTTGTACAGTATGAACAGGTTTTTCATAAACACTTTTGCTATTATTTTTTTTAGCATTGCATAACCATGTGCAGCAGCTATATGTTTGTGATCAGGTTTCATAAGTTATTTTATCTCTGCGTTTACAGTATTTTTATTTTAAGATATACTAGTTATATATCAGTCCTGTCGGTAAAGCGAGAAAAGCCGCAGCGTGTGCACGCACCGCCATCTTGGATCGAATACATGCGTATGTACAAACTGCTCAGGGTTCAAAGGCCATTTTCCTTTATTTTTTGATCTAGGATATCTAGGTTTGACTCAAGGTTCAGCTCAAGTTTAACTTCCGGTACACATCTGCAAATGAGTCCCTGCAGATTATTTCTGATAACAAGCAAAAGTTAAAAGACTAGCCAATATTATTTTGGGTTACCAGTAGAAGTAAAATTAGTAAGTTTAAAGCTCTAAATGGCTTTGTAAATAAAATCATAATGGTAAACACATTAAGAGTCCTGTTTTTGCAGATCTCTAGTTTCAAAAAGCATCATTTGCTATTGACGGCCATTCGTAAGTATCTGTTTATTTAGATAAACAAAATTCCAGGCAAAAGTAAATCACAAATAGTTAATTATAAATTATATAAATGATAAATGATATTCATATAAAATAATGAACTGAAAGGAAAAACATTTTATTGGAAGGCTTTCTGGTGTTCGAGTCCATTCCAGTCTTAGTAATATTTTGCTTAAGAATACATCGTAGCTGTCCTTCTGAAACCTTGGATGTCCAACTTTGCTGTTTTTAAGAAAATGGATAAAACACTGTATTGTTAAAATTATTAAATACTGTGTTGTCAAGTTGACAAGCACTTTTTATTGGTTATATGTTTGCAAAACCTTGTGAAAGACATAAATGATGACTAATATTAATAATTAATGGCCAAAAATAAAAATCACGAAATAGAGAGATACAAGGTTTCAGAAGCACAGCAGCAATATGTTTTCTTGTTTTATGCATCACTGTTCTTTAATCTTTTCGAAAAATCATTTGTTTTTTTAAGCATCTGGTTTGTGTAGCTTTTCCTCCAGATATGCAAGTGTAAAAACTCGCCCGTGATCATGTTCCATAACTTGTGCTTGTCTCTGTGTTTGCAGTGTTTTTTGACCATGACTGTCTTTTGTGTGCCAGTCGATTATCATGTTTGTACTTCGAGCTGTGTGTACACGAGGATGTGTTTTAACATCACGATGCAGCGATTTAGAGCTAAATGTTGATATAGGAGCATGTGTAGTTTGGGCCCGAAGCCCCTCGGGGATTCAAAGGATCGTACATCTGTCAAAACAGTTTCCTCCTTTTCGTCTCTTTAAAGCACAGAATTAATCTGAAAGCGTGACTGCTGCCTAATTTTTTCCCGCGTCATGCAGAAACTTGCCATTTTTGTTACCGCTCCCACAGCGGCGGAGAGCAGTCACGTCACGGCTCACCTTAGTTGCTGAAGGATGTTAACACTTGTGTGTTTTTAAACGATACCATTTATTATGTGTGATGTACATGAAATTGGTTATTGTTTATATAGAGGCAGACAGGTCGTATCGTTCATGCATGGAAGAGAGAAATGAATAAATGTTCTGTTTAATAAATGAAGAACACTAGCGAGGAGCTCTGTTCTTCTAGATGGACTGTGACGTTTATTTGTCAGACTGTACGGTAGTGCTATTTACAGTAGGCACACATTTTTGTGTGTGTCGGAAAAAATGTGTGCAGACGTATCGAGGCGTGACGTACGGATGCGTACGCTTGCAAAGATAATCTTTTTTAGTCCCGATTTTGTCCTAAAAATAAATGTTTACTTATGTTTTACAATCAGTGTCAATAGATGCACATCCAGAGGTTTCTTGGAAAACATTTTTGTTCTGAATAATGCTTAATAAAAGCTTTAAAAATTTGGAGCAGGTCATACGGTGAAGCTGTGACCTGCGCTGGGCTCTGGGGGTTGGTACAGAGAATAAAAGGTTTTATTTTGTGGGTCCAAACTCCAGGGGCTGTTCTTGATGAAGTCATTTGAATGTGTGCACAGCCCGTGACTGTTGGGATGGAAACCAACCATGTTTCCCATGAACAGCTCACAGTTTGAAAGTGCCTGCGATTTGTCATGCATATTAAAGACTAGAGACTGGAGTTTAATCTGTTCTGTTTGAAGACTTACTTTGGGCAGTGGAGGTAACAAAACTTGAGAGTCTGGCTGGAGAAATGCTTACACTGACAAATGTATTGTGAAACGGATATACAGTAATCTGTCGGCAACCCAGAATCTCATCTACGTAGTGAAAGAGCCTATATTTTGTCTCATTTTGAACATTTCAGTCATATACCTTTCAGACTTTCTTAAAAAAGAACATCATCAAATACAAGACCTCATCAGAAGAAAATGTTCTCCCTTCTACACTTTATCCTTCGTCTCTGTGTTTTTGTGACCCAGTCTGACAAATCCAGGCTAAAGTTCAAAGTTTTATTCAAGCTTTAATTTCACTATAATTTCAGTTTTGGACATTGCTTTATTTAGCATTATTACACGGCTTGTTGGAATGCTTGATTCTGATTGGCCAGTCGCAACATTTGCAGGTTTGTTATTCTCAGATAACAACAGCTCAAAACTAAAAACACACAATAACCCGGATGCTGCAAATCATTTTGACAGGTACAGTTTAATATTACATAAAAATCTAAATCTAAATGTCTTTTAATAACATATATAACATATTTACAGATTTTAAAAAAACTATTGCCTTTTCGTGACATTTAAGCGTTGTTTTTTTACCTTAAAATCGAAAGTAAACGGCTTTTTCGCGGAAGGTCTGCATTTGGTAAAAATTAGCTTTTAAAATATTTCAAATTCACATTTCATGTCCAGTTTATTTCTCATGTGGCATGTAGCCGTGTAATAAGCGGAATAATGTACAGGCTGTACCGGTTGTTATTGCAAATATGATCACAGACTGGGTCATATTTGAGTATTCAGATTGTGATGTTATTGTGGTGCTTATTGAATGCTGTCATTTCTCCATCATAACAGTGTTTGTGTATGGGGAGCAAATGTGTGAAGCCAAGAATTGGTTTTCAGGAATTAGGTTTTTCATTCAGACAAAAAAAAAGCTTTAGGCCATTTAGCTAATAGAATTTACTTTTTGTCTGAGCAATCATTACAAAGAGCAATCTTTGTAAAGCATTTATCCCAGGTCCGGTGAATGAAACCGTCCGTCCTGCATCATTGTAGGGGGTTCAAACAGCAGATAGGAGGGGATCCCACTGGAATGACATCAGATGTCAGAGCTTTAGATCTGGAATGTGCTGATTTATCCCCTCGGCAGACAGAAAGAAAGAGCTTCTCAATGAGGGGATCAATGGATGTGTGAATTAAAATGTACAGAAACCAACAGCCCCTGTTAAACATGGCCTGTGCATAGGAAATGTTTTCACGTGGAGTTTCTTTTTTTTATCGGCAATTAAAAATAAATGCATATATCATTCATGGCTGTAAAATGATTATATGTGGTTTCAAAGCGACAACAAACAAACGTTACTGCACATGCACGCTTTTGTGGCCCAAACTTAACTTCCGGTTCACAACAGCAAATTCCCTGCAGATTATTTCTGATAAAAAGCAAAATAAATAACAAGTAAATGACGTTAGTTAGCAAGTTAAAAGTATGTCTAGTCAGTATTATTTTGGGTTACCAGTAGAAGAAGCGTTACTTGGCTAAACTTAAATGCCACAAAGTTACACGACCCATTCAACAAAGTTTTTATTTAATCAAATTAATATACAAACAAATCCAACAAATTGTTTATTGAATACAATTATTAAACATATATATTATATAATAAAATATAAATATTTATCTGTCTGTGTCTGTTCTTATTTTAAGATTTAATATGTACAGTACAGTTGTAATATGGTTATGCATATGATGCTACAAAAATAATTGTCAAAATATAATTTCTTTGTTACTTTTTGTAAATCTCAAGAACCTTTTAATACTACAAAGGACCTCTTGTGAAACAAAAGTTTAAGGTTCATGTAACCATACAGCCAAAATAGTTCTGCTATGGCATCGTGAAGCAACTTTAAGTGTAAACTGCTTTATTTTTGGAGTGCAAAATGGCAAAAAAAAAATCTGTTTTTTCCCCAGTTTGTACAACAAATGAATAGACCCGCGATGAAATATGGTTGTCATTGCCTCACAAACATAAACAGAAGTGGTGGCGCGACGCAAAGCCAAAGCTTTGTGTTAATGATGTTTGTTAGTCTTCTTTTCACTGCGGTTGCCGAATTGGATGCTTGAGATCTGAGCGCACAGCCAGATATTTGACAGTTGTTGATCTTTGCTGAGGACAGATTAAGACATGTGCTCTCAAACAAACAGCACGCTCTTGAACTTACACTTCTGCTCAGAGTGGCACACAAAGACACAGATAAAAGATTCCCATTGGAATAATCCCTGCGGAAGATTCCGCTTTTCTTGGGTGCGGTTGTGTCCTTCGATCCAGAAGTGCAGACTGGGGCTGGGCAGTATAGATTATATCACATATACTCTCATATAATTCAGCCTTTGGACAATGAAAGCATGGAAATGTGACCTTTTGTGCAAATGCGTCACACGTTGGCTTATTCGATTTGTGACCTAGAAATAGTGCCGAAACGCAAATATTATACAATATCTCTTTGAATAAGTTAGAAACGCAGACCGCGTATAACATGCATTATAAACTTTTAGTGTTTGTACATATTGTATGACCAAGACGCTGGTATCTTTTCATGCCATTACCTAACTTTACTCACATTTTGGGCTGTGATTCAACGTATGCCCTATGCAGAAGTAAAAACATGTTTTTAGCTGAATGTGCATTTAAGAAAGATACGGTTGCACATCACTGCAGACACACTTAAGAAATGGCCGAAATGACTCTGGCAGTTTATCTGTAACGCACCAGAAATCAAAAACATACCAGCAGAGTTAGATTAAAGTGGCTCAGAAGCTCATTTACCGGCGTTCTCCGGTTCCTGGGGCTGTAGGTGATCTCTGATTGTCGAGCGACCTCTGTGTATATAACGTTTAAGTGCCCTTGGAGGTTCCAGCTCCAACACATCCCTCCAGAAATATTGCTCGAAGACTCAAATGTTCTCCCAAACCGCAGATGACGCACATGCTCTCTGTGCCAGCTCTTAATGGAAGCCTTTTAAGTCTTCACTTTTTCTCATTCAAGTCTTTCATTTCTGCTTTAGCCTGTAATTAATGCCGAGGTTTGTACACACTCCTCTCGGCTGATGAGAGCACTGGCTGTTAGTACATACTTGGAGTTATTGAAACGGGACTTTTTTTCGATGGCTGTAAAAGTTGGGCAGGTATTGCGTGCAGCATAGCGAGCGAAATAAACAACACTTGGGGTGTTTTTGCTCAAGAGCCTTTAGGTGTCTGAAAGTGGCAGTCCCTATAAACGCTAAATTGACTCGCTGCATGTGTACATTGTGTATGTTTTGCACGTGGAACATTTTTTTATGAATGTCTATCCATTACTGGCTGCACCGTTTGACCTTCTTGTGAAAACACCTTGTTAGGTCCGGACGTGGATTACCTAATTTGTGCCTGGCATGTACAGGGAATTCCTTTACCTCCTGTTGTTTAGGAAAAGCACACACGATGAAAGCAAAGTGTGATCCTAAGATTAACCATATGTTTTTGAAAATGCTTTTGATATTTCTTTTTCATTAGGACTGAGCTTAACCAAAGCTTTTTGCCTTTTTCTTAAGGACACATTAAAAGTATTTATGTAATATTTTTATGAAGTACCAATAAAAGCATTTATATTGTATTAAATGGGATTATGAATAGCTTTTGCAATGAAAAGCTTTTTTGGGGGGGTTTATGTTTTTTATTCACAATAATACCAGCAACAAAATGTAAAAAAAAAAAAAAAACATTTTTAAATAAAATTTTAATAGTGCAAAAACCTGATATATCTTGAAATGGGAAAATTATTTAACTTAGTAAAAAAAAAAAGTGTGCCAGAAAATGATACATTTTATAAACTCGTGTTCAGTTTGACGGTGCAGTGCTCTTCTTTTTAACTTGATGCTTTTGTCTTCTCTACATTGGGATGTAGGTACATAACTGCACTCACAGATTCAGATGAAGAGCAAAGCGTTGAAGATCTAAAGCCAGTTAAGAAGCCGGTGGATGAACTCACAGCCCTTCTGCAGAAAGCCGACCATCTACACAGCTGTAACGGCACAGAGAAAGCACAGGGACTGGATTTACTTCTAGAGAAAAATAAGGAGGTGTGTGCGGTGACTTCTGCTACATCGATATAAGCAAGCTTAAGTAAATAAGTGACACGTTTCATTTATGTGCCTTCAGTACAATGAGAAGTGCCAGTATCTCTGGCGGTTGTCGAGAGCCTACGCAGATGCCCACGATTTTGCTGTGGACCTTGCAGAGAAAAAAAGTTGTGCTGAAAACGGTAATCGCAGCTTTTATGAATATTCTGAATATATGAATATATACATTTATGAATATTCTGATGCGTGTGAATTGAACATTTTAATGTTGATTATACATGAGATCATATATAAGATGGGCCATTGCAGCTCTCACTAAAACTTGAAGACATGATGGCTAATGCAGCGATCTGTTAACATAGCATTTAAATTATTGAGTAACATAACTTCTCTATTGCATCTCTGTTTGAAATACAAATTGCAGGTTACTTGCGGAGTTGTTTTTTTAAAAGGAGCAATGTAAAGATTTTAGCTGCATTTAGTGGTGAGATTCCGAAATGCAATCAATGGCTCGAGCCCCTCTCTTTAGAAGCACTACGGTGGCCGACAAAGATGTCATCATTTTTGCTTCTTTACTGAAGGAGAAAACATATTTATGAAACAAGCTCTGTAGAGCAGTTTGTCCGTTTAAGGATACTGTAGAAACATGTTTTTATTACCTTAAAATAAGCTAAACAACACCATGTTCAATATGTCAAATCTTTATACACCTCTGAAGACATAGCTATGTATATTATATTGCATGCCTGTCAATAGATCCTCCTTAAGATTACACACAGCACCTTTAAATAAAGTGAAACTGACATTTTTAGCGTTATTGTATTATAGTAAAAAATGGAAAAAAAATCAAATTAGAGATGAAAAAATATATTTGAAAAACATTCTAAATTTTCTTTATATTCCATATGCAACCTAAATGTTCTTTGGTCATGAAAATCTGCGTGCCCTGTATTTAGCTTTTATTGTGTCCGTACTCTCCGTCTCTTTTTCTCTCTCTGTTCATCTTTAAATCGCAGTGAGATGTGAGTCCTTGCCAATTAAGTGCAACACAATAGCAGCTCAGTCTCTGTGTTTTTGGTTTGACAGGATCAACCAGTTCCGTTCCCGATGCTTCTTCACTAATGCACCTTTAATCGCTGATCTCCAGTCAGCTCTCTGACGGCTTCAATGTCAAAGACATTGAAAACAGACAAATGATGACTTTTCTTTACACCTCCAGGGGCCCTGAAGGAACTCTTAGTACTAGCAGATGAAGTGTTTTCTCATTTGTGAGCAGACATGCAATCACCTCTTGTGCAAAACAAACATTTCGTTTGGGATGTCGCTACAGTATCATGTTTCTTAATTCTTTTCAGGTAAGAAGATTGGCGAGGAGGCAATTTCCATCAATCCGCTGTGTGCTGAAAGTCATCAGTGGTGAGTTTGTGTATGAATAAGAATTGCATTACCTCAGCACACATACTGATAAAATCTATGGTTTGAATGCAGTGGTTTGTAAGCATATGCCAAATGCATATATGTAATATAAATATGAAATAAAACCTTGTTTAGTGATCTGGTTTAACATTCCTTTTTGTAGCTGTTTACCACCTGGACATCTGTGAAGGTGTGTGTGTGTATATGTGGGTGCATGTGCGTGCGTGTGGGTCCTGCACCGGAGGTTTTCTTCTGTCCTGCTGTACTTCTGTATATACACACTCATCTCAAAAAACTCTCGTGATAGCATCACCACACCCCAGGAATGTAAACACATGCAAAGACAGCCCCAAGCTAACATGTAAATACAAATGCCTGTTTAATTGCTTCACTTTTTTGCATTACTAATACATGTTTATCAGACGCAAAGGCATAAATGCATGTTTAAACTTTTAATGGTATTTAAAAGTTGAGATTTCATTGCAGTAGATTTTTATAGTTTATATAGTTGTGAAATGTGACCCCGGACGACAAAACCAGTCTTAAGGGTAAATTTTTCGAAATTAAGATTTTTATATATTCTGAAAGCTGAATAAATAAGCTTTCTATTGATGTATGGATATGACAATATTTGGCCGAGATATAACTATTTAAAACTCTGGAATCAGAAAAAACTTTCAATTTTAAAATTGTTAATCAGAGGCACTGTAGCAGGCCGCTCTTAAGAGGAGGTTTGTTTTAACGCGCTCTATTGGCTTATCGCTGTAATGACGTTGTGGAGAATAAATGAACCCAAAAGCTGAAATTCTAAGCTTTAAATAGATACCAAACTTGAGTGGGTAAATCCCAAAGAGCTGGCAGCAGCGAGCGAAGTTTGTAGAAATGCCGTGAACATCACATACTTTTAAAAATGTTGTCGATCGTGATATATTCTTGTTGCAACCGATGTAAACGCAACAGCTTACTACTACGATCAGACGGCTTCGTGTTGTTTCCAGACGGACCGTTAAAGAATGCAACACGCACGTCTCACGAAATCCTTTAAAATTCAACCAATCAGATGACGACTTGAAACGTGCTGAAGTGTTACCAGAAAAGTGCGTCAGTCGTTCAGCCAACGGTCCGTCTGAGACTGAGACTAAAATAGTCATAATGTGACTAAATGAAAGTGTGTTCATCAGCCCCTGTGTCTGTATTTTGCCTGTTTTCCAGTCCCTGTGCAATGCGTTTCCGTTCAGCTGTCAGAGAGCAGGATTAACTGGACTCATCCTGCACACACATCTCTAGCTCCTCTTATCTGTCATGTGTTCGTGCTGTTAAAGTTGGTTTTCATTAAAGATCTGGCCTTCAGCTCTGGAGAATTCGGCCCTGTACTCACTGCAGTGGCTCTTATCTAATGCTGCATTATAATGATCACAGCACTGTTGGTGCGCTTTTTGATTGTACAGTAGCAACATGCCAAAACCACCAAAAATGCAAAGTACCATCCTGACAGCCACACATGACACCCTAGCACCATGACTTTTAACCTTACATGTTTTAAAGTAAAACCAAACATCTTATTACAATGGTAAGCTTATAATATTTTTTTTGTTTGAGCAGTTATGTACTGTGTTTTTGCAGGAACTGTTAGTTTTTATGTAATTTAAGTTCAGAATATGTAAATGTATGTATGTAAAGTAACCTGCAATTTTATGTTTAAACATAGATTGCGATAGAAAAGCATCATTGCAGATGAAACTGCAATGCCACAAAGTTTATGCCAAGAACCCACACCAAGAACCATTTCTATATCAATAACTATTACGATTTTTTTTGTGAAACTATTATCAAAATCCATTTGAATTTAGCGTGTCTAGCGCACCATGTGAGCTTTGAATGAACGTAACGTATCCTCTGTTGTTATGGACGCTAATACATTATCGTTATAGTTTTCGTTCATGTTGTAAATGTGCCTTTTGTCTCGATTGACTTTGTGCGCGACGTTCATGTTGTCAGATTCTCTGAGCTTCAGGTTTCCTTTTAAATCCTCCCGTTTTAAGTCGAACACTACCCGTCTATTCCGGCCGCACAGAGGTGGCCGACCCTGAATGGCAATGGCAGCCACTGTCAGCGAGACTGAATGTTCATCCCAAGGTGTCGAGAGAACTTTCTGTTCTAAGAGTTTGACTCTTAGACCTCTTTGTTTGTGGCTAGTTGCTCAGGGGATTTCTGAAGCCCATGAGGAAAATACTGATTAAACTTATATAATCTTCTGGCAGCTGCGGCTTTTAGTGTTGTGCTGTTTTTTTCTTTCTTTCCTTTCCTTCTGTGTGGTAGGTGAACGTGTGTGATTGTGTGTGTTTATAGGATCAAGTGTGTATACGTCTATATAATATTTCAACACATTGAAAGTACGGCAGTGCCAATCTCTTCGTCTTCTATAGTGTCACTTTCGATCTCTCTCTCTCTCTCACACACACACACACACACACACACACACACACACACACACACACATTTACAGATAGAATAAACTTTACAGAAGTTTCACTGAAAAACGTGGAAACTGCCCGAAGCTGTGAAAACTTCCCCAACCTGTTCTGAGCTTGAAGAATTACTTTAATGGAGTGACAGACATCTGCTTGTTTGCTTTAACACTGTTGGCATATGTGTAACTAAACATCGGATTTCCTGGCCAGATTTAGTCTACAGAGGAACTCGAATTCATCATTAAATTTCCTTTTCATTTAAAGTAGATTTTGTATTTCCAGAAGGGAATGTTAGCATTTGCAAGACAGCATAAGTAACACTTTGCTTTTGTATAAATGCAATGCTGAGTCGCCTCTGTCAGCTGGGCAACACAAAAGTTTGCTCATTGTTTTTCCGCTATTATGGCTTTGATAAAGTACAGAAAGTTTTCAGACACTATCAAACTGTGGCGTCTACGTTTGATGCTTTTTATTATTAGGGATGTTTACCCAACACACCACTGTGGAGGGAAACCCCAGATACCTGAAACGGGGTGATGTGTTCAGGTGTGTGATGTGTTCAGTCAGTCAGAAGATGTTCTGCCACCAGCTTCCATTGCTTTGCTGTGGTTAAATATACAGGCCTCTGGGCATTGCCAGAACATGACAGCTATAAATGAAAACATCGCAGAAACCAATCTGTCAAAGGAGGAGGAAAGAACATTGAGCAACCTTCTCCCCACCTGTACGATCTCTGCCAGCAGTTCTTATTAGTAATCACTGCAGGTATGTCTCTTTGTTATTGGCTTCATACTCCCATGTTGCTTCGGTTAGAACAAGTTTGGGTGCAGATCCCCAATCCTTGCTCCCCATCCACTGCTTTGTTTTGGCTAACTAGACCAGCTCTGTTCCCAATTCTACTGAATCGCCTACATCAAAATTTGGCCTTTAAAGCTGCATATCAACAAACTCTAAAGTTCATGGTTGATTTGATCATTTACGCTTTTTTTTTTATCTAGCACCTTGCATAGGACACTATTTATTCCAATAATATTGATGTTGATAATCTTATGACATGATACTAAGCAAAACAATAGCGTTTATGCATATCCTTGATACCAAGTGCACTAGGTAGGTTGCACACTAGGTTGTAGTGCACTAGTTCTACTTAAAGGGATAGTTCACCCAAAAATGAAAATTTGGTCATCATTTACTCAAACCTGTATGACATTTTTTCCTCCACAGAACACAAAAAATATATTTTTAAGAATGTTGTTAACTGGCACCCATTGACTTGCATTGGTTTTGTGTCCATACAATAGAGGTGAATGGGTGCCACTGCTGTTCAGTTATCAACTTTCTTAAAAATAGCTTCTTTTGTGTTTTGCAGAAGAAAGTCAGTCATGAAATGACTGCGAGTAAATGATGACATCATTTTTGGGTGAACTATCACTTTAAAGTGTATATATCTGAATTATTTACTAATCTCATATCAAATGTTTACCTTTCCAAAATAAAAGGATTGACCATTGCATTAAGTTACTTCGCATTCCCAGTCGGGGAATTTCTCGACTTCACTTGCTCTCGCCTTCATATTTGTCCATCTCATCTTTAAAGTACACAGTTCAGTGTAATTCTGTCCTCCTCTGCACCATTGCTTCACAGTAGCCAGACGGAGAAATTGCCAAAACCTGCCTAAGTGTTTGTTTGCCTTGGGAGGACTCAGTTGAAAACCATTTTTAGACTGTCTGTCCTGCAGCGCTGCCAAGCTCAGAAATCCAGCTCCGAAATAAGGTGATGCAATGTTCGTTTTCAGTCGAAGAACAGCCAAACTGATATTTATTCTGTAAATAGTTTTGACCAAGGGCATAACGTCCGGTCAACACTGCAGCATATTTTGACAAGGAAACTTCCACTTAGACATGGAGAGACTGTCTGACCGACATGTGAAGTGACCAACCACAAAGGTTTATTTTCAGAGTTTATATAGTGAGTTTATGAATTTACAGTTTTGGTCTGTTTTTGCAGGCCACACATAAATCAGCTGTGTGTGGGCCAGTACAGTAGTACAGTAAGTCCATCTATCAAGATACACAGGCTGTTCTGGTATTTAATTTCTCTCTCGGTCGGCTTGGTAAAGTAGAAGCCTTATAGGTACAGGCTCTGTAACCCAATCGCACGCAGAGAAACCAAGCCCCCCCCCACCACCTGTGACAGTCATTTAACCTCTTCACCCTTGATCGTACACATAAAAGGTGTTTGTACCTGGCTGAATTGTTTCACCATGGGTACCAGCAGGATTTACATGGCGATGATGGAGAAGCTTTGATCACCTCTCAACCGGCCCCAGAAAACCACACACACACACACACACACACACACACACACACACACACACACACACACACACACACACACACACACACACACACACACACACACACACACACACACACACACACACACACACACACACACACACACACACACACACACACACAGAGATTGTGCTTTTATGGGGACTTTCCATAGACATGACATTTGTACTGTGCACACTGTATTACAGTATTCTATCCATCAGCCTACCCCTAAACCTAACCATCACACAAACCTTTCTGCATTTTTACATTTTTAAAATTAACATCATTTCGTGTGTTCTATAATTTTGCCCTCAAGGTAAAAATGACTGGTATTACTGTTTTTGTGGGGACATTGGGACCACATATACACACACCGCCCCTTTACCTTGGTCAGATTTGAGCTCTAATCTGATTGGACAGAAGTAAAGAATAGGAAATAAATGCTTTTAATGCATTTCAAACGAATCAAGCATTTTCATTTGCATTAAAAAACTCACAAAACTTGACATTAGAACATAGACAATTGTTAGTAATATTTATTGTCTGTCTCTCACTCCATAGGTATGCTATCGTCTGTGGACTCCTGTCAGAATATGAATCCATCCAGAATAAAATTAAAAATGGCTATCTTTTTAAGGTGGGTATTCAGCTTTGAAAATAAAAAAATATTGGATAATCCATTGGACACTTTGGCACTGTACTTAATAACTGTATGATGAACGTGACCCTTGGATTATTTTCAGTGTTGTATACTTCACATGCAGACTTTTTAAAAGCCTGGGAATGATTTTACAGTATTGAGATAATCTCAGCCTGAGGTCTAAATGATTGAATGTTGATGTGAGTGAAGCGCCAGGCTTCTGTGAGACAGGGTCTCTTATCAGAGAGAAAGCAGAATGAGGGTCACACACACACATGCACATTTCATAAGAGCAGATTGTCTCTGATACACATAGCATTTTATCTTAGCTGTCAGCTAGGTTTGCAAACGCCACACACACCTGCAGAGCTCTTGCAGTTAACAGGGAGAGAGAGAAAAGGTGAACAGACGTGTGTGGTGGGTTTGTGTATACAGTATCTCTACAAGAAAGTTTAGCGGAAATATTAGAGGAATCTTCGTAGTACAGCAAAAGACAACCATAGAGAAATAAACTCACTCTCTCTCTTTCTGTCTCTCTCTCTTGGCCATTCTCATTTTCTCTCAAGGATCATCTGGATAAAGCAATCGAACTGAAACCTGAGGATCCTTTGTCATATTACCTGTTGGGTCGCTGGTGTTATGCTGTAAGTAAGAGAACATTCTGGATTCGCGTTTGGAAGTTCATTCAAAGTTGTGCAGTAAGAGACAGAAGTTCCTTATACAGTTATCATGAATGAGAGTAAATTCATTGAGCAAACAGTATGTGAGCGCTGCACTTTTTCTCACCGAACAAGCCTCATTGTCCACCTGCACATTGACCTACACACTCTTTACATTCATGATAAACATGTGCAGGTGTCACAGTGTACATGGATCGAGAGGAAAATCGCTGCCACTTTGTTTGGAGAGCCGCCCAGTGCCAGCGTCCAGGATGCCCTGCAGAACTTCCTTAAGGTACCAAACGTGTTGAAAGTTCTGCAAAAGTATCAAATGACACTCAGTTGAAACTTACAAGCGTTTTCATCGGACGCACGCCCGAAGTTATCTTCCGGTCTGTGGTCGTGTACCGGAAGTTAAGTTTGGGCCACAAAACGTGCCTGCGCAGTAACGTTTTCTTATGATGTTGCTTTTGAAACCGTCTATATTAGCGCTCATATTTTGTAGAGATCGGTCTGTTTAAATAACAAGCCATGTTGAATTATAAAAGAGCTTAACCTGCGTTCCTGCATTTGATGTTTTTATGTCGTCTTTTTAAAATTCTCATATCCTTTGAATCGCAACCATCTCTTCTTATTTAAGGGGCCTGTGCTTAGACTTGTTTTGCCCTGCCAAGACAACTCTTCAAACAGCTGCTCTCCTTTCTGACAAACATTCTGCAGTGTTATACAACATCTAGACAGAGAGCAAGAGAGAAAAACACAGTGTTTCTTTAGCCTAATCTCATTAATACAACCTGATTTTATAGAACAACTCCTGCAAATACAACCCACCAGTGTCCACCGAATAAAACACCCTGTCCTCACATACACTGGGTATGTTGCATGTATGTGCTGTGACAGCTTTTATGAATGTAAGACAGATGCCCTTCGATAGTTTATTTTGCAGAAAATGTGCAGTGTTTATCTTTCGTGTGATTGTGAAAGGCTTGTAAATGTCGGCGGTGTTATTTACCGCCCTGATTATAGGGTGGAGGTTTACGACCTGCAATGATAATTGTTTAATATCTCATCGAACACGCAAAGTGTTGAGGAATGCTCTGGAGACTCTTGGCTGAGAGCGGTGCGGTTCCTTTTCGAGACAGGTGTGTTTTTCATTAGTCTCTACGTATGGATATTGAGTACACCTGAAAGGCAAACAAATCTTGTTACATAAACAGCCACGTGTCAAGGTTTTCCTGCAGCAGTCCGTAGTCATCCATCTTTAAAGAGTATTTGGATAACGGATGCTCAGATATATGACTGTGTGTGACAGATTGCATTTGCTTACTTTGTCTTGTTTTATTTCACAGGCAGAAGAGATCAGTCCAAAATACTCCAAATACAACTATGTGTTTTTAGCCAAGGTAACAACAGCTTTTGTATTATTATACTCTAAAAATGCAGGGTTGTTGGGTAAAATGTGGATAACCGTATAAATATTTAACCCAGCCATGTGGTAAAACAACCAAGCAAATGTTTATTTAAACCTAGCATCTGGGTTTGTCCAAAATGTTTTTTTTTAGAGTTTAGTTTTTTGAATTATTTTTTCTAATAGCATTCATTACAAATAATAAATAAATTGACTTTAGGTATTTAGTTGGCTCCGTTTTAGTCATTTGTCTATCTGGTCAAGGTTATGTGCATGTGCATTGTAGAGTACAAATCTTACTCTTGCTGTATCTTGTTTTTTCTAACATTTTAATTCCTTTGTCTGAATTGAATTAAAAGCCTGTATTGTCACTGTATAGCTGTATATACAACAAAAACAGGAGCGCTGTTATTATATAGGAATTATATAGGAGGTTCCATTTTGAAGGAAGATAAAATTCCATTTGACATTTTAGATGCTTTATTCCTGAGCTTGTTACAGTGCATTATGGGATCGCAGTCGTTGCGAAAATGTATCCAAAACCTAAAAAGCACTCTTTTTAAAGTGGTGCCTAGTTAGCAAGCTCACTTGGTTTTGGAACACAGCCAACACCGTCATAAGGAACACAGAGGAACAAAGCACATGAGCACTTCTGGTAATGTTTTACTATAATGAAATATAACCCTATGCATCACTTTACTCTTGTCAGTGTTACAAAGACTTGGGTCAGAAGTCTCGAGCCCGTCAGATGTGCGACGCTGCCTCAGAGATGAGCATCATGACTAAAGAGGTGCTTTTCTCACTCAGATGATTCACACACCTTTGATGTAACTGCTGTCTCTTCTCTACTTTGTCTTGGCATTGTAATTCTTTCCCACAACTGAATTATTTTTGCTTTCTCTAAAGGACGAAGAAGCACAGAAGGAATTGGACTCTCTTGTCTCATCTCTATAATAAATCTCCAGCCAAAGGAAACAAAGGCGTCTTTCTTTGTGTTCCATCTCCTCTTTGGAACTAAGACTGGACTGTAGCTGTTTATCTGCAGCGTATGAATACACATGAACTACAGATGTTGACCATTCAAGATGTGTGAAATACTATTTGTGTGCATTAATATGGAGGCCATCAGCAATACTGTTTTTACTTGACAGACAGAGCAACGCGTGTTTTTTACAGATCACGCACCAAATACGGTATGAGTTTTTCAGGACACTTTCTTTTCATTCCGTTTGCCTTCTTTTATTTTAGAGGTACAGTACACCCTCATGAGCAGCTGTTATAATTCGTTCATTCATACTCCTAATAATCTTCAAATAGCCACAAGGGATGATGTCATCTTTTAGGTGATGAAAAAAAGAGGCTCGGGTGAAATGCCCAGTGGCCTATTTACTGTAAGAGAAATGACACCTTTAAACAAAGAAAATCCCTGAGCAAGTAAAAGAGGGTTTCAGAATTCATCAAATTATGTCATTGGATTCCTTTGACTATTGTGAACAGCGTTCATCCTCCAACAGACAATAGTCTCATGTAGCCACTTTTAATTTCTGGCAAAGTCTGGTCCTGTTTAAGGTTTATTCTGACCAAGTCGGATCTTTCCTGCTGACTGAGACGTGGAAAGATCTGTTTTGCATGAAAAGCAAACAGTCCTAAATGTTTTTCATGTTTCATTTTGATAACTATATTATCTAAACTATTATTATATGAAAAGGTTAAAGAATCTATAATGGTTAAAAAAGAAACTGTTGTATGCTCAAGAGATTAATTTAAGATATTTTGTAGATTGTCTTTAAGGATAAGGATACTCAAATTCCTCCATCTGGGTTCTCTGTGGATTACGTGTTATTGTTTGTATTTCATAGTTTGATAGCTGGGATGTTCATTTTGAATCATATTATATATACATTATTTTTATTGACCAAAGATGATTAATAAATCCTCGTCAACACTGCATCAGACAAATTTTGGGGTAGTGGGGTAATGTTATTTGATGGTATTTATTGTAATAATCCAACATTAAGAGTGTTATAGGGTTAAATATCTGAAATATATATATATATTTATATAATGTGATATATGAAAATGGTGCATTTTAGAATAATAATCATTTGTACAGTACATTTGAAATTCATCACATTGGTGAATGTAATGGTAAAGTATGTATATGAGGATCATTGCTGCTCAATATAATGTACACTAAAGTAAATTGTGTTTTGTGTAGTGATTTCAATATGTCATTGGTATGACAATAATGCACAGAACTGTATATTCATCCAACTTATTGAGTTCTCTTAAAGTATCATCTGTAAATATTTTCCTCCTGAAAAACGTCTCCTCACAAAAACATTGTTTAAAGGATTTTGCTCAAGCCAACTGGAACATAATGACTTTTTGGCCTCCATCTCCTGAACACAAAGTCCCATCTGCATTAACATTTGTACACATTAATATAAAGACAATCAGAAGATGCACACCAATTTTGATGAATGTCTGCCAATAGGGAGAGCTGTAACAAAGATATTCATATCTGTTGACATGTGATTGTATTCTTCAATTCTGTTTGGTGCTTCCAGTTCAATTCCTCATCTTTACATTCTTTAATGTAGATCGGAACATTTTCAGACACTATAGTGCTTGTATGTTCTTGTCCATGGAGTAGGGAATGTCCAGGGAATGGCAAGAAGCAAGCCATTGAAAAAGAAGCTGGGCTGATTTTCAGGTGTTAAGCAGAAGGTGATATTACAGGCCACTCACATGAGTCAACACTCATCAGTTGTAAACAGAAATAAGCTTCTCATGTCTGGACATCTACCTCATGTCTACATCTGTTCATCTCAGAAGCATGGCTTTGGGTTAATGAATGTTCCGCAGTGTAGGGCTTATGAGAAGATTGCCCGTCTGTATGAACATGTTTTATGTGTAATGACATAAACGTCTCAGGTCTGAGTCAGTCTAGAAAATCACGAAAGGCAGGTGTTGGACTGAATATCAGAGGATGAGAACTGCACACATGTGCTCATGTTCAATACTGTGTGATGGGAGGATATTGCCTGTTTAAAAATGTTTTAAACTTTAACAGTGGAAAAATCTTTTTTTACTTTAGTCACCACCAATTGGAAAATGTACATTTTTTTAGGCATCTACTCCACTAGATCTGTTTTGTGACACTTGCCATCAACTTTCCCACCATCTTCTTACTTGGATAACATGTGAGGATATTGCTTGTGATCTGTAGATGTTGTAACTACACCATGTGCAGAAATAGTCCACTGAAGTGGCTATACATTTGAACAAATGATCAGAGCAATGTCACCGTCATTGAATGGAACTAATAGAAATGTTTCTCTAGATATTAAAGACTCCCTTGGTAGCTACAGATGGTCGTGATTATGAGGAATTGCTGTGTGTAACTGACTTCCAGCTCCCTGTCTTCCAGCTTTTTCCTACAGCTGATCTCGTGTGTGTGTGTGTGCGTGCGTGTGTGCGTGTGTGCGTGTGTGTGTCATATAACAGGACTGCAGTCTCTCAATTACCTGCATGTGTCCAACACATCACAGAAATAAATACCTGCAGGATATGACCTGGATTCCTGGAGGGCTCTTCCAGATCCAACGCTTATAAGGACCTTTAGTTCTTCATGTGAGTGTTCAAGGTGTGTTTTCCTGTAAGAGTTAAAACTGCTGTGATGTAACCTATCAATAGCAGAGGACTGTGTGCATTCAACTCAAAACCATTCCTGTTTGTTGAATGTTTAAATGCACATAAACTACCACAAAGTTTCCAGTGTTTATGTTGCTGTGACAGATCCTCCTCAACAGCCAATATATTCCACCATCTTACTGTTAATGTTACAATGCTAAAGACTGTTTTCTTTTCCTTACAGGGCTTTGGAGGGGAGCAGGCGGCTGTTGGCCTATCAGTAATCAGTTGGCTTTATCTGAACTTGTCACGCACACATTCAACGCTTGGCTGCTGGCTACAAACCTCTAGCTGATCAGAACAGGATGTGCTGGGAACGTGAGATAAAGCCCTTTTCGGGGAAGGGTCTATCCTAGATGCTTTCCTCGTATTTTGAACGCTGAGTTGCTGAATGCAGATGCAACCGGGTGAAGTGAAAACGATTTTTTTTACTTGCATTATTTGTCTGAGCTGACAAGTTTTCGTATAATAAAAATAAAGAAGATTTTAAAGATTTGCATTGAGCATGCCTTGCGTTCTACTTCTGAATGGACATTCATGAGTAGGCTACTTAATATTAGTCACTTTATAGACCACAATTTTACGATGATGCCTTAAAATTGCCGATGGAAATTACTATTAGCATACAGATGAAAATTAGCATAATCACAGACTCCTATGATGCCGTTTACAAAGGCAGCTCATTTGGTTTTAAAACACAGCCCAGCCATTGTGTCTAGGTCTTCAGGGTGTAATAAATCACTTTTAAAGAACTTGGAAGTAAAAATAATGTATAATATCTAGACGTTTCATCGGACGCACGCGCCTGGAACGTTAACTTCCGGTCTGTGTTTGTTGAGCAATCTGGCTAGAGATAACTATTTATATTTTATTTATATTATATTAATATTTTACTGTATACTATTTGTATTAAATAAACTTGTTAAATTGTATTGCATAGGCTATTAGTAAAAGGACAAAACCAACATGTGTGTGCAACCTGTAAATTAATAAAGAATGATTGAAGCTTAGATAACAACAACGATAAACAAGAATAGGCTACTAATAATAATAATTTATTAGCCATGAGAATAAAAACATGTTTAATTGCACTACATTTAATCACAAAAACTGTAAACTGCAAACGCAGTTTAAAATGTACACAGCAGCCAAACGTCAGAGCTTGTATATGAAGTAAAAAAAATATATAGGCCTATAATATCGTATTACATAATGGGAACTAAATATAATCAGTTCAGTTATAAACTTAAGTCAAACGTTTCGCATTTTTAATGCTATAGTTCAAAACTATATAGGCTACAGAAACAAGCTAAAATTAGTAGTACTATAAATGTTAGGTGACAAACCCTGAAATTCCCTTTGACCCAAGGGACGAAAAATTTCCTGGCGTGCACTCAAAACGAAAAGCTAAAAACAGAAGAATATGACTGGAGTCAGTGTAAGCAGCATGATGTCTTCAACTCCTCGCATCACTGAAACTGCGCGATTCTCCAGACAGTGTTTCATTGAAAGGCAGGTTAAAGAAACTCACTGGACTGTGTAAAACCCGTCTATGTTTGTTAATCCTAGATTAATGCTAGGAAGTCTGTAATGACAAGGCACGGAGGTCAACAATGATGAATTGAGAATCAGGAAACACTTTCAAGCGCGATGATTAAAAACGACAATGCGTAAAGTGCTGTAGCCTATAGCCTACTGTACAAATTTCTTATTTTTATGAGCGTGATAGGCTATATTGACGTTAACAATGCACCCCATGCTACAGTAATTTGGACTAGCCTACCCTCAACAACAACTGGACTAAGAAACTTTTTTTTGACATAACAAAAAAGGATAAGTTATAGAGTTTTTGAAAACCAGCATAGCTTTTAAAGTTAAAATCAATCCTATTTTGTGTTTTAATGCATGCTTCTGTTATTAGCCAAATTTCAGCTTTCATATCAACTCGATGCAATTTTTGCAAACTTCAGTAGGCTATATAACCTCTTATAGCCTTACGTTGTGTGTGGTTAAACCAATACATGCTCTACTCAAATATAGCTGTACAGCCCAACTAAGGATTTTGCAACATACACATCTCTGAATAATGCTATGCATATATCTCAATGCTCTTTCAAAAAAAGCACATAGATAATAAAGTAAACTATTATACAATATCATTGAGGACTGGACCTGTTGTGTGTTGCTTTGCATTGCTACAGAATAAACCATAAATCAGTGCATCATGTTATGTTATGAACATGTTCTTTTCCTGCAGCTCATTCTGGTTATGTTTTTGCCAGAGTATACGACGTCTATAAATATGCTATTTATTTACACACGCTGGCGTTCAGCTGTGCTTTGTCCTCAGTGTTTGTTTTATTTGTCACCTTCATTTGGCAAAGTTCATTTGCGTGCTTCCATTTCACTTCAAACCCTTTGTCTTTATCTTTGTCTCTTCTCTGTAGACGTTTTGGATGTCCCCACCACATTCTCCAGCAGATCTGCGTTGTCACGCAACATGACGGCCACCTTAAACGCTCCCGGTTTGAGCGTGAGCCCGTACATGTAGTCCAAGCTGGGCGTTCGTTCGGCTGTAAAATTGCACTGGTGGACCAGCAAAGAGGTGAAGAGGAAGAGCTGTATTTTGGACACCTCCTCTCCAATGCACCTGCGCTTCCCCAATGAGAATATCAGCACGTTGGTGGTCAGGTCTTTGTTAAGAGCTCCATCCCCGTCCAAGAAGCGCTCCGGTTTGAAAACCCCTGGCTCGTTCCATTTGTTTGGATCATGGTTTAAAGACCACTGGTTAATGAAAATGACAGTGTCTTTGGGGATGGGATAACCGTTGATGGACGTGCCTGCCGTGGTGCTGTGAGGAATGGTCATGGGGATGAACGAAGTGAATCGCATGACTTCGTAGATGAAGGCCGTTACGTACGGAAGCTGAGGCTGGTCTTCGATGGTTGGGAGGCGAGTACGGTCCGCCACTTTGTCGACGTGCTCCTGAAGACGTTTCTGGACTTCAGGATACCTGAAAAGTAGGTGATAATGTCTTTTAACATTTAACGGTTAAACCATATTTCATATCACTGCCTATTAGGTGTCAAGTATGTCTAATACGCTTTGTGTTGTGTGCTGAGTTTTGTAAACTGGCCTACATGTAAGTGTTAGTGGGTCAGATTTCATTTTGTATTGCTGTAACCTGCCCCCTTTTGCTGCCAATACCTGCACGGAAGAGTTACATAACACATAAGAGCTTCTCTCTGTGTTCTTCTGCGTTATTGAGTCAGTCTGTCTCATCTGTTAGTTGTGTCCTGGCCCTCCTTACATACTAAATGTGTTGCATAATTCCCCCCAAAAGTCAAAACGTCTTATTTTGTCTTTCAAAAAAAGGAGACATACTCTTACCATCTATTTTTATGCTATACGTGAAAAACAGCTGTAATGTACACACTAAGAAAATCTCAACTCATCTTTTTAAGTTTCTTTTTTGCATAGGATTTTTTTCAGTTGTACTGGCTGACTGCCAAAAGTTGAGATAACTTACATAATTAGCCTATGTCAAATCAAATAGATTGGACTAATTAATTGGATTAGTTGACTACAATCAGATTTTTTTTACAGTGTATGCATCATGTAAATGCATAATATAAAAATGCATATGTTTAGTTTGGACATAATGCATTTACCTAACCATTAGTAGAATGATCCACTGCAGGGCTGTCGATAGGGTGTCTTGACTCGCCCCAAAAATGTCTCCAATGGTCGGTGGCACGAACTCTTTATCCAAAAAGACCCCCGAGCCCCCGGGCATACCTTTGTCCAGAGCAACGATGAACGCATCGGTCATATCACGGATGAGACCCGATGAAATCGTCTTACTGTGCTCGACCACCTTGTCATGTATAAAACTCATGAACTCCTTGTTGAGCTCCTTAAACTGCAAAAAGAGAGTTTTGATGGGATTTGGGAAGTACTGCAACCAGGGCATGACGTCGACGATGCTCCCCGCTCCGACCGTCTTGGTAAACTTATCATTCCTGCCGACCACCTGTTGAAACTCTGCATCGTCGTACGAGTATCGATTCCCGAAGCACAGTGCGCTCATGGTGTTCGCCACGGAGATCACGAGGAAACTGTGAGGTTGAAAGTATTTCTGCTCTCGGGTTTTATTGAGAAACAGATGGATGAGCTCTCCGATCTCCAGCACGATGTGCCTCTCAAAGGTCTGTTTGGTTTGGATGTTGGCCGTGGAGAAGGTTCGCACGGTGCTTTGCGCGATCTTCCGATGTAACCTCCACCACTGGCTGTAGTTACCGAAAGCCATGCTCCTTCCGTTGGATACGAACGTGAACGACGCGAAGTCCGGTCTGCCGGCAAAGTCCACCGATTTTTTAATGAGAGCCTCTTTGATCGCGTCTCCGTTGAGGACCACTACGGTTCGGCTGCCCAGTTTGATCTGGAACACGTCGCCGTATTTCTGAGCCATCCGGGTGAAGTAAAAGTGGGGTGATTTACCGAGCTGGGCTGCGTTACCGATGATGGGCCACGGGAACGGACCCGGTATGCGCCTCTGCCCGGAACGACGCCAGAATATGACAATTAAACACGCCAGCAGCGCAAGTAAAACGGTCCGCAATGTCACTCCGATGGAATCGACCCAAACTTTCGTTAACTCCATTATGTGTCTGAAAAAAAGATTTTATTAGCCACATATATTTCTACATGGCTGGAAATCAATGCACACTAATTCCAAATAAATTCGTACCTGCAGTTCATCAGAATCCGAATGAATGAATCCAGTGCTTCAGTGTTAAAGTTTGCAGCATTCGTGATGCGCACGACTGATGCATGAGAGGAAACGCTCAAATTTCAAGTGTTTCTCTCCTTGGTCAAGAGTGGAGTGAATTTATCCATTAGCTATCCACGAATAAATAACATTAGAACTCCACAGAGTCTCCTCCTCTGCACGCACACTCTTTGCTCTCCCTCCCTCTTTTCGCTCTCTTTTTTCTCCCACTTTCTTTATCTCCCCCCCTCTGATGAAAACACATAATGGTGCATAATTCAGCGCTTCACATCAACCACATGTGAGTAAATTCATTATACAGTAGGCTACATATACACAATATACATATTTGCGTTGTCAATTGGACAAAATCTATATGCCTGTTTTGCTCTGTTTGGTCAATGAAATGACATTTTTTATTCAAACAAAATAGATAACTAGGTAGCGTTCAAAGTTAAAAAAAATTTGCTTTTGCATATGACAAGATTAATTGAGAGAATGATGCTGTTTACCGAGGAAACAAATGTTTGGTAACAGTGAGTTTACGTCACTTTAGATGTTTCACTTTACAAAATCCTAAATGTAAATTTAATGTCGTAAAATAACATGAACTAGAGATTGTTAAAAGTTTTTCCCTCCTCTGTCTCTGTTTCCACCTGTTGCCACTAGGAGGACCCCAACCAGGGCAACGTGACACGACACACAATAAATAAAGGGAAAATATGGGATTATTCATTTTAATAATATTTCTTTCGTATTTTATATTTCGAATCTTAACGGATTTCACTCAAACAAATATACGCTATGGCTTTTTATTTTTGATCATTTATACAATTATTTTATAATGGCCTAACATTTATGTTCCCTTATAAGGTTTATATTATGTTAACATTTATATATTATTTATGTTTATAAAATACGCATTTATCATTATTTTATTTTACAGGTGGACTGGCTGGACATAGCGCAATGTTTGTTATAGTGAATATCATGATCATGGGTTTATAAAACAGATGCACATTTAGTAGCTACCGTTTATGTTCGAGGTAAACAGTGTTTTCCGAGTGGGTCATATTTGAATTTCAATGTTAGTGGGATTTTTTTTCGTATGAAGTTTTAATTCAAATAGCATATTTAATTTTCGAGTATTTTTGTTTGTTTCACGAAAAAAAAAATCAATGTTAATATTTTTAAATAGGCTAAATAAAGCCTACTTTCAAAATATGTTACATAAGTATAATTATTAACGCGAAAACCTAATATAAAATATGCTATAAGTTAGTCATAATGAGACCAGCGGCATTTCAACAATCGAGTCTTCAGTACCACGGACAGCGCGCGAGCACTTCTGCGTGATCAGATCAACTCAGATAATCAGACCTTATTCATGCCAATAGATGAACACTGTCTCTGTAAGATACTGAAAGAATAAAATAAACACGATAACTATATTATTTAATAAAACAAACGAGCAATACAAAGTATCATAAAGAATCAAAGAGTCTTTAACAAGTCTTTAGTCTTTAACAAATACAAAGTTTGACCATTATTATGTTATTTGATTTTGTGGTAAATTAAATACAAAATCCTACATTTTACTTTAGTTAAATATAGCGACACTTTGAAACCTTTTACTGAATATGACAGCTCTTTTCTCAAACAACTTAATAAGAATTTACATGCATGCCCATGCATACCGCGCTGTCTACTATTTTGAAATATAATATGAAAATATTGCCTATACACAAGCATATATATTATAATAATTATCTCTACAAAATTCATTTTAAGCACTTTGATCCTTTTTAAGACTTTAGATCAGAAGACTTTGACCGAGTAATCCTTTAACCATTCGTTTGAAACCGACGGCGAGTTCTTTCTTTACACATTTCAGAAAAAAAGGTAAAATATTTTATCCATGGCACATTTATGACCACTTTTCTCATGTGTGTTTTGTTTTAAAGTAAACTGCAAACACGCGTGAACTTTTCAGAACTAATCTTGTGATATGCACGATCTTTAGGACCCAGCGAAGCTCATGATCGCGTGCGAGCTCATCTGTTTCAAGTTTCGAGGTCACGAACGCGAGAAAAATCCCACGCACGCCTACAAGCCAACACACAAGCAATGACTGGCTGATTTATTTTATCTTGTGTATTAATAATAATAATAATAATAATAATAATAGGTCTAATCTTTTTATTTCCCTAATGTTGTCTAGCTTCTTTGCAACACTACAAAATAAGAAAAAAATGTAAGTTAAAATATGACTATTATTTCAATAAATCAATGTTTCGTCGATTGCGTCAGGAAAAGTAATATACATTTGTAAAATAAGATTTTTATATACGTATTGTTTGTGAAATGTTTAATTAGACCAAATATAACAAATATAATTTCGTACCGAAAATTAAAAGTAGCTACTGTGTTTTGATTGAAAAAAAAAGAGATACGTGTTAAAGTGTAAAATAGATTATTTTTGTACACTAGAGAAGACAACGCATATTTCATCTGAAATTTAGAGTTCTTCCTAAACCCAGAATGAATTACCGACATAACCCCTGGTGCAATACATAGGCCTACATTTTCGTCATATGTTTCAGGCTTTTTCTGTTATGCATGTTACAGTTTATTGATAGAAAAAAAATATTTTTTTATACTTTTTTACTCGAGGTCATTCTGTAAATCAGACACAGGAGCCGCAGGCACGTTAATACATAAAAGGACTAGACCACAGACAGGCTTTGACACACTCACGCACGCACACACACACAAACACACACACAGCTTTGTTGTGGTTCAGGTTGTAAGGCTGTTATTTTGAACTGAAGAATAATTTGTTTTCAAAGATAGTTGGGATTAAAGATCTTAGGTGATTTATGTTTATTGTTTTTCTTTATTCCAGCTGTTTGAAGTGTTACATTTCTGCATGATTGATAAAAGATAACTGTAGAATGTAGAAGTTGTTTATTGATTGATGTTGCATGTGATGTCTCTTAAGCACTTAGCAGCAGACTGTCCAGAAATTCAGCCAAGTAATGTCACAGGAAAATACTTCTAAGCATCAGTTTACCCTGAAAATGCATGTCATAATATTTTAGGGCCACATTTGCTAACAGCCCTGGACTCTGTGCTTTGAACTCAGTAATTAACCTGACTTCAGTCTAGTGCAGTGTGCTTCAGGGTGTTTTATCTTCTGGAGGAAGCACATCAACAGGAGAAATCGCCATGGGGCGTTAAGTTGTGGGCTGCAGTCACGCAAAGACACTTTATCATTAGAATTGACAACTGGAGCTGTCTGCTTAAAGCTTTATTTCTGGATGGATCGTTTTTGAATGGCACATGTGAGTGTTCATTTTAACGTAAAAAAACAGGGGTTTTGTCATAAAGGGCACTCAAAAAATTTAAGCCTTGCACCACAAATGAAATTAGTTGTGTTTTGCATTTTTCAAAATTAATACAAAATATTTGTAACAGTAAGGTTTAATTTGTTAACATTATTTGTAAAAAAAAATATATATTTTATAGCATGTATTAATCTAATTGAACATTTACTAATATACTTGAAATCAAACTTTGCGTTTGTTAACATTATTTAATGCACAGTGAACTAACATTAAAGATAAATCAGTAAAAGCTATAAAGACAGTTCATTGTTAGATCGTATTGGCTAATGCGCTACCTAAGAAATAAGACCAAAATGTCTATAATTCAAGTAAAAAATTTCTAGTTGAACTCAAGTCTTAAATACATTTAATACATGACAGTGAGAAACTGTCAATCTGATATCAAATATGACAAAGTTCAAATCTACAGGTAGTTAAGGTATACAGTTATAAAGAAGTATGAGTTTATGTTAAGTGAATAGTCTGTAAACTCTCTGAAATGTACATTTATTCATTTAGCAGATGATTTTATCCAAAGGGACTTATAAATGAGAACATGAAAGTTTATGAAAGTTCATTTTGCAAATGTTTTGTATTTGATACTACTCTGCATGTTGTCTTGTTGTCAAACACATTGCAGCTCTCACTGACACACTGGCAAGCAGGATATTTTTAGTATTGTTTATTTTATCTTGAAGAGGCTGAAAATCAGCTGGCGTTGTGTCAGAGAGTTCAGCACAAAGCGTACGGCACTCTCTCCCTCATTACAATACAAAAACCCTCCTAACGGCATAGGCTCCACAAGCCTCTGTTTCCCAGGAAATGATGAAACCCGTCCTATTCCCCCCCCCCTCCAAAAGCTCAAAATCATACTAAAACGATTGAAAAGGCAAACAATGCTAATGAGTTTTTGAAGTATCCTAATGACCCCACAAATTAACATCCAATTGAGGTAGAGCTTTTTTTTGTCCGGCCAACTGTTGTGGAGGCCCTTGCCAAAGCGTGGCCACCAGTCCGTGAAGGCGTCTACTTCTTCCTGACACTAAGGGGGCATTTTTCTCCCAGAATTCTGAACCATCAGTCACAGCAGATTTTCATTCTTTCGGGTTCTTTCTTTTGTTGTTGAGGGCAGGTTTGCAGCGGACATCTAAAAATGGGCTCTTTGAAAATAGTGTGCAGGAAGCTACATGGTGGTACGTGATCAACCGCATGACTGCGCTTTAAATTCAGCTCACACCAGTGCTGGTGTTCTTCTCCCACGCTGGCTTTCCTAACGCTGTTTTTACAGCAGAACTTGAGCTCACACGTACATCTCACATACTACTTATAATAAAAACTCTTAAATGGCTGTTTGACAGGATGTTTGGTTGAACATTCATAGAACCTTTCTATTGTGGAAAAGTATGTGTGACCAAATGTGATATTCACCTTAACTTATTATTAAAAATGTATGAAATATGTTGCATGCATGCTGCAAGTTTGCACTTTGAGAAGAATTTAAGGAGGCTTGGCAAAAAAACTGAGTCAAAAAATGCTGTCAAGAGCAAGAGATGAACAACAAAATGTTAATAACTGTTAAGATTGTAGTAAATGCATGCTTTATTTTCTGTAAGTTTTTCGTTTTTCTATGCATTTTTTGTATATTCAAAATAAACCCTGATAGTATAAAGCTCTTTTATGTTTAGTTAAGGTTTATTTCTCCATTTCGTATCCCATATTTCGATGGTTTTAATGCTAATCTGATGCAAACGTTTTGCAAACATGCCCTCCAGTTTTTCGTGTCAGTGCAGTTCCACTCTTCACCTCCTTTATTTACCCAGCCTCCTCGTGAGAGGTCACAGGTCACAGTTAGCTCAAAGAGAACTTCAGTCTCCTGCTATGAGACACAGTGGCAGTGTTTTCATTAGCAGTTAATGATGAAGGATGGTCATGCATGAGCAGCAGCGGCTCACAGTCACGCAAGGCCTTCAATATGGAAGTAAAACATTAAAGTATCACTCCAGGGCTTCTGCAAACAGCACTTACTCTGAATGATAGTTGTAAGTCATTTCTCAGTTATTCTTACATGGATGAGGATGTGCATTAAATCTAAGCTTTATTCATACAAATTTACTATTTTACAGAATGCATAATGACGTTGAGAAAGAAAATACTGAGAAAGTATGATGATAAGGATATTTTGTAGTGTATATAGTTTAGACATATTTAGAGATTTGTCAACATTTTTACTCTGAAGTTTGTTTTGTGAACTTAAAAAAACAATGTGCTCTAAGGAATAACACTGGAAAATGTCATTTTTTAGAATTAGAAATCAGAATTGTTTTTAGATCATTTTTTAATATTTTGATGCCATACATTTCTAAGTACATACAAAATGGCTTTACATGTCCTTTCAGTTGAGTATTTTAAACCAATGAGTTTTTGCTTATTTTGCAAATACAGGTTTTTAGGCATGAACTTTATACTCTGTTGCGTGCAGCACATGCAGATGTAATCGATCAAAACTCGTGTTCATTTTTTGTACGTTGGCACGAATGTTTTTCTTGCGTTTCTTCTTCGGTTATTCCTGTCTTGCTTTTGTTTCAAGGAACTTGCGTGACATCGCACGGATCTAGAAGCAAGAAAAATCCCCTCTTGGCTCAACGCTCCCTGCAGCTAGTAATATGTGAGGTGCTGCCTGCCCTCAGTATTGTTTCAAGGAGGAATTTGTATAATTTCCTTTGGACTTTTTTTGTTGTCATTAATATGTCATTCATTTTTCATCAGATAAGGTGGCAAGATTTATACGTTTTTACGAAGGTAACACCCCTGTTACACAGGCCAGATTGGGCTTTGTGTGCAAAACATGTTTGTGCTTATTGTTGTTGCTGTTGACATTAATATTGTGTTTGTATGGCCAGGTTTGGTAGAGTTTATGGAACAATCGCTCCTGATATCATGAGCGTGGGCTATATATGTAATTCACTGTGGCATTATAAGAACAATGCTAGGTTAGTGCTGAATCGGCACGTCCGCACACACGGTCACAACCAGTTGGCATGAATCCACGCCGTCTCCAACATCCAGAATTCCCTCTGAAAACAAGACACTTCCTCTCCACCCATATCCCCCTTTACCGGCGTGATGAATGGACAGTCCTGCAGCAATGGGAAATCTGGCTCTAAGAAAAGCATGCAGGCTTTTGGGGTTGGACATAACCGCAAACCTCAGATGCTTATTATACACATTTTAGTGGCAGTCGTGGGCCAGTGGTTAGAGAGTTGGACTCATGACCAGAAGGTTGCTGGTTCAATTCTCAGGTCTGGCAGGTAACGGCTGAGGTGCCCTTGAGCAAGACACCTAACCCCCACTTGCTTACTATACAAAATGTACAAATGTATAGTACAATGTAATGTAAGTCGCTTTGGATAAAAGCGTCTGCCAAATGTGTAAATGTAAATGTAAATGTAGTGCTGGTGACAAATTCTTTAAATGTTATATCGAAGGTCAACACGTAACAGAGAATGTAAATGTCATTAAAAATTTCATTCATTTCATCTTCTATAATGGTTTGCTACCTCATTTGGTTTTTAAACTACATGGTTTAACCCTTTTACGCATATAGGTCATTACAGTGGGCAGCTCTTCAAACAAAAACAAAAAGATTTGCGTGGACATGTGAAAATAAGGAGTGACATTTTCAAAAATAATGTTTTTTTATTGTGCATTCCAGATAATATCAATCAAACTGCAGTTTTGATAATAAACAACCAAGCTAAATATAACTCAAAAATACAACTAACCAACACAATACAAAAAAATAGAAAATGTTTTTGCAAATGAACTCTTCAGATCTCTTTGAAACACAAAACACATTTGACTGTTTATATATTATATAGTAGCCTAATGGTTGCGTATGTGAGCAATACAACTTAAAAGTCCATGAAAATGAAAGGTTTAAATCCACAGACATCAAAAGTAGTAAGTGGGCGAGTTCATAGAGTTTCTGTTTGACACACAATAAATTACACATATAATTATGAAACATTCTCTTTTTATTTCTCTTTCATAATGTGCAACAGTCATCCAGCTCTGTTACATACAAAATGTTTCAGGGCTGGATGTGACAGGGTTGAAGGTAAATAATGAAAGAAGAGAAAATAATAGCCAGACGTTGTCTGTTGTCTTACGGGGTTTTACGTGTCAACTATACTTACAGTATGAGTTTTGTGCTTGTGTTGATGAGATTCACAAAAGCAGGATGCTCTCTCACTGTTGCCATAATATGACAAGAATGTCCAGAAATGAACAGTACAGATATTTAGGACAGATGACACAGACGATTCGCAGAAATAAATCATGAATCGTTTCTGTGAATGAAATAAGAATAACTGACTCTTACCTTTTCCCTGCAGACAGATAACTAAGTTCTGTTAATTATGATTACATTTTATCATTAAAAAAATGTCAGTATATGTAATGTAAATGTCTTCATTTAATTATATCAGTAGTAAAGTCATAAAAACATAAACTGCATCTTTAAAGCATGACAATTAGATGATGGTCTGATCATGTTTTCTGTGTTTTTAAAGACTCCACCCGCACAAAGTGCTTCACCATAGAAGAACAATGGTTGGCTAAATTGTTCCATAAAGAACCTTTGACATCCAAAGAACTTTTCCATCTCACAGAAGGGTCTTTGTGTTGAAAAAGGTTTCTTTAGATCATGAAAAAGAATAAAATTGTTCTTATACAAACCTTTAATTCTATTCTATGAATTCTTCACAGCAATGCCACATCAGAACAATCATTTTTGGTTCCACACAGAACCATTCAGTCAAAGAAGAACCTTTTGCCACAAAAATCTTTTGTGAGACAGAAAGGTTTTTCAGATGTTAAAGGTTCTTTATGGAAACATTTAGACAAAGAAAGGTTCTTCTATGGCATCATGAATCATCTTTATTTTTAAGAGTGTAGGACATTTTTTAAGTGTCTATAAGAATGAGGATGTTGTATCACATTTTGGTTCATGTATGGTGTATGGAGAGAGGAGAGAGGAGGTGGAAAATTGTCATAAAAACCACATTCTGATGGTATTTGATGTCAAAGAACTTGACTACGATTGTAAGTGAACCTCAGGGGAAGAATATCTGTGAAAATAGTCTATATATGTGACCATGGATCAGAAAAGTAGCATGAGAACATTTGTAGTAATAGACAAAATTACACTTATGTGTGTCAAAATTATAAAAAAAATGTATGATAAAAATCATATTAAGTAAAGATCACATTCCATGAAAACAACATTGCGGCCATTAACTGTCACACACATCAAAATACATTTCCTCTTTCAATTGAAGTATTTATTAATTCATTGTTTCATATGTAATGTTAACTCTATAGTTCGCCTATATCTGTTAAATTAGTGACGCATCAGTTATTTAATTTTATGAATGCATTGTAGCGTCACTAAACTCCGCCTACTCGCGGTGAGTTGTGGGTAGTATCAGTGTGCGTCGTTCTGCACTTCGAATTTCTACAGGAAGTAGGAAACGTTGGCACTCTTTTCAACATACTACGATTTAGGACATATTAAATCTATTTTTGAATACTACTTAGGACGGATAGTATATGCGAATTGGGATGCAGCAATGGTCTTAGTTCGGTTCGCTTTCAAGGGGTCTGAGATCGTGTTCACATATGGGCCAAAAACCCAGCGAACCAAGTGTGAAAACGCTCATATAGTCTAAAGATGCTGGAGAGAAAACAAAAAGCTCAACTTTACAGCATCGGTCAGGGTCCTAAAAGTCTGAACTTTGTTTAAAGTCGATCACCTCAGCAACTGTTGTTAGGGGAGTATTTGGTTGCTTTGTTGCTTCGGAGAGCAAGTAGAGGTGTTGCCACAGGTAATCTGAAAAGCAGAAAGGCTGACCTGTCAGTCTGGATTACTTTTGTCTCGCTACACTTTGATGTGCCATGACAGTTTCAAGCAACACATGCACACGCTGCCTTTTTCGCGGCCTGTGTGTGTTTGACAAACTTTCTCCAGAGTTGAAAAAGGTCAGATGATATGCATTTACATGCTTAATCACGCATGTGTTTTGACCGAGATTTTCTATATGTTCGTATGTGTTTTTTTAACTTAATTTCTAACTAGGCTATTGGAGGTAGTATTTCGTTTGGTTTGTCTCTTTTTAATGACAGCACGCAATGGAGCTGGCATTGACTCCAGGTTTTTGCAAAACCCTGTGTTATCTCAGCATGATTTGGGATTGTTCCAAGAACATCTTGTGTACTTCAATCAACGCAGACACGGAAATCAGACCTTTTGCACAAATGAACACGCTTAACAGTCAATGCAACAAACACCTTTGCTTATTGTGTATTTGTTAAATACAACATAATCATAAATGGCATCATAACATTTCTTTGCACTTTTCAATAATAATTCACCTGCTTTCGCATTTGTGTGTGCTTGTATCAAAATGTGCAGTTTTATTCAATACAGTCTTAAGCGAATTATTGCAGATTTGTGTTTAAATAAGCATTTTCGTTGTGTGCAGCAAATACGTTTAGGCGAATTTATGAATGACCCTCCTCTCATTTCCATTGATAAAAACGCGTTTTCGGTGTGTGAGACAAGAGCAGCGTGGGTGTGTAAGTGTTTGTCAGTCAATATAAGCTTTGGAGTTTACACTAACTTATGCAACCAGGTAATAGAATCGGTGTCAGTGTAAATGAAACCCACCAAACCGGATTGTCCGGGTTTAAGAGACGCTTTGCTCACACGCATACACGTACGGCGCATTACGCCTCTCTTTACGATCCTGTTAATTCAGCTCTCGTCACCGTCACCGTGCCCGTGCAAACAATGCAACGCAGCGTGCAGAATAGCTGAGAACTTGCACCTCGGATGCAGAGTTTGATTCAAGAGCATGAGAGCACGTCGCGTGAGTCAGGCAGACAAAACTTGCCTGCATTGTTATGGCTTTTTGTCAGCATACATGCAAACTGAATCAGAGCTGCCATTGTGTTCTTATTGTGACAGTACTGCCATCACTTGTGATTGCTCCGCCCTAGCAACTCCCTAGCGATCGTCTTCTCACGAAAGGTCCAGGGAAGATGTAATCTTTCTTATCTGCAGGTTCATGGTTTTGAAGTGAAACTCAAGTGAAATTCAATTCATTTAAACAAACTATATGTTGTGCAGTTTATTGCTAGTGGGCGTTTTTAAAACATGTGACCACAATAAACATCTTTTAGTTTAACCTGAAAATATACAGATTATCAGACAAATCTATGAGAAAACGATAAGGAAACGTTTAAAGGTCATTTATTAAATACAAGCAAATTAAACTAAAGCCTTTGAACACAAGATCAGATTTTCTTGTTTTTATTAAAGTGCACAAAATCCTTCATAACATTGTCACGTCTTGTTAAGATAACATATATCAGACTAATGGAGTTCATGCCAAGTAAAGCAAAAGGAGGACATATCACATGCTGAGATTCTGAAATGTGGAAAAACAAGCATCAAAGTTTCAACTATTCATTTTACTATGATTTAAAGATAAAAAGAAAGTTATTTTTATAGAATGGTCTTTGCATTAAGTTAAATGATTTTAAAATAAAATTTAATTTAAAAGAATTTAAAAGAATTTAAAATAAAAACGCAAATCACAAAAATATGACTTTATCTGGAGTTCACCAACTGGGTCAGAAATATTGATTCTGCATTCTAACAAAACTAAGAAAAGAAAGAAATGTGAAAGAAATACAGAAAAATGCTCAAATGTAGGATCCCTGTCAGACGGAGGAAGTAAATATTCTGGTTTTGAACTTCCATGACCTCAGCCTCTATTCAACGTCATAACTACAATATCACATTTCATACTGTTTACAGTTACACAGACTGTGACAGGAAAAAGACTATCTGACATGATCAGTTTTCTCACGTTTCTCTGTTAATAATGATTCATGTTTCCTTTGTTTATTTAAAAAAGTGTTATACTTCGTGTCATTTCTGTTTCCTATTTTAGAAATACATTTGTCTTGGCATAAATCCATAATTCTTGGCATCAGAATTATAAGCAATATATTGAAAGGTGCGCAGTGTGTTCTGCTTTTTGGCCAGCTCCAGGGTGTGTTGCAAGTTTTTTTGCATGAGAAACCTGCAGAAATGTAGTTTTGAAACTTGCTGTATTGTTCTGCTTGTATTTGTGAAGCTTGTGTAAATCGCTTCCTTTTGTTAAAAAAAACAAGCTTGTGAAAACAAACCTGTCCTCTAATAGACCTCTTATTTCTCCTTTAAAGAGGTCATATCACAATGAATCAAATTTCCCTTGATCCTTTGAGAGAAAAGGTTTCCGAAGTTCAGAAGTGTTATAATGTCACCCCCAGGCAAAGAAAGAACTATCTAGCCTGCTTATTGTGTGTTTCCGAAACGTAAGGGTGTCAGACTGATGAAAATATTTAGATACAAGAACACACATACATGTCAATGACAACTATTCAATGTTCAGAAACCTGGCCTGCCCAGTTGCAGATGAGTTTGGAGAAACAAGCATGCATACTAAAATTCCTCAGGACCAGAGGAACCAAAACTAACATTTGGTTTTGGAAGAATTTCATGAGAATTATTGAATTTGGCGATTTTTTGCAGACTTTGGTTTCATGGGAAATCTAATAGAGGACACATGTTTAAGATTACTGGAGGTTGTTTTTCTCAGGTTAAAAATATAAGGTAGGAGACTGCATTAAAGGCTTCATTTGATGTTGTTCTCCAAGAGAAAGAATCGAGACTTTGAAGAGATCACTTTTGGGAATTTATTTATTTTATGGAACACCTCCAACGTAGTTGAGATGATCTGTCCCAGATCTTGTTCAGAAGTTGAGCTTTCATATCTCAGGAGATTTGATGGAGGTCTCAGTTGGGTTTTATTTAATGTTGTTTCTCTTAAAATTGCTTAGAAGAAATAAGAACAGAATCAGAGACAATTGTTAAAATCTATGAATGGAGGTGTAAAATGAATGTAGATTGTAGAGGTCAAATAATCTGGATTTGGGTTAATTTGATGAGAAATGTTTGAGTTCATATCAAGATCTTCAATAATATTGACTTTTGATTGCAGAATCTGAGCTCAGTTTGTGACAATGTTGAGATCTCTTCTACAAATCTAATGAACACATTTGTAAGGTTTACGTCAGGAGAAATATCTGAGATGCAAGAGTCTCTCCGTTAAATCTCAATGATGTCTAGGAAAATTATTGAGATTTAAAGGGATCTCATCTATATTTGTATTTTTATCGGGCGATTTGTGATTTGTAAGCACAAGGTAATGGCCTTTTTGAATGAACATTTGTGGAATTTACTTTATTCAAACTCTCATTCAGTTGCTGTAACATCACTTCACTTGTCTGGTGTCTGTCCAAATCTCCTCTTATTTCAGTGACAGATTCTATTATTCGTATTATCATTAACATAAGAATGCATGAGATATGTTGTGTTTGTTTAGGGAAGATCTCTTCATTCATCCCTGTTTGAAGATTGTACAGACTTGTTTGTGCCAGGCGGTGTGAATTTGCTCGGGATAAAACGCGAAGCAATCGATTCCTGATGGCTTCTAGACAACACTGTGGTGCCATTTTGTCTGTGTCTGTTATCACGTGATGTACAACTTCCTTGTATTTAGTTATGTCCAGAGCTGCGTGAAAAGGAGAAGAAAAAGAGACGATGAGGATTTGATTTCAAAGGATCCTGTGACATTTCGATTTTCAGTTACGCGCAAGTTCACTTTGCCCTTTAAAAGCTCACGATTTACTAGAGCGATGGAAGCTCTTGCCGAGGAAATCTGTTTTTATTGGTCACACACGTGCAGTGTTTATTATTCTATAAAATGAGAAACGATGAAATACAGAACAATTATTTCTTTAAAAAGCATATTTTATTGCAAGTTTTAGGATTAAAGTGTTTTATTGTTTTAAGTAAAGTTTTAAGTTATCTGGAGGCCTTGTGGAAAACTCAAAGATCACAGTTCATTTGTGTCATCAAACACCGATTTAGAAGCAATAGATCCGTTCTGACAAATTTCATCAAAAGTGTGAGACTGAAAATATTTGCCACTAAAAAAACAAATATCATTAGTAAGAAAAATCCCTTCTCATGCACATTATTGCAAAATTCCGATTGCGTGTAGCAGTAAACGAAAAACAAACAATTGCGGTTTGTAATCGGATCATGCCTGTGAGAATATGATTTGCATTGACATCACTGTGTTTTAGGGAAAGAACGCTTTGCTAAATATTTTCCACGAGCGAGAGAGAGAGGGTTACACAAATACATTTATAAAAACTTTTCTTGAAATTCCTCGTAAAGATAAGTGGGTGATGATGTAACGATGACATTGGTATAAGCATTGCATATTCTGGATATCCCCTGATCCATGACGTAAGTGTGATGATACACGGGACATTTTTTTATTTTAGCTGCACATCTTCCTCGTTCCATCGTAACGTCTTACAATCTTTTAACAAACTGCATTTTTTCATACAATTCATTAATTCACACATTTTCATTTTATTTTCTTAGAAAACGATACCACTGAACATTCAAAAACTATAGGAGACCATAATATTAATCTGTAAGTTTTACAATGGTCAATTTTACCACCACTAATCCTTTAAAGTGATGAAAAAAAATTTGGGGGGTAAACTATCACTTTAAGTTTGGACTCAGAATCCAACTGTAAATCCCTATATTTCCATTATTTCATCCCCATCAACATGTTTTAATGTCGCAGACTGTGTAGTTAAAGTCTGAAACCTCCATCTGCTTTTTTTATGTGTTCATATCCCTCTTGTCCCATGACTCTAATGGAAAAGTTGACTTAGGTAATCAAACAGCCCGAGGAAGGAGAAAACAGTCGGTTATCAGTTGGGTGATATACAATCATAACGGTTACAGGAACTTCCTGTCTGCATTCTTGGTCTCTGACTGTGGGCCTCCTTCACGTTTGTGTGCAAGCGACCATTTTCATTCATGTAACTGAAGCAATATGATTTTTACATCTCGTAAAGATGTAAAGGTTGGTTGTGCAAAGCTCAACTCCACAAGTTCATGGCTGAATTCCACAGGGCCCACACATAAAAGTCTTTGTGATATTCCAGTCCCCACATATAAAAACAGAAGCTGTTGTTTGTCTTATACATCAGTGATCAAACGCTGATCTTCTGACCACCGTTGAGGTTCAGTGGCTGGTCAGGACTGCTCATCTGGAACGGAGGATAGGGGCTTCATATGAGCACATGGCTGTTTGCCAGACAATAACATACATAGACTTGAATCAGCTCGGAGCTCAAATCCTCAAATCCATTTACTTCTTAAACTTGCGCAGAAGTGATTTTTAGGCCACCCTTACAAAATAAAAGTTTGCTGTTAGTATGCTTCTTTTAAATTTCAAAACGATAAAGTATACTTTCATTCATGCTTTTTTTTCAGATATATGCTTACATTTACACTTGACAGTGTACTTGACTTGTACTGAATAAAATTGAAGTATTCTTAATCTTTTGATTGTGTTACAGTACTTAAACCAATTCAAATGCGTTGTAGTTAAAGTACCAATAAAAAACTAGTTGTTTACTTTACCACTGTTACACTTTACTGTACTGTACTTAAACTAAAAGTTGGGCAAATTTAGTTTCAAGTACCGAAACGGTACACTTACAAGTATACTACAAGTACATTGATATTAGTACTACCTAATAAAGTATACTTTAATTTGGACTTTACTTAAGTAAATGAAGTATGGTACATGTAGGCCTACTTTTATATTCCAAGTCTTCTAAAGTCATGTGATAGCTTTACGTGATTAACAGATTTTTTTTATCCCATAATAAGTTAAAGATTGCAGCTTTATTAACTTTACAGTATTAACTTTACAGTACATCTAAAAGACCAAGAAGTATTTTTGACAAACATGCTTAAAATAAAGTATGCGTGTGAGTGCATTTGTGTGCGGACACTCCTTTAAGATTATATCACCAAAAACACTTTTTGCGTTTTTAAATATTTTCATGTTAAATCAAAAAGGTCATCTCAAGTGATATTTGCGCACAGTGTTACTATAATTATAAAATGAAAATGTTAGGCAGTAAAACAAACCCAGAGCAGAAATGAGGGCAGATGATCATATGGTAATGGCAGGAAACCTTCATCTCAAACTAATATCGGACGACATTCTTCAGATCACATCTACAGCCCAAACGCATCAGAGCAAACAAAATACCATCACACCTTACACAACTAAAACACGGATCAAACTTTTTATTAGTGGGATGGTTTATTGGTTGCAAGGTATTGCAATAATTGAACAATGCAACTTAATCATTTTAAAATGATTTTTCATGGTTGAGATCAGATTTGTAGTCGCACATTCAAATACATTTGATGCAAGGTGTGGAAAATGAAACAATATCTGCAGATCTAATGTTACATACATGAGACATTGAGCCGGTATCTGTATTGAGACCATGAGTCACACATGTAGGCTACGTTCATTTGATCAGTGAGCAAGATCCAACCTCCAGATATCAGGTAAAAACTCAACCAGTAACTTCGTAAACCCTCTACATTTGTTCGCTTTTTTTACAGGCTAGTTTCATGTGGTATGCACGACGGTTCTGACCCGACGGAAACATTGAACAGGGACTGTCAAACCATATCAAGAGCCCTCATTCACGTGCTCTTTTTCTTGTTGCGCAGGTGTTATCTGAGATATTTAAACACACGGTGACCCAAGCGCAGCACTTGCCGGTGGGGGAGGCTTGTGCTGAACACAGAGATCGCGTGTGACTAGTGCCATGGCCACCCACTGAGATGAAAAGCAAAACAGAAAAGATTTCCACTGTCTTTTCTGATGAACTTGATGCTACTGTATATATCTGTGTCTCTGTTGCTTAACATTGTGTTAGCAGCTCAAAGGTCACACACATGGCTGATGAAATACACCTCGTAATGCACAGGAAGTCACGCCGGATGAAGTCAAATGCGTAAATGTAAATATATCTCAATGGACATAAAGACCCGTACTAGTTTATTGATTAAAAGGCTTTTACAACCGAAGAAAATGTTTTTGAGGAATGTTAACCAAACAGCATTGGCTGACACGAAATCAAGAAAGTAGGTTTTGGATAACACGATGGCGAATAAATGATGACACAAATCCCTTTAATTGCTATTTTTAGTTTAAATGATGTTTTTACAAGTCCGATTAATAACACCAGGGGCATTGAAAGACGAACAACAGACACCTTCAAGCAGACAAAGAGAGCCGAGATTTGAGCGTGCGCTACATCTGCTCTAGATATAATTGCTGGCGTGTTTGTTTTGGTAGCTATCAGCAAACTCTCTCACACTTCCACTCCCAGAAACTTCTGTTTACAGAACGTGTTCTGTATGGGACAGTACATGAACAGGAATTGTTTAAACAGAGGCTGGTATCCGTGCTATGAGCAGAATCCACATGCGTGAGAAATGCTCCTATTTCTGATCGTGCCTCGAACGAGAGCAGAATGCTGTGACACATTTTTGCGTGTCAACGCTTGGCGCTCGGCCAGGTGTAAGTGCACGCAAGGTTACATAAGAAGCGATACAGAAGAGTGAGAAGTGTCATTTTCGAGCTCACAGTAACAGAGCGTGACACTTCCTCTGGATACGCTGACAATGGCTCATGCGAGCTGCGCATACGTGATGAACAGATAACAGGATGCATGCGTGTCTCTGGTTTTGTCAGAGCAGAGACAGGTGCTTTGATTTAAGGGTGTCCGAATACATCCCTACATGAGCTAAAGTGGGACGTTGAATTCTTATGGAAGTGGTAGAATGTAACCTAGTATTTTTGTAAATATGTTTTAAATCGCTGTTTCTCAAAAGTGGGGCGGTAAGAAAATCAAAACTTTTTACTCACCCTTGAGTTGTTCCACATCTGTATAAATGTCTTTGTTCTGATGAACACAGAGAAAGATGTGGGGAAAAAATTATAATGGTAGTCAATGGTGCCCCAGAACTGTTTTCTTTCCTACATTCTTCAAAATATCTTCTTTTGTGTTTGACAGAACAAAGAAAGTCATTTTTCCTACCATGGTAGTCAATGGTGGTCAAGAAATGTTTGGTTACAAGCATTCTTCCAAATGCATTTTTGGGTGAACTGTTCCTTTAAAAACATGCAATAAATAAAATAAAACAACTCAAACTTAAGACAAATGCTCTTTATAAATATAATGAGTAGAAGCGATTCTAGTGGCCCACAGATGCACGACACATTACACGATTTTAAAAAGAGATATTTTTTGATGTAAATAGGTTAAATCAATATACAGTCAGTGGACCCAAAGTCCTGAAATTTAAACTTAAAAAATGTATTTGTCTTCTCACACATATACTGTATGTGTTAAATGACATGCTTTAAAACCATTTGGACGAACCAACACATTCTCATTGGTTTAAACAAACCAAGAAAATTTCCATATTATATGTTTAGACAACCCATCCTACTGTTGTACTTGTGTTTTATACTATTGCATAATCATTCGAATGTAAAAATCCCCATTCATTGCTATTGCGTAGCAAAACACGACCAGTGCCTTCTTGTAAACTTCTTCTGTGGAAGAAAGTAAGTCATGCCAGTTTAGAATGACAAGTGGGTAGATGATATAATGTTCGTATCTTGTTGAAAATTTTCCTTTGACAAAAACTGAATGTGAAAACTGTAAGAATGAGTACTGAAGAGCCCTGAAGGTGTGTTTGTGCTAAGTGTGGGAAGAAGCTGAGCAATTCAAATCACTGCAGGGTCATATGAGGTGAGTTTACTCGCTTAGAAAATGCTGAGAAATGGAATGATGGGTAATTATACTGCGCCTGGCCACAACCTGCTTCTCTTCATTTTATAATCATGTGATAATGTACTGTTATGTACTATATTACTAATGTGATAGCCTACCTATAAGCTTGTCTAACTTCCTGCCATTTGATGCATATGATGTATATTTATTTGTTTTGATGTTTAACTTTGTCTGTATCGTGTTGTCCTCACAGAAGTGTTTATGTCTAAATATTAGGGATGCACCGAAGACGAGTACCGATATTGTTTTCTGGTACTCACCGATCCCTTTACCTGTATCTTTTTTGTTTGTTTGGTGAGGTGGCAACACAGTGAGACCAATAAAAACACATGATGAAAAAATGATTAATTTTATGTGCTTGTCGCAAACTTTCAAAGCAAATATTTCAGTCAGTTATGTCACATGAGGTATCGGTCTTTGGTATCGGTGTACTTTTACGAGTACTAGTAGCTTAGTCTCGGGCCCGATACCGATACTTGTATCGGTTTTGGTGCATCCCTACTAAATATATTCAAATTAAAAATGTTTCTTTGGTTTGTTGCACCAAAATCATAAAATATTATTTCATCTGTAGAAGACATATGTAGACAATGTTTGTAATGACTGCAGATTTCACTCTTCTAGTAATGATCTCATGCCCTCATGTGGTCACAGTTGTCAGTGTTTCCTAAATCATTTTGGGGGAAAAAAATGTCTCTCATCCAGACAATATTTAGAATTCAATAAACACATTTCTTAGTTAGCTCTACTATTAGATATTTTTTTTAAACTTTTTTTATTTATTTAGAAAACACTTTTTTAGAAAACACTTTTTAGAAAACACAGATTTTCATGTGCAGATATTGGAACATTGAAAACTATCACCCCTGTAGTGCTCATTTATGAGCAGTCTTATATACATACAAACTACTTAAAAGAAAAAATATGACCATATCTATTGTAAGATAATACATCAAAATAAAGAAGGCTAATTATTGCTTGCTTGAAAAGAGACTTTATTTGCAATCTAAACTGACATCATCTGAATTCCTTGAGGGATAGAGACAAGTTTAAGATTTCTGTCATGCCAACCGTTCTCATCTAAAATGCTTCACACGAAACATATGCATCCTTTCAGCATATCTTGTCAAATGGGGACATAAAGGCGAGTGTTGAAAACTGAACATGTCTTGGCTTGGTGCGCAGCAGTTAGAAACTGTGTCATACCAAATGCAATTAACAGTTTTCTGTCAAAACCTCATATTGGCTGAAATGAAGTGTTGTAGTGTACAGCACTATACGTGCATATGATACACATTTGACATGTTGGCCTTTGTGTTGTGTGATCATTTAAATGTATGCATTTAGTATTGTTTAAAATACTAAATTATGTGCATTTGAATTTACGTCATGTACGTGTAAGAGTAAACGTATCTGAAGTCAGCACATCTCACACGTACACCTTGAGATGAAACCCCAGCCTGAAATTCAGGCACAAGGTTTTCTCAAAGGCCAGCGCACACAATCTGATCAGAACGTGAAAGAGAACATGTTTGCTGAGTCCAGGTAACCTCGCACGTACTGTATGCCTGCATTCAGCTGCTGCAGATATTATACCTGATTAGTGTTGTGTGCTATGTTTAGTAATCCTGGAAAAAATCTCTCACTATAAAACGGTCTTGAAGAATACAGCTTGCCATGCTTGACTTTTAAAAAACGCACACTTACTCCATTAAGAATCTTTTTTTAAAAGGTAATTTATGTATACACAGTAAGCCTACGTTGTCCTATAAAAAGACCTTGTTTAGTCCTTCAGCAAATGTGTGCTAAGATCATTTGCTTACCCAACAATTATGACAAAAATGGGATGACATTTTAATGCAAGCCTAAGCCTGAATCACACATTTTCAAAATAAAAACACATTTTAACTTGAACATTTCTTATGTTTTTATAACGTTGTAGCCTACATATTTGGATTTAATCATTTAGCAGACGCTTTCATTCAAAGCAACTTACAGAGATAGGAAGCAATATGTCATGCACGGGCAATAACACAATACAAGTGCTTAACACCAAGTTAGTTTCCACAAAATCCAGAACACTATTAATAAAGAGAAAGCGGGTTAGTATTTTTATATTAGTAATATGTAATTAAACTCACTTATATAGTATTATTTACCCCAAGAGACTGTTACATTATTTAGTTCCCCACCCTAATGAACAAAGGATATAAGTGGGTTTTAAGCCCCTCAGTCTTTGCGATGTGCTTTTAATTATCATTAAAATGTAACCCAGCAAGTCAGTTTCAGAAGCTTGTTCTGCTCTAAAACTCTTCACTTTGAGGAAAATAAATGAGCTTGATAGCCTACAACTTTGGTGTCTCTGTCTCTTGCTCCCAGAGCTCTTCTGAAGATATCTCCCAACATCCAACCAAAACCGAATATTGAAGGATAATCCGAACACAGAAAGAAACAAGTTTATGTGTAGGGAACTACATTACCCAGCATACAACACGTCGTCGTCACAGCACCTGTCTGACGTCCGCGGCTGCAGTTCCGCGTGGTCGGAAGTGTTATTAATATCAGCGGTGTAAGTAAAATATGATGGAAAATCAAGGAGTTTTAGCGATAATATTTGACCTGGATAATACACTGGTCGATACAGCCGGCGCAGGACGAGTGGCCATCCAGAAGGTAAATAAAAACGAATGAATGAAAAAATGCATCGACGGTCCCAAAAAGGTCCCTCATACTCTTTATAACTTTCTAATCTTATAAATATTTACAGTCTACAGTGATATGTGGTTGTTATATAGTAACCATGGGTTTTATTATAATTTAAGTATAGCAACCATAGTTTTGTAATTGTAAGTATAGAAACCGTATTATAGTAAAATTACAGTATCACCACAAATTTACTACAAATATCATGGTCATATTATGGTTTCTTTGGAAAATCTCTGGTTTATTTTCATACGTGATGAATTTATCGAAACATTTTTTCATTGTAGGTCTGTGAGCTGCTGAAGTCCACACATGTGCCAGAAAGCCACATTAGAAACATCTGTGAGCTCTTTTTACAAAAGCTTCTTCATGAATCATTCGACCGTTCAGAAGGCAAAACCATAGACGATGTGAGGATACATTACTGGTACGAAGCTATACAGGAGACACAAGGAACAGATCCCGATCCAGCTCTGGCCTCCAGTTGCTACTACACGTGGAAGAACACGCGTCTGCAGGTGCTCAGTCTGTCTCCTGAGGTTCAAACTCTGTTGGAGGAGCTCCAGAAAAACTACAAACTGTTGCTGCTTACCAACGGCGAATCTCAGACGCAGTGGGAGAAGATAAAGGTGGTGGGATGTGAGGGTCTCTTTAGTGCACTGGTGGTGGGTGGAGATCACCCTGAGCAGAAACCGGCTCTCTCAATCTTCACCTACTGTTTTGAGCGGCTGGGAGTTCAGCCGCATAACTGCATCGTGGTGGGTGATTCTCTCAGTACGGACATTCAGGGGGGCATTAACGCAGGTGTGAAGGCAACTGTGTGGATAAATAGTGACAGTAAATGTATCCCACAAGACCCTGTGACTCCAGACTACACTGTACCTAGTGTACTGGATCTGATGGATGTTTTAGCTAAACTCTCATGATGTCTGCCTGACATGAAGATGTTTTTTTTTTATATGTAAAGATGTATGAAAAGTACTATTGACAAATGTCACGTGAAATGAAGATTCAATCAATAATTTCACTAAAACAATTTCACAAAGTCATTCAATAAATTATGGTTGATAGATACATTTGTGTGTCATATATTAGCCAATAAAACTTGGTTCACCTTTTAAAATGAATGCAAATGTACTTAAAATATGATTTTATAGTAAATATTTTACAAGAAATTGTATTCATATACACCTCAATGCTACTTGGCCAGTAAATATTATAGAACATTAAGTTAATTTCGATGTCTAATTTTAAAACTATTTTCCTCTTTGAACTTTGAAAGTTTTGCTGTAAAAACAGAGATTTATGATCATATAACTCAGTAATGATTCATTTAAAAAGACTTGTGAATCATCCTCCAAAGTTAGTTACTTGTATTTTTATTGTATAAGGTTTGTGAGACTTTTGAGAATTTTTGAACCCTACATGTCATCCCAAACACAAAAGATAATTTGAAAAACGTTAGTAACCCCATAGACTTCAAATTGTACTGACACAAAACCACAGACATTCTTCAGAACATGAAAGTAAATAAACACATTTTTTATTTTTGGGTGAACTATCCCTTTAGATTTGTGTAATTATGTACAGTATTGTTTATATGACATCATCTAAAAGCACATTTTGAAATGGTTTAGTAGTAATAATGGGTACTTTAAATGAAACAGCATTTAAATGTTATCAAAATAGTACTAGTATGAAACTAGTCAATTCTTTGTATGTATAACCTTCACTAGTATGGGAATCAGTGTTCATTCACATTCAGACTCCATATTACACATTCAGGCACTTTACTTTCCATAAATACATGAAACCAAACCGCAAATCTCACTTGACATCTAATTTGACATTAATGTTCATGGCAGCAAGCTCAGCTACAAAGTATCTAAACACATACGGAATGGACACGGTCTCAATAGAGTCGCTCTTATCGCACAGCAGGCAGATGGTCTTTCTATGCCGTGTGGCCGACCAATCAGGTGGCGGCTTTTCCAAAAGCGGGGACAGCAGGCTGCCGCAGTCCATGCAAACCTGAGCCACAGACCGGTCCGAGCAGTTAAACAACCGGTCGTGTAACAGAAACGACGACCCGTGAGCCAGCAAAGCGTCCCGCTCCATCTCTCCGAACCGAATTCCCCCCTGCACGTTCCTCCCTCCCAACGGCTGATTGGTGACTTTATCTCTCGCCCCTGTAGTCCTCACCTGGAATTTATCAGAAACCATGTGACGCAAACGCTGGTAGTAAACCACCCCGATGAAGATGTCTGCCTCGAGCTCCAAACCGCTCAGTCCGGAGTAAAGCCGCTCGGTACCGTAGTAATTGTACCCGGCAGCCTTCAGCATCTCGCCAAAGTGCTCCAGCGCAGAGTTCTCCTCGGAGAAGGTGAACGGAGTGGCATCGTGGCACAAGCCGTGGAGGGCGCCGGATTTTCCAGCCATGCTCTCGATAAGCATTCCGATGGTCATTCTGGAAGGGAATCCGTGAGGGTTGAACAGGATGTCCGGGGTCATGCCGCTCTCAGTAAAGGGCATGTCCTCCGTGGGCCACAGTCGGCTCAGGATTCCTTTCTGACCGTGTCTGCTGGCGAACTTGTCTCCGATGGTGGGGTTCCTGGGAATGCGGTATGTGATGCACACGCGTTTGAAGCGGCCTGTCCCGGTGTCATTGCTGCATACTTTAATATTGTCCACCACACAATCTTCTTGGCTCCTGGAGAGAAACAGGAGTTACAATGTGCAGAAACCGACAAAACCTACAACAATTCCAAACCAAAGCTCTTGCATTATTTATTCACCCTCATGTCATTCCAAACCTGTATGACTTTATTTCTTAAGCTGAACACAAAAGAAGATATTTTGATAGCCAAACAACATTGGCCCCAATTGACTTCCATTTTATGGACACAAAATCATAGAGACGTTTCTCAAAATATCTTCTTTTGTGTTCTACAGGAAAAAAAAGTGTGTTTGAACAACATGAGGGTGAATAAAAAATGACTAACAGATGATTGACAGATAAGTCATGTCTTACTTGTAGAAAGTCACATAACTCTTGTTGGTATTGAGATTGACGCAGCTGTAAAAAGGGTCTCTATACTTCAGCACAGAGCCTATAAACGGCAGTCCATCAGCATCCAGTCGATTCATCACTTTTGGGTCATTTGGTATGACCCCAAACACAATGCTGTCCTCATCTTTGAACCTCACGGACAGATCTATGAGCTCAGTCTTATAAACAGAACCGTGGGCGAAGCCGCGCTCCCATGAGGACTTGTTTACAATCTGGGGACGAAAAACATTGACGAATGCAGAACAGAGGAGTGTTTTTTTCTGGAAAATAACTGGAAGTTTGCTTACCATAGCGTCCTCCATGTCATATCCGGTGTAAGAAATGACGGCCACTATCGCATTTGTGCCGATGGGGTAATTGTCTACGTTGTAGTGGTCGTACATCACAGGTCTGACCAGCGGACTCTGGGGGGTCTGCAGACGGTACAGCTTATTGTCGGATCGGTCCTGGTACGAGTGAAGCGGGAAGCCCATGGTTTGTTTACCTGCAGAGAGCGAAAGGGTGAGATCATTTTCCGAACCGTATCCAGCAGAGCTTCCGATAAAAGCACAATTATGCTTCAGTGATCTCTCTCACTGACATCAGCCACGAGGCAAGCACCAGCTTGCAGTTCTTTAATGTATGTGTGTGTTTGTTTCAGTTGCAATTCACCAAAAAATGACAAAGTGCTGCTCTTACTCATTTGGCACTGGTACATGTTTCTGGGACTCTGGTTGTGGTCGGGGTAGGGAATTAAATCTGCCACCACACTCAACATACTGTGAGGAAACAGCTCTTGATGTGTAGTGACTCCTTCCTCGATCTCGCTCTCAAAGATTCCCACGTTGAGGTACACCTGAAAAAATGATTCATTTATTTTTTATATGTTAGCAAAATGGCAAATATAAAGTATTTAAGAAAATCCTAAATTTAGTAAAGTAAAGTAGTAAAGAATTCTAAAAATGTACACAGCCCACATGAAAAATATTATATTAAACTTTAGTGAATATTAAAATTAGTAAATATTAAAATTATACAATTTGCTAGTTGATCAGTTCACTATAGTTAATGCTACAGAACACTGCAGTATACATGGTGTAGTACAGTAATTGCTGTATAATAGTACAGTATACTATATTTTACAATAGGAAATACTAAATAGTAAAGTATACTACAGTACTGTTTTCATGCTGGATGAAAAAGATGACTAAGACTCATACATGAAAAATTACTGTAGTATCCTTCAATATTTACCAAAATAAACTGTAGTACATCAAACAATACACTTTGTTTGCATTCTGTAGTATTAACTATAATGAACTGATGTTATAAATACTGTGATGTTTAAAAACTTTATTACAGGATCTAGGATTTTACTATAATAACACTTAAGTATACTAGTCTAAAAGTTTGACCAGGAAGTGTAATATTTTTTAATACTTACTTCTTAAAAGTCTTTGCATTAGAGACTCAACTTTTCAGGAAGGATTTTACATTTACATTTAGCAGACACTTTTATCCAAAGAGAGTTTAGAAAGCAATAAAGCGATATGTCATACAGAGGCAATAAGACAATAAGTGCTAACAACAAGTTAGACTTAAACTTTAGTGTTTTAATTGTAAAAGTGTTTCTAAATTCATCCCCTTTAAGGCATCTCTGTATTAGTGATGCTAGCAACTGCATTCCATTTTCCTCAATAGCTTTCTTCGCACCTGTTCAAAGGTGCCGATAAGCTCCTGTTTTTCCAGGGCGAGGTTCCTGACAGGCCGAACCATGCGACAGGGTGTAGTGAACAGGTAGAGAGCGGGGTACAGGCTGGCTTTACCCGTTTGAGGAACCAGAACGATTTCAGTCCAGGCTGGCACCTTCTTCTCTCCCAGCACCTACAGACAAATGAAATGACATCAAAATAAATGTACAGGACTACTGTACATTTATTATTTATTTTGACACAAAGTGTGGTGTCATTTCTCACTTTAAACCTGCGGAGAGATTCGGTCACAGACGACGCCATCTCTCTCTCCACCCATCCGATCATGGCCCCGTCCAGTATGACAGGATAACAGTCGGAGTACGGCTGACCGGGGGTTCCGTCTACTGGAGTCATACCTATCGATCAAGTCAGAAACACTTTAACATACTAGTTCATATCTAGATTAGATCCTTTCATTTGATGGTTTAAAATACGTCTTTACCCAGAGAGCAGAGCAGTGCTGGCAGGGTGCTCGTAAGATAAAGTGGGGCCACAATCTCACAGCTGGCAGTCATGTGATTCATGAGACCACACGGCTCTCCGTCGGGCGTGTGCACGGGGCACACAAAACCCCAGGACTCTGGAAGCAGTTTTCTTACAGACGTGGTCCTCATCTTAGCGAAAGCGGCTCCTCTGTGCACGCAACGAAAATGAGACACATACCGGACGAAGTTTAGCTTGTCCGCCACGACACACAGTCCTGTGTCCTGCAGCATGCCCAGACCTGCAGAAGTGTGAGGCGTTAATGTTGGATATTATTACATTGAAGAAAATGAGCCAATATAGACAATTTCGTACCCGTCTTTGACTGGAGATTTCCCGTGGCTAACATGTACTCAAAGGGTTTGGTGAGATCTGTGGCCGAGTTAAAGATCTTGAGCAGATTATCTGCGGCCAATCCTGCCATTTTCTGACCTCTCTTATCCAGGGACAGTTTGACAGACACCAGCCATCCTGCCATCTTCTCCTGAGGAACGTTCAGAACAGCATTTACAGTTTGTGCTCCTACTTTTACTCTGTGGCTGGACAGACGTGTGAAGAGGAGGTAAGGGTGAGCTTACTTTCAGGAGCATGAGGTACAGCTGCCCAGGTGTGAGGACTTCATGACACATCAAACTGTCCGGGTTTTCTTCCATACACTCCTGCTTGGCAAAGCTGAAGAGCTTCCGTGTCATTAGACACAACATGTAAAACTTCTCCACGTCTGTCTTCAGGTGGATACACAAACATTCACTGCAAACAAAACACGGTAAAACCACACAGGTACATCACCATCAATGTCTTAAAATTAAACATATCAAACAAAAAATGATTTATTATTGTAAACAGATTGTGATCTATCAGGTCAAAGCTGGATGTGTTCAAAATGTGACTCACTCGAACAAAAAATTGGCACACTGCTTGTGAGTATACCACTCCGGAAGGTTCAGTTTGATCCGGAAACGCTCGCCCAGGTAATTGAGCACCTTCTCTTTGGTCGTGCAGCCCTCGTCCATGACCACGCGCAGCATTTCAGAGACACAGCTCTTGAAGAACGAGTTTTCCTCTCGACCTTTGATCAGCTCCTGATAGATCTGGAAATCTGAGAAGTCCACCAGAGCCTAGGAAAAAAGAAAACCATTTCTATTGCTAAAGGCAAAACATGAAGTCATACTGATATTTGTCTAGTACTATATTTTACCTTCAGAGCAAAGCCCAAGGGAATAAAGAACAGCTCTTTCCGGTAAATAAAATTCAGCATTACGGTTCCGTTATCCAGGTAGTGAAGATTCATATTAATGGCTGTGTGTTCATCATTCACACAATGCATTGAAATACCTGCACACGAAACGAAACACGTAAAGAGGCTGTCACCTGAAAAAACATTTTCTGGTGGAAAGAGGTGGCACCCACCGTACTGCGTGTAGCCTTGTCCCCTGCTCTTAAATTTGGGTCTACTCATGGCGATGGGATAGTTTCTCCTCGGCATGATCAGCAGACGGATCACTTTCTCAATGCCGTTCACGATAAAATAACCGCCCATTTCCTGTTGGTAGGAAAATACGATTGAATGAGAGACACAAGTGGCATTCTGCAACATGTTATAGGTCATTTTAGAAGATGTGTGATTGTACCTCGGCTTCCTCGTGATGCTCGATGAGTTCTTGGGGTGAGAGGCCATGAAGGTTGCACAATTTGGATTTGACCATGATAGGCACCTGACCCAAAGACTGCTTGATGATGCCTTTAGGTACTCCATTTACAGACCAACTCACATCTGCCTGTGAAGAGACAAAACATTCACTCTTGTTCTTTTAACATCATACATTTACCTCACCACAGTGGGACAAGCCAGATGATGGGGTGCTAAAATGTCAACATGAACAGTCGTGTGCGCTGTGGTCCTGAGAATTTGACAGGTCATAGGCTACAGACAGCAGTGCTTGATGTATTCGTGTCACATACCACCAGCTTTCCTCTGTATGTACATCTTCTGCCTCTGCATTCAGCAGGAAAAACCCTGAGATCTTTGCTGATTCCTCCTTTAGAAACTGCTGGACTGTGAATCACAGCCTCCACAAAAGATATACTGATCCTGTCTCCCTTGTACATGAACTCCAGTGGAGGAATGGCCTTTAACACACAGAAAAACGTATATATTTATATATCTCTCTGACAAAGAAATCAGAAAAACACAGAATATGTGGCGCTCACCCCCACAACCCGACACAATCCATCAGTAACAGCCTGATCAAACGACTCGACGTGCGCTTTCACCAGCTCTTGCACGGGCACATGCTGCTTCTTTTTCGGGACACCAAACCCTGCCTGTGTCAAATTCTTTAAACTCGGAGAGGAAGATAAATTGCACCACTTCGAGAGATCCATGCTGCTGTGCACACACGTGTGTGTTTGTCAACGTGCGCCCAGCAGAAGAAAGCACAACTTCCTGTTAGGCTATTTTAAAATAAAAGTACTTGAAAAGTATTTTCAAGATTTGTATTTGTCACATACACAGGTATATAGAGAATATACAACCACTAGTGACATGTAAGTCAGCGCCAAAGATAGTGCAATTATTATAAAATACTAAACAAAGGTAAACAAAATATAAATAATATAAAGATAAAGGTAATATATAGTCTATGATTTTCTTTCGCATTTCTTTCTCAAAAACAGTTTCCATGATTTGTAACATTCGCAATATTGTGAAATCCATAATAGTAAGACATTTGTTAAAATATGTTAAATAATATTAGCTCAAAGCACACAGCTAACTAACACAATAAAATCATGATAACATAATAAAAACTCTTCATATTGTTTCTGAGATTATGTAATTCGACTTTTTGCAAAGTTGACTTTTATATATATATATAACATCGTTCCAGTGCCCTAGTTGCCAAGTCTGCTGTGTCCAGCTAGTTGTCAATGGCCACTGGACTTCTTTTGTTACACAGATCTGGCAACCGTGCATACGGCCACTTTTTTTCTACGTTCAGCGAACACATGCACTTGCAAAGGACAACCAAACGTCAAAATAAAAGTCCTGCTTTGCTGAAGTAAACCCCATTTTAAGCGTTCACTGCGCAGATTTAGCGCTTCGTTAGTTAGCTCGATATTACCTTCGGCCTTGAGGACGGTTGTAGAGATCTTTGAACTATGAGCGAATGGTCATAATAAAAATATACAAAATACATATAACAACAATTAAACATGAGCGCGTCAAACACTTGCAGCAAAGGTAAAGTTCTTATTAAAGATACGCCTGCTATGTTAAAGAAACCGGGTTTAGGACAGGCCAAGGCAACGCTTATGTGTTTGTGTTCATGGTCAGAATTTCGCAGTAATTGAAACGAATTTATGTTAAGTGTCTGACAAACACGTTCAATCGGAAATTTAAATTGTGTTCTCGTTACTTTTGCGTTAAGAATCTGGTATTTCTGCATCGAGTATTTCCTGTTTGATCATATCAGGTTTCTTCAAATAAAATTTGCTTTACAGCTTTTTAACAACCGACAGGGATTTAGTGACTGGGATTTTTTTATAGTGGTTTCCATATTTAATGATTGGGACATTTGATTCGTTCTTCATGTTATAGGAGTACAAGAGGCATGCAAAATTGAGAGTTAAATCTTAAGATAAATCGTAAAAAAAAAAAAATCATTTTGAGAGATTAAAATAAAATAAATGCTTAATTTGCTTAGTTTGGTTTGTGTTGTTTTCACTGTGTTTAACTAACTCGTATAGCTACATACATAATAGTAATGATGATAATAATAGGATTTGAGTGTTGGGATGGTAAGATGTCTTGTGTCCCTCCAGCTGAGATCATCACCGCAATATCTGTGTCAGTCGGAGCTGCTGCAGTAGGAATCCTCATTTACAAAACATTCTGTAAGAAAGACAAATGTGTGAAGCCAAAAGTGAACCTTGATGTGCAGAAAGACAACCCAAAAGTGGTGCATGCCTTCGACATCGAGGACCTGGGAGACAAAGCCGTTTACTGTAGATGCTGGAGATCCAAAAAGGTGAGAGATCTTTAGGAATATCTTAAACTGCCATTAAACATGAAGCCAATTGCTGTTTGATCATATTTGCAACAGTAAAGAGATCCTAGCCAGATGTCCAAGCTTTGGTTTTAAAGAAATTAAGTGGTTATTTGTTCTGCCAAATTTTAAAATGACAATAGGTGCCATTGTACTGAATGTTAAAGGGATAGTTCACCCAAAAATGTACATTTGCTGTTTATTTACTAACCCCCATGCCATCCGTGACGTAGGTGACATTTTGACTTGAGTAGAACAATAAAGAAGATTTTTTGGTAAATCTGCTGTTCTCTGCATATAATGGGAGTATATGGGGTCCACCTGTCTAAGAGTTCCTAAAGCACAAAAAGTCCAAAAAAGCGGCTCCTGGCGACATGTTGACGTCTTGTGAAGTGAATCGATGGATATTTTCATAAAACTGAATGTCATTTTTAATAATATTAGCCATACTGTACAGCCTCTGCACAAGTCTCGATCGTGATCTTCTTCTTGTAGTATTTGGTGGTGGTGGTTTAGCGCCACTTGCAGAAAGGGAGTTTTGAGTGACTCTACAAGAAGATTGCGATCGAGACGTGTGCAGAGCAGAGGCTGTACAGTATGGCTAATATTATTAAAAATGACATTCAGTTTTATGAAAATATCCATCGATTCGCTTCACAAGACGTCAACATGTCGCCAGGAGCCGCTTTTTTGGAACTATGTGCTTTAGGAACTCTTAGACAGGTGGACCCCATATACTCTGGGGATAGTCTGTGCATGAGTAAATAAACAGCAAATAGAAATTTTTGGGTGAACTATCTAACTAACTACGTTTATGAAATTTGGCTGATGATTAATTGTCTGTTAAATGATTGCGACTACTATGGCGGTTAATTGTCTGTTTTAAGGCTTTGACAATATAACTATTAACGACAATAAATTTATTCAATGAAGGAGGAACAAAACAAGTCAACAAAAAAATAATACAAAGCTAATACAACTCAAATGGTAAAGAAAATAAATGTAAAAGTAAGTGCAGATCAAGGACAGTGGATGTAAAATGCAGCAATCGCCCTTGTTACCTAAGGATTCACAATAATTGCGGTTATCTGAAATCATTTCGATGAGACGATTATTTAATAATTGTGACAGCCATGGCCACTGTTGTAATGACACTGTTTCTGTAATCTCTTTCAGTTTCCATACTGTGACGGTGCACATGCGAAACACAATCAGGAAACAGGAGACAACGTTGGTCCTCTGATCATAAAACGCAAGGAGGCTTAAGACGTGCATTGAGCTGCTCACAACAGTCTATTCACAGAGATAGAGATTAGTGTGTTTTACATGTGTGCTCAGGTTTGGTGATATTGTCTGGTTATGTTATTCTGTATGTACGTGTTTGATCATATAATGTATGGTTGACCGGTTTAGGTTAACTGTTCTCAGACCAGTAATCTGCCAGTATGTGTTGGTACTTGTGTATATCTAAATTTGTGATTTTTGGATTAGGTATCTGGTATAATTAAGGAAAACATCTTTTTTCCTCTATATCGCTGTAGACTTTTTGGGAATTCAGATTTGTGCTGGATTATTCAAACATTTTCCTAAAATTTTCCATGTTTCTCTGTTTAAACACTGGTTATAGATTAAAGCCACTACATTAGTCTGGAGAGATTACACACTATTGCTCGCATGAGATTTCCGCAGCCTGAATGGGAAACGTATTAGTGGGGGATTATTTTAAGAGCTGGATATGAATGTGAAATTGTATGAAAACCAAACGGCAACCTTCATGTGTGCTCTTTGCCTATTTTTTGTCACCCGTGACCTTATTGGATCACTCACATTATATGTATTAAAGGATTGTATTTTTGAACCATAGTCACTGAATCTGACAGATATCTAATTTGGTGTGAAATCTGACATATATATTCACTATATTTTTGTCTTTCAGTTATATGTGCTTGTGGAAAAGCACTCTATATTTGTTAGTGTGTGAGAATGTCTATTTCCATGACAGGCCAGAAAATCAGGTTTTTGAGGGCATGATTGAATGTTTTTCCTCTCAGAAAAGTACACTGTACGTCATGTTTGATATTCAATAAAACTATGACAAACGGATTTTGTGGCGAGTTTCTGCGCAGTTTTGTGAGATGTTGATGCGCACAGACACAGCTCACCTTGACGTGACGTCACGGTCGTGTAAAGGTATAAGCGCTCTTATAAGGACGTTTCAAGGTAAACAGCTGATGGTTTATAATGATATTATAATGGAAACCATGTATTTTTGCTATTTTCAGCTTGGTTAATATTTTAAAGTTATTTAGAAAATTTAAAAATCTTTGCTGTTTCGAGTCAGATGCGTGGGCGTAGCTCATTGGTTTTGGGTAAATCCTTGCTGTTTCAAGTTTTACGAAACCCTTACCCTAATTCACACCCTAACCATCTAAACTACATATGATCCTTAAAGTTGCAAAAAAAAACACGTCCGCGTGATGACGTCACACTCGAAACACCAAGGATTTAACCGTGAAACCAGTCAAGCTCGAGTGACGTCACGACTCCTTTCATAACCCGAATGTGTGATATGACGTCGTAAACGGAGCGTAAACCGGATTGTGTTCATGGCATACTCGCACATGCGCCTCTTGACCTGATGGATAAGAGATTTTTGAGTTACCTGTACATGTTTATGTTCATGTTCATGTAAAATACCTGTCACACTCTGGAAAATTATTAACTGGCGCGGTGTTGTGAATTGAAATGTCAGCGGACGGTCGGATCATGGATTTACCATCTCTAATGCTGGAAAAACTGGAAAAGAGAAATAAAAAGTTGGAGGGACTGGTTCGGGCGGATGGATGTGTGCCTTTCTCCCATCAAGTAGCCGGACATAAATGCGGAATCAATAACACTGGTCAGTTTGGACAAATGTAGACTTTTTAATGTTTCTGATCATTTCCTTTTCGAAGAAAATGCATAGCGTTTTCACACATATTATAATCATAGCTTTAAGATGTGAAACTTATTGTATGCCGTGTTCAAGCTTAGTGGGATTTATTATTGGAGTTTTTAACTTGAAACCAAGTGATAAAACGAAACCATGTCAATTCTTGAATTTTTTTTAAATTAGGCCTATATCTTATTTGATGCAAAATCAATTATTCAGTTTACCATAGGCTATAACATTGACTTTTTTAGATTTAGAGTTAAACTATGATAAACTATGGTATAGCAAAAATGCTAATAGATTCATAACTTTATCATATTCTAATATATTCAGTAGTCACAATTTGCCTACAATTTCTAAAACGTAATAATGGCATTTTATCAAGCAGTTTGTCTCACCCTGATAGCCTATGTTTTTCTTATTTTCACGATTTAGTCCAAGTCATCTATTTCAAAGCATTCTTAAAATAAAATGGTAATGTGTAATAATAATGCGCTGGCACAATTATATTTTTGTCTACAGAACTCATATAAAAACGTTTAAGCAAAGTAGTTCACCCAAAAATGAAAATTCTGTCATCATTTACTCACCTTCATGTAATTTCATACCTGTATAAATTCTGTTCTAAAGAACACAGAGAAAGATATTTCGAAGAATGTTAGCAATTTTCAGATCTGGGCCATCATTGACCATAGTAGGAAAATTAAACGGTAGCGGTAGTAAAAGGTACCCCAGAACTGTTTGATTTCCCAAATTCTTCATCTAATTTTGTGTTCAACAGAACACTATTGTTTTCCTACTATGGTAGTGGATGATCCCAGATATGGTCATAGTGATTTAGATGGGAAGAAAGAATTAGTCCCCCTCTCTCAGCTGCTGAACCCCAGCAGTCAGATGACATCACTTCCTCTGCTGTGTCTGAATGTGGTTCATGGGGATTTCACACTGAATTAAGCACTGGGAGCTGTTATTTGATGGACTGTGGTGACTGCCAGATTGTGAGTGGTCAGCACTTTAGTTTTTCTTGTGTTTCATGGGGTGCACAGATAAAGACGGATTTTTCATTTGAGCTACCTATTCCATTAACGTGTTGAATCAAATGTATTTCAGATTATAATAGTGCTCATGATGGCATGATGAACTGGTGGCCGCCGTAGAAATCATAACACTAACAAAATAGTTGTGAATTGTACTGTGTGTTTTGATGGCTGTCAGCATCATCAGTGTCTCCAGGATTTCAGTGTTCTGGTTCACCTGCACAGGTGTTCTGCAGCATCCTGATGGCACAATACTCAAACAGCTACAACCTCCTCCGAGAGGCCCACGAGAGATGCTCTTCTACACACAGGTAACTAACCTTCGGACAGACCTTGGAGTTACACACATACCTTCGTCTTGATAAACGAAGCGAATGTCTTTGGTATTTTAAAGAGGTCTATCAGGATACAAAACTAAGGCACATGTGTTCTGCAGGTATGTGATAAAGACTGCACAGACACGAGACTACTGGACCTGCAACAGCATCTTCCCAAATTCTATGGCACATGGGCACCACGGGAGTCCCCACAAGGTGAGATTAAAAGTAACACCTCTCACAGCTATTTGTAGCCTAAATCGAGTATTTTATGAGGTTGCTAATTCGTATAAATCCGTACATTCGCATTAGTACCATTTAATTTGCTGTCATGCAATTGATAACACAAGATTTACTTAAAGTATTACAATGCCAAGTGTATAGAAACAAGAGCAGAAGAACAAGAAGAGTTGTGTTGATCTGTGCAGTCAATACTGGATTAACTTTTTTATATCCGTTGAAGGTCAGTTTAGGTTAGTGTTATCTATGTTGTTACTCTTTAGTTAAAAATTGATCATTAGTTTGCTATGGGATTGTCTTCCTCATGTTCTCTGCATCATTGTGGGTGCGGCCATGTGTCCAAAGTACATGTACTAGATGAGTGTGATGTTTGTTTAGTTCACTTTATCAGTGCTGGACTTTAAACCTCTGTTCTGTGTCTCTTTTGCATCTTCTTGTGCTTCTGTTTGACCTTCCCAACAACAGCACACAATACAGACCTGTGTTTGCTGCAGTCAGCTGACAGCTTTACTGTAGAACTGGGATGAAAGTATTGATACGGCTTTAGTGCTGATTGTGGAGGTTTATCAGTTTACACACTGTTGCTCGGGCTCTGAAACATCAGTCGCTATCTCAACGATCCAATGCTCAATGTGATTCTATAATGAAGTAATGACCTCGGTGTTGGTTAATGATGTTTTGAAAATCAATGTGCTTTGTGCTTTATAGACTTGTCAGCAAGAACAAAAGATGGAATCAAATAAAGCCTGAAAACATGGACACTATACTGTTCAGAAGTTTAGGGTCACTTACTCGTTCTTTGTTTATATTTTCTTCTTTACATCAAAAGAATGAAATAAGTCAAATGTAACTCATTTTCTAAATTAATCTAATTATGTTATGTTTAATTCTTCACATTGACAGGGCCGGCCAAGCCTTTGTTGGTGCCCTGTAGGCAACATTTTAGTCCATCCAATAATAAATAAATACATAAAAATATCAGCAAATGAAAATGTTTAAAAGCTGAATTCATATTTATTGAATTGTGACTAACATAAACAGGAAGTAATTAAATAACAAACAACTAAGAAAATTTGTAATAAAAATGTTTCTAATTACCTTCTCGTTGTTTGAAAATAATGTTGTTTGTTTTAAACTAATTGTCAAAACTGATTGTTTTCTCAAAAATACTGTATTTGAATATTATTTAAATAGAGCTCATAAAACGAATATTTGATTATTATTATTTAGATAAAGGTTACTGAAAAAGGCTTTTTAAACATTTTGTCACCCTCTGCGCAAATGCTGTAGGGACACAGATACAAGTTTCTTGTATTGTTTTGCATTTTCTCAAATAAACACACTTTTCTCAGTAAACACACTTTAGTTTAAACCAGTTAAAACAGCATGCAGTGTCAGTGTTACCAGTAAAATGACAAACTATGCTATTTACTAGTTTGTAAATGGCTGACAATAACTTATAACTCATACCTCTTAACTCTTATTTTATTTTTAAAGGTTTTGTATAAATGTTTTGTGTTTGGCAAAACTAATATACTATGCCGACATGTGTAACCGGTCCTACCTGAACCTGCTCTGAGCGGGGCTCGAGGAGGCCACAGACACCTTTGGAAGTTGAAGAGTGAGGTTTACCTGTTCATGTCTTGCTACAAATCAAATTCTGTCATGTGGAATTTGTAAAAATCTGCATTTTGTTTAAGAGTTTGAGCTCTTATTGGCAGTTTCTCTTCATTTTTTGGTCCAAGTCATTTATTTTCCAAAAACTGTATATTTTAGTTGTCTAATGAAAAAAAAAAGTCTACAAAACAATTTCAAATATTTAGACATACACCTTTAGTCATGTGACCCTGATAGTGTGTTTAATGGTTCATAAAAGTGAATGGCATACACGTCTAATATGTCTCAGCTCTCTTCTCACTGTTTCTCATGTAGAAGCTCCTGGTCACACAAACCATGAGCATTATAGGTTATATCTCTGGTATTGTCAATAACCGTGAGATTAAAAACCTTGATTATCCATATTATGTTAATTCTCCACATATCGTAAATAATTCAACACCCATTTAATGTTTTGCCTTAAGAGTCACAATGTTTACAAACTCTCTCTCACCCTACAGTTGAATTTTAAGTGTGATTTGTTGGACAAAAAATGAACTAAATTAAAGATGAATTGACGGATCATTATTTTTCATTAAAAAAACGATTAAAACCATAATATTGTTACAGTAAAATGTGATATTGTGACAGCACCGTGCAAAACTCATTGAACTCTTGTTTTTAGTCATTGCATATTTCACCTCAAGGTGGCAGTCTGGTATTGATAGTGAGATTTTTTTGAACATCCAAATCAAAGGTTGTGTTACATTGTTAAGTATGAAAAGAGGGAAAGCCTGGTTCCCAATATTCCATCTCAGATTTGTGTCTTTACATCTCGTATTTCTTAGAGCTGTATCTGAAGCTGGAGGATGTGACGCTGAGGTTTTTCCGGCCCTGTATCATGGATGTGAAGATCGGGAGGAGAAGTTACGACCCTTTTGCATCCCATGAGAAACGTGAGCAGCAGATTATAAAGTATCCTCTGATGGAGAAGATCGGCTTCCTGTTACTGGGAATGAGGGTGAGCGTCTATGTCTTTCATAGCCTGTCTGTCATTATTATATTCCAAGTGTGGTGGGAAATGAATATTAAGTTATTGCTATGGCTTTCATGGCTCACAAGACCTGTATATGACTTTTTCTTCTGTGAAACTAAAAAAAAAAATATTTTGAGAAATGTCACAGGGGCAGTGGTGGTATAAAAATGTATAGTATAATGCAATGTAAGTCACTTTGGATAAAAGCGTCTGCCAAATGCATAAATGTAATGTAATGTAATGTAATGTAAATGTCACAGTGGTTTATTGTCCATACAGTGGAAGTCAATGGTGGCCAAGTTGTTTGGTTACCAACATTCTTCAAAAGTGTGTGTGTGTGTGTGTGTGTGTGTTTTGCAGAAACAGAAAGTATTTCTCTAAGAATCATTTGAAACTCTAAAGGAGACACAAAAGACCAAATGTCTCCATTTAATCTCATTACTCTTTAAGAAGAAGCAACCAAGATGTTAAGAAGATCTCATTTGTGATCAGATCACTTGATTGAGGTCTCTAAAGGTCTAGTTTCACTGCTGCAGAACAGAAATCCCCGTCCTCCATCTTGTAAGGCTTGATCAATATTCACAGCTTCTCCAGACACTTTGTTAATTACCTCTGATAAGGCATTTGATGATAAGATTTTGGTGTGTGTGTGTGTGTGTGTGTGTGAAACACAGAAACACACACACTCGTCTCTCTGCTTTACTTTGGTTTCTCCACCCAGCGGTTCAGCTCACTGTGCTGCAGTGGTTGTAAACAAGGTCAAACTTAAAGACAGAGACAGATTAAACTAATTCCATCTGGATTCTCACTTCAGGATCAATGATTGGAAAGATCTCCTGCCTTTCTGCCCTCATCTCTTTATACCAAGAGCAGTGGAATTCTGCGCTTATTGAATGTTTAGTGATTTACTGACCATAAATGTGAACGATTTTTTTGTGATATTACAGTACAGCTGGGTTTCCTGAATGTGATTTATATTATGCAGCCAGTAGGAGGTGCTAATTTGATTTATTTTTAGTATGAAATGTATTGCAGTAGGAAGAGATACATCTCCTCTTGATGTACCTGTGTAAGGAGATTCAAGAAAAACAGAGTATGAAAGGCAAAAAACGTTTTACTTTTTTAAGATAAAAAAGAAGTTTATTCAAGTGTATTAGTATACTTCTTTAAACTTAAAAATATGAAAGTATACTTTCAGTCTTATTTTTATGGGCTTCTCAGAAATAAAAATGACTAAAAACTAATAAAAGTATACTTGACTATTGACAGAAAGCCTATGTATATTTTTGCCTATAATTGTGCTCAATATTTCAATCTATGCGTACTATATATCAAATATAAAATGTAATATCTAAATAGGAATATAGTAGTATTCTTAAAGCGCAAAAATTATATATAAATAATAAATGATAAGTGTGATGTTAAGTTTACAGAAATAAAACTACAAATCTGGGAGTATACTTCAAAGTGTACTTTCATGAACTAAAAATGGTGCTAAATAAACTATAAACTATCAGTATACATATGTGACCCTGGATCACATAACCAGTCTTAAGTAGCACAAGAACATTTGTAGTAAAAGCCAAAAATGCATCGTATGGGTCAAAATGAGCCATTTTTCTTTTATGCCAAAAATCATTAGGATATGAAGTAAAAATCATGTTCCATGAAGATATTTTGTAAATTTCCTACCGTAAATATATCAAAACCTTATTTTTGTGAGTAATATGTTGGACAACTTTAAAGGCAATTTTCTCAATATTTCGATTTTTTTGCACCCTCAGATTCTGATTCAGATTAAAACTGAGTTTTAAATAGTTGTATCTCAGCCAAATATTGTCCTATTCAACAAACCATATATCAATATTATTTATTCAGCTTTTTTAATTACAAAAATTGACCCATTGAAAATTGACCCCAAAATCATAGTTGTGTACTAGAAGTTTACTATTGTTACACTTATGCTCAAAAGTATTCTTTAGTAAAAAGTAAAAACTAAAACTAAAAAGTGGGCGAAATTAGTTCCAAGTATTGAAAAGTAAACTTACTAGCCTACTGTTATGTTATATACATTTTAATGTACACTTGATACACGAAATAAAGGACCGCCCACTAACCTGTCAATCAACCATTTTTCTCTAACAAAATAACTGGATATTAAAAATCATGTTCTAATTGTCGTGCAGGTTAAACACGTTAAAAACTGTATTTTGTGTAGCTCATGATTCATTATCTTGTGAAGGAGCTCCATCTCTGGCCCTCTGTTTAGTGGTTCTCTCCTCCACATCTCAGTAAATCATCTTCTGTTTCTACTCTCTGCTTGCGCTTGTTTCTTCCCATCTAATTACTTTCAGTGTCTCTAGGCTGAGACACAATTGCCAGCTGCTGTCACAGTCTCCTCTCTCGCTCTTTCCATGTTATTTCCGTTTGTTTCATTTGTTTTGTCGTATGGCGGATGTGAGTGTGGAAATCCATCCAGTGGAACTTGCTCATCACAATTTTAGGCCTGCTTGCATGTGAGTGTCTGTTCCAAAACCTAGAGCTGCCTTTGTAGATGGCAAGAGTCTGGAGCGCAGTCGGCTCTTACAGGCTGAGAAAGCTAAGTTTAGCCAAATCGTACAGCAGCATCACGCATGTCTTTCGCAGATAAGGCAATCCCATAATGCCTTGCAATGAGCCTATGTTACATATGTGAAGTTCTATTTCTGTTTGGAAACTAAGAGAACTGATGATGTTTGTTCTCTTGTCTCTGTCTGTTCTTACTTCAGGTGTACCAGATCAAGTCCGAGAGTTACATTACCTATGACCAGCTCTATGGACGCAGTCTTGGAAAGGACACAGTTAAAAATGGTGTGGCTTCATTCTCATGATTGACTATAAAAATTATGATTTTGTAACTAGTCGGGGAAACAACGTATAATATTGAAATGATCATGGTTACAGAAAACCTGGGAATATTCAGACCTGGCAAAACCATAAAATGTATCATCTTATTTTTTATTTTGCATAAATAATATGCTCAGATCTTAAATATTCAACTGGCTAGATATTCATATTTTTAAGTGAAAGATGATAAAAATAACAACACATAATTCATTGTTGAAAGGGCTTGGGATGATAATAATACTTCAAACTGAAAAAGTGCTTTACATTTTTTATGCAAGTCTTTAAATGTGTATTTTGTTGTCCACAGGCCTGACTAGATTCTTCCATAATGGAGAAAACATACGAAAGGATGCGATTTCCCTCATCATCTCTAAAATCCAAAGCATTCTCCGCTGGTTTGAGAGCCAGACTCAGCTGCATTTCTACGCGAGTTCTCTGCTGCTGGTCTATGAAGGTTCTCCTCACAGAGTCAATAGAACAAAACACTTGAGAGTCGAGACGGAGTCGCAGTGCAACCACGGCAGAATAACCCGATCAGGCCGTAAGTTCATGCAACCGTACTGTACTGATCTTCCTCGTGACATCCAGAGTGAGAGGAACGTCAACGGAACATGTGGAGGAAGTGTGGAAGAGGATAGTCTGGAAGAAGGAGTGGAGGTGAAGATGATCGATTTTGCACATGTGTTTCCAAGTGATTGTCCAGATGAGAGCTACATGTACGGACTGAGGAACCTTCTTGCAAACTTAGAACAGATGCTGAAGGACTGACGTCAGTGAGAATCTCTTTCTCTGGGGTCTGCTATTGTTTGTGATCAACCCTGTCTTGGTTAATCTCATATTTTAGACATCACATTTATGACTTTTAATTGATCATAATCCAGTGCAAAATCATATGCTATGCATACGCTGAACACATGACCCACAACGGTTTTGTGCTTTAATGTAATGATGGACTGTCATTACATACAGATCTAAATGAAAACGATGATAGATGTAAATGATGCAAATTTTATAAAAGCTATTGCTTTAAAACATATTACCCAGAACGCACTTACTGTGTAAGTACTGACTTCTATTAATGGCTACTGATGCAAACACAATGTATTTCTGATATGAAGCTAATAGAAACAAGCTAAAGTTTTACATTAGTGCTACTGCCAATGATTGGGTAAAAATGAATTAATGCAATGACTGGTGGTTCTGTTTCAAACACAAAATGCATGTTAACTTATTTTGATTTCAAATGTGCCGAAAAATAAAAGAGAAAAAGCAGCGTGCAGTCATTCATATTTGAACTTTTAGGGTGGGTAAAGCTAAATGACGTGCAATTCATGCTTCTTTACCAATGATTCATGTTGACATTTAATGTGTAGAATTTATAGATTTCATGTTGTTCATGTTTCTGAAGTACATCTGAAGATCCAATTAAATTTGATCTTTCTACAGCATGTTTTCCACTTAAATCTCACAATTTCAAAGTATATTTGAAATCTAATGGAATTCAAAGCCCGTGAAGTCTGTACAGCTTTTAAAAATGAGACGAGCACTGTTTTTCTGTGATAAAAACGCCAATATTTCGTCCACAATGGATTTGAGTGTCCAGCCAGCTGTGGATAAATTTAGTTTGGCAGAAATCATTACATTTACACGTTTCAATATTCCAACTGGACTGACTTTGGCCTGCCTAATGCATTCTATGGCTACTGTGGGTTTTCATTTAAGAGAAAATGATGTTATTTTCTATAATCGCCTCTCTCAGACCCACCACACACATTTTATCCATAGAATAATCTGTCATGTCATTAAAATATTGAAATATGTTCATCCAAGAAGCTTTAGCGATTAAACCTGGGGCTTGTTTTTTACTGTGTTCTTGTGTCACAATACTCAATTACATAAAACTTGTATGTAATTTACATACATTAATGTGATTTATACACTCACCTACTATAAATGCCTTGAACTTAAAAGCATTACGGCCATATCAAGTCTACAATGACAGAATTGAATTCAATCAGAGATCAAGGAAGCTGATATTGTGCAGTGTGCTGTGAAATACCAGAAAAGACATTTTATTTATCGTTTTTGCAATTGTTTTTAAATGCTAACATTTCTTTTGAATACTCAAAGGTGATTAAGCAACCCAAGAGGTTTTCAGTGGCATAATGGCTATTTATTATTTAAAAAGCCACGAGCAGACAAATAAATGAAATGAAGTGCATCATTTCTTGTAAATAAACACACAGCTTTTCATCTTCTGTCCTGTGGCGTTTCTCCATTTACAGTTTGCAAGAGTGTCATTTTATGCCTCTGGTCTTTACCCTGCAGGGATTTTTCATTATTCCTAATTTGAATGTAATTTGAAATATAATTGGAATCTAAAAACCAATTTCCCAGCAAACGTTCCCAAAAAAGCTGAAGACCAATGCGTCCATTAAAATCCTTTAAATTAATTTATCTTGCTGACAATCTCAATATTGATTCTTTCTCTATTTAATTTGAATATACATATGTATAGCCTACATATAAAGTAGGCCTATGCTCTTCAAAAGTCTTATGTTTAACATGAACATCTTTTCACAAGCTCACTTCTCAGTTTTGAATTCTTGAATGACATAGCCTACACGACATGACAGATGTTTGCCATTTATCCGATTGAGTGATCCATGGTGTGCGTGTAGCTGCACTGTTCCGCCGCTGGGAGGCGCTGTGTTTCCTGTTCGCATCTGGGAAAAATGGAGAACGCCAAACTCAATCCAGCCTTCAGATTTAGGTACGAAATTAAGTGTAAAACGAAAAGCACTTCATGACATATGTATTGGGTACGTGCTGTGGTTTGAGATGACTCTCTCTGTGTGTTGGTGAAATGCGTTCAAATAGCTTTTGGTGGAGGCAGCTTGAGATAAACATGAAACAGCAGTGCGTTGATTACTTAACCGTATTTTGTAGACAAATTTGTACTGGTGTCTAAAAATATATAGTTACAAGTTGTATTGTATAAATACAGAAAGCTTTCTGTTACAGTGTGGTCTAAGGTTGGTTAGGTTATTCTAGTTTTCCCTATTAGCGCGTGATTTGTGATGCAGTTGATCTATAGATGACAGCAGGATGTGAGCGAGGAAAAGGCTGGAATTGAAACGGAGTTTATAGGTGGCAAGCTGTTCTTCAAATTACAAAATATTTGTAAACCATTAGAGAAAGTGTAGAGTAAGGTGCAAGTGAACTGTTCTAGCACTTTTTTTGTTGTGTTGACATTTTTGCTGAAACGGTAGTTTTAGACCATCGCGACCAAAGCCTGTCGCGTTTATTAAAACGCTCATTAACTTAAATTACGTCTCGGATATGAGACATGTGGTGAGGAGGAGACCACTGATCTATTTAAATGGCTGGATTGCGCATTAAACGCTAAACCAACGGCAGGAGGTAAGCCACCGGAAGTGTGCCCTTTACACATGACGTCATGCATCTTTCCTTCCGCCGCGAAGCAGTGTATCGCTAAGTGCCTTCTTATTTGGTCCCCAAAAAATTGTGTATATGTTATCTCTTAAAGACATTATATGTGCATATACTAACGAATGTACAATGTTTGAATATGTGGTGAACTTTTATATTTTGCATGGTAAATACTATATTCATCAAAAAAAGTCTTAGTTGCAATTTATTTTTGTTAGAAATGGAGACTTTAAAAAAAAATCGTATTACTTATACACAATAAAAAAAATAACTTGTTGTTCAAATATATGACTATGTTTTTTGCTTCTAATTGAGTCCATGTGTTTTTAATTCACAGTGTTGCTTTTTATTTTTTTTATTTTTCATAGGATAAAGAAGAAATGTTTTTTTTTTCTTTTCTTTTTATTCTATTTCTCTGTAAAATGCAAATATTTGTTTAATAGCCTATGTTATGTAAATTTCTTCAATAAAAAGCAGTGTATCGTTACTTCCGGTAGCGCCTGTTTTAAAAAAATATATATTTTATTGTTTATTCAAAGTATACCAAACATACAATGCTTATAACAATGACATGCTAACAAATGTGGTATATCCAATCTTAAACAATAATAAAATAAGACAGAAGAGAAAGCTTCCGTTAGTTTACCAAGTTAAACTAACTTTCTTTTTAAATGTCCCTAAAATATTTATGTTGTAAAGATTTTCATGTTCCATTGGCATCAGTTGAAAAAAATATTTGTCTGTTTTTTAAACAGGCCATCAAAAAGGTTCAGTGTTCCTATTAAATGGTTCAGACAGACCCAAACTAGCTCCTGGATGTAAGAGGTTTCATATACTGTCTGCTGTGAAGTGCACACAAAATCACAGCCTTCATGAGAAAGAAATGTTCATTCTTGTTTCACAGAGTGAGTATGTTACTGTTTCATTGTGTTAAACTGTGTTGGTACTAACACCAGAGGATAAAAAGCCTGTTTTTACATATATGGCATCCAAACATGTGCTGTGGTTTGAAATGCTCTTAGGAGTAGTTATGGCAAAGTTACAGAAATAAATTCTACTGTCTGTCAGCAATAAAGTGGCAAGAAATATAGACTAAAGGAAATAGTTTTCAGGGCCGTTTAGTCTCAGCGTAGATCTTCTCTAGAAGATGAATATTTTCAAGTTGTTCAATGTCCTTCTGTGGTTCTGGTTGAAAGCGATCAGGTCTTAGTATTCTGTTCATTTGCTATTGATGTTAATTAATAATGCTGTTCAAGTTAAATGTCTTAAAATAATATATGTGTAGCTTTTTGTTCTGCTGTCTTTCTTTGTAGAAAATATCAAGTCGTAAGCGTTATTCGCCATAGACGTGTTCCAAGAACAGCTTTGACGTTTCATATTTTTTTCCCCTACAAGGTGAACTACTCCATATTATAACAACTGATGGAAGCCGATTACATTATTGCTTTCAATGCCAAACGTCAGCAAAGAAGACTGCAGTTATTTCAGCTCTGTTTTGGACTTTAGATGCCACTTGGAAGTTTGTTACACAAACCCGAGCGACGGCAGGCAATGTGCTCACGTCCAGTGACATGAAATAAAAAAATGAATATTTATGTGTAAACTTAACGTTTGTCCATATGAATTCTAAACCAAGTCAACAATCTACAAGTTGATTTGTTTTACACTGTTGTTGTAATGGAGGGGTCAAGGAGGGGGGCATAAACCAGAAAAACATTGCAAGATGTAAGCATTTCTCCGTTCCACCTATAGATGACAACAACAAGAAAACCAAGGTGAAATAAACAAAGGCGAGACAGGGAGGCTTTCGGGAAATGAAATTACGGCGTGCGTCTCCTTTAGTCTTTTCTTAATATCACGGGTCAAGGTGGGAAAGGGTGCAGATACTGCAGAAATGATTAAATGTGAGCCGGCCCACATCAAACACATTAAAAAAGGTTTAGAACTAACAAATTGTTTTTGCCAACAACCCAAATTATACGGATTCAGTCCAGACAACTGAAATTAAATGAATGTTCTTGTACTTTCAGATCAGTAGTTATTATTAGCATTGGTTGCTAAGGCACTGAGGACAAAAAAAGATCTTATGGTGTAGGAAAGCCTGACATTTTTAAAATGATGTGTTTCTTATTCAAATGACTTATACACATGCTAAATAATCATGTAATGCAAATGCAATGCAGAGAGGTTTCTGGGAGGGTGTGGTTTAGGGTTAGGGGACAGAAATTATCATTAGCTTAGTATTAAAATGATTAAGTCAATGGAAGTTCTTTAATGATAAGAGTACCGAGTGTGTGTGTGTGATGGGTTTGTAAAATAGTTCTTATCAGTGAACAGACCAAGGCAGAATTATAAAGCAGCAGTACACGCTCGGGGCTCATGAACATCACACATGCATGCACAATAGTGGTTATGACTGGCATGTTAATATTTTTAATATTTTATATTATAATTTAAAATATTTGATTATCATGCCTAAGTAATTATTATCTCGCCTTGAAAGCTCCTGGATTTTGGCTGCCCGGCTTGAGCAAAATGAAAAATAGACTCACAAATGTGTAATTGATAATTATGATTTAATGAATGTAATTCATACTGGAAAAATGTAATGTATTATTAAAAACCACACTTACAGCAATAATTTGACTTCTGCTTTAATTTAGCATCCAGTTGAAATTCAGAAAGTGAATCCGAATATCAAATGCATTCTGAATGGTGCACAGTTTGAAAAGGGCACTACAGTTGTTGTTCTTTTGTACTGAAGTAACACACACACTGTTAAACATCCCCGCCAGAGCAAATAAACATATCGTACAATATCACCGTAGATAGGACGGAAAGGTCAAATTCATTCAATATGACTGCAGGAAAGGAGATGAAATCTATTTGTCTTTTAATTGACATTTGCAGGAATATTCCAGCCACGAGGACGCTGTAAATGGGAAATGTATTGGCCAGTGTCTGTGTGCGTGAGAGAGAGAGACGTGCTGATGATTGGATGGATTTAACCCATGTGAAAGATCCTGACATGTTGTCTTAAATCTAAAGGAAGTTGAAAACATCTAGGTGATTTCAGCGACAAGGTTAGAGAGGTTGTGTACAGTTTGTAGCATCACTGGATGAAATATTGATCGTAGTCATAAAGATATGAATTTAGCAGCAGTTCAATCATTAATTTTTCACAAAAAGCATTAGAGGCACAAAGTGTTTTTCTTCTTTTTTGCCTGTTTGCGTTATCAAATGTGTTGTGGAAAAAGTTATTATTGCTTTCTGTAATATATGGGAATATACAAAATCAGTAAGTATCAGTAAGTTTTTTTTTCAATGATAAATCATTATTAGTCACCCTTTATGTTTGTCACTGGGTTTGCAAAATATTTGAGTTTGATCAAAGTTGTTCATTTTGTCATGTTAAATTAGTTTTGTTTATTTAAAGTTTACAATTCCACACAAAACACTATTTTAACCTAAATAAAAATATACTCATATTTAATGACAGGGTTGCATCCAGGGTTCTTTTCACTAAATATTTTTCACTCAATATGGTTTATGGTGTTTTTATGGGCTTCCGGACATGTTTTGTATTCTATTTGTGTAAAGTGCAAACCGTGTAGTTCATGCATACGATGTCCAATAAACCGTGTGTTATAATGAGACCTTCAGAAGTTCAGTGACATTCAGCACGTCCGTGAGTTCATGCCACTAAACACTCATGATGACCTTTTAGATGAGGCCAGAGATTATTATCAGTCATTTTAATGCGTCTCAGTGACGGGGTCTGGTTTACTACCGATCGATAATGGAGATGCCGGGATGTGATATACACACAAATATTCACTTCTTTCACGATTGTAGAATGGTGTACAGATGAAGACAATTGAGGACCGCTTGTATTGGCCAGTTTTAGCATTTTTGTGTTTTCAGTCAGCTAAAATGATCTAAAACAATAATAAATCTCTGTCTTGCAATATTTCTATATATTAAATATGGGAACTGTCATGATCGCAGCAGAGGTGTGTGTTTACCTGCGATATGAGGGTTTAAGCTCCTGTAGGCAGATGGAGGGATGTGTGTTTTGTGATGTGTCCTGGATCAATGTTTGCAGCAGGTCAGGCTGCAGTAATGGCTCCCGTTTCAATTGCTCTTGGCTTTAAGTCTGGTCAGCAGTGTGTTTGTGGTTCGATTACAGTGTGAATTCAGATGCTCGTTTGACTTTCCATACAGCTGAATAATTTAAAGGCTGGGTCCAAAATCGAAGGTAGCACCCCGCTGCCCAGTCTGTCAGCGCCTGGGCAGGCGGTGGTTTTTAAGGGCAGGTCCCGCGTAAAAATCTAGAACAAATTCAAGTGAGCTTACATACCCAAACTACTGTAATATTTAGTGACTGTGTTGCTTATTTTATACTGTAGAAAACCTCACAAGATGCATTTTCGTCTTGTTATTAATATGTATATAGAATGTATTAAAATAACGTATATAATGTAATGGAATTGTACATCTGTTTATGGTGCAACCCAAAACGAAAAAATAGGATGTGCTTGTTAGGGCTTTGTTTGTTTATTTTTTACAGATCTGGCAACACGGTTTTTAGAAAAATGGAGAGAGAGAGTTGAGGCGGTCATGATGTCATGATGGCCTAACATCAGAGGAGATTCACAATCCAAACGAGAGCCGATCATCCGAACGTCAGGAGACGGGACGCTGGCATTTGGTAAGCGTAACATCGCACAGGTGTCACAGACGACACTGAAAGCAAACGAGGCTGTAAGTTCCACAGACCTTTACACAAACAGAACGGGCCCTCCGCTAAAGATGACAAGGGCACGAGGCTTCTCTTGTCTTTTACGGCAACCAATAAACTTCAGCATAAAATTGTCAGGCCTCGGGGTGTCCTACTTAACATAGAGTAACACGAGAGGTGTTGAAACGAGTCGAATCAGCCAAGGATTTTATGACACTTTTGAGAGGGATGCTGGAAAAACCGCCAGCCAGGGTTTGTAGTTTGAGCGTGTCAATGTCCAGGAGTGTGACTAAAGTTGGATGTTTATTAGTTTGGCCAGCGCTTCTCAACTGGTTTTACTTAAGGACACAGATTTTATATTGGACAGAACCAACATGGCACCAAAACTGTTTATCATGAGCAAAAATCTAATACTGAAATTACTGAAACTAACACATCTCACGTGTCTAATTTGTATGAATTTGTTCGATTTCATTTATAGTTTTTGTACATGTATTCTGCTTTTTTTCACGCTTTAGTGACTGTTTGAAGCTTTATTCTTGCTTTTTTATGCTTTCTTTTTTATAATAATCATACAATTCATACAAACTAGCCACTTCATAAATAGTTGTGATCAGCATTACATAACTTACATAGGTTTTTTTGTGTTTTACGTTATCCTAATAGCTTTGTTGTGTTTACATTTCATTGCTCTCTAATTTCTCAAAAAATGCATGGTTAATGGGATAAACCATATTTGTGACCATGGACCACAAAACCAGTCACAAGGGTCAGTTCTTTGAAATGTATACATCATCTGTAAGCTGAATATATAAGCTTTCCATTTGGGTTTATGGTTTGTTAGGACAACATTTGGCCGAGATGCAACTCTTAAAAGATATTGAGAAAATCCCCTTTAAAGTTGTTTTGATTATAATTTTGGGGGAAGAAGGGATGTCAACACACAACCTGTCTGTTTAGGACCTCCAAGATGATGACAGAATTGTCATTTTTAGATGAATTATTCCTTTAGTATAGTTGAAGCCAACCTATTTTTCGTATTTTTCCTCTAATTGTTCTCAAATATATAGTTAGTTTACATGATTTATGATTTGCATTCGCATTAACTTTGACCCGTTCATTTCAACCTATTTCGACCCATTTCAGCCCACCAGATAACAACCGCTGAAGTTGAAAAACAGAGAGATGTCACGTAAACACCTTTGAAAAGCAGGCAAAAGAAAAACATTTTTGGAGAAAGGACCCTTTTTCTGCAAGCACAAAACAAAATTAGCATAAATCAATGTTAAGACGGGAAACGTAGGAGTCGCGTGGCCCACGTATTGTGCTCTTGTGCTGTTGTTAAAGACCTGAATGAGGATGAATAAGTTGATTAAGTAACTGAGCAAAATCAATAAAATCCAACATAATAGATGAGTGTGAAATTTTTATCAAAACTTTAATGAAAGCACAAGCACCTCCAGCATTTCTGTATAGCAGGAAAAACATGAAATGGTTTATTTGATGCAAATATGCTGATGTATGTATACAGTTATGGGCCCATGTGTAAGGCTACATCCACAACAGAAATTTAATAAATAAAACGTCATTTACAAATTTATCTGGATTAATGTGGACGTAGTTCAAATCATAATTTTGCGGAAAACAAGCAGAATTCTGTTTAGTTTGTGAAACAGCACAGAATTCGTGTCGCTTCTAAAGAGCAGCGTGTGTAAATGTTGTTGTTATTGTTAGAGAAGGGACTGATTTGAGAGGGCGGGACGTGTTATCAGCTCCCAGTAGGCGGTTCCTGATGGGGAAAGAGGGTTTAATCATATATGGAGGTATTGAGTGCTGCCTGGGAGGGTGTAATGAAGCGAAACTGATGGAATCAAACAATAAAACTGTGTTTACACTGCACCAGTTTCACACTGAACGGCTTGTAGTCTCTGGATCTGATCTGATATGCTGAGTTCTGACATGCATGTTGATTTTTTGCAAGTAAAGTCTTATTTGGCCAATAAACTAAAAATGAATATCAGCAGAAATGCTTTAGGATTGATCAAACGCTGCGTGTCGATGTTTGCACGGTGTTACAGTTTTGAGAGTCATTTATTTAATTTGGCTTTTATGGCTGAACTAATAACAAGGGCGAGTTGATCGATTTCTATTGACCTGTAATGTAATAACAGAGCGGCAGAGAAATTGCAGATAAATGTGTTAGTCACGGAATGTTGTTGAAAATGCAATAAGTAATTGCAGGTTTATGTTTATCTGGGCGATTCATTTGTTGTCTTTTTATTTAATACTGACATTAATGTTGATGTAGCATCACTTCATTACCACCTTGAATCCATTAGATTGTAAGTGTCTGATAATGTGATAGGAAAGTTTAAATGACAGACTGAATTTTTTTCTTATAGTTTGAAAATCTGGTTGTTGAGATTATAAATTGTACTTAAGTATCAATTGCTGGACAAAACTCAAATTAAACATGGAATAATATCCTCCAGGTGAAAAAAGTGCCTATAAAAGACTTAAATGTAATCTATTTTCATGCTTAATATACCAAAAATGTAAATGTAAATGTAATGCTTAATATACCAAAAATGAGTTTTTAGTACTTCTTAAAATGAACATGAAAAATGGTCATCTTTTACTCACCCTCCTGTCATTACAAACCTGCATGACTTTCTTTCTTCTGCAGAACACAAAAAAAGATATTTTAAAGAATGTTGGTAACCGAACAGCGGTGGTACCCATTGACTTGCATTGGTTTTGTGTTTATTCAATAGAAGTGAATGGATACCACCATTGTTTGGTTACCAACATTCTTCAAAATATATTTTTTTGTGTTCTGCAGAATAAAGAAAGTCATGCAGGTTTGAAATGACAAGAGTGTGAGGCTATTTTGAGACACGATGAATAGAAGTACAAAAAAAATATTTTTTGTATGTTAAGTGCGAAATTAATGTGTGAATAGAGCACTTTAAGTACATTATGGAAGTTTACTTAAATGAAGTGTACATTGTTTTGGGATACATACATTTTTAAATGCAAGTGCAAAATGTTAACTGCATTTCGTTGCCTTGTACTTGTACATGTGTAATGACAATAAAGTTGAATCTAATCTAATCTAAAAAAGGTTTGGTTTTGGGGTGCGTTAAAAATACCATTGGGTCAGTGTAATAACAATAGAAGTCTACGGTCAGTCCGTGGCAATGTTTTTCGATGTGGAATGGTCATGTTCATAGCACACGGCAAACTCTTTAAAATACCTGTGTACAGTCCTGAAGCCAGCTCATGTACCTCTGCAGGTTACAGCTGGATCAGATGATGTATGTGATGCTTGTGATGAGGGAGCAGCAGCTTCGGCCTCTTCTGGCAGTAGATTTCATCATTTGTAAACCGAGAGCAAAAGAGAGGTCAGCGATACCATCTGGCTACAGGGCTTATGTTATCCACTATCTCTCAAATGCATTTTAATTTAAAAAACAAAATTTCATTTCTCTTTTTTTTCTTCCACTACAGATATGTGTAAAGATAATTCATTCGGGGTGGGTGTAAAATCGATACGTATTTTATGGGCGACGTGCACATTTCATGTATTCACGTGTTGGCATAGAGTCATATTAGACTCTTCTGTTTTCTGTAAAATGATGTGGATGTTGAGATTTAATCTGCAGAACCATTGATTTATTCTCCTCATTTTGGGAATTACGGAAGAAAACTGATATGGAAAACCTGCTGACTGTTTAAATCATTTGTCCAATAAATACTTGCAATGCGCTAAGCAAAAGGCATTTGGAAAACAGTTTCATTACCTGCCCTGTCTAAATCTGATTAAGTCTTGTTTAGCATCATTTAAATGGGAACAAGACGTAAATAACTTTTTAAAGACTAAAAATGAACTAGAAACTACAACCGGTGCCCATCACCTTTTGTGCATCCAAAGAGAGTGGATATGCATTTAGATGGTAAAATAGATGAAGTCAAGCGTTCAGATACACCAGCTGTGTCTTGCAACTCATTAATTTCTAATAAAAAAAGATAAATGAATATTCATGAGGGACAGGTGGGAATCTATTAGAACTGAAATGAAGTTGTCTTTCAGAATGTCAAGTACTTTTTATGTTAATAACCTAAAAAAGGCGAAGTCACAAGGCGATAGCTTCAAACAAACAGCATATGTTCAACATTAGCTCTGCTTTTGCATGGCATAATTAACAGATATTGAGATAAATGCGTGTAAAGAGAGAATCGCAGTGTACTATAACACTATGACTGAGGCAAAATGTCATAACTAGGTTTGCTCTGTGATGAAATGGCAGTTTTTGTAAAAGAAACCTTTTGTCTGGTGTCCGGCTTCAGTGATTCAACAAATGTCCAGTTGCTTATATAGAGACCATTTTTAGGCATCACAGGCTTGTTTTAATGTGAAGTCTGTTCCATCTAAGCTACATTCATTTGACGAAATTCCAATGCAGTCTTGCATATATCATTTATTCCCATGATGCAAGTCAAATCTATGCATAGGCAAGAGAAATTGAAAACCCTTAAGAAACTAGTTCAGTATACTTACAAATGGACTCTTTAACCCAATATGTATGTGTTATTATGCTTTTCAGAAAAAAATGAGTGGTTAGTTTAGCAACACGCTATTCCCAAACCTTTAAAATCAATTGCTGTCAAGTCTCCAGCGCACTTTGCATGCGTTAAGTATTTAGTTTACAACCAAAATTGGTCAATTAGGAGATTTTCGCCTTTAAAGACGGCAGTCTATGTGGGCAATAGACAGCATGCCGGCTCTTTTAGTTTAATAACAACTAAGCCAATGGTTTTATCTGAGCAACATGTTTTATGCCAGCTGAAGAGGTTTCTCACTGTCATGACCCTGAAACACAGTAAACAAACATGTTCGGTTTCATCAACCTCTCCACTTTACAGAGGACTTTTTCTGATAGAAAAAGCTGCACATAGCTGTGGATGTGTGTTGCAAATGTTCTTTTCAGTTTGCACTGGACCTTAAAGGAGCAATGTGGACATTTTAGCAGCATCTAGTGGTGAGGTTGTGAATTTTGTACTAAATATTTATCTTTGACCTGGTTGATCTGGTTATTGTATCAGCAACTTGATCTTACAGAAATTCATTAAGACGTAAATTAGTTACGATCTACCATGACATTTAAACTGTTCTCTAAAGAATTTTTTGATAGGTCCTGTGGCTGCTGGTAAAGTAGTTGATAAATTGTTATATATACACAACAAATGATTGTTATAGAGACAGTCTCATTCTTAACCAAGGATGATTCTTGGTTTCTAAATAAATCACAAATATCTTTTAAAGCTTGTGTAGGGATGACAACATCTCTTGTATAATTGTATAAACGTATAGTGCAATTGTATGAATTTATCAGTTGTGTCATGGTACATTTGGCTAAATAAAGGAAGTTTTTGTTTGTTGTCATATAAAACAAATAGTGAGCTGGACTGAACTGTGAACTTGTTGGGATGGTGCTTGTTAATCATGAGACCTGGACCAGCCAGAGGAGAGCAGGAGATGAGGAGCTTTAGGCCGGTCTTTGTTCTGTTCTCTGGCAGGGGGACCTGTTTATTCATTACTGTGCTTTGTGGGGAGGATTTGCAATGATGGTTGTCGTCTCCAGAGCCAGATGGTGCCATGAAACATCGCTGCCACATCTCATCCAGAACCATTAGAGGCAGACAGGACAATGTCATCATCCACTGCCATCACAAACATTCTTGCTTTTTATGTTCGTGGACTTGGTTGAGACAAACCGGCCCCAGAGTTTTGCTTCCGCTGCAGTTGAACGGGAATGTGCACTGGATTCATGGATGATCAATGGTTTACTCGACCAATGCCAGTTCAAAATGTTTCATGTAAAATTATTGAGAATTCTCAAGAAAAAGTTGAGAATATACCAAATGAATAATTGTAAAAGTAAATATTTTAATATAAGACAAGCCAATACATGTTTTATGTGTACACAGAAGAAGTACCAACTTTACTGAAGTGTAAAACACTGGGGTGTCGCTTATGTAATAGAATAAGTTTTAGTGAGTCCTTGAAATGTTGATATCTTACACTTCAAGGTCTAGCGGTGCGTTTGCTCCAATCAAAGTAATTGTCTTGACTCTCAGAAGACAACAGAATAAGGTCATCGCATTTCTACTCGTGCATGTCTTGGTTAGAATAAATGCTTTTTTTTACTTGAAGGTGAAAGTTTTAACATCAAACTTGATAAAAAATTCAAAGCACATGAGCGTGTTTCACTTATTTGTGTTTTGACCAGAGGTTAAATTATCAGAGCTTGGGAGAGAATGCAGATAAAAGCAACAGCCTTTCAGCATTTAAAACCAACATGATTGTTTACAGCTGAAGGTAATATGTATTGAAGTATATGAAATATGACATATTTTAAGCGATTTTATTATATTTATGTGATATATATTGTAAGTGTGTGGGCTGAAATGATGCTTAGAAACTGTAAGAAGCACAAAGGCGATTTTCAATGGTTGCAATTTAAACATTGACAATCGATTTCTCTTTGTTTATTTTCTCTTTCAGGAAGTATGAACAACTACAGCGTCGTGTAAAGGATTGTTCTGGGAAAACTGTCAATGCATTTAGAAACAGGAAGAGGTGAGCTTTAAATTTTCGCTCAAAGTTCAAATAAAAAAAATAAAAAAAATATGGTGGCTGATCACTGATCTGTTGAAGCACTTTTGCACATGGCATTTATGTTTTTTTTCACTGAGCAATCCATGCTTAAAATGCATTCAAATAACCCAGTCTTAATTCGGATTGAAATAATTTGTGCCTTTTTCACAAACCTGGCATTTCAGCTTGACACAATTAACGTTGTACTATTCCTGCCCACAGACACATTAATGTACAGTTTCTGTTCATCATGGCAGCAGTAATTCATGGGATGAGGACCATATCTAGTATTGAGTGATGCTGTACATTCCGGTCCTGTGATGCATCCCAGTAAAAGATGCGAGATCTCTGTAGTATCTATCAGTGGTGCAATTCATTCTTAGCGATTTCCCCCGAAAGTGTATTCAGCCGTAAGTAGACGCTTTTCTTTTTTGACATCGATCAGTTAAATACAGATTAAGCCGGTCATTAAGATATCATTAAAGTTGACCTGGTCACTAATGCATTTGTGGTATTGCAGTGAGCCTCCTCCAGGGTACTTTCTGTGGATTTCAGCCAATCGGTGGCGAGTATGCAAATTGAGGGTTGGGGTAATTGCGGCTTTGTTGAAGTTATTTGTTTCCTAGCTGGAGGAGGTTGGAGCATTAGGCTAATTTCTTAACCCTCCTGTGGTGTGGTTGGGACATGATCCATGATGCCAGCCCGGGCCAGGCTATGGATGACACCATTAGGGTCCAGAACGTCCATTAATAATGTCTAAAAATATTCATTTATAATGATCCCATTGAGCTGTTGGCAGCAGTTTAAGTTGTGCAGGCCTGGCCTTTATTTTCAATAGTCCATCTTGTGTGTTGTTATGCTGTGAGATTATATTTTCGGAAGAATTTGTAGTTGTACGGTCATTTAGACGCTTCACATAGATATTTTGAGAAATGTCTCAGTGGTCTCAGTCAATGGGGTCCAATGTTGTTGTACTGGTCACTGTTACTCTATCCACCTGTTTCATCGAGCTGTATGATTTAAAATCCGTAGCGCAAACTGCAGTGTGAACACCTCAAATCGGATTTCTCTGATTGTACGTTCATGTATAACGCTCCCGGTTTCCTCTCTAACGCGCTGTTATCTTTCTCTTGTCATTTTTCTTTTCCTCAGTATTCATGAGACGCTGGTGATTTTTCATGATCATTCGCACATTAAATCTCGGGCAGCTCCGCCAGGGCAGCGACGCACCATCTATTCCTCCTATTTTCTGGAGGTAATTACCTCCTGTCACTCCGCCTCACCCTCCTCGTCTGCGCCCATTTCCGTTCCATCATTCCAATCAAATTCCGGTCTTTTTCCGTCCCTCTATCAGGGAGGAGCACGAAACGGCCACCTTGAAACACGTATGAATGAATCCGGCCGTGCACATTTTCAGGCTGTTTACCGAAGCGGATTGGTTGTCATTGTGAGGGAATGAGAGAGGAGAAACATGAGAGATCCAGAGATGAGAATCCTCCGCTCCGAACATCACTCACCATTAGTTGGTTTCTCAGCGTCTGCTTTGTCGGGCTGAGCATCAGGTCAAGGTGTGAGATCGCTCATGCATATCATTTATGGTAAATATACTCTTCGCTTTTCTTTCGACGAGTTGCGAGAGAAGTCGTGGCCTTTAGAAACGTCTGATGAGTTGCTTCTTCGACCTTTTTCCACCCACGTAAGACTCAACACCAGCCATTAATATTTGCAAACGCTCTCATAAGGAAAAGCTCTTTTCACAGTTATATGTTCTGTAGATGTTGCACTGAGCTGTCTATCCCCAAGATATCACAAACCTGAGGCTGGATCCCTCCAAACCACATCTTAACCAAATCTTGAGAAATATCAGTATTTTTGTATATTGTAGGTACCCTACAAAGTGCTATCGTAGTTTATCAGTGATATCATTTTTGAGTAGATATTTAATCATAAAGTTCGGTATTGTGTTTGATTATATTAGTTGTAAATCAAATGGATGTAATTGGGACGTATATCTTATATACTTATTAAAACTCAAAATATTTTGCAAAGATTTATCAAGCAGTAAAATGCTTTTAGTAGTGACTCTTCTCATCTGTAATGGAAAAATAAGTAGATGTGTGTCCTATCAGTTTCTTCCTTCCTTAGATTTCAGCATGACAGTGATGAAGAACTTTCAGCTCCACTGGCTCTTTAATACTTTTGAATGCATCTGCGTGTCAGCAAGTTATATCATGTCCTTTAGAAACCTTTCTCCAGTCACACAGATAGCGGTAGAAAATCACAACCCACTTGGACATATTAGTTCTTAATAAATGAGAGATTTGTTTCAAGGACATTCCATCTGAGTGTAGGTTATGCGGCCGCCGCGGTGTTGGCCGGGGTGTCGTGCAGCACGCACTTTGAGAGTTGCGCAGGTATTCTGCTCAGATCATTCCTCACAGCCAGCACCGCTATCTGCTGCACGCAGGAGTCGCGCAGGTGATTGTTTCCATTGCTCAGAGGATGGCTGAGGGAACACACACGCTTCTTTGACGAAAAACAAACGGGCGAGAATAATGAAAATGAAGGATTGGATGTTGCAGCTGCGGGTGAAAAATGCAAACCATTCACTGACCTTCAGATCAAAGCAAGGTTCTGCATCATGACAAAAGCAGCCCGCTCCGAGGGGCAGCCATGTCCGGATGCAAAGAGTTGTGAAGGACAGTCGAAGATAGTCTTCTGGTCATTCTGATATAATCTTAACCGAGATACAGTACAATATACTGTAGAAAAAATTCTCATTACCGTAACAATTTAAAACGGTCAATCCCATAGCATGTTTTGCTAAAAAAAGCAAAGCCATAATGCCTAAGCAAGTTTTTATTAATAATAGATAATAAGACGTTAATTCATTATATTTTAATAGAAAATTATACACTTTTTAAATGTAGAAAGCTACCTGGATCGGTAATGCATTTGAAAAAAGAGAAAAAGAGGATATTAAGCTTTTAACTAGAAAAATATAAAGTAATCTGTTAACTTGTTGAAATGTACTGGTAGATATGTTTCTTCACATAAATTCAAACTTAATGAAAATATCTTTGTGTGTAAACTGTCTTTTATGAATGTTATGAAAGATGAGAACATCAGTCATGTACACGTTTTTTTGTCATTTGAGAACATCTAGAACATCCAATTGTTTTTTCTTTAAACTACGACATATAATGCACAGACAAATCGCAACACATTACGACAATGAGAATTTTAGCAGATAAAACAACAAAATAAATAATGAAAAAGATTATTCATTATTATGTTAGAATGGTGCTTTGTGTGAGGTAGAGAACACAATTGTGTTTATTATAATTAAAATCTTTACTGCCATGATGTTTCAGTGGTTTACACAGACGAGGGACAGATAAACTTGATGAATCGGATTTATAATTTGAGCTGTCAAGTACAGTTTGACAAAAAAATCTTATTTTGACTTCATGTAATAATAAGTATGTAGGGTATCCTGCAATTTAGTTTCAAACAGAGATTGTGACAGAGGCAAAATTTATGAATTGAAGAAATATTACAGGTTAACCTAAAATAAAATCCAACATGATGTCAAAATTGACCCTATGTATGACCCTACCACAATACAGTACATGATTCATGGATCCATTACATTAAATGGGTCTCATGCCCCATCATACTGACTAAAGCTCATGCTGACATGCCGTCATTAACCTCCAAAAAGCTTACTGACTTATTATTTTCTGTGGTAAGCAACAGCATACAGATGTTTGTATTTAACCTGGATTGTTCCTGATCTAACCTGGCCCTTTGATTTTATCCTATTAATACAGTTGATTTATTTGTTTTTTTCCATTGTTGTTATGCTATCTTTAGCAGAACCGTTCGGTCTCCGGTGATGTGATGTGTGTCGATTGATTTTCTCGAATGCAGTCATAAAGCATTTCTGCCGTCATTGTTAGTGGGTTTGGAAAGAGGAGATTGGAAATTGGAGAAGGCGAATCTGGCTCAGCAAGCAAAACAAAACGCAGAATAAGAATCCAATCTTTTGATGGAGCAAATGAATAGTTGCGTTCAGAGTCTTTTGTCCTCAAGGAAAAATAATCATCTGTGCAGTCCAACAAGAATTCATCATTGTGTTCGCTGGATGTTTACAATTAGTCTCTCTCTCTCTCTCTCTCTCTCTCTCTCTCTCTCTCTCTCTCTCTCTCTCTCTCTCTCTCTCTCTCTCTCTCTCTCTCTCTCTCTCTCTCTCTCTCTCTCTCTCTCTCTCTCTCTCTCTAGCATTTGCACAGTCTAAAGTTAAGTCCTGAGGAATTTCCTAAGTGCTTCTTAAATGCCTGATTAAAGGTCAGACAGCAGGTTTAAGTGGATGGATGTTTTTTCTTTTAATAGCCTCTCAATGTTAAATTGATGTTATAACAAAAATCTCTTCAAAATGTTTAGATGCTTAAAAGTGTCCATGTCTTAATGTGCCTGGCACGCAGAAATTTAGGAAGATGAAGCTTTTATGTACTGTAGGTACCATTTAAGAATTAAAATATGCAGTTTTTTGAAACATTATGGGATGATGAAAGGCCAATGTGTAATTGTGATATAATCACTGTGGTAAAATCACAGTAATGCACCACTTCTTGTTGCTTATAGCTTTTTGTATGACAATATAGTAAAAAATTGCCACATGAATGTAGATTGTGTGCTAGATCATTGCAGTTTCATTACAAGGCTGTATTGTGATATTTACGGATGAAATTATATGGAAATGTCTTTCTTACACCTACCCAAGTCTTTAAAAACATGTTGTCTCATTGTCGCACAGCACCTGCAGGATTGTACCTAAAGAAAGATTGTTGGGTAAACACAGATTCTCTATGCACTTTCGCTTTTGGGAGTTTTCCCTCAATTGTCCTCATTTGTCATTTCACATTTTCTGTTCTCTCATGTTCTGTCAGGGTTCCTCCAGCTATGACCAATTAACACAACTGCTGTTTTGTACAAACATTTGAATATGAAACAGGCATGCTAATGTGTTTCCTTTAAACTGTGCGGCATATTAAACCGCCAGACCCGCCAAACATTTATCTGCATGCAAGAAAAACAGTGAAGCAAGTGTTTGGCCCGAAGCTTTGAATAAATGAATGTTAATACTTTTGTGAAAGTGCGGAAGAATAAAATGTTTAACCTAAAAAAATGTGTGTCTAAAATAAGTAGAAATCTAAACCAAGATCACAAAATTTAAGATATCTCAAAATGTGCTCTTCTACCTTAACTTATAGAGCCAACCCAGTCTCAAGGCAGTTTGTGATATAGTCACGAAATTTAATCTATTGTTTTGTTTCCTACCGTAAATATACAGAGTGGATGCAGCAAAATCGGAAACACACCTACACACTTTAGACGCTGCTGTCCGCTCTTTGGGAATTAAAAAAATGGGCTTAAAATTTCAGCTTTCAGGTTCATTTATTCTCCACAATGTCATTGCAGCGGTAAGCTAAAAGAGAGCGTTAAAACAAACCTGTTTCTTCTTAGCAGCGGCCTGCTACAGCATCTCTGATGGAAAAATCAATGTGATTTTGCTTTGATTTTTGCACCCTCAAAATCCAGATTTTCAAATAGTTTCAGCCACATATTGTCCGATCATAAATTTCACAAAATGAACCTTGTGACGGGTTTTGTGTCACATATGTATCCTGAGGTTTGAAAGAGTGGGTGAACACAAAATCTACCAATACAGAAACCTTTCAGATTAGATGTAGCATCTATAATTTTCATATATTATTATCTTTTTATGATTTTTGTGTTTTATTTAAATGCCTTTGTTGTGTTGCTTTGTAGTGCTTTTGAATATTTATTGTTGTTTGGGTAACATTATATGTTTGAGTTTATGTGAGGTAAATGATTTGAGTACTGACGCCATTAAAACTGAAGTTTGTTTGCTAATTCGGCTTGAGAAGATTTTATACTTCATTAGCTTTGGGCCTTCTTTTCCTGTGTGTGCGTAATTCAATGCTGCATCGCTACACAGTGAAGCCAAGCTACGTGTTCATCAAATCTGTAAGTAAACCTTAAGATTAAAACACTGTTATTAAATCACTGAAGCTTTGTTTGTTTATTTAAGCAATTTGAATTCGCAAACAGTTTTACTACTGAAATGTAGCGCATGAGGATTTTGAATTAATTATTCATTTATTTATTGGGAAGTAACTGGATTAGGTTACATACCAAAGTAAACCTGGTGGTTGGAGGAAAGTGGGGGGTATTCCTGACACATGTGGGTGAAATGCTTTGATCAACCCTTCAAAAATAACTGTGTATTGTGAAGAAATAATTGTTTTTGCAGAAAACATAAAATAGCAAAACTGTGCCCTTCAAGTAACTGTGGTTTGATGAATTTTAATGGCGAACTCTTTCCATGTATATTAGTTTGTGATGTCAGCTGGAAGACGTTTCAGAAGCAGAGCGAGTTATTACATTTTGATAAAAGATTATGAGTACAAACATTATTTTGCATTTGGAATAATGTGCATAATGAGATGAGGAACATTTCCTGATTTTATGTTGACTTTAACTTGGTGAACACAGGTTGTTCTGCAGAAGATCAGACGTCTGGATAGGTTATGTTTGCTCTCTCTCTCTGTGCTATCTCACTGTTTGTCCATTGGCTCATGGGTTCTGCTGTGAGTTCACGTGTTGCCTTCGATAAGTGTGGCTGTAAAATTGGGTCAAGATTGCAGTGCTCTCTGTGTGTGAGGTGATAAGCGTTCTTCACTCGCATGTTTCTGTATTCAGGCTCTTGGGCAGTGAGGGCCGCATCCTTTTCTCTAGCTTCCGGTTATTCTGTATTCATAAGATGGTTTTTCTCTCTGGATTGGTACTGTATTAAATATTCTGTTCTGTGAAGAAATGATTTCTTCAAATTTTACTAAATGGAAGGTAACATTTTAAGGGGACATAACTGTATCTTGTGAATATATTAATGTACAAAATAATATAAATAATAATAATATTTATTTATTTGCAGTATGTTTTACAGGTAATTGGCTCTTCTGGTACAGAGCATCCATGCACTATCCATGTAGTTACTTGGTTACATTTTGTAATTGGTACAAAAGGCATAAAACGGCTTAAAAGATGTTGTTTTACTGTCACACATCAGTAAAGGGTCCCAAACAATTTCATGGCAATTTGTAACTATTTTACATTTTAGTGAATTGGTGGCTAATTTGTATGAAACTGTGTTTAGGGGTGGATCTTTTTCTAATATTTGTACAGATATTGCATGAATTGTATGAAATGGCCATCTCTTAAAACAGTTATGTTTTCCTTTTTATCTTTCTTTTTAGTTTTTAAACCAATTACAAAAGAAAAAATAGTGATACTACATATAAGCTTTAGGCTATGACGATGTTATGTGCTATATCTAAACGGTTAAACAGCAGTCAGTTTGTGTGTAAATATTTTAAAGGACAATATATACCTGGAGTGTTTCAGGATAGTATAAACTAATTGAACATGTTAATTAACTGCTGAAGAAATGTTGCTCATCTAACAGTGATTAGATCTTGTGAGGTCTAACCTGAGGAGTCATCGCATGGACAGTTTGTTTATTATGAAGAAATAAATTCATTTGCTTCTAACGTTTCTCCGGTTAGAAACACTTAACAACTTAAGGAATTAAAATGTATTTGTGGATGGTCGAAATGATTTTTACTTTTACTTCTGGAACAACACTGGTAAGATTTGCTAGCCTAGACAGGCACGGATTGCTTATTGAGGCTAGTTTTTTTTTCACTTTGAAATAATGTGGTATGCATGTTGGAAGAAAAAGTGTTAGGAATTATGTATAGATTTATATGAAATATGTTTGTGTTATATAGATATAGTGCAGAACAAAATCAAACCTTAGGCGTGACAAAGTCATCTAACAGCATGACGACACATGAAAACTCGAGGTTATCACATAAAAAAAAAACATTTTTGCACTTTTCCTAAATACATGTACAAATATTACTGTTGTGTTTCTTAAAAGAGAATGTAAACTTGTTTTGTGTTTGAGGTCTTACAGAGCATCTTTTTCATCTTTTCATTTTTTACCTATTTATCCAGTTTTAATTTTCTGCAAATAAATGCAAATGAAACAATATTTTTGTTTGAAATTTGGGCAAAATATTGTTTGTAGTTCACAGAATAAAACATCATTTTACTTAAATTGATTCAGAAAAACGTCTTTGAAATGGTCTTTTTAATTTTCCCCATGGCTGTATGTGTGTGTTATACACACAAAGAGAGACGTTTTTAAGGATATTTGTATACATGAGAGATTTATATACATGTGTTGTATGACATTTTTTATCACCATGAGGCATAAAAGATTTAAGTGTATTTTGTAGCTCAATAATGTAATTACCAGAGAGAGAAACCTCAGAAATTTCCGACATTAGAAAAATAAAACAACATAATTAAGGACATGATACAAAAACATATTTGCTCCTAAAGAATGCCATCGACTGTCTCAATTTTGCTCAAAATATGTTACTCTGGTTTATTCTTTCTTTTGCAGAAGACCGTCTAAACCCCTCGCCTGCTCAAATTCACACGTTCATGACTGAAGCCCTGAGATTTATAACAGCTCGTAAACATCTTCACGCACATTCATCACCGAATTCAATATTAACAACCCCCACAAGAACATCTCTACCAGCAAAACAAAAATACAGCCGCACGATTTCTTCACAAAGTCAACCAATTTGCCAGCGTCTTTGATGTTTCATTATTTCTAATCGGTTGTAACTGCGTTTGCTGATTACGTACCTGGGCATTCGTGACTTTTTGATGAGAGAAAGCTTCCCTGCTGGCTGGTTTTGAAGATTTTATGTGAGCACAGCATGTCTGGACGAAAAGTTTGAACTTTAATGCTGTTTTAGCATCTTGTGTATCAAAGAGGGGTACATTTAGTAAAACCAAGGGCGTGAGACTGAAGCGCTTTGATGTTCGCTGCGTGCTTGGGACACGCTGCGACAAGTTGCAGACGGTATGCATTTTAATCTGGTTTGGAATCTGTAGTCAAGTATGCTTGAAGTCCATTCTTGCGAGAGGGAAGCAATGAGCAATACCCAATAGATGTTATCATTAAAAATCTATTTGTCAAAGACAAAAGTAATGCATTTCAACTTGTGAAATCCTCAATTTTCTATTAAAATGTTTTCTAGTCTAGACAAGGACTGGTTGACTTGAACGTGTTTAATTTCTTCACGTAATGCCAGTGAATGTGCAAGAGAGCGCAACCTAAAAAAAAACATTCAAGAACTTTTTGTGTACGCTTGGTTTAAGGAAAGTCTAGGCGCCCGTTCCCCTTAGTTTCGTAAGAAAAACAAAACAGATGTCTGAATTCAACTGGAATGAAAGTTGTTGTCAGAAAAGTGTGCCTCATATTGGCTTCTTTCTACCTCGTTGTAGGGCCTTAAGATAGAAATCTATCAAGCATCTCCATTACGTGCCGATGAGCGTGAGGTAACGATGATGAAATGCTTGTAACTTCGCTTCTGCTATACCTTTCAGTCGGGATCTGATGTGAAACGTCATCTGCTCCTCCAGCTCTCCTGGTTTTCAAATCGCGCTTAAAAATATGGCTGTCGTCCGCTGCAAGTGAGCTTAAACGTTGGAAATGGGATTACGGAGGGTTTGTAATGAATGATCCAAAAGAAGATCCCGAGTCATAATCGCGAATTCTCCTTACTTTCACCGGATGATGAGCTTCTAAATTGAGCGCAGAAGCTCCCCGAATTGCCCGCGTGCTATCATTTGTTGATAAAACATGGCTATTCTCCTCTGCGTGATCTTTTTTCTTTGCATAAGTGCTCGTCTCTATGCCACATTGAGATTCCGCAGCGCTTAATATCACAAAAGGAATGTACGGTGTCCGAAACCTGCAGGCTTTTGTTTTACCCGACTGCTCTTTGCTCCTTGGCAGGGTTAATGATGTATGGACCCATTCATCTCCATTCAGTCCGGGCCGCGTGCTTTCACGAGCCCCCTGTCTCTGCTTCGGTGTTCTCTCGAGATATTTCTATTCATTAGTGCTCTAGTCTCTTGATTACTTCTGGCCTTTTGTCACAAGCTCTTTACTCGCGAGTCGCTAATAATAAGCAGAACAATTCAGATCGCATGCACGTACCTCGCCGTGTTCCGGGGCTTTGCAAGATCTTCTCTGTAAATTAGTATTTTAATCGCGATGGCCACGTACGCACTGTGAAATGAGTGACCGCATTTATTTCTTTATTTCTTCTTTTTATAAGATATCATTCTATACTTCAGCCTGACATGTTAATAACCATTAAAACGTTTTAGGCATCTCGCAGCTACAAATAAGGTAATAGTTTAACCCATGTGGTGTTAGCTATTTCTTTTTGACTACACTAATAACTGGGGACAAACTGTTAGTCATTTTGGGATTAAGCCTGGACTAGGCCTTAAATGAGCACATTTAAGTACTTTTTTACAAACATGCCTTACAAATAACATTACTTGTGTCAGTGCAAGCTGCATCTAGTTTAGTGCAGTATTTTGGTGAATTTGCAATCCGAAACTTGCTTTCGCTAAAAATGAACATAAATCAGTTATTGAGCAAGTATATATTTTCTCAAATCAATGTTGCTGATAACATTTGTACACCGGTCTGTTACTGTGGGGAGATTTCAACGCCTCTAAACATGACACAGCACAAACTGAAACGTGATTGGTTGCTTTACTTGTCAGTCATATGGCCTCTTGGACGCGTGCCTTTGCCAAAGAAAGTGGCCAAAGTTTCCAGACGTTCGGTATGATGTGTCTGACTATGTGAGACTAGGTTGTTTCAAGCCATGGATATGTCAGATATGGACAAATCCAAAATTGGGTTAAGTGATATAGAAAATTCTATTGATGTTCCCCTAGGTTGGGTTTGTCTAGATTTGATTCAACAATTTGTTTAAAGACTGCATTTTTAAGAGTAAGAGAGAGCCAGAACACATTTTGGTTTCGGCCTAGTTTTCAAAAAAGGTTTGGGTTAGATTAATCATATTACCCAGCTAAAGTCATTTTTGTGATTTACTGTTTTCTCTATAAAATCATCCTACACAATGTAATGAAAATTTGGTGAAAATGTAATCTTGATATCTTTAATATTGACAGAGTAAGGCCATGTCAAAGATTGAAATCATAGTGCCTGTGATCTCAGAATTAGATTTTGATGCTTTAGCCTGGATTTCACAGACATGGTCATATGTAACCCTGGACCACAAACCCATTTTTTTTTATTGAGGTTTATACATCATCTGAAAGCTGAATATATAATATTTTGAGATACACCTATTTTAATATCTGGAATCTGAGGGTGCAAAAAAACGAAATATTGAGAAAATTGCCTTTAACATTGTCCACCAGAGGCGCTATATCGATTTTGCAAAAGTAAAGTTATGATTTATTTACTGTATAAAAATAACAAAATATCTTCATGTAACACGATCTTTGCTTAATATCCTAATTAGTTTTGGCATAAAAGAAAAATACAGTTTTTCACACAGCTACACTGAAAATGACAGAAATGCAAATGTTATAACTTTCCCCTTGCTGGAAAATGATATATTGTAATTGCATTTAGCATTTCCATTGTGATATTGACATTGTTGATACTCTTACATTTCATTCGATGTACACGTGAAGGCTTAGTTGTAACACATCATCTAACCCCACTGTGTGAAGATGTTTTTAAGCCTATCAGAAAGCTTACTAAAAGTTGCTGACAAGTTTTAAAATTATGCTTGGTTTAAAACAACAAGAACAATGATTTAAGATGATAATAAGGTTGAAATTGGTGACTGGTAGTTTTATGGCAAACTGGTCTGGTTTATTGTAATTTTAGGTTTCCAGTACAGACAACAATATAACAATATAGGCTACCCACATTAAATAATATACTTCAAATGAATAAATGACAGTATTTATTTTAGTTTCATCAGTGTACATTACATAAAGGAAAGCTTGCAATAATACCATATACTGTCTATATATTCTCTTTCTCATCTATTGCTATTATTATTTACATTTTGATGCATGGAAAGCTGCTTCACCCCACAAGAAATTTATTTTGCCACCAAAACAACCTTTTTCCAATCTTCCAAACACACAAAGTACACAGAAAAGGACCAAAGCACAACTCACTCGACACCGTGTAACTAAAGGTGTGTGTTACATTTAACCCTGCATTACGTTGTGTCCGCTCACCCCTACAATAATGCATTTTGCCAAAATTCACTATTAAAGTTTTTAATGAGCAGCTGTAAAATGCCAACTGTGTGTTCAGAAATTGAGTGACATCTGTATTTAGCTGCACTGTGAATATACACCACACGCTGTATTCAAAAACCGTTCCACATATTTGTGGTTGATGAACGTATAAATGTGTTATTTTATGGGTCCCGAATTCCACAGAATGACACGGCGAAGAGTTATTGCTGCACTCACTATATCTCTATTTCTCCCCTAACTGCATTTTTCACTCTTTCATGCTCTGTTTCCCATCCAGCTAGCTGGAGAATTCCTGGTGTCTTCATTGTTGTGTTGTTTTCTGCTATGTGCTTCATCAATAATGCTGTGAGGTAGTACCGGCTCTCCAGAGACGCCGGCAGCCGCAGAGGGAAACTGAAGGCCTTTTTTCCTCACGTACAGGTCGGTATCTCTCTCCCGTGCCCTCTTTCTTACCTCATCTGTTGTTATTTATCATGTGTGCTGCTTCACGGGCAGGACGGCTGATCGGCCGTTAGCTGCTTAAATTTCTCTCGTTGCGAGCAGATCCCTGAGCTCAGCCGAATTAATCACAGCCGCACGGTCACGTGGGGGGTAGACGCTCGAGGATGAGGACACCGGGGGTACGTAATAGCTGGGGGAGGTGAGAGCTGGTAAATCCGTGAGTGTCCTCATCGGTAGAAGAACAAAAGTGAATCTGTTCTGAAACTTGATACGATTCTGACAACGTTTCCGTAATACGTCCCGATGGTCTGGATTTCCAACTCTGTTGACTAATGACGGACACAATTTGAGGTGTGAGATCTAGTTTTATTCATTGAAAATGAAAGCTGTTGGCTGGTGTCTCCTGGGTTTGAAATGCTCACAGAGTTGACAAATAAACAGATTTATATTTAGACGAGAGCGTTTCTTTGCTCTGTAATACGTGCAACACCCTGTAGAAAACATCTGGTTTATTCATAACGTCACAGGTTGGTGTAATCCTTGAGAAAGGTAAACAGATTAGGCTTGATTTCAGCAATAGAAAGGTTTGCGCATGAGCTTTAAATTCTACCCTGGTCTTCTAAAAGAGAGTTCACACAGAAATAATTGTATAATGAAAATGAAATGTATTTCAGATACACAAAGGGGTTCAAAATATGTTGTGTCGAGTCAGAATAACATTGGTTGTTGTGCATGTGAAGACATTTACATTTCCGCATTTGGCAGACGCTTTTATCCAAAGCGACTTACATTACATTGTACTATACATTGGTACATTTTGTATAGTAAGCAAGTGGAGGTTAGGTGCCTTGCTCAAGGGCATCTCAGCCGTTACCCGCCAGCCATGAGAATCAAACCAGCAACCTTCTGGTCATGAGTCCAACTCTCTAACCACTGGGCCACGACTGAAGAAGTAGGTAAAGTGCTCTATTATCACACACTGTTAGTTTTTTTTTTTTTTTGCAAAAAAGCATTTTAAAATGAGAGCTTAGTGTACTCAACTGTGCTGTTTTGAGACAACATGAACAGAAGTATAAAAGACTATATTTTCAATATATTAAGTACAACTTAGTTTGTGAAAATATAGCATTTTAAGTGCACGTGGATCTTTACTAAGTGTAAATAAATAATATTTTAGTGCACTATTTGTTTTTACCTGGGAAGCATTTGATATAGAATGGTGCAGAGATGACGTATTTTTGTATGCCAATCCCAGAAGCAAGTTAGCATTTTTGCACTTCCGGTTGCATCGGCCCAAAGTCAATGGGTTTTTTGAATTAAGTTTTTGTTTAAGCCTAAATTAAGGTCTGTAGTTCTAAATAATTTCATGTTTTTTTCAATGGCACGAAACACACCAGTTATAACCCGCTCGTGATTTTTTTAAGCTTTATTGTGTCTTAAAAACAGCGATTGCTAACAAGTTGCTAATAGCGACTGAACCCTTTGGCGGGACATTAAAAGTCATCACTCACAAAACTCTGAAATAATAATGATTTCTTTAAACGTGGCTAGAGAGTTATTACTTACCAGAGAACATGTTTTAATAAAGTTTGGTGGTTGTAACCTTTGTTAATCACAGAGCTTATGTTTTTGCAATATTTTAAAAGTTTCTGGGAAAAATGCGTAGGCGCTCCGAGTTGGCCTACAAAAATACGTCATCTCTGCACCAGTCCACTGAAGATCTTTAACAGAATATAATATTTTCAATACTGACCACTTTGTAGCCAGTGTTTCACATTGTCTCATGTATTTCTGTATGAGATGTATACAGTAGGCTATACGTTTCTAAACAATTTTGCAGCATTTAATGTCACTGTTCGATAGGATAAATTACATTTGATGTACTATTTACTTTAAATAAAAGCATCTGCTAATTGAGTAAATGTAAATGCATTGCTTGTCTAATTCCAGTAAATCGTTAATCATTAATTATAAATTGAGCTATGACTAACATCACACTTCTAATTAAACATTTGAAGAAAATTATAATATTTGAATCTACTTTTAATGATTTTGGGTGTGTATGTGTGCGCTTTATAATGAGGAAAACATCTGAAGTTTATGAAGAAAAAGTAATTGCTTCTTGTTAAGTTAGTATTGTTTTTTGCAGTTAAATTACAAAATATACCCCCCCACACACATACACATACACTTAATCTTAATGTATTGTTTACAGATTTTGGCTTGCTTTCCACAAGCCTCCATAAATGCAAGCACAGTTTGCTGCTCTGTGGGATGCTGAATGCGTCTTCCTCTGGGTGACATCACATCCTGCGCTGTTACTGGAAACTGAGATCTAAGGATGTCTACAGGGCCTCTTGTCGGCAGTCAGGGCAAATTACTTCGGGACAAGTTCATCCCAGGATTAGAGCCGACCGTTCCAGAGTTGCATCCCCGTGTCCTTCAGCTGTCTCCGGTAAGCATCTCTTCCTTGCTTTAGGCCACGATAGAGGGGGGCTCTTCTAACACATTTACATGAATAAACCATTAGACCAGCGTGCTGTTGACTCTTTCATTACACGGCCGAAACAGTTTAGTGATTACTCCGATTTCTGACTGATTTTGAATGCAGGTTGTTACTCAGGTTGACATCACGCTGCGCTCAAAGGCATTGCATTTCCAATGTGATTTCCCGTCTTTCTTACGGAAAACGCATTTTTGTTGTCAGACATTTTTGGGGAAAGTATAATTATGCCATTTGTGGTGCCCGGAAACATAAAATCTGCATTTGACAGCAATTCCAAACTACATTGAAAATGTTATCTGGACATTTTGCGGGAAATTCCATATTGCTCCATACAGCTGTAATGCTCGTATTTGTTCAAGTTTTCAACATCTGCCATTTTGAGCTTGTCAGTAAGAGCCATAAACGGGAACGGAAAGTTTCCTCAAGGCTTCGCAAAAGTCGCCAAACTCATTTAAGGTTTGATGACCTCACTTCACCTGCAGCTTATTGTCACCATCTCATGAATCGTGTTCTGGAGGAAAAAAATATCTTCGCCGAAAGAGGTTCTGTAGAACATGACTTATGCATTCTTAGCGTATACATTTTTATCTAAATAATTATTTCAAGGTTTTTCCTTCATATGTTTTTGTAATTTATTATTCTCTTTTCACTAAAAGACATGAATGGTGAAGGAGAGAGGGTATTTGTCCTTTAGAGAAAGACAAGAGTTTCTTTCAAAACTACTCTTATTATTTATATGGGCTATTAGACAACTTAAAGTGTTTCATTCAGTGTTGTGTTCAGATACTTTAGTTTTATTTATAGTTTGTATTTGATTATGTATTAGGAATTATTATTTAAAATCTTCACGTTTTTCCTTCAATGCCTTTCTCTGGCTCTCTGCTGTCATATAAAAGGAAAAAAATCTCATTACAAAGTCTCATTAAATCCATCGCCCCAACATGTATATTTAAAGTCAACATGGAATCAAAATTGCCTGTATTTACCTAATGCATGTTCCTGGCCTTATTGTGTACGATTCAATGGTGCATGTAATTCCAATTTCAAAAGATTGTTCTTCATTATCTTTATTAAAATATAACGTGCTCCAGCGCTGAAATGACTTTCTGTCATCGCCAATCTGAGTAAAACAGAATTTTGTGGATACGTACAGAATGGGTACGTGATGGGGATGGGTTGCAGTTAGATTCCAGCTACCTGACTCCATTCTGCCTTTTTTTTGTTTTTTTTTTACTAAAAACAAACAAACCCAAAAATCTTTTTAGTTTTAAAATACGTCAATTATGAAATTAAAATGGGTTGCGGTTGGCTCTTATATCATTTTGACTTTAAAGGGTCATTTAATAACATTTTTGAGAATGTGTTGCACAATGACAATCTCACTATTTGTTTTAAGAGAAAGATAATTCAATTTGTGTATTTTATTTGATATTTTTGCAGGAAACTTTATAGCTTTCTAGGTGTGTGCATGGACTCATGTAAAATGAGACGCCCTCCGGGTTGGACATTGTTGGTATCACAAAACTCCATTCATCCTGCTTTTACCAATCAGAACATTTATATTTACATTCATAATGCAAAAGCAAATTTACATTTATTTTTAATGCACAGAACAAATGCAAATGGCATTTATTTGTATATCAAATTACAGATGCAGAACACCCCGGCTTATACAACAGCATTCATATGCAGTGTGCATTCTGTTGTGAATTGCATCATGCATTTTTTAGAACCTTTAATACTGTAAACTCTTTTAAAGCAAAGCAGTTTTCCTCTGCTGCTTTAATTTCTCAAAACCATGCTGAAATGACACCGGGTTGGATCTGGATATGGTTTTAAATGCAGAAGAAGCAGAGCTCTTCACACTCAAAGTTCTCACCCGCTGTGTGTTTCACTCTGTTGAACATTTTATGTTCCTCCCATCTTACACAGACACAGAGGTGTACTCGAGCAGAAACAAGACGAAAGATGAGAAGAGGTTTAGGAGGGTCCACGGCTGAGAGGGAAGCTTCTCTGTGGGGTCACGTCTGCTCTCTGCTGCATTTGTATTTTCTGCTCTGTCGACTTTTATTTTTGTCTCTGTTTAGGATGTAATCTTTCTTTTTTTACGACTTCTCAATGAACGTTCCATTTACCTGCTGGAAATGCGTTTCATTTGGGACTTCCTGCAGTTGAATTGGTGGAGTTTGGTGCTAACACCACCAAGCGTATACTTCCCAGGAATTCGTTTTTTTAATAGTTTTAAAAAATATATATTTTTTGTAATGCTTCATTTTAAATATACATGTGTCTTGTTTGATTTTAATGTTAAAACACAACAAATGGTAGAAACTGCGTTTAGAGAAGCCAAGCAGGGTTGCCAGATCTGCTTGAAGAAAGCTAAATGGCCAATTAAAACTAGCCGTACGACCCCACTTCTACTACAAAAAACGTCTTTAATATCACAAAAATAAATATTTTACAGATCTTCATATGCATTACACACAATTTCTTCTTTAAAATCACTCTAGAGAAGTGATTGTAAACAAAGTTACCCTAAAAGTGACAAATGACGAACAAAATCTTTCCACCTCTAACATGCGAAATTAAAAAACAGTATGGCAGCAGTTAACTGCAGACCTGGCAAGCCTGATGCCAAGTTCAATAAACTCTCTATAGACATGCCAAATTTTGTTAAAGGTTTCAAAACTGTGAAACTTTATTTAAAGCGGATAGAAAATATTTTTAAACAGCTTGGCTATAGTATTTTTTTATGCTATGGCTGACCAGCAACATTTTATGAAGGTTAAGCACATCCTGTCACGAACCATTTGTTGAAAAATGTATATGTGTATATATATATACACATACAGTGCCAGTGTGTGTTTGTGTGATTTCAGCTGGAAAAAACTTTGTCTGACACTTGGGTTGGTCGTGGTTCAAAGGCTCGGGGGAGTGTGTGTGTGTGTGTGTGTGTGTGTGCGTGTGCGAATCCACGGAGATGTTAACGCACTGATTAGTCTCTGCTGCCCGTGCTGTTGTCTTTACCTGCTGGCATCTGCCAAGTCCATTCACCCACACACTTGTTCATTGACCTTAATAAGTCAAACTCGCACTCAATTGTACATTTCTTCTGCCAGGCTGGAGATAATGAAGGTGCCCTCTCCTGGACCTTATATGCTCCTTCCAAGAGTGGAACCTGAGGGTGAAGTGTGTCTTTTTTTGATTCCGCTATCATGTTTTACATACAGATGCTACAGTAATGAATTTTATTGTAGGTTGACTTCCAGCCGACGACGTGATTTTGAAGCGGAGCTTCCTGTGCCGTCAATCAGGGGCATGATTGTAAGAGTCTATGGTCTGTCTGTATGTCCTTTCTAAAGTTATATAAACTTTTTAAAACTTGTCAACATTCTTGACAAACTTTGCTAGTTATATTCGCAATTTTCTTCAGTGGCGCTCAGAAATACTTCACTTTTATGTCCCAATAAAGTCTCGTCTTTACAAGGCCTTTCCCCATTTAATGCATTTCAATTTTTTTTAGCTCAGCTAAAAATTCAAGGTAACTTTCGTAACAAATAACATCTTCGGGACTTGCTTGTGTCAGTTGTATAATACAGCGCTCATGTAATATGTAATGTAAATATTACATCCACGTAGTCTGCTGAGGATATCGTGCATGTCTCTCTCTCTCTTCATCTCATTAGCTTTTGATTCCTGTTTTCAGGTATACATGTCTGTTTACATCATTAGACCTTTAGGCAAAGATTACACTTAGAAGTACACTTAATGAGAGAGTGTGAATACATCTAAGATGAAGTGTTCTGGTGGCATATCCCTCAAAGCCCATCTGTTGATTTAAAGTTAACTTCCCTGATTATTGCCATTGACTTTACTCACCTTTTTCTCAGTCAGAAATAAGCATTTGACAACTGTTAAGCAGGGGTGGCCATTTAAAAGCTTTTTGTAACCATCAATGGAAATGTCAGCTGTAAGTATAGAATGCACAGAATCTGCACCCACACAAAACCCCACAGATTTTCACAGAAGTGATGCATCTGTCATTCACAAACATCTTCCTTTTTATTAACTGTTTTGATAAAAACATTTAAATAAATCACTATACTTGTGTATACTGTATAAATGCAAGATATATGTTTGTCGAGAACAAAAAAAGCAATCTGTCCACCTGTCTTGGTCTGTATGTTTGTCATTCTATATGCATGAAGGTTCACTTTTCAATCTCTCGTCTGAATGTGACCTCGGCATGTGCGCTAAAGCTTCTGAACTCGTGTTTCTTTGGCTTGTGATTGACAGGAGCTGTTTCTGGTTTCTGGATCCCTGGAGTCCCTGAGCTCAGCTGCAGAGAGTCACTACTGACAGTCTGAATCACTGACTTTAAAACATGAGCAACAGGAGGATAAACCTGTGTCCCACTGAAAGTGTCTCACTACGGGCTGAACTGTTTAAGATTTACAACAAGACTTATATCGGTAAGATTAACAAAAAACTTCTTTGCTGTATATTCAACTTGTTTAAATGTTTTGGGTCATTGTTTTAATTCCTTATTTATACACTACCGATCTACCGATACCGATTTGTATCTTTAAAATGTTTTGATCTGAAGGTGTATGCTTACATGTCTGAAAATAGTTTTGTAAGACAATATAAACTTGTCATTACAAACCTAAAACTGTATTTTTCTTTGACTGAATAATGAAAAACAACAGCCAATAAAAGCACAGATTTTATTGTTTAAAAAGCATCTCACATGTAGCAACTTTATAAAATGCCAAGAGAACATTTATGCAAATTCTATGCATATGATGACAACACCTCAGAGGCTAAAATATAAGTTTTATTTTTTGTTTATATTTTACCAGCTTTTCAAATCATATTAAAGCCCATCTGGATTCCTATTGACTGCTTTTTATTCATTAATCTTATTAATTAATTTTATTCAATTTTTGTAATTAAATAAATTATTATTTTAGCACAATTATATTATATATTTTACATGATTGAAAATACAACTATATATTTTATTGTTCCCCACGTAACAGATTTTAAACATACACCTTCTGCTAAAAAGTTTTTCGTAAAGTGACCATAAATATTTGAATAGTAGTCCAAGTAACAGAGACACTTGGTTTCATTTACACTACATCTTTTCATTTAGCAGACACTTTATTTCTTAAATATAAAATCAATGGAGCAATAACAAGAACCGCCGCAGTTAGAAGTGTTATGCAAGCACAGTTAGTCAGAAGAGATGACTGACAATAATTCAGATATTTTGATAGATCTCAGAAGATCATTTCAACATGAGGTGCACTCGTGGAGATTGATTTGTCCATGTTCATGTTGGTACCACGAGATGCTCCTTACCATAGATTTCCGACTGTACGGTCTGTGTAGACACAGTGATAAAAAAGCACATTGTGAATACCAGCTCACTCCAGCCTGCCTCGCTGCTCAGTAATAAAGCAATTCAGTGCTTCTATGATAATGATCTTGAGTTAAAAGAACATTTATTGCCGCCCACAGAATGTTATCCACTGGAGACATTTCATCTCGAAAACATAAGCCACAGGCAGCGGGGGTCGGAGAGCGAGTGCGAGTCAACCTGACAGCCGTTCTGCGCTAGCCCCGCAATATAATTAAACCTGGAGTGTCAGAGAGTTGATCTGATTTGATGTAGTTTTCGGCGAGTTGATCCGATTGGCTGTATGCGTCAAGGAGTTGATGAAAAAATACAACCTAGCACGTTTCATTTTTTAAAAAGAAATGCAAATTGGATGCTATGATCGCCAAAGTGTTCCACAGTATTTGCTCGTGTAATCTTATTTGCTGCTTGTGCTTTTTTTTTATCAGAAGCAAAAAAGAAAAATCCTGTTACCAGTTCCTAAAATATTAGATTGAAGCACCCGTAGCCCCCTGGTATATTGTGCACGCGTCTGAGAAAACTAATCTGATAAAACACAACTATTCCACAAGTGCTTTAAACAGAGTCAAGGTTGCCGCCTCAATCTCTATATGAAATAATCTGCTCCAAAACACAATCTGTGAGGGCCGACTGGAGAAATGATTGTCAACCATGTGCAATCCAATCTCCCTCGTCCTGACCTATGAAACCACGTTACATAAAATCCTACCGCAACTAACAAACTTTCCTTTTTCCAGAATTAGATCCAGCTCCGCATGGACGGTTTTACAGGTCAGTAAAAATTGCGTTTGCTTTGCGAGCTCCGATTCCTGTGTGACGGATGAGGCAGATCGCTCTGTACGAACAGAAGAGATGATAAAGACAACGAATGAGCAGCAGAGAAAAGGATGAATGCGATTGATCAGATTCTCATTATGAGCTGAAGAGCAAGGCTTGGAGAGGATGATGATCTCCACAGCTCCTGTTCTGATCTGTCATCACACGAGTCCATAAAAATCAGTTTTAGATACATCGCAGTGTGACATAGCGCTCAGGTTATGTGAAATGAGCCTGACATGAAGTCCTAATCTAATCACAGAATGAAATCTTCATGTTGAAGAAGCACCGGGGGGATTCAGGCACCGTTAATAGTGAGTGCCAAAAGACGGCAATTGATTAAATCGGGTCCCGTGGGGAATTTTGGTAATTTGTTTTGTAATCAGACCTGCTTAAGGATGTTTCGTTTTGGTATTTGTATTTAGTAGAGCATGAAGTCTTCATAAAATTGGTATGGTTTACTATAGAGTCAATATCATACATTATATTCTAACTTGAACTAGTGTTTGAAAAAATAACCAGGTGAATCTAAATTACCATAAATATAATATCCTCGTTTCATTTCTTAATCAGAAGAAATAAAGTGGTTTGCTTTATGAAGATTAACTTCACTAACTTTTCACTACATTTGATACACACAAAAAACTTCATTGTACTATAATGTGGCAAAAATAAACAATACTGTATTATATAAATGAGCACTGACATTTACGAATTTGGCAGACGCTTTCATCCAAAGCGACTTACATTGCATTATACTATTTGTTTGTATCGAACCCATGACCTTGGCGTTGCTAGCACCATGCTCTAACCACTGAGCTACAGGAAAGGTGTTTATACATGCCTTTGATGGATTTGGTAACACTATATTTTGATTGTTCACTTTGGATATTTTCCAAAATATAAGTAACTTTGCAACGTCTTGTCTACTGCCGTTCAGTCGAGTAGTAGACTGTCTCTCTCATATCTGCTAATATTTTACTAGAATAATCCTTCTTGTGACTTATAATGTCACCTTATTCTCCTAACCCCAACCTTATACCCAACCCTTAAAGGAACACTCCACTTTTTTTGGAAATAGGCTCATTCTCCAACTCCCACAGACTTAATAAGTTAAGTTTTACCTTTTTGGAACTATTTAGATAAGAAAGCCTCTTTTATAGCATCGTGAAGTTAGTTGAGAGTTAGTTGACATAAACTGTAAAGTTAATAGGATGTCTGAGGTAGACTATCAAAATAAAGTCAAACCGTGGATTTAAATATAAAAGTGCCAACCCGAGTTCAATCCTTTGTCAAACCCGCTCCCCCATCTCTGCCCAATGACTTCCTGTTAGCTCTATACCGTCATATCTAAATAAAGGTATATGTAACTAAAAAAAATGTTGACTGTAGTATTGTAAAAATGACTAGCAGGAGTTAGTCAAAACAAAACAAACATCAGTCAGTATTGTCTTTTTTGTTTGTTTGTTTGTTTGTTTGTTTGTTTGTTTGTTTATTTATATTTTTTTACAACACCAAAGTAATAAGTCACATGACAGTTAAAGCTCAAGTGATTGTCTCTAATTCTCTCTCTATTTAACTAGACATGAGCACAGATGGCCATATGCAGGTTGTCTAGGACATAAAAAAATATCAGCAAGTTATGTAAAATTATGCTCATGGTACCTTTATGGAACACTTAATTTCCAAGCAGCTCACTTTGGATAAAAGCTTGAGATAAATGGAAGTCTTGTAAATGACTGAAAAGCAAGAAAGATGAAGATTTTTGGTAGTTTTAGGATTGTAGAGGTTATTATTCAGTATGCATGTGAACAGGCTTGTGTCCCAAGATCTTTTAATGCCTTTTCAGGAGAATGGAAACATTCAACCAGTCTGTCAGATATGACCCTGCAGCTCTGCATGTGTTACATACAGTTATGTGAGTCTGTAAAAGTTGAGTTCTGGCATGATTGTTCTTGAGATTATCACAATTATTGTCACTTCAATTCAGTCAATGATATAGTACTGTAATATTCACATTGCAGAGATCATATGATTATACGATTCATAATGGCATCTTGCTGTGAATGTGTACACTGACACGAACAAAAACAATTAAATCATTAATCACGGTTGTTGACATGACAATTAATCATTGGCTAAGCCTTCACGATCCTGACAGCCCATATGCCTAAGCAGAAAGTATGTAAACTAAATCTGTCATTTATTCCTTGCGTTTTTGTTTCATCAAACTCAAGGGACTTCTTTTGCTCCTAATTTGTTTAGTCTGTCCTTGTGCATTTTAGCATATTCATCTTTACCAGGCTACCAAGATTCATTTTTGTATAAGCTTCAAAACTTCTCTTGGCTGTGCAGTTGCTCGTGAGAGGGAAGGTCTAGTTTTCACTATTGGATTATAGATTGTCAAATGAGGGATTGGACACAGTGTGTCAGTGCGATTCTGAGACGGATGGTGGTATTGGAAACATGCCAGATGGGATTAGTTTAGGTAATCATCTTATTAGGAATTGTGATTGATTAAACGCCTCCAATGGCTTTGATATGACATCTGTTTGGGATATTTGCATATATGTCATGCAGTTTGACACTTGTTTTGTTGTTGACACAAATTCAAATTAGAAATTGACAAATAAAACCTCTTGTTTGTAATGGTTATAATTTTCCTCAGGCCAGAATTCATAAATAAGAATTGCTATTTAGGCTAGATAGTTCATTTTAGTATTTATTTAAGTCTAAAAGATAGTTGATATTTATTGACATAAATGTATCAGAATTTTTTACAGAAGCATTTTAATCTATGAAATCAATAATACGAAATCTATATCTATAATGTACATAACATGGCCAGAAACCTCGTATCTCCATTCAACAAAAAACAGCTTGTCAACTTTTATATAAAATTTCCAATTTCTTAAAAGTAGCGTTTTTGAGGCACAACATTTTCGTCCGACAGCGACAGTATGCAAATCTACTTGGGATTTAGCAGAATACAGAGTATACATCCAAAATCACTGGTATAGAATAAATACCATGCAATTTGATATTTGCCTCAAAACCTTCTATTTACTGTGAAATAACTCCTGTAACCATAAGCTCTGTCCCCACTACAATGAAATTTAAAAACTGCTAAAGAAGCAAAGCTTTCCTTTGTTGTGCACCAGAGGCATTACACTCTAACATGTTATTATATTGGGTTTAAAAATTCTTTCTTTTTTCTCACACCTTGCAGAACGTGCAGCTTCGTGTATTATGTGTCAGGATTATGATAAGTCTATGTTTGCTGCTTCCTTTGCAAGACCATGTTTATACTTTTGCATGGCAATCAGTGAGAAAAACTTACCCTGGAGAGAACTATGTCTCTCTCTCTCTCTCTCTCTCTCTCTCTCTCTCTCTCTCTCTCTCTCTCTCTCTCTCTCTCTCTCTCTCTCTCTCTCTCTCTCTCTCTCTCTCTCTCTCTCTCTCTCTCTCTCTCTCTCTCTCTCTCTCTCTCTCTCTCTTCCTCTTCATATCTTTTTGCTTCATTTTTATCCAGTGCTCTTCTTTCATCTCCCATCTCAGTTATGAATGTTTTATGCGTAAGTGAGATGGAGAAACTCTGAGAGACAGTAAACAGCAGGTTGTTGACAATGTGAGACTATTTTGCACTTTCAGAAATCTGTCCAGATCCTCCTCCTTTCATATCGCACTGCTAGTTTTTCGCAGACAACGTAAAAACCACTTTTACATGAAAATATGGTTAGGGCGAGGCATTAACATCTGGACATTCTGTATGACAGACTAGTAGCTAATGTTATTATTTATTAATCAAATATGATGCTAGATTCATCCTTAAGACCAGAATAATAAATTGGAAAAGTAACATATGTGGAATTTGAATGTACTTCTATTTATTATATGTCGATTAATTTCTATCCGAGTCATTGTATTTTGTTTTAACAAGATTGTATTTTGATTGTTATTTTATTTTAGTCTGATCTTGGAGGTTTGAGGAGTGCAGTTCAACCAATGTGAAAGAGGCACTGCTGCACAAAAGGTAAGCAAAACTAAAACTGCTTTTGGTGGATTTGGTGGAGCTGAACCATATGATGTTTGTCATTTTAGTACATGATTCGGACAGAATTGGTACCTCTATATGTGGAAAGTGTCTATTGCCTGAATACGAGTGGTACGTTAACTAATGTTATGTTATTGTAACACTATTAGAGGTTTAGTTGTTGTACTGCACTTCACTCACTGCATACAAAACAACAGAGCTTATTTTTTAAAACCTGTTTTGCATTATTTCCCAAAGTTCTCTGAACAAACTCCTGTCACAGTTTGACACTTCTGTATTCCTCTGAATGACTGATGTGTCGGGAAAGTTTTATTTCAGCAGTATGGCTATGAGGCAAAGAGTCGAGCGATCTTGACATGCAAAGCAGCTCTTGCAGTTTGTTCATGTGAACATTGAATGATCTTTGTTTCTAAGCTTGGCAGTGACGGGTGACAACACGCTTCAGGCTTTCAAACATATCGATATTGACAATTTGTTTATTTTGACATGTTTAAACTGAAGTTTTGCTGTGTTCAAACATAAAAAAATATTTATATAAACATGTAAAACATTTGAATTGACAGAAAATAAATAGAATACAGTGTGTTTTACACACCATAATCTTAATGTAGTTAATCATAATCGTATTGGTTATGTGAATACATTTACCCATTTGACAAATGCTTTTAGTGACTAAAAAGCTGCACATTTTTTATCAGTATGTGTGTTTCCTTTGGATCAAACCATCTAACACAATGTTGTGCCATTTGATCTACAGCAACGCCTTGTTTATCTGTTTGTTAACATTATTTTGATCATGAACCTGGACAACAAAACCAGTACATTTTTTTATATATTTTACATCATCTGAATAAATTAGCTTTCTATTGATATATGTTTTGTTAGCAACAGACAATATTTGGCTAAGATATAACTATTTAAATCTCTGGAATCTGAAGGTGCAAAAAAATTATGAGATGAAACTGATAGTAATAAGAAAATCTTGCTAAAGCAGGCCGTTGCTAAGAAGAAACAGGTTTGGTTTCACGCTCTCTTTTGGCTTATTGCTGTAATGACGTTGTGGAGAATAGATGAACCTGAAAGCTGAAATTCTGAGCGACAGCAGCGAGTGAAGTTTGCAGATGTGTTTTTGTTTGCGATTTTGCTGCATATACTCACGAAAATGTGAGCAAAAAGTTTAGATATAATTTACAATTAACTAAATATCTTCATGGGACATGATCCTTAATAATATCCTTTTGACCCATACAATGTATTTTTGGCTATTTCTAAATATTCTCATGCTACTTAAGCAAGTTTTTCTCTAAAACAATTTCTTCTATGGATCAGTGTGTACCAGTGAAACATGCACAATTCTGTCATCCTTTACTCACCCTTTTGTCATTTCAATCCTTTCTTTCGTCTGCACAACACAAAAGAAGATATTTTGAAGAACACTGTAAAAAATCTGCAATTTTTAAACTCATCTTTTTAAGTTTCTTTTTTGCATTGGATTTTTTGAGTTGTACTGACTTCCAAAAGTTGAGATAACTTACATAATTGAGTCAACTCAACAAGATTGGACAAAACCATTGGATTAATTTACTAAATTAAGTTCAGCTCACTACAATCCCAATTTTTTTTTACAGTGAATGTTCGATATTTCTTCAAAATATCTTCTTTTGTGTTATTCAGAAGAAAGTCATACGGGTTTGAAATAACAAGAGGATGAGTAAAGGATGACAGAATTTTCATTTTTGGGTGAACTATCCCTTTAAGAAAGTTAAAGCCGTCCATCTGAACTTAGTTTCAGATCAGTTTTAGACTTTGATTCTGCATTCATTTCAGTCTCATCATCTCTGTTGTCAGAACAATCAAGAAACCCCCAAGGAGGTTTGAGAAGTATCAATAGAGTTCTGCCTCGCAAGCCCTGGGATGAATAAAAGACCACAACAACACAGCTGACATGCTGAAAACTGTTTTATGGCATGAAAGATCTCCTCGCCCTTGATGACAAGTGTGATTATGAGTGTGAAGGATCTGTTTGTGCTGTCGTCTACGCCGACATAACGTCGCATAAAATTGTGATATTCTTCTTGTCACGCTGCCGTAATCTCGAACCCATTTCTATGTCAGAGGGCAATAATTATGAATGCTTTGCTCTCTGATGAGCGCTTCTTTACTACCCCGAGAGATCGCTTGCTTTGTAATAACAGTTTCGCATATGTGAATTTTTGCACACTTAACCGCGGGTCAGAAAGTGTTTAGTCACCGCGGCTCCTCGAACAGATCTCGTGTTTTCTCACAGGGCCAATTAATCCAGACAGGCCTCTGAAGTGCCGTCTGAAGACTTGACCTTCTCCTTGTGATGTCATCAGGCCCCGCCTCCTCTTTTCATCATTGTGGAGTGCTCAATTACGTTACTCTAATGAAGAAGAGATGTCAAGGCTCATTTACGCTCTTACAACTTCGGACTGATTCAGATGCTGTCATGAAGTGGCCACACAGGCTTTCAGAAGCGGTTTTCTCCTTTGCTTGTGTTGTTTTGATGATAAAGTGATGGAGAGCGGCTTTATGGACTGTGGAAATGTTGTGTTGTCTATTGCGATGCAAACATGGGTTTTAATTTGCGTTGTCCTCTTTAAACCTGCTGTGACCAGTGTTAGAGATGTTAGAGCCTGTTGTTTGTAAATATGTTAACTCCTTCGGCAAAGAATGTGACGACATCTTTGTCCTGTGTCAACCACCGTATACGGCTTTGAAAGGGAGGGTGAGCGGTGGAGTGAGCCGTTGGTTGCAATTCACAACCTCACCACTAGATGCCGCTAAATTTCATACACTGGACCTTAAAGGCTCATGCTTTTATGATTTGAACATACTCCTGATTTTCTTTTGTAACTTTTCTGCTACAGACATCGAATGGGAGCTTAGTTTCTTTTGCTTGTTTTGCCTGGTGATATAATTTTGTTTAAATCTCATGCCTCTAGTATTGTAAAAGTACACAGTTTGCTATCAAATTTGCAATATTTGGTGAGGATTTACTGCATTTTAGTGTTAGCGTGTTTTGCTTGATATTGAATATTTGAAACTAGTGCAATCCCGAGCAAAGACAAGAACAGTGTGTGCGTGATATGTATCTTAAGAGTTTTATCCATAAGAGATATTTGAACAGCTAATGGGTCTTTCCATTAAGTTCTTCACGACAGTCTCCTGATGCTCAGATCTTTGAGGGAAAAAGAAAGAGATCTTTGTAGAGTGAAGATTCGCTCACAGGGCTGGAAAAAAGACATGTTTTTTCCTGGGATTCCCTGATTCACGGTGAAGTTAATTCACAGCGGTGTTCCGGAAATGGCTGCAGGTGCAGGAGTAGAAACAATTGCACTTGTCTTGAGAAAACAGGTTCATTGCTTTAGTGCTTTGTCTTTTGTGCTTTTGTCTCAAAAACATCTCTATCTAAAAAACATCATTTGGCCTCATTCGATTGGTCACCGATGTTGTTTTTGTTTGTTACATTTACAAAAATACAGCTAGTTTTAAATAGTTTTAAAGCTCACGTTATTGTTTTACTTTAGGTCAGGTTAATTATTTTTTACATGTATATATTCACATGTGCAGGTGCATATCTAAGGATAAGGTTCTCTTTGAATAAAGCATTGGTCAGTCCCGGGTGGCAAGTCGAGAATCTAATACGTGTTGCACATTAAACCGGCATCATTTCCTCATTTAACACCCTGCCATCTGGAATGAAGGAGAGTGTAAAAGATGCTGGGATTGAGATTCTCTAAGGTTTCCGAGCTTAGTGGTATATGATGATTTTAATCTTAGGCACTTTTGACTACAGTTGTATTTTTTCCTTCTATAGTGGTCAGAACTGTTTACTTTCCTACATTTTTCCAAATATCTTCTTTTGTGTTCAACAGAACACATACATTTTTCCTGCTATTGTAGTCAATGGTGGCCAAGAACTGTTTGGTTACAAGCATTCTTCCGAATATCTCTCTCTGTGTTCAACCAATCAAAGAAATGTGAGTAAATGATGACAGAATTTTTATTTTTGGATGAACTGTTCCTTTAATACACTTATATTCTAGCCCATACATGCTTGTATTTAATTTCTTTTCACTCCTAGTTCTCTATTGCATTAATTCTTTCTTTAATAGAATTTTAAAAAGATTATTTATTTAGTTTATACAGAAAGATTGAAAGATTTATCTGGCTGCCATACTGTGAATATATTTCAGGTTAGAGACGTTTTCGGTCCACTAATGATATGGTTCTTGTGTCAGTCTCAATGTAGAGAGGGACTTTTCCTTAAAATAACCCTTCATACATTGCAGTAAGTAGCACACGGCTCAACTTCACAGTTCATCTTACCATCTGTTGCCTGTATCGAGTTATGAAAGAATTAAAACTGTTTATTGAACAGACTTCTCCGGCATGCTGAAAGAAGGAAAGCTTTCCTGTAGCTCGGTGGTTAGAACATGGTGCTAGCAACGCCAAGATCATGGGTTCCATCCCAGGGATTGCACATACTCAGAAACAAATGTATAGTATAATGCAAAGTCGCTTTGGATTAAAGTGTCTGCCAAATGCGTAAATGGAAGATGCTAAAGCAGCAAATGCCAGAGGATAAGAAGCAGCAGGTGTCACAATCTCACCACCATATTAAACAGCCTTACTTTAAATATATATATTTTTAAACCATTTATATCGGTCAAGTTTTTAGTTTTTCAGATTATTTCCCAGGTGGGATAGTTCACCCAAAAATGAAAATTCTGTCATGAATTTTTCACTCTCTAGTTGTTCCAAACCTGTATACATTTCTTTGTTTGGTTAAACACAGAGAAAGATATTTTGATGAATGCTTGTAACCAAACAGTTCTTGGACCCCATTGACTACCATAGTAGGAAATATTAGAATGCTAGTCAAAGGAGCCCCAGAACTTTTTACTGTCCTACATTCTTCAAAATATCTCATTTTGTGTTCAACAGAACAAAAAAAAGTAGTTTTTTCTACTATGGTAGTCAATGGGGTCCAATAACTGTTTGGTTACAAGCATTCGTCCAAATATATTTCTCTGTGTTCAACAAAACAAAGACATTTATACAGATTTTGGAACAACTCAAAGTTGAGTTAATGATGACAGAATTGTTATTTTGGGGTGAACTGTCCCTTTAAAGCAGCATTTATATATTTTTCAGTTAGTCATCTATACACTCCCTGGCATCAACAAAATATGAGAATGTTGGCTGGCACAATTGGCAGGTCACAATGTGTTTTCTCTCACCATTTGCATGCTGGGATTTGCCGCCACCTGTTAATAACCAGAGGATTTTCCTACAAGTAAATCTAATCCTGAAATATGCCAACACTCCTCCAAGTGCACGAAGACATCTGCTTCTGCCAAAGTCTCTTAACAGCGACAAAGAAAACAAAGAAAAAAATGGAAGTCAGTAAGATGGAAAAACATAGCATTTGTGTCCCTGACCTTTCCTGTTTCAGATAAGCCTCTCTTACATCATAAATAGCTGTATGTGGTTTTTGAACAAACTCAGACTCAGTCCCAAAACTAAAACTCTGTTTTCATGATTAAGTTTTGATCTTTGGAAATCCAGCAGCATCATCTCAGATCAAAGCACATGTCAATCAATCGAAACTCAGTGTTATAAAGAAAAACTAAAAACAAACTAACTGTACTCAAACTTTTTCTGTTTCCTTTAGTGCAGCAATCATGAACCCCCGATACTCCAGTCTTTCTCTCACAGGGAATGTTTCTCAGAAAACGGATGTTTTTTTTCAGCTGTCCTAATGTTATCACTCGCATCCCGCATCCATGCGTTCCGGGCATCCATCACCTGTCAGCTGTTTACATTCCCTGCTCAGAGCACACATCAATCAATCAAATGTATTGATGAAACTAAAGCCTTTGAGCAATTTTTGGACTTGATGGAGTAAGATTTTTGAAATGTGTTGGTTCATCAGCGCACAAAGTGTTTGGGCCACATAATGTTTCTATATGTTGTTGCTGCCTATTAACAATGCTGCAATGCATGCTGGGAGCATTGTTCAGTATGGAGTTTGTTTGTTCAGACACCGATAGGATAGTTGAAACAACATTTGGGGAGTATTGTTAACTTAATGTGTGTTTTCAGAGTAATTCACATTTCTTTGTGTTTGTGATTCAGGAAGGTCCAGATGTGCTGCAAAATGTAATTGCTTTTTTACAACACACAGGAACGGGAGAAAAATCATGATGAAAGTCATAATCTGGCAGAATTGGATCTTCCGTTCCATTTTCCTGCAAACCCACTGCTATTCCAAACACCTGTGAACTGGAATCCTGTAAGTCCAAATCCATACTATGAAATTCCATGTTGAATTGGCTTTTCTCAGCTGAACTTTAGAAAAGCACTTGACTCAAAATGTGACATTGCTTCTTTATTTTCTTTTGTGCAGCAATCATGAACCTGCCCATACTCCCATCCTTATCCCACAGGGAATGTTTCTGTATCGCCGAACGGATGAAACTCTCTATTTTCCACCTGTCCTAATGTTATAACTTACATCCTGCATCCATCCATTCACCCGTCCATCCATCACCTGTCGACTCTTTTCATTACCTGTCCCGCTCTCGCTGAATGGAGCCCCGTTTCCTACACGCTCTCCTGCAGATAAGGTGGAACGAGTCGGTTGACACAGAATCTGTTATCACAGCTCCTGCTTTTATATCGCGACCACCAGGGAATCTCTGCTGTGGCCTTTCCTGAGGTAACATAACCAGCTATTTCATCCACACTGAAGTCTCTTTGTACCCGCTGTTTCAAGTTGTTCGGAGTCATGCGGTTTCGCAAAACAACAAGCGCAGGATCTTTTTTTGCGCTGTGAGGTTGATCAGATCAATTTAAAACTCATTACTGATTTTAGTGGGAGGGGAAGTGCTGAAATATTAATAACAACATGCTTTTAAAGTCTCTCAATGTGAAAATCTATTGTAGGTTGTTGTCAAGGGTTTCAGCACTCATTCGACTTGTCGAAAGAAAAACTGGGGAAAAATTCAATGTGGTTGTTGCTGTCGAAGCCATGCGGTGAGAAAGACACATGTGGAGCGAGTTTACTGTGAGAGAGACGAGTGTTGGACATCATACTTATAGTGAAGATATTATAACATCAGTAACAAATGTAAACAGAATTTGCCTAAATTAGAAAAAAGAAATAATGAAGAAATAAAGCCCAACCTCCGCCCTAGTTATTGTGTACACAACCCAACCGATTTTTTAAAATTATTTTTATTACATTTATATTAAATTTTTTTAATATACATTTTTATTTGACTTATATAGTAGACTTTTATATAATGATACACACACACATATATATATATATATATATATATATATATATAATAATTATTAAGCTGTCATGTCAAAATATTTGTAATTATATATTATATTATTTTTATATAACATGTAGTAGACTTTTTTATAATTATATTAGACTTTTATGATTAAAAATGTTTTAATTTCACTGTTAAAAAATTCTGTAGAAATTACAGTATTTCTGGCAGCAGTTTTGCAAGTAACTTACTGTAGATTTATATTTATCGAATTTATTGGCAACAGTTTGTTCAAAGATAAATGAACCTTAAACATTAATAAGTCTTTATCTTAACGGAACAAAATAAATAAAATAAAATAACAGGCTCATGCAAAGCATTCTGGGAACCAGAAATCTAAAAAATTAACAAAAGGTTGATGAGGATTTCTGGTTCTCAGAATGCTTTGCATGAGCCTTTTATTTTATAGTTTTTTTCTATAAAGATAAATACTTATTAATGTTTAATGTGCATTTATCTTTGAACGAGCTGTTGCCAATAACTTAGAAAAATATAAATCTACAGTAAGTTACTGGTAAACTGCTGCATAAACATTTTACAGTGTTGTCATGATTTATCTCATATTTTGTGTGTACATAAATTAGTATTTCTATATTGATATTAGACTTTTACATGTACTGTATATAATGAATTACTAAGTTAAAATTCTTTATAAATACAATTCTTTGGTTATGTCTAATGTGGCCTCAATTTCAACATTGCATGAAGTTCAAATGCATTTCATCAATGTTCAAATTTGCAGTTTTTCAGGAACTGAAATAAACACTGTACTGCGTTGTTAAAACTTCTTTTTAATTACTTCTTAAACATAAAGGGTGACTAAAAATAATGATTTATAAAAAGTTTCAGAAGAACAGCAGCTATTTATATACCATATTGGTTATCCTTTTTCAATATCACAGACTGCACAAAATAATGGATTGCTGGTGACATTTGTGGTAAGAATTCCTCTATAATTTCATATTTCTGCCATCCTCTTGCTGATGAAACAGCAGGAGGTCGTGTCGTTTTGCACACGTCAACACTGTTCAGAATCAAACTGTTTTTCTGCAGTTACTCTGCGACATGAGGCACAGCGATCCATCAGTTCCCAGTGTTCTCTGCTAAACCACGAGCATTCCTGCTTATTTGTCTTTCATAAATATGACACGAAATGTGTGGATGGTGTAATGCTGTTCTCAGGTGGAAGCGGTTCTGGAGGGAGACAGTCTTAACATTACCTGTGCACTTCAGGGGAACTCGGTCAGTGTCCCGAAGAGAGTGTCGTCTCTGCAATAACAACTTCGTTTGGACACTACGCACTACGCTGCATGGATATAAATGTAAAATGCAGCTGAGGATTTTAGCATTTTTTTAGAGACCAGATTCTTTATTCGGCTCCATTACTTATTCAGTCAAATCTGTCCCCTGCAGTCATGTGTTGTGTGTTTTTGATTGTGGCATTCTGAAACGGTCAGAAACAGACCCATAAAATCATTGTTGCTTATGTTTTATTCATGTTGTTTTTTTACCTTTTCTTTCGAGGGTTTAAATAGTTAATTTTGAACAAGTCCTCAGAAACTTACGCCTGTCATTGGAACCATACGGGATCTGCAGATTTTCTGCATGGATTTTGGATGAAAATTTGTAACATCTGCTTTGTAATTGTGTAGGACAAGCAAGCAGGATGGAAGGGGGGAGGAATGTGTGTAAGCTCAGCTCTTAAGGACATTTTGCAATTGTATTTTTATTGTTTAAAATGTTGCATAAGCTGAACTGAAATTAAATTAAATTACTTCAAATATATTATTAAATATTTCTTAATTAAAATACATTCTTAAATAAAAGCATCATTATTTTTGCTTAATCCAGTAAAACTTTTTTTAAATAATCTTAGTTCTAAAAAGGCAATACAGTTTATGAAAATATTATTGTTTTTTTATTTCACCAGATTTAGCTACTACATTAAACTGTCCCTTCTTTCTACAAGCCTGATAGCAAACCTCAACACTTCAAATGACTGACAGGCGAAGAGTGAATCCGAGTCTTTTGATTGGCTAAACAATAGCATCCCTCGATCTGATTCTTTCCTGTTGTTTTTAGGGCTTCGGGCTGTCACAGAGACAGGTGGCATTTCTCAGGACACCTGTTTCAGTGATATCTGTCAGCTCGCAGAGAAATTCTCTGAGTGCTACTCTAGAAAAGATCACTTACAGCGCTTTGTAAACAGTCTCGTATCACACAGTGATTCAGGTGCTCTTTAAACATCTTAGACGGTGACCGTGTATGACTCTGGGTGGATTTTCTGTTGTTTGCCTCAGTGCATAAAGTTGTCAATGTTTACATTCTTTTTGTGGGCTTTTACATGGTTAAACATGCCACTAACACAATATAAGAAGCAAAACGTACATTGCACATAATAAGTGGAGATTATCCAGTGCCCCCTTGGTGAATATGAGCAAAGAAGGCTGTAAAAATTAATTTGCATTGTTTCTCAATTTAATCTTTTATTTAAAAAATCTACAAAGTCCATTAAAACAATCTTTTGCTGCACATCCAAACTATATTCTTTAGTTTTACTCATTGTGATAAATGATTAAGGGGGTTTGGGCTTTGTGTTATTAATATTATTCTCCTCTGCAACAAGAAGTCCTGACTGGACAACATCATGTTTCTAGTCACCTTGGTGTGCTCAGAAAATAAAAATATGAATGATTATAAACTTGGGAGATATTTTACTCATAAGAATTTCCAGGGGTGCCAATAATTGTATTAGAGAACATTTTGATATTCCCCCCACTTTAAATTGTTTTCCTTCAATGAAATGTTGAAATTTTGTAGATTTATTTAATAAAAGATCAAAACGAGAAACAATGCAGATTAATATTTACTGCCGCCTTTGCTCATATTTACCAAGAGGGCCAATATTAGTGGAGGGCATCGCCGCTGTATATTCCAATTTTAATTTCATTTAACATCAAAATCCATTTTGCTCTGTATGCCATCGTTTGCACTATGCTTGTTGCAGTGCATTCTGGGATAAGCTTCATGAAGAATTCATGCGATGCTGCTTAGATTTTGGTGGTGGATCTGACTTAAATGGCAGTAAAATGATAATTATAAATCCATACCTCTTGGAACAGAATCGTCTGTAGTGTGCTTGTGTAGGCAGCTGAGCTCACTGGGTTTTGGAACACAGCCATAATGTAGCATGATTGACATGCTGGTAAAGACCTTTCTAGAAAATTCATCTTCTTAGGTTGGATGGTTTCAGGTGTTGTGAAATGAAATAATCCGATGTTGCAGATCAGACACCTGATTCAGTCTCTCTCTCTCTTTCTCTTTATCTCTCTTTCCCTCTCTCTCTCTCTCTCTCTCTCTCTCTCTCTCTCTCTCTCTCTCTCTCTCTCTCTCTCTCTCTCTCTCTCTCTCTCTCTCTCTCTCTCTCTCTCTCTCTCTCTCTCTCTCTCTCTCTCTCTCTCTCTCTCTCTCTCTCTCTCTCCTCGCATCAGTGTGACCCCCTTTGGGTTTAATGTGGAGTTGACGTGTGGTCCAGTGAGCATAAAAATCAAATTACAAGCCCATGTGTAAAGGAGATATTTGTGCTTTAAAAACAAATCTTATGTTTTTGTAGCCTTCTTTTAAAAAGTGTTAAAAATGACGTAATTATGTGTAACTAATATAGAAGCTGCATTAAATGCAAAGGGTGGTCACCAGGGTTGCCAGATTTCAGTAACAAAACCCACCCAATGGCAAGTCAAAAATAGGCCAATCAAACTACCTCAAATAATAACCCAAACACCACAACTCAAAACATGCCACTCTCATATCTAATATTACAGTCACATTAGACACTTCAATCAATAAAAATAATTGTATAGTAATCAATGACGTTATATTTACAATCATCAACCCGTCAATCTTTTACCATGGAAATGAAAACCAGTTTCCCCCACCCTGGTGGGCACACCAAATATTTTGATTTAGTTAAGTAAAGTAAATTTAACATTTTGTTTTGAAAGCATTTTTGATTTTTTAATGTTACACAAGACTTTACAGTATTGTTGTTTGCAGATGTCTTCAGGCATATTGGAGAGATGGCCACTAGGGTTGGGAATCAAAAATCGGAATTGATTGGGAATCGGAATCGAAAGTAAGGGTTAGGTTTAGATTAATAAGACTTTCGCACAGTACTGTATATTACTTGAATAACAATAATAATCCTAACATTCACTGCACGTTTAGATCCCTTCAGTAGCCCAGACCATCATATTTGTTACTGACCTTTGACCTGTGTCAATAAAGCAGATCATTGTAGTACATATTAACCCTGCTGCAGTGCAGACATCAAGCCTCCATTATCACTTCTACCCCAAACCATCTTCTTGTTTTGTCTCTTCACTCGTCCCTCCTTTCATTTAACCTAAAAAGAGTAAACTTCATTGCAACATTCAGCGGATGACACGTGTTGTTCACTGATTACTTTCGCTTTGTTATGCAGATGAACGCAGACAAAGAGCGTCTCTGTTTGCAGATTTCCAACAGGCATTCCTGTTTTTGCCGAGATTGTGTTTTTGTGCCAGCCCGTCATCAAATATTTTCGATTTCTTCTGCTCTGATTTTACACTTTTTATTCCAGGACGAGAACAAAAGCGCCTCTTTCTTTCACTCCTCCGTGAAAAGGTGTTGCAAGAGCTCTAATAAGCACCTTTGATGTCGGACCAAATGGGATACAATCAAAAGGCTCCTGCTCAACTTTCCTGCCGCTCCACAGGTTTTCAGAGAGCGTTTATCAAACCTTGCAGCCGCAGATTCGTGTTCGGTGAAAGAGAGAAAAAACAAGCTTGAGATAAATGAGAAGAATGATGTGGACTGATAGAATATTACAAAGAGCTCAAGTTTAGAAAGACTGATGACTGATATTCGGATTTAAATGTTACTATAAAACATCAGAAAGAGAGCCTCTGTGTTTGAAAGGCTCATAAATCATCGGCCAATTCGTGATTTGCTTTCAATCTAATAATGTCAACAGGTTTTAGTGAGGGTTGGATCTGGGGTATTGTAAATATCATTATCTTAGTATGAAAGACATGGTGTCTAGAGGTTCTTGCTAATCCATCTTCAAAACTTGTTTGTTTGTGTGAATGTTGTAATTTCACACATCGGAAGCAGGATTTCTTAGTCAGCTTGTGTTGTGTAGAAGGAGGTGATGCAGATGTTCAGCTGTGTCTCTGCAGTTGCTTCCGGTTGGAGATGAATATAAGATCCTCACGTTACTGCTGAACATCTCTGTGGCCAGAACATAATAGTTTGTTACTCTAAAGACATGTTTAAAAACTCTAATGAAAGACGCCTGCGTGAAAATCCATAATCTGCTGCCTTTAAGGTCAAACATCTTATCACAGTGGAGAACATCCCAACCTCCAGCAACTTTAGTAGTAAACACGTCTGGATTCTTTCCAAGCTCATATAGACCTTAAACCTCTGTCTGTAAAACTCTCTTATTAGACATGATTTAGATTCATGGCGCTTTCATCTATAGCTGGATGAAGGGCTGTTTACTGTTGGCAGTCCATCAAAACCTTATTTGGATGGCTGAGCTTTTATACAGATTTTATACAAACTCGTGCGCTTTTAACAACCCTGATTAGCTTTTTTTAAGTATTATTATCTATCTCCGTCTCTTTTGGTCTCTCTCTCAGTAGCTCTGCTGGATCATAATCCTTTGAGTCTAAAATATGCAATGGGCTCCAAAAGTCTGAGACCACAATACATTTGAAAAGTTCTTTTGTAAAACAGATAACTGTGTTTTTTTATTGTGTTATTTATTGAGTTATTATTACTTAATCAAAACAACCCAACTGCAATTTGATTGATATTACTTGAATCGCACAATAAAAATACCTGAATCAAAACTGATTTTGTTTTGATGTTGAATATTCGTTGTAGATTTTTTGGGTGTCCTTCATGATTAGAAAGATGATGTTTGGTAAGCTTAAGGTTTTTTTTTATTATCTATTCATTTTCTTTTATATAAATTGGTTATCCCTGTATGTCCCCAATTAAAATCATTTACCATCCTGAAACAGACAATTGCCACAAATTTAAGGCAATTAGACACAGATGGGAATTAGGAAATCAGCTAAAGACAATCCTGAAAAAATCTGCTCGCAGAAAAGCGGGATTTGAGCTCGTTTCAGATTCCGTTGTTTCTATAGCGGGAGTCATCGATCAGGACTTTGACAGTATCATCTGTAAGCACTTTCTAATAACGCCACTCCTTTCATTTCTCAACCAGTCAGCATCTTACGCATCTGTTCCTGAAATCTCCCTCCAAAAACAGCCTCCATGGTGACGGACTTGTTTCTCAGAAACTTCTGGGCTTTAATGCTGGCAAAGCACAGAGATATAAATCAGGATTATTTTGGCAGTCATTAGTAGCCACACAAGCTGTTTGATGCTTGTTCAACGTCACTCAGCAAAGCCTGCTGGGATATGTAGTTGGAGAGTTAGTACACAAGCTTTTGCAGCATGTACCGACTGACCTTTTTGTACATAAAGTGACTTTCTTTCTGCTGCAGAACACAAAAGATTTTCTAGAAAATGTCTTTTAGGGTTTAGACGCAAAACCACTGAGACATTTCTCAAAATATCTTCTTTTGTGTTTCTAGGTCATAAAGGCATGTGTTAAATGTAAATGGATTGTGGAAATGTGTTGGCGCTGTCCGTGGTCCTGAAGAGTACATGACAACATTCGTAGAGAGAAGTGATGTGCTGTTACTTTCGATGGTTTTAAAGATTTCTATGACTAAAATCAAAGAAACTGCCATCTAATTCATTTGATATGTGGAAGTGCCTGTATATTATATGGTTACAGACTGAAATAAGCTATAAGAGAAAGATAATCCTGAATAAATGGCATAATGAATAGAGCATTCATGACAGCAAGGCTTTTATTGTTAGATGTGAAAGCTCTATCAATGGCTTTCATCAGCTCTTCTTGGCGGTGGGTATCTGAATACCTTCAATATAGCATCTTTAATGACGCAGTCAGATCCGGCAAAAAAGAGACGTTTTTAATCCTTTTTATGAAAGAACATCATATGCAACTCTCTCTCTTTTATTCTTATTTATTGCAAAATTTCAGTCTGTAAAAAAATTGAAAAACGTACTCGTGATTTTTTGCTGTCTGGTCGTAGAATCTAATGGTGGGTTAGGAGGATGTAATTTTGCAGTGAACAACCAGGCGTTTGCTTGTGTAGCGTATAATCCGCTCCTTGAGTCTTGTTTGGAAAATACATCTTTTAGAAGTTTAGAAGTCTGAAAGTAACTGAATATTTGGCTTATTAAAGATTAAAATGCAGATGACAGTCACTGAGAACAAACTGCACTAATATGCACTAAACTGAGCTTTGAGTTTAATGGTTTATAATTTCAGTCATTTCTAAACAGAATGTTGTTTTAGGCACATTACCAGTTTGCCTGTTAGCTTTCAAATACATTATGGTGACATTAGACATCAGGTTGGCTGTGAATGTCGTGTTCATGTGACACTGAGAAAACCAATGGTGTTTGATGACAAAAAGTTGAAAAGTCTTTCACCTCATCTAGAGTTATGACAGCAGACTTATGCCAGCAACTTTAAGGACGGGCCGTCGCCAGTGTTTCATCTGATGCTGCTGAATATTTATTGAATTTCTGATTAAAGCGCCATTGATAACTGTTGCTCTTTAATGGAGAAGTGAGGCATTTTAAAGTCAACTCTCTGCATCACATTAGCCACATGACGGTTTGATGTTCACCTTTTCACATAAGGCTGTGTACCGAATTTCAAAGACAACATCTTGAGTCAAATGAGATTGTAAGAAGTCAGGTGAAAAATACACTGGGGATTTTTCATGACATGGTGCTTTATGAAAATAAAACCCCCTCACTTTATGAGAACCCAATTAACATTTTTTAAGATATAATTACATTTACATTACATGTGTTTGGCAGGGGCTTTTATCCAAAAAACCATTGCATTATACTATACGTTTGTTTCTGGATATGTGCAATCTCTGGGATCGAACCCATGGCGCCATGCTGTAACCACTGAGCACAGCAAAGCTGAATGTCATTCTTTCATTTGAATACAAATGATTAATTTAAAAAAGAAATCCTGTATGTTTGAATATCACTGTATGAACACTTGAAGCATGAGCAGTGAAACACATGCTCATATTCCAAGTTTTCTGAAACCCCCAAAATTCATATACTTTTTCCACTTTAATTATATTGCATTATTGCAACTTGTCTCTGAATAAAGTGTGTGACTTTGAAGCTTGCATCCGCAGCAAACAGACTGAAGTTGCTTTTGTGTTGGTAAATCCAAGGGGACAAATACTTCAATGACACAGTAAACCCGTCGTCTTCCTCCTCTTTGAGTCGTCACCTATCCACAGTAGTAAACAGCTCCAGTTCACACTGGTACCTGATGCAATCTGACAGTTTGTATCCAAAACTACAATGTAAAAAAAAGCTCAGTGGGAATCAAACCCCAGCAATCGTGTGACCTCCAAGGATAAACAAGGAAACAAATTGCATCTCAAGTGACGTCATTGTACGAGCAAGAATGGGCACACTTGATATGATACATACAGTATGTTTAATGTGTAATGTTTAACTCAAGACTCAACAAGGAATTCTTTATCTCGGTCTATTCTCAGATATAAAAACTATTGATCTCCAGAGGCAAATTGTCTCTTCTGGTGAGCTGCTGGAGAGAAATTATTTCTATTTTCCAAGCCTCTTCTCTCTGAGTCCCAGATTCTGTCAAGATTTGATTTGCGCCAGCGGCTTGTCTCAGCAGCCAATACCTTCGGGTTAATTAAACGTTGAATGTAAATGATGATGTCACTATTTGCATTTCCACAGCAGTTTGTACTTAAACCCATGAGCTGAAAAAGGAAAGTTATTAGCAGCAGATGTTTATTTTATGATACATTTGTGGTGGAGCATTTCTTCAATCCGGTGACATTTGTCTGGATGATTTGAATTGGAACATTTGTCCTTTGGCTTTTCAAGGATTTGTGAATGTTGATCTTTATTGAGCTGTTATACGCAAATAAAAAGCATGGAAACTAAAACACAATTTGACTCATTCTAACCAGTATCTGTACCGAGCTCAAGTGCTTTGAGATTTGACACATGCGTTTGATCTCATAGAGCATCACATGTCAAAGCGAACTTTATTTTCCCTCCAAGATTCATTTCATGTGATTCTACCATGATTTATTTCAGTTCATATCTCTCATTTGCATTGGAAAACAGAAAGAATCAGTATGCAAAGTTGACTAGGGAGCACAGAAGCAAAGATGTAAAGGGTAGAGCCTCTGGTGGCTGTCACCCGCACGCCCGCCTGCCTTTTCCACCAGTGACTAAATCGATTTATCTGGATGCGGCAGCCCAATTATGTCCTCCAAAGCTTTGCGCATGTTAGTGTGTATTAGTGTGTGTGTGTTTATATGTTGTGTTGTGTTGGATACGACCTCCAAAATAGAAGTGACATCCAGAAGTGTGTGTGTGCTCGGCTGCGCTGCGTCTTAACTTTGTGTTGCTGACTTGAAGTCATGTTGATCATATTTACAAGATGAACCATAAAGTCATTATCAGAAGTGAGGATTTTTTCACTTGGAATTCAGGGGCCTGTTAATAAAAAAATAGGGAGCAAATTTGTATTTATCGTAATACGTTTTAATTGCGGATGTTGACTACAGTTTATTTTTTCTACATTTCAGGTGACTGGATTGTGTCCTAAAATTCATTTCGAGCCTGGTCAGTTATGCAGGTTATAGGGGATGGGTAGCCATCGTTCTCTAAAATCCCTTTCGCATGACTTACACTGCAATGTCCCTCACAACACGAGTGCCACTTGGACCTCAAATGAAACTTGTTATGCATCGCTTTGACCTCCGCATGAAAAGCATCACAGAAGGGCAATTTTACGAGGTTGCTAGGCAGCAAGAAAGCTGGAAATGTACACAGTAAACAGTGAAAACATCGAAAGCAAATAAAAGAAGCAACACATATTGGAGTTAGGAACAGAAAACAATATCAGCTATTGCATTGACACATTGAAGAATGAAAAGAAAAGCTTTTTTCTGAATGGCGTGATGTGACTTCAATGTGAAACTTGACATACAGTTATGTGAGTCTTAAAGGGATAGTTCACCCAAAAATGAAAATTCTGTCATCATTTACTCACCATGTTGTCATTTCAAACCTGTATACATTTCTTTGTTCTGCTGAACACAAAGGAAGACATTTTGAAGAATGTCAGTAACTAAACAGATCTCAACCCCCTGCCAGTAGGGAAAATAAATACTATGAGAGTCAATGGGGGTGAGATCTGTTTGGTTACTCACATTGTTCCAAATATCTTCCTTTGTGTTTTGCATAACAATTTTTTACAGGTTTGAAATGACAAGAGGGTCATTTTTGAGTGAACTATCCCTTTAAATATAAATTGGTGATATAGTTTGATCCGATCTCAACACAATAGACATGCATAGACCTCCAGTGTTTCTTGTATTTGTGGATCAGACTTACTCAATTTCATTGTATTCATATATGTATACATATGTGACCCTGGATCACAAACCAGTCTTAAGTAGCACAAGAACATTTGTAGTAATAGCCAAAACTACATCGTATGGGTCAAAATTTGACATTTTTCTTTTATGCCAAAAATCATTAGGATATGAAGTAAAGATCATGTTCCATAAAGATATTTTGTAAATTTCCTACTGTAAATATATCAAAACTTTATCTCGGCCAGATATTGTCGTATCCCAACAAACCATACATCAATAGAAAGCTTATTTATTGACCCATAAGACTGGTTTTGTGATACAGGGTCACATTTAGTACAAATATGCTCCTTTAAAGGAATAGTTCAGCCAAAAATGGAAATTCTGTAATTTACCCTCTTGTCATTTCAAATGTGTTTGACTTCCTTTCTTCTGCAAAACACGAAAGAAGATATTTCGAAGAATGTTGTTAACTGGTACTCGTTCGTATGGTCACATGCATTGGTTTTGTGTCCATACAATAGCAGTGAATGGGTGTTGCCGCTGCTCGGTTACCAACATTTTTCAAAATATCTTCTTTTGTGTTCTGTCATACAGGAGAAAATCATACAGGTTTAAAATGACAAGAGGGTGTGTAAATGACATTATTGGGTCAACTATCCCTTTTTTATGACAGCGTTATCAGATCTTTTGTTTGATTCCTTTTTTTTGCATGTGCAAACTGTTCCTTTAACAACATCTTGCTGTACTGTATACACATGAGTCATGAGTCAGCATGCAGCATAGTGTGCATTTGTAGTTAATATTAAGGGTTTTCGAGCGCATTGCTGTGCTGCATCAAACTGCTCCTCACAGACACTTTGAAGTTAATGTCTCAGACACAATTAAGCGTTTGCCACAAGAATAGAGAGGCTAAAATGAGACTCAGGATTCGTGGGGTCCCTCTGGATGAAATGTGGTCCTCCACAGTTTTTCCTCTCCCAGCGCTCATCGTCATGTTTTGATGTTGACAGCTGTGATTAAATGAACTTGTTGAGGGTTTGTTAGCTTGGCAGAGAGGTCCAGTATGTTCGTATGACTGTGAGGATGAGGGTTTGGGTTGTGTACTTGATTGTCTTTAAACAAAAAGTATCCACCACTTATGTGCACTATAGTAAAGTAAAGACACATTGAACACACAAATGCTATCTAGAGTTATTCTCTTCACCAAAACAAAATGTGCAGTAAAATCAATTTTAAATGAACATTAAATATAGCTTAACTATGAAAGTGTAAATAAATGAGCTATGATAAATGAATGAAGTCACTTTGAAAGTCTGAGTATTTATGCTTTAAATCTCTTTGACTTTTTTCTAAGACACATCTTGTTTTTCGTGTTGTGTGTGTGTGTGTGTGTGTGTGTGTGCGTGCGTGTGTGATGTTCCCTGGGGTTCTAAGCTGTTCTACACAAACAGAAAATAGCATGTCAGATCAGAGAGGAACACGGACCCTGTGCTGCCGCTGCACTGCATGATGGGATACGGGCTGGAAAGAGCTCGCGGAACCTAAAGTGCAAAAACACGAAGAGAGCCTGCAGGAGGTAATGAACGAAAGAGATAACACAAAACTCTTCCACTCAAACAAACCCAAAGAATAATGCAGAAATAGAAATAGCTCATTCTAATGTAATAAAAACGTAACTCATTTATTATATAAGGTCTTTATACACCTCTAAAGACATTATATTGCATTTCTGTCAATAGATCCTCCTTAATATTACACGCAGCACCTTTACTATATATAACATTATGTGGTTTTGGTTTTGTGACTCTAAACAATTATCTGTCATTTTATATTAGAATAATTATATTTAGGCTTTCAAATGTGGATAAGCATGTTCAGATGATGATTTTGTAAGGTCTCTAAACTTTAGAGCTCATTAAATGATCATATTTGTCATATTGTGTGTTGTATTTGCATTCAGATTTTACATTTCATAACCATGTTTTTTCTTGTCAGTCTCTAAATATAAGTCTCTGTGTTTGGAGAATTCAACATCAAAGATCTGCTCAGTTTGAGTTTATTGTGTAATGTGGGAATATGATTCACTTGAGATATTTGGATTTGAGACTTTGATAACATTGTGAAATATAACAAACTCATTTACTTTCGGTTGGTTTAAGATGGTTTCTGGTGGCAATTTCTGTTCAGTTTAAGGTGGAACGCCATTGAAACAAAAGTCGTGCTTTTAACATCTCTGTGTTTTTGGAGCATTTCTGTTCCTAATTTATTTTCTGACAGACCGTTGATATTGCTGATACGATTCTAATGAAACATAAATATTAATGGAAATGAAACAAACCTGAAGAATAACTGATAGATGCTAATGTGGTTGATAATTTGTTGTGTGATTGGTAATGTTGTTTAATCATTTACCCTATTATACACATTTTAGAGGTACTAACCTCATGCAAACAGATTTTAAATGGCTCATTATTGTGAATGTGTGTAGCGGCACTAATCTCCACATTGAAATTCAAGGGCTGCTTGTTCTCGCTGGGTGTCGTATGAGACGTGTAACTTCCTGACTGTCTCTGTCTGCACACAGAGGTCACCTGCTGCTGTGCTCCAGGTATGTGCTTCCATTAACTGAGTATGGAAATCTTTAAAATGGCTATTTAATTATAAATTAAATTGATCTTTTCAGATTAAAGTGTTCATTGCATTGTGAAAACATACAGAAAACTAACTTAATACTTTTTTTGTGTTGTGTTCCTACTTGGTGAGGAATTGATATATGATAGACAATCCAACAATGGGTTAAAACATCCCTGCATTTTATATATATATATATCAAAAGTTTTTGAAGACTTACTCATTTACTTATTTATATTTTTCTACAATTTATAATAATATTATGAAAATGTGATTATAATTATGAAATAAAACAAAGGAATGTATATTGCAACTATAAAATTGTTATAATTGTTGCAACTAAGTCACATTTTACCTAGAATTTGCAGAAATGTCATTTTATTAAGCAACTTTTTGAGGTCTCACCCCAAGGTGCTTTTTTAAACAATATAAAAGTAGTTTCCATTTTCTGGGCTCTTATTGGCTGTTCTTTCCTCATTATTCAGTCATAATCATTTATTTCAAAGGCATTTGTTATTAAATAAAGTGTTAGTTTTGTAACTAAAAAACATTCTTGTTTGCAAAATTAAGTTTTTATCTACGAAACCAATACATACACCTTCAGATCAAACGTTTTTAAGATAATGACAAACACTTTACAGAAGTGTTCAAAAACTTTGACTGCGGTAGTGTGTGTGTGTGTGTGTGTGTGTGTGTGTGTGTGTGTGTGTGTGTGTGTGTGTGTATATATATATGTAGATCAGTATCAGTATAGACACATAGATATGTACATAGATAAACAGAATGTGCTGTAATGCGCTTTGGATAAAGGCATCTGCCAAATGCACAAATGTAAATGTATTAAGACTAGGCTGCAAAAATGGACAATATTCCAAAATATTTGGTTGCCAGTTGTGTTTAGCATCTGCTGCTTTGCATATCCTTTGGAAAACATCCCAACATTTCAAATAATGTATTTTTTAGCAATCCTTACCAAAAAACCAACTTATTCAAGTGTGCTCTTGGTGTCCTTTTTTGAAACAAAAAATAAGAAAGTATACGTACAGTCTACTTTTTATGTACTTCTTAAAAATAGGCTTCTCAGAAAAACTACTTGTACAGATAAACTGTTACACTTAAAAAGGAATATTTAAGTGTACATTTTTAAAGTGAAGTGGGCCAATTTATTTCCTAGTAGGATTTACAAGTATACTTGTACTAGTACTTTATACATAAATGTACTTTATTTTTATTTGAACAGATATAAAAATCAAGCAATCTCTTCCACAGTCAGACCCGCAGCGCAGATGCCGCAATCAGTCAAACACAACAAGCAGTTTGTTGTGGTTCGACATCGCGTGCTTTTAGCCGGCAAGTCAGAGGGAAATTGGCCTTTGTGGAGTGGTAATCCTGAAACAGCCTCATTAGCTTCTGTGGGTTTGAACAAAAGGACAGACGCTTAAGATTCTCAACGGTGCCGTGCGACTGACTCGCGGACATCCAATCAGACCGTGTCGTGCTCTCTTGAGATGGAGAGATATTAACTATTGGACGTCTTTTTTGGCGTGTCAGAAATGACATTTATCGTTTGAAAAAAGCCAGAAGTGCAAAACAGGATGCGGCGTAGCCTTTATTAAAGCAGGAATCAGACACTCTGGCATTTTGGGGGGCGCAGAGGCTGAAGAAGCCCGAGCTCTTTAATCATTAACATGGTCCTCCTGTACGGTAACAGCTCAGCAGTTACAGCGGTAGCCTTATTAAACAACAGAAACACACTTGGACGTGTAGGTTAAGACCTTCATTAATGATGGCTCTGTCTGCAGTCTGTCTAGAGAGGGGTTTGGAGTGAGCGCATGAAAGGATCATTAGGAAAGTTTTTGTTCAACCTGTGTAGCAAGGGCGGATGAGACTCATGTTAATTAGGTGGGCTCTAGTGGCATATAAAAGTGTGTGTGTGTGTGCGTGCGTGTGTGTGTGTGCATGTGTGTGTGTGTGTGTGTGTGTGTGTGTGTGTGTGTGTGTGTGTGTGTGTGTGTGTGTGTGTGTGTGTGTGTGTGTGTGCGTGTGCGTGCATGCGCCTAAATTGTTGAATGTGTCGTGTAACTTTGTTGCATTTAAGTTTAGCCAAGTAACGGTTCTTCTACTGATAACCCAAAATAATACTGAACATACTTTTAACTTGCTAGATAATGCCATTTACTTGTTATTTATTTTGCTTGTTATCAGAAATAATCTGCAGGGACAAGGTTTGTTAATGTTGTTGCTTAGAAAGAATCTGTACTTCAAGTTACACTTGATAGTGTGAAAAAGTATATACTTGTACTCAATCCTTTGGCTGATTTATACTTTAAATCTACTTGAAGCACTGTTAAAGATATATTTCAAATTATGACCTAATGTTCATCTTTATTAGGAACAAAAGTACTTAAAGTGCTAAAATAACATACATATATGATACACTTAAAAGTATATTTTTACAAACTAAAAGGTGGGCAAATTTAGTCACAAGTAGTATTATAAGTATTCTACCAGTACATCGATAATGCTATACTTACTACATAAAGTATACTTTAACATGTACTTGAACTTTACTTATGTATACTTACGTAAGTACGTTATTCGGGTCAGTTTAACCAAGCTGGTTATGTTGTTGTGTTTTGATGATTCTGATGGAGTTTTTGGCATTTTCTTTTGGCCGAGAGATCATCTGCCCATCACAAGCCAGCTAACCAAGTAAAGCACCTCAAGCTGTTTTCAGCTGTTTTGTGTGGAGAAGGAGGGCTTGTCTGAAGAATTATATTCAAACTTCAAACTAAAGCTCTGACGTGTATGTGCATTTAAAGCTGCTTTGGCTGTTTAATAACACAGAGCACAAGCCTCGTGTGATGAAAGTGGGCTCAGTGTCCGTCAGCAGCGGTCAGCACTTCTGTCGCTGCTTTAGTCCATTAATGTGGAGACGCAGCAGAAATGAAGGGACGCGTTCGTTCGGTCCTTTATTCGAGGAGAGATTCTCTGTTTGCAAATTGTATGTTCATGCAGAATGTGTGTATATTTCTATATTTGCTGCCACGAATGCTTCTAAAATGTACCAAAAACACTTTTTGAAATGATATGATTGTATAAATATTATGCTAAGTGAGGTACTGTGGAAATGCTTGGTACACACACTTTCATGTCTCTTAAAGGGATAGTTCACCCAAGATAAAAATCCCATCATTATTTACCCATCATCGTTTTCTCATCTGACTTCCATCTTTTTTCCATGGAAAATAAAATGAGAATCAAAGAGGATAGGAGTTCAGCAGAATTCAGCTCTCCCGAGTTCTTTACTCGTATGTGAATGAGGACTGGTGTCAATGACATCAAAGGTCATTAGATTTCACTTGATTTGGGAAAATGTTCGATGTTAAATGTGTGTGTTCCGCAGTAAAATGAAAGGCTTAAGGTGATGGTAAGTAAATGATTTTCAGAATTTTGCCTCAACTATCCCTTTAAGAGTTATGATGAATGGTAATGGACTTCCACTACTTGAAACAAGGCCATTAGTGGAAACGCTGATTCTGATTTGCACAGTTTGTGGATCCACATTCCGCTAATGGAAAGAGTTATTTGTGCAATTTCACGCATCGCCCTGCAGAAACTACCGTTTTTTTCCCTCTTTATGAGTGTGTGTGTTTTTTGGTCTACGTGGGTTTGTTCATAATAAAACACATCTACCATTTTAGAAAGAAAGAAACCTCCATCTGCCAGTCTGCTTTACACAGATATATGTTTGGGTGTTTGTTTTGCTCTCATCTACACACTCCATTCTCATGACTACTTTGGGTCCGTTGATATTATAAATATCAGAAGTGTCTGTAATACATCATATCTCAGTTGTCTGTCGGCTGGAGTGTCATTGCAGTGGCTGTTTTGCTCACATGGAGAGATACTCGATGGTTTTAACACCCCATTAGAATAGATCAGTAGTGACGTGCATTATTAGCAGGGCACATGTCTCTAATGGATGTTGTGCACTTGAGAGGAGATACAGACAACAGGGTTGAACTCGCACAGCCAGTGAAACAGAGTTGGAGGCAGAAGCTGTCTGGTCCTGTCTCTTTATGATGAATAGCAGGTTTGGGTTTCAAAACTGTCCTTGGCTCTATTGTGACCTTAGGCAAAATCTGTTCTGCTGCTCCGAAACAAATTCGCAGGACAGGGGAGTAAATATTGAGTGATGCAAAATGTACATTATGTGTATGGTAACATATTTAGGATTGCTTTGTAAATGGACGTAAATATGTATGAATAACTTACAAATGGTGTTTGCTTCTAGAGTTTGCTCCAAACCATTTTACCTTCCACCTCCATTTATGTGTGCGTGCGTGCATGTGTTATTTTTATATATATTTGTTTTGCGGTATGTTTTATGCTGTTAGAAGTGGTAGGTATGATTTGAACAGAATATCAGAAATTGTTTTTGGTTTTAAATTAATATTTATATAATGAATTTATTTAACAAAGCAAATATTAAAATATAATTCATTTATTTTTTATCTTTTTTATATTTTAAAGTTAGTGAGATACAACCACTGTGGCAACAACCCCTGTAACAACAAGCCTGGGTCCTCATGTTTAAAATTTAGATTTCATCCTCAAATTTTGCCTATGCATAGTTAAGAGTATCTGTAGGATGTGCAGTATTTACACTGTAAAAAATAGTAATATTCTGGCAGCTGGGACACCAGGAAAAATCCCCGTAAAATATTTTATTTGTCAAGTAAAATCACAGGTTTTACTGTGGTTTTTTACACCCTACGTTTTTTTCTGTAATTTGACCCTTTTTTTTTTTACCGCATTTCAAAAATAAATAACAGTAACAACAACATAAATTCACAGGGTTTTTTTGTGTACACTGTTACAGAATTGTACTTCTTTTTTTTTTTGCTACAGATTTTTAAAGTAAAATGTCCGTTTTCTTTTTTTTTTATACGTGTTTCTTTTATACAATCTATTTTTAAAATATGGTAAAAAAAATGACACAGAAAAAGACTGTTATTTTACAGTATATTTACGGTATATTTCCGCCGCCCCAGCTTTTTACAGTGTATGCATTTCGTTAATTATTTTATAAATCCCCAAAACGTCAAATTGCTTATGCACATTTCTATCACATCAGGCCCCTCATTGGCTAGTCACTCCCAGCCAATAATTGTAATAAATTTAAACGCCACACTATCAAAGCTCATTTGTTCTTTCTTCATTTATGCCCCCTTCTTCTAATGAAGAGTAAATCTACATTAATGTTGCATTTGATATGCACACCTTAAACAAGTGTTCAAACCAGAGCAAGATTAAAGTTTGTGGATCTTTTTGTTATTCCAACATCACCAAGCAATATAAAGGCAAAGATAAACGCAATTATTCTGCCACGGTGCTCCTTTAAAAATATATTTTCATAAAGATAATAGGGCTGTAATGTACATATATCTGATGAATTGCCAGCTAGATTAATTTGTTTGATAATAACTTATTCAGGGTAGCTCCAAGGGTCTCATTAGCAGAATATTGGTGAATGTGTCTGACATACTGAGAGTGGATTTGGGCTTTATAAATGTAGCCATTATGCTAATTATATCTTAATAAAGGGATGAATACATGGATAACACATGCACGTGTGAGCAGTATTGAGATGTAGACCAGTTCCAGGAAACCAATTTATGTTGACCTCTGACCTTATATTTATGACATTTTAACTCCTTGACAGGATTGGGCAAAATTTAGAATCTAAGAAGTGACTCCTCAATTCTGAAGGAATTGGAATGAAAGGAAAACGAATCTTCACAGTCTATTATTTTTATGCTTTTCAATATGTTCAGGAATTCTAGGAAATGAAATGTTCTTCCACTATGGGCCATTAAATGAAAGTTAATGTATTAGAAGTTATTATTAAATATGCATAGTGATTCAGAGGGAAGTATTTCTAAGGGTGACCTTAGACTGCCTTTTAATTCAGATTCAGATTCATAAAAAATACAATTGGAATATAACTAGAACTAAAAAACTAGAAACAAAAATGTGTGTTTATTATAAATAAAACAGAAAGAAAGAAAGAAAGCACATGGAGACCAGTTTGGAATACCAATATTGAGTTTGCATGAATTGTTTTTTATTTGTTTTCTTCCCCAAATGAAACTTTAGAAACATTTGAAATAAAGTTAATAATGTAACTAAGAGCTTCTAAACCTCATAAACAAGTAACACATTTTTCCTCGAGGTTACCCTTCAAACTAAAACATTGCATTAAAAAGCGTACGACTTCCGCTGTTCCCATTTCTGATTTCAGTTTTAATTTGAAGCTTCTTAATCTCATAGTCCAGCTTCAGGGTCCTTTTCTACAGGATCCGGGCAGAATTTGTTTCCACCTGAATGAATATCAGGCTGGTTAGAAGCAGGCGAGGGAATCACACAAACTGACATGGGCTTTTACAAAGACACGACAGAGCTGTAATTTCTGTGCAACGATTCATGCATGACCGTTTCCCCTTTTGGACGAGAAGCAGGAGAATTCTATAATACTGGGGTTGTCAACCTTTTCCTATCCAAAGACCCCCTACCAAAACTGTCAGCCAACCCAGGGACACTAATATAAACCTTTACTCATTACGTTGCTTTGGAAATCATAATCATCATATACATATTATGATATAAATATTATTGAAATGTGAAAATGTCCTTTATACTTGCATACTCAAATTGTGACTGGGCCAAAGTTACCCAAAGTTCCTGTATCAAAGAGATCTGAGAAGAGGAGCCAACAGCCTGGACTCCACCCCTCATGGCTTGCTTCCAAAATCTGTGTTATAAAGAATTAGGTTTACAAATATCTTCTTGGGGCCAATTTGTTTTTCTTTTTCTCAAAACTGCTTGGTCATTTGCTAACCACGGACTCAAAAACAGATTTTTTCACTGGTGTCTAAAGTCATTGAAGCATTAAGTCATACAATCCTGTAAAGCTGCTTTGAGATGATATGCATTATTGAAAGTGATACAAATTGTTTTCACACTTATAAATACATTTAAAAGTAAATAAATACATTTAAAAATGATAAATAGAGTCTAATGTGAATAATGTCCTTCCAGTCTGCTTTCTTAATTTCCTCCAATGGGAGAATGAAATCTGCTTCAGTCTGAAGTCTCATATTGCATAATGACATAATCACATTACAAGCATTTATCTTAAGCCACTTTCATTCATTTCTCTGAAGCTGAGCATTAGCATTTCTGAAACCCCATCTTACCAAAGACAAATGTATTTATATGTCTGTGTCTACAGTACTAATTTCTAACTTTCAATGCCTCAACAAGACAGCATAACATTTCCATATTTGGCAGTATTTGCTCTGTTTTCACTTTGGCACACGAAATCCTGGAGATATTTGCAGTTTTGGGCTTAGTTGGGCCTAGAATCTTTGGACCTGCAAGCCCCTATTAACAATGCAATCAAAGTCTTTGTATAAAGATTCGAACACACAACGATATGAGGAACATGAAGCTGAAGTTCCTTAAAGTTTCTCCTCTCATAAGCCTTGTAAAAATATCATGCTTTCTAAATCCCATATAATGTTCGCAAGTTTTAGATGCTCCACAGAGACGGCGCTTGATGCTCAAAGCTTCATTTCTTCTTAATAGTTCTGGCTGAATCCTGACAGGTAATTAAATGCAGATGGATGTTGGTACTGGGATCAAGCGCCTCATAATTCCTCATTATCTTCTCAAAGCAGATATTTACCCTCCGGAAACATTTCCCTATACTAACAATACTCATTCCTTACTGGCCCAGCTGCTGGGAGACGCGCCACTGCCGGATGGATGACTGACAGTAATGAGAGGTAACTATGGCTTTTTATTGATGGTAAACAGAGAAAAGGAAATAACATTAACAGGTGTTATTGAGAGGTTAAAGAGAGAAATGTAAATGATGACACTAACTAAATGCCACAGTGTTGTTTAGCATTGATAGATTGCTTGGGGTTTAATAATAGGATAATGGCCTCTGGTATTGATTGGATCAAAATGATATGACTTTGTATGATGGATGGCCTAATATTTTGTCATTTTCGTAGCCATTGCTTTTAACCTAGTGGTACCAAAGTCATTTTTTAAAGCCATTTCTCTGTTACATTCACACTTCTAATAAATTCTGGCATTACTTACTCATCCTCTTGTCATTTCAAACCTATATGACTTTCTTTTTCCAGCAGCAGCACACAAAAGAAGATATTTTAAAAAATGTTGGTAACCAAACAACGGCGGTACCCATTGCCTCGCATTGGTTTTGTGTCCATACAGTGAATGAGAACCACCATTGTTCGGCTATATTCTTCAATATTCAATACTCAATCAATATTCTTTGAAATATCTTCTTTTGTGTTTTGCAGAAGAAAGAAAGTCATACAGGTTTGAAATATGACAATAGGGTCTGTAAATAATGACAGACAACTATAAAAGTGCAGCCACACTCTTAAGCATGCAAAGCTTCTTTGAGCCAAGAATCAATACAAAACAGCAAATAATCGATAATCTATAAAATGTTCAAATATATAATCTACCTCGAAGGTTTGTGTTCTTTATTGTTGTATTGAACCAAAAGGTGTTTTGATTTTTAGTTGTCAAACTTTTGAATATGCAGGTCAAACTTGAACTTTGATACACAGCAGCATATCGTCTATGCTCAAATAATTCTTTTTTTAAAAGATTCATATTTGGCCTTTTTTGCCTTTATTGAAAGTAGTAACGGAGAGGACAGGAAACAAAGTGGGAGAGAGAGAGGGTGTAGGGTCGGGAAAGGACCTCAAGTCAGGACTCAAACCCGGGTCGCCCGGAGCGCAACCGCACTATAATAGTATAATAATCTTTAACGTAAGTAAATGCAACAGAATTAGTATTACCTGCATCTGGCTTGATTTGGTTTGACAACTGCAATGTGTCACCATATTAATATTTATAAATATTACATTTTTATATATCATTTAATAATTTAAAACCTAGCAAACCTTTTTATGAAATGTTTGCCAGAAGAATGTCAGACAATAACTGACAGACAACAGCATTCATACATTTTTAAATGTGGCTTACAGTACTTTCGTGTCCAAATACTGCGATTTACTTTCAGTTGAACGCAAAATTTCCAAAAACAGTTCAGCTATAAGAGCATTGATATATCTGTGGCTACTCGGCTGTATCACAGGGGAAAGAACACCAAACAGTGCATGTGTATCTTCCAAAGTGTGCCATGTTTCATTGTGATAATGATGGTTGTTTGTGAGTGAATGCAGTATATATAGAGAGACACACACACACACACGGCAGGTTGATTTGTTTTTGGGTTGTGTGTGCCATTATGCAGTGCTCATCTGTTTGAGTTAGCCTCCTCTAGAGAGTCCATGTGTCGGAGTTTGATGCCAGTCTCTGAGGTGAATCTCACAATACCTAAATGGGTTACGAGCCTGAAAACCTTGTTTTTCAAGTCAAGGGAAGAAAGAGACTAGAAATGAAAGTAGCACACCATATGGTCCCATATTCCAACCAAACATGCTCGGTCATCATCACTCTCTGAATTGGAACGTGGGGGAACGTATAACAATAAGACAGAGATGTTCTGGTTTGATCTCTACAGTATAGGCTCTCTACCAGAATTGATATATATCTCGCTGTCTGTGTAACATCTCTGTGCTCGACGCAAACAGCATTTCTTATATGGCTCGATTTCAACAGTTTGACGTATAGTTTGACGTAATGCTTCAAACATCTTAAATGTATAGCATATACCAGTAATGGGCACAATGTATCGTCTAGTATATAAAGTATAATACTTCAAGGTTGCATGATTTTTATACATATATTGCACCTTCTCTCACTTTATCTATCTTTAGTGTATTTTGTTATTTACATTTTTTTTGCTTATTGCAGTGCATTCTGGGATTGGCTTCTCAATATGGGAGGCATGCAATGCTAAAGTTGACCATAAGATTCCTGAACTAACAACAAAAGCACTTCTTGCAGAATATATTAATCTAAGTTGATTGTAATTTTTAAATGTACTATTGGTAATTCAACAATGTTTGTAATGTATATATAAAAATGTGTTAAAATCATAATGTATACACCTTTATTGTGTATTAGTGAGTTTTGTGAGTATTACTGTTAATAAATAACATCAATATAAATACTTTAAAAGTCATGTGTACCCAAAAATGAAAGCAAACTGTGGTAGAACCCATTGACTTGCATTGGCTTTGTGTCCATACAATAGAAGTGAACGGGTACCGCATTGTTCAGTTACCAACATTCTTCAAGTCATACAGGTGACAGGAAGGTAAGTAAAGGATGACAGAATTTTCATTTTTGCATTAACTAATGTTAACAAATTGAAGTTTCTTGTAAAGTGCTACTCAAAGTGTTTTTCACGGACACCCACTATGTGACAAAAAGCTATTAAACCTGAAAGTCCTGTATGCGACCTCATCGAAAGACTTATTTGCAGGGAATTTAAAGCGATGATACCTGAGCATCAGTGTCTTTACTGGGGGTTTAAATCGAGCGAGCGCATTGGACAGCGCAATTTTTTCTCTGCGCTCCATAAATAACCAGGACTTTGGCTCAGATGTCTGAAGGGCTTTGCGGTTGGGGACTCTGGAGTCAGTGCTGCAGTTTGCATGCTGCATAAGCAAAAACATGTGCATTCAAAGCGCATCTCTCGTTTCGTTTCCGGTTTTTTTCGCTCTCTTTTCCTCCGCCCTCTTTCCGTCCCTCGTCTCTGTGCCTTTGATGTGCTAAACAATTAATGATTTTATTCCCAGTTCACTTCTGTGGCTCATTCCAGGGAATCTGGAGGGACGGACAATGTTCCCAGTTTTGTGTCCGTAAGCAAATTTGGAGGGAAACTTGCAGAAAGTTTGGGAGTCAGGTCTTGACATCCAGGTTTTGATCAAAAGTGGATGTCCGCGGTCTTCTGTTTTTGCTTCAAAGTCTCAACCTCATGAATGGGCCAGTGTTGACCCTTCAAGACACACTCATCTGTAGTCGTCACAAAAAAACACTTTGTGTGGGGGGGTTTTTGGTAGCTTTTCAGGCAAAAAGATGAAGTAAATGAATAATCATTTATATTTTTTAATGATAATAAGACCAGTTATTCTCTTTAAATGTGTTGGGCTTCTGGAATTGAGGAATCTGTCTTAATATATCAGGGTTTGGTGAAGCCAGTATGTGCTGATATATCCAAACAGGGACATAGCGGGTGAAATTAAAGCAATAATCAAGATTAATGCATATAATATATTATTCTATAGTTTGTGATGTATTCAACCTAATGGAGTGGAATAGAAGTGTATTTGGGATTTATTATCCACACTGTACTGTATTTCAAAGCCGAAGCAATTGTACACAAAAACAGGAAGTGATTATGTTTAATCGGGTCTGTGATTGTATAAAAGAACAATGCCAAATATTTCATCCTTATTTAGTTCTTGCAAATGCTACACATTCCCTCACCATTTTTTGAGCCACATAATCATATTTCATTATATTTCCGCTTCATTATATCGCCTATAACATATGCCTCTTTAATTCAGACACATGGAGCACATTTCTAATACCCCTGGTCATTTCACAAGCCATTTCTTCCTTAAGATGTAAAGTTCTCAACACTTTAATACTTTCAGACGTATTAGCGTCTGCCCATAGTTGTAAGTCAAATCCCATTCTTAATCGAAGAGAATGATGTACATTTTCCATGTAGAGACATGCATTCCTAATAGTCGGATAATTTGTCTGATATCACTTTCTAGTTTTCTGGTCCGTTTCCAATCGCCGCTGGGGTCGGTCTCCTGCCTCATTGCACTATATATTAGATAGTATATTGGTAATAGATGAGCACAATCCTCGGAGAGACAACGGCAATGTTACCTACAAACTATGGTCGATAATCAGCCTCTTTGTGTAGCGACTGGTTAAATTGATTTTCTGAGGCAAAACAGCTTGCGCGTGTGCCCACAACCACACACAAACAGAATTCTGGAGGAAAAGAATAGCTGCATGTGGAGACTAAAATACAAAGATGCTTTTGAATTTCACGCTGAATTTTTCTTCAGTCTTAATGGCAGAAGAGACTTGTTTACATGTCTTGTGCACGCTTTAGTTAACAAAGGGGCTTTTGTTTGATAATCAGCAAGGGGTCAGCGCAAAAATATTTGGCACTTTTATCTACCGTGCTTTATGTACTTCAAAACTTCCAGCTATGTCGCTCCTCTCGAAACTTGCTCGGATTCATGTCTAATTGACCTGGATTTTATCTTCCTGAAATGCTTGTTGTGTTCTTTTATGTTTAAAGGATATCGTAAACAGAGCTTTATTACATTTCCTCTTAAAATGTTATGTTAGCAGCAAAACAGTCATAATTTATGACCCTTAGGTCATTTGTTTTTCTTTCACTGCATGTAAAATGTGCAAATCTCTCACTGCACTGTTGGATCATGTATATTATTTTTTAACTACCTCATTTTTTACAAAACATTGAGATGTGCCTCAAACTGTGAAGGTCAGATTAAAATCATTAGGCTCCTTATTAGACGTTTGCAGCTTTGTTTTACTAAATAGGCCTTTCAGTATTAAATAAGTTCTTTTAATAGTTACGTTATGTCTTCCTGTGGTACAGCAACGCCAAGGTCATAGGTTCGATTCTCAGTGAATGCATACTCATGTACAGCTTGAATGCACTGTAAAGGGATGTGTTAGGCCACCTCGCTCTCTCTCTTTCTCTCTCTGTGTGGATCATGCTGTGGTCACATCTGTCCATGCAGTGAAGCAGCAGACGGTCAGAACCCTGCAGAGAGGCCTAAGCATCCAACAGCTGGGTCAGACTAAACTCGCCACTCATCAAATTAACTTTGATTTGATGGACTGTGCATGTGAAGGGGCAGGATTTTCTGCTATTTGACTGTTAACTGCTATGCACAGATCTATATCATTTCCTGAGTATTAATACGCAGTCAGGTTTTCATTTAAAAAAATAAGTTTATTCAAGTGTTGTTGGTTTTCTAAACTTGTTTCACATCTCAGAAATATGCTTTATGAAAATACAAATCTAACTACTTAATTTAGATTTGTATTACTAGCACTTCTCGTGAATATTGCTTACTTAGACGAATCGCTTGCTGTTTTCCTCAAGTCACTTTGGATAAAAACGTCTGCCAAATGAATAAATGTGAATGTAAATGTGTCTTGATCGAAACCAACTTGCACTGGAATAACTTTAAATATATCAGTGTGATTTGTCTCAAGATGCACACCAGTAATGTTTAAAATTTGTTTTAAAAAATGACTTAAATATCCCCTAGTCCCGGTTTAAGCTAATTCCTGTCCGGGAAACCGCCCCTGAAAGTATAGCCTACCTACTTAAAAGTACACTTTTATAAACTATATAAAACAGACCAATTTTGACTCAAGTAGTATTGAAATAGTGAGTACTTAATACAGAAAAAATACAAATATGAGCTTTTCGTGAGGGTTTAGAGTGTTATTGCCAGACCTATAAACAGAAGAATTGAAATTGACAATGAAATTTAAAATGGTAAACGAACAAAAAAGTGTAAGACTTCATAAATGATTATTGTTAGATTAATGCAGAAATCTGTGGAACTTTCTGTAGATTTCAGACACATACATAAAGATGCATACAAATCTGAAAACACAACCTGAGATTCACATGCATGCACACTCCCACAAGCCCGTTTGATCGCAGGCAAACGCAGACACGCACATCAATAGCAGTGTAATGATAAATGAGTTTGGCTTTGAAATGATGAGAGACTCTTGCAGAGTGGGTGAGTTTAAATTGAGGTCGAAGTTGATAGCAGAAAACTATTGGACTGAAAAGTGCGGCGGCAAGATGACTAGAAGAAATGACAGGGAGAGACTTTACCTTATAAGCAGGTACAATACATCTGCTGTCATGTTTAGAGAATATGTGAAGTTAAAGGTGAGCGTTTGTGTGTGTTTGTGTGAAATCAAGCAGGTACTCATTTAGCAACTCATTTGACAGGTTGTTATGTGATTTTTCACCTGTAATAAATGTTTCACGTAATAAAATAATAACTGATATTTTTGTGTCTAATTTGTGACAATTAGCAAACCTATTTGAACCTATTTGCTATCCTAATTCTTCTGGATAAGTTCAAAAATCTGCCATTAAAAGAGTGTTTATCATTCAGGATGAAATTGACAGATGATGTCATCATAATAATTGCATCACGAATCACGACTCTTACATCAATTTGCAGTGTAAAATGTTGGAGTTGGAAGCCTTCACTAGATCTTTTGTGTATTTTTCAGCTTTTATAGAGCTTGTTTTTCCTTCTCTGTCTGCAGAAGGATTTAGTTCATTAAAGCAATTTGACTCTCACGGTGTGTGAATGAACTAAGCAGGCCGTACTCAATAAAATCATTTGTGCAGAACCCGAGTAATTTTGGGTTGGATGACTTGTTAAATTTGTCTTGGTCAGCTGAGATTTGTAGTCTTACAGAGGTGGGAGAAATTTCTCCATCTGTAATTTAATAATAAAGATCTAAATCAAATAAAACCGTGCAATAATCCGTCTGTCGTTCATTCATCTGTTGAGATTTGTGTTATGTTTGAAGCTATAGACTCAGATGTGGATTTAGAGCTGTAGGTCCAGATGTGGACTTAAGATCCAGACGTCGGTACAGTCGCTGTGAGCAGATGTACATACAGTACGATTTGAAAAGAGCTCAGGCCGTGCCTCGGATGTCGACGTGAGAACAGTATGTTGGCAGACACACACACAGCTGTTTTGACCGTGGAAACGGGTCGAACGGGGAGGATGCGATAAAAACTAGTGAAACAGCAAAACGGGCTCCAGCGGTGATAGGGGAGCTCAGCATCTTCCCAGGTCATCAATCACCCCTTCAGGGGTGTAAACTAGCAACCTGTGGGTTACCAGACCAGATGCTAAACTGCTGCCTCCACCTCCCATCACATCGGTCACATGACAGAATGTTGGCACAAACAGACAGAGACCAGAAATATCAGATAGCTGGTCATTTAAACGTGATATGCTGTATGCGGCGAGTAATGAGTGTCTTACATACTGGAGGTTCATTGTGTATTTTTGGGGCTCCCCTTGGCTTATTGCTTTGCTTTTATCTGCCTGTATCTCATGGATTTTAGCTTGCAGTCTGAGATAAGAACAGAGAAGCGTTAATCCACAGAAAGATATCGGAGTGAGCGGGTGGAGAGGAAGATAACCTCAGGCCTTGAGCTCTAATTCCTCAGTAATTGGAGGACTACTGCGCTCTTAGCCGCTCTGATGCTAGTCAAAGCAGAGCACCTCTAAGATCTCTACATGCGGCTCAAAGAACCGAAAGCTGGATTTTTCACGTCACAGGTGTGCTGATAAAAAGATGCACGGATTCCTCAACCAGGGGTACTTGTACCCTCGGGGGTCCTTAGAAAGATTTTCATTTGGCTTTGTTAAATCTTGAAAACAGAAATGATGTCTTAAAAATAATATTAGGGCTGTCGGAAGATTAAGGTTTAAGTGTGTCATTTTTCTTTCATGTTAACATACTTATCTGAACAAAATTATCGGAGGCAAGCATAAGACACTAGTAGCTTAAAATCTATTGAAAAGGTTGAGGCTATTAAAATATTTCAAATTAGCAACACACACAAAACCAGAAAATGCTTGAGAATCACAAAACCCTTCCAGTGCACTGTACTTTTTACAATCAAATCAATTTCAGTTTAATAAAACATTTTATTGACTAGTACTTTATTGAGAAATATCTCAGATTACACAAGTAAATGAGGTTAAAATGGCATGATTATTACGACTTTAATACTTTTTATAGAATAGCTTGTTGTCTGGAAGTATTTGGAAGTATGATTATGTCCTGCAGGACGTGTTTGCAGTTTTTAGGGTCAAAAGTGGAGCTCCTTGGAACTGGCCCAGGTACCTACATTGCTGTCAGCCTCCCAGTCAGGGTCCTAATGGACTTTCTCAAGCTTTTGTGCCTCTGGTTGTAAAAGTAATCTTCTGCGGCCGGTTTGTGGACAGATGGTTCTGTGAGCGCAGGTCTGAATGCGAGGTTAGACTCGAGTCGTAGTGTGTGCGGATGAGAGAGAAAGAAAAGTGTGATTGTGAAGCTATTGTGAGTTTCTGTGGGTTATCACAGAATGTGTTACAGTAGCTTATAGCTCACAGGCTTTAGCTGTAGACCAGAAGTCCAGTGTGAAGCAAGCACTCTGTTCTCTCTCTGTTCCAATCATGGGCTTCTTCGAAAGAATGAAACTCTAGCCTGCAGGCACATGGTCTTACTCGCAGCAACCTCGGTTCAAGGGGCTACGCCGCAGTGCCAAGTGTAATATATTTAAAGCCCGGCACTTAGCTAAACACTCAGTAACTTGGCGTATCTGTAACAGCATCTATGCTAATGCTGCATTCCATTCAATTAGCAATGTTGGAATTTATATCGTACTACTTGGGAAAAGGGCAACAGAATGCCTCTTGGAAACTCGAGTTGTACTGGTTTAATGATAAACATTCGTGTTGTTCGGTCGGTTTTGTTTCTTTATGTATTTTTCTGCTTGTTTGGCAATGGAGCGTGTTTATAGACAGAAGCTGGAGATGTCAGGAAGAATTGAATGGAGCACAGCTTAAATATGTCAAAAGATGTGCAAAGTGTTTGGTTGCAGATACTGTGAGATGTGTCAGACAGGCATGCATTTTGCATTGTTGCTTATCTCTTGCTAGGTGTTTACTTTTAAAATGCTTATATACACTACCGGTCAAAAGTTTGGGATCACTCATTCTTTATTTAGATTTTTTGCACATTTTAGAATCATAGTAAACCATGGAATAATATAGTTGTAACTGTGGTAATTATGTTGTGACGAAAATCATTCAAAATAAATGAAACTTTTATTTTAGCACCTTCAAAGTAGTCACCTTTTGACTAGAATTTGCTAAATCGTTCTCTTGGGATTTTTATAAGCCATCTTGTTGATGTCTCAACCTGGGATGCTTTTTAAACAGCATTGAAGGAATTTCCATCTCTTATTGGCTGCTTTTTATTCATTATTTTGTCCAAGTAATCCATTTTTTGTAACAAAGTATTTAATGACTTGCATTACAGACTGCTGACATACAATAGTATCTAACAGCAGAGTTTAATGAGAATTAAAAGTTAGAAAATTAAAGGAGCTAATGCTATCATACTGTAATATAATATGCTATTTTTGAATGTATAATCAACTTATCTTTTTCATTTAATTTTTTCTTTGAGTGACTTCTTAAAGATGAATATTCCTATGTATTGAAATTAAAGCCAGCAAGCATATCCAGTGAAAATGACCACTATGTTTCAAGGCAGCATCATAACATAACATAACTCTCTGTGCCACATATTTAGTATGCATATAGGGACCAATTCCAATAGAATTTAGTGGTCGAACATAGCTCTAAGTGTGAAAATGTGTAAAGTAATACAAAGTCAAAATGTATATAAATCGGATTTAACTATATTTATCCCAATTTTAGTATTGAATAAAACACAGGCATAGGGTCATTCTGTGTCAAATCAACCAAATGTAGAATATTTCCCTGGCTCAGTTTTATATTTTTTTATAGTAACATTTTTACAGAAGCAATCTGAAATTTGTAGCCATAAATGGGTATATCTATTTGTAAAATCTGTAAACTTTAGCAATTCTTGATGCATTTTATGATGCCAATGGTCACAGTTCAAAAATGTGGAAAAAGGTTTTCCTTTTCCTGTTATTTTTACAAAATGTGCATGCCTGTAACTCAAGGAGATACCTTTTAGATTCTTGTGCTTGACCAACTTTTCTTTTGGGATACGGGGATCTAAATGTGGCTTCATTAATAATGTACACATTTTTGGTAATCAAAAACCAAATGTGGGTCATATTTTGGCTTTTATCACTACTGATGTTGATCTTGCTAATATATATTTAGTTGGGACCTCTGGTTGAGTTAACACAGAATGGCCCCCATATGACTTTTAAGAATTAACACATTGTCATCTGCCATCATAAATAAGAGAATTGGGGTATTTACATTTACATTTAGTCATTTAGGGTATGATCCCTTAAAATACTGCCTCACTAAGCTCTGAAGGTTTGCAGTAGCTATGTGATAAAGAATAGCTGTCATCAGAAGAAGCTGATTGAGCTGTGCTGTGTGTCTAAAATTGTTTTTCTCTCAGGTCTGTTTTTACCCGTAAACCTATTTTAGCTCTTCCCCCCTCTAATAAAAGGCCTTGGGTTCATCTTGAGCTGATTTATCTAGTTTTTCTGTAAATGTGTCAAATGTTCTCTTGTTTTATCTAATACACGTGTATGTGGGTGTTTTGTAATATTTGTATATAGGTATCTGTCGAGTCAATGGTTCAGATCTTAGATCTTAGCTCTCATTTCATTGTACCGGAGGATGATTTGCACTACTTGAGTTGATTCCAATTCATACAGTCTGATTCACTATAAAAAATTTTTTTAGAGAGAAATGTTGGCACAATACGATGATCTGAATATAGTCGTTCCAGAAGAGGAGTAATGTTTTTCAATCATTATGCAATTTTTGCCACTTAACTAATAAGGTTATAATATTTTTACATAATTACAGTGATAAAAAATTCAACAACAAAAATCTATACATGCTGAGTATCAGTGGATGTTGACCCTAATGAGTAAGTGAAAAGAAAAACAGCAAAACTGTCTAAAATCCCCCCAATAAGCAGCAATCCCTTTTAAAGTTTTTTTTTGCACCGCAGTATTGTGAGTGTTCTTATAGCTCAGCTTCTAGAGCATTACACATTTAATGCACAAGGTCACGGGTTATTTTTCCAGAAGATATACATAGCGCAAAAATGTATAACTTGAATGCAAGTTAATAAAAGTGTCTGCCAAATGCATAACACTATTTTGACACTGTTGTTCCACCTCTGAAACCTGTTTAAAGAAAAAGAAATACAAATATTAATTTTGAATCTGAGCCCCCATAATAGCACTGTCAACATAACTCAAATTCTGTGATTTACAGAGCTTTCACTAAGCTGGCTAGAAATGTAGCATATGCAACCACTAAACATTTTATTTGCGGAGATCCTCAAGTTTATTTTTAAGTTATAATGAATAAAAGCTTCACAACCAGATCCATTTCAGAAACCCAGATATCAAAAGGCATGAAAAAGAGTTTCATCTCCTGCATTGTTGTTTTTACACACGTTTTCACATGCGTGTCAGTGTGAGTCATTCACAGACGTGCTGTTTTCCAAACGTGTATCTCACACAAGGTGCATTTTGGGGTTATTTTGCCTGATTTTAAATGTTATAGCAACATCTTCTCAATGCTGCATGGCTTGATCTTTGAGCGTTACAGTCATGTTTGGATTCTCCTTCGCATGTAATGACTTCACCGGGATTCAAGCAAAACCACAGCATGCTTCCAGTATCTCCCACATTAAAAATGCATTACATCCTGCGATTTCACATTTCACTCATAACAAAAGTATGGCCATTTTTATTGCTAAATAAAACCAGCAGACTAATGCATTGTTTTTTAGCAGCACCATAGGGTAGGTTATATGAATTTTGCAAAAGATGCTGTAAGAGCCATTTCTCAGTCTACTGGGAGAAAGTCCGCTGGCTTATATATAAAAGTTGAGTGCTTAGCCACATTTTTATTTCTCATGTTAAGGCAGGATTTTTATTTAGATGTCTAATTAATTCTAAGGCTCATTTGATCTGAGAATGTGCACACACATCAGAAACGCAAATGACAAGCTTGAGTGATAAAGACTATAGTCTTGGCAGCGTATGCTAACAAGCCCAGCACAACATTTTTATGAGCGGGTCCTCGTGCCTCATGAATCCTTCCCCATATAGAGCACTCTGGATGACAAGCATTTGTTACTGTTTTACTGCTACCTCGCGGCAATGTACCGCGAGCTAAACTTGAGAACGTAATTCTTTTGTTTAAAGTAGCCAGATCCCTCATGCAAATTATTGTGTATTTGGAAATCCACAGTTGGGTCCACGTGTGAAATTAGTTTTTCATGGATCCGGTGTCTCGACGTAATGTGGATGGCTCCCGTTTGTTTGCGAGTACAGAGCATCATCTTATTCACTTTAATTGTGATATGACACACAGCCCTTCAGTTTCAGGTTTTCGGCTTCAGTCACCCGTGGGGTCATCGAGAGCAGATTCCTGGCACGAGTCTCTGGAACAGGAGTGCGGTCTGCTCACTGAGTTGATTAAAATGACAGAATGGTTCTCTTGGGAAGAGCGGAGACAGGTGCCTTATTCCGTCCCGTACTGAGCCCTCCCCTTAGATTTTCTCCCGCATATGCGCGTATTCACAAACTCCTTTACTGCCTCATTCAGAAAGCTGTAAAGTTCAAGTGCTGTGGGATCCCCGTACAGCTGTGCGCTAAATGACCCACAAGGCTCGGCTCTTGTTCCTTTCTGAAATAACCAATTCATTACAACACTTTAGCCGGCAACTGAGAAGAATAAAATTTAGAATTTCACGATAGAATTTCACCAGTGGCCTTTGCGTTCGTTCTGCCCTTTACATTTAGATTTTCTTATTGGCTGATATAAGAGAAAAGAGACAAACTTTTTGTTTGAAAGCTCTTTCGAAAACTTTTCGTAGGGCGAATTCATTAAACCGGCTATACTGTGAAAAACCCCCAATTACAACCAAAAAGGGTTTAAAGCTTGTCACAAGAGGTCCATTGTAAGTTAGCTTCAGAAAACTATTTTAATTCCCTATAGTTCTTGGAAAGAAGATACTGTATGTGTACTTGTTTTTTGAACTACCCTTAAGAATTTTGTTCAAAGAACCAACGATGCAACACCAGCAAACATTAAACATAATGTTTTTTAAGTTGTAGTCAATTCAAGTACTCTGCATTGTAAACAAATGATTCTTGATAAGAAAAGGCTGCTGCGATGCATCAACTTAAACACATTTACCGTTCACGCAGGATGCAATAGATTCTTGTTCTTTAGCTCTTTTTGTCTTGAATAGACGCATTGAATGTACTGAAGGCCTCTTCTCTGTAAACTCACCCATCCGTTCTGTGCAAACAAAATCAATCAAAGCTCAAGACCAGCTGATGCTTCACTGAGGAGTCCCATCTCCACTCTTTACATGTCAGGAGAACGCTTTGCTTCGGCACAAGATATACACGCTTTCTTTAATGACCCAGGGCTAATTTCATAGGCTGGCGAGTCGCGACATACAACACGTGCGTTTCCGCGCTCCGCAGATGTGCCGTTTACGAACAGTAATGGGATGCTCATTGACAGTCTTGGCAGGATGAAGCATCTGCTCTGCTCACGAGCTCCACAGGGCTTGAAGGAGATGTCTGTCACGCTCGCTATTAATGAGACGTTGTTTGTAAATGCTTGATTCCTGCTAATTATTAGTACACACTCCGAGCTGCTTCTCTCTGGAGCGCTACCGAACGGTTCGTGGTCTCCCAAAGCAACTTGTTGGTTTAATAAGAATGCCTATTCAACAGCAACCTCTGAGAGATCCATCAGAGGTCACGGGCAACGGGAGGAAGATTTCCAAGCGCATGCTGATGATATTCCGTCGCTGACTGTAAAATCGAATTAAATCGTTGTACAAATAACATCTGAACAAGATCATTAGAGATTTCCTACAGTGAGCGTGCAGGTTGCGTGGGATGTGCTGAAACAACAAGTGTGTTTTAGTTTTCACCATGACTCATTTATACTCCCCGTATTGTTATGCGCGTGACAGCACAGTTAGTTTTATTGATGACGGTAAGAAATGCTTGCTGTCTTGTTTGTACTTCACCGGCAAGGATGTATCAGCTCTCTGTTTTAAAACCTAGTGAGCTACCTCGCTGTCTTTTTTGTCTCCATAGGCAGCCACTTTCTAACTGGGAGTTCAAACTGAAAGCAATTTGGAGCGCCAAACGACCAGAAGTCATTCATTTTCAATTAGGCTTGCGATTTCTGGTGACATGAGAAACGGTGACCGTTGGCAGGGAGGGTTTAGCATCATGCAAATGCGCAGCGACACAACGTGGCGACTGCTGATGGGAATGCAGATGGTGAACTTAACACGATCTGCAGGGTGATGCAATTGGATAGCAGTCGAGTTGAAATACCAACTATAATGCTATTTAATTCAATCACTGTCAGCTTAAACGTTCCTAAAGGCAACAAACTGGAACCTTATAATGGACTGATTTGAAACGCTCTACATAGGAACCCTTTTAACAATTCAATAACACGCGGCACACGAGAGATTCGACTGACGTTCTTGCCATGTTGCGTGACACTTATACAATAAACATGATGGATGCACAGAATATTGGGTAAAATTCGATTTTTACTAAACTAGATTAAGTGCATTTAATATATTTATTATCAAATGCTGTCAACTCATCCCACTTTGATTTGATTTCTATAAATGCATTCTGGGAATTTCTTATCTATTGCTTTAATGGCTGAATTATATAAAGGAATGTAAAGAAACAGCATTTTAGACCACAATGAACTGCCAGACCTCCCTTTTCTTCACACTACACAACAGTCACACACACAGAATTTGATTCTACTAACTTACTTATTTGCGCCTGGAGGACTCATGCACTCCATTCTGACCTCTTACGTGATGCCTTTCGGCCCAAGAAAGAATTACTCTCTCTCTCTCTTTCCCTAACCCAGTTGTATATCTAAATCTGCCCCCTAGGGGGATGTAGTAGCATGATTAAACTTTGCTTAGCTAAAGCAAAGCACAGAGCAAGAACTCTCCCAAACGCTCTCATTAGTAATGTTGATATGTATTAGCCATATGTATATAAAACCAGTTTTTGTAGTAAAGGTACAGGTCACAAGGCTAGAAATTTAGGCTAGAATCCCGAAGTTCTTCAATTATGCACGACTTGAGTTTCTTTTAGTTGATTCATGCTTTAAGTGTGTCACCCCTGTGTTGAAAAAACATCAGACTCCAGCGGTATACTATAAATATATGTGTGTTGTGTATATATATAATATATGAATTTGTATATTCCAGGTTATTGCATCATAATGCCTTGAATTCGGTAACCAAATATCAAAAATTGAGGTTGCGAAAGGTAAGGTTGTTCTGAATATGTCTCTGATTTCTGCACCCACAATCATGAAACTGTGAAATATACCAGTCGTATATGAGTTGTGTGTTCTTTGACTACCTGCAAATGTGAGGTTTGCATAGAAATTGCATCAAGATTTGTATAATGTGTAGATATGCTGCATGCTAGCACAGATATTGTTCTGTTTCTATATTGAGAATATTAGATCCTGAGCTTGCCGAGGCATGTGTGAGCAGCTGCAGTGTGTTTCCTGCGTGTGTGGGGGGTTATTTTCGAGCGCAGGGCAGAACTCCGCTTCGGCGTACATTTTCGAATAATTTGAGCGAGGTATGACGCCAGAGCCTTTACTTGTTTTTGCATTGTTTGCGCTGAAGGAACATGTCGTTTTTCTCTGCGTGTTTTGATCTTACCTGCTTCCCGCTTTCTTGGACTGGGATCTGAAGGTGCTGATGAGGGATTTCATTAAAGCAGCACAGAGCCCAGTTCCACTGTAGTTGCTGCATGTCTTTGGCTTATAAAGTGACCTCACCTGCGTTTGTTCAGTTATAGTATATAAAGCAACTCTATTTGCAGGTGAGTCCATGTCTCAAACCCAAGGAGACTTCTAAAATCCACATATACCTTCTACTCATCTAATTGGCCTGCCATGACTACAAATTACTATGTTGACCTTGAAGTGGTCTCTCTATCTCTCTCGCTCACTCACTCATGCACAGTCCTCTCTTCTCTCTAACATACTTTCTATTTTCAGGCTTTTGCTCAGTCCTGGTGATTGCCACATGGATCTCCCGAGGCTGCCTGCTAATATGTGCACGAGGTGTGGATGTGCATGTACTCCGGAGTGTATGTTCGCCCGTGAGCCACAATCCGATATGGTAACAATAGATAAATCGAAATAGATCACCTTGCTTCGACTCCGCTGCATGGACTCGATTGTACGGCATGTACATAAAACATTCGATATTAGACGTGTCATTCGAGTCCCCCGAGTAAGTACATTTGTGCAGTGGTGGACTGCATTCAGGTGGTGTGATGTTACAGTGATTATAGGTGAGCACTAGACCACGTCCTCTCAGGTTACCCTGAGCTGCATTTAGGATGTTAACTGGTTAAGTTACTAGAGAAGAGCACAGCCAGCCTGTTCGCATGTCGCTCTGTCTCTCTGTCACCACCCACATTAATTTCTAAAGAGGTGAAAGAAAAGCCTCTTTTAGACTGTTTGCAGTGTCACAACCTGAGGCTCCATCACATTTATGAAAAACATTCAACTCGCAGCTCAGTGCTTTCACATGTAGAGAATTCAAGTAAGTGCCTGTGTGATTGTTTAGGTATATAGATACATTTCTATGAACACATGTTGAGATTATGTTTCCAGGGCAATTGTTAGATTCACAGGCCTTGGGACAAAGTTTTGGATGGATCGGCAATAGAAAATGTATTTTGCATAAACACAATATAGCCTAATTTGATGATTATTAAGGATTTGTGCATTGTGGCATTATTTTGGACAATTAAGCATAAAGATTTAATAAAATCATAATTAGAAATATATAATGTGTCTGACCACTTTTTTTATTTATAATTCTTATTATTCTCAATGATGATTCCCATTAAATTCCTATGAATAGGCCTACATTCATGAAGACTGATTCGCTTTCGTGTTTTTGTATGTGCACAATGTACCACGACTTTACAATGTAATAAAAACAAAATATATAAATATATGTTTGCATTACAGTAATGCGAGTAAAAACTTAGATTTCACAATCTGAAATCTTGATGTTCCTAAAATGGGGCTTCATTTTCCTAATGCAAGTAGCTATTTATGGTTTTCAATGATATTGGGGTAAGGCAGACAGAATGACCCGGACCATGAATGTGATCGAGCTGGACAATGCGGAGTTGCCTTCTTAACATGACTCAAGACTTACCTGCCCTCACCTTTAGTCCTGACCAGGCAAATGAGATTATTACCTCATGAGAGAGAGAGAGAGAGAGAGAGAGAGAAAGAGAGAGAGAGAGCGAAAGGGAGGGTTGAATGAGGCTTGTGTGAGGTGGGTTGTACTTTCATTCGAGCAGTCACGGTACTTTTTTCCCGTTACTTGAGGATTGACGAGCTCCGTCCTGCTCCCGGACTTTAAACGCGTCAAGAAAATCGCCAAAACTAAAACCACCTGGGCTTTAGAGATCATTTTTCGTCAGGCAGGCACGCGCACATCAGAAGCCGATGCGGGATTGTCTGCGTGAGAGTTTCTGCGTGGATTTTAAACCGACATGCTGGGTTTAACGTTTGAGTGATGCGGCGGTGAATTCCTGTCAGGAGGGAAATGAATCGGCGCGCGGGAGCGATCGCGTAACTGTTGCTGCGGGAAAATGAAGAGATAACTCCAATAATCCGCGTGAGTAATCTGTTATCATTTTCACCAAAGATTTATCAATGCCTTATTGTAATTTAAGAAAGTGTCATGAGTTGATCTCCACGTTTCTCTTGATCCTTTCGAAAGGGATGTTGGTGGGATCAGATGGCAGGTTTCTATCTTGAACTGTCTCTTCATTCATTCAGCAACGATCTCGCAGCAAACTGCATTTATTATAGCCTACTGAAAAACATTTATTACATTCGTTTGAGCCATCTTATTGTACATATCTGCACATGTAGTCATCCGAATCCAACCATCGTTTCATTTGTGAGTAAAGTTTATTGTTTTATAGTGTAAAACATACACAATATTTTAGAGGTTTCGTCAGCAGGTTGACAGATTCTGAGGCATTAAAGTTTTCAGCTTCATTCATTTCCATTAAGGGCATAATGTAACTCATCCATCAGTTAGAAGAATGAAGTCTAAATTAATTGTCTAATATATCAAGCTCCTTTACAAATACGATCGCATTATTATTCTGCTCAATCATAATTTTCCGTGTAACGATTTATTTATGCATGCACCGAGCCTTTTGAGATGCTGTGGCGATTTTCCACACTGTTGACTTTATTATTAGATTCATATGTTTCTCAGGATTTATTTGTTTAAAGCTTGAATAATGAGCTGGTGACGTGCTGTTGGCGTAATGAATAGCTCGGTGAGACTCGAGCCCGTTTGGCATCTGTGTTCAGTTGACACGGTTCATACGGGGCGAGAGAGAGAGAGAGAGAGAGAGAGAGAGAGAGAGAGAGAGAGAGAGAGAGAGAGAGCGTGCGTGCGTGCGTGCCTGTGCGTGTGTGCAGGTTTACAAATGTCCTCACTAATATAGTGAAATATCATAACACCCACTTGTCCAGGACATTTTACAGGTCCTCACTAGATAAAAAAAAAGCTCATAAAGCATGCAAATCATGATTCTCTTTAAATCTACCAAGCATGCGTGTGATGGGATAGAAAACAGCATTAGCCTGATATAAAATCAATGAATGTCTATGAAATGACCTCACTAAGAAACAAATGTGTTTGTGTGTGTGTGTCTGGAACACTGGATGATGTCATGAACGATCAAGTTTCGGTAAACAGAGGCTTCATTAGTCAGAAATGATCCAGCTGAATGCATATAAACAGGATACAGAGCTTTGCAATCAGTCTTTGTAATTTAACTCTCTGTCATCGTACAGAATGTGTCATAGTGACGAAACCCTGTGACATTGAGAATCCCTTCAGGCTTGCTATCTGAAATGTATTTCTTATTTACAAAGTAATGGAGCAAGTAATGTAGAATTCATCTTTGGGGAAATTTGCAAAACAAGCTACTAAATTAATTGGGACACAGCTAAAATTTGAAATGCACTGTGAATTGTCTAAATGTATGACCTGAATATACAAAGATGACTGAGCAGTAAGGTTACCCACCATTGATGTTGTGCACTAGTGTAGTTATACCCTAAGGTCATAAACCACTGAGATGATTCATCAAGTTTGTACACTAGTGTTGTGTACTTGGTTGTGTTTCACTTGTGAAACAATTGGGAAGTGAGGTATTGGGAAGCATTAATAAAGTAAAGAATCTCATTGTGATGCTTTGACCAGGCACTTTGGTTAGTTTAGTTGTGCATGGGTGTAATCTTGTAATACTTTCCAGTCCACTTGACATCACAGGTTACCTGTTAAAGCTTTAAGGAAACTTCTGTTTTTATGTGGACATCTTTTAAGAAAGTTTTTAGGCATTAATAAAGTAAAGAATCTCATTGTGATGCTTTGACCAGGCACTTTGGTTAGTTTAGTTGTGCATGGGTGTAATCTTGTAATACTTTCCAGTCCACTTGACATCACAGGTTACCTGTTAAAGCTTTAAGGAAACTTCTGTTTTTATGTGGACATCTTTTAAGAAAGTTTTTAGGGTTGTAAAACTGTCTCGGGACAGTTTAATAGCGGTTGTGTCTTGTGTGCTCTGTTTTTCAGCACAGTGGAAGTATTATGAGCATCATGCTGCTATAAGCACTTCTGACCAGTAAAGCGTATCAAATGGGAGCCGCACTCTATGACATGGTTTAAAGAGCCCTAAAGCAATAACACTGAGGTCCTGATCTTCATTCGGCTTATGTTGGACTTGTGAACTCTGACCCATACATACAGCTTCAGAGGTTTAAGAACTTTCTCACATGACTTGCTAAGAGAGGGTGATGAAGATTTGTGCGCATATATGTGTGGAATAGTGAGGATTTTATTATGTGCCGCCGGGTTGTTTGAAGGTTTGCCGTATCAGGCTGTGTGGTATCTGGGTTTAGACATGACTGTATTCATATGCACAGTGGACACCTTAGGGAACACATTTCAGCATTAGCCGTGGGTAGCGATGCCTGAAATGATTTCCATTCACACAGCCCGGCAGACGGAGATGGAAGGAGAGAAAACCTGCGAGGTAGAGAGAAGCTGAGATTGAGAGAGAGAACAACTCTGGTGAACAGCTGGAGAGAGACCAAGATGGACAGATACACAGGAAGTAAAGCAGCATCACAAGACTGACGGGACGAAAACAAGAAGTTTTTACAATGTAGAGTAAAAGGTTTTAGTGTGAATTTATTATAGTTTATTCCTGGCTACAAGGTAGCATGCATTTCATCATAGTTGTTAAAAGGATAAAAAGTGAAAATTCCAAACCTGACTTTCTTCGGCAGAAAACAAGCCATATTTTGAAGAACATTGACACCATTAAACTCCATTGACATCAATTGTATGGACACAAAAACGTTTCTCAAATTATCTTAAATCAAAAGAGGGTGAATAAATGATCATAGAAATTTAGTATTTTTTTATACTGTCCTGATTGATATTAGTTTAAGGTTTAAATGTTATTTAAGGTTAACATGTAATGTTGATCTAGGCTTTAAAGGAACAGACTTGTTTTGTTTGTTTAGAGGGAGTGTGGGTTATGAGAATTTTTTGAAAATTCGGTCTGTATGGCATGGGTTATGGCAAAAACAGTAACTTGGTTTTTATAACTTAGCTTAAAGTTGTTTAATATGCTGAAAGAGAGAGAACATGGTTCTTATAGACCATTTCTTAAGTCGTAAACAATGCTGGTCCAACACTGGTTAAGAAGAACGTTCTGTTTCAGTTTTTAATCGCTGCACAAACGTTTGAACGAAATACAACCTACAGAACATTTATAACCAAATCAAATGTAAAACAAATATCTTTAATTATATATGTATGATTTAAAATATAAAAAAGTGCTTCTCGACCAGAGTTTACATTTTGCGAAGTGGTCTATATTTTAGTGTGAAGCCGCAGAACTTTAATTTAAATTAATTTTAATAAAATCTCAATTTTGTGGGTAATTTCTTAAAGGTGGAGAAAAATGTACTCATACCACAACATGTTTTGCACTAATATTTTGGGGCGATGAAGGTTGACCACCATTTCGACAATGTCTATGAAGGCGTAACGTTATTAGGTCAACGCACACTCAATTATTTATGTTTGACCAACCTCGCAACAAGCTAAATGTTTTATACCTGCGAGTTAAAACCTCATTCTCTCTTGCTCGTAAAATGTCACATGTCAAGCTCACACAAAAGGCAATTTGCCACCTGTGAGCTTTAAGAAGCCCTGTTATACAGTGTAGATGTTAGACATTCAGGGTTGTCTATCTGCCAGCTGTATGAATAAAACCTAAATGATATTCACCTCTCTGCCAAGTACATGGGTTCTGATGTGTGAAGGAAAGCGCTAGGCCGAGCCAGATGTCTCCAGCATGCACCTTTAACTCAGTCAGACCCAAGAAGTCTTCTGATTCATCTCTAATCAGCTTCTGTCCACCGGGACTCCCCCGGGACGACTGCAGCAGGGGAGGCTGAAGTTTAGAGCTCAAACAGAAAGAGAACATTCGAGGGGGTCGGGCTCTAGGGTGTAATAGAGTGCTAATGTATTTGGCTGAGACGTTTGCAGGCCCAGACAGGGTTTAAGGGTTAAGAGAGCTGTTTAGAAGAGACCTGTAGCCTTTGGAGGAACACAAAGAGTGTTCAATGATGTAGACTCTGGATGTGCTGTAGAGACGGGTTGATTTAGGAAAGAGATGAGACGTGGTCTGACAGGGATGTGAGAGAGGAAAAAGCTTAGGGCTTTAAAAACAGTATGCAGGATATTTGCAGATGTATATAGTGAATTCCTCTCTGATTGTTAAACAGCATAAAGTTAGAAACTTAGTTTTTACTGTTTTTAACATTATGACATCACAATTTTGTTGATGGAATCATCGTACACAAAACGATGAAACACAAAAAAGTAGAACCTACAGTAGATACTTTGTACCATACATTCATTTTCAAGAATGAAAAATAAAAAGTGCTATATTGGTTTATGTGAGAAACAAAAATGTAACGTACCATTTACCGATTATTGTTCTCATACCCAAACCATACCCCACTTCCAAGTTTTTCTCCAGTAAACTATTTGGCTGAACCTTTTTTCAGTTACATCCTTTCTGCTGATCAGGAATAGTCTTATAGCTACTCCTATGCATGTATTTTTCAATTCTTTGGCAAACTGAATGATTTATAGAGGTTTGCTAAGCCAAGTTGACTGGGCAGAGGTGCATTTTCATATCTTACTAACTGAGATCTGAACTTTCCCCCTCTCTGATGTATAGTAGTGAGTCTTGTGTGAACTGGAAACCATCAAATGACTTTTTTCCGACCCTAACAGCGGTACAAAATATTTATTTCAGATTTTTGCAAAAAGCTCAGCATTGCTGTCACTATGGTGTTATGATTGCTCAGTGTTCAGTGTATGTGTGTGGAAAAACAGCTTTTTTTATTCACTTCAAAAATAACGTCTAGAAGCCTTTCGGAAGAGATGTTCCTTCACGAGCTATTTAACACAAGTTTATCTAAAGACAGTTTTAGCGACAACAACATAAACAAACGTTATGTCGCCCAAACTTAACTTCTGTTAGACCTCAGCAAAGAACCAACGACTGTTGAGTAGCTTTAATTTAATGAATTCACAATAAAATGTTAATATTAAATGTATATGAATATAAATAAATATAAAATATATTGTTACATTAGCCAGACCGATAAGCAAACACAGACTGGAAGTTGATGTTATATTGTATTATTGTGATTTGTTTTGTGTTTAGTGTGTAAAAATTGTGATATATATTTTCTTTATATGCATTAGACATTTTCATTGGCATTGCACATGATATTAGTGATAGCAGTATTAGGAGTTTCTACATACAGAATGCCTTTTTTCTCGGTGGAAGTTTTTTCCCTAGAAATGACTCATCCCGTATATGATTCTGCCTGCATGTATTTGTCACATAGCTGGATAATATGAACAAATATTCTTTTAAATAAAAAGTATTGCAGAATACAGCCTCATGAATTTTCACAGTTCATTGGCAGGTGTGGCAAAAGTTAATTTTGGACTCTACTTGCGTATGAGAGGTTTTCTTCTGCAGAGCCGGGGAGCTAGTTTTCCACTAGAGCATGAGATCAGTTTTGTGGTGAAGCACCATGGTGTAGATAAGCAGATTTCCAGCTTTCTGTCAGCTGTCTCCCTACTGCCAACTTTCTGTTGTCAGTGGTGGAAGAAAGTATTTTGGCACAGAGGTGACGCCTACATCATTACTATAGCAACCAATGTAGATCTGCCAAAAAATGATTGCAGTACACGATCTGATTTGATAACTTTCAAAGAATGACAGTCAAGGCTGTAGATTTGCATGTGAACAACAGTGTGAGCAGTAGGGATGGGCACGAGTAATCAAGTAATGTGATGATCGATCATGAAAACAATGATCTGGTTTGAAAAATACAGAGGAGATGATGCTTCACCTCACCTTTCTTTTAAATGTATTTTCAAAACCATTGATGATTTCATATCAGTGTTGTAATAAAAATCTTTTCATTTTCCCAGACAGGGATTATCTTAAACCTGGAAATTGAAGTAGTTTTAACAAACACACCTTACTAAAAACATTGTGTGCATTTTGAGACAACACAAAGGCACTGATGTATTTTGAGATACACTGTATTGCCAAAAGTATTGGGTCACCCTATCTAATAAACAGGTTTGATTACTTAAGTAATTTCCATAAGTACAAATCTGAATGCTGCAGCATATCATGATATTCTATGGAATTGTGTGCTTCTAATTTAATAGCAACAGTTATTAAGGGGTATTTTCTATTCCATCATGACAATGCCCCTGTGTGTGAGACAAGGTTCAGAAAGAAATAATTTATTCAGTCAGTGTGGAAGAACTTGACTGGTCTGCATAAAGCCAAGTCCTGAACCCAGCTGTAGAAAACATTTCTGTCTGCCATTGATTGGATACAGAAATTATTAAAAATATAGTTAAACTGACACCTCAACGACGTTCCGCATTCAGTTTTAGATTTTAAGCTGCCTTAGCTGTATGGCAAATAAATGTCATACAACCCTTGAAATACATCCATAACACCTTTCATTGATTTACAGCTTGATGCGTTGTCCGTCCTGATAGAGTCTGAATGAGGTGCTGGTCTGGTTTGACCTCCGGTTTGTTCACACTCGCTGTGTTGTGAGTGTTTTCAGACCATTACACTATCCCCAGGTCTCAAAGCACAATCACCCTGTCATTCACTCCTATATTGTTGTTGTGTTCCGTGACCTTACAGCTCATGTTTTTTACAGTGTGATATTTTGTTGTTTGATGTCGTGGCCTAGAGTTCAGATCAGTTCTGAGAAGTGAAGCGATGAAACTCTTTTTCATGAATTTAGAGAAATGATAAAATGACCTATATTAAGGTTGGTACAATAGTCATAAAGCTACGAAAGACACAGTTGCGACTGTGTCATTCTGCTCTACCATATCTCCAGAATGTATACGTTTCAAAAGATGTAGATTTCATAGATTTTTCATAAAGCTCATCTCAATGCATCTCAGATAAACTCACTTGCACCAGAATTTTGCCACTGGCGATACAGTGATGGTTTTAGATGGTAGTCCTGAAAATGTACCTAAAATTTACCATGTACTATGATAGTACTGCCATGCATCTACAAAAAAGATTACAGAATTACATTCATTTCTTGTCCAAGTTTTAATCTAAATTTATCACAGTTTTACTCTTTGTATGATTTTATATGACTTGCAAGACTATGCAAGTTAGGACTATTTGCCCCTGAGTCTTTAGACTCTTGCAAAGCAAAAGATTGAATTATGTGCAGTAGTTTTATATACACACGCAGACATCATTCAATAAAAAGATGAGCTTTTGACATCACGACACAACCAATAACTACCGGTGATGATAAAAACAACAGCATAAATAAAGTCAGGCAACAACAAAACAATAAAGCTATAACGGCGCATAATTTATTCATGCTGCAATATTTGCTGAGAGGTTGCAAATCAGCATAATTTTTCAGTATGAAATTGTTAATACATAGACGTCTGTGTGGGACATTTGAGTAAATATTGTTGGACCAACATGTGGTTTATTGGGCTGTTATCAAATATCAAATATATTACATATTATGTGCTGAATTGATATTTGAATTGAATTAATTGCAGTTAATCACAAATATGTCAATAATTACTGCGAAAATTCCCCAAATAACAGATCACTTGCCAGCCTTTGTGTACTGTAAGTAGCTTTTTCAACATGGAATAAAGTATTTTTTAGCACAATTTGATCTTATAAAACTAAATTTATGGTACAGTTGTTGTCAAATTTAATAGTTGATCAGAAATGTGTTGTTTTATTATAACCTAAGCAAGCGGTATAAAGAATATTTCTGCAGTCTACCCATTCAAGCAGTTTGACCTTGGTCTTGCATAGCAGCAGTATAGAGATGCCGCAATTTAATGTGGTTTACCTAGAAGGATGACTTTCTTTAAAAGAGACTCAGGTGACATTATCAAGAAGAAAATCAGAAAATTCCACTGAATTAATTTTAATGGAACGCAGCATAACAAATTTCAGCATCTCTGTGCATGATTGCCATCACAGGTGCTTTAGAGAGGGTCTGATGGTTGATATGGGTTAATCACTAGAGTCATTAGTATGTGGAGCCCTGACGCCCTCTGATTACACCTCATGCTGTGTAATGAATTACACTGCTGTCATTGGCAGTGTTCACTCTTTGGGTTTCACCTCAGGTCAGGTGACACTGAGATACACGATGAGAAAGAATGGGAGAAAGAGAGATGAAACAATTGGTTCAGCCAAAAATAAAGATTCTGTTATTTTTTACTTGCCTTTTTTGTTTCAAACTAGTTTTTGAAGAAACTTAAGCCATGTTTAAAGCACCAGTGTTTAACTTTTGCCTCTCTTTCGCCATCTTGGAAGCCATTGAGTCATATTCTATAATGTACGTGGATTGAATGACGTCATACAGACATTTCCTGTGAAATTGTTCCTGAAAAGCTCAAATTATAAATCATTTTTACCGTTGTGCATGTGGTAAAGTCAGAAGACTGTTTTGAATACTGATTTTATATGCACTTAATAACTGATTCCTGTTTTAACCCAGCTGGAAGCATTATATGTTGCAGCTGGAAGCATTATATGCTCTCTCATTTGTGAGTTGCTTTAGATAAGAACATTTGCTAAAAAATGTTTTTAAGGCAGAAGCCCTTTATTTTGTCTTTACTGTGATGTTTGCTAACATCTCGTAGGGGGTTGGTGTCTATGACAGGAGACTTACTGGAAGTGTGCCGCCCGTCAGTGATCAGTGACCCGTCAAACAATCATGCTTTGGGTGGCTCTTGAAAGCATGCTGCGTGATTGAACGGCTTGTCAGGGAAACTTAGTAATTTTAAAATATTTAGAAATGCAAAAGAGTGTCCTAGCATCAAAGTGGCTTTGATGAGAGGTTTAGCTTGACAGAACATTTCTGAATAAAAGGTTGTTGCACATTGATAGTAATGGGTTTTAGCTTGAGATGTCAGCAATTGCCATTGATTTCTTATTTGCCTGTGAAGAGAAAAGAGCAGTACGCTATTAAGCAGGTGTGTTTGGTTGATATTATAGTCCACAGGAACGTCAATGGCCTTCTTATCCCTTTGCTGAAACCTTGTGATGCCAGTCACTTTGCTCCATTACCCTTCACCGTGTGAAAAAGAACGAGATGGCCCTTGAGGAAAGAAAGAAACAGATTCTCATAGTTCAAACACAATTCATTAGATTAATTGCAGATGAAGGTGATGAATTGGACTTTGGGTATCTTAAGTAGCTAATGAGTCACCGTATAGCCCGCAGGAAAGAAAAAACACAAAAAAAGATCTCTTTAATATCTTAATTGTTTCTTGTAGCAACAAGTTAAATGATCTGAAAATTGAGACTTTTGAATGTCTGTGTTGCCGTGTTGGTCATCACGAGCATAAAAACGGCCAGAAAAAGATGATTTTTTTTGTACATTTGCATAAGTAACTTAAAAAAGTAAAGATTTTGATGGTGCGGTTTTTAACCTGTCAAACTTACATTTCGTGTGAAATCAGACTCCACACCTCAAATTAGGAATCATTATTTTAAGCTTACCCTTGTGTATCAGGATAAGCTAAGGAGACAGTGTTTTAATGTTTTGTTTATTTTTAACCAACCGATAAGTTACAGATTGCGGCTTTAAACAGCAATAAAGAAATCTCTCTTTCTTTTTGGGGTCAGTAAATGCTAATTAAAGCCCCCATGTCATTGTCATTCTGATAGCGGTCGTGCAATTTGATAGCAAGAGAGATCAGAAGAAATGGGGCTCTATGTGAGCATGTATTTGAGAGATAACAGTGTGGATATAAACTCTTTGCTGGTGGGTTTGTGTTCAGGAGCTTCGCGTCTGCTGGGTAATTTTGACAGCAGGAGGCAGCTTGTTCAGAGGTCTTTGGATCATTCAGGAAATCCAGCAGCTTTGTACTTCGATATCAAATGTTACAGCGAAGGATGCATAGACCCCCGATAATAAAGCCCTGCCCACCCGTCTGCTCTTCTTAAGAAACACAATCTGAAGAGTGTTGGTGGAATAATGAAACATTACAGGCAACACAATAATGATAAAGGCCCATCAAACCTATACCACTGGCTGTTCAACAGCAGGAAGGATTGCAGGTTCAATCTGTTTTTCAGATGACGTGAGATTATTTAGTCCCTATGAAGCTGTTTGTGAATATGGAGCTAATGGCAGTGAACGCGGTTGCTGAGTGCTGTTAAGGCGTGCGGTTAATAGAAAACACACCCGCTTCATGAATGAAATGCGAACGATACAATCTGTTGAAATCTAAGAGTGCTTTGCTGTCTCTACACCGAATGCTGCATGCTATTTTTATTTTAACTAGTATACATATTTTAAACTATTGGATGCTGTATTGCCTGTGAACATGATATGCTGTTTTCTATATACACCGATCAGTCATGACATTATGACCACCTTCTTAATATTGTGTTGGTCCTGCTTTTGCAGCCCCATATATGCAACAAACTGTGATGCACTGTGTGTGTATTCTGAAACCTTTCTATCAAAACCAGTATTAACTTCTTCAGCAGTTTTAGCTAGCTTGTCTGTTGGATTGGACCACACAGGTCAGCATTCGCTCCCCACATGCATCAATGAGCCGCCCATGACCCTGTTGCTGGTTCACCACTGTTCCTTACTTGGACCACTTTTGATAGATACTGACCACTGCACACTGGGAACAACAAGAGCTGCAGTTTTGGAGATGCTCTTACCCAGTCGTCTAACCATCACAGTTTGGCCCTTCTCAAACTCACTCTAATCCTTACGCTTACCAATTTGTCATGCTTCTAACACATGAACTTTCAGGACAAAGTGTTCACTTCCTGCCTAATATATTCCACCCACTAATAGGTGCCGTGATGAAGAGATAATCAGTGTTATTCACTTCACCTGTCAATGGTCATAATGTTATACCTGATCGGTGTATTTTATTTTCTGTAATCTGAATCAAGTGTTTTTGAGCAAATAAGGATAATCTGTGAGACAGAATGCCAGACGATAGTTCATTTTATCTGGAGCTGACCTGATTGTAAACAGCGTCTCTATACGACAGGTGGTGGGAAGAGTAAAAGGGATGCGTCATGTCATTTGAAAAGGACAATCCTTTTAGATTATGTTTGAAAAAACAAACTTTTTTTATTTAGAATATCAGGCACAGATGAATCATTCACAATAAAGCAAGGAACAAGGTGAAAGGTTTATGAATCAAATGTATAAAATATGAGTTTCAAATTTGTGTTGGCTTCTATTTTTTAGCATATGAAAATCAGCAAGTTATTATAAATTATTTAATATATGTGACCAGTCTTAAGTAGCACAAGAACATTTTTAGTAATAGCCAAAAATATACTGTATGGGTCAAAATAATTCGATTTTTCTTTTTTTGCCAAAATTCATTAGAATATTAAGTAAAGATCATGTCCTATGGAGATATTTTGTAATATTCCTACCGTAAATATATCAAAACTTTATTTTTGTGAGTAAAATGCTATGCTAGGGACTTCATTTGAAAAACTTTAAAGGCAATTTTATTACTAAAGACTGGTTTTGTTGTCCAGGGTCACATATTGTAGTAGATTCTACAAGATCATCAAAATTACATTTTATGCAGTGTGTAATGTTGCTGTGTTTGAAAGTAAGCAGTCTGCCAAGTTGTAAATCTGAAGGGGAACGAATAAAAAGTTATTGGCTTGGAAAAAAGGGAGTCGACTCTGAATCACGCGAACGAGTGACCTAGTCTGATTCTCTAATCGCAGTGTATCTACGTCAATAGAAATAGTCCCCGCCTGCCCGCGAAAACTTGAACACACGTGATAAACCAATCATAGCAGACTAGACCATTTGACCAATCACATCAGACTACGCTAGCGGAAAGGCGGGGATTAGAGAGATGAATCGCGGAATGAATCATTTGAGAGTCAGTCAAGAAGTAAGGTAATAAAAACTCCTTATTATTACGAAAAGTTTTGTTTTTACACCATGTATGTACATAAACCTGTTGTCGGACACTCCATAAACCAAAGTAGGCCCTTAAAAATCACAAGCTATTTACTCTTTAAAACAATAACAATGTATTATTTTTTATATTTTGAAATATATATATTAAATGATTTAAAAGGATCATATATTTTATGTGCGTAAGGCAGTTTTTTTTGCTTATTTTGCTTACTCTCTAGGCTTTCTCTGTGGTCGGTTGGGCCGCTTTGGTCCACAGCATACAAACATGAGTACAATCTAGTTGAACGAGCTCAGTTTCACATCAGGATGCAGCTCATGACACAACATAAGTATGCTTTGCATTCTCAACGTAAGGGCTGTTAATAGAAGGCATTAGCATGAACGGTCTTCTGTTAATCGGTTTACTCTTTCAAGTCAACTGTTGTGGTGGAGGAGCAGTTTGAAAAGAGTCTTTTATTCACATTTATCAGCTATTCAAAGTGTCAGCATGCTTATAGCTACCTGAATAATACCACATCCCGGTAACAGATGGCACAGACATTTAAAGGTAACACCAATTGCTCCCTTGAGTACATACATCCACAAAAACGCAAGACGTATGATAAACAGGACTATGCTCCTGTATATTTCTGTAGAATGTTTCTTGAATATTATTACATCTGTCTGTCTTTTTGCCTTTCTCTGTATGTCTGTCTGTCTACCTCTGTTATTCTTTGTCTGTTCTTTTGTCTCTCTGCCTGTCTGATTGTCTGTCTGTCGTTCTGTTTGCCTGCCACTTTGTCTATCTATCTCTCTGTCTCTATCGGTTTATCTGTCTGTCTTATCTCTGTTATTGTTTGTATGTTCTTCTGTCTCTCTGTCTTTCCATTTGTCTCTCTGTCTGCCTCTGTCTGTTTGTTTCCTCTGTCTTTCTGTTTGTCTGTCTGTCTCTGCCTGTCTCTCTGTTTGATTGTCTGTCTGTCTGCTTCTGTTTTTCTGCATGTCTCTCTGCCAGCCTGTCTGTCTGTATAACTGTCTGCCTCTTTGTCTGTTTGTCTATCTTTCAGTTTGTCTATCGCAATGCATTTTTTTGTGTTTTGTTTCTCTTCTGTCTGGTGATCTTGTTTTGCTGGGCTGTAATGGGTGTCATTTGGTATCTCAAAAACAATCACACTGTTGTCTTAGGTTGATCCTGCTGTACTTCACTTTCACTAAAAGTAAAAGAAATGAATATAGAGAGGATATAGAGACTCCGATGTCTCCCATTGTAACCACGTTTTTAACTTTTGATACCATACAGTGGAAGTGGACTCTTGTTGCCATGACTGTTAAATAGGACTCGAAAGGACTTTCAGCTTGAGATTGTGTGTATTATTGTTTGATTAAAGGACACGGGCTAATGGAATAAAAATGCATGTTGAAAGCACATGATGAATCCTGCCTCAAAGAGAAGTTAGAGACATGTCCTCCATTACTGAATCGCCTGCCTCTGTGTGTGGGTATACATGTAAACAATATGCAAAAATATATTGTATGCTTTCAGTGTACAAACATGCAAAGCCTGTTTTCTGTTTGTGTGTTAAAGTTTTTTCTTTTTATGCTTACTTATTGATGACTTTAAACAGTTTGCAGAATTGCAGTATTCACATTGCACGTGTAAGCAGTGTGCCGCCCATTAGCAAAAGCAGCGCCGCACGTAGCGTTTCTGTTTGTGCTCCGTGTCGTGCGCTGAACTCAGCAGAAAATACAGTAAATATGCTCTGTCAACCTATTTATCAAGACAATCTTTTGCAATACAGGCTTTTATGAAGCAACATGAAATAATAGAGTGAGCTACTACTTATTGTTTGAAGAAAATATGTTAAGCTTTATGCAAGTTGCACACGCAGTGACAGGCACACAGCGAGTGTTTTATATTTAGTTATAGAAACACCAGTTTAAGCATTTTCTATTTATACTTTATTTATCATTTTGATGTTAATGTGGCCTTCCTCATGTAAATGAGATTCTGTCATATTTTTGGAGGAGAGTCATGTTTTTAGACTCATCACTTATTAAAACTAACCATGGTTTAACTATAGTAACCATAGTTTTTTAGTTTTATTAGTAACAATTATTGTCTAATTATAATTTAACCATGATATTTGTTGTAAAACTATGGTAACACAAATGGTAAAAACACAGAAAACATTTTTACTACAACTGTATTATAATAAAACTAGGGATTATTGGCGCACACGTATTATCTTCCGATATTGGCTTATGAATTAAATATCGGACAGATATAAACAATTGCGCCGATATGCTTTGCCGATGAATTGTTTTGCTTTTTCTATGACTGATGTTACCCTCAAGCCCATTTTTGGATATGCCTTGATAGAAAAAACTTAGAAACACACCTTTTGTACTTTCTTTCTTAAAAGTTTATCCATATCGGTTGAAATAACTTGAAAAATAATGGCATACCAGATATCGGCAAAAAGAAATTTCCGGCCAGAAATATTTATTCAATCCACCCACCATTGTCAGGTGTAGCGGAAAGTTAATTTTGGACCTTGCTTTTGCTCTTCAAAGCTTGACTTCAAAGCCGAGAGAGTGTTAGCAGGTTGCCTGCGTTTCTCCTTCTTGTTGCGTATTGTCACAGATGTTGAACACTAAAAGTGGGAAACTATCATTTTCACCCATCAGACTCCAGAGACTGCCTTACGGTCTTTTGGGAATAGAGAATCTGACAGTGGGTGTGACGCGGTCTGATGTTGTATTTAGATGACTGTGTTGACGCGCATCAGCATACGGTTGTAAAGCCGTTTCGGTGGCTTACGGCTGCCGCGGGCGCATCGTACAGACTGTGAGTATGAATGGAGGTGACAGATCAAATGGAGACACTCGGTTTTTAAGCATATCTCTACATCATCCTCGGCGTAAGCAGCCACTGCTAAGACAGCCAGTCACACGACGGGACACGCATAAATGAAGGTTCTAATCCCACATGTGTCTTTATTTATACAAAGTTGAGTATTATCTGTTCTCTTGCATCAGGCAGAGCAGAGTAGATTAAACCCTCATTTCAGAGAATGGTTTTAAAATGAGGATTGTCTTTGAGTATTTATAACTACAGTCCACTTTCTGTCACACCTGACATTGGCAGTTGACTTAATGGATTTCACCACACAAAACATACGTCATGCAAAAGCAGGCCTTTTCATTCACCGGCGCAATTGCAGAAATGGCGTATTGTCACTCATAATTTATGTTTTTTACAACCACAAGTGTACAATAAAGGGAGGCTTTCTGGCCTTTGTACCGTTGGACCACCCTCATGCAAAATAAAACAGTTTTTCTAGGTCACTGATATGACTGGAGTCTCCATGTCATGTGGGTGTAAATCTTTTTAAAGGATTAGTTCTCCAAAAAATGAAAATTCTGTCATTTCCTCAATCTCGCGTTGTTCGGAAACCTGCATGACTTTCTCTCTTGCAAACACACAAGAAAAGTTTTGAAGATGTTAATGGTGTCCTTTCTCATACAATAACCATCACGGGGTAACCAGGGGCAATGGAGCTCCAAAATGGACAAAATGCACCATAAAAATGTTCCATAGATGTTGCCTAAACCCTTTTTTTTGAAGTCTTCGGATAGCTGTGGGTGAGAAAGTTTGACGGATGCTCTCATGTTAAACTAAACTTTGGTTTGTTAACCGCTTGGCTTGGTGCTTTACAACACACACGTGTCTTAATAATTAAAAAAGTATTTTTTTTTGTGTGTGTTACAGATGCATCTAAAGTTAGCTTTGTGATTTGTTGTAAATATGTAAAGTGCAACACGGTTATCGGGTGATTTCTGTGTTCTCGGCCCATCACTAATTCTAACTGACCTTTAAATTAAACTCTCTCTCTTTCTATCTCTCTCTCTTTCTATCTCTCTCTCTCTACCTCTCTCTCTCTGCAGGTGGGTTGGACGTGGGCAGTAACTGAAGATGAAGAGGCGCTGGTGGCGATCTGGCTGTCTGGGCTCTGTGATCGGCCTGTTTATTTTCTTCATCCAAGTTTCGGCTCAAAACACTGAAGGTGAGACACGCTTGCGTTCATATATCACTCAGGTTGCTGACAGAACATCATATATTCTCTTTAGCACGTTTGCGAAATAAAAGAAACCCTTTCTCAAGGATTCTGATGTTTATTTTATCCCTAAAGTTGGTGAAATGGGATGTTACGGCCCAGCGTTTACACTTCGAGCAAAGTCGGAGAGATAATTGTATCTTGTATCTGTGGCAGCGGTTCACAGATCAGTCCCTGCTTGTTCTCCGCACACCTCCATTACCAGAGGAGCTGGATACAGCCTCTCCAAACCGAGTTTCAGATTATGTATGAATTATCACACCATGTCTCCCAAAGACAAACTGACAAGCGTAATACAAATTTGAAAACGTTGCTGGAAATGCCGCGAGGCTGAATTGAAAGAGAGGGAAATAAATTGTGCCTATTGTCTGACTGTTCAGATTAGCTGTTGAGGAGAAAACGTTTGTGGGCGTCCATTGTTGACATTTTCAGATGTATTCGTTTGTTAGTGTGAGGTTTACTGTCATGGATTTTTTTGTTATTTGAGGAGCACAGTGTGGGTATTTCAGATGTTTCTGCTGATGAAAGTATGAGAGATGGATGTGTCTTTATTATCCAGGACATTAAAGCTAAAGATGTCGAAAATGCAGGACCTGGTCACTAAAACCAAACTTTTTAGAAACTCTGCTTTCAGTGTTGTCGTGTGGATGGTGAAATTTGGCCTATGACGTTGGAATGCGTGCCGCTATCTCCTTTATTTGACGTCAGATTCCTTGCTTCGGACTGGCCAACACAGCTTTATGGTTAGAGTTATATCGCCACCTGTTAGTTTGGCATGCTCTTGACAGCGCTTCTTAGTGTGTTTTTGCGGTTTCCGGTTATAAAAATACCCGTGTACATGTGGACTAGGCCTCACTAATACTCATACTGTTTAGCTTAAACAGAAGACTGCAAGGGTTTAAAACAGAAGCTTTCTTTGGCTCCTATTTGATGCTGCCACCCTTTAAATCACTCTGTCTGTTTCACTTCCTTTTTTCTTGTTTACCTGTAACTTATACACAAGATAGGGTCTATATCTACTGTCTAAAAGTAGTAAATGGGTACAGTTTGAAAGCGTGGGAGTCCATCTCAAGGGACGGGTGGGATATCCACTCCACCTGTTTTATGCTGTCAGTGTAATTAAACTCTGTTAGATATCTGCTGTGAGGCGAGCCATCAGAGTCAGCCTGCAGGTGCAGTGTGGGATTGGAGTCAGTCTTCTCTGTCTAATTGAGAAGTCGAAAACGTGTCTCGAGTCTCATGTCATGTGACTAAAGTGACGGGCTGTTATTTAAAAAGCTTTAAAAGCCATTGAGTTGTATCAGTCTATAGTCTACATAAGGAGCTGTGTATGTGTGCGACGACTAGGCCACTTTTAGTCTGCATAAAGTGAGCGCATGACTAGTGCTAGTGCTTTTAGGTGCACAATGTGTTTTTATTATTTTGATGCGTTGCTCAGCTATTCCAGCTTTTTTCCCCACAATCAACCTAAATAATGTATTGAAATGTTTTATGTTCAACTTATACTTTCGGTCTTGCCGTTACATCAAAGCCAGTTCATGCATTGGAGATTTCGGTACAGTAATTTTACTGATCTACTACTGGTCTTCTTTCTAACCATTTGTTATCCATTTTACTGGTGTTGAAGTCTAGCATTGAGGTCACAGAATAATTTTCTGTAGTCACCTACATGAAAAATACTGTTATAAATTGTAGTATACTATCGTATTGCCATACAAATTTTACTAAAGTATACTATAGTATTCTGTGGTATTAACTGTAGTAAATGGTAGTATGTGTATGCTACAGTGTTTAATATAGTAAGTTTTTTGTAAAACTTTATTATTTGGGAATTTTACTTTAGTAAACTATAATATTTTATACGTGGGCAACAGCTTGTGGCGTACAGCTTTGACGCTTTCATTCAGGGCAGTGCATTATGGGATTGATTTATTCTTGAAGCACATATGCACTGCTGCTTTAGAATTTATCCCAAATTAATTCATCTCTGAAAACACCATAATGGAGGCAGAAAGCAAAGCTGTATTAACGTAGTGTCAGTGTATGTGACAGATGGGTTTTCTGTAAATATTTCAGTTCAACAGAAATAAACTCGTGTTTTTGCTGTCAGCTGTGTCTGTTTAACCTCTTCAGCGGCTAGAGGAAAGCTTTCTAATAATGTCATATGCCACTAGAAAAACAGATGGATATCTATAAATGCTAACGCAATATGGATGTTGTTCTTATGCAAAACATTTAAGTCCATCACCAGCCTGTTTTCTCTTTTGGGTCCCATTTGTAAAATTCAGCTTTATGAATAAGACCACATTCAGAAATGTGTTTAAAACCATCAAAAAAATGTGTTTAAAAAATCATTATGGAACCTGCTTAAAGTAACAGTTGACCCAAAAACAAAACAATTCTGATCCCAGGTTCACATCCTCCTAGCTGCGAATCACGGATGCACTTCTTGCGATAGAGAGCAAATAGACAGTAAATTCAACAGAAGCTAAAAGATGGATAACACTTGTAATTGTGATGTTGTTGAGCTGTAATAATGTCGCAGTGAAGAGAGCACCTCCAGCTTGTTGTCAGTAATGGCTTTCTTGTAGTGTTGGGGGTGGAATTAGTTTGGTCACGTTCAATCGCTCAATGTCTGTGTGCGACATATCGCAAGAACAAAACCCCACATGTGCTCTCATCACCACAGCGACCGGAGAGCGCTTTTCCAGGTCCAATCTCTCATCATCTGTGCAGAGAGTGTATCAAATCAATTTTTCTCTCTGTTTGTCTGTTCCTCTCTTTTATGCGTTATGTTATATTGTTGTGGTTTAATATAGGAACTCTTGTCAGTTTATCACCTCATTCTCCTTTATTTCTTTCACTCCGCTGTAGTTGTCTGTCTTTGATCCCTTTCCCAGTGCATGCTGGGAGCTGGCGTGGTGTGGTTTTGTGATCTTAAGCTCTCTTCATTTTTACTTGTTTGTTGATCTGTTTATTTTTATTTTGCAGCAGCACCTTTTCTCCTTCACAAAGATTTCAGATGTTTTATTTAGTCTCCCAGCTGGGAAGAAAGTCGGCCATTGAATGGAGAGTCTGTATGTAATTTATCTGAGAGTGAAATTTGAGTTGATGTCAAAGGTTAAGAGTGTCAAATCTGTGTTGCTCTTAGCACCCAATTACATAAATATGATTATTTTATATGTTCTTATTGGTTGTCCTAAAAAATGGTCCCATCCAAAAAAAGCCATTGATTGAGTCAATGTTTTTACAATGTTGTTGTGATGTTTTTCTCAACGGGTGTAAGATAATTTGGAGGTTGTGTTTTTGTCTTGTTGCAGTGGACGTTGTGAGAGTAAAAGCTGGTGAACTATTTTAGTAAAATGCCTCAATATCCTTAAAAGGTTTAAGCTATAAAGATTTCAGAGATGGGCTGTGAGCAGATTAGGTGGAAACATTTACATTTTACATTTATGCATTTGGCAGACGCTTTTATCCAAAGCGACTTACATTACATTGTACTATACATTTGTACATTTTGTATAGTAAGCAAGTGGGGGTTAGGTGCCTTGCTCAAAGGCATCTCGGCCATTACCCGCCAGCCCTGAGAATCGAACCAGCAACCTTTTGGTCATGAGTCCAACTCTCTAACCACTGGGCCATGACTGCATATTGGCATATTGGATCATGCCAATAATACCTTTAAAAGAACCCAATGAAGAGAAAGTAGAAAACCTTTGGTAAACTTTGGACACTTCTGGTCCTGTGGACTTTTATAAAAAAATATAAATTCTCACTGACTAGTTTATTTCACATTTAAATACAGCTGCCAAAACTTGTAAGTAGTTATTTCAGTTAAAAAAAATGATGCATCAAATATGTAAATACAAAATAAAGGAATTTAAAATTCATATATTTTTTGATAGCTGACAGGTGAAATATGAACTTTTATACAAAAAAGTAGCAAATGATGAAGAACATGCCAAAGAAAGTTTCCAAAAAGGATCCCAAGACATTTTAATGTCTGTCTAAACCTTTATATAACAAAAAGAAAAAGGTTAAGTCTATATTATTAAAAAACAACCCCTGGGATATAACAGGGCCTTGAAGTTGAAGTAATGCCTAAATTAGCATGACTGTATCCTTTAGTTTAGCTCTTATTTTATACCGGTAACACTGCTGCTTGCTTTTGTTGCGAGATCCCACTTGAAACATATTTTGCTTTTGGTTCGGTGTAAATATTGCATATTTGGAGCACAAGAAAAAGGCAATGGAGAGAAAAGAGGCTTTTATGAATCAATAAGTCTCTCTTCATCTTTTTCTCTGTGCTGTCTGCACACTGGTTTCTGTCTGAATGGTTGGCTTTGTGGAGTGAATTACGAGAGCAGAGAGCAAATAACAGTCTTGTTCGTAGTTGTCTATGTGCTCTGCATGTGTCGTGTGTTTACTGAATGAACCTGAAATGTCATGAATTTTTATAAGGTTGACTTTTCATCAGGGCAGTTTATCCTGATGTGTGATGTAACCGTTGTTTGTTTACCAGTTGTGGTGTTGGAAACAAGTTGATCCTCTTTTGGTGTTAGCCTGAGTTGACTTTGTGTGGCCCACATGCATTTATAGATGTCTAATTTTAACTTTAATTTAATGATGAAGAGTGTTGCTTCTTGCCAACTGGACCAGACACACTCAACCAATGACAATGTAACACTTAACAATACATTTGTGGATGTTAATATTTGTTTACAGGTGTCTCATGATCAAACCTGTCACATGATCATTAAGTTTATCTTTGTGAATTGGGGTAAGGGGTCAGTTTTTTTTCATCCAGAGAAGATTGCAGCTTTAATGCAATGCATAAAACAAAAAATTAATAGACAATGTACCATATTTTTTACTGAATTTATTTATCTTGGTACTTTTTCTACATGCACTCATATATTCCAACATAATGAACATACAATAACTATATAGAAAATAATTAAAATACATTAATATAAAAATTTAAAATTTACATATGAATATATAATGCATGAATATAAAATAAATGTAATTAATATCAAATTTTAAATATACATATATAATAAAATATAAATTAATTAAAGCTGTAGAAATGTTTGATCATTGATTATTCATGGTAATGTATCAGTTTGTGTTTCCACTTTCAGGTCCTATGTAACCTGTTAAAAAACAATGATTTTTTCTCCCTGCCTAGTGGCACTAGTTGCACGGAAATTACACACTTCTTGACATCTTACTAAATTGAAAAACAAATAAATTGAAGGACATTTGCAAGGAAAGTTATCAGACAATCAGCAGCAGCAGAAATAGTTTCTTTTTTTGTGCTCATTTTGTCTGTTGTTTTAAAATATTAAATCATCGGTGTGATTTGAAAGGGTCTAATCAAGGTCTCATGCCGTTCGCTTAAACTGTTCTTTGTGTTCAATAAGACAGATAATTAGTCAGTCTTTGTGAAAAGTGTGACCAAAGACAAAAATCTCTCTCTCTCTCTCTCTCTCTCTCTCTCTCTCTCTCTCTTTCTGTGCTGCGCATCCTGACGTCTGTTAACTCAAGACGTTTGTGATTTTGGTTGTTTAATGAATGTTGCTTTGTTTTAGGCCAGACACTCTTTGATTAGCGTGCTAGATTATTTGCTCAAAGGATCCTCGCAGAAATATTCAAATCAGCTTTTGAACAAAATTCTTGTTAAAGGAGTAGTTCACCCCCAACAACATCTGTCGTTCATTCTTTCTTCCATGTAACATGTTTGGCAGAATATCTCGGTTTACGGTTTGGTCATGATAGGGTGGTTTCTCGGACAGGGATTAGACTAGTCCTAGACTAAAAGAAATGTAAGAGTTGTCCAAACTGAAAACAATATCTCAAAATACATCAGTGCCTTTGTGTTGTCTCAAAATGCACACAAGTAATGTTTTTAATACGGTATGTTTGTTAAAACTACTTAAATTTCCCAACTAAACTAAGGCCTAGTCTAGACTTAAACTAATCCCTGTCTGGGAAACCACCCCTAAAGATCTAAACATCTCCTGTTGAACATCTTTTGTGTTAATCATTCAGGAGTTTTCTCTTTAAAACCAAATGCTTTTATTCATTTATTCATGTGAGTGGGACAGGGACAACACTTGCAAAGCCTCCTGCCATCTGTACTGCCTACATTCTGCTGGTGGTCTTCTGGGAACATGAGGTGAACGGTTTACATTTTTGTGCACTTCTGTGACTATATACATGCTGTTCAGATACAATGCTGAAATGACCATGTCCACACGACGGGGTGAGAGCAGATACTCAGGTCTTCATCCAGGAGAAGATTTGGGTTTTAAAGCACTAGATTTTGACACAGAGCTCTGGGGAGATGCCACAGATGACCGAACCAGATGGAGATGTTTTCTCAGACAGGGAGAGAGGAGAAGCTCAACCACCAGCAAACGACACACAGATGGACTGTGGAAGAACCCGTGGCTCTTGTGTTGACATTGCGAACCTAAAGGACAGCCTTTTTGCTTAATTGAGGAATATTTGGATGAGGACAGCTTGGCATTTTAAGACCCAATAGAGGTCCGGATTAGAGATCATTTCAGATTATTTTTCAAAACCTGAATGATTGACTTTCTTCTATGGAACACGAAAGAAGAAGTGGGTTTATGTCGATACAACGGTAAAAAGTAAATGGGGTCCAGTGTTGTTTTGTTTATTTATTTATTATCTTTTGTGTTCCACGGAAACAGTCATGCAGGTACAATTTTTTTTTTTTTAAATGCATTAAGAGAAAAAATAAAGAGACAGAAATGAGACAATTGTTGACAGAGTTATAGAAAGTTGTCTTAACATAATAATCTTGAAGATTTGATTAGAAATAATTAATTTCGTATGTTTCAGATGTTTTGGTATTTTGGGATAGCGGAACATATTTTGAGATCTTGTTAAGATCTCTTCTACGGTTTTTGGAAACAGGAAACATTTTGCTCGGGAGAAACGGGATATCAAAATCTCAATTAGTTTGGCATGTAATGTCATTGCTGTCTAAACAAAGCAATGATACAGCCACAGAAAACATTTTGAGATCACTAAAGTTTTAAGTAAAATATATTTTTTTGTTTCATTCTATAAACTAGTGACAACATTTCTCCCAAATTCCAAACGAAAATAATGTTATGAAAATTCTATTTGCATTTATTTGATAAATTGAAATGGGACAAACTGGTCAAAATAACAAAAAAGAAAAACAAGTTCATATTCAACACATCACTAATGTTTTATATGTAGTAGGATCATTAGTTCACAAATGACTATATGATGGAATTAGCCAGATTTGTTTGCATCTTTGCATTCTCTTAGTCATTCACATTACTGTTGGGTGACCGTATGTCATTCCTAAGGTTTGTTTCTGTTTAAATTCAACAGACACTGGAGCGGAATTGTCACAATACATGCAGAAATGCTGATGAAAGGCAAAACTGGAGCGATTGTATGTTTAAGAGATCTAGTTTTTTTTGTGGAACACTTCTGGAGGAATTTAAGATGCCGTCATGCATGTGTGAGAGTCACAGAAACAGAAAGAGAGAGCAAGAAAAAGAGAAAGAGCAAAAGACAGACAGAAAAAAGACATTGTCACTCTTACATATACAGACAGAACAAGGCAGATAGACAACAAAAGGAAAAGGCATTCAAAAGCATTTCAACAAAAGCGATGCTATTTTTGCCCTGAAAACACTAGACTGGAAACACCACTTTGACTCTGAGGTTCAAATACAGACGGTGAATATTATTAGCGTCGTGCCCTTACACTAAAGCTTTTGGTCTGTTTGACCTCACAATTCAGTTTGGTTGGTTGTTCAGTCTCAGGTGTGCATATTCAAGAACTGTTACCAGTGTGAAAACAGACTACAGTTTTTTTATAGCTCCTTTTTTTGGTAGGAAATAGTTTGACCACTTAGGGAAAGAAAGCTGTGCTGTTAAAGCAGCCAGGAGTTAGAGTTTCTGACTTGGTTAAGCACAGTCGCAGTCGAAATCCAACTGAGCTGCTTTTTACAGTACATCCACAAAGCTCAAAATGCCATGTGAAACAGTAAAAGTAGCAGAGTGCGAAAACAGGGAGAAAAGCCATTAGAAAATAAAATCATATCTCTGATATGACACTTTAGGTTATTATTTGCAATGAATATGCAGCCAAATATTAAGTACAGTTTTTTCCCTTGAATATGGAAATAGGGTTTTGTGCAAAAACACACATCTAAAACCGTAGGCTGGTTCATTATTTTCACCAAAACAAATGAAATGCAAAAGAAACTAATGTTAGAATTTGGTTTTAAAGCAAATTTTTTGAACCGTTTATTTTGTTTTATTCCAATGTAGTCATAGTATTTGTTTTTTTTACATTCGGAGGAAAATGTGCTTAATTGTTTAAAAGATAATGTCATATGGCAAAAAAGGCTTTTATTTTCTTACGTGCAATTTTCTTTTGTTATATTGGCAGGGTTTTGTACTCGTTTCAAACATAATCCTCATGAATGGTTTTTATGTCCCGTACAGCCATTTTTGCAGCGAACACTGTGCGTTTATTTATTTTTATTCATTTTTATTATAGCAGCAGTTATTGTGTTTTTATGCTCCTCTTGACCAGGCAAACAATAACTGTGCTACACTAAAGAACACATCTTAATATTCTTTCATTGCTGTATTGCTCGAGTATTCTTTATTTTTATTACTGTACTCTGTAGATGTGGATTGTTTTTGCTTGTCGTGTTTAGCAGTTTCTTCGTGCTGCGCTGTTGTATTTTCCAGCTTTATTGTGGCACTTTTCTAATCACCCGGAGACGTTTGAGGTGGTGCTGAGAATCCGCAGGATGGTCTGATCAGCGATGGGAAATGGGAGGTCTAAAATCTCCTGCTCTGCTGTTTTAAAGGCCTTTTCTCTGTGTGTAAATGAAGACTGAAGGGATGTTACTGCAATGGAGCTCTCTGGTTCTCTGGCAGTATGTGTTAACTCTCAGCTATCAGCTGAATGGGACTCTTGTCTCCAAACCATCTCATGTGCCTCCAGCTTTTGTCATTGACTCGATATCAGTCTGGACCTCTCCTGGGAAGATTTTCAGACATTTAAAATGATCTCTATAGGGGGACTGGGGCTATTTGTCATATAGAAAAGTTGTCACATCTTGGTAACGGCAGGGTTTGGGGTGAGGCTTGATTTCTTTCACAGTGGAGCTGTTTTTTGACTAGAAATTACTCACTAGGCCAGTTTTACCCAATCATTGTCAATACATTATTCTGTGTACCCCTCTCTCGACACGCACATAGAATACAGTCACACAAAGTATGGATCATTAATATAGACTATGTTGCACTTCCAATTTTTTTAATTGAAAAAAAATGTGTTTCACATTTTGATTCAGTTTTAAACATTCTGTTAGTTGTAACATCTGTGTGGTGTTAAAAGTTGAAACAGGAAGTGTTTATGACTGTACATCTTGCAAAATGGTCTGCAGCATAAATTGTAAGATTGTAAATCGTAGGGTACTGCATAAAATGTGTCATGATTTTGTTTGTACCGCAGAAAATTTGAATCCTAAGTCATTTTTTACACACAGTTTATGTTTGTATTTATTCTTCATGCTTCCCTGAACCTGCTTTTATAAAGTTATGTAGTTATGAAAGACCGTACTGTCTATTACAAAAAGCTGCTTTAATAATCGTACTGTATGTTTATGATTCGTGAAGGTGAGCGGATGTTTTTAGTTCTATGGGAGCACACAAGGAATTTTGCAGGGTTGACAACAGTGCATTGCTATTGTGAGCGACATTAGGTGCATTTCACTCATTTTAAAGTGATAGTTGACCTAAAAATGTTGTCATCATTTACTCACCCTCTTGTCATTTCAAGCCTGTATGACTTTATTTCCTCTGCAGGAAACAAATTAAGATATTTTGAAGAAAGTTGCTAACCTAAAAGCAGCTGCACCCATTCACTTCTATGGACACAAAAAAAATGCAAGTGAATGGGTTAACAACATTATTCAAAATATCTTCTTTTATGTTCTCGAGAAGAAAGAAATTCATCCAGGTTTGAAATGACAACAGGGTGAGTAAATGATGACAGAATTCATTATCATTTTAAAGATTTGTGGTGCATGTGTGGAAGTGCATGTAAAGAAAATCTACATCTCGCTAGTTAAATTGTTTTGAGTCTCTTATGTTCATTAAATTCTCTGGTTGTCATGTCACCTGCGAAGCATTGGGAGTATTGCCTGTCAGTGTCATGTGATCTGTGACTCCTGCTGCAGCGTCTCATAAAATACCTTCATTGAATCTTCTAGTGTCCTCTGAGACTGTGTGTGTGAGATCAGTGCTGTAACATCCACAAACACTCACCTGCCAACCCCACATACTGAAGTATTCAACAAATACGTGTTTTGCATTGACTCATTAGTACCCTCAGGTTTAAATATCCAGTAAATATAAATTGGATGTATGTATCTTGAATTGAAATTGTGTGTCAACCCTGTTACTTTCAGAACGTGTTGTGGTTGAGTGTTAGAAAATAGAACAACTCTTCATCTTTTTCTTTCTCTGGTTTACCCCCTCTTTCTCCACTCCTCTCCTCTCGCATGCTGTTCATCCCTCCTTAACTTCTTTAAATAGACTTTTCACATTGCTTTAATGCAGCTGATGGCTGAGGATTAGTTTGAGGCAGCCGAGTCTGATTCAGAGCTGTGAATTTGACTTCTGTTGTTTCTGGCTTTATGATTGATCATTCTGTGTTAACTCCAGACCTCAACCTATAGCTTTAGCTTTTAGCTTTTTAGGATTTGAGGCTTTTTCTGGCCTCTTAGATAAGTGGATCAAGCCTTAAGCTTCTTTGCAGTGTGTGTGTGTGTCTAAACACTCAGCAGTTTGTCCAAATTCTGCAACCCAAATCAGTTAATAGAATGAAATGTGCATACAGCTGGAATGGAATGATGCAAATCGCATTTTAGTGAGTGCAAGTGTGTGTCTACAAAAGTATGTGTTCTGTGTGTTTTTGTGAATCAAATAGGAAATTACCCCCAAAGCAATGAAGACAAATATGCTTAATATTTACAAAATAATGTTACAATGCAAAATAATACCAAAGATTTTAAACACTTCTTTTTTAAATCTTTTTGCTTTTGAAATATGACCTAGACATGTTCATAACACTGTTCATCTGTTATAATTTTTCATATCTGTTTCATATGCGTATAACCTGGTTTGAGCATGTGTTGTGTTGTGTTGTAGACTAATAATCAATAGGTCTTTTCTAACTCTGTTTGTGTGTGTGTGTGTGTGTGTGTGTGTGTGTGTGTGTGTGTGTGTGTGTGTGTGCCTTCGTGTGTGTGTGTGTGTGTGTGTGTGTGTGTGAGGACAAAGAAGAGACAGACAGTTCGTGAAAGCTGTCTTGGTGCTCAGTGTGTCACTCTCGGCTCACAGCGGGGTCTGTTGTCTCAGCGCCACGTGATGTTTCCTGTCCTCTTTTTAATTAAAGTCTCTCTGACACACCTCTGCTCTGTCTTGAGACTCTTAAAGGCGGTGGGGTAAAGACAGTATTCTCCTTTAAGAGGGTAACTAGGATACATAAAGCTACTAGAGTAAACTAAGTTTACAGCAGATTAGCTGCAGTTTGATGCCACAGGGGGTGGGTTGGTGTCCTAGTTGTTCAGTTGAGTTGGTTGTCTATCAAACCACAACCTTTCTTTGCTCAGTAGAGACATGTGTTGTTATTGAAGCTTAAGTGGGCAGCTTTTTGAGTGAAACTTGCTTGAATAGATCCTGCAGAGCTCTACCGATTGATTTTTAGAGAAGAGTGAAATGAGAAGCAGATGAAGCTGGAATGATCAGGTCTTTAAAGAGGTTTTTCATCTGTCTCACTTCAAAAGCACAAATTGATCACTGCTTTAACAGTGTGAGCAATACAACACCTCATAGGAAAAATTTATCTATTTTATGTGGTGACAATTTTTTATGAATTTGAACAATTACAAAAACATGTTTTTTTTTAAATGCATCAAGTTTAACAACCTTTTGATCCTGTTTATTTATTTTAATAATCGTACGTTTTTGTACAATTCATATGAATTATTACAAATTGTTATAAGATTGTGTTGATAAATCCAATCGTGCATAGAGTAAACTTACAGTTTTAACTGACTGTTATTTTTTTTCTAAGATTTATTTTTGGCTTTTTGCCTTTATTTGTGTAGTAAGACAGGAAGCGCAGTGGGAGAGATAAGGGGGTGGCATCAGGAAAGGACCACAAGACAAGAATCAAACCCGGGTCGACCGAAGCGCAACCGTGCTACATGTCAGAGCACTTGCCCACAAGGCAATCGGCTTCGACGACTGTTATTTTTTCTTAAATGGACAGTTTACCAATCCTTTATTTTCTTTATTTATCCTTTTTTTCTTTATTTATGCACCCTCGAGTTGTTCCAAATATGTATACATTTCTTTTTTCAGAGAAAGATATTTGGAAAATGCTTGTAAGCAAACAGTTGTGGGGCACCATTGACTACCATAGTAAGAAAAATTACAATAGTAGTCAAAAGTGCCCCAGAACTGTTTGGTTTCCCACATTCTTCAAAATATCTTCTTTTGTGTTCAACAGAACAAAGAAATGTATAAAGTCATTTTTCCTACCATGGTCATCAACAGTGGCCAAGAACTGTTTGGTTACAAGCATTCTTTGAAATAACTTTCCTTATGTTCAACAGAACAAAGAAATTGTAACAAAGTGAGGATGAGTTAATGAAGACAGAAATTTCATTTTCAGTATCCCACAAATGCGTTTTTAAAACTTACTGAATCAAAACTAAACAAACATGCAGAACAAATATATTACTTTTGAATCGATTTGCTGTCAGCTCAAAGGTTTCCAGTCCTAGTTGATCAGGATAAAAGCCTGCAATGATCAATATTTAATGGGAAGAAAATCCCTCGCTTCTCACCTGCCAACTGGTGCTTCGTTGCGTAACGCGAGTTATACGGCGACATACGGTAAAGGTGGCAACCTTATCTTCTGTGTGTGTATCGGGCATCTCATGCCCTTATGACTCACGAGTGTCTAAGGTGATTCGCTTCAGACACTTAATGCTAATTGATGTGTGGGTGAGATGGTTGTGTGTATTGTATGCTGGATTTTAGTAAAAGGGTTGGACAAAATTTGGGAATTAGGAACCAGCTCTCTTTCAGTCCATAAGGTGAAATTTGACTGAAATTGGCCACGCCCCACAAGATGTAGAATTGGGTTTTGAATTGGAATGACAAAAAAATGAATTTACAGATTTGTAGTTCAGAAAGCACATTGAAAGAGGAACTAGAATGTCCTGATAAGTTTATTTTATGCTTTCTCAACTTCTCAAACCATTTCACTAAACTAATTTCAATTTTAGTTTCTCCCTCTGGCTCTCTTTCTTCTCACATGTATCTTTCTCTCCTCTTTTTTTCTCTCTGCTGCTGGCACTAATGCCCCTCAGACTGGCACTATGAGGGTAAGACGCTTTCTTTCCTGAATCACAACATGAAGCCGATTAGACTGTCATTTCTTTTTCTCCTCTGTTCACTCATTCAGTCACCCAGTAAAATCTAAATCACACTTCTCTACTACACAACCATAAATCATCATATGAGTAAATATGAAAGATGTTTTGCGTTGAACACATGAACCGTACATGCACATTTCTTTGAGTTTTACCGTGCTTTTCTTTTTATCTCTGACAGAATGTAAGTTGTCGCGGTCTGGTCCGCCTGCTACTATCGTCACCATTGATGAGGAGAGTCCGAACGGTAAGTCTTAAAATCTGCTTCATTGATCTAACACGGTTATTTGTTTTTTCCTGTCTAATTCTGAAATTCCCGAAAGCCCCAGACATTGATGATTGAACTGCAATAAGCAACCGCCTAGAAAGCACTCAGCAATGCCCGTGCAAACTCCCAGAGCACCTTAGCAACTGCATAGCGATGCGCTGGCAACCATCCGCAACACCTTAGTTGGCGAGTGGGCTTAAAATCTACCAGTAGGGAGCTAAGCATACAAACAGGCCAAACCTTGAACCTCTAGGTTGAAGTGATGAAAAGGTTGGTAGCTTTTGAAAATAATTGATCAAATGTAAATATTTTAGAATAGAAATGATGAATTATTAGCAGTTAAAGTTGCTTCAACAGTTGTCTCAGATGTTCCAGATGTCACACTGTTTGTCAGTAGCTCGAGAAACAGCTACCTGTTGCCTTCCTGCTTGGAAACCAGCATGTGTGTGAGCTCTCTCTGGAACCACAGATGGTGTTGTTGTTGTGGCGGCACGCTGGGGCCGATTATCGCGTACAGTATCTTTGTGCAGACGTTGCTACACTGCGTCATGCACTGATAAAGAAGCCACTTGCCGCTGTAGCACGCAGCCGAGCATTTGACAACACTGTCTGTTTGTTTATGTGACAGGTGTTGGCGACTGCTTACTGTCTTTTCTCTGCTGCCTTTTTTAGTGTTTTACATCTTACCTGTCGATTATTCTCTTTACTGTTTCTTACTGTGCAGGTCAGACATTTTGTTCGGCATCTGTGGCTGGCACAGGAACGCTCGTTGAGACGAGGCCTTCTGGGAAATGTAGTTGTAGTAATAGGACGTAGTTTAATGGATAGTTTGTGCTGGCTTGTGTTTGTTTAAATAATTTGTTCGTTTTCAGGTTTTTCGCTCTAGCAGTTTGTAAGACAAAACAGCCACAGGCATTATCAAACTCACAAGCTAAAACGAGTTGTTGTTTTTGTGTTCTTGAAACAGTGATACAAAAGCAGTTGAAACAAGTTTATAGTTCTCAGTTAGGGCAAATTTCACCTGAGGTAAAAACAGATCATGTTTGTCAGCTTTGAGTCCAATTATATCCAAGCATATATTAAAGCGTCTGCGGCTATTTACATCTTCCGAAGTGGTCTATAGAATTGATAACATTTTAATTGAATATTTTGTGTACATAAAAATTGAATTTGTATATTACTGAAAATTAAACTGAATATTAACATACAATTTCAATAAAAAAGAATTAAGAAAGCAAAACCTGCAAAGAGAACTTTCCTAAAGCAGTAAAAGCACACAATGAATAAAAAACATACAGTGTGTTCAGTTTGTTATCATCTCATATGTTCATCTCAAAATAGGATTAAATAGACATTGTAAAAAGCTTTACAATATATATGGAGGATGATAGCTGTAATAAAGAGACCTTAGATGAAAAATAAGAAGAGTGAAACATACAGGAATCGCTTGTTGGAAAGATTATACCGGCACTTGACATTATAGACCGATTCAAATGCATCAGGGTCTCTGAAGTCACCGTTCTGCTGTATATGAGACATACTTAAATAAATCCCATATCAGAGAAGATTGCCTTCATTAAAGGACTCTGTATGTTTGGACTGATATCAGAGCACAGTTACTGTGGTAATACGTTTGGTGAGAGCTTCTGGGTATACTTTGATCCTGACATCATAGATGTTATATCTGGTCATCAAAAGTGACCCACTTTTAATATTTTTTCCAGGGATCTGAAATATTAGTGGCTGTCTGACCTCAGGGTTCTCCAGGGCAGAGATGTGAGTTCAGGGCAGGCCCAATTCTTTGACTTGGTTATCAGTGCAGATATGTAGAAATATTGTAAATATATGGCTGCAGGGATATTTACAAAAGCAACTATAACTATATATACACAATGAACAGAAAGGCATTGAAGTGATAGAGGAAGATTATTATAATAGTTGTTTAACAACTTAAATTAAAGAAGAAACATCAATTTATTGTCAGTTTCCTTATTTTCCTAGTAATTGTGAATGATTATTTTTGGAAATGTTTTAAAGACGGCATGAAATCAACATTGAAAAATCATATGTGTTTTTTAAAATTCATCTACCCTCATAATCTTAAATCAAAACTTTGACCTCCTCCCCCTCGAAACGAGTTATTACTTCCGGTCACGAGCAATGGTGTGTGATCATCCACGGCTGACTGCAAACTTGCATTCAAATCTGCCTCCATTTTGCTAGAAAGTCCTATCTTCCATTGATCCAATCAGTTCTTGATGTGGGAAATCAAGTCCCGCCCCACATCTTCCCTCATTTCAGAAGCCGTTTTACTCGGATATATGTCATGACATAGAAAGAATGCGATCGTTATTTCCGTTTCACGTGTTAAGTTTTGTAATATCTCTTCAAAAAGCCACTCCTTAATGACATCATCCAGGAAGTGACATCATTTTGGAGTTAATGTATTAGCAATTGATTTTAAGAATTCAGTACTGTCTTTAGATATTTGTTGCATTCTAAAACATTCCTTTCTGTTTGATGCATAAAAAATGCATTAAGGAATACTGTAGAAAAGGAATGACCTAGTTAAACTTTAATGCTCAAAACTTGTTTAAAGTCATTATTGATCAGGTGGTTGATGACATCATGCTGGAGAACCTTTTTGTGGTCATCCTGTGTGGAGATTATGGTCAGGGTGCAATGACTGCTTTTCAGCAGGATCTTAATCTCCATGAGGCATGTAGATGTTGTGACCTTCTCACCTGAACAAATAGCTCACTGAAGGTGAGAGGAGGTGAGAGGAAGCTCAGGGGAACCTGACTGTGATGTAAATGTGGACTGGGGTGAAGTTGGAGATGTTCGGTTCTTTGAGCAGTCTTAAACAGAACATTTTCTGCTGGGGTTTTTATAAGTGCTTTGATACTGTAGTTTCACACAAGGGCGCTGCAGTAATCGAACATGCTTCTTTAATGTTACCACTTTGTTGTTCACACATAACATCAATACTGAACTTCCCTTGACAGGGCTCAATGCCAAGGATTTTTTCTACTGGCCCGGTCTGGCAAGTAATTTTCACTGGCCCCACCACAAAAATGTAATAATTAAATAACATTGTCTAGTATTTTAACCATTGGCTAGTTACTAATATCTTTATTTATGGTCTTCACTGTATAAATTAAATATAGATACAATTTCAGTAAAGTTAATCTGTCAGGAGCAGTGAGTGTTTTTTGTCTTCGCCCTTTGTTGTTTGATGAACATTTAAAACCAAGATGTTTATTATGCTGCTGCCCCTTTAAGAGATACACGGATCTAATATACTGAGTTTGTTTCCAAACTGTTTAGGTTCATTGAAGACAAAATTACTTTTACAAGGATACTTGCTACTATGGGCATTATGGCATAATTTTGTGTGGATATGTCTATTTAAGAGTAAGAAGACGTGAAACAGAACTCAGTTCATTATTTTGCACATTGTCTGAGATGCGGTTTTCTGGTCGCACGCATATCATAAACAGTCTGTGAGAACTGAATTAACGGTAACACCTCAGTATAGGGGGCAATTCTCACTATTAACTAGTTGTTATTAGCATGCCTATTATTGGCATATTGGCTGTTTATTAGTACTTATAAAGCACTTATTCTGCATGACCATACTCTACATCCCTAATCCTACCCAATACCTAAACCTAACAACTACCTTACTAACTATTAATCAGCAACAAATTAAGAGTTTATTGGGTAGTTTATTGGGTAGTTAATAGAGAGAATTGCCCCCTATACTGAAGTGTGACCAAATCAACTTCTCTTTTGTGTCTTCTTGAGAATATTTAAATAGGAACGGCTTAATAACAAGCAAATTATAATTTTTTGTGACAATACAGCACTGGCTCGATTGGGCAAGTGAAATGTCCATCAACTGGCCCGAGTGTCTCCATGCTGGCCCCAGGCTATCGGGCAGTCCTTATTGTTGAGCCCGGCTGGATATGTTGCAACTGCTTAAAGGTGAAATGTGAAACTTCTGTGCAGACAGAATTGCAAAAGGAATTTGTTTCAAATTCTTTTCCTTTAGCATTTGCTTGTTAATACTGTCTGAAAAATCAATAGTTTTCATGTCATTCATGCATTTGGCAGACACTTTCATTTGTTGCCAAAGTGGTGCAAAAATTACACACATCACGTCACAAATTTGCCAGTGTTTTAACACATCTTGTTCACACATTACCGCTAAATCTAGAAATGCTTTTAAACTTACAGCAAAGGCTTAAAGTCTGTGTTCTTTTTGGTTTCAGTGAGATCTTGCTAAGATCTCTTGGCCATCCGGGAACTTGTGTCAATATGTAAAATAAATTATTTTTGTGGATGTCTTTTAAAACATACTCTTCTAACATTATTATTATTTCTTATTTATTTATTTTCTTATTTCTTTTAACTTTTTGTTTAAAAATCCCACCACATTTTGTGTCATTTTTGGATGGATTTTCAATATTCAGCTGTCTCGTTTGAGGCTTAGAATGTAAGTCGCTCTTCTCATGGGGAACAAATTTGTCTCAAGTACCTGTAAGTTGACCAGTTTTCCTGTTAAGAGGGTCTAGATGAAGCCTAATAGAGCTTAATATTTATGAAGACAAAGGTCAGAAACATTACAGAGATGAAAAACAGGTGAAATCCATTAGCAATTTCTTTATATCTTTATATGGCTTTGTCTTCTTCAAGAACGACATTTTTTTTTATTAATCATTAATTTATGGAATACATTATTGCATACCTAACATTTTGGGAAAAATGTCCTTACTCACTGCATTTGGAAAACATGACGACCGGTGAAGGCTCATAAGGTATATACATTTGACATTAAGAATGTAAAATAACCTTTTACATTAATCTTTTTTGGTTCAAATAAACCAAAATCAGTTATCGAGCAAGTAAATAAAATAAATATTTAACTGTCTCCTCATCTTACCCTGAGCTTGTAATAATGATTTGATTATGAAGTTGAGCTTTGAAGTCATTTAACTTCAACCCACATAAATAAAAGTGTGTGAAGCAACATGTACTTTGATGTTTCAAACAGAGATGGCGATAGAGAGGCAAAAGTTACAGCTTTACCAAAATGATGTCATGTGATGCAGTGTAGTATGCTACACCATATGCTGGTCTGTTTCAAATGCTGTTTTTAAAGAATAGTAAGAGCCGTACACTAGTATTCCATTCCTGCCACAACCTTTGTTTGTGTTTTGATCAGTCAGTCTGTCTGCACTACTGATAGTGAATAGATGATAAATATTCAGATGTTGTTTTAAAATTCAGGTTTCATCCCTGTAAACTAGAGACCTGCATTAGTAACCAAAAGCTGTTTCTGAGACACTGTGTGTGTGTGTGTGTGTGTGTGTGTGTGTGTGTGTGTGTGTGTGTGTGTGTCAGCTGGATGTAATTAAAGACAGCATGATACAAGATGCATTCTGATTTACAGGGTCCCTATGTAGTGTTCACTGCTCCCTACATGGTCATCAAGGGTTTTCTGAAGTTCTGTTCAGAAACTGAACGGTTTCATTTGGAATGCATATACACTGTATACATCTAAGTGTATGCTGTAATACTTGAATATGAAATTAATGTAATTTTGCTCAATGTGCATATTGTTGCTGTTGGACTGAAAGGTTGTAACTTAAAAACATTTCTACTTTAAAGGAAATGAGAAATCCTGCATTTTCTTAATAATTAAACACTAAGTTGTCAAGCTCCTTTCAATACTTTTTATTGGTTCAATATTTGCAAAATCTGCAGATAAACATGAAGGGTGATAAAAATGATAAAAATCCTGAAACATGGAGATGCAGTCTGACAGCAACAATATGAACAGTGAGCTGATCGTTGCTGCAAATGAACCCAGATGGGTTGTTCAGGACTTTAAAACTAATTTCAGCTTAAAGTTTATACTTTACAGATGTTGTGTGCAATGACTAAATTTCTCTTTCTTTCTACTTCTTGTGAAGTGATAAATTAGTCTACACTATGCCAAGTTCTATACTGAGGATATTCACTCTTTTTGTTTTGAACCCTCACTAAAGATTTAAAGCTGAACTTAAGGTTGAATGCACTGTAAAGTTACTTCATGGTGCAGTGTGTGTGTGTGTGTGTGCGTGCGTGCGTGCGTGTTCGGTAGCCCCTAGCAGGTTTTGGATGAAGGTTTGATTGATATCTCTCTGTTGGCAAGAGAACATCTTTTTCCACATGCGATGCTGTTACTTCTGTTCTTTTGTAAAGCTTTTGCTTGAATTTATTTAAGGGGTTCTGTGCTCCTGAATGCAAATCTTGTTCAAATGTCAGAAGTATAAGCACAGGAAATGCTTAGTGAATGCAGAGTGAATGTAAGCATGGGACCCTTAGCCAAATGAAGTTTGAGTGTCACTTCCCACAATAATAATGTTGCACAATCATGTTTTTGGTTATATATTGTAAGTTTTTACTAAAAATGCTCCAATAGAGTTTTTCTGTTTAGTTGCTAAATATGTTTAGTTCAGTTAAACTTTTTCAGATCATTTGCTTTAAACGGATGCATTTGAAAATTTTCCTTTTAAAAGCTTTTTGTATAAATTTCCATCTGTGAAACAGATGTTTGTTAAATAGACTGGTTGACTCACATTATTAATAGAAACTATACCATTAGGGCAACACATCATGACCATGTTAAGATAATACCTACTTTTATTACTAATTTATTTTTTGATTACTATTTATTTATTTTAAAATATTTATTTATTGGTTCTTTTTATTCATTTATTTTTAATGTTTTGTTTATTTATTTAAAAATATTTACTTATTATTTTGTTTTACTTTTTTTTTTTTTTTTTTAGATGAATCCCTGTCCTCACCGTTGTCTCGCAACAACCAATTTGTCTGTGTGCCTTGATGTCCAGTTATTTGGAGAGAGAGATTTTAAAGCATTGATGTTTGAGCGTTTTCCAGCAGGAACTAACATCACTAGAATTTATTCACCAATGTACTGTCCCTTCTCATTTTTTCTCTCTGTCTTCTGTTGTTCGTGATCGCTGAACTGATTGTTTTTCTCAGATCCCCTTTGAAGTGAGCTGTAGATATTGGCTTGTGTTGTAGATCTTTACTTTCATTAGAGTGTCTCAGGACTGACTGATTCACTCTGTCCTCTCTAATCATCCTCTATTAGACCTGCACAGCCTCCCAAAATTAAAACCGTCTCCCCAAAACAAATGAAAAACAAGCTCCGCTCGATCGAACTGAGATCAAACCCCATTCATCTGTTGATTGAGTAGCTACTTATTGTGTCGTTCTTAAATCATTTTTGTCAATGGCTTTGTTCTAAAAATCTGGTGAGTTGCAAGCCTATAAGAAAGAAAGTCACAGGTGAGATCTCTTTAATATGTCAATTATTTCTCCTAGTCCTCAGTTGGGTTTCATTTGTGTTTCATTTAAAGACCTCTGAGCAATATCATTTGTGGTACAGAAAAAAATTGTTTAACTAATTTACGTGGGTTATTTTATCCGATATTTCTGTGCTGTGTATTTTTATTTTATTAAAGAGTCACAACTTTAGCTTTGCAACATTCTAATGGCAAACCCTTCAAATCAATTGACTTTGCAGACAGCAAGGCAGCACGCTAGGTTTTTGGGACAGAGCCAATGTTGACTTTATATACTTTGGCAGACTGTATTAGTTTATCTCGCCAAGAGTTTCAGAAGACGTTGCATTTCAGTGTTTTTCGTGCACTTGTTGACCACGGTTTTCCTCGCAAATGCTTACTTAAATCTGCATTTTGATCGTCTTCTAGACAGATGTATGGAGTGACTGACGTTTAGCTCATAATGAGGACTTTAACAAATCGTGACATGACACAGATGCTGGCACTCAAGTTCAAACAATTATTCGTGAAAACAACCATTTTATCATATTATCCTAAGGTGAGATTTCAGCAGAGTTCAAACGTGATGTTTCTAAGGAAACTCGTTCAGGTGTTGAAGTTTACTTATGCACGCACACGCTGTGTGTTATGGTAATGGCAGTTTTCACCTGCTCTCATTAGTAGGTCAGTGTGACAGTAAGGTCAGGTTTTCTAATGTCACATGACAGATGAAACACAACAAAGCCCGAAGGCCTTTTCACAAACGCATTTGTCATTATGTCTTCCCTCTGCCTTTGGCTCTCTCTCTCTCTCTTTCCCCCCGAGGTGAATCATCTGTGACTTACTCTCTGAATGTCTGTCTTTCTTTCTTCTCTATGAATATTCATTTACAGAGATAATATATTTTGTGCTTGTTTCTTATTTTGATTTGTTATATTACCGAAAGAGCTTTTGTTTTTCAGCCTTCAAGATTAAATGCTAATCTTATGAAAACATGTCCTGGTTGAATTTCACTCCAATATCAAAAAAGAAATAATGAAAATAAACCATGTATTAGGACCTTTAGGCTAGGAAAGACCAGCGATTATTTGTGACTAATCGTATGCAAAATAAAAGTATATTTAAATACACATGTATGTATAATACTTTTTTTTTAATATTTCTATTATATTTCTATAATGTAAATTAAAATTTATATAATAAAATCTATATTATAAAATGTATATACTGTACATGTGTAAATATTTCTATTGTTATATACAGTACACACATATATTATATATACATTACGTAAACGAATGATTATTTATTTTGATTATGATTGAAAATAAAGGTGCTTCACGATGCCTTAAAAGAACTTTTTTTGTCTAAATGGTTCTATACAGAACCTTTGCGGAACCAAAAATGGTTCTTCTATGCTGTGAAGAACCTTTGAAGCACGTTTATGAGTGTAGTTGCAAATATTAATTTGACAACTGTATAAATAAAAGGCATTAGGCATTTTAAGTGTTTTATGTTTTTATTTATTTTACCCTTTTATATATCTTCTCTCAATATGTTTTTAATTATTATTGGCAGATTTAATTTTCAATAGTAATTGTCGATAGATTCTTATTACAGTAATACAGATAGCAATTCATTAACAGTAAAGGAAATGTAGTTTAAGTTAATGGTGCTTAAATATTCTTCATGTTCTTTATATGAAATACGTTTGATTTTGGGGTAAAGTAAAACATAGCTGTTTATGGTCGACAGATCCAGAGGAAAGATTTTACAGAAACTTCATACATTCATCGTTTTATTAGACATTTACATTTATTTATTTAAAGCTGCTTACAGATGAGGGAGCATTTAATATTTACATTGGCTTATTATAGAATACAGACAAAAAAAAAACAATACCATGGAGGAGATATATGTCAAAAACCCGAGGCCATTTTTTTAGGAGACACAAGCAAAAGTCTCCTGTTGCTCTCCATTATTGTTAAACAACAATTACAATATTGAAACGCTCTCTTTTTTTATTTTGTTGGTGCTTTCCTGCTTTTTCTAAACAGTCTATAATTACCACACTTATTTCCAGTTCATTAACTTTATGTAGAAAAGGCAATGTTGAATATGTGCTACAGAACTTCAGTAATGATTTTACACTTTCTCCAGCCTTCACACGCCCCCACACACACAGTAAGGAGCCATCACTCTTAAATGAGCCCCAGGTCCTCCAGGCGTCTGAGGAGACGGTACTACACAACTCCCGAAGGAGCTTTAGAGCTCAAAATAAGATTACTCTCTCCTGATGTATTTAACTCTGGAACTTTAAGAAGTAAGTCACAAATCATTGTGTGTATAAGAGAAAGGAGAAAGTCTTACAGTCCGACATTTCCAGTAGTGTAATGATCTCTCTCTACTCTCTCTAATGGTTTTGCTGGATTTAAGTGTTTGACTCGGAGCAGCGTGTATAGTATTTTGGTGGAGGGTTCTTTTATCATGACACCATTTTTTGCTCTTTTCTTGTAAGTTGCTCAGATGTTGCTCTTTCATATCTCATGCTTCTTGAAGTATAACATTTTCTTTAAATTCCTCAGGAGAAGGGACATACAGTAAGAGTATTGAGCTTAATGTGAATAATATAGCTCAGATATCTTGGTTTTTTAATTTTTTTTTAAACCTGTCTACTTCTTGGCGTACCCGAGCACAGATTGAGGCATTATTGAGATACAGTATCTTTTAATTAGATGTCGTCTGATTTAGATTTAGACTCTTTTTATCCAAAATGCATTTAAACTATACCTTTCACCATCGATTCCCTGGGTATCAAACCCGTAGTTAAGCTACAGGATGAGTGAATGACAGTTTTGAAGTATTTTATTTTTCAACTAATCCTTTGAGGCAAAAGTTTCCATTAGCTCTCAATTTAATCTCATTGCTGTCCAGAAAAACATTTGATATATTAAATTTGGGGATTTCCCCCCCCCCATGAGTGTTCTCTGGTGCCATTTGAATATGATCTAATTTTCTTTGATTGAGTTGTATGCGATCGCTTCCAGTTGTCCTGAATGATTGAACGCTAAATCCAGTTAGGCGACCCCGCTCCGTAATGATTTTGTGACAGTGCAACTCTTCCGAAAAGGCAGATGAAGAACAAAGATTTTCATCAATAGGGTAACGTGACGTCCTGGGATTTTCACATCAAATTCGTTTTCTTCCCCAATCGATTCCGCTAGATTTCATATCCTTCTTGCAGTTCTAACCCACACGAACAAACACGCGTGCTTCGGGCGTTCTTTAATAGAGCTCAGCCTCATGAGGCATCTGAACACAATACTACCGCACACACCCAGCAGCAGGATGACAGCTCATTTCTAAATTCAAATAAGCATCCCGTTCTTTCAGTTTAAATTGGACCTGCTTTCCTTGTCAAACAACAACAATGTCCCATCAAGGATTTTCTCCTTTAAAACTGATTGGCAGAGTACCAACTTTCCCTGGCTGGCATCAGTTGAGTTGGCAGAACAGAATCATAACTAGGTTTTACGTTTTCTGTAGAAAATGTGAGTGATGCTTGTCCGTGCCCAAACAATGCTACAGTGTTATAGATGGTGATGCGGTCGCCAAGGTGTCCTGAGATGGTCACTTGCTGTAGTAATTATGGTTTGAAGGGATGGTTTATCCAAAATGTCTTTCATTATTTACCCATCCTCATGTCAATCCAAACCTGTGTGATATTTCAAAAAGACAACATTGGCCATCATTGACTTTCATTGTATGCATTTCTCAAAATATCTTCTTTTGTGTTTCACGGAAGAAAGAGTCATACATGACATGAGGGTAAAAACATTTATTTTCGGTTGAATTCTCCCTTAAGAAATACTAACAATAATGTTTGCTTTTGGAAACAACATGATGTGATCCATTAGACAGGTGGTTGTTTAGAAAGAGAAGAGCTATAAAGCTCACACCTGGTTATAGGTGTGAAAAGGTTTCTGAAAATCTGCCCAGGATTTGGTGAATGTAATGCGTGTGTGTGCGTGTGTGGAGAGCACATTTGTCCCTTGAGTCTCTGCAGTGCCTGGTGCAAGATCTTTCTTAATAGCATTTGATTTTCTCCAGTGTGCAGTGAAGATGTGATTCGCAGAAGCCATTTCCCTCCTGTGCACCAATTTGATGTATGCTTGCATCTATGTTTTTCCCTATGAAATGCAACTGAGCTAAAGAAATAGTTCACACAAAACATGATTCATCAGTATGAAGATTTTTTTTTTCAAACATTTTAATTTTGGGGAATACAGCATGGTAATACAGATCTGTAAGCTTTATATGAACATTGCTTTAAGGGATGTTGTGACTCCTGCTCGCCCTCACTCACGGAAGTGAGATGCTGTTTGCTCTTAGAATCTGTCGGGTTGTCTTCGCCTGTACCTGATTTCACCGAGATATGTTTTTGCAGTGCTCACATGCTAGCTGTTCTTTCGCTCAGGTTGTGGATTTTCTTACGTGTAATATTGAGGTCAAACAGCAGGGCCCCGGAGGTTGTCTCGCTCCGCCCGTGTGGGTGGTCTATTATTATATCTCAGTTTCTCAGGGAACCGGCCTCTACCTTTAAAAGATGAAGTGTGTAATGTGTAAACTACTAGCTGCACTAAACACAATGGCAAGAATGTTGTTTCCAATCAGGTTATCACTCTCCTATCCTCCTGTCGCACCTTCCCTCTAGAACCCACACCAGTCATAGCCATGTCATTGGCCGATCCAAGAAAATGCAACACATGCTGGCAGAACAACACTAAGAGTTTAATTGGATGTATAAAGTGGGGAGTGTTTGAAGGTAGAAAGAAGCTCTGAGAAAGAAGTCTGTTGACCAGCTCTGAAAGAACAGTGATGGATGAAGATTATTGTTTGGGCCAGGGGCGATTCTTAGGGTTTAGGCCTTAGGGGTTTAACTCTTGAATCTGAGATGTGGCTCTGAGGAATATTTCTTTTCTTAAGTTCAAATCTTGCTTGACTGACATTTTTTCTTAATAAAGTCTGTTTGTCAGTAGATGAAAGTAATGAAAGCGTGTCGGTGAAGTGGAGAATAAGCTGAGCGATGGAGATGTGGACCACTGTTCCTCAACTCGCTTTGCTTCAGAATCAGTGGCCAAACTGTTTGATATACAGCAGCACACAAATATGTCCTGAAAATTAAATATTGGAATTAAAATCAGCCCAAAAATATGTAAAATTTTACTCCAATTCATACTTTACAGTTTCCTTAACCTTTAAAGTTAAATGTGCATACTTTGCGTGTTATACAGATTTTGATTATAAATTATTTATTAAATATATTATTTTACATTTTATGTGTTATTGAGCTCATATCAATCCAATTAAAATGCAAATGAAGGAAGTTACTAACATTCTCTGTTTTCTGCGTTTGTTAGTTAATATCAAAATGCTAAAATAAAAGTACTTTTACTAGTTAATATCGTTCAAGTATATATTTGCTTTGATGCTTTGACAGAGGAATGGAAAATTGCATGTAAACAGGCTCATGTTATGTAAGCATTTTAATTCACTCGTATTATTGGCAATAATGGCACTGTTGGTGTACATGTAAACAAAGCCATTGTTTTTACAGGATCAGAACAGACATGTGACTCATTTTTGGGTCACAACCCCCTAGTTGAGAAGCACAGCTTAGGATATACGGATTACAGCAGCTACATCATCTGTGCCTTGGGCTGCCGATGAGGGAAGGATGATATTTAATGCAGCAAAGATTTTAAACAAATAAAAAAGGAAAATGACCTTAGATTTCTTGCTGCAGCTGTTATGGTAAATCAAGATTGCAGATGAGGTCCTTAAATAAGGTCCAGAGATGCTTGTGGTTTGAGCATTGTGGGACCTCGGGGTGGATTTATTATTTTGTGTTTTTATGCAGGGCTCGAGATCATTTGTAACACACTGAAGCATTAAATGAAGTGTAATTATCTTTGTGGAGAGGAGAGAACTCAGCCAACCATACATTAACACATCCTGATATTATGACCTTTACATTCTTACACCATCATCCTCTCATCCACACATATTTACGGTCTGAGAGAGGGTGATAATGAATCGCTACAACTAAATCACATTCTTTTATTATTTAGGCATAAGGAAATTATTATGCTTATTTTTTATTGTTACTATGTCGTGACGTCAACTGGAGGCAGCTGATTTCCCAGCATGCATCTGAAAAACCAATGCCTTTGTTGTCGAATCTCTATGCTGTTTTTCTCTGTGTGATGCAGAATCTGTTTTCCCATTCACACACAGTTTATAGGGACCGGTCTGTCAAGCTCCAACAAGGACAAAAGAGCAGCGTAAAATCAGTCAATATGACTCATGCACTATATTTCAAGTGCTCTGACGAACAGCCTGAATTTTATGTCATTATTCACTCGCAATGTATTCATGCAACCCGATTTACATTTTTTGGTGGGCCTCGTTCTTTAATATTTTTAAAATACCCTTTTTATTAAAGCAATAAGGCTCTCGGGTTATGCTATATTACGAATATAGTCACGGTTGAAGGGGTTGCAATGCCCTTTACCCATGGTTACGTTCACAATAACTACATATTATTTATTCATGAGAAAAACATTCAGAACTGTGTGTGTGTGTGTTTCGCTGTCTTCCAGGCACAGTTCTTGTGGAAAACATGCAGATCAACGGTCGGGCACAAGATCCAGATAGAACCATCTCCTTGACGCTGCTAGATAACCATGATTACTGGGTTATCCTTGACCCAGCATTACAGAGACTGTATCTCAACAGCACTGGACGAGTGCTGGACCGGGACGTGAGTAAACACACCCACACTGTCAAATATAACACATTGCAGCTGCTGTCCTTTGGCTGACACAGAGTGAAAAGCCTTATGTATGTATGGCAGTCTGCCTGAAGTCTGTGAGTCAAACAGAAGCTCTAACAATGAAGTGTAGCGAGAACAGCAACATGCCGAATCCTCACAGCCGCTCTGCTTTAAAACTGCGCTTGTCTTTATTCACTCTATGAACAGTAATCTGATTCAGAACATCAGTTAATGAAAGTGTTTGTAAGTGTGCTTGAACTTTATAAAGATGGTTTATGGAGATGTAACTTTATAGTGATGTTTAAAAAGAGATTTTGTCTGTAACAGAGTTCATTGTCAATTCACTCGGGGTCATATTGGTGGTGCCCCTGGGCAGATAGTTCACGATCGTGCAAGTACATTTTGACACAGACTTACTGTATCATAAATCATATCATACTGTATCTCTGGGAAAAAGAATGAAAGGAAACGAAATGAATTTAATTTGTCGTTTAACGTTGGCCTGTTATTATGGGTTTTAATCCATGTTCAGTTATTTGATGATGCAGCAATAAACTAGCTAGTGTTTTTTTCTCAATGTGTTTTTTATAATTGTATAACTTGTAAACAAAACAAAACTGTACTCTATTTTATTAACAAAAGTTTTAGTGAGCCAGCACATGACAAAAAGCCAATAGTTGTCTGTTAAAATCAGTATTAGTACCGCTCAAAAGAAAATCTAGGGATGTAAAGCGATATAATAAAAGTTTGTGTTATGTCATGTATATATATTTTGGAAATATTTAGATGTATTTATTTATATGTACCATATAACATTTATTAATTTTGATATTTTTCTGTATTATGTCTTTTATATTTATCTTAAATTACTTTTATTCTGGAATGCGATTAATCGCGATGCATCGTTTGACATCCCTATGCAAAGCATGCAAAAATATTTTTATATATAATATATATAGACTGAAAGGTTAGCTCTCTTAAGGTTGAACTTACATTTACATTTAGTTCCTTTAGCTTAAATTAAAACTGCGTCAAATGACAAATTTTCATCTTATTTGTATGCATGTTCCAAAGTAAAAACAATGCCTGTGCATCTTGAGTTATTGTTAGTTCTCTAACACATTTCCTGTACGTATTCTCCCATCTCCCATAATATCCCAGCGACCCTTATAACAACCCTCTATAAAGCAGCATACATCATGTGTCTTGTTTGTATGAGAAGGTATGTAGTGTAGTGTCAGACTCTTAAGAAGGTCTTCTGTTGACACCATTGAATCATGATTATTGGAGAAAACCTCCAGCTCTTCTTCAGGCGGCTTTGTGGGATTCTGACACTTCACTCAACCGCTCAAATGTTTGTTCTGTGCTAAGCACTTGAGTCCAAACACCATTATTTATCCAAACGACCGAGCGCAGCCCTGACACTAATCTCCTTTGTTTTGTTTTATTGTCACATATCATGGGGCGTTCTGAGTGGCTGTATTGATGTTCACAGTGGGCGGTCCTGCTGCTCGATGCCCTAATGTCATTGGTGGGCTCCACAACTGGCCATAGCTTTTCAAAACTGATCATAAATGTGTTATTTTATGTTGCGTGTAGTTGTTGGGGTCCTATCAAATGACTTGTTTCTTTTTGTTTTTCATGTATTTTGTTTTAGACATATAAAAGTTTAGTTTGTCATTATTAAATAAAGTGACAAAAATGTGTTGTTTTTTTCAGCCACCCAGTTACATCACCACCATCGTGGTTCAGGTCCAGTGCACCAATGAACTGGTGGGGACAGTTATTCTGCATGAAGTACGGATTGTAGTAAGGGACAGAAATGACAACAAGCCGATTTTCCAGCAACCTCGGTACTACGTAGCGGTTAATGAGGTAAGACGTGAGCATCGTCCTGATCTTTTATCCACCTATACGTTCCTCTCTCTCTCTTTTCTCTCTGTTTTAAATCGGTTTCTGTTATAATTTAGAGTTACCTTATTCTTTCTTTTTCTGCAGTATTCTGCAGTATTTTGACACTTTTGTTCAAATTTGTGGAATGGACCAAAAGAGAGAGAAAGGCTGGCACATGTAAAGTCATTGTATACGCATACGCCATCAGTTATTCAGATGTGAAATCATCTCTTTGGCTTCAGCTCAAATTTACACTTAACATACACACACACACTCACGATTGACCCTGCTCTCCTCAAGTACATCTACCATGACTATTTTTAACTCTAATGGCTTTCATTTATTTTGAATATGTTTGAATATCTACGTGTTGGGGGTGTGTAAAAGCTCGGGTTCTTTATGGTTGTCAATCTTTCTTCTCTCCTTGAAGTCAAATATGCAGTCGTACTTTCTCCTGCCCTCCGTCTGTACATGCAAAACGAGAAAATATATTGTGAAGTCAGGGGACAGACGAAGGAGAGAATCGGGTTCTATTTGCATCTGTGGGTGGACGTGATCATGTGGCCCAGTGTGACTGTGAACTGCTTTACATGTAAAAGTGCTGCTGTGACGGGTTTTCTGGGTGTTTAAGTTTTTTTTATTTTTTTATTTTTTAGAGCTCCAGTGGCAGTGCAGAGTGATACTGTATGTGTGGGATGATGAGGCTACATATGTTTTTGGCACTGTTTACTTTTCATTATGTTTGTAAAGCACTTTTTAAAAATACAGTAGCAGCTGTATGATCAATAGTGCCTTACAAACCACCGTGAGCCAAAGACAAAGTTGCAAAGAAAACAATATTTATGTAGATGAGAAATTAAACTTAGAGCAGGGGTAGGCAACGTCGGTCCTGGAGTGCCGCTGTCCTGCAGATTTTAGCTCCAACTTTGAAAAAAAACTCACCTGTCTGTAGTTTTGGTAATCCTGAAGACACTGATGAGCTTGTTCAGGTGTGTTTGATTAAGGTTGGAGCTAAAACCTGCAGGACAGCGGCACTCCAGGACCGACGTTGCCTACCCCTGACTTAGAGGAAACTAAAACTCAGCTGGGGTCTTTGTTTTTTCTTGCGGGCTTATCTGGAAATAGATTATGCCACAATTTCTGTCCATCCAAAAGCGATACCTCGATACCTGGAAATTTACATCCTTAATCACATAGAACATTGCATACAGTAAAGCCAGCCAATCAGATTAGAGCTTTCTAGATTGAGATTTAGAAGTTTTTGTTTTGATGGAATGAGCATGAGACGATCAGTAAATAAACTACAGGCCGTCTGAAACTACCACAAAATAAAGACATCACAAGAAATACATTTGCCTTTACAAGATAGACACAAGAGGATATTTCCTAGGTTAAAGGTCATGCGGGTGATGGTAACTACTGTAGCATCTGACCAGACCAAGAGTTTCTGTTACATTTTTGTCTGAAAATATAAAATAACTTTTTTTGAAGTATTTTTCAGAGGTCATGTTGAATATTTATTGGTGTTATGCTGGTATGCTGGGGTGCATGTCAGGTCAGGCAGCGGCGAATTACAAGATTTTACAACTCTTTATTGTGTGACCTTGTAAGAAACAAGAAAGAGAGAATATAATTAATGTTGCACAGTAGGTTTAATGTATTATTGATGAGTTTCAGATACAGATTCAGATGAAAATGTCACCGCAATTGTAGAATGACCTAAAACTGTAATTTTAATATTCCTGTGTGTGGATTTGTGTGCGAGCATATGCTTGAGTCTCTCTCTTTCGGTTTCTTTCTTTGCTTTTTTTCTCTTTGTATTTTTCTTCTTATCTCTCTCTGTCTAGTCCAAAAGAAAGCAAAAGAAACACACATCTACAGTATCTGGGTTTTGGCAGGTCACATCTGAGGCTTGTCAGAGTAGCGGGTGTGATGTATGTTTCATTTTTCTCTCCAGCTCACTCCAGTCGGTACCACCATCTTCACCGGCTTCTCAGGAAACAACGGAGCTACGGATATCGACGACGGGCCAAATGGACAGATCGAATATGGCATTCAGTACAACCCGAATGACCCGGTACTTCATCAAAACTCATCTCATGTTAAATTCCAGTCCTTTATTGTCATTAATGCTTCATTTAAAGCCACAACTGCACAGATGAAAATCTAATGAACTTTCCAACTGTAATATTTCATTTAAAATGGTTCAATCTGTTTCTCTCTCTCAGATGGCTAACCGGACCGCGCGGGTCGCTGGGACTCTGTCTGGTAACATTGTTTTGGCAGAGAGACTGAACTACGAGGAGAGGACTCGCTATCTAATTATAGTCCAGGCCAATGTACGATTATTAAAACATAAAACATATTCTGCACTGTATTATTAGATGTTTTTATAGGGTGCTTTGAAGAAGCGCTCCAGGCTCTATACAGTACGGCATGCAAATATACTCTTATTTACAAATTAATTGTTTTTGTAAGACTGCGTCATATATTAACGTGATCAGAAACATTCAACACACGATTTACAAAATCCTTTAAAATGTGTTTGTGTGATGGAGCGGCTAAAGCTTATTACTGAAGGTTGGTGGTTCAGTGCCTCCGGGCTATAAACTGTGGGCGTCTACATATATAATATATATATATATAACATATATAAGTAATATCTTAACTTTTCTATAGGTTAAAGAAGAAAAACCCTTGTGTTTTTGGTCAATCGGCGTTGAGGTTGCCCGTTTGCACAATGCACGTTTTTAAAATTCCAGACACTTCCCTCTATCAGTCTCTGAATAACCAGCATCCTGATTCACTTCCAAACGCATCCCTCCAGCCTCACATGAGCTGAATACACAATCGGCTGTAAAGCCGTAGAGAAGAGAATCTCTGTGAGGTGGCCGGACCCCAGAGGCCAGAGGAGCCAAACCGCTCCAATAAATGCTTTAATTCAGGCCTCCTCCAAAACAATGCAATCATTTCATGATGTGGAAAACAAGGGAATTGTGTTTTTACCAAGTTTCTTGTGTTTAAGTCTCTTGGTTTCTCTGAAGCCAATTGGAGAAATGATGCATCATGACTTCCTGTCTATGCTATATGCATCTCAAAGCTGTAGAAATGCCCATTTATTATTTATTATACTTATTTATATACATGTATTATAAATTTGCTATTGACTTTTATTTTCTAATTTGAAGTGGATTTTTAGTAGTTTAGATAGTTTTATGAATTTATTTATTTAATATTAAATTCAAATTTTTTTAGAGTAAAGGCGGGGTGACTGATCTCTGAAAACGGCTGTTGTTATTTGAAATCGGGGAAAAAAGCACTACTATGCAACAGGAACACGCCTCTTCCTGCTCCGTGTTCACTAAGCGGACACGCCCCTAACTGCTGATTGGTTTGTTTTAGTACTCGGTCCGACTCAGTTTTCTAAAGCGTTTTCAGAGATCGGTTATCTCGCCTTTAAATATCGTTTTAATATTCTCATTTGATCATTTTTCTCTCTGAATTCTAAGCATGCTGTATATGAAGGTCTTTAACTTTGGTAACATGACAGCTTTTTTCCCAGGACCGGGCTCCGTATCCAGGAAGTCGTCACACGGCAACCACCACACTAACCCTGGACGTTTTAGATGGAGACGATCTGGGTCCCATATTTCTCCCGTGCATTCTGGTCAACAACACTCAGGACTGCAGCCCCATCACGTACCGTGTGGCCATTCCAGAACTCACAGGCCCGGTAAGAACCTGTGAAACACTGTTGTATGTGTTTAAAAGCTCGGGTCACGATTGCCAAAGTGGATAAGCTTGTATTTGCTGGTCCAAACCTGGCTGGTGATCCACATACAGTAAATGCAGATCTGTGATTTGTATGCAAGCTGTATATGAAGCTGTACACCTAGAGGACTTTGAGATGTTGTTGCCATGAGTGATGGTCATATAAGGTAGTTGGGTTTGCTGGAGAATAAAAATCTCAGATCTCTTCATTTGAGTATTTTATCTGAGTGGAACAGAGTGACCTGAGTATGTGCAGTGATGTAAACTAAACATTAAAAAGCTTAGTCATGATGATTGGGCAAAACCAGTTTTGTTTATAGACGTTTCATCTGATAAACGTGCCTGGCCCGGAATTAACTTCCAGTCTGTGTTGGTTGATCGGTCTGGCTAGTGGCTAATAATGTAACTATTTAATTTACTTCATAGTAATACTCATATTAATATTCTATTTGAAAATAATTGTACTAAATAAATAATTTGTTGAATATGACGTGTAACTGACGTTTAAGTTTAGCCAAGTAACGGTTCTTCTACTGGTAAGACATACTGACTAGACATACTTTTAACTTGCTAGCTAATGTCATTTACTTGTTATTTCTTTATCAGAATAATCTGCAGGGACTCTATTCTTTGCGGATGTGTACCGGAAGTTAAGTTTGGGCCACAAAAGCGTGCATGCGCAGTAACGTTTATATATTGTGTAAAATCCAAATACATGAATTGTTGCTTTCAATGTAATGAAACATGAAAAAGGAATCGTTTTTATTCGTTTTAAAAGAAGACATTTTTTAACTTGTGTTTTATGAACACCATTTAATGTATTGCGTAAAACACAACTCAAAAGATTTCTGAAAAACTCTAATCTGATTGGCTGGTTTTATGCAATTTCCGGATGGCATGCACAGGTCTTTGTTGTGTTTGCCTCTAGACTGCAACAATAGAGCTTTCAAGGAAGAAACAAACGCAGACAAGGTTCATGGCTTTTAAAGATATTCAGAGTTTTGTATGAGCCAAGAAAACGCGAGATCCAATTTCATATCCAGTTTCAGATTAACCATACCAGTAACTCATGAAATGATGGAGACGAGCGCTCAAACCGGGCGTATTTCCAGACACTCGCTGTAGTCGAGTTCACTTTTGGCGGGAGAACTGAGACAGGTGTCTTTATTACAGTAGTGTAGCGATGATATACAGTCCTGGTAAACTCGAGCTAGAGCTCCGAACCGGCCTGTTAGGTGGGGAACTGTGCCGTGTAAATCGACAATAATTGTTAGAGCATGTTTGCACCTTTACCACATTAGCATAATTCATATATCCAAAAACACGCACCAGCACATTCACTACACCCTTATTGAATTCATTCCTCAATGTTTATTTGTGCCGTTGTGGTGATTTTTAGATCCATACTGGTTTAAATGTCATCTCCTACCATATTTTCTATCACATTCGCCGCCCTATTGACCCGTGCTTGGCTAAAGACGAGACAGGGTGAGAAATGAGGGATTTAGATGAGAAAAACAGGTGGATGATAAAAGTTGGCCGGCGTGGACGGTAGAATGAGATCGGGGACAGAGATGAAGCAGGACAGGGCCTTCTTTGGGACCTCAGGGTTCATCTCCCATCAAAGACAGGACGTGAGGCTTTGATGAAATCAGCCCCCAGTTGAGGTGAACAGGGAGTGGGCAAACCTCGGAGGATCTTTCTGAAACTCAACCGCACGTACACAGAGAGGGAGTCCAGCGCAGCCACGGCTGATCTTCGCTTAGGGGAGACTTAGGCGTTTCGTAATTTATGCTAAAAATGTTTTCCACCACAGACGCAGCATTCCCAAGGGCTGGTTCTTCTGCACCGAATAGTGCAGCAGATTTTCATCCTCTCCAGCGGTTGACTTGCCCTTTTTGTGTTTTGTTTACTGTGGTCGGTTTTTTGCACTGTTACAGAGACAAACTTTACTTTTCCTCTTACTGTTTTCTGATTAGTGTTGCTGTAGCTTAATTGGTAGAGCATTGCCAATGCAAAGGTTATAAGATCGATTCCCAGGAAGCATTGTACTGCAAATATGAATCTGTTTTCCTATCCCAGATTAATACATAAAGCCATTCATATGTAGACTTTACTCAAGGTGATTGTATGATGTAATGAGAAATAAATCACAAGTAACCTTTTTGGTAAAACAACCAGAAATTTGCCCTTTATAATTGAAAGATCACTAGGAGCGTGTGGCACTGTGGTGTACTTTGTTAAATAATACACATTTTGGCACATACAGCATACTTCAAGAATAGTAGAAGTATTGTTTTGTCAAGCAGTATTCAGTGTGTACTGCAGTATGCAGGATGCAATGTCAATTATTTAGATTACTTAGTAGGTAGTAGTTGGTATGAACATAGACTTTATTAATGCATAACACATACTGTTCTTACATGCTATTGTATTTAAAAATAAAAGGTAGTATTCAGTGTTTACTTCTTAGTATGCAGTAAGCAAGAAACAATGTCAAGTGTTAAGTATGTTAGGTAATAAGTTATAGCCTTTATTAATGCATACTTTCTCAGGTGCCATTTTAAAAGTAATAGGCAGTATTCAGTGTGTACTGCAGTAAGGAGGATGCCTTGTCAATTGTTTAGTATGGTAGGTAATAGGTTATTGTGAACATAGCCTTTATCAATGCACAATGAATACTGTTTCACATGCTGTTTAAAAATAATAGGCAGTGTTCAGTGTGCACTTGTTAGTATGCAGTAAGCAGGATGTTAGGTAATAGGCTATGGGCTTTATCAATGCATACAGTTTCACATGCTATTTAAAAAATATTTTTCAGTATGTACTTCCCAGTATGCAGGACACAATGTCAAGTATTGCTAATAAGTTAGTATGGTGTAAAATGTGTAGTGTTTAACATACATTACTGTTAAAATATAGCAGGTTGTATTTAGTATATACTTCTCAGTTGCAGTAAGCTAGTACAGAATTCAGTGTATTATTGCATTGTCTCTCTCTCTCTCTCTCTCTCTCTCTCTCTCTCTCTCTCTCTCTCTCTCTCTCTCCCTCTCTCTCTCTCTCTCTCTCTCTCTCTCTCTCTCGTCTCTCTCTCTCTCTCTCTCTCTCTCTCTCTCTCTCTCCTCCTCTCTCTCTCTCTCTCTCTCTCTCTCTCTCTCTCTCTCTCTCTCTCTCTCTCTCTCTCTCTCTCTCTCTCTCTCTCTCTCTCTCTCTGTTGTATTTCCTTTGGCAGAAGTAGCATTGTAGAGGAATAGTGGTAATTAATGAGAGCACATATTTCACAATTAGAGCTAGGGTTTGCTTCAAGAGTCTTTTTCTCCAGGCACAGATTAATCGTCCTAATGCCTGCTGGAGGGGGGGATTATGGGTAGTTTTAGACATCTCAGGTGGGCAGGAATTCTGATTTACTTCCTTATTTAACATTGCGCATCTGTATTTACACTTCCATTTTAATGAAGCGCCGGTCCCGAAAGAGATGTTTCTTATTATCATATCTGTTAGACCCGGTTTGTGCGTGTGAAGTGCACACACATCTGTAAAGCACAAAGTGTAATTTTTTTTAATACAGTCAAGTGTCTCGAGAGTTTCGCTGTTAGCCCTGAGGAAGCTTCATAGCTCACTGCTTGCTCTTTCATAGTTGACGAGGCTTAAAGGACTTCTCAGTCTCAGATGTTTCTCCTAAAATGATCGGAGAGGAATAAAAATAGATGCAGATGAGACAAATGGTGACATGCACTTACCTAGTAAATGAATGTGGGTAGCATATCTTTTATAATTAGATAAAAAAAGAAACCTGAAATTGAAAAGATTCTTGCAAAGATTGTGTTTGCATACCTGTCTGCATACATTTAATTTCCTGTCCAAGTTTTGCTGTCGGTTTCCATTTGAAAGCCATTGGTCATTTATTTCTGTTTCTGTTCTAGAGCAAGCTGAACCCTCTGAATGTGACTCCTCCTATTCGGGCTGTAGACCAGGATAGAAACATCCAGCCGCCCTCGGACAGACCTGGAATTCTGTACTTCATACTGGTTGGTATGTATTTCAAGCAGGATATTTTGCATGTTCCAGTTGATAAAGACAAACCGATGCATATAGACACATCTGCCCTCTAATGTTTCCAAAAATCAATCTACAAGTATTTATAGTAGATGTTGAAAATGCTTAAAAGAAAGAAAGACATATAGGTTTGAAATTACATGAGGGTGAGGAAATGATGACAGAATTTGGTTACACTTTATTTTAAGGTGTTCGTGTTCGTGTAACAAGGGCACTGTAAAATAAAGTGTTACCCAGAATTTTCATTTCGGAATGAACAAGTGAATTGAGTTGAATGAACCAGTGAATTTTAGTCACAAATCAAACTGAATGATTCACAGATTTGTCACAAAATCATTTATAGCACCTACAGCTGTGAAATGTTTGACCTTTCATGGCAATGTGTAAATAATAATAAAAATAAGATTTGGCTAATAGGATGTGTGTTTTGTATATCGTACTCTCGTTCAGGTCAACCACCTGCTTACCCAGAATTCTTTTCACTCAACAAGAGCACAGCCGAGCTACGCCTGCTGAAACCAGTGGACAGAGAGCTGTTTCAACGCTTCACTCTCACCATTAAGGTCATTTTATCCCTCAGGTTATACAGTTCATAAATCTCCACAATTATCAATATTAAAGCTTTGAAGACTTGAGCGTATTCTTAAATGTCCTGTTCCGGTAGAAGACAGTGGTCGGACACTCTTTCTGCACACTTAGTTTTATAGCATTTACATTTTTTTGATTTGAGAAAAAGTATTTAGAAAAGTTTTTTATAGTATGCGATATAGGACGTGCTGATTAAGTGGTTTGGTACATTGTGGTCACTAGACCACATGACATTGCGTATTTGTTAGTTGCGTCACTGTCATCTCAGAAATAAATGCTTATTTTTCATTTTTATTCTGATTATGTTTCATATACTTTATCTTTTGCTTGTCCAAATGTTCATTTTGGATAATGAATAAAAACACGTGGCTTGGGTGATATTTGGTAAAGTAAGACTTTAAAGATATGAAATTGTGTAATATTCCTCGCCGTGTGCTCTGCTTTTACGTTAATATTTTTGTCCATATTTGCTCAAGCTATCCACATGAATACTATATACTGCAGAAATAGCAAAAGTATGGTACCGTGGTTACTGTTTTTATGTTCAAATGAAGTTGAGGAATTAGTCTGTAGTAAAAATACAGATGGTATCAATCTGCAATGATGAACACATCAGTGATAATAAATGAAGATAAGATTCAGTCACTTTATTTATTACTTTTTCATAATCAAAAAGTAATAAAACAATCATTCAGTGTAAGCGTGTGTTTGCAAATGATGAATTAATATTCCAGAGCTCAGTTTTAACACTTACCCTCCCATCATGCATCAGTCTCATGCATAAATAAAAAACAATAAATGCAAATGCAAAACAATAACGTAGAACCATGTAAAGCTCTTTCAAGCTGAAGTTTTTGGAGGCTGTCTGTGTAGGCAGTAGACTGCGGGGCAGCACGTGGGGGTTTGGAACACAGCTTCGGTGTATTTAATTACGTTTAAACGTATAATTGAATTGAGCTGGAATAGAGACGGAGACGGAGAAAGTAAGAGACGGATATTGAAACGAGGACGAGGGAGTGTGAAATTATTCTGCTCTGTCACACATTTGGGTGCAACAACAGTGTAACAGCAGGAGCGATTTAAATGTTTCCTCTGTGAAACGATGCATGACTGTGTTTGCTGTTATGATTTTCTCATTTTATAATAACAAAGAATGATATTCTGTTCAAGCTTCAAGCTTGCTAAAATTCTACACCCCATAACAAACAAAACGTTGCCGCTGTCAAGCTTGTCATGAGCGCTGTGTGTGTGTGTTTCAGATAGTGAAGTGGTCATTCAGTCACACTTCTAGCATCTTTCATGGCTTCTTAATGACATAAGTGACAGTCAGGGCTCATTGTCCACATGAAATTGTTCAGGGAGATATTCCCACACACTCCTCTTCAATAAACAAGGGCCAATTTTCACCCCGTTTGGCTCCATGAATTTTGGACGACGCTTTCACAACTGGACTGTAATTATAAATGAGCGAAGATGAATTCCTATCCTTTGATATTAGAAAATTAATTTGAGCCTCAAAGAAAAGTCCTCACTTGGTAGGCTGCACGCTTCCTCAACCTAACGTAACTAAACTAAACTGGTTATAAAACACTTCACACAATATTTGAAAGTGTGGCTTGTTAATTTTATCTTTGTTTTATAAAAAATGATAATTAATACCCAATGTACCATGGTATTAACATGGTAGCATGCAACCCTAACTCGTAACGTAAATATATAGGCCTCTATATATATATATATATATATATATATATATATATATATATATATATATATATATATGGTAAACTCTGAAAAAGTGGAAAACTATGGAATAACACAAATGTGACACATGAAATGTGTAATTCATATTGGAATTATATTGTGATTAAAATCATTAAAAATAAAATAAAAATTAAAGCTATTTTAGATTCTTCAAACCAGTCACCCTTTGCATATAATTTGCAGTAATGTTCTCTTTTCATTTTCATGACCTTTTCTTGAGGTCTTACTCTGTGAATATTCATTATGCTGTCTCTTATTGGCTGCTTTTTCACAATTTTACAAATATTCTTAATAAAACATTTGTTTTATAATAAAATACTTTATTATGTTGGCACAATTATATTTTTGGTCTACTTTTATGCACTTTTATTTACTATGACGTTTAGTTTGGACATTTGTTTGGCTTATAAATATATTTAAGTTGTGAAATATGAAAATTTTAGGGGTAGTCATCAGTAGATTTCCTTAAGTCATGTTTTTAAATCAAAGTATCTGCGATGTGTCATAAAGATTAGCCAAGTGTCTACAATAAAGAATTGACATTTTTTCACACCAAATGAAACGGTTTTTATTTTTTGGAACAGGCTGAGCAGGACAACGGTCACCCTCTCCCATCATACGCCAACCTGGTCATCGAAATCTTGGATGAGAACAACCAGGCGCCGTATTTCCAACAGCCATCTTACCAAGGCTTCATCAGCGAGTCAGCCTCCGTTGGCACCACCATCTCAGGAAACACCAACCTCACGGCCCCGCTGGGCATCATAGCACTGGACAATGACATAGAGGAGGTGAGATCTACATCTGAACCCAACCAGAATTATGTTAGGATAATGAATGCTGTTTCTCTCCAGTCTTGGGGATGTTGATTTATTTAAAGTCACAGATGGATTCAGTTTTCCCATGTGTTTTACATTTGTAGCTGCTGCCAGGCGCCACACCAGTAGGTACCAGAGTGATGTGATGAGTGGACTCTTTTCTTTCCTGTTTATTTTCTAGGGAAGGGACAATATCTTTATAGAGAGCATTTTATTGGATGAAAAATCATGTGTAGCTCTCTCTTTCTCTTACTGTCTATTTCTGTCCATCTTTTTTTGTGACTGATGAATCAGTCAAAAAAAAAAACAGTGAGATCAGATCAGTCTCGATCGATAGATAAACTAATGCGAGTATTTAGCAAATAAAGTGCCTGTATTGACATAAAGAATCAATATTAAAGACCAAACTCCTGCAGCAGTTTTGCTGGTTTAAAAAAAAATCTCATTTTCAGCAGATTTATATGCTAAACTTAGTTTTGCTCCCTAAACTTCATCACATACTGTAAAGTCTTATCTGTTTTTTCTGCTGTAAGGAGGCTCTTGCGTGTCAAACTCGTGTGACTCTTGTGTGCACATGGATTGCATGTCTGAGTGATGATTTTGTTAACGGCATGTCATATGCAGTGACCTTTGATTTATAATATTTGTTTCTTTTATAAAGACCAAAGATCCCCAGTTGCAGATCACAATGAATGATTACACCTCTATCTTCACCATCACGACTACTGGCATAACACGCTATCTAACCCTGCTGAAACCAGTGGACAGAGAGAAACAAACCAACTACACCTTTACGGTACGAGACGCACACAAACATATGCCTATACGCTTTCCTAAAGTACACACACACTTACATTTTCCCATATCTAGCTGTCAAACATTTAGCTTTCCTGTAGCTCAGTGGTCAGAGCAAACACGTATTACGCGTTCAGTCACGCGAGTATAACCAAAACAATATGGCGGCCTTCAGTATTGTGAGCTCTCGCAGCTTGACTGTGTTTTAACGTTTCCCCAGCAAAGTGTGGATTTACTGCACCATTAATACCAGCGGAGACACATTATTTACATTCGCCAGACTTTAAGCACACATGTACGTCGCCCAAGGCTATTAAAAAGCTCTTTTGGCTTAAAACTGTGTATGTGCGCAGGCACATTCTGTCTCTTTACACATCAACATCGCCATCCACTAGCCTGGCATGCATACTATAGTGTTTTTATCTGTTTTCCTGGATCCGTGTAAATGCAGACCGTTTTGATAACGCAGTCATGTGTACGTGAAACTTTTCTAAAACGCAAAGGAAAAAACTTTTTCGTTTTGTCATCATGTAAACATGGTCTTAGACTGAGCCATTTGTAATTGGTGTTAGACTAACCAAACCCCCCGCTGAAAATGTATTAAGGGTTTGCAGAGGTTTTGTGTTTCTCATTATTCTTGGTTATGATTCACATTATTGTAATTATTTAACAAACTGTAAAAAACTAAGACAGAAGATGTGCTTAATTGAGATTAAGATAATGCTGCAAAATATCCAAATTGTGTATATTTATATATGCAAATATGAAATCTGGGGATTTAGTCTAACAGCAAATTAGGACTTTATTCTTTCTTTTCTTTCTAAATGTTTTAATTAATACTGAATTTAGAGCTCCTGCTTGTATTTTTTGTTTTGGTTAAAGGTAAACAGAATTAGGTGTTTTGTGCATGTATAAAACCTATTAACATTATCTGATTAACATCTGTAAGCTTATCATTTTTAAATGACTTTATAATTTAAGCTGTCAAGGAGTTAATAATGGAAAATGTCAGTTTGACTTCAATCAAAAGATATTTACACAAAGTAACCTGAAAATGTATGCTTCATACAAGGATGCCGATATGGCGGAGTTAAAGGCTCACACTTTCAGGATGATTTTTGTAGTGTTTTTGGCCCAAAAAGCACAGCTTGGTCTTTGAGATTAATATTCAGTTTTAGACGCGAGGTCTCAGCATGAGCACCGTGTTGAACAAAGCAATCCCATTCCAGCGATGCCGTTCTGTGTGTCAAGAGCCTCTTCAGGACTCCTCCATTGATCACATCTATTGATCTGAGATTTGGACTCAAGTCCCTCTGATCTTTCTACAATCCCTGATCTCATAGGAGCGGTTATATAGTCAGCTGGATCACAGGACGAACATCTGAGCCACTCGTTTCGACCGTTGTCTCGACTGAGAGATTGTGTTTGATTTGAGGAGCAGACATTTTGACATGGGTTGCCTAATAATTCTAAGGGGGGTGCCATAAAATCTCCCTGATAATACTAACAGCTAATTTTCTACAGAAATAATTATAATAATTAGTATTATAATAATAGCCATAACAGCCTCATTTTAGGACACATTGCTGGGGCTATAAGATTGTAATGATTTGGATCCTCATAATCGGCATTAATCCATTTGAATGGCTTAACAATGATTCGCTCTATATCAGCACTAAACAGAAACCCAATCACATTCAATACATTTTCTTTTTTAAGGGCAGGTGGGCCGAAACAAGAACATGAAAAGAAATTAGCAAAGCATCATTTGATCGAGTTATTGGTCCTGTAGCATCGCTGTTCAAAACCAGCGTCCACCCCTGTGTTATTGTATTAAAGGTCTGTTTTTGTTCAGTAAATTTGCAGGTTTTTCTTTGTGATTTCACGTGCGTTCTGTCTCAGAGGTACGGCTGGACAGGTGATCTTTTGACAGGCCACAGTTTGAATTCCCACCACGATTCTCCTGTCTCCTCTTACTGACATCTCTTTATCCATTCCTCATCCTCTGATCCTTCCTCTCCCGTTCACCACAACCCGCTGGAAATAAAGGCTGTGTTCAGAATAGGATATTAACTCCTACTGTTTTGCAGGGTATCATTTATTTCTGCTAATGTATTTTAGGAGAAGCATTTGAGCCACATATTCAAGAATCTCATGAGTAAAGAAAGAGCAACAGCTTTTTTTCTGGGAGCTTCTAATAAGTGGTCAGTTTGTCTGACCGCATGTTTTATTGTTTGTTCTATTTATTTCTATAATTGGTTGTTCGAGATCCATTTAAAGCCACAGGAGACACCTGAGCGAATCGCTATCTAAATGACAGAAACAAGGATGTAATTTCCTCTCTGTCTCTCTCTGGCTGACTATTAAAAAGTGTTTTGTGGTGAAAGTTTTATAAAAGAAAACCCCAAAGTTTTTGATCACTGAGAGATCTGATGACGCTGCGATTTGTGCTGTCATGGACTTTCACAATCACTTTATTCTCTCTTTTCAATCTTTTTATTGCTTTACAATAATATCCTGAAGCGCTCGTTTCAGTGTGTGCGGCTTTGAAGCTCTGCTGATCTGAAATATTCCTACATGGTTTTTATTTTATCAATCTGAAGCGGACATGGAGCTCACTGACATCACATTGTGGTGGAGAGGTTCTCCTTTCTTATCCATGCTTCCTTAGAAAATCGCTGCCTGTGTAGTAGACATTAAAACAAGTCTTGTCAGTTATAAGAGCGTCCTCATGATGTACCTGCGCACTTCCGGTCCAGGGTTTGTGGATAGTTACAGGCCTGAAGTTCTTCTCGGGTGTGTTTACATATGCGAAGCTTTGCATCGCTGGGCTTTGATCTACATTTACATTCAGGGTTCTCTAGGGAAAAGCTCATGGTAATGCAAACAGAGGAACGACGCCGTAACCCGCGGCTGCTAGCTCAGCACTTTGAGTCTTTGAAAGGAATACAGTGGGGATCTCTGGACAAATGTTTGTTGCGGCTGAACAATGGAGATGTTCGTCTGATACATGTGTAAGCTGTCCTGTAATGCAGAGAATGAGTTGCTCAGAAACATTGGGAAAAGCTTTATTTTAAAGCAATAAAACACAAGGGACATACTTTGGTGTTTTTTTAATGTGGGTAAGGGAAGCTTTTTGCTGTTCTTAAAGCCTGTAACTCACAACCATCAGTGGCTTATTGCTTTTTTAAAAAGATGAAACACTATGCGTGTGCACACATATTTTACAGTGTATTTATCATGAATGAGAATTGGTGAATCTATGAATTTAAATGAACCATGCTGCATTTGCATGACCATTTGAGCCCCAAAACAGGTTTAAGATACTTCTGTTGTCAGATTGTATTAGTAATTTCTCTTTAGGCGTAAGCTTTATTGTTTATAAAATATAATTTCAGTATCTGGATGAAAACTGTCTTGAACTGTGATGTATAATGCTGTTGAAATGATTTTATTGCTTTTTCAAGCTGTTGGCGACTGACGGTGTTCAGCAGAGCCGACCCGTGACGGTGGACATCCTGGTCATTGATGCGAACGATAACACACCCACTTTTACTCAGGTGTCCTACACCGTGGAGGTCTTCACTAATATGTTGCCCGGAGAGACCGTCCTACAGGTGAGGACATGTGATGTTCTGCTGATACTCTTTCACACCGCAGAGGAACTATTTATGAATCATTTATTCGTAGTGAAGTGTTTCTTGAGAACTATAAATGCAACTTGCAGTGTGTGAAGGCTCCTCAGAAATGTTTAATAAATGAAGATTTGCTTGGTTTATGCAAATGCGATTCAACAGTGCCTGGAAGTCTCTCGGTTGAGCCAGTTATTCAGATGAAGTAAATAAACGTCATTTTTAAAAAACTAGATTACAGTGAGTCATACCTCTTTGTTTTGTGTGTGAAGAAACTGTTTTATTTGATAGTAAGTGTGTTTGAAGGAATATTAAAGGAATAATAGTAAAGGTGATGAATTACTCACCCTTGGACATTGTGCATAAATATCCCCTTTGTTTTTTACGCAAGACAGGACGAATGTGAATGTCATTTACCAACATTATAGCCAAAGAACAGTAGTGACATCTTCACCATTTATTTGAATATTTTATATAAGATGTATTAAAAATTACTATGCATGTTGTGCTTGGACTGTCAACTGAAGTTTAGAATTGAGAAGAATTGGCTTGAGAAGAGGCTTGGCAAAAATTGCACATAACACATGCATAAAGCTTACTGAGTCAAGACCCACGAGAATGACTATTGGAGTCAAATATTAAGTATTAATATATATGCAACATATACATAACACTCTAGTCAATGTTTTTTTCATGTGAGATTTTTGTTTTTCTGTGCATTATTTTTCATATTAGAATATAACCCACGTGCATGTGTTTTCTCCATTTTGTACCATACAGCTATTTTGATGGTTCACCCAAAAATAATAAAATCTGTCATCATTTATTCATCCACCCTCATGTGGCTGAAAACCTGTATATGACTCTTTCTTCTGTGGAACACGAAAGAAGATATTTTAAGAAATGTGTTTTTTGTGTCCATACAATGGAAGTCAATGGGGTCAATGTTGTTTGGTTATTCTTGAAAATATCTTCTTTTGTTATCTGCAGAAGAAAGAATGTCATACATGTTTGGAATGACATGTAGGTGAATAAATGAAGAAAGAATCTTCCCATTAAAAGCAAATATCCTTTCTGGACACACTTTTGGCCACCTCTGTTCAGGTGTAAAACAGGTTAAGTAAGAATAAAGTGCAATGCTACAGTAATGGAGTGTAGTTATTGTGGGCACAAAAAGTGGAGCAAAATGATCTAAAGTGAATATAATGTGTGTGTGACTTTCCCTCAGGCTGTGGCGTATTCTCCCTCAGTAATACTCTGCTTGTTTGCTTTATCTGTGCACTCCGCTCAAGCTCTGCTCTCAGTCTATTTATCTGGTACCGGGTCAGAATTCAAAGCGGAATCAGTCGCATAAAGGCCTTTAGTTTCTCTTTAAATAACAAGCCGCCCGGATCCTCCAGAAATGAGGTCAGAGGTGACTGCCGGGTGACCTGGGCCACTTGGCGATGTTTCATAATGCATTTTCACAGCCCTGGATTGCACGTATGTGTTTTTCCTGCCTCAGCACTCGACAGCTGAAAGCGGCTAAATGCATTAGGATACGGATCAGTGGTTCTGGAGAGCTTAGGTAGAGTTTTTTCAGTAACGTGAGATGCGTCTAGTGTTGTGCTTTCTTATTAGTAAGACCTGAAATCATTCCCCTCAGGGTGTATTTATTGCCCCTGATGACTATTCTGAGGGAAGGAATTAACATGCACGTCTTGTGCTTTCAGAGATGATAATGTTGGAAGCTAAGTGGATACATCTCGGTGCGTTTCTTTAAACCGAAATCTTTAATCTTCGATCGATAGGTTTGTTTTCACGAATTAAACCAGAATAATCATATAAGGTTGCTTTTAAAGTTCATTAAAAGTGAAAGTTTAATCTGCATTTTAATGAGGATAAATGGATTTGCTGGTATGGACGCTTTAAAATAATGAATATTGAGTGCGAGGAAAGGAAAGTTTGGAACAAACACCTCTGTACATATCAAGAGAAAATGACCTGGTTTACACCAAGGAAAATTCTTTAAAATTCCTTGCATATGTGAATTCTAGGGCTGTTACTGGTATTGACAATAATCGTGATATTAATAATTATGATTATTAACATTATGGTAGAACTACAACACTGATAATATGACAAAAATTCAGCGGCAGTATCTGATTGACACTCTTAACATAGTTGTCAGTTTTGCACACTTTATAATGTGTACTTTCACATTGGTCACAATGGTTACAAACTATTCTGCCTCTTCACACTTTTATTAACGTTTTATTCATGTTTGTATCACAGTTCTACCATTGTACATTATTACAGTACTACTGTATCGTTATTGTTTTTACAACATGAATGTGTATGATTTTTGTCATTTTTTCAAGGGTATGACCATGCTTTTGTGACATTATGAATATTGATTTCTCTGTGACTCTCATTGCAAACAACATTTGTATTGAAGTAGACTGTGTCATAAATAATGTGACATGATATACTAACAGATCTGTTTATTCTTTCAGCTGTTGGCTCAGGATGCCGACGCCGGTTTAAACGGACTGATCACGTATGCGATACTGGCTGGAGATCAGGGTGATTTCATCATCAATAACCGCACGGGTCGAATCACGTTAGCACCAGGGGTGTCGCTTGTCGTCGGTCGTTCATATGCGCTGACCGTCAGAGCCTCGGACAACGCTCCTGACACTGAGAGAAGGTCAGATATGATGTCATTCCCTCTGTTATCATTTCAGGGTAGAAACTGTATTTCTTTACTGATGTTCTTTTTTTAAAAATGTCTATGCATGTAGGAGCTCCATAACGACAGTCTACATTGAGGTTCTTCCACCCGACAATCAAAGTCCTCCACGATTCCCTCTGCAGACGTACCAACTGGAGATCAGTGAAGCCATGAGGATCGGAGCCATATTGCTAAACCTGCAGGTACACATACAGACATGGGCCATTGTTTAGAGTAGAATGCTCACTTTAGACTGTTTACTACAAAATAAGTTCTACTTACTATTTTATTAAATAGATTTTTATTAAATGTGAATCTCATCAGCAACAGTAAAATGCTAAATTGTTGTCATTGATTTTTCCCCCCCCTTAATGTCCCTTGCATTTTGGTCAAAAGAATAATGCAGGTCTTCAAATTATGAGTAAAGAAAAGTGAAAAATGTAAAGAAAAATCATGTCTTTTCAGACTTTGGCCTTTTCATTTAGCATGTGGTGTATTTTTAGTCCACGGACCATTTTTAAATGACATTGAATGTGTTTCACCAGTCAGAACTGAACCTAGTGTAAATTATGTGTGAATTGGTGTCATTCCACAGGCTACAGACCGCGAGTTGGATCCCATCACCTACCAGATAGACAGCGGTGACCCGCAGCAGGTCTTCAATCTCTCGCGAACGTAAGTTTTCATGAGCTTAGAATACACACCCGTGGAAAAATTTAAGAGACCGTTTTTTGTTTTTCTGAATTTACTATTTATAGGTATGTGTAGATATATTTTTGTTTCATTCTGTAGACTACTAACAATATTTCTCCCAAATTTCAAACAAAAATATTATATTATTTGCATTTATTTGCAGAAAATGATAACTGGAGAAACAGGTCAAAATAACAGACAAGATGCTAGACCTCAAATACTGCAAAGAAAACAAGTTTATATTCACTTTTAAACGATACAACAGTAATATTTGTGTGTATTTAGCAGAAGTAAAAAAAAATATTTATATGATAATGTGTCTTGTCATGCTGTCAGTCTTTCACATTGCTGTTGGATGACTTTATGTCACTCCTGAGGTTTGATTTTGTTGAAATTTAACAGACACTGGACTGAAATGACCACAATACATCTAGAAATGATGACTGCATTTTTTCCACGGCTGTATATTTAAAGAGATAGTTAACTGTAAAATAAACATTGAAATTACTCTCATGTCGTTTCATAACCATGAGACCTTTCATCTTGAGAACACAAAGTAAGATACTTCTGATGAAGTCTGAGAGCTTTCTGATCCCCTATAGACATCTAGCAACTTCCACTCTCAAGGTGCAGAAAGATGGTAAAGACATAGACCAAAAATAATATAACAAAAAATATGAACAAAGGCATTACAATTTATTCATCAGTGAACTATCCCTTTAAGTGACGTTTTAATGTTGTATTGTGCTGCTGCCTGAAACAAGAATCACAAAAATGCCATATTGTTAGTGTAATTCTTAAATGTACCTTGAATGTCATAAGTGTCTCATAGTACAATGTCTACTGTTTAGTAAGAGTTAAACAGCTCTTGTTAGTGCATTTGAACTAGGCTACATGAGTTTGTGCTCAGATAAATTCGAGTGTTACATATTCACATGACTCTAAGGGGCCCGTCTACTGGAAGAAACTCTTGTAAAAACATACACTTCACGGCATTATTGAGACTACTGTGCTCTGTGTATAACATGGACGGCTGATGTTGGTGAGCAACTCGAGGCTGGTAATTCAGAGAAGCTGTGGAGTTTCTCAGGGGTGTTCAGGCGAAGCAGGATGTGTTTGAAGACACTGCTGTGAGAGCCTTTCTGTACTCTTCTATCTAACTCTCTCTACATCCGAAAACACATGCATGAACAAAGAGTTACGATGTTAATGTGTGTGAGAAAGCTAGTGTAGAAAGAGGGAGAGAGAGACACAGCGTAGCATTTGGGAAATAGAATGGAAAGGCTTTATTTAATTAAAGTCAGTTTAAATAATGTCTCTTAAATAGTTATTAGTCCCTTCTCGTCTCTTCTTGACTGGTCTGGTCTCATCTGGTCTTGTCTCTTCACATCATTGTTTAGCCCATCATATATTTTCTCACTCTGCCTGGTTTCAGCTGGTGTCCTTCTCTCCTTTATTGTCAGTAAATATTAATATCATCAGTATTGTGAGTGAGAAGAATGGCAGCGGAAGCTCTCTGTGGTGACTGCTGAAATAAAATTCACCTTTATTGATTTTTTTTTACCGATTTTGCTTTCTGCTGAAGAAACAGCGAACGCAGTTAAAGAGTCGTTAAAAAAGGATGTTAAATTTTTAAGGCTTCGCCTTGAATGCTGCAGCCTGCCTGGGGTTTGTGAGGCCAAGAGAAAAGAGTTCCAGCCGTGAAGTGTTTTATGCGTCTGTTTCACAGGCTCCAGAGGACACGTTCAATATCGCTTTCGTAGGGGTCAGCTGAGGAGAAATATAGCTCCACACACACACACACACACACACATACACACACTCCAACATAAACAACCGGCACAGCGGCCTGTTCCTTCTGCTGTGTGTGACTGCAATGTTAACAGGATGCTGTCTGTCCAACATCGTCCTCCACCTGTCTCCCGGCCCACACACAGACACGCGTGAGCTCGCTGTAGGATGCGCCTGCTGATTTGCAGGAATCCCATTGGTCTAGAGGTGATAATGGTGTCCCGGTGGTCTGCCTTTCAACTCAGATGATCACAGAAGATGGTTGTTCATATGTCTGTTTGAGGCTAGCAATGGTTATTTGCAGTTGGTCAATTGTTTCTGGTACTGAGATGGTTGGATGGCACCCATGGTTAGCGCAATTTATTTGAATCATCGTTGTTTTTGCAACCAGTTCACCAAGACAATTATGCAAATCTAATTTTGCATATTAATATAATATGTAATATTTTAGAAACACTGCCAAACTGCATATTTTCAATGCCACCGGGCTGCTTTTTCAGTCATACAAGACCAATATACAGTAGATCCTATATGTGCTTAATGAAGAAAAGACTGATATGTCTCAAGTCCCAATTTTGTATCAACATTTTTTATTATTTTGGGTTACCAGTAGAAGAACCGTTACTTGGCAAAACTTAAATGCGACAAAGTTACACGACCTATTTAACAAACTGTTTAATTAATACAATTATTATACAATAAAATATCTATATACATTAATATTAATATAAATTAAGTATAATATAAATAGTTATATTACACTAGCCAGACCATCAATAAACACAGACAGGAAGATATCTTCATCTGATAAAACCATCTATACCAGAAGGCAGAACTTTGTTCGCTTGAGCAGCTGTATTGAGCATTGTGCATGACCTCATTCATAGTAAAAACTGTAGTCTTTTGTTGGATGTACTTTGCACAAAACACAAACGTTACAATCTTATAGGTCAGATCTGACTGATGGGTTGTTGGGATTGCTGTAGACTACCATAAAGCAATGCTTTGCCATCTGAATCAGCTTTGAAAAAAGTGAAAGTGAGCTCAGCTATGCTTTACTCAAAAGTCTATATATCTGGATATGAAGCTCTTCAATATTTATTTTTGATTACTGCAGCCACGATCAATAAAACAACAAACACATATTTTTTATATATTTACACTCCATTGTGGCTGTAAATAATGGTATAATAATTTGTATAAAAAGGGGTTATGCATAAGACACTGAAAGTTGCAAGGAAATGCAACAGATGTTTGTAAATGGTTTGTAAATTCACCCCATATTTGTATCTAAAGTATGTGCATTCTACCTCATAGTTCTGAAAATGTTCATGTTGCTAAGTTTAATTTATTACTTGGCAACTCAATATAGATGAAAAAATTATTTATTTTCCTCTTTGTATTTTTCTTTTTATCTCTTTTTTCAATATGTGTTCCTGTGTACTTTTTAAAATGAAGCTAAAAAAGATTAGAGAAAGTAATTGGCCTTTGAAGTAAGTTACACAATTAAAAAGAAAATTAAAATCAAATTAACATTTTATGAGAGAACTTTCATGGCAGTTTAATTTAATAAGGGAGACAGAAGCGTGCCAATAAACACCTTTATATTTGTGTGTGTGTGTTAATGGGTGTGTTTTGTGTTCAGTATAGGTCTTCTGCTGCTGGCCAAATCTTTGGACAGAGAAACCACAGACCAGTATCGCCTTATCGTCACCGCTTCTGACGGCCATCCTGGAGGGGTGAGACTCCATCCATCCCATAATATCACCATCCATCCATTCTCTTCTCCTCCTTTCTTTTCTACTAATATTCTGAATCACAAACACAAAGAGAACAAACATAAAGAAAGTACGTGTTCGTTTTCACGTATTTTCTTTGCACATTCATTACTGTCAAAAACTCCACAAGGCTGTTCTGTAAGGAGATTAAATGCAATTCTGTGTAAATGCACTTACATTTGTATAAAAAATGATGCTTCATCTACTCGGCTGCTGTGATTAGAATTCTTTAGTAAACACAGACATGTTGCTTTACCAAGGAAAGGTGATGAAGATTGAGTTCAAATACAAACACATTCAAAGCTAAAGGAAGTGCCCTTAAAATGCCACAATGGAAATTGGAACGGTTTGATCAAAATGATTTTGAAATGATGTGAATCATTTTGTTATGGTCGTGGAAAGTGCAAACAGGTTCATTATTTCATTTAATTGACCAAAAAACATTAAATCGACTAAATGAAATATTCAGTCACATTTCATTTCTTTAAATAACATCATCACTTCATCCACCTAAAGTTGCTCCTGAACAAATGCAAATGTCCCTTTCCAGCTGATTTTTCTTTAACATTATTTTTTGGGAAATTAATTTTTCATGCATATCAGCCCACTGGAATTTAATTTCTTCACGCTGATGGTAAATGATTGGTGGAATTTATATTCATTACAGTGCGCTTCTAAACTTGCGAGCTGCAGGAAGTCAATTGCTTATGATTTAATTACGACTCTGTAAATGTGCTGGAATGGAGTCAGAATCTAAACGGCGACACTCGTTTTTTGCAGCAGCAGTCATTTTCAATACTTAAAAAGACAGATAGACAGCGGTGTAAAGTGAAGCCATTCTGAGATGGGAAATCTGACAGTCGGCACATACTGAGGGTTGGGCTTCTTTTGTGGGTTTATACATGCAAACAGAACTTGAAGGTGCGAAGACATTAATTTGAATAGTTGCTTAAATCCTAATAGCACAATGTGAAGGTAGACCCTGTGCCAAACCCTATATTCTAATTGGTTCTTTTTTTCTTCTTGGTTAAATCACACCAAGCATAACCCATCTCTCTGTTTCCACAGACGTCCACCGCCACTGTAAGCATCGTTGTGACGGATGTTAATGACAACGACCCAACCTTTGACCTCACTCTTCCCCGAAACCTGACGGTGCAGGAGGAACAGGCCAATGTGTTTGTGGGCCAAGTCAGAGTAAGTACCCTAAAAATGTACCCTTTTCTCAACAAATACTGATCAAATCGGTGTTTGGTGGTGTCCGTCAGCTGCAGTCGATTCTAAGGTCCTGATATGTGCCCGCCAGCGCCACCTGTCATGCGGCACAGATCTTCAAACAGCACTATCTATAATCCTCCAATTACGTCCTGGTAAATTAGAGTCATTAGTCTCTTTACAGTCTGTCACCGCCGACTGCCTCTGTTTCGCCCTGCCAGACTGTGTGGATGTTTAATTAAAGTGTTTGATGAATCATGCTTTGGTTGGTCGGAAAGATAATCAATGGAGGACGCAGGCTTTTATTCACGAAACTGTGTCGTCATTCGCTTCTGCATCATGCGTCTCTTTACCGTTCACTTGTCGTTCAGTGATGTCTTGATTATGGAGTTTGATGCTAATGTCATTGACAGGTGTGAGACAATCGGTCCCTTATTGCAAGGGTTTTCCAACTAGACATGTATAATCTATGTCAAGACTCACAATATTTTTAATGGAAATATTAAATGGAAATATAATTTTTTTTGGGTAAATATCACATTTGTGAAGAATACATAGTTTTGCAGAATTCTACAGAACAGAAAATCTATATATTTGTTGAGTACAGCTATTCGTCTGAAGCACTCGTATTTATTTTCATTACTAGCAGTATTCCGATGTTTTTGTAAAAAAATTCATTGCGAGCTGAAATAACGCCGGTGCACAACACAACTTCCGTGACACATACTCAATAGAACTGCTATACCCACCATGCTCAAACACTCACTTCTTGCAATTTACTAAATATATTTGTGCTTCTCTCGACACGGCGACGAGAGATGTTTCCAACTGTGTTTGCCTGTAAATGAAATAGATAAGCAAAAGTACTTGCCGACGAGAGGATGATGAAATTAAACGAAAGAGGGTGAAAACAGAGAAACGGCAAGACGTGAGCTGTTTATCTGTGTTCATACGCAGGTGCTCATCAAACTTTGAGGTCCCTCTCTCAAATTCACACACGGGTCCCGGTAGAGATCAAAACCACCTGGATTCTTCTGCTGTGACAAACAAATAAGCATACAGATGGAAACTTATTTCACACCTCAGGAATCACACGCCGCACACATACATGCGTTTAGTGTGTTCCTGCACTACGAAGTGCAAAGCAAACGTGTTACATGTATTAGCAACAAGCTACGGTGGTAAATATTTCCATTTGCCTTAAAGCCTATTTGTATTTGCAGTGTATGTAACGTAAAAATTCAATTATACACTCCTAAAAGACCTTTATACGGGGATAATATTAAAACATCAAAGCATAATATGGTAAACATAAAATGCAGTTATGATGCAAAATTGTTGTTTTTTCATAGAAACGCTTCATGAAACATGTTATTGCAAAACCCACCAAAATATTTTAATGGAAATATAGTTTTCTTTTTAATTTTAATGGAAATATTTTTATTTCATTTATATTTTTTTAAATATAAATATGTATATGTTAATTAAAAATATGTTTTAGTTGCAAATAGTGCCAATGACACGAATTTGGAGGAAGTGAATTATATTATATTATATTATGCTATTTTTTTACATTTTGTATTTCAGTAAAAATATTTTTTAGTTGAGAGTAGTGCCAATGACATGAATTTGGAGAAAGTGAAATATATTATATTATATTATATTAATATTTTGTATTTTATTTTTTAGTAGAGAGTAGTGCCAATGCCACGAATTTGGGGGAAGTTTTTTTTTTCCTTTTCGTGTTGTCTCATATTGTCATTATCCAGATGCTTTTCTGCTCTACTCCTTGCATGAACATAACTTATATAAAAACATGTTTAAAGCATTGGAATGATGAAGTAATATTAGCACACAACAGCTGTGCAGAAGCGCTCTCGAGGAGGTCACCCTCCTCAAGTCTCACTGTTCTGACTTGTGATAGTAAACAACAGCGACTACGAAGCAGCTTTTTTATTTATACATGTGTATTGTTGTTTGTTTATTTATCGTTCTGTTTACATATTCCTTCCATTAGTAAATTATTGAAGAGAGCAGATGCTGTGTAAGTGTGTTGTCAGGGCGTTTGATGAGTCGGCCACGGGCGGGACTTTCATTCCCCGCTGCTCGCCGTAATTTCTCCAGGCCTGACGTGCTCTTTTCATTTCTCTTATTCCCATTCGTCTGCATTTGGATTCATCTCCTCATCTTCCCCTCCCTCATGGATGGAGTCTCTGATGCTCGGCCCTCTCTCTCTCTCTCTCTCTCTCTCTCGTCTGCATGTGTAATTACTACAGGAAGGAATTATGGCAGGCACCTCTGAAACCATTATAGCCGAGCGCTGTTCCCTTTCTCAAATACAAATGAGCTGTTCTAATCACACAGGAATTAGGATTAGTTTTTATTTCTTTGCCCTAAAGGACTGAGATTAGTTTCACTTGCCCCACACTCCTGCATTTTTGATGTTTTGAGGGCTGTGCTTTGGGCATCTGGTAAGGATGGGTGGTGGGTCCAAAATCTTACATCACTATACAAGTCATTTTAAATCACAGTAACAGTATATGCAGCATTACAGTGTTTTTTCTACCTGGAAATTCAACCAAGATTGTTTTATACAAGGGTCCGTAAGCTAGACACAACTAGTTTTTTTCTAAATTGCTATTGTTTTTCTCCAAATGTAACTGTTTAAATGAAAAGATCATAATTACTATTTTAAAAATACAAATAGAAATTAAATCTTTTATTGTTATTGTATAGCTCTGCATATAATGAACAGTAGGAACGTTACTCTTGTTGGTGTCATAAATATGTGAATTTCTCAGTATTCATTCATTCTTACATTCTTAATATTCTTAATAATCTTTTGGATGTGATCTTTCTGAATCTGCCTCATCACGTGTTTAAATGTGTTTCCAGGCCACTGATCCTGACGCCGGTCTGAACGGGCAGGTCCGATACCGGCTGCTTTCTTTTGCCTCTCTCTTCACCATAAACTCCACGGGCACCATCGTAACGGCGGTACCGTTGGACAGAGAAACTCGGAGCCGGTACGATTTGATCGTGGAGGCATCTGATGGTGCTGTAGACCCTCGCAGGACCACCATCACACTTTTGGTAGAGGTGACAGACATCAATGACAACAGCCCTGTGTTTTCACAAGCCACGTACACGGTCAGCGTCCCGGAGAACACACCGGCTGGAACCGTCATTCTGAGACTCAGTGTAAGTGTTTATCAAACTTTCTTAATAATAAGGAAAAATGCTAATTCTGCAATTAACATCATTTGCTGTAGAAATCCCTCAGCAGCTGGCTTCTGTTTGACCTCTGCATCTAACCTGAGTTGTTTGTGGGTGTTTTTCTGTCTTCTGTCCTGACAGGAACTGGCTGCTTATGTGTGTTTTGTTTCTCTGGGGGGGATGTCGGGGGGTAGAACGTCTGCAGTTTTTCAGTTTATTCCCGACGGGCCTGAATATTTAACTAGATAAATATTGACACGCTTGACAGACACAGTGTGAAAGGCAAGCGATGATGTCTTGTGGTAAATGTGCCTCTAAACACCTGGGCTCCTGGGAATTTTAGTGGAACGCCAACAGAACACAATCACCGATGAATTTACACAAACTAGAGACAAATATGTACAAAAAGTCTCAGAGGTGAATTCATTAGACAGTCCAAACGTTATTCTGTGGTATTTCAGCACGAACCTCTGCATCTTATTTGCATGATATTTGCGGTGTAACTTAAGTCGGTGACAGCGTATAGCTATATCAGTATATTTAATGTCAACATGAACTCAAAACTCACACTATTTACGGTATTAATGCATTTTCCTAGTCTTATTTAGCACAGTTTATTGGAGCTTATTATGCGAGTGCAGACAGCATGTTTAAATAAACAGCCAGGGTCCAAACTAAATAAGCATATTTGTTAGTAAAGTCTGCATTTGCTAGTTACTCATGGTTAGCCTTTAAAGGAATAGTTCACCCAAAAATGAAAACTCTTACATTATTTATTCATTCCATGTATTTTACTCTTCTGCAGAACACAAAAGAAGATATTTTGAAGAATGTTGGTAACCAAACAGCACTGACCCCCCCCTCTTTGACTTCCATTGTATGGACACAAAAGACATTTCTCAAAATATCTTCTTTTGTGTTCCACTGAAAAAAAGGAGTCAAATCAAAAATCAAATCACCTTTATTGTCACATCACCACGAGTGGTGAGTGAAAGTCTTGGGTGCATGCTCCATACAAAGTAGAATGCAGTTGGACAGACAAACAACTGTATGACTAAACAACCTTGTAAAGTAAGTGACAGTATGTAGTGCAGGCAAGCAGTCATATAGTCATATAGTTTTGAACAACATGAGGGTAAATAAATGATGACAGCATTTTTATTTTTGCATGAACTGTCACTTTAAGTTTTAGAAACCATAATATTTTGTTATTCAATTATTTAAAACAAGACAAAACAAGAATTAAGCTAAGCTAAAACTACTTAAAACAAAGATATGTTGGGATAATTTTAGTTAGGCCCTTCAAATATTATTGTGGACAGCGGGGGACTTGCAGTCAAAAAGGTTGAGCTCCACTGTTTTAGATCCGGCACTCCCAACACTATCTGACAGCTGGATTTCATTCTAGGTGAAATCTCCCCTCAGATGTGTGTGTTGTGGTGGGGGGGTAATTGAGTGACGCTATTTAAAGACAGTGATTTTGCTGCCATATTTTATCTCAGTGTGTCTGACACCTTCGGGCCCCTGCGGTGTCGGCTGGTGTCAGAGCGCCGGGGGCCCCGGTGACAGGTCTGGTCTGGGGTAGATGAAGTGATCAGATTCTTTGTGCCGCAACTCTCTGGGGAGTTTTGATGCTTTATTTATACAGTATATTTCGAACAGCTTTGAGGTCAGCGTTGGATTTAATGCCACGTGCCTTCCACATGAAAAAGGCAACTGAACGGTTGCCACACACACAGCATCTCTCCTCTGAGCATTCCTTTGGCATTCACTTCTAATTAACATCATTAGCATCATGTTGTGCGTGCATGACTCCATGCATGTATATCTGCAGTGAAATGCTTGTGTGATATGCTTGGATGTTCCAAAGTGAACTAATGCCCTTTAAAGGGACAGTTCACCCCAAAATTTAAATGTTATTGCATTTAATGTATTGTTTCTTATGCACTTCTCTCTTGATTTTCTTGGAATAGACAGAATACCGGTTTAATTTGACCAAAGTACAGATAACAAAGATCTTGAATCTTAAAGGGATAGTTCAACAATTTTTTTTTATTTCTGTCATCATTTACTCATCCTCATGTCGTTCAAAACTTGTATATTACTCCTTCTGTGACAAAAGAAGATATTTTGAGAAATGTCTCATACAATGGAAATCAATGGAGGCCAATGTTATTTGGTCATTTTTCAAATATCTTCTTTTGTGTTCTGCAGAAGAAAGTCAAACAGGTTTAAATAACATAAAGACAAGTAAATGATTCATATTTTTAGGTGAATTATCCTTTTAAGACTTAACATTTCAGCACAATTTGTTTTTATCTTTTAAACATATATTGTGAGTGGATGGTAAATCAGATTTTTTGATACGTTTGAGACATTATTAATATCTCTTGAAGCCCTAGATTTGAAGATAATTTCACTTGGGTGGGAATTTTAAGAAGCAAAATTCTACATTCAGCTTTTTTCTATGGTCTTTTTGATCAATAAAAATGTGATTCCTCATGATGCGACCTATTTGAAGAACCTGGTGAAGTGTGAGATCATTAATTCCTTCTTTCCTGACCTTCGCTCTGTCTCTGTGTCGTTCAGGCGGTGGATGCTGATCTCGTCTCCAACGTGACATACCGAATCAAAACAGAAGCGGCCCGGCAGCTCTTTTCCGTGAACCGGCTGACCGGCGCCGTGTCTGTCCTGCAGGCTCTGGACTTTGAGGACTTGGCAGGCAACAGCACCTACACCTTTGAAGTAGAGGCGCTGGATCACGGAGGAACCCTGCCTCCTGGCACGGCAACAGTCATCGTTAGGATCACGGTAAGAGCGATAAAAGCTCGGTCGTCCCATTAAAACTCGTTCTTTTATCACGCCGGTGTCTTTTCTTGAAAGTTCAGCAGGCTCCTGTCAGATAGGGTTCGAACTTGGGAGGAGAGAAGCGAATTTTCATCGGGACTAGTGGCATGAGGAAAAGCCGGTGATTGGATTAGATCTTTCAGAGCGTCTGTGTGGCTAACGCCGCTCGCAGAAGCTCTGTTGACTGTGTTCCAGTAATGCCTACAAAAGATTTGATCTCTGAATTCAATTAGTCCTGAAAGAGAAGCTGTTATGTTGGCAGCGTCGTGGGCGTTGTTTACTGGATCTTTGCCTGCGTTTGCCTACGTTCCTGTCGTGTTATTTCTGGTTGACGACGACAGGGTGACAGACAAAGCTCGGTGCAGGTTCGGATGCTAGCCTGGCACAGCTATTCCAGGCTTGAATGACTCATTAGCTTTGTGACTGCAATTATGGGAGGATTTTAACGCGAGCGCTCTCCAGCGCCTCCGAAGATTAGCCGAAGGATCAGAACTGAAGGATTAGCCTCCTCCAGTTTATAGCAGCTGTAGCGTGTGTGATGAAAAGTGCTTCAGGAAAAATGAACTTGTTGAAGTTTTTGTACAAACTTCAGTTTTTTATTATGTAGAGTTTCGGTCAATGTTGTTTGGTTATTGGTGGTATTAGAAGATAAGGATGCTTTTCGCATGATTTTAATAATGTATGGATTTGACTGTGCTTCGTTCAAGGTTGATTAAATAATAATTCGAAAACTTTTTTTGATTGTTATGAAGAATTAAAACATAGCATTGTCTCTAAGAACATAAAGTCACCTTAATGCATGACCTCTCATGGCCTATTACTTTCTTTGTCTCATTAGGTTTTTGTTTTTCTGTTATTTATTTTTCAAGAAATAGCAGGTTATTCTCAAATTAAAGAAAAAAAATGCAACTTCTGCAGAAGAAAGAAAGTCATACTGGTTTGCAATGACATGCAGGTGAGGAAATGATGACAGAATTATGGCTTTAAGCAATGTTTTTATGTGGTGCCTCGTCGGGCCAGGACAGATTCAAATGTATTTTGTTGTTGCTAGTGGCATAGAAATCATGCACTTACTGTAAAGTCTGTGTATATTAATGTAAAGGTTAAAAATTGTTGTAATCATTTCCATGTTCTGGTGCAGAAAGCGTGAGACTGGAATGATGAAATCATTCTTAGCTTGTTGATGCATGACCATGTAAACCTGGTTACTCTGGCATGATACACCACTAACAACTCCCACATGAATTATATCAGTAACGCATCACCGGATTATCGCTTGTAGTAATCGACAACATGCCACAGGTTTTATACATAAACAATAGGTTGAATATAGCCCGGAATATTTCTTTAAGATTGTTTCTTTTGTTAGAGTTTGTGTTTATACATCATGTTGACTTGTTTCTTCTGAGAGAAAATTAAATTGCCAGAGATTCTCTCAATCTTCACATCGAGTGTCTGTTGTGGGGTGAAAAACAAATCTGTGAAATTCTGGATATGCTGTCTTTCTTTTCAGATGTGCCTTGAATCTCGAGTTTCCAATTCCAGAAACAGATTCCGCTTCTCAGTGATGTTTACCTTCAACTTAGCAAAGTTTGCAGCCAGTTAGATTTACTGCGACGGGGAAGAGGTGTAACGAATTGTAATGATGCTTTAGCTGAGGTGAAGGAATATCATTAATGTCTGGCTGAAGTCATATCTGCGCTTGTAGGGGAATTGGAAGGTCTTGCAGAAAAAGATGGTTTGCTACATTTTTTTTAATATTAAATTTCTTGAATGTCAGAGAAATTTGTCTGGGTGTAAAGATTGCAATAGTAAGGAATAATGATTCTGAAGGTTTTATTACTAATTCCTTTAACATTTCTTTTAGTACTGTAGAGAAACCTCCAACCCCTTAATAACTGGATTTTTTTTGTCTTAATTTAGTTTAATTAATATGTCAAATAATAAATTATGAATATATGAATTATTATGTTGTATCATTGTATTATTATTTATATAATAATTTTGTAATATTTATAAATGTATAATCGTTTATTTATTTGTACATGTTTTAAAAACTATATAGTGCAACGAATGTACACATTTTCTTATAAACAACCAGTCAGCCCCTTGTAAAAAAAGTTTTACTACAGTAACCACTGTTCAAATTTTTTACACATAAAAACTCAGTTACACTTGTACTTTGGTAAAATCATGGTAACCTTGGTAACTATAGTTACTATACCAGTGATCATGGTAAATTTGTGGTAAATTTACTATGTTTTTACTACAGAAACCAAAAAAAGTATGGTTACTGAACCATGGTTCATTTTTGTAAAGAACAGTTGCTGAACTTACCATCCTTATGAAAATTAACCATAGTTTTACTACAGTAATCATGGTTTATTTGCTTTTATTTGGAGTAAAACCATAGTAACATACATTTTACTATGTCCTTTCTACTGTATAGTAACCATAGTTGAAATATGGTGCTTGTAGTAAAACTCTGGTAATGCACTGATAATCATTGTGCCAAAAATTGATAATTTTACTATAATAAAACCATGGTAAAATTGACCCGGGTAAGTCTCAAATACCTAGAAACTATATTTAGAATTTGATTGTCGAGTGAGTCTTATAAAAAGAAACGATTCATAAATCATTTGTTTTATGAATTTGATTCTACTGGGGTCACTGTGTGTTTGTTGATGTATTATTTTAGTACATCCAGTTTAAGGATGTGTGAGCAGGTCTCAGTGATCATGCAGGTTGGGTCTCATTTGACCTCTCGCAACAGTTTCAGGGTTGTTTCGATCCTGTGTGCGTCTGCAATCCTGGTCCCATTGACCCCCCAAGAAGAGCAGCCCACTCCATATAGATCCATATGTCTTCTGCTATAGTTTCAGTCACTTGAGCTCATGCTGTGTTGTGAAAGGTCAGGATGTATCGATGTGGGCAATTTCCAATAAAGACATGCTGAAACTCATAGTTTCTCTCCACGGCACAGGGCTGAATTTTACAGCTCCTGAAGACTTCGTTCTAAACCTTGGTGAGCCCTCTTTATGTCCACTGTATACTTTGGGAAGCACGACTCGTAACAATTGATAAGCAGAAATCTCACATAAAAAATAATCGGTAAAAAAATGCTAATTATGTTGATAAATAAATGCATTTATATATTTATATATAATATATGAATCATATTTTGTACTTGCAGTGCATTCTGGGATAGTCTTGTCCTTTCCGTGAATCCCAATCCTCGGATTTCTATTGAATGAGCCAGAAGAAGTGATCTTAATATCATAATCATGCTGCCTACGTTTTTGGAACAGCTTTGGTGTCAGTATCACGCCTATGGCGCCTTTAAATGCTCCTACATATGCAGCTCACTAGGTTTTCAGAACGGAGCCAGAGCGATAAAATGAATGCCATACACACACACTTTCTTCACCCTTAAAGTGCTAACTGATGAGCCACATCAGATCTGTGAATATTTCAGCATAGCATGTGCTAAAGTGGGAAAGAGTTTGCTGGGGGCTTCCTCACATTTCACACGCCGTCCTCACCTCGCTCAGCTCTAATCAAAGGATGCCATGAGATGAAGAATAGCCCGCTCTCCTCCCACAGGGCAACATCCTGATCTCCACTCGCTCTCTATGCAAGAGGAATGCTAAAGGAGCTCAGTGTTAGTTCATGAGATGATAAAACGGTGCGTGTACACTTTATACTGCCTTGTGTTGGCCAATTACATTGTGGAAATAACTGTATATGCACTTGTATTCATAACCTGCTATTAATTTATTCCAACCTTAATGAATGAATGAGCTTTGATTGACATGCATGTTTAAGCACACGATTTCTTTTGGTTCAAGGAATTTTCACAATTCGTCACTTTGGAATTCTAAGGTTCTTCTTTATACGTTGTTGACATTTTTTTTAGAAAACTAGAAGGTTTTATCTATAAAGTCAAATGGAATGCAAAGCATTTCAATATCTCAAAACTGCTCAGAATGCAAAGAGAACCTGAATAGACGAACTGTCAATACACTATTACACTATATACAAAATATATGTATGTACAAGCACAGATACAAAGCAATTACATACAAAAGTTATGTTAACTAAATGTAAATTTATTGCACATGATTTTATTGCACAATGGGAAACAGAAATATGTATTAACCGTGTACTTTTGCATTTAATAGATCACAGTAAATAAGCTGTATTCAACATGTCGTGGTCTTTAAGAAACAGTTCATCCAAAATTGAAAATTCCTTCATCATTTATTAAAAACTTGTATATGACTCTTCTGTGGAACACAAATGATAGGAACACTAGATAGGAATGATAGAACACTATGATGTTTGGTTTCCAACATTCTTCAAAATAAATTCTTTTGTGTTCTGCAGGAAAATATTGTGTCCACCCTATATAAAAAAGCTACATTTCTTGGCTACTGTTGCGACTCGATTTATCATTTAATGCAAGTAAATGCATATTTGCCAAAATATCAATTTGTGTGAAAACATGACTTGGTGCACCTTTAAAACGCCATAAAAGATGATGTAAAGTGCTTTTTGTAACACCGGTGAATATTAGTGAAAGGCAGGAGAATCCATAAGCTGATTAATGTTGTGTTTGTCATTGTGTATCTCCTCGAGGAGTAGAGGAAAGACACTGCCATCAGGCACCGCTTGCCTCAATCCTGTTTTAATGAGGATTGGTAATATCAAGGGGCTTTATAATACCTGGAGAGAGTCCTTCAGTTGTAGCATGTCTTAAAGACACTTGTTCAGCTGGTGCAGGACCACGGGTGATGTAGACCTCATGCTTAATACATATCCATGTTTGTGTGTGTTTTTATAGGATATGAATGATTTCTCGCCAGTCTTCAGTCTGGCGCTTTATAAAGGGATGGTTGCTCCAAACGCAGAGAAGGGAACCGTCATCACCACTGTGTTTGCAGACGATCAGGACCCTCCCGTAAGTACACAAAAACAAAAGTAGACTTCTGCAATCTTTAGTTTGTGGTCTGATGAATCACATGACTGCATGAATAGATGTGACCTTTTTTACAAATGACCCACTGAACATAAAATTGGGTTAATGCTTAAAACAATATTTTGAATCCTCTCATATTTCTCACATCTTGTGCAGTTTTGTAATACATTTAAAATGAAGCACATACATTTTTTATGAAAGTATTCCAAATGAATCCAGTGGGTTAATAAATGTCTTAGGTGTTTGTGAGAAAACTACTTTAACTTTGAGCTTATTTAGTCAAATTAAGCCAAATTAAATGTATGTATGGCAACAAATCGATTGCTTTAAATCTCATTTGTTGTCCTGGATAAAATTTCTTATGTCAGCTAGTCAGAGAACCAATGAGATTTGATGATACTGTATCGACATACAGTATTTGGTTTTGGTTTTGCTAAATAAGCTAAAAAAAATATGAATCATTTTCTCTCACAAACGTATCGCTTCACTTCTGAAGATGCATATAGACGGTTTCAAAGCAACAACATAAAAAAATGTTATGCACGCTTTCGTGACTCAGACTTAACTTCCGGTACACATCCGCTGATTATATCCGCTGACATCATTTCTGATAATAAGCAAAAGAAATAACAAGTAAATAACATTAGCTAGCAAGTTAAAAATTAAAAGTCAGTATTATTTTGGGTGACCAGTAGAAGAACCGTTACTTGGCTAAACTTAAAAATGACAAAGACCCATTCAACAAATTGTTTATTTATAAAATTAATATACAAACAAATTTGACAATTTGTTTACTTAATACAATTATTATACAAAAAAATTAATTATTTATATTACAAATGTCAAATTTAAAAACACTAGCCAGACCGGTCAACAAACACAGACCGGAAGTTAACTTCGAGCCAGGCGTGTGCATCCAATGAACCCGTCTGTAAACCCACTGGAGTCGTATGGATTACTTTAATGATTTATGTTCTTGTTGAAGCTTTAACAAGTAGTGAGCTATTCATGGAAATACAGTGAGAGATATAAAAAACATCTTTGTGTTCAACTGAAGAAAGGAAAACATACATATATACTATTCCTTTATCACGAATGAAATGAAAAATGAAAGTGACCTATTTGTCAGATATGGTGACACATACCCGAAATGTGACCTCTGCATTTAACCCATCCATGAGTAGTGAACACACATACACCCGGAGCAGTGGGCAGCTATCACTGCAGCGCCCGGGGAGCAAGGTGCCTTGCTCAAGGGCATCTCAGCCATGACCTTCTGGTCATGAGTCCGACTCTGCAACCACTGGGCCACGACTGCCCAGTTTAGGAGAATGTTTAGGAGAATGTTAGAAGACATGCTAGACACTGGTTTCATCATTTGACTTTTTAAACGCCCGCTTTGAGGTTCTCTTACTACCTGTTCAGCACTGTTGAAACGTCCTGCATTAGCATGTTAGACTGCGGCTGTTTCTAATCAGATTGTTCTACACTGTCACTCTCTCTCCGTGTCTTTATTTGATTGATCTGACAGAACGCTTTAACGTACGCCGTCTGGAGACCAGCCCCTTTTTCTCTCTGGCTAGACGACTCCGCAATGAAATTACGCTCAACGGCAGTGAGATTTTGACACCGTGGTGAATCAGGAAATGATTTCTGTGCTTTCATCAGACAGTGGAGATATTTATTGGGTTTTGGAATGCAGCACAGCACGCTCCTGCAAGTTTTAAAGCTGGGGTAAACACAAGGCCATTACAATAGAGCAAACACGCACATCTATTTCTACCTTATAAATTACACAAACAAGGTTATACGCTGCCTGAGGTTGGGTTTATTCTGAGTGGCGGTACACACGGGGGGCTGGATGTGCACCTAGCGCCTGTAAATGTTTATTATCCACAGACAGTAAAACAGAATGACGGTTTGTGGGTTTCAGAGTCCCTCTATATGCGGTGTGTGGATGTGAGACTGGAAGCGCTTGTTAACATACTTTACTGGCTGTCAATAACTTCCCAATGGAGTCTCCATTTCAAGAACTTTATGGAGGTCTGAATGTAGTTACTGTACTTAAAAGTACAGTCGTACAGTGGGTGAATTTGTTTCGGACAACCACATGGAACCATCTTGTTTTCTACTCCAAATTGCTTTTTAATGAGGATAAATTTACTTAGATAAGATATTACGACTTGTTTTTGTTGGGATTATATTGAATATATCTAGGTTGTTCTCATCCCAATCCTTAACCTTCGTTAGATGTTGCGCTTTATGTGCTTCTTTACTTGAACAGTTTAGTCCTGTTTTTGAAAGTTTTTGCTCTGTTGAAAAGGAAATCAAAGCACTCAGCTTGAATGTCTCTAACACAGAGAAAACATCTCCAATTGGTGAGCAAAAGCTTTTCGTTTCATTACTGGATGTTCAGATAAGTTCTAACAGTTTGCAGCGTGGATGTTGGTATAGATGCTGAGGTTTTTGCTGTTAAGGATAAACTCGCTTATAGCAGAATAGGCACATCATAGCAGGGGTGCCTGAACCACTTTACAATTTGGTCAATAATTCTCAGGTCATCTTTTTAAAACCATTGTGTTTGATCCCTAATGACATGAGGTGAGAATGACACTAAGAAATGTGTTGACTCTGAAACCCTGTGTGCTTATATCATTGTAGGCGACAGGTGCATGCTGGGAGGTTAACCTGCAGGAGTCATCCACAGAGAGAACCACAGCAGTGCCTGAAAGATTTACATTTTTTGTATTTTTTTTTTTTTGGAGTTTAAGGACATTCTGACAGTGCCGGCGCTCTGGCCCTGTGTTGCAGGTTTTTATGGTGTTGTACTAGGGGTGTGAATGCAAATAGTTTACTGCTAAATAGGAGCTTAATTTTTACAACACAGGATCAAAGGATGAATGTTAGTGGTGTAAATCCATATCCAAAATGTTTTGAGGCATATCAATACAGTGCAGCCTTGTAAGCATAAAAGTAAACTTCTAAAGTATTTATAAATAGTGTGCTGAGAAATGTAACCAGGGCAAGTAAAAATTTGATCTGCCGGCCCCATCAGAATCCTCTTTGTTGGGCCTTGAATGTGCCAATATTTCATTCTTGCCTTGCAAGGTTGCACGTTGTACGAAGACAGTCAAGGTTTGATGAAAATTATAAGAGGACAGACTCATTATTATGAGTGGCATGCATTTCTGTATTTCTCCAGGCTGTTTCTTGCTACGTTTTGTGCGTTCGCGTTTTTGTTTTGATGTTTGCTAAAGAAAGTTTTCGACCCTCAATTCCCCACTGAAACACCAGATTCATCATTCCGCTTGTGTTGCGAATCACCGTGGAGATTTGGCTTTCTATCTGTTTCTCTCAGGCATGACTGGAATTAAAGTCGAGTAATTCTCGCATTTAAAATCTCTTTCTGAGAAACGGCCTCCAAAGGAAGAGCGCGGAACGGAGCGAGGACAGGAAGTGACCGTCCTCATTAGGGTTCTGTTCAAACCTTGATGATTACGGTACGAGGACCGGCGAGTTTCAAGTCAGCGTCGGTGAAGGAGATAATGACACGGTATTTCTATGCACGCCGCAAAGGTCACTGGGTAATGAAAGCTCCTCCTTTCCTTTGTGCCGGTTGAACCTCGTGTCGTGCGCCGTGACTCCATGACTTTCTTTTGTTTGAAGAGATTTAAAGGGGTGAGTAATGAACTCCCATCCTTGAACTGTCACTACAGAGAGGAACAACCGGCAGCCATTAATCACAGAGCCGGCACATGAATACAATCTGCAGGCAGAAACTTAATGTGTCTTACTAATGCGGCTGGCTCGGGTTTGAGTGTTGACAGTGATGCCCGTTGAAAATGTCTCATGAAAGTCATATATTGAAGTGATAGCTGCTTTATTCTGTATTAGCAAGAATCAGCCCTGTTTCAATTTTTGACTTAACCCAGAGGGAAGATTTCATTTTCAGTATACTGTAAAAAGTAATTTGCTTAATCAGTATTTTTGTCCAGTTGTCAAGTAGAAATATCATAAAGCTAAAATATACCATTTTTTTTTAATAATTGAGAAAAATATGTTATTGTGCATAAAAAGATTCATAATGGTAAGCTTAAAATAATGATTTGTAAGCTGTCAGGTACGATTTCATGAAAATGTTTTTAAACACATAATTTCGAAAAGCAACCTGCAATGTTACGTTTCAAACATACATGGCGATAGAGAGGCAAAAGTTTCAGAGTGCTGCATTATGCAATATAACTGATTTTTTTTATCCATTTATTTAATAATGAAATATTTTAACTTTACCATTAAAGAAAACTATTTGCATAGACAGATTCATCGGACGAATGCGCCTCGCCCGAAGTTAACTTCCGGTCTGTGTTTGTTTATTATTAGCTAGTGGCTAATAATATAACTATTAATATTTAATATTAAATTATATTAATATCTTATTGTGTAATACTTGTATTAAATAAAATCTTTTTGAATTTTATTGCATATAAATTTGCATGTAACTTTGTCGCATTTATGTTTAGCCAAGTATCGGTTCTTTTACTCGTAACCCAAAATAATACTGACTAGACATACTTTTAACTTGTTACAGTAACTAATGTAATTGACTTGTTATTTATTTTGCTTGTTATCAGAAATAATCGTTATTCTTTGCGGATGTGTCGTGGAAGTTAAGTTTGGGCCACAAAAGCGTGCATGCGCAGTAACGTTTGTTTATGTTGTTGCTTTGAAACCGTCTATACTGATATTCCACATGCATACAGAGACAGCAGTGAATGATATGGTAATTTAAGGTCATTGGCTTTATCTTTACCATGTAAACATAGTGGTGCGATCGTCTTATCCGAGCTTACTGTGGTCACATGGGGTAGACGTCCGTTTTACTCTTCCTGTCACCAAGCAAACCTCAGCGCTGTTTATTTTCACCTCCTGCCACTGTGCCACAGAAGCTGTTCAATTATTCACTTCTTTTTTTAAATAATGCTTTGAAACGTAGGGAGAGCAAGAAAAGAAATGACAGAAAATAAGCCGTAGAGAAATTCAGACATGGATTTAAAAACGGAACCAGAAACCAATTTCTTGGCTGTCAGAGATGTAAATGCGATGTTGTTTCTGTCTCTTTCTCCTGCAGTATAAATGACTTCTTTGTGTTTACTGCATCACAAACCATCAAACATTTATGATGCAGTCAGACAGAAGAGCAGTAAAGTATTGGCAGAATGAGGTGCAGCAGACGATGGTCTCTGTAAACTAAAACATGATGCCCGGGAGACCTTCGATGAAGTTCAAACCAGCTATACGAAGAAGAGTCAGACCTTTCAAGCAACAGTTCACAAGTTAATTCTGTCACCGTTTGCTCAGACCGTGTCGTTCCAAACCCGCGTGGTTTCATTTAGTTTTTTGCAGAATATCCAAGCTGCTTTTTTCAGTACAATAAAAGCATATTACGACCAGGGGCTGTCGAGATCCAAAAAGTTATAGCCTTAGTAGTCAATAGCACTCATGTAGCTTTTTAAAGAATACATATCTGAAAATCTTACCTCCTCCAATAGCTTTTTTGGCATTTACATTTGGCAAACCCTTATATTCAATTTAAATATGGCAATATTCAAAGCAGTTCACAATGCATTTAAGGAATACTTTTCACCCCATGACCTTGGTGTTGCTTCAGGAACATTTTTCTATTCTGCAAATTGTTTTATATAATATCATGGAAAGAATATATAATAAAATACCATATCATAATGTGATGTACATAATGAAATATAATGATGTGACAGCTTTGCTCCTTTTACCTGAGGTAGATGTGCTCAAGGGATGTTCTGATACTAACCGTGTCCATCCCTCAGGGTACGGCCGCCAGTAAAGTGCGCTACCGAGTGGATCAGGAGCAGTCTCCCTACAGCGGCAGTATCTTTGATGTGGTGCAGGACACGGGCAGAATCGTCACCAAAGTCAACCTGAACGAGCAGCCCAACATTGTGTTCAGAGTGAGTCTGGGACGAGAGATCATCCTTCTGCTGTTATACATGGAGAATTGACCCTTCTTAAGCACCCGCTTAACATTTATTGCATAAAAAAAACATGACCTTGACATACAGTCATGGGGGTCTGTAGGGTTCCTGTTACATTACATTTATTCATTTAGCAGACACTTATTCATAAGTGTTATTAATAATACAAATAATATAATATTAAATATTAATCTAATTTAAAATACAATACATAATATAAAATACAATATATACATATTATAATGTAATATGTAATATTTAGTCATATGTTATAAATATTAGTTACTATATTATATTATAAATATTAAATTAAGTCTGTTTTATTTAGAAAATCTATAGAACAATTTTTGATTATTAATATATTTTTGTTACTGTTATTGATAATAATACTAATACTATTTTATGCTATGAATATTTACATGTCTAAACATTGATTATAAATTTGATTAAATTAATTCTAAAAGATTTGATCAGGTTTTCCCTTTACATTAGAAATGTTAAACATATTTTTTTTTTGTGTGTTTTTTAATAGCTTAATAGATCCTGACCAAAAAATGAATGTCACATCATTGACCCATATTCACATCTCTGCTTGTAGCTGGTGGTGATCGCCTATGATGATGGAGAACCAGTGAAGATGAACAGAACCACAGTGGAAATCACGGTTCTCCAGCCCTCTAGGATTCCCATCTTCACCGAGGAGGAATACAGGTGCGTCCAGCTGTCTTTAAGAGACCACTGAATGTTGCAATATACATCCTGACATGTTCTCTTTGAGGTTTCTGAGTACCATTAAGATGAGAACATGCTTTTCGCAGGCTCATTCACAACATCTGCATGAATAATGAGTGTTATCTCTATATGTGACCAGAAATGCTGGCGTCCTCAAGCTGGTGTAGTGCTCTCGAAACACATGCTGTTTTTTCTGAAAGGGCACGTCTGCAGCTCATCAGCGGCTTTGAATGCGGATATTGAACGTTCTGAAGTATCGTGTCAATGGTTGTAAAGTTTTCAGGCACAGAAGGATTTTGTTTGTGGTATTGATTTAATTGAAGACACAACATCATACAGTATGATGATAGTGGCTTCGATGGACCTTACCAACAAACGGCACCCACTTTAATCACCCCAGGGGAGAAATCTGAAAAACTGCTGTTGTGTTTAGTAGTAAAAAAATCTAAATAAAAGATATTCCATGTGGTAAAAAGACCATACGAAGAAGTTGCTCTTTTCTTTTCACACTCTCTCAGGTCGTGGGTCATTCTTACTGTAAAGGAACTCTGGAGAAAGATTTTTGTAGAATATATGAATTATTATCTTATTTTCTCTTCATGCTTAAATGAAAAAGTCTTGGCTCTAAAAATATAATGGAATATAGCAAAAACAGACTAAATTGTGCTTCAGCCAGCATGTGGCATTCGAAATGACCCTCCTGCAGTGAGATGCTGAAGGAGCTGTGAATTATTCTATACACTGAGCGGGTATGTGTCATTTCTAAGATTCTAAAGATTCTAAAATTAGATCTTTATCTTTATCACACTTGTGCACTAACTCATTTTAATCAGCATGAACTGTTGTAGGTAGGTTTGGACGGTATGACAGTATATATTGTGTGTGAGTAGAAATGGGTCCACGGTAGATTTTGGGGGTTGGCCATCAGTGAACATATGGGACATGTCCAAAACAAGTCATAATTGTTGTTGGTCTTACTTTAAGGTTAATGGTTACCTGGCAACATGATGTATGCATGTTTTTTTGTAGTTTTAAATGTGGTTTATCTAGATTTGATTGCTATTGGTTTTAACTGATTAAAAATGCTGGGTTATTTTAACCCAGTGTTGGGTAAAATATGAACAAACCCAACGGTAGAGTAATATTTACCCAGTAAATGGTTTATATTTGAACCAACCCAGCTACCTAATGGGTGTATTTGTCCCTTTTTGACCCGACGCTGGGTGGAAATAACCCAGCATTTTTTAGAGTGAGGATCTCATTGTTTTGTGTCCATCAAGTCCATCACAGGATGAAATCAAAACATTGCCGTAACTATATGATTGCCATGCATTTTTTGTAAATAATTTCGAGCCACAATAAGTATTGCACTCAAAAATGCTGGGCTGGGTCATTTTGAATCCAGCATTGGGTTAGAAAGGGACCAATCTAAATGCTGGATTGATATTTAACCCATGCTAGGTTTTCTTAACCCGAAATGTTAGTCAAACATAAACATTTTCTGGGTTAATTGAACCCAGTGACTGGATTTGTTCCTTTTTGATCGAACGTTGGGTTGAAAATAAGCCAACATTTTTTTTAATGATCTGTGATGTGTATACAGTATACTGTGACCAAAAATGACTGATACCATGATAAAAGTTTGGCCATATCGTCTACCCTAAATTGTACTAATTTTTAACTAAGGAGAAAAAAATAATCTATAAACATTGAGCTTTTCATAAGGATTCCTAAGGTCCATTTTCAGTAGTTTGTGAGAGGGCCTTTGGTAGCGATTACAGCATTGAGTTTTCTCGTTTCTTCTCCTACCAGACAGCCCACTGGGATTTGCTCTGTTTCTCTGTCAGATTGAATGGAGAGCCTTTGTCATTATTTATGGTTTCCAACTTCCAAGCATTGGCTAAGACATTGAAGTCAATTCAGAGATTTGTCCTGCAGCCACCCAGCGTTGTGCTGGCTGTTTGCTCCGGGTTATTGTGATATAAAAGTCTTCAACTTTGTCTAAATGTTGAGGACTGTTGTGTTTTTGTGAATGGTGTGGTGTTTGAATGTCAGAACTGGTGTTTTGGATTTTCTTTATTTTTAACTAGTTTCCACCATCAGTATTCCCTCCAGGATACAGTAGATGTTATATAAGTCTGACTATGGAGAAGGTGCACAAATTTTTCCTCCATGTTGTGTTGCTTTTGTATCTGGGGAGATGAGGCTTTATTGCCTTAATCTCAGAGCCGATGGTCTCATGTAGCAGCAGTTTCCATAGCGATTATAAATGAAAAGTCCGTCTATTTTAGGTTTGAGAGATTGGTCATTCGTCTGTAAGATTGATATATCGCAGCTGGCTTCTGAAATGAGCTAAACTGCTGTGCTTGCTCAGGCCAGTGTTCACTTTCATTACTATAGCCAGATACACTTCCTACAGACTTTCATCGCACCATTTGTCTGGGTAAATTAGCAATAAATGAACTGACAACGTAAACATGAGTTTGAAACGGTTTATGTAAAATACACTTATTTGAGATAAATAAAGGCACAGCATGGGTCATGTATAACAACACTAAACTTATTTTCCCAGAAGTGACAGCGTACCAACCGCTGAATATCCACCCTCTTTGTGACCCTTAAAGGGATAGTTCACACAAAAATGAACATTTAAATTATGTTTTACTCACCCTCTGTATACATGTTCTTGTTCTGTGGACCACAAAGAAATATATTTGGGAAAATGTGTGTAACCAAACAGTTCCGGAGCACTATAGGAAAAAATCAACTTGAGTTAAGTAGGAAAAAAATGATGGGACCCCATGAACTATTTGGTTTCCTACATTCTTCAAAATATCTTATTTTGTGTTGAGAAGAACAAATACATTAATACAGGTTTGGAACAACTTGAGGGTGAACAAATGAAAGTCCTGTCATCATTTATTTATTTATTTCATGTTGTTCTAAAGTGTATGAATTCAGTCCCCATTTACTTTCATTCAGAACAGTAAAAGAAACAAAGTCTGTCAGTCTAACAAGAGTTCCTATTATGTTTCATAAAAAAGTAAAAGTTTAAAACAACACGAATACAGAGAGTAAACAAAAACACAATATTCATATTAGGTGAAACATCCCCGACCATGTCTCCTACTTTTTGACTGTTGAGGAGGTAATAAAGTTGTATTCTGTCTCCCATGTGGGCTTCACCACTCATTCAACTCTAATGTTATGCAGTCTGAAGTCCATTCTGAGAGGGGTTGATGTTTAAAGGGCCGTGTGTTGACTAAAGCAGCAGAGGAAGGGGGAACACTTCACAGAAGCTCTAATGGCATGAGCTATAGAGAGCAGGCAGCGTTCCTCTGTAGACCTCATTAGACCGCCGACTTCAGTTGAGAGACTCCGGAGATCTGATGAAAGCACACTGGATTAAAATGAGTTAAATGAAGACTTACAATCTCTCAAACACACATTCAACATTTTTACCGGTGAGGGAATAGTTTGGCTGCGTGTTGATGCTCAGCGATGCTCGTGGTTGTTGGATTCCAGTAGCGCATTGTCCGGTATAATTTGTCATATTGACTCATTGAATTTCTTGATGCTTATAAGCGCAGACAGGTTCCGACTTGACTCAGTAAACATTTACAGTAAATTCCTGTATTTTTCATCTCAGTCCACCAGTGGAGATCCTCATGTAAGGTGCCTTGCAGTATTAATATTTTGCGCTTTAATCCTCTGTGTTTATAAAAGATTTATGTCGTTTATTTAGTATTTTATAGTACTTACATCTGCAACACGTCTGCACAGAAGGTCATATGTTGTCAAGGATTAAAAATTCTTGTTTACCTACAAGTCACACACAATCACGCAGACGCGCACGCAAACAAGTAGTGCCGAGAAGTAGTTTTGTGTTGTCAGGGTTTGTCCTCATCATCCAGCGCTTTGCCTGGGGCTTGTGTCACGTTGACACCTCAGCACTTTAAAACATTGAATGAGTCTCACCAGACCTGTCAAGAACATGTCAGTGTCATATTTTTACCCCATAATCAAAAGGGAGGAATACGATATTTTATTTTGCATAGCGAAAACAATGCCTATTTTAAGCACTATTACATTTTTATAGACCCCCAACATTCAAGCTAAAAACAAAATATAGTATGCATTTAGAAAACCATGCATTATCCATGTGATGCACAATGCATTCAAGCTATATATGTTTTAGTTCATATGTTCCCTGGATACAAGTATTGCAGTATTTTCTGTAGTGATTGCTGTAATGAGGATCATGTTTTTAGTTCACCTGGTCCAGTACTCTCGAAGGTCTGTGATATGGTGCTCTTGAAGATTGTTATTTCATTACACGACTGTCTTGAATACTTGATTCTGGTTAGTCAACCGTGATGCTCTACTGTGCTGTGATGATCCTGTCGGGTTTATTTTGCGGTAATGACCGACTAATTGTACATTATCCTTTTTACATAATCACCACATTTCATGAGGTGCCTTGCTTTTGGTACGAGGCATAAAGCAGCGCTCAATATCTCTAGACATTGCACCAACTGTATTTTATTGTTGTTTTTAAAATGTTCCTAAATTATGACATTTGTAATGTCTATTATGTACATAACCACAGCGTCTCAAAGGAAAAGGTTACTTCGTCACGATCTGTGATATTACGGTGGTTTATCAAGACTAAGACTAAGTATAAAATAATTCATGTAAATACTTCCGTGCTGCTCTTGTAATGGTGTTGCAATGTCGAACTGAATAATGTAGAAGTCACTCCAGCTTCTGTCTTTATTTTTAAGTGCATCATTGATTACTGAAGCAGATTTAATGCTCTTTTAATTCACTGTTAATGAGGTCTGATGGGGCGTTCACACACACATTGATTCTAGCTCTGGAGATCACAGAACGGGTGTGTTGTTGGTCACAGGTGGCGTTACTGCTGATGGATTCTGTAACTTTACTGGTTGGCTGCACAACAGGTCATAGGTTTCGTATAACGGTTCACAACACAAATAGGATGTCTCAAATGCTTTAGAGAATCTTGTTATTGAATCGGTCATCTGAATGAACCGATTTACTGAAATGAATCAAACTTACTGGTTTGGTATGTGTGTATATGATAAGCACTTACACAAATCATTTTACTATTTGGATATGTATATTCATATCTATCATTCAGTACTGTGCTATATATTTAAGTATATTTTAGTTCATTTTACTATTTCTATAAGTACCATCACAGTACCAAAATAAAAATGATATATTGTATTTAAATGATATATAAATAATGTATTTTTGTTTGTTTTATTTGTTTTTTATATTTAAAGAGTTCATTTGCAAAAACAAAAATGTTGTGCATTCCTAGTAATATCAAACTGCAGTTGGGTTGTTTGGATTAAGTAATATTAACATAATAAAAAACATGATACTTTTTAACATGAAAAATGTTTAAACTGAGAATCTGTTTTTGCAAATATTGCTTTAAAAGGTTTATTTGCTAATAAAAAGTTTTTTTCCCCAAAATTACAAGAAAAAGAAATTATATTATTATATATCACTATTATATAGTGCTATAATAAACAAAAATCTTTATTATGTAAAGGCATAAAAGATGCCATGCCATAAAATCAAGAAATGGAGAACTTGATACCAGCCATCTCCAAAAACAGTCAAGTGCTCTATAAATATATCTAAAAGAGGCAAAATGACTTACTTGTGCAATTACACGTAATCTATTCAGAATGAGAATAATAAGCGTATCAAAATTCACTGATTAATGTGGACGTGAGTTGTTGTTGCTCTAGCTCATTTACATTAGAAAGCTTGTCTTATTTTTGTGGTTCCTCATCCACACATTGAGGTTCCAGCTATTTCTCTGTAATTCCCATGGTAACCAGTGTGAAGCTGAGCATCACTGAGATTTTTGTGTGACCTTGGTCTTCTCGCTGACAGTGTAGCAGTTGACTGCAGCAGCGCCCTATTGTCTCACAGACAGAGAGGAGCATTTCACCCCATTTATAACCTAGAGATGCCCAGGCTGTGAGCACCTCTTTGTCGTCCTCAGACAGCGATGGCTGTATTTTGACTGCTCTACAATACAGACAAGAGTGTCATGTCCACCCTTTTCTGACATCTGGCATGTGGTCCGAGAAAACACACAGAGAAAAGTTGTTTCAGTATTATTTTACTTCTTTTGTTGTTCTTTCTTACTTTCTGTTACGATACCAGTATTTGGCAGTTAAGCACATTGAATGTCACTAATCTGAATGTTACCAAGTAATATCATATCATAATTTTCTGAACTGTTTCTGAACATTAGCAGATGTGTTATTTACAGTCTTTACATGGTTTACACGTTTGACTTCTGAAAGGTTTATTAAATCCCAGTGGTTGCATCGCCAACAATTTCCTGCGCAACTACAAAAGATATGGGAAGTCTTTTTCATCCCATTTAAAAGTTGCTAAGCATATTTATTGTGGTAGCCTTACTTCTATTTAATTATAGGTTCAATTATATTAGCATTTAGCGAATAATAATGACTTATTTTTCAAGTGGCCATCCACCAGTTGAAAACACCTCACCTAAAAATGACCTCAGGTTGCACGAAAGCTTTAGAAATCTAGTTATTTTAGACCCAGTGATAAATCTACAGCTATTTTAATGCTATAATTAAACTCTTTTTGTGCTTTAAAGAAACGTCCTTTTTTTACTTTCTGATGGTCTTTTATGCTAATGAAGAGTCAATTAAACCGCTTCAATATATATGTAATATTCAGCAGGAAACTGACATGTATGTTGTAGTGACCACACTGGACATGACAGCTCTCCGTCTCTCTCTCTCTCCTGCATGTTTAAATACTGAATGAAGTTTCTGCTGTGCTCTGCAGGTTCAGCCCGGTGAGCGAGAACGCACCTGTCGGTACGCCGGTGGGACTTATTCTCGCGGCAGCTGTCAACACCACAGTCTTTTACTCTATAGTGGATGGAAATCAGGGAGGTGAGTTTTCAGAACCCCTGGGGGAATTTACCAAGAATAAATTGCACCTGCCGTTAGTGTCATTTATTTGTAATAAGGCCAATGCATCCAGAAAGCACTAAGCGCAATTTGCCCGTCGAGTGCTGGGTTGTGGAGAATGCAGCAGACTGTCGCAATTTAGAGTCATTTTCTAGGACTGTACAGCATCATACAAACATATAATCTAAACTCATTAATTGACTTTTAAAAGGATGAAATTGACAGAGTCATTTGATGACTTATCGTTGCAATGAGCTGCAGAAAATGTACAAAAGTTACTCTTTCTAATAAAATAACAGCTACCGTCTGCTTTCTTTGGATGGCAGAAGCCTAATGTTAATTGTGCCAGGTTGAGCTAGGTGTACATCATGGTATATATCATTACTGATAGAAAATTGGTTGTCATAACCCACCTCTAGTGCCAGACAAGTTCAAAGTTCTATAATAAAATCTATAATCACGTTCAGTTGAAACAATGAGTGTGACATTTGTAATGCTCATTGTGCAGTGCCATTTTTACTCATTTTGCACTTGGTTGAACTGGATTGTGGGTGGTCAGTGAATAGGTTATTTTTAATAATACAACAGTAAAATTCCTCTTAACACATAAAATAAAACAATTAACATGATTTAAACTTTATTTACGACACCTGATAAAAGGGATTGTTTATCCAAAAATGAGAATTCTGTCATCATTTACTTACCCTCATGTCATTCCAAACCTGTATGACTTTCTTTCTTCTGCAGAACACAAAAGAAGATATTTTGAAGGCCCCAATTGACTTACATTGTATGGACGCAAAACCACTAAGACATCTCTCAAAATATCTTCTTTTGTGTTCCACAGAATAAAATCTAATAAACAGGTTTTGAATGACATAATGGTGAATAAATGATGCCGAAAAACATATTTTTGGTTGTTCTATCGCTTTAAGTTGGACTCCAGGTCGATATTTGAGATTGTTATTAAGATGCTCTTTAGTGAATCTGAGTTGCTTGAGTCGTGGAGCTTTAGTGAACTGTTTTCCAATGTGATTTGTCTTTATAGGGGAGTTTACGGTCAATAACCGCACTGGAATCATCTACACAAATAAATCTCTTGACTACGAGAAGGTGACCAGTTACGTGCTGCGGGTGCAGGCCGACTCGCTCGCCCTCATCCTTGCTAACCTACGTGCTCCCTCCAAAAGTAAGAACACCAAAGCCTTTGGCTCTACAGGGGTTTGATATGAGATCGCGCCTTCTGTAGAGTGAAATAAATAAATGATGCACTATTTGTATTTTACACATTTACAGTGTAAAGCATCGTTCTGAAACACACAATTTAACACATTTAAGCCTTTACTGCACATAGTACAGCAAGCTTTATGTATAATAGCAGAAACATTGCACAATTTTGTAGTCTGACAGTAATTGTCTTAAAATGTATTGTTATGCAAGCAACTGTACAGTAGTTGTGGTGCTTTCAACCTGTTAACTGAAACAAAATGTATGGAAAATATACATAAAAAATTCACATTCCAATCTTTAATGGTTTTAATAAATTCATGCTTTGGAATGCAGTCCTAAAGTTTCCTTTTTTTAAGAAAAAAAGCTTAGCAACTGTAAACATTGTACAATTTCACAAATAAACTATATTATTAGGATTTATTATATAAAACAATAAACGCATTTATTTATTAATTATATGGGTGTTTTATCATATTGCCACAGTTTTATAAAACTAAGACACTCGAGGTTGTATTGACATCATGCCTAACAACACCTAATGTCCCTCCAGTGTACAGTTTTTCTCTTGGGTTAGTGCTTTAATGCATCTAATGTCAACAAAACATAAAAATTGACTGCTTAGTTCATAGTATATGATGTCTGTTGTCGCTTGATGTCTATTTTGTTGTATATACTGTAACAGGACAGGCACACATTGTCTCTCTATCTCTTCGTTCTGATGGCTGGCCTTGAGCTCGCCCACCTGCGTTTTTTCTTTCTGTTTTCTTTCATTGAGTTATGATATACAGCTCTGTATCTGCGCTTTCCCCCTGTGTGTGCTTAGATCTAGACTAGATGACTTTATATATTGTCGCGCAGCGCGGCAGAAGACAAATGCTTTCTGACAGAGTGTATTTCTCACAATTGCCACAGTGTGGAGAGGGTTGAAGCAGCTGTGTTTACATTAACTCTGTTTTTACTTGTAACTGTGACAAATAGGGACAATGTTTCCTTAACTGAGATATTTCTCCCTTCTGTCTGTTGGACTGTAACCAGCAAACACAGCAAAAGTTTTTATCGAAGTTCAGGACGAGAACGATCATCCGCCAGTTTTCTCGAGGTCCCTTTACATTGGCGGAGTGACAGAAGACACCAAGACTTTCACCACAGTCCTGAAAATTGTGGTAAGTATATAAATGATTACTGAAAAGTTTCAGCAAAGTAAAGCAGTAAATTTAAAAAAAAAGTGCAACATTTGTGAATTTGATTCTCAGAAATAACAAATACATTTTGTTTTAATACATAAATGTAAAGAATTACAAGATTAAAGCCTTTTCTCATTTTATTGAAAGTTCTAATGAGTACTAGTTGGTTTGTGTATTGACCCCTATTTATTTAAACAAGACTGAAACAAGCGGCAGAGCCCATTGACACTGTGGTTATTAATTCATGATGTTTAAAAAAGTTCTGCAGGTGTCTGTGTTGCATTTCGTTTTATTTTTACATCGAGGAACATGCTGTTCATAACCTGACGCACCTGTCAACAGTAGAGCACAATCTCTCTCTCTCTCTGTTTTAAACAACTCTTTCTCCACCATGTCTCTTAGTCACTGTTCTCAGACAGCTGCTCTTTTCATGTCTGATAATGTGGAGGACAAGTTACTGACGCCTGTATAACACAGTCACTGGACTCCTGCAGGTGCCCATTATAGTGACTGTTTTAAAGAGTCATTTGCCTTGTATACATCAGAATCAGGATTATTATAGTTTGTGAAAACAATTAAAACATTTAGTTTATTGAAATCAAATAAAGATTGTTTTAATCACATAAATAAATTAATGAATATATTATTTCATAAACTTATAAACAAAAAGGAGAAATGTTGCCTCAGGAATAAACTAAAATAGGTTTAAGCTGAGACACAAAAAGATTATCTGAAAACAAATTAAAACTAAAATAAATTAATTAATTGATATAACAACATAAAAAATGAACATAAATAATAAAATAGCAAAATCCCATTTAAATTTATATTATATTTAAATTAACATAAAAACAAAACTATAATAACTAGATTGAGAGAAACAGCAGGGACCCCTGGTACATATTGTGTACATTGAAAATGTTATATTATAATAACATGCTGATAGTACCAAACAAATGTGTTTACATACCTTTTTTATGATCCTTACATTATAATATATTAAACTCATCATTCTTGGTATGCAGTCATACTGTATCCTGTTAATGGCCTACATAACATTTAATTTTTGCATAATATGTTTAAATGTGGGAATTTATTTGAATTAATTTTATATTCAATTAATGTTTACTATTAATCTGCATTTCTTTGTCTAAGTTAACTTTTTTTTTTTATTATCAAATTTGAAGGTTGATGTCATTGTTGAAAAACTGCAGTGTGTGTGTTTATTTCTGTTTGCAGTAACAAAAATGATTTTTAAGGGGGTTATTAAAAAAATAAAGGAAGGAAGATTCTGTCATTGTCCCAAACCTATAAAGACTTTTCTTGGAACACAAAAGGATTTGTTGGCCAGATTGTCCAAGCTGCTGTACAATGAAATTGATGTCAAAATCATTGTGAGCATGACTAGTTTTACTGAATCGTGTTTTAAATTTAGATCTATTCTTTGCACAAAGCTCACATACTTTTTAAAGTAAAGTAAAGTCTTGTAGAATTTTACAATATTTTCATGGTCCTGCTGTGTCATTTGTAGGGCATGACTCTTGACTTTTGTGTTTTACATTTACATGTATGCATTTGGCAGATGCTTTAATTCAAATCAATTTACAAATCTTTGAAATATGTCAGTTTTAACAAACAAACGGCATGAACTCCCCCAAATCATTTTTTGTTTCTGAGGTTATGATTTATATTTCTTAATGTGTATCAGGCTACAGATGTCGACACAGGAAACTACAGTAAGATGGCGTACAGACTGATCATCCCACCCACGGCAGAAGGACAGGACAGTTTCGTCATTGAGACCTACACGGGTGTCATCAAGAGCGCTATCATGTTCAGAAACATGCGCCGGTCCTACTTCAAGTTTGAGGTCATCGCCACGGACAACTACGGACAGGGACTGAGCAGCAGAGCGGATGTGGTGGTGAGTTTGACCTGTGAAACGGGGAAGAGAGGCTCTGGGATTTTGTCTTGTGTCCCAAAAACTTTAGCACCCCTGTGTGCATTCAATACATTATAGCTCAACAGTATTGAGTTAAACATTATAGTTCCAACTCTAAACATTTAACTGAAAATAGTTCAGTTTGAGAAATGAAGTTTTCTCTTATCCCTTTGGCTAAGGAAAATGAATGTTTGGCTTTAGCTGAAGTCAAATCACTGAATAATTTAAATCGCATAACAGTAATGCTATGGAGCGAAGGCATCTCTCCGAAGGGCTGTTTGGTTTGACTCAGTCTGTATGCTTGTGCTTTTCAATATGTTTAGACCAAATATGTGTTTTTGTAAACGCGTGTGGTGTTTGCGCACTAGTTAGCGCAGTAATGAATATATGAAGGAAGTCTTTCTGCCGCCGGCTGAATAATTTACGCCTCTATATTTCTTGGCCCGATGCTGATAGTGATTGTGTGATTCCCGGAAGTCTCTAAAGTTAATGAATGCTTAATATTATAAGAGGGATTTAAAAAATCAATATGTGTGCGTCACAGTTTTAGGAATGGTGTCATTAGTGTATGCATTGCTTTAGTGGAATATTTCGCTGCCAATATAAAATTAATGTATAGGGGCATATTTATAAGGATTCATTCGGACACTGGTATTGACTTGCTGAAGTCTATTATATTGACATATACTGTAGCACTTAAAAATGTGATTTGATTCATTACAACAACATATAATTTGAGTGAGAAAATATAGAGTTTCTAAAGATGTATCTGAGCATCCACGTTTTGGATTTGATTCTATTATCCATCCAGTATGATTTGAAAATGTTTTAAAGAGCATCTGACCTTTTCTACAAAGGAAGGTTACATGGTCAATAATACAATTCACGAATTTGATTAGTGTTTTAGAAACAGTGCTGTTGTGGACGTTCTTACTGTAGTTTAAAATTCTGCTCATGTTCTCACTTAACTAGATTTTAAAACCCAGGTTTCCGTTGTGGTTTTGGGCTCGACTGTACTTTTTATATCTCACAGCTATACAGCATTTAGTAGCAGATAAACAATACCACATTACATGACATGTTCTACCTCTCTCATGATCTGTGTGTTGTAGGTTTCAGTTGTGAACGCCCTGGACATGCAGGTTGTGGTCTCAAACGTGCCGCCCACAGTTGTGGAGGAGAATAAAGAACAGCTGATTGGGTGAGAAAGTGTTTCTCTGCACCATCTGTAAGGTTTTCTTTCTCAGTTGCTTTGATTTAAAGGGACATCTTCATTGTACAAACATCAAATTAAGCACCGATAACAGCATGCAATAGGAAAACATGAGTCAGTATTGCCATAGAATCAAAAAGACTTGTTGATGCAAGTGAAAATTTGATGTAGGCTATTATATATATATATATATATATATATAAGCAGATTTTTAGTAACATATTTGTTTATTTTTTACAGCACATTTGTTCTCATTGCAGTAATGTGAAAATAGTGTGAATAATGCTACATTTTTTAAATTGTAAAATATGTAAGCATCACTGCCTGATGCTGATTTTAATAAAATAAATAACTCTGTAAAGGGTTATTCTCATTATTGTATTAATGTCATGAGCATCTAATGAGGATCATCATTTGATTGTAATTACAGATTCACATTACAGTAATGAGAGCTAATGTGCTTAATTGTCATGAAAATCATGTTAGAATGTCACCATTTGCTGCATGCAAAATGTATTTTTTTTTTTGGTTTTGGGTGAAATATCACCCAGACATGTTTTTTGAGATTTCATTTTTGAAAAAGGAACACAGTGTGTCGCATACAGCCGTAGAAAAGATTAAGAGACCATTCCAAAACCATTTTCAGTTTTTCTCTATTTACTTTTTATAGGTATGTGTTTAGGTACAAACTATTCTATTTGCATTTATTTGCAGAAAATGAAAACTGGAGAAACAGGTCAAAATAACAGAAAAGATGCTTTGTTTTTGTCCAGACCTCAAATACTTTGTCACTCCTGGGGTTTGATTTTGTTAAAATTCAATAGACACTGGACTGAAATATCCTCAAGAAATGGTGATTTAATGAAAAATTGGAATTGTCTCTTAATTTTTTGCCATGGTTGTATATCTATATACACATGCCTATTTATATATTGTAAATATGTTGTTTTATTAGCCCAACCTAGCTTTTTTCACTTCTCTCACAACTTGCTCCACAAAAGGATCTAGACAGACAGATAGTCATAATATTGTCCTTGTTTTTCAGTATTTTGGAACGCTACGTGCAAGATCAGATCCCCGGTGCTAAAGTGATAGTGGAGTCGATCGGCCCCCGTCGGCATGGTGAAGGATATGAACTGGAGGACTACACGAAATCTGATCTGCAGGTGTACGCCATCGACCCTCTAACCAACAGAGCCATCTCCAGACAAGAGCTCTTCAAGTAAGCCAAACACAGACCCACTCCCGATTCCTTTAACAGAAAGCCCGCTTGTCGCAGCGTGTTCTCCATTGCTATCTGGGAACGGCGCTGTGTCTACGCCGAATCTGCCGCGTCAAATGTATATTTCAGATGAGTCGAGCTTGTGAATTGTGTGTGACGAGAGAGAAACATCTTTTCATGCTGTGCAGTTTGCGAATGAATCGCTTGCGTGATGCGGTTGATAAATCAGTTTAATGAATCAATCGAATCGAACGTGAGTATTCAGACTGGATCGCCAGACAACTCACTTCCTCTCTGAATTGGCTAGAGTTACTCACACGCTCATTAAACTGCAGGGTATTATCTTGAAATGAGCCGAGAACCATAAAATTACCACCATTTTTTAAAGCAATGGTAAAAACTAAATTATTTTTATGGGTGGATTTAAGTTTGAATCTCTCTTGTGTTTTTTCTTGATCTTGTTTTTTTCTCGTTTGCCCATCATTTGCCTTTGTCTACATAGAAATGCCAGAAGTAAATGAGAAAAAGACGATTCATTGCATTTGTAATGCTGCTCCGGAAGCGCTGTTATTACACCTGTCCTATTTTGCCAAAAGGAGAAATTCCCTTGGTGTCCCGATACAGAGCAGTAAGCTCATTTAAACTCTGTGGTGCCCTGTGGCACGGCGGAGGGTCGCGTCTGTCTCCGGGATACAACACGAGCCATCGGGATCCTATTCAAATGTGTGTTTACTAAGCCAACATGCATCTCATTCATATTCACAAACACAGGAGAGGACACCGACCACCTGCTGTATTCGGCATTGTGTCTTTTTGGTTTTAGACGCCCCTTGCTTTTATACGCTTGTTTATTGCACTTGTTTTTGTTTGGTCTTACAGGTTGTTCTTTGGCTCTGAGTGGATCTTCAAAAAAGAAGATCAGCTCAAAACTTAGAATACTTAGAATTTAGGATGTCATGGGTCATGAATCTGTACATGCTCTTCACCCTCATGTCACGTGAGACCTGTATGACTTTCTTTCTTCGGCAGAACACAAAAAATATATTTTAAAGAATGTTGGTAACCGAACAACTGCGGTACACATTGTCAAAAGCCATTGGTTTTGTGTCCATACCATTGAAGTACCATAGTGTTGTTCGGTTACCAACATTTCTCAAAATATCTTCAGACGAAAGTTAGTTATACAGGATTGAAATGACAAGAGGGTGAGTAAATGATGACAGATTTTCATTTTTGGGTGAACTATGTGTGTGTGGGTGGGTTTTCATGTCTGAGGTCATGATTCTCAAAATTTGAGTTGCATCTCAGAGTTTGCAGTCTGACAGCAAAAGTATTTTTGCACCCAGAATCCATCTCATCACTCTTAGTGCTGTGTTGTATTGACGAATCGGGTCATCCTGCTGGGTGGAAGCGCATTGACTCTGTGAAACAGGATAAAAACAGACAGTCATTGTTCAGCACATTCACACTATGCGTCTGTAACAGCATGAATTCACACATGCTGTTTCTCTTTCCCCACAAAAGGGGCCTAATGCAAAAAGATAAAACATTTGGTTCGTACTGTGCGTGTTTGTGAATATGTACTAGTTGTATTTAAAGATCACAGGCCCTGTTATAAAATTCATGCATGAACAGATTTGATCCTAAATTTCTACATTTAAAATGAGGAGCAAATCTTGATTTAACATTAATGGAAACAAACTTTTCCGCTGATATTTAAGTGTGTGATTTCTATGTTGATCTTTTAAATATAACTGATAGAATGAAATTTGTATCTGTGTGTGCATAAGAAAATTATTCTGGGTGCTATGAGATGTGAGGAGAGAGAGAGAGAGAGAGAGAGAATTATTTACAATCCTTAAGACATTAACATAAGTCAATATACAGACTGGCCAAAGCACCATAACAGTGTCATTTTTAAAAGGGTTACTGACCCAAATTTCTCTGCTGAGGATGTAAATAAAAATGGATAATTTGATTAAATTAGAAATACATATTAAATGGCAAGTGCAAACAGGTCTTAGTCTGTTCAGATTAAATAAGTCGGTTGCCTCTAGGTTGTGTTGTATGTTGTAACATGTTCGATGGCTGTCAGACCTGTTGGAGTTCTAACTAAGGTAAAGTGGATCTGGTTGAGGAAAAGTATAGGCTGGAGGTGAGCCTAGAAAGTCCCCTCAATTTTCTTCATGACGACGGATGTTTGTGCAACTGATCAATTGAGACAGCTCTGGTTGAAGGTTGATTGTATAGAAACTACTGAAGCCATTTTAAAAGCACTTTCATGTGTTTTGTTGAGGTCAGCGGCTAGGGGAGAAGGACTTTGTTGCCAAATGAGGCAAAGTGAATTTGTTAAGTACATTTGTGAGGTTTGAGTTACCTGGGAAAAATATTGGGATTTTTTCTGCACCTTTTTAGACAACATAAACAAACGTTACAGCGCATGCACGCCTTTGTGACCCAAACTTAACTTCCGGTACACATCCGCAAAGAACAGAGTCCCTGCAGATTATTTCTGATAACAAGCCAAAGTAATAACAAGTAAATGACATTAGCTAGGAAGATAAAAGTATGTCTAGTCAGTATTATTTTGGGTTACCAGTAGAAAAAACTTTTCTTGGATAAACTTAAATGCCAAGTTACACGACCTGTTCAATAAACCGTCTAATGCGTACTGTCCCAGATATTTGTGGATTTTTTAAAAATTATTAGTGATACACTTTGTAGTAAAAATTCTTGCCATTTTCCATGTTGGCGTATAAATTGGTTTAGTGTAGGTTTAAGTGGCGTCTGGATATCATTTATATTTATTTAGCAGACAGAAAGATTTTTTAGAAATGAGGAGCATTTAACAATATGTTAAGAAAAGTGAAACTATTATTTTGCTACTAATTGAATCCAATTTTGTGTCAAATTAGCCTGATCAAAAATTCTGATCAATCTGAGTCAAGAACGGCAAAAGTCAAGCATTGTGGGATGAAGTGGCTTTTTTCATACTGTTTAGAAAGCATAGGACACCTTTTGCGTCCTATAACGTAAACTCACATACTGTACATGCCGCATTTAATGCATCTTTATTTAAGCGGTATTCATCCTCATTTCCTAAGCTGACAGAAACTCACCACATGTTTTAAATGCTCATGTATGTGTAGTGTCGCTAGCCTATTTGACACTTGAGCTTAAAAACAGTCTTTCATCAGTCTTGATGTGCGGCACATTGATCGTGTTTGAACATTCGTGTTTGTCAGATGCTTCTATTGAAGTGTTCTGGTGCAGCAGGGCTAATTGGTTTGCCGTAGATACTTATAAAGTACTTAACATGCAGGTCTCTGTAAACATTATTGATCTGCAACGTGTCTTCAGGGAAGTCCTTTCACAATATTAGTTGAGGAACAAAGCTGTGCTTTCGAGTGGGTCAGGTAATGAGCTCTGTACTATATCAAGACATTCATAACACAGGTAGGTACAGGAACGGTAAAGCCATGTTTTCCACGCAGGGGAGATGTATTCCCACATCATGTTGCCTAGTAACCCATAGGATGAAGTGAAAGGGCTAAATGCAGCTGAGGGGATGCTCTCCTCATTAGCACAATTGCTGGCTCCTGCTTCCCTGCTGACAGGCTTAACATTGACACTGGATGATATCTACATCTAGCTGTCAATCATAAAGGTTTCAAGGCTTTTATGCTATACAGCGGACTGTACAGTTTAGACACATTATTGTATGTGTTACTCTGAAAGAGATAGAGAAGCATTTTACAGTCTATGTGACATGTATTTTTATAAAAGATGTATGCATGATGTCTTTTGTATTATGCAAAGTGTATACAAAAGTACAAAAAAAAAAAAATTTTCACTGTGAAAGTCTTGAATCACCTTATTAAATGTTATACAGATTTTTACAGTATCGCAGTTAATCGATTCAAAAATAAATGTTTGTGTTTATGTAATATATATGTGTGTGTGTGTAGTGAATATTATATTTACATTTACGCATTTGGCAGACGCTTTTATCCAAAGCGACTTACATTACATTGTATTACACATTTGTACATTTTGTATAGTAAGCAAGTGGGGGTTAGGTGCCTTGCTCAAGGGCACCTCAGTTGTTACCCGCCAGACCTGAGAATCGAACCAGCAACCTTCTGGTCATGAGTCCAACTCTCTAACCACTGGGCCACGACTGCCCACTATATGTATATATAAATGTATAAATACACAAACATACATTTATATATTTAAGAAATATGAGTAATATATATATTTATGTACATATTTGTTATATATACACATGTATGTGTGTGCATGTATATATACATATCAATACACACGGCACACACATATATTATATAAACACAAACATTTATTTTGGAATTAATTAATCACGATTAATCGATTTGACAGAACTATTTTACAGTAAAATTTATTTCAACTTTATTGGGGTTATTGAAAATATTGATATTGAAGTTATTTAACCACTCAATACTTTTTAATGTAGCATTTTAACATTTGTTTCGGCTGAAATTATCCACATTTTAGTGTCTTTTTTGTGGTTACATCCTTAATTATATTTAACTTTTAAATATATTATATGTAATATAATATAATTATATTCCATTTTTTGGAGAAGGTTCGGGCAGCTCTCAATGTAAACATTATGAGCAGTAATAATCTGTGTGTGTGCTAGGTTTCTGGATGGGAAGATTTTGGACATCAATAAAGAGTTCCAGCCGTACTTGGGTGAGGGTGGACGGATCCTGGAGATCCGTTCTCCTGACATTGTGGCGACTGTGAAAAAGGCTGCACAGGCAGTGGGCTACACGGAGGGGGCGCTGTTGGCCCTGGCCATCATCATAATCTTGTGCTGCATCCCTGCCATTCTCATCGTCATGGTGACGTACAAACAGTGAGTATTGCCAACCGTATTGATGCTATTTTATAAAATGCTAAGTGATCTCAACCAGAATAAGATCCAGTGTAGACCGTTCAAAAGTCTCATTACATGAGATTTGCCATTTCAAATGAATATATACACTTAATATATAAAAGCAGCATGCTGCATGTACTCCACATCTCAAGGGTGCTCTTGTACTCATTTTTCAAGTCTTAGCAAATCCCTGAGAATGCAAAAGTACAGGAAGAAATGTTTATGTATTTGTGAGGTTCAGATAGAGTGGAAGAGAGGCTGGCAAAAACAAACAGAGAGATGGATAGAGAAAAGAGAGGTGCGAGAGCTTGAATGGGCTGCCAGGTATTAAAATGGCCCTTTTTGCTGTAATTTTCCATGCTAACAGGCTAAAATCCCATCCAGCCCTGTGTGAAAGTAGATTCATTATAGGCATTTGTGACAGATCCCAGGCATTCACTCCATCCATCATATGTCCTCACCACAATGTAGTGTATAGACCTGAAACCTCACCACAATGTAGTGTATAGACCTGCTCTTCACACATGAGGGAGAGAGAGAGACAGAGAGAGAGAGAGAGAGAGTGGGCTTGACATCCTGTACAAACCAGTCTTACATATGAGTTATGTTGGGTTTTAAAAGATAATTTTATATTTCGATGCTGTTTTGTTTGGTGACACAAAAAATACTCACAACGGGGCTTATTTATTAAACTTGAACAGAACAAATTACCGTGTAAATAGTCCTCAAAAAATTGTTCACCTGAAAAAAAAAGAAATAATTCCTTAAACCATTCTTCAGTAATTGTCACATGTGTACAAATCCATTTAGCTTGTGTTTGTCAAATTAGTCTGTTTCCCTCGATGAACGGGTTTAAATTCAGCAGGTTGTGTGTGCGTGTTAAATATCATCTTTTACAAGGGCTGGATGATAATATTAATGCATTTGCCACCGGTGAGTTTTTTTTTTTTTTTTTTTTTTTTTTTTTTTTTTTACAAGTAGTAACTGCGTATGTATATCACAACACGAGATCTCACAATGCCCTCTAAGTAATTGCATTCTGGTTAAATAAATAATGTCGAGAGGGCCACGGAAGCCCAGGGTCAGGATGAGACAGAATATGTGAAAGACATACAGAGAAGGGAGGGAAAACGGAGAGCTGTATCGTCTGTCATCGTGAGCTTATCCTGTGCTGTTATCTCGGTTTAAAGTGAAGCATGAATCATTAATACACACACGTGCAGTCAACACACTTCTGACAGCTCCATGGTTCAATGTGTATGTTTGCTGGTTTTAGGAAAAACCTGTAAAGTCTTAATAAATATGGTCTTGTGGGGTGAATTCACTAAAGAGTTGCAAAACATTTGCTTGTAATTTATTTTCTGCATAAACCTAATGTCTTATTTACAATCCAAATGCAATACAACTTAATACAAAAAGTGCTAAATTCGTTGAAAAAGCATTGTAGCTTCTATAATTAAATAACCATGGTCCAAGAAAATCTCATAATAATTTGTATATATTTTTTTGTGTAAAATACACAAAAACCACCGTGGTACAAAGAAAATAGCCGTGAGATCTGTCCGAATTGTTGGTGCGAACTTGCCTTCTAATGTATGTACACTACCGGTCAAAAGTTTAGGATCACTTATTCATTCTTTATTGATATTTTTCCACATTTTAGAATAATAGTAAACCCATCAAAACCATGGAATAGCACAACCGTAACTGAGGGAATTACTAAAAGTATCAATAATAAATTAACTGTTACATCTGATCTTTTTATCTTTACAATTTGCAAAATTGTAAACTTGGTATTTTATCATCCAGCTTCTTGAGGTCTGAACCTGAGAAGCTTGAAAACAGTTTTAAAGGAATTACAATCTGCTTTTTATTCATTATTTGGTGCAAGTAACCCATTTCAAATATATTTTTACATGAAAATTTAGTTTTTTATTGAAAGTTATTGTAAAGTTATTCGAATGAAAATTATGTGTTGCCACGATTATGTTTTTGCCTACAAAAGTAATTTCAAGCATTGAAACATACACCTTCAGTTTAAAAGATTTTTACCATCATGAGAAACAATTTTGTAATCCTAAATTTTTGACCGGTAATGTAAATGTAATTTTATTTGCACCTCATTCAAAACATGCTATATGCTATATGTAAGAAGGCACAAAATATGAATTTATCAAAAGATCTGTGAATGGGTAATAAAACTCAGCAGACGGACGTAGTTCATTTTTAGTGAATTCCCTCGCTGTGTGTTTTGAGAAATAACTGCTGTGCTAATGATGCAATAATTTCCCATTCCTCTTTTTCTTTTCCTGCACTTCCTGTCGCCGCGCCTGGACCCTGCACACAGATTCAAAGAGTAAGTGTGATTCCTCTTTTTGATGAATTATTCGCCGGACTCAGTATGCTTTCAAACCCTCGTTATACGGTTCGGTCCTTTAAAAACAGGAGCGTACGAATCAAATACATGAATTGAGATGAGGATATGCTCAACCCAGGCCTCTGATTCTGACACAATAGAGAGACGCCTTTGAAAATGAACAAGAATGACTGGTTTCATCTCCTCATAGAGTACAAAGTGAGCTGGGTTCTGTTCCGTCCTAATAAAACACCTCATCCCGGTGTGAAAGGTGTTGAATAAGCCGGAATATTTTACATCGCATGAATAAAAAAGTGCTGGAACAGATCAAACCAGTGGCCGGACATCATATCCCACCAAAATATGTCTGAAATGAGTCTTTTGAAAGGGAGAAAACTCTTTTGCTGTGATTTACAGGAGGCAGGCCGAGTGTGCCAAAACCGCCCGTATCCAGATGGCGCTTCCTGCGGGGAAGTCGACGGCAAGCGCCCCGACCAATCTGTACGAGGAACTGGGAGACGGCGGCATGTAAGTCACCTGTCCTAAATTCCACCTGTAACCTTGAGAAGAGAAACAGGATGCGGGATGCGTTTGTGAATGTGAATCTACAGACTAAAATTCAGCCATTATTTACTCAACTCAAAGTACTTTTAAAGCCTTATTACTTTTCTACTCCATGGAGCACAAAAAAACTGTATCTTTTCCATACAGTGTACAAGTTAACAGAAATTGTCACGCTTAAACAAACTGAACGAAACCTTTAAAAATGAAACCCATTTGACCTGTTTGCTATATTACTTTGCTAAGTATTCAAGCCTTTTGCAATAGCTGTTTGAGCAGCCGGCTAAAACTTTAAAACTACTGTGCAATAACAAGATTTTCATCACTTGCTTTTGTTGTTTGGTAAAGAGTAGTGTAAACATCCTCCAAAACAATCTAAAACAGGTTTTAAACCAGTGAATAAGGCTGAATTTGGTCATTTTAAGGTGAACTGTTCCTTTAATGCACTGACCCGATTCGTCATTTGAGAAAGAAATGGGTTTTTTGTTATTAAGCCGTAGCATTCACCAAAGGGAGAATGTGTTCCTTTCTGACATCCCAAAGGTAATTGATGCATTGGTAAATTAGCTGTGCTTTGGCTTTAAAATGAAGTCTTTCCACGAAGACGTGTTTGCTGGATGTGTCCATTAAGTGCAGCAGGAGTCCATTGCCAAGTTCAAAATTGTCCATCCTAAAATTGAAATGAAATACTAATAGATTAAAAGATTATAGCGGTAGCGCAACATCTGTGTCCCTCAGGTAAGCACTTTTAAAAGTGCTTTTGATTTAGTGCAATCCAAACAAATGCGGCGGCTAACGCAAATAGACAAAAGCGATTTTGTATGCAATCCATTTGAATAAATGCTGAGATTGCCGAGCTGTTTTCCTAAAAAGCTGTTTCGAAACATTAACAGGAAGGAACAACAGGTTTGTGTATGTGTATGTGTGTGTGTGTGAGTGTGTGTTTATTGCTTTGTTGTATATGAATAAAATCAGTGGCCTGTCAGCTCCTTTCTGAGAAAACACAAACGTGATGAGAATCATCAGAATGACAAAAACAGAAACTCAAAGTAAACCATTCGCTTACATTATGGTAAAGAGAGTTTGGAGGGCAAATGTGCTTTTTAGTCATGCAAATAATGCCATTATGCAAAAAACTATATTGGTACTAAAATTAGCATCATGTAACATACTGTATCATTTCTTTTTATTTTGATGTGGTGAATAGGGATGCGTTTTTGTGAGTTTATATATATTTGAGTCTCAGGTGTTTCCTCACTTTCTTTGTACGTTTGTGATTCTGTTAACCTCTATCATCTCAAATCTCACATCTTTCTTAATTCTGTTTCATTCTTTATTGTGCTTTCTGTATTTCCAGGCGTGGACTGCAGTGAGTAACATGAAATATTCTTCATTTCCCTGCAGTGTTCCTTCTTACATGATGTTGTCCATGTATTTTAGAAAGTGGTTTTTAGCGTCTAGTCCGCTCTGCTCAGTAGCTGCTGCTTTTCTAGTAATTTCATCAGTTTTATTCCTTGACTTCTGTCAAAGAGCATATTAAAAAGCAGATGACATATTGATAATATGTTCCATCTAAAACTGATGTTTTTGGCACTAAAACAGAAAAAGCTTTTTTTTAATACAGACATCCATTTGTGTAAAGAGTAAAGTTTTTTTCAGTTTAGCTACTGTAGATAAATCCTTCAGAAGGTCTTTTAGCAACTCAGACTTCTTCCTCGTCCTTCACTTTGTGGTTTGCCAATGCCACAGATAATCTTGAGTGATGTTGGAACATAAATTATCAAAATAGATTCAGAGGTTTGTTTGGCAAACATATGATGTGTCACTTCATAGAAAGCCAGTTTGGATTTTGGGCACGTTGAAACAGCCTAAATCTCTCAAAGCATCAGTAAGAATGTTTGTGTGTTTTTGGTTAAGTCAATGAAAGTGAAGGATTTAGGATTTTTAAATATTAAGTCAATAGCACTTTATCATCTTATTGTTGTCCTTCTCCATTCATCATTCTCGTTCAATTCATCCCTCCCTCTCTCTTCCTCGCTCTCTTTTCCCCCCTCTCTCTCTCTCTCTCTCTCTCTCTCGTTGTTTGCTTTCGTGGGCCGTAGTGGACGCAGGAGGTCTGTGATCGAAGAGGCAGACCGACAGAAACTCATAAGCACCTTTGCCTCTCGTGCCATCGCTGCACACAAACAGTCTGCTAAAAACGGCATGTTGTGCAACAAGCTGCCCAAGTCCGAGAGTACCATCACCTTGCTCTCGGACGAGCGTCCTCTCACCACCCAAAATCCTCTTTATCAGGACGGGGGTTTCAGCAGTCCAGAACCCAGTTCGGGGATGCACAGGCCGTGCAGCTTTCTGGACAGCGATGCCCCTTTTCAAACAGGCCACAACAGCCGAAAGATTTCCTGGTCCTTGCCGTCTCGTCTTCGACGAGGTACTTATTACGACGCCCTGAGGCGGCAAGCTCTCTGGGATCCCGCTGAGTGGGAGGAGCAAGTGCTTAAGACAGGGCTTAAGGACAGCAGGAAGGAGCTCGATGCTGATCTGAATATGAGTGGTCTTAGCACAGAAACAAAGCTGTCGGTCAGAGAGCAGGCCAGGCAGTTCGAGCAGCAAGCTTTAGCCGACCAGACGCCAAGGAGCCGGGATTCTTATGCATCTCTGGATCTAGATGAGTCCTTTCTCAGTGCCATCATGGTCTCGTACAGTCCCGTCTCTGTCGGCCAGGATGTCCCACCCTGTATCATCATCACCAGGAGCGACGGGGAGAGTCCTCCGCCACCTGCAGCGCAGCGTCCGACTCCACCCGTTCTAAGGAAGTTCAGCTCTAGCATCTCCAGCTATGTGACGGTGGAGCCCTGTGAGATCACGCTGGAAATCATTCCTGACCCACCGGACAGCCCACCACCACCTCCATCTTCGTCCTCTTTGTCCCCACCACCCTTACAGCGGGACTCCACCCCGCCCCCAGCCGCATCACGGTCTCCCAGGCTGCCCATCCACTCTCCGACTCTAGGTGCTTTGGGAAGACTTCGCCCCGTCACCGCTCGCACCACACCTGAATTGAGAGGGATCCTCAAGAACTCTTCCTATGGAACTGCCGTGGACCGATTCGCATCGAAAGATGACAATAGGAAAACTGTTGTGTTGACCCAACCAGAGTCTGATCAAGATGAAAGAGACTCCTGTCACTCAGATTTAGACTCTCCTACTTAGCCTTCCAACCAATCACAGTGGAGTGTCAGACTCCGCCCATCAAAGCCACTCATTTCTAGAACTATGGATCTCTCATCTTTGTCTTATTTCTTTCATTTCTTTTTACACTTGTTTATTATTTTTGCACAGAGAATCTATCATACATTCATAGCAGTACATCTGTTTTGATAGACTTTTATTTGCACAATTTTAAGGAGAGCATTAGGTAAGATGCAGACTGTTAGACTGGAGCGGTAAACTAGTGTTTCGGTTATATTGTCATGTATTATTTTGAGGGATTTAAAAATAAATTGATACATCAGTACAAGCAACAGCAAAAACATTTTATAAGAACTGCAATGGGATTATAATAGTGTCTTACATTTATAGGAGACTAAAAGATTTACTGTATTCACAAAATGGAACGTGTCTACCTCTTACAAATTAATTTAATTATGTTTTTTTGTTTGTTTCTATTTATTATCATTTATTTGTTTTATGTTTTAGTTGTTATCTGTTTTAATCATGTGAAATTTATATTGTAATACTAAATTAACATTTTTGCACAGTAGCAGTACAGTAGTAGTGACTTGAATTTGCACATTTTTAAGAAAAGTATTAAGCAAGGTTGTAGAATAATTTTGTGTCCCAGAATAAACCTACTTGTTATAAACACTATGTCCATTATGAACAAAAATGACCTTATTTACCTCATTCAGGGTAAAATGTTGTGCTGGGGAGAAAACTGGTGTGATAGGACGAATACTTGTGTTCGATAGCCGCGCATCTTTCTGTTTTTATTCCCTCTTTATTTTGTATCTTGAGATTATGTCAGATATGTAAAGAAACAAGATTTAAAACCATAACGTGATTTTTAAATGACGATTTTTGGCTTGGTGTTAATAAAAAGTCAGTGTAGTTTAAAGGTTAAATTGACTGCAGAAACGTCTAGCACTATATTCATCATTCTCTCTCCTCTTCTCTTACCCCTCCTGAAGTTTCTCTGCTCTGTTTAGTCCTATCGATGTTTTAAGGCTTTCATAAATTCGAGCAGTCAGGAATCACGCAGAGATTAGACAGTACAGCTAATCGTTTATGTGGCGCATGGCAGGGACGTCGTTCCCTGCTGAATTCACCCCATCAGGCGTGCAGTCAATGTCTCTCCACTTAGTCAAACAGCCCCAACAATATCTCTACAGGCGTCTGCACATGCCGTGTGCTTCATCCATATGTCCCAAAATTAGCCTGAAGTCTGTCTCCATCCTACAAGCAATATGGATACAGGTTTTATTCATTTGTTATATTAAGTTTCCTTTCATCAGAGTAAAAAAATGGCTTTGTGTTGCCTGTTATGTAGCCTAGCTTTATGTTAGTGTTGACCCCACACCCAAATAAGAGTTTATTCTGTGAATTGGAACATTCAGTTTGAAGCATGTTGCCGTGAATGATCAAAGGTAACACGGGTTTGCATTATTTATTTGTTCTGAGGCTGAAGGGTGGTGCGGGAGCTGAGTGGATGTGTCGATGCGTCAGGGCTTGTTTTGAAGCTTCAGAGAAACATGTCTCTTCACGTGATGCGCTCGGCAGGACCAAAGCTTAGACCGTCTGGAGAAGCAGAGAAATTTAATTACTCAATCGACGAGTCTGGTGTGGACATCACTAACTCTGATTCTTTTTTCTCTGTCCTCCGCTCCTGTCTTCTTTCTCTATTACTTTGTCCATCACGGGTAATAACGTGAACTTCTCCGTCTCTGTCAGACAATTAGATTTTACATGTCATTCAGTGGCTCAGTATTTATTTTCAGTTGGCGTCTTACTGTTCTCTGTATAGTTTATGAAAAATACTACTACTGTCTCAAGTTACCCACCCACGCAAGAACCAATGAGATTGTAGACATTGTAACATCATTAGTCATTTTACACAAAGCAACAGAATCACATGGAGAAACTTTTCTTTAAAAGAGAAGTAAATTCTTCTTTTGAGCTGACTTTCTTTTAGAGTTTTGCGTTAAATCAAAAGTAAATCAACAGTGTTTTTGTAGGTTTTTATATACTTGTGAGTCAGTACACACTGTGTGTATTAAGATACAATTATATAAAAACTCAAAGAGTCGTCTGGCCCGAAGTTAACTTCTGGTCTGTTCCGGTTTGTTGATCGGTCTGGCTCGTGGCTAATAATATAACTATTTATATTTTGTTTAATTTATATCAATAAAAAAAAATATTAATATTTTATTGTATAATAATTGAATTCAACTTAACATCTTAAACATCACGTGTTATGCATGTATAATTGCATGTATAATTGATTTTATTTATTCACATCCAGAAGATGTTAGCTCTGCTGGTAGAACTGTGAGGTGAATAAAATGAGGCCTATTTTAGGACCATTAAGGTTTTATATATAAAGTATATGTATAGTTACATTATTTTTATGATAATTAAGTGCTGTTTTCCCTCCATGTCTTATTACTTTATTGTTGCCTTTGATGCTGGTCTCAGAAGGGAGCTATTGTCACATTTAGTTTTTAGTTCACAATTTTGTCCCAAAAGTAAACACACACATACTGAGCAACACTGCTTATTTGTCACAGTGTTTTAATCATTGAACTAGCGTGATTGCCCTCGCTAAGAGAGAACCCTTAAACGCAATTTCTGAAAATGTAGCCCGTGAACGATTGGGCAATTTAAAGGCCCTGCAATGTGTGTGTGTTGCTTTGCTGTTCATCAGAAAATGACTTCTTTCTAAAAGCGTATGCTTTTTTCAGCATGATGGTGCATGTAAGGTCCCACCGGTGGTAAAACTGCTTGTGTCAGGACTATTGGCGTGTGTTCCCAGAATGCATTTTTATCATAAGACTTACAAGCGCTTTGCCACTTAAACACATTCTCTTCATTCTGGTTCGATGATAAGAGAGGACAGAAAGTGTTCGAAATTCTTGAACGCTGAGATAAAAGCAAATCATACACTTAAATGATGAAAAGCGACAGCCATAAAATCACTTAGCCAGGCAGCAGATTTTACATTACCATTTAAATGTCATTCTAACACCTCTCTTCTCATCCGCAGGCGTGGCTTTGGCAGACAGGTAAGTCATTTTGTCAGCATTTCATCTGTTTATTATTTACTTCAGTGCTTTGCTGATTGAACGCATGTACTATAGGTTTGCGTGTACCGTACAAGCTCTCAGACGTGACCTCCCAAGCACTTTAGCTCTTAAAGTTTTAGTTTACTTGTTAAGATGGATCATTTTTCAGTCGTCTTCATCTCTGTCATTATCTTTCCCACCAGGGCCTCATTTCCTCCACCTCCTCTTTTCTGTCTTTACCGCACATCTTTTTATTGTCTTCTTCTGTCTGTTTATAAATGGATGCGGCGACATCTTCTGCCGCTCTCTTTGTCTTTATGGCTTTTATTCTGTCCCGCCTCTCATGTACTTTCTCTTAGCGTGAAATCTTTGTTTCTCCTCTCTCTCCGTGACTGCGTGCACAGCAGCAGCTGTTGAGACCGTCTCTGCTTCGGCCTGAGGTAGCGTCTCTGTTTTTCTGCATGTCTTTCACCAGATTTCCTCTCTGTGTCCTGTCAAATCTTCTTCTTAGGGTAGATTTTGGATATCACTTATTAATGATTTTAGGAAAGTGCTTGTCCAGTTCCTTTGGTGATGTATTTCCTATTGAAACAGGAAGCTGGGGTGGGACAGATGAAAGGGCTTTTTAAATAGTCAATAGCGTTCAGGTTCCATTGCACACAATATGCTTTTGGCATTGGCATATAGATGAGTACAAAGCTAACATGCATGGTTTAAAAGGGCAGTTTTGTTTTAATGAGGTTTGTTAATTGTTTATTATTTCTTAAAGGCATTGTTTGACTATAATTGAAAATTCTGTCATCGTTTTGCCCCCCTGTGGAACATAAAAGCCAAAGTTAGTAAAAATATATCCAGTGAGACATATATTAAATGAAAGTTTACATACAATTAAAGTGGACAGGGACTGTCCACTTCATAAATTAAGTCATAAATGAAAGAAAAGTCACCATTAAAGTTGTTGTACATAAACCGTAACATGTGTCCTATGGTGTGACAGCAAGAATTTAGAAAACAAACGGTTAATAATATATTATATTATTTTATATAAATAAATAACATTTATATTTATAATATAGCATAAGAGAGAGATTTATCTTCATTGTTAGTTTTTTTATTTTTGCTATGTCACACCGTAGGGCACATGTGCAGTTTATTTGTCAACTACTGGTTAAACAAAGTTATCAGTATATAGTAAATATACCTACATAATATACAGAATATAGCGAGTCTGAAGTAAATCAGTAAATAAGTACACTGTTATGGACTTTTAGTGCCCCATGAGGTGTGATGTCTCTATATCTGTATTTTTTAGGCTCTCTCCATGGAATCCGGCATCGACCCCGGGCAAGACTACTATAGCTACGATCAAGGGTGAGTTTTATAGGACATATCAGTGTATATTTGTTACAGTCCGACTGTTTTTGTGCATTTGAGATGTTTTTATGTGCTGTACTTGCTGTTATGTTGCTGATATACTGTTGCAGTTGTGTTAGACCTATAGTGACACCTAGCGGCTCGGATGCACCTTTCACCTTTGTGTTTGTTGTAGCTTACTGTACATTTTAGGATCAAGAGAAGCTGCATAGTTAATATATGTCTACGCTATGTTATACATTAAACTTAACATAAATAAGATTCAGTTAATTCCGTCTGCATGAGGTCGTGACCCTAGTGAATATTGTACATTACCTGTACATTAAGTATTGCAGTTAGAACAGATGGCATACAGTGAAGCTCCTGCTTTAATGTCAGCCGCTCTGCTGGAAGCTCATATGAGATGAATTTGTCCTCGGCTCCACACAGCCGTCTTGAACTAATCTCAGCGGATTCATTAAGACATTTGCCTTTCAGGTCCAAGTTCAGACTCATGTCTGATGTCTGTTAGCTGGAGGGAAACAGAAGATGGTCTTCTGGCCGTTGTTAAACCTCTGAGCATTAACTGTGATCTTTGAACAGATGATATATTTTAACAATAACATTTCTGTTTGTAGAGGTGTGTGCTGATCTTGTATATACATCGCTAAACATCATGTCTTAATTCACACTACTTGAAGCACATCGATTGACTGATTCCTGAACCATTTTATCCGATAGCAACCTCTTAAGATTTCCTCGTCCATAATTAAGACCTCAGAGGAGGAAAGATGCTTTGATTGCAGACATCAAGGGAGAAGATAAATGTTGCTCTTCAGTCGAGCTATAGATCTGTCAAGTCTGAAGTGCACCTGCTATCAGAGTGACCTGGCCTGCTGAGCATCTAGGCCTCTTTAGACAGCTCAGAAATCTTTAATGGCGGTTTAACCTTATAAGGGACATTTTTTAACTTTTCAAAAAAATTTAAACGTGAAAATTAAATGTATGCAAACAAGAGGGCAGCAGACATTCTGAGGTGTTGACAAGCTAAAGGTGTGAAGTGTGTCATAAATTGATAAATTCAGCACTCAGATCACATACTTACATGATGAGATTTGCCACTTTGTTGTGGATAGGTTTAGTAAATCGAAAGTGTAGTAAATTGACCCTTTAGAATGTAAGTTTGCAGTATTAAATGTGCATTAAAAGCAATCATGCATAACACATAAAACCACATTTTATAGATACGTTTCATTTATTTAAATCTTTTCATTGGTATTTAATGAGATAAAACATAATAATGCATGTATTGAAAAACAAGAGATTATCGTTTTTCTCCATTCAAACCTTTCCAGAACCCTCCCACCCAGAAAAGAGAAATAATAATATTGATACATTTTAAAGTGGCAAATCTCCAATGTTTTGAGTGGTTTTGAATGTATGGCTTATGAACTAATGTTTTTTTATCTTTAAATCCAGATATGATCCCTATCCACCTTATGGCAGTCGCAGGAGGCTGATCACACCCATGTATGATGAATATGGAGAGGCCATCATTGAGGATGACGGGTATTATTATAGTGGACCAGAGGTATTTTTACACGTTCATGACATCGTAAATGTCTTTTCATCATTATCATTTCTTTGTCAAGTTTCACACTGTTGCATTTTTGTACCCTGTGCTGTAAATAATGAGGCGGGTTTAAATGATGAGACGAATTGAAATGATGTCACAACAGGGTCAGGGAAGAGGGCGAGGCGGGCGAGGCAGAGGTCGCGGGCGAGGCAAACGCGTGGAATTCCAAGATTATCCACCTGAAGATGAAATCGAACAAGCAGAGCCAGAGATTCCCGCAGAGGAGCCGGCAGAAGCTGAACCCGAAGAATCAAAAGCTTCAAAGAGGCTGAAATCTGTCATGAAGCTCAGCAAGTTCCTCGCTGCCACGAAGAAAACCGAACCGCACACCTCCCCCTGGAAGAAGGCCAAGATCTTCCCGATGATGTTTGGAAAAGGGAAGAAAGACAAAGATTATGCCAAGCTGACATCTGCACGCCGTATCGACAGTCAGGAGAGCCTGACGGGTGGCCCGAGCGGTTCCATTGATGGCACGTCGTCGGTGAGGAGCAGACTCGGGAAAGTCCTGAAACGCATTAACATTGCAAATAAACTAGCTAGAAGGAAGTCGCTGAGCAGCATCAGTCGAAGTTCTATGAGCGAGAAAGACGAGTCTGCAGAGTCGGACAGGGAAGAGAAGAAATCCAAAGTGTCCATCAGCGTCAGCGAGCCAGAGGCCAGTGGGAGCGGAACGGAGGCAGAGAGCCGGAAGAAGAGCTCCGATGAGGATGAATCATCTGAGAGGAGCAGTGTAGCTGGAGATAAGGATTATCTGAAAGTGGATCTGGACCGTGATGATGCCAATGAGAGCACGGTCGATTCTGAATCCGAGCCGGAGGAACCAGACGAGTCTGATGCTGAGAGTAAAACTGAAAAAGAAGAATCCGAAACGGAGAAAGGGTCAGGGTCTGAGGAGGAATCCGGCTCGGAGGATGAATCGGGATCTGGAAAGACCTCAGGAACAGAAAAAGAATCCAGATCTGGGACTGAAAAATCAGGAACCGAGGAGGAGTCCAGTGCGGAGAAGAGCTCTGCTACAGAAAAGGAGTCCGAAGAAGAATCTGAAGAAGGAACGGAAGCATCTGGATCGGAGCCGTCTTCTGCTCGCTCCTCTGTGAAGTCCTCCCTCACCGAGGCGAGTAAGGGTTCCTCTGAGCGGTCCAGTGCCGGAACACGGAGCAGCAGAAGCGGAAGTGTTTCCGGTAGCGCCAGTGGTACTGCGAGTGGCAGTGGATCAGGTGGCAGCACTGTGGGGTCTTCGGCCCGCTCTTCTGTAAGGTCCCGAACATCAGCGTCGGGTGCGGAGAGCAGCGCTGAATTGGGATCGGCAAGTTCAAAGGCCAGCGCTTCTGAAGAAGCATCCGAGACAGAAATGAGCGAATCTGCTGCTTCCGATGACGCCGGATCGGATGCTGTTTCCGTGTCCGGCAGCGAGAGAAGCTCCACGAGCTCCAGAACCGCCGGAGGAAGTCGACGCTCTCGTAAGAGCATCATTACCCGATCGTCTCAGGACACCATCGATGAGGAGAGCGAGGAGGAGGCGTCTGAGGAGGAAGAGGAGGAGGATGAAGCTGCAGAGGAGAGCAGAGAGTCAGCCAGTGAATTAAGTGATGCATCAGCTTCAAGGAGGTCCAGCGTGATCTCAGCGACCGGAAGCGGAGGCACTCCGTACGCCACAGAGAGCAGCGTGACGGAGAGCTCGGATGAAGCGTTTGGAGGTCTCTCGCCCATCACAGAAGTGGATGAGGATGCGATAACCTCTGGCAGTGGCTCTGCGTCTGAGAGCGGCGGGTCTGTGCGTCACTCACAGCAGTCTGAAACTGGAGGAGTCACGGAAGATACGGATGTAGATTCTGAATCAGGAGATTCCACCGCTTTCTAAAAAAAAGAGGAGAGGGCAAGTAAGACTTGCAGGCTTGTGGAGTGAAGTGATTTCCTCTTCTCTTATTCTGGTGTGTTTTGGGTCTAGTAAGACTGCATGGCAAGGTTTTACGCTGTTAAATCTTCAATCTTGTTTTCTATTGAGTGGATTTAGGATTGGTTTTTTCCGTCTCTAAACTCTGTCAAGTGTAAAACCTGTTTGTAGTTTCAACTGTTTATTCCGTTTTTCCTAACATTGTATTTCTGAGTGGTATGTGATTTGTCTCGTTTCAATTTGATAATACTTTCCAAAATTATGCAATAGATCACAAAATCTGATTTTTTCCAAGTGTTGTTTTATGATATTTAGCAAAATACTGTAATGTCACAAAAGTAGTGGCCAAAGGTGATGTCTGTATGGTATATTTGTACAATTTTTGCTTTTAAATAATTTTTAAAAACTTTTAATATGAAGAATCACAAAATGAAGAAGTCTTTCAACTTTGTGAAAGTACAGTACAGTATTTATTGGACAACATTTTTTTGGCAGAAAATTAGACACAAATTATAGTTTATTGGGAAATATGAAAAAACTTACATCAACTGTAATTTGATCAGTTATTAATATTTGGTAGATCCTTTATGTGTGGTGTACAAAGCCAAAGCCTTTTGCAAAGTTGGACATCACCTTTGGCCGCCAGCTACTGCGAGACTGCAATCTGTATTTATTGGATTTTATTTTAGGATCAAGAATGTTATTTTAGTTAAGATCTGTTATCTAAGCATTGAAATGCATTGTTTTATCACAATGCATTTTGACTTCTCCATCCTTCTCACCTTTTATAAACATTCTTAAGTGTTTCTTTACCTGATTTGTCTTTATAATTCTTCTTTCTGATCTCCAGGCTGGCAAAAATAAGAGAATCAAACTAGTCTTGGACAGAGAGCACGACACAACTTCCACAGGAGAGGACAGTGGCCCGGACGTCCAGAGGAACCGAGTACCCAACGTCACCGGCCACAGCAACATCAACGGATCGGTGTACCTGGCCCAAAACGGTACCATTATCCGAACACGAAGGCCCCCTTATCACAACAACCTAAAAATGGGCTCACCGGTACGATTAGGCAAACAATTTAAAAAACTGGATAAACTTGGTATCACACATGAAGAGCAGTTACCTTTAAATGGGACAGGAGATAATGGGCCCAATGTGGGCATCACCACGGCCCTCTCCTCTGTTACTGATCACAACCTTAACTCCAAAGACTGTAGCATAACGGGCATCAACAGCATAGGACCCAAATCCAACATTGATAAAGCCCGGTTGGAGCAGGACAGGGGGCGCTGTGAGCAGGAGTCTTCAGCAGACAACGGGGGGAATAAAGAGTCTGTGGAGTCTCCGTGCGAGCAGACGCTGACGTCTGATGAAGAAGAGCTCTGGATGGGTCCCTGGAACAACTTACACATACCAATGACAAAACTCTGATTTCTGCTTTTACTAATGCTGAGTGTACTGTTTTCATTTCTAGTCTTTTTCTACGTTTCATTTGGGTAGAGACGACCTTTCTGTTGTACAAACATCAGACACCGACTTGGAAATGTGCTTCTGTTATTTGGATTATTTTTCACACAGATGGCTTTTCCGGTTCTTATCGATGGTGTCAGATAAATTGTTGTGGAAGAGAGGGCTATTCTGTATGAATTACTTGGCCTCAAGTTGTAAAAATCAAGTTATTAAAATGATTAGATGGTATCTGATATTTCACAGACAATACAAAGAAAACATAGCAGAAATGTTGAGTCCTCCACATTCTGTATAACCAGAAACGGCTGCTGCACTGATAGAGTTATTCCTCACGTTTTTTAATGGATGTATTTTTTACATTGAGAATATATATGGTTGTAACAGCCCTAATATTTTGAACAGATTATTTACATAGATCTATAAATGTATACACGAGTATAAAATATATATGTATTTTGATAACTTCAACTATGTGTTATATACAAAATGTTTTTCATTCTTTGTCAAAAAATCTAAATAATTTATCTTGAACACTTTCTCTCTTTTTTTACTTTGGGTCAAATATATAAGTTTTGGTTAATTATCATGAATAATAATGCAAACATGTTTATGAATAAATTGATAAAGAGCAGACTTTGAAGTTTCACTGCATTCATTGTATTCATACAGTGTTTTATAGATATACTGGCCGCTGTGTTTTCCGGCAGAGACTGTGAAATGAGTCATTGAGCACAAGCTCGGAATATAATTGTCTCTCCCAACAATTTCTCATCTGTCCATCAAAGGCTGACTGCTCTTTCAGATATGAATGTTTGTTTATCCAAATGATGATGGTTGTCCAGGGAAAAAAAGACATAGAGTTTCAGAATGTTCATTTAAAGCTTTCTGACATCTTGACTACCGTGCAGACGAATGTATGGGTTTCACATCTAATCCTCTATATGTGAATATATGTATCGCTGTTTGTAAAATGTGAGCCGTTTGTGGAGCTCTCTGACCGTTAAATGATGGGGGTTTGGGAAGCTTTTTGGGGGGTTTTGGCAATTTGTGTTGGTGGAGAAATCACACCAAGAAATTGCTTCCTTCCTTTAGGATAATCAAAACTTATTAAAAAACATGTATAGTCTAAAATACACTGTAGCCACATGCATAAATGTAAAACATGTTTGTGATTCAAACACCTTGTTTACCTGCAATCCGGTTTTTATTTTTACAGTTTGCTTGTTTGGTTCAAGCTTTCTATTTTCTGATTCTTGAAACTATTTTTTTATTTCATGGCTCATGTATACAGATGTTGTGAAGTGATGACAAAAATAGCACAGTTCTGCATTCACCAGCAGAGGGAGACACACTATTTACCCATCCGCTCCTCTCAAAGTTAACCGAAGCAAATCATACTGAAAACCCTCCATCATGTACTTTCAAACAGCCGCTTTTGAATAAAGGATGTGCTTTAGATGTTTGAAGGTGAATAGAGGTTTCTGAAATGAAAGCTAACTTTATTAGGTATATGGTTCTTAAAGGTGAACCAAAAACATGTTTGTTTATGAAGCCCTGACGATATTATTTCATACCATGCCTACAGGTGACAAAAGGCCAGGTGTGATTTCTCATACCTGCTGCAGTGATATCTGTCAAGTAATGGGGACACTTTCTGTGATATTACAGAGAAATCACAACAGCAATTTGATTTTCTCTTGCCCTAATAGTGTCACTCAGTGGCAGCATTAATAGTAAAACTGGAACATCTATCTGTTTTTTATGTGTAGGTTTAGACATTTATTGTTTTAACTTGTCTTCATGGTATCGATCATACAGTATCAGTGAAATATGTCAACCCACCTATCTTCTGCATTTCCTTTTTACACACATGCTTCAATGAGCTAGAGTATGTATTTGTAAATGTTTAGATAAATCGACTCTGACTGTGAGCTGGTTCATTTCTCACCTGGTTCAGCTGTTGATGGTTGCTGTGTGTGCGTGCGTGCGTGCGTGCGCGTGCGCATATATGGGCAATTTTGACAAATGTCTAATTTTGACAAATGTCTAATTTTGACAAATGTCTAATTTTGACAAATGTCTTAAATCAAAATATGAATTTAAATGAAAACATTACAGTGAGTCGCTCTGAATAGAGCGCCGCATATTACGGTAACCACGTGTACGAGTACGTCACAAATTTCGAGCGTCGCGACTCGTGAAGCATTGTTAGAAAGCGCGTCCTCCACTACTGCACAGTACTCAGTAAGTAGCAAGATGTCATTCCAAACATAGCCACTCACTTTACACGTTGTTTTCCTTGGATAAAAACATTCCAATAAAACAGTTTCTGTGACTAACTCGCGCTGCAGAGCTCACGGGCGCATGCGATAATAGGCCTTCCAGGAAGCGCCGTGTGAGGTTTGCGCTCAGGTGCTGTGATACGGGACTGAGGGTGTTATCTCTATTAAACGAGCTTCTATTGAATGTTTGAGGGCTGCCATTAAAGCTCGCGCTTATGAGTCTAATTACCCAGATTATATAATTAGCTGCTGAATGTCTGCAGACGCGCACGCAGGTGTTTGTGAAAGAGAGAGGGCTTGCGTGTGTTTGAGGAGAAATGCTATCTATCGCTTAGGTCTGTGACAGACAGGCTGAACTGCTGTATGTGAGGTGGTTCAGGGGTAATTGTGTGGTCTCGATGCGCAAACTCATTTTCTCACAAGAAAAACCACACTGCTGAAATGAAGCGACTGTTTGAACGTCAGACATAAACCGTGTAGCCTCGGGACAGACAGGATCTGTTAGCCCGAGTCTCTCGTGTTCTGTTTTGTTTTCATTTGTTGAGCATTTCTTCTCAGAGGCGAGGTTAGGCATCTGCATGCTGTAAATATGCAGTAGGTTGTTACTTTTGTTGAGAAACAATAAATTCTAATCTACGTTTCCATTACACATATTGTGCACCGTCAGCTTTACCATTAAAACCAGTACAACGTTATTTTATGTAGTGTGTTTTGGGCCTTATTCCAGTAAGATTTAATGGTGTTCTGTTGGTCCCTATGCGCCCTGCTGAAAAAAACAATAGAAACCATTAAGGAGGTTGTAAAACACACTACAAAATTGATTTTTGTTATGGTTTTAATGGAAAAAGCTAATGGTTCATATGGAAACCATTAGAATTTCTGTGATGGTTTTTGCAGCATCCTGCTGAAAAAAAACAATAGAAACCATTAAAGATGTCATAATGGTTTTAAAGGGAATTAAATAAAACTATAATGGTGTCTACTGGTATGTGATGGATTCTTTATCATCCGACCAATAGAATCCATCACATACCAGTAGTTTCCATTAAAACCGATACAATTCCCTTTAAAACCATTCAATTTCTGTAAAATGTAATTTGGAATAACTTTAATGGAAAAAGCTAATGGTTCATAATGGTATTTTAATGGAAACCAATAGAATTTCTGTGATGGGTTCTACCCTGCTGAAAAAAACAATTGTTTCACGGCCTCTGTAGTGCTTAGAACATGTAGGGGTGGTGAACGGTTGGTGGCAATTTGCAACCTCAACACTAGATGCCGCTAAAACATACAGACATTTTTTTCATCATTTACTCACACTCATGTCATTCCAAACCTTTTCTTGCTTCTGTAGAAAAGAAGATATTTTGAAGAATGTTGGTAACCGAACAATATTGGAGTCCATTGACATCCATTCCAAGAACACAAAACCACTTATACATTTCTCAAAATATTTTCTTTTTTGTACCACAGAAAATTGATTCATATACAGATTTTAAATGACATGATGGTGAAATGAATAATTGTTTTGTTTTTTGTGAACTGTCCCTTTAACACAGTTTTTCCTATTCGGTGACATCTGCAGAATGTGATTGTGGCATTTAACTTGTAGCTGGTGTGTTTGTGGAGGAAGGTCATTACCTACAAATGAAGTTTAATGAGGGAGCAGCGTAATGCCACTCATTTAACAAGCTCATTTGGGTCATGACTGATTTTCTGCCCCCTGCTGACCGACCACAAATACAGCTCGACAGACTGAAGGTTTTAAAGGTAGTCTGAAACCTTTTAAAGTCTTACCATTACACACTCTCTTAGTTTTCTGTCTAATTTTGGACACATCAATCTTTGCAGAATGGGTTAAAGTGCGTATAACGTAAATGCTCGAAGTCTGGTCGTCAAAATCTAGTTCAAGGCTTTTTTTTGAAGACTTTATGCATTTGTTTTGACATTTGTGTACCTCTAATGTCCACTGGGTTTATTTTTGGGCACCATTTGATGTTTTTATTTTTCATGGCAATTTTAAAAAACCATTTTTGGCAGCCCTAAGTATATATTGTTGGTTTTGGGCACTTATAATTTCTGTCTTGTACATGGTTATTTTTGAGATGTACTAGTGCCCAAATTACATTTAAACTGACAGACAATCTCACTCGCAGACACACGCGGAAAGACACGCAATAATATGCAGGAGCTATTCGTGGTTTCATCCCACCCGAAATGTTTTATTATTTCTGAAATGCTGGGTGTGTTGAAAAATAGATAGTTCACAGTCTAGCACTTTTAATGAGTAGGTGCTGCGTTCTACATTTTCTGTTCTCTCATGTGTATTTGTGTACAACGGCTCTCAGCTATACCGCAAAACTGTAAGACCACACTGTCTGTCCTGCTTTGATGCTGTCATTTGTCTTTTCTGCCAGACTGCCATGATCTAGATTGAAATTAAACAGACACTTGTGTTGTGTTTTTCTCTGTAACAGGCAGACTCGGTCATCGCTGTTATGCAGCACCTTTTGAACTCAGTAACCTGTGTAACATGAATATGCATAGGTCATTATTTAAGAACCTGCTTCTACAAAAGTTTGCACAAACATTTTTTGAGGAGTTGAAACTTTATTCATTGTAACTTGATTATTTACACACGGTAATAATACAGATTTTATAAACTGTGCAGAATATTGTAGTGACATTAATACATAACACAAAATATACCAGATTTTATTAAATATATTGCTTATACTTCCAGTCCCCGACCAGCCATAGACATACAGAGCCGCTGCATTGCTGTGTCAGCATCGCCGCCCTGTACAAGTGAACAGGGAAGCTGCAATTTTTCTAGAACGTTTACATTTCTTAACCGATTTCACGCATGAGTTTTCACAATTACTTATGACAGTGACAAAATAACTGGAGACATTAGATCATAACCCATTGAAATCAATTGAGAAATATAAAAGTTTTTGTGCTTTTAATTCATAAATAAATGCAGCTTCCCTATTTGTATATGTTTCTTCGTGCTATCGAATGCAACTGGGAACCTCGTGCCCCCGACTCCCCATGTCGCCCATTCATTATTACGGCTTGTAACGTGTTTAAGTTGTAAAATAACACAGATGCAGTGTAAACCAAACAAAACTATGGGGAATGTAACAAAGCATTTACCTTTTTGACTTTATGAGTAATTCATTTATGCCACATCAGTTTAGATTAGGCCAGACAGGTAGCCCGTAACAAAAAACATGGAAATCTTAGTCTTTTTCATTTTTTTCCAGCCACGTAAATATTTGTGTTTTATAAGCTGTTATATATATATATTGCACAAATGATTTACAAACTGCACATAAAATTGAAATAACTGCAAAATCATTCATTAACAACTGACTTGCTTTCAATCATTGGAACAGGAATTCAACACATCCGTACAATGAAACTCCAGAATTTTCCTATTCATAAACTTGGTTTTACTTGGTTGTTCATGTGCTTGGAACTTGTCATAGTTCACCCAAAAAAGACCCAATGCAAGTCATTGGGTAGCGTCGTTGTCCGGTTACCAACATTCTTCAACATATCTCCTTTTGTTTTCTGCAGAACAAAGTCATAAAGATTTTAAACGATAAGAAGGTGGGTAAATGATGACAGCATTTTTGGGTGAACTAACACGTTAAAGGCAGCATATAGGACAGTTTTGCCCAATCAGAATGTGGCGGCATTGAACTATCCAAGCAACAGGCCAAAGTGATCAATGCAATGTCGTCGTATGTCTATACCATAAGCAACCCAGTAGAGGTCTTGTCAATAAGGAACTGGCTTTTGTCATTTAAATGTATATTGCGGTACAAAAACCAAGAGAATGGAAATTATAATTGAGATCATGGTGAAAAAATTGCTGATTACAAATTAAAATGATTTTCATGAAAATGTGCTGCATAGTAGGAATGACCAGACCGATTTGGGTCCCTGGTGCCAAAGCATTTAGTGTCAGCGAAGCATGTGTGTGTATGTATGTGTGTGTCTGGACGAAGTGTGGCTGTGGCTGGCGTCTGCGGCACGGTCCAAGATGATGTGTGTGTAAGTGCTATTTCAGGCCCAGTGCGCGTCTGTCTCTCGTAAAGCCAGACGGGTTCTGCTGCTGCTCACTTTGCACACTGTGTGTGAGTTTGCACATTGACTTGACTGCTCTGATGTGGTCCGTTGAGCCTGTGTGGTCCCGAGAAGAGAGAGAGGGAGGGTCACACTCAGCACTTACAGCGTTACACATTATTAAAAGACAGTCTAAGTTGGAGCAGAGTTGAAAAGAAACGTGCATTTGAATTTGACGCTACTGTTGTTCGCTCTATGTTGGTCCGCTAGAGAGAAATATGAGGGAATGATTTCCAGACTCACATTTTCCAAATGGCTAAAATGCTGCCATTTTTTTGAGCGATGCCAAGCAGCAGAGAAAGACCAGAGATGAAGTTGTAGAGAAAAGAGAGGAAGGCACATCACAGATCAAACACAAACACGCGTTTGAATCTTTCATGACAATGTTCGACTTTGCCTTGCGCCTTGGCCTGGGGGTTTAAGGAAGAGTTGTTAATTCTGTCATTGTTTTCTCACCTTCATGACTCCATATCTTTGTCACTGTTTTGTTTTGTAAAACGCGAAAAAACATTCGAGAAAATGTTCTTGCTCAAATGTGTCTCTTTCAAAGTTCAGGAAAATTGGTTAGATGGAGATCTCAGTTGGGTTTCATTTGAGTATCAGCTTAGTGTCAGATGTAAAAGACAATTGTTAAATACATTAAATGGATAGTTCACCCAGAAATGAAATGTCATGAATTACTCTCTTGTTCCAAACCTGTACCTTTGTTTGGTTGAACACAGAGAAAGATATTTGGACGAATGCTTGTACCCAAACAGTTCTTGGACCCCATTGACTACCATAGTAGGAAAATTACAATAGTAGTCTATCCTCCATTCTTCAAAATATCTAATTTTGTGTTTAAAATGTGTTCAACAGAACAAAAAGATGATAAAGTATTTTTCCCTACTATGGTAGTCAATGGGGTCCAAGAACTGTTTGGTTATTCATCCAAATATCTTTCTCTGTGTACATCAAAACAAAGACATTTATACAAATTTGGAAGAACTCCAGGGTAAATAAATTATGACAGAATTTTCATTTTTGGGTGAACTGTCCCTTTAAGAGTATGGAGGTATAAAAAGAATGTAAATCATATAGGTAAAATAATCTGGATTTGAGTAAATTGAGGAATGAGATGAGAAATGTTGAGATGTCTTCTAAAACTCTAAAGAAAACTTTTAGAAGATTTGGGAATCTTGAAAAGAAAATGTTTTCTTATGAGAAATGAAACCCAGGAAACTTAAACAAGTTTCCATTTACTCCACATTCCATCTCATTAATATCTAGGAGAAATAATTGAGATATTAAAGAGATCTCATCTGTGATTTTCTGTGTCTGTCTTCTTTTCTGTACAATGTAAGTGAATGGGGACTGGCCTATAGTCAAACTCCTTAAATGGCAAAGATGATGTATGGTAAAAGTAGTCCTGCAATTGGCATATGCTTTATCCATTATTGGGGAATTAGTTTTGGATTTGAACCCATGCCCTTGACGTTGGAAGTGTTTTAGCAGTAGTTTATAGGGTGCTAAATATGTTTTCTGAAGCCATACTTTTGTCTAACAGAAAATTAATAATCAACTTAGCTAATAGAAATAAAGGTCTCATGTTAAACTCAAACACACAAGGCTATAGTTTGAATTCAGAAAACCTGAATTTGTTGTGGGCCTCCTGGAGCTTGTAGGACCCCAGAATCATTCCTAACATTCAACGGCTCTGATCCAAACATTTTTCACCCCATCTCTTCTACCAACAGTCCTTTAAAGTGAAAGTAGTAATTAGCTGAATTTATGACACCCAGTGAGTATCAAAAAGGTTAACAAGAAATCCATTTTATAGATTTGTTCAAGCCTCATTATGGTTTGATGTTTAGTCAGCTTGTCTCCCTTAGCATTTTCTACCTCTGACTCACAGTCACTGCTCAACTTTGATGTTTTTCTGTAAATATCGTCCTTCAGCGATGATGTCTAATCCTACATTTGTCAGGGGGTAAGTTGTTTGCATTTTGTTAAGCAGTGTTGGGCAATAATGTATTTTGCGTGGGATAAACTTGTTTGTCTCTAAGTGAATGTTTAATTGCAGTGGAGGAAGCCCACACAGCGAGAGCTGCAGATATAAATGCTGTTTACATAACCCTGTGCTTTTAACAGACTAATGTTTGCACCTATACTGCACGTCATTGATTTGATGCTTTGTGAGTTTGAGGTCAAAACATAAAATCAGACGGCTGGTGATTTAGTGTCATAGTTTGATAATTTAATGATTATGGAAGTTGAAAGGAGGAAGGTGATTACATTTAGTTTCAGTTTCTTAAGGTTATCTTGAACTGTGCTATCCATGTTAGCTGTATAGTTCTGTGTATAAGCAAATGTCAAATAAAAAAGAAGCAGAGACAGAAAAACAAAAAAAGTCCTAAGCTCGGTTTATCTACATTTTTTATTTTGGCAGACCATCTAATCCAAAATGGATAGTTCAAGGGATAGTTCATCCAACATTTATTAACCCTATGATTGTTTAAAACCTGTACATGACTCTTTGGTGGAACACAAAAGAAGATATTTTGAGAAATGTTCAAGTGGTTTCGTGTTCATACAACATTTTTCAAAATATCGTTTATTTTGTTCTGCAGAAGAAAGTCATAGAGGTTTGGAATGACATGAGGGTGAGTAAATGATGACAGCATTAACATTTTGGGGTAAACTATCCCTTTTATTAATGTGCATTCAAGGTATACATTTACCAATTTGTGAGTACCCTGACCTTTGAGCTACAGGAACAATTAATCTGAAATGTTCATTTATTCCTTTTGAGCTATGAAGAGCAAACATTAAGCACAAACATTTTCCTCTTAAGGGCAAATACTTCTGTTTGCATATGCACAGTATTATTACGTTTAGATGTAAATAGATGCATGTAACCATAACTGCGACATGAACAGATAATATGCTATAGAGTTAACATTAGACGTGAATTTAGAAGACGGTTTATGAGTGCTGTGTGTTAACCGACAAATGAATAATAAAAGCGTGCACCTGCTGCTGTTTACTGATGGTCGAGTCATTGACGTGTTTAATGAGTCTCAAGTGGATGCTGATTACTGTGAACAGCATAATAACATGTTAAATATGACAGAAATTAAAATCCCTCATTAGCTGAGGGAGAAGACCGGGGTCGGCGGCGACCTGCTATTTCATTTTTCAATTTGCATACATTTAAATACTGTTAAGCAATATTTATGCATTCAAACCAATGGATGACATCACGATTTCAAATACAGGTTGTTTCATATTAGACAAGTTCATAAGTGTGCTTGTGTTTCAATGGACCCATCACGACCAGCAGCAGGTTATGTGGCAATTTTTATTTTCCCGATTTAATCAGTTAATGAGTCAGTATATATGTATATATATATATATATCTTTTTATATGTTTCAAGGAAAGTTTGATTGAGGTTCAGTAGATCAGCATCTGTGTAAATAGTGCACTGCCTCTTTTTGGCCACTAGAGGGGGAACCGAGGCTTCAGTGTCACTGTTTACCAAACATTACAGCAAATTACAGCATGTATATTATATGTTTGTGAGCTTGTGGGACTGGATATGCATATGATGGCTAGATTTATACAGTAGACAAATTAGATTGGCTTGAAACCTACTCCATATGTTTTTGTGTTGGTACACTGTAAAAAAAAGTAATAAGAAACCATGGCTGCCTTAAAATTTTGAATGAATTCAATTTAAAAATATTAGTTAACATAACGAGATTCATTAGCTAACTAATATTTTTCAGTTGAATGAACTCAAGGCAGCCAGGTTACTTATTTAAGTTAACCCCCAAAAATATTTTTTTACAGTGTATGTTTTTTATAGTCAATTGTTATTATGGTCATTTATACTTTTTTCTTTTTCAAAAAGTATGTATTTATTCACACAAAATTAAGTCTATGGGAAACAATTTGGGCATTAAAGAGACCTCTTAAATGTTAATTTCTTATGCAAAAAAACATCATACAATATATCTATCATTCTCAGCTTTGCTCATCTGCAGAAAAACATTGTCCTATGTTATTTTTAAAGCTACAGTTATCGCAATTGTCCTGATACTGTAACAGTCTTACTGCTTTATCTCTGGTCAGATTGTACAGATTATCTGGTCTGTGATGTTCAGAATGTGTGTGCTGGAAGTATGTGTGATCATTATTACACAGCTGGTGTCCACATGATACATGACAACAAAATGTCTTCACTTTAAACTCTTATCTTCTCAGCTCCCTCTCTCTCTTTCAGTATCTAACAGAGGTTCATGACCCTGTGGGGCTCTTCTGTCTGTCGCCGTGTATGCGGCTGTCTGTCTCTTCCTGCAGTGTGTAGACTCCGAACCATGTGGGAAAAAAGTCGCTGCGATGTGCTCATCCGTGTTCTTATTCAGTCGTCTCCAGTTGCTGGAATTCTTTATTGATGCTGGAATGCTTTTCCAGGCTCTCGATCGTCTGGGCATCTTTCATTTGAACTTGTGAAGTGACTCTGTTGTGTTTTCACACGTTGTAAATCAAAATGACAGTTTGGATACGAATCCTGAAGGCTTGGCATTGTCAATGGGGAAAAAACGTTTTCCTTCCGGAATCAGACATGTTTATAAAATGTAGTGCAGGAATTTTATTTCATTTGAGATATTTGAATGAATGAGCCATAAGGGTCACGTTTTATCTGACACTATGAGACAAATGATTTTTTCTGAATGGAAAGATAGGAATTCTTTCAGGTCAACCATAGTAAATTATTCCATCATGTGAGTGTCACAACTGTCTTAGCAGATTTTCCCAATGTATGAACTTTTCAGAAGAAGAAGCCGTGCCTGTTAATTAATTGGATCATTATTAAATAGTTACTTATTTATGATGCAATGACTGGAGCTTTTTTCCATACTGACACTTTCCATAAGTTGCAGAGAAGGAAAGATCTGGTTCTGATTATTTAAGCGGAGCCGCTAAATCTTGACGCAGTGTGAGGCCAATTTGTGGTGTGTGAAAAGTGGAGCCTTCTTTATAGAGTTGTAGAGTCGACAGATCCCATTATCACTCATACCGAAAGGGGTTGGAGGGATAATGAAATAATGATATTTACTTTCTGTATTATGACTAAGGTTGTGTAGGTATAACAGATCAAACTTGTAGAACCCAACTTTGATTATTTCTCTCTTGAAAATTGCTTTTTTACACAAGCTTGAAGTTTCCATCTAGACTCTTGAGTCATCCTTCATAAAGTCTGAGAGGAAAGTTGAGTTAAACTTGACTCTCGGCACAGATAAATCAAAGATGCTTCGAGGATGTGAATTGTTGTGGATTTTGAAAATAAAATCTGGTGCATATTTTCTTGTATTTCTTAGAAAACGGGGAAGAATAGAGTTCTGTGAAAGATCTTTGTTGGAAACGTTATCTGTATCTGAAGTTCAAAGGTCTCTAAAAAAAAACAAAGCTGGAAGTGGCGTAAAACCCTTCACAACAGAGATAACAAATAACAAAACTAAAGCTGTTTAATGCACTCTTAAAAAGATGTTATTGTGTGTTATTGTTAACACATTTTGTGTGAAATAAATGAAAGGTACAACACAAGTTAAAAGTAACACAAAATGTGTTGCTCCAGAAATAACACAGAGATGTGTTGTTTTTAACACAACTGTTTTTAGAGTGTGGAATAAATTTAATAAAAAGGGAATTTTAATCAAACAAATTGTGTGCTTTACATTTACTATACTGTACAGAAAATGCTTTTATCCAAAGAGACTTCATTCAAGCTATACATTTTCTTAAAACAAAAGTTACTAACAGGTTCTTTGTCTGGCTTTATGATTCCCAAAAGACAAAAATATTTCTTTTGAATGAAAGGTGCTTTGCAGTGGAAAAGTAAAATGTAAAAGTTAAAATGTCAAGAAGAAAATATGTTATAAATTTTTTAACCAAAAATGTTTTTTGGAAGAAAAACATAGTCCTCTCTGTGTGCATTACTTTTAACCACGGCAAATGTAAAATGAAAGGCCATCTATTAAGTGTATTTAATGGTGAATATCATGCACACACACACATACACGTGTTTGTGTGTGTTTTTACATGCAGCGAGGAGTCTCGGGTTGTGGCCGTTCCGTGGCGTCACACAGAATCAGGCTGTAATTTCACAGTCTTTGATGTGCCGTGTGTAGCATTACCTGTAGACTGCAGTCGTCTCGTATTCTTCGTCTTCCCGTCTCTTCCGTCTTCCTGTCCTCCGTTCCGTCTCTGTCTTCCTCTGCCCGACAGGTCTTTGATGTCATCTGTAGCGTGACCTGTAGACTGCTGAAGGGTTTTTTTCTCCATCCAGCTCTTTCTGTCTCTCTTTTCCCGGTTCTTGTGGCTTTGATGTTTCGTGCGCCATTACCTGTCGACGTTCTCGTTTTGTCACGTTTTCTCATTCACGTCGGCTCCATTCCTCCTATAAGACGTATAATGATGTGTAATTACGCTGTTTTGTAGTGAAGAGTGGAGACTGTGTGTGTGTGTGTGTTTGCGTGCGTGTGTGTGTGTTTGTGTGTGACCGAAAGACAAGTGCCCAGAGGAATATTTTATTGCTCAGATGTTGGTGCTTCATAGGTCAGGTGACCTAATCGAGTGTTACTGGTTCTCGTTTTAAAGATTTTATGAAATGGGTTTTTAAAACACTTTTCTTTTTGTCTTTATGTGAGTTGATGTGGGACTTGGGGCTCATTCTTAAGAACCGGAGCGTTTTGTTGAATGATCTGATATTTTGTATAGATCTTTGTCCTTTTTTTGTTGCCAATTGAATCCAAGAGAAGACGACATTTGGTGTTCCCAGTGGTGCAGTTAGTGATGTGTGCTAAGGGTTTAGGCATCTCTGACACCACAGTAGACACAAAAGAGATTAACCCTTTCCAACACAAGCACACAGTCTATTCCCCATTACACAATCATCATCTAGATCAGGGGGTTTTCAAACTGGGTTTCAATCAAAAGTTGTACAATTATACTAAAGATTATTACAGTTTCATTTATACAAACAATATGTTGTCTTTATAATATCACACTTACTGTTTCTACAACAGTTTAAAAGTGTATGTATTTTAGAAAGGGGGTCTCTCGCTAAAGGCTCCTTTGGCATTAAAAAGTTTGAAAACACACTCGCATCCTTTCTGACCTTTGACCTCTGAGACCCCAATTCCACAAGACACTGATGACCTCAGTCCAGTTTTGATGACACAAACGGCAGACCATTAATTTCTGTGGCTCCAGTATCACAGCAGGATGATGTCACCTGTTTCCGTTCAACACACAAGAGTTTTTGATGATGTCATACTGGCATTCAGATGTTCCTGTAGAACATTAAATGATAGTTTACCCAAAAATGTATTCACCCTCATGTCATTTAAAACATGTGTATGAATTTCTTTCGTAGAACGCACAATGGATGGCCCATGTTGTTTGGTTACCAACATTCTTCAAAATATCTTCTTTTGTGTTCTGCAGAAGAAAGAAAGTCATACAGGTTTGAAATGACATGAGGGTAAGTAATGATGAAAGAATCTCTTTAAGACAACATCTTGCGGTCTTTTACAAACATTTAAATCTGTCCTGCCCACAGCATTATTGTGTGTGTTTGTACAGTTCATGTTAAGTAACATGCTGCATGGATTCCAGACATTCCTCAGATGTTACTGTCTTGTTTTCCTGTGAGTCACCTGCATATTTCAGACGTCTGAGGCCGGGAGAGCGCATGCAGGAAATGACAAAGCACATGAAAAACTAATGTGGAAAAATGGACTGTCGTGTCGTCCACAGGGGGTGTGATATCACCACAAAAACTTCTAATGGTATTTTCGTCAGTAAATTGTTTATTTTGTGCAACCTAAATTGTCCCCTATTTGCTTCCTCTACCACAGTTAGTTAGATTATGCACTTAAACATGTAACATTTATACACAAAAATGCAAAATAAACATGTTTGCTTCTTAAATGACGATTAGACAACAATAGGAATTAAATGTGCAAACATGCAAACGTTTCATATACTTATTGTAAGCCCTAGACACCCATTTATTTGTGCTTAAAGAGAGAGTTCACACAAAAATAAACATTCTGTCATCATTTATTCACCCTCATGTCATTCAAATCTAATATATGACTCTTTCTTCTGTGAAACAAACAATTTTGAGAAATGTCTCAGTGGTTTTGTGTCCATACAGTGAAGTAAATGGGGGTCAGTGTTGTTTGATTACCAACATTCTTCAAAATATCTTCTTTTGTGTTCTGCAGAAAAAAGTTCAGGTTTGGAATCGTAAGGGTAAGTAAATGATGACAGAATTGTCATTTTTGGGTGAACTATTTTTGTGAACTTAAATTAGCTGTTTATTCTTCTATTTATTTTTTTGGTTTGTTTCTCACTGACACGATTAATCTCTTTCTTTGACGGTCTCAATTACGCAAGGCTACTAAAATTGACGACAAACTAGCTGCGGGCGGCTTAACACAAAGACAGAGAGAGGCATGTGAAATCCATTATCATGAGCTTTTCTGCGGTTTGTCCTGTGAGGAGTCTGGCTGCTCTCTCTTCCATTATCGCTCTGATTTTAACTTTCCCAGATCCCAAATCACTCCTTATGTCTTCCTCCTCGCTGTTTTTCTCCCCATAATTATCAGGAATCCTGCTTTTATTGAATTTCCCTTCGGGGATCAATAAGGCATTTGTATTCTATTATTGCATGAATTACACACATCACAGCTTATTCAAACATGTTTTAGTGCTTTAGACGAGACATATACTCTTAAACTCTTAAACAGCACAGTTTTAGATCTAAAGCCTAAGGTGTTTTGAGTAGTTTTCTTGTATTTCTATAGTTAAGTTGGTGTAGTTGCTACATGTAGGGTGTTCTGGGTGGCTATTTGCACTTCTAATATGAGGCCTGGTGTGCTATGAATGCTTAAAGTTCCTGCAGTCTGAACGTTGAAAACAAAGGTTAAGTTGTTCTGGTCTCCAGACAAACCACAGACAGAACTAATGCTGCATTGGTAGCGCAGAGTTAAGCATCAGTCGTTTGCCAAGGGTCACGGCAGACCGCTTTCAACACACAACGGCTAGGGCACGTGTTCGTGACAGGAAATGACCAAAGAGAATGTTTTAGTCCAGCTATATGTAGATGAAAGGATGAGCTCTAATCCAGACTGAGATTGCAGGTGATTTGCATAAGTCGGTTTTTGTTGAATGAAATTTCTCTTTATTATCCCCCCAAAAATGTTTAGGACAAATGGAGATTTATGTTTCTCAGATATTTTTGTCTCATGTATATCCTACTAGAGTTTGAGAAGAAATCTCAACAATCTCTCAAGTCAACTGCCAAGATCGCAAAATCTTCAATTATGGGTCATATATTTTAATACGAACCCTTAGTCTTGTGTGTTTTTCTCTTGTTCCTGGGGGAATTTAAGAGGAATATCTGACACAGTGGATAGTTACACTAAGCGTGCTGAACTATGAAAGGGCAAATAAAATATTCCACCGGGTTTAAATGGCTAATGGTGTTGATTTAATTGAGGCTTGTAAACAGGTGACGATAAAGATTTTCTGTACGTGTTATGTTTTCCCCTGAGCGTTGTGACTCACGTCATTGTTTTCTGGTAATGTAATTCACTGATGTTAAACACTGTTGACTTGCCACACATAAGGAGCTCTTATCAGATTCTCTGTAAAGTGCAAATGTTGGTTTTAATTGAGTGTGTTAACTAGAAAAGCTGTTGATGGTTTAAATGAGAACCACATGCTGTTGATGTGGTGAATACAGTAGATCGCATAAAATACAGCGGATTGAAAAGATAAAGTAGCATGATGTTGGGAAATCCCTGAATTAAGAGTGTATCAGTGTGCTTCAGGTTCATAATGAGGTTTGAATAGACACGTACCAATATATCAGCCAATAATCTATATTTTTTCACACTATTCGTTATCAGCTGATAGTTAAAAAACAGCTGATGATCTGGGCCGATATTGTGTCAATCAAAAGAGGACATGAAAATGCAATGAATTTGTGCTCTGTGTATAGAAAATGTTAAGAAACATCACCAGTTTGATGTTCAATATTAATAGTCATTGTATGAATGACATTCAGAAAGTTAAGAAATATTATTTAATCTTTAGAATGTTGTTAATGTGAGTTAATGTAACCACCAAACTCTTGGCATCGGCAGATATGATTCTGAATAATCGGTATCGGTGGATAAATTTCATAATAGTGCATTTTTGAAAAAAATATTTCACGTAAATATTTGGTTTTTACTCAATTTACTCATATGGCAATTAGCTGTAAGTTGCATAATTTACAAAAGTTTTTATTTTGCTGTAACTTAAACAAACAAGAAATTATTGTTATGAGTATGTATATAAAATATATGTTGCCGTGACATATTGATAATCATTTTTAAGTGAATTATCTCGCTTATTTAACATGAAATTTTGTTTTTAAATATTTTATTTGCTTGTAAAAAAAAACTTAAACTTGGCATGAGCAAAGAGACGGTGTAGTAGTACATTAAACAAATAAGTAGTACTGATAAAGATGTCTCACGGATACGGATCTGTGTTTTCTGGGAAAACAACAAACCCAGAATGTCACAGCTGACCAATCAGAATCAAGTATTCCAGAGAGCCGTGTTATAATTTTTATAATGGTTTTATAATATATTGCCGTGGCCGATATATCAACCGATATATGGTCGTTTTTTATTGTCGCATCGGCCGATATATTTTTACAAATGAATTATATTTTTTCTGTTTGGCCGCCATACAGCACATTAGTATTTTATTCATTAAAATGGCACTAAGAAATAAATCAGGCATTTTTGCCATCTAATAATGTAATGTGACAATAGTAAAATGGGTCATGTAAGGTGGATAAGAGAGAAAATTGTATGGTAAGTATCAATATGTTTAAATTGCTATATTTTGTTTATATTAAGCCATGTTTAGCTGCCCACTATTAATATAACGTCATGTGTTCAAGTCTGTTACTAACTAGACATGTAATACACAATTCATTTAGTTTGACCAATTTTCTCCCATTTACTCATTTAATTGCATTTGTGTTGTATTGGCCAGAGTGTTTTTTTTAATATTGGTATTGGCATCGGCCATCAAAAAAACAATTTCGGTCAACCACTAACTTTTTACATGGCTTTCTCGAATACTTTGATTCTACATTCAATGGTTTTTGCATGTTTACCTGAATTGTTGTCTTTATTTTCCCAACTCGAATATTTCATATGCATTTATTTAGTTATTAGTAAGTAGCTTTATAATAAGAGAAATGATGTATGATCAGTCTGCCGGTATTGACAAATAAACCGCATAAGTCCTGTTCACTCTGTCTGGGTTGAGTGGATTTACATGGCGACATTTCCACAAGTGGAAAAAGTTATATAGAGACATGAACCCAGAGTTCAGATGCCTTCAGTTTTTCTGCACCTCATTTCAGTTTCGATTAAATGTGAATTCGATGGAGATTTTATCCCGAGTCAAACAGCCCATCAGCCTCCTTCGGGCTGTCGGTCGCAGAATTGCCATTGCGACGCATTGCCCCGCTGGTTCCGGCGGCTGACTGGAGCATGTGTGATCCCATGGGGTCAAAAGGGCAGGATTTAAATGAAACTTTAAATAACTGCCAGGCTCTGTCATTACAAAGTATAACGGGCCATGTGCGAGCGGGGCCTGAGCCACAGTAATGACTACATTTCCTCCATGTGCTGTCTTAAAACAGGCAGGACTAACCTTTAATAGATCTTCTGTAATTACACTGCACAGTGTTGTGCTAACAGTCACATCCTCTGAAGAAACATGGAAATCATACTGTCTGTTTGAGCATGTGTTTCTACAACTCAACTTTCAGCTCTGAGAATATTATCTGTCTTGGAGTCATGCATTAGATTATGATGTCAGGAAAGTTTTATTGCTCAGATCTTGCTTTTTTCATTTTGCCTCAGATGTTTCTCTTAACATGTTTCTGTAGCACAGCTGGTAGAGAACTGCATTGGGTTTGACCCCCAAAAGAACACACAGGTAAAATGTATACTGTGAATGAATTGTAAGTCACTTTGGGTAAAAGTGTCGGCCAAATGTGTACATGTTAAATTCATGAGAAAACAAGATACAAATAAAATTAATGTAGAAATAAGTTGCATGTAAATGTAACTTAAAATAGATTGGCATTAAAGTAATCTGGTTTTGCATATATGATGAGAAATGTTTAAGCGTATCTTTGAAATATTCATTGGAGACTTCTGAACACAGTTTGTGACACTGTTGAGATCTTTTGGAGACATGAAAGATGAGTGGTATATTCCTACAGAAGAAACATCAGACACAAAAGATTTTTCATTTGATTTCCATTTAATATCATTTCTGTGTAGGAGAAACAATTGAGATATTAAAGAGATTAGTGTTTATTTATTTTATAATCTGAGTCAATGCAAGTACTAATAATAGCTAGTAATAGCTTTACACTATTCGCATGGTATCAGAGCAGTTGTAAAAAATCTAAAAAACAAACAAACATGTTAATTAAACCAAATAACTATAAAATAATACACAAACACATACATACTTATAAACATTAATTGGATGTTGCTATGTACCTTAACCAAAAATAATGATGGTACATTGACCAAATAGCCCAAAGGATTGAAGGATCATGGAAAACAGTGAAAGTTGTGAGTGCCTCTCAGAGAAACGTCCAAGTCAAAGAGGAATCTGAGCCAAAGTGTTTTGCATGTTTCACAGCGCTGTGGTCGGGCCGCTGAACCATCTCGCCTCAGTTCAGATTAGAATGACTGACTGATGTGTTGAGATTTTAGACACAATGGTGGTGGTTATTTCTCAGGCGTGAGGATTGCTGAATTGTGAGATTGTTACAGCTGTCATCAGTATTGGTTTAACTGAACTATTTATGATGTGGGAAATGTATGAAGTCAAATCTTTGATATCTTTGGATTTGGTTTGCATTTTATCTGCTGTGTGTTGGTTGACAGCAAGATGGGGCAGAAAATAATTGTGGTTTGGGGAAAATTTGCCACTGTAGGTGACAGAAATGGCCTAGAAGTTTTAAATATGGTTGTCATGTAGTGCATTACTCTGAATGTCTCTGAATGCAACCTTTCAATATGTTACATAATACATAATATTATTGCAGACCTCTGGGTTGTGTTGACCTGTTCCTGTCACTTTCACAGCGCTTTCTTGGCATTATGCGTAGTATGGCAAGATTGCTTCTTAAAACATTCTGCTTTTGTGTTCCACAGGAAGAAAATAAAAGCAAAGGAGTTTTGAGCAACACCAGGGTGAGTAAATCAGACTAATTGTGTCTTACACACTCAGATTATGTTAATTCAATTGTATTTAATTTAATTTAATTATCTTCTTTCTCTGTGCCATTTTAGTTTTTGTGGAAATGTCAACGCTTCAGTGGCCTTCAGGAGAAAGGGTAAAATGTTCAGCTCTCTTTGTCACACACACACGCTGATGAAGGAAGCTATTTCTCTAAATTAATGCCTCTCACTGCTGCTTGTTTCATATCCACCCTGATAAGAGGCGAAACAAAAGGTCTTTTATTCTGGCACACAGGCTTCAAACAGTGTCTTCAACCATCCTCTCATGAAAACACTGAAGAGTCACAGTGTAAACACATTTCGGCTGTCTCATTCTCAGCAAGAGAGAGAAAAACCTTTTCATCTTCAGAAATGCCACATCTAGCATCTTACAAGTGAGATATATAAATTGCTTTAGCTTAACAGAATTCTGATGCAAAGTCATACTTTGTCATACAAGGTACTTTGACTTTTACAAGTCAAAGTACCTTGTAAAAGTAATGCTAACAGAAACCATCATTACTGTGCATCGGTTTTCTGCCGTGTCGAGCACTTTTGAGTCATTATGCCAAACATGAGTCATTTGTGACTTCTAAAATGAGTTACAGAAGCTGTAATATCCAAATCTTTTGTAAAATTGTCAACCCTGTTGACCTCATGAAGTGTATCATTTCTTTTTTCATTTTGATGGCACAATGGAACTTTAATACTTTAGCACATAGTTTGTCTCAAAGTATGGTTAAAATCATCCAGAGATTTGCTTTAAAAATCACCATTTCATAAGACACCTGTGTTGTAGAATGACCCTGCTGATGACGCAGAATGACCCTGTTGTCTATATTTTCTTCAATGCATCACACAGATCTGTTCATTCCTTTTACTCAGCATTACAGTAAAAGTGAAAGTGTAAACAGAATATGTCAGATAAATGCATCGCAGAGTTGTAAATGCGTTCCAGAGTGCGGTTCTGGGAAAGGTCCACATCACCCTGGTATGCTCGAAATTATCCTGGTAATTGGTGTGTGAAAATGAGAGGGGAGAAGAACGAGCGAGGGCAGGTCACATTCTGATTTCCAGAAAAGCTGATCCAGAGCCCAGAGTAAAAACATTGACTTAGCACTTTTCATAACGCCGGTTTACGCAGCACACGCACCGCATGGGGCCGAGGTAACAAATTTTAAGTGCATCGGCTCGGCTGTAAATCACATGCAGGGAGAGAAACACAAAGGCGGATCGCTGGCAGTCGCCGGCTGCATTGTGGCTTTCTTGGATAACTAACAGCTAAGTGTTCAGTAAAAAAATATTGCCCTGGTATTCAGACCCAAACAATTAGAGTTGAACTGAGGCAGCTGCAGTGGTCTGGATGGGTCCCAAACAGGACAGCAGGAGAATTGTTTGCTCTTGGAAAGGTTAAGGACAGTGTAAACATGTTTGTGTGAACGTGTGACACCTGTATACGGGTGACTACACAAGAGTCTGTCATGGTCGTGCCATAACCTCTATGAGTATTATACATTTTAAATACTAAATGTTAAATGCTAAATACTATTCCAATGTATTATCAGCACAATTTCCAGTGCACATAATATAAAACGTGTGGATACGACGGGGACTGTATTATGCAATATCAGCCACTAGCTGGTTTTGATTTGGCCGATTAGTTGTGAAAAATCTCCTTAAATGTTCTCGCCCAATACAGCAAGATTATTATATTCATAACCCCCTTAAAAACATGAGCTATACAGTTCTCATATATATGGTTTCCATTAAAATGTCCAGAATGCTTGTGGTGCTGAAAACCACTTAGCAGAGCAAAATGACTCCAGCATTTCAACCCAGACTAAGTTACTGGCAGCTGAGGTATCAGCATATTAGCAATTATCCTCCGACAGAATGGACGACTTTGGGTGACCACACATCGAAATTCCCTTCGCTCAGCTGTTGGACGATTACAGGAACAAACCACGACTTTTCACACCTCTGAACTGCCTGATTATTCTGTCCATTACAGCTTACTGTACTTCTCTTTGGAGCTGAGCTTACGTTAGTATTTGGAAGCTTAAAGGGATAGTTCACCAAAAACTAAAAACTCTGTCATCATTTATTTACCCTCATGTTATTCAAAACCTGTATATAAAGCTTTGTCTGTGGAACACAAAAGAAGATATTTTGAGAAATGTCTCAGTGGTTTTTTGTCCATACAATGGAAGTCAATGGAGCCCAGTGTTGTTTGGTTACCAACATTCTTCAAAATATTTTCTCTCTGTTCTGCAGAAGAAAGAAAGTCATACAGGTTTAAAGTGACATGAGGATGAGAAAATGATAAAAGAATTATCATTTTTTGGGTCAACTTTAAAACATATGCAGTTAAAAATGTAGTTGCATTGCGTGAAGTTATTGAATTTTTATTGTGGAATATAGCTTGTGCCTTTTTTGATCATTCATAGCTAGATTGACCTAGTTTACTTCTTTATATGTAGAACAATGTTCAGGATATTATGCAATAATTTTAATCTTTTGCGTTTCACAGTAGAAAGTCGTGTTATACAGGTTTGGAATGACTTGAGGGTAAGTTAATAATGTCAGATCTGCTCCTTTACATTTTTTCTCTTAAGTGTCTATATTTTAGCACATCTGTAAGTATGAAAAGGAACAACATGACTCGAAGTATTTTGTTTAAGTGAGAAATTTCATTTAATATGTGTCAGTTTGGCAGTCCGTGGCGTCGTTTTGCTTTATTTTAATGCCATACTACGGAAAGCCTCGCCTCTTGGCGTGCTGCTCTTTTTTTCTAATATCGCTCTATTCTGGACATGTACGAAGCGACCGCTCGTGTTTGATGCTCCAGGGAAGAGCAAATAAAAGAACCAATCTGTCTGGCAAATGTTTCCATATGGACACTAAGAGCTGCGCATTCCTGTGGAAATGAAGGCAGTTCCTTTCATCACAAAGACATGATCGATTCATGATAAGAATGCCAGGAGCACTACAAAGCCAGGGAAGAGAGGGAGATAAAGAAAGAGGGATGCATGAGGAAAGATTAAAAAAAGCGAGCTTGAAGTATGAGGCCAGTGAGACAGTGAGAGAAAATAAGGGCAGGATTGAAGTGCTACTTGAGGCAAGAGAACAGGAAGAGAGAAATTGGCGGTGTAAAACGAGGGCACCCAGATGTGAATTAAAACATTATGCAGCAAGTTTCCCTCTAATCAGGAGATGCCATCAGCCCCTGAGGTCACTTCCTCTGAGGCCAGCTTCTCTCTGTCCACTGATCATCATTTTATCAGGAAGGAATGCAAATTGCTGTAAAGATCTACAATGGCACTGCTGTGGTATGTTAATGGCGGACAGCAGCGTGTCATGAGCGCTCCTCCAGATCAAGAGAGCTTTTCATGGCCACTCCAGACAACAAGGCCTTGCTGATCAAAATGCATCACATTTTTGATTTAAGTATTAAACATTCAGGCGCGTATCATGTAAATAACAGTGCCGTCTGACACCACTTGCAAAAATGTGTGAATTTTGATAATCGAAAACAAAATTTTGTTTAAATTGTATCAGCATAAACGGTATAAATGTTCAATTGAAATATACTGACGTTTTCTACAGCTGGCTTGGACTACCCAGTTTCATTATTTGGATTGACATGAAAGTGAGTGAATCATGACAGAATTCATATTTTTGGGTGGACCATCCCATTAAAACTCATACGCTTAAAATTGTATGAATTGCATTGCATAAATAAATAAATAAAAAAACATCAAACCAAGAGGTGTCTGGAACCAGATGATGTTCTTTTATCAGAATTAATTTAATCAATTTAATCTTGGCTAATTTTGCAATGACTCAACAACGCTTTTGTTTGCAGGTTAATAAATACATACAAAATTGTCACCATAAACAAGTAAAGGGTTTAACTGAAAAATATACATGTGTTTTGTCTCCCTTTTGCTTTTATGTCAGCTGGCATTGGAGCTGGCTTGGACTACCCAGGTTTATGGAAAAACCAGATGATCAATGTTATCCCAGCATGATTTGAGAATGTTCCAAGGAACATCTTGTGTTCTTCAAATGAAACAAGGAAATCTGACCTTTTGACAGAGGAGTGCTTGGATTTGATTAGCAGTAAAATAAAACAGAACTTCATTTTATTCCCAAAAAACATTCGGAATTCTAAAACTTTGCTTGTTTATGTCATATTTTTAGTTGAATGGTTTCTTTTAAGGTTGCTTGTATAGATTAAGATCTAATGCTCAATTCACACGGGGCGTCAGTATCGACACCGTATTGACCGAGGACATGTCTGACTCTTGACGCTTACACGATTGTCATAGTGACAACAGTCACATTGGTCAGCAACACAAAACAAAAAAGGCGGATTTTGTTTTGACAGCTAGTTGTCATACGAAATAAATGCCGGTTTGGTTGCACTAGCGATTGTTGGTGTAGTTAATATAGCTAATTTTTTTGGCGCCTGCACTAGGGTTTTTGCATACGGCAATCTGATTGGCTGACGCCTGTGTCAGCACTTGAGAAGTGGAACAATTTTCAACTTCTGCCACAAGCAATGCCAATGACATGACAGCAACTGACCCACAATTCAGTTCGACTATCCATGATGTCACCCATTTAAAGTAAAAGAGAAGCATTAAAGGGATAGTTCACCCAAAAAAAAAAAAACTGTCATGAATTACTCACTCTCTAGTTGTTCCAAACCTGTATAAATGTCTTTGTTTGGTTGAACACAGAGAAAGATATTTGGACGAATGCTTGTAACCTAACAGTTCATTGACTACCATAGGACAAATGAAAATGGTAGTCAAAAGTGCCCCAGAACTGTTTGCTGTCCTACACTCTTATTTTTTTTTAAATAGCATTTTGTGTTCAAAAGAACACATTTTTTTCTACTTTGGAAGTCAATGGGGTCCAAGAACTGTTTGGTCATAAGCATTTTTCCAAATATCTTTCTCTGTGTTCATCAGAACAAAGAAATTGATACAGATTTGGAACAACTCAAAGGTGAGTAAATGATGACAGAATTTTTGTTGTTGTTGGGTGAACTGTCCCTTTAACGCATAATGTGAATACTTAAGACACATTTAGAAGCAGTACAGAATCTAAATCGGGGCCAAACTCTTCTAGTCTGTTTTGATTTGTGTGTTTGTCACTTCTCTAAATGTCTGCGCCAAACATACTGTAACTTCTCACGGCAGAGATGAAACTCAAGCCACCCAAGCTGACAGAACACACACAGACTGCAAAACCTCAATACGGAAAGAGACACACAGACCATCACAAAACATTTAACATTCACCCATCACATCATCACAACCAGTTTGATTCTATTAGCTTCTACACTTTAACTCAAGGATTTTCAGATCCTTTTTTTTTTAGACTTCTGGGAAGTCATATTTGTAATTTTTTTCGTTTTAGAATGACAATTCACAAATGAGTTTGTTTCTTTGTATTTTATACACCAGTGCTTGAAAAATAAAGACCCTTAAAATGTTCTCATTTCAACAAGACCCTAGTAATTTTTCACTTATGTCCACTTATGTATTTTCGTTTAGTAGAGCCATGTGAGTAAAGATTACTTTAATGAAGCATAACTGAGACCTATATTTCATTCTGAACAATGAAAAAGCAGTATCTGGGCTTGGTTGAATATCACAATGGCCGACCTGAATGTGTGTCTAGTGGCACTTCTTTTTGATAGGATTTCTCTGACTATCTGACTTCAAGCTAAGACTTATGGGAAATGCCCTCTGTCTGCTGAATTGGGCACTCAGGGGTCTGTGGGCATCAGTGCTGTGTGGTTTTTCTGAGGTTTTTAATGAGCTCTGGATCTTTGTGTGTGCTCTGGGTCTCCAGACTTAAATGAACTTGTGGCGCCACTAATAGTCTCAGATCGTGCTTGACAGGAGCTGTTAGCCAGGTATTTATGAAGCAGGTGTGAATGAGCAAATGTTTTCACAGCGTGATGAGATCGCGATGGCCATTTAACCTCTCGCTTCACCCTGTGGACAAGAGATGGAAACCCAATCAGCTTCTCTGTGAGATCAAGGCCAGCTTGTGCCTGACATTTCTCGCTGTTAAACAAGACGAAAGCAAATTTTGTGGGGAGGGGGCGGCATTATGATGTCATTAAGAGATTAATTAAACTCCATCCCTGGACACAGAAATGACTTAAAGGGATGCTGATTTATTCACTATCATATCATTTAAAATCTGAGACTCGTGCTTCTGTGGAACACAAAAGAAGTATTGTGAGAAATGTTTCAGTGCTTTTGTGTCCTATGAAAGAAAGTCAATATGGTTCAAGGTTGTTTGGTTACTAATAAGATATTTATATCAATTATCCAAAGCGACTTATATTGCATTATACTATACAATTGTTTCTGAGTATGTGCAAATGAACTGGGTTCGTTTTTCTACATTTTTCGCATCTGTTTTGGCTATTCGGAGCCAACAAAGTTTTAGGATGACGAATACGAAATAACATATACGGAAATTTCGGACTCTATGTGCAATGGCCTTTACTTTTAGTGTACTAAGCACAACATTTTATGCATGAAAATAGAGCACTTTAAGTACATTATGAAAGTGCACTTTTTCCACCTGGAACCTCAGTGTGACTTAAACTGATTTAGAAAAGAAGTCAAATCAAGAATTAAAATCAAAACCTAATTTCTGTAGTATAAGCTTTAAACAAGTGAAATTCATAATATTTCTTGTTGTTTGTTATTTTTAGTAAAAATATAGATTGTTCTAGTTATGGTAAGCTGTGGAATATTGAATATTTTCATTGGGTTAAACAGTGAGCCGGTGGAGTGCTCCGCTGATGTACAGCATAGCTTATAGTTTGTCATATTTATGAATTATGTTTTTTTTGCACGTTTGTGCCAGAATGCACATTTATGTCTAACTGCGAGTGAAAAACAGATTTTGCGGTGCCTGATATTGATATAATTAATGGCATATGGAATATCAGGGCAGATGGCTTCCAGAATCTCCTGTCTCATGTTTTGGTTATACGTCTGGATGTTTTTGGATCCGATGTGAATTATTCGCATATTTTCGTAACTGCTGAAACGATGCATATTTAAAGAAACGTTTCAACACACAAACCAGCAGCACAATGCGTCTCATTTCAGATTTATGTCGGTTTTTATGTCAAAACAGGGTAGACGCAGAGCTCTGGAGGGAATGCACTGTCATTTAAATCATTTTAAACCAATTTCCTTATTTTAGGATGTATTGATGCTGACATACACACATACCAACACACATTCAGTGTATTATCACATAGAATTCCAAATTTTTCATACCAGGACATTTTTCCCCCCTCACATCAGTCATTTATGAGGGTCCATTTTAATTTGGATGCTTCCTCAGATGAAAGAAGCTTGTTTCATATCCACCCTGATAAGAAACAAAAGGTCTTTTATTTTGGCACAGAAGCTTCAAACAGCATCTTCCACAATCTTCGCCTGAAGCGTCAGTATAAACACATTTCTGACACTTTTTCATCTTTAGAAATGCCACATTCAGCCTCTTACTATTGTGAAATGTATGCCAGCTGCGGTCAGATAACACAATTCATCCGTCATCTGTCGCCACAAACTGAACATAATCTGTTCCACATCATGCTGTAATAGCCGGTCAGGCGGATCTGATGAGTGGTTTTAGAAGGACTTTGGGCATCTTTACCAGCTTATTAGAATAGGAGACCAGTTTTAACATAGCACAGAATGTATTTTAAAACGCTTTTGACTTTTGATTTCATCCACTTGTACTGACTGACTTGTATTTTTCTGTGCAGTATACAGTATCACACCTCCGAAGGCATCGCTCTGTGCAGCCAGTAAACAGCAAGCTCACCAGGTCCTGGAACAGAGCTACCGTGTGTGAAATGAAGCTGAATTCTGTGGTTTGTTTTAAAGCTGGGATGGGCTCTTTAACACTAAATGTTGCCCCGCTCTTGGCCAAGCCAAACCAATGTAAGTGTGCTAATTCACAGCAGGCCTGGCAGCAGCGGGCCCAGGAGCTTCGCATTTGCTGTTTAGTCTGGCAGTAACTCCAGACAAAGAATATTGTTTTATTATTTCAGTAAACAATGGACAGATTGTTGCAGGGAATAAGGGAGCTAACACGACCGTGGGCCACGCACCAAACTCACCTGAGGAGAACAGGTGGGACAACAGTTACGCTGGTGACATGTGGAGAAACAAAAGTATTTGGACACTTAATCCACACTTAAAATGAATGCATTAGATGACCTTTTCTCAAACTAACTTCACTGAGCTTATTATGCACAGATTTTAGTTCATGACTGTAGAAAAGTTATGTAGACAGAAATTCTTAAAGGGACTGTTCACCCCAAAATTCAAACATTTTTCACCCTTGTTTCATTTAAAACCTGTATATGAATATTTGTTCTGTAGAACGCAAAAGAAGATATTTTGTGAAATGTCTCCATACAATAGAAGTCAATGGGGGGCCGATGTTGTTTGAACACCAACATTCTTCAAACTATCTTCTTTTGTGTTCTGCAGAAAAGAGAAGGTCATACAGATTTGGAATGGCATGAAGGTGAGTAAATGATGAAAAAACGACTTTGTTTTGCACGGATCGAACCAACAGCCGCCTGTTTTCCTCCTGGATGCCACATGAGGGTCTGATGTCAGACACAGCACTCCAGACTGACATTCCATCACAACAGCTACACAGTGCAGTGAGTGAGGAAATAATTATTGTAAGTCATTCATGAGTAACAACAGCTTACTGTAAACAGTGTTCAAACCCTTCGGAAAGAAAGCACAAATCTCTTTAATATCTTAATTGTTTCTCCGAGACACCCGTAAGATTAAAGGATGAGACTTTTGCCTAAATTTCCTGCTCCTCCTGAAAAAAGCAGCCCAGTAATGATTCACTTGTTGAATGTCTCAAACTGTGCTCAGACCTGCCAAAATCTGCTGTAAGGAAATGTTTTCAATAATGACCTTAAAGAGATATTTTACCCACTTTAAAGGGATAGTTCACCCAAAAATGCAAATGTTGTTATTTATTTAGCCATGCCATTACAAACCCAGAATGAAAAAAAAAGGTTTTGGTTTTGTGTCCATACAATAGATGATCAATAAGGGCAAATGTTTAAAATATCGTCTTTTGTGTTCTGCAGAAGAAAGTCATACAGGTTTGAAATGACATGAGGGTAAGTAAATGATGACAGAATTGTCTTTTTTGGGTAAACTAGATCATCCGTTCAGCAATTGTTTCATTTGCATGCCTTCTAATTTCTCTGCTTCAGTATATATGTATAGTGATACCTCAATAAAACATAAGTGAGAACTCCATTACATGTAGGTCCAAGCAATATGTCTTCCACCACAAGAAAACCAGTTCCCTTGTGAAATACAAGCACTCCCTCCCTAAGCTGTTTACAGTTCACGCCGAACAAAAGTCGTTGTAATTGTTTGTTTTGATAAGTAAGTTCAGCAGGCTGTCGAATGAATGGGGTTTAATGAGCGACTCCAGTTCCTTCACCTTACTCTGACTGTCATTGAGACCACAGCACAAAGATGAATGGAGCATATTGTTCTGCTGGGTGTTAGCATGACACCCGTCCTAATATTGTTTTGATATGCACAGCAAAACCCAACCCGTGCCAGGTGAGAAGTCTAATGAACCTGGACATTTCCACTGAAAACAGACCTTGTGTTCAACACTGTTTGTGTGGTAGGACCGATCACAATGGCAGATCCTTTAAGACTCCTTAAGTATTGAATTGCTGTGCACCTGTGCCAAAGAAATCAACAGTGCATCAATTATTCAGCGATATATGAGATGCAACATTATCTCTAAAATCAACCATCGCTTTTGTAATTTCTTGTCTGCGCAGGCTGTAGCGTTGTACCAAAATGACAAAAACAACTCACCTGTGTTTGCGGTCAGATGAGAGGTGACGCAATTGTGTTTTGAGCTCCGGTGCTTAAGAAGAACTCGTCTTACGTGGATGAATGAGATAATTGTCGCCATGTAGACTGAATATGATGCAGAGCTCGGTTTTGGAGTTCAACTGGTGTATTTAAAAGAAGCTCCCTCCCCTTTCACCATCGCCACAAACACACTTACACACACACATGCCTGTGGCGGGCAGAGGTTTGTGGTCAGCCCAATAACAAGCAGTTCAGCGTAAACACGGTTTCTAGACTGCCCCAAACCCAAGAACCCTGTGCTGCTAAAATATTACTCACAAAACCATCACTGTGTGTGCTGTAGTAGCGACTTGCTAATGGGCATATGAAAGAAATATCTATATAATATGCAGAGTTGAGCAAAAACCAAACACCAACTTCATTTGTCAAGTGTCAAAAGCAACGTTGTTGAGAACTCGGTCTGAAGTCAGCTGTTGTGCTGTTGGTTTATTTGCTTGTGTTGTTGAATTCGCTCCATTTCCATTTGTAATATTCTCTCATCGTGCCGTCAGGTGTGCGTGAAGTCATCGGTAAACTGTAATGTCATATAAGATGCTGACTGTACTGAGCTGTGCGGTTCTGCTTTATTCAACAGTGGAATCAAAATTAATATTTCTGTCATTTCATATTTCTTATGCCGTGTTTTTTTCTTTATTTAACTGTAAAAATTATGCAATGGAAACATATACAGTAAAATAAGTTCAAGGTTGCTTTTTAAAACAACTTAAGGTACAACAACTTAAAACTAGACCAAATTTAAAGTAGTATATTGAAATGACATTTTTTACAGTGCATGGAATACAAAAGGTGGCTGTTTTTCATACAATGAAGGTGAATGGGGACTTGGACATCAAGCTCCTAAACTGAAAGAAAAAGTCTAAAAATGTATCCTATTGGACTCTTGTTCTGTATTTCGAGTCTATTAAAAAACAGAAATTAAAGGTTTATTTTATTTAAAATTGGGGTGTAAATAATATCTTAATTTGGATTTTTTTAGTCTCTTTAAAAATAAATGTAGTAAAGGGTGAAAATATTACACACGCACGCACACACACAGTGTTGGCAGGCTGTGCTGAAGTGAAACAGAATGCTTTTCTGTGGTTTTGTTTGGACTTGCATTGGAGTAATTTGCTCATTTGGCTGATATAGGAGGTGAGTAACTTTGACAGCACATAAGAAGAACAGCTCAGACAACCAAAGCTCAGCTTCTCGCTCTGAAAGTGGACATGTTGTCGTAATGTGTGTGCGTGCGTAGGCCGTCTCCATGCGCAGTTAAAATAGTCAGTCTTCGTGAGGCCTCGAATCTGTGACGCCTAACATCATTACACAGATCCGACTGTCTGTAATTTTCAGCTGCAGTGTCTGTCACCGGAGAGAGCGAGAGAGACAGACGGGTCAAGGGACAGAGAGAAAGGTTACGTTTTGCCGTAGGAGCATGAAGGAGTGGAAAATTCACTCTTTTATCATCCTCCTAATGAAGAGTCTTGTTCTGATGTTTGACAGCTGCTGTAGAACGCCATCGATTAACCTACAAATGACTTCAGAGAATGTACGCTTTAGTCACGCTTAGTATGCTCTTCACTGGAGATGAGAAAATATTAAATCAAGTGGCATCTGCGGACAAATGATGCGGACATATTGACTTTTTTTTTTACTTTCAACCAAATCTATTTACATTTTCTTATGAAATGTTTGGCTTGAAAAGCTAATGCTATAATTCTTTAAAATAAATAGAAATAAATACTTGGTTATCCAATGCAGTATCATTAATATATATAAAGTGAAGTTTAAAGTGAAAATTCTGAAAAACTCAGGTTGTTTCAAACCCGTTTACATTTATTTGTTCTGTTAAACACAAAGAAAGATATTTGTAAGAATGTTAGCAATTTTTAGTTCTGGGACATCATCCACTACCATAATAGAAAAAAAATTTGTATATTATTTTGGGGGTTTTTAACACAAAAATTAGATATTTTAAAGAATTTAGGAAAGCAAACATTCTTCCAAATATCTCTCTGTGTTCATCAGAACATAGAAATGTTTAGGCCTACACATGAAATTACATGAGGTTGAGTAAATGATGACAGAATTCAAATTTTTGGATGAACTATCACTTCAAGTAACAGGAATTATTACTAGATTTTTTCCTTTTACCTTTAAATTGTAGTAAACTGTCTGTTTTTTGGGGATATTTTGGGACCACTGTATTTTCATCTGTATTTTTTCCATGCATTTAGACATTATAAGACACTTATATTCAAAGGGACCTACAAGGTTTAGATAGATATCTGTCGATTGTATTGATCAGGTGTAGTTCAGCAGTACTATAAACATGTAAAGTTTATTAAGACTTTTTTATAGCCTACTAAGCTATACATGTTACCTGCGTGCCAAACCGGCTACATAATAAAGTAATTAAAGGGTCAGATATCTATGATTAACCTGCAATTCAAGCCTGACTACAGGACTAATTAGAAGTTAGCCAGACACACCAAAGCTTTTTGCAGATGATCCTCTTGTACTTCCTCGGGATCCGTCCCGTTTGATATTCTCCTGTCGGCTTTGTACTTCCCTGCTGTTATGGCCCATTCAGTCTTTCATGTGGTCAGGTGTTTTCTGCAGACAGCGATCCAGAGGATCTCATGTCTTCAGCGGAGCTCTCAGCTTGTTTATTTGCCATAATAACCTCCGCCGGGGTCAGAAAGCAGGCGACACCAAATTGGGTTTACAGCGGTTTCAAATTAAACAAGGGTTTCAAATAAAAAAATTGTTATATGTTGTTGTTTTAGGGTAGAAACTTATGAGGAATGTGGGCACATTTCTGTACACATTTCCTTTTCCATTTTTTGCATGCATGTGGCAAAAGCTTATCCAAAGTGAATTACAGTGCATTCAAGCTATATTTATTCAGTATGTGTGTTCCCTGGGATCGAACCCATGTCCTTTGCTTTGCTGATGCATTGCTCTTTGACTCTTTTGGAGAAGTATTTAAATTCAAAGCTTTTTTTCAAACATGAGGCACAACAACCCAAAACAGCTCCACGCATTGAATTAGAAAGTCACGTTTTTCCACATTTACATTTATTCATTTAGCAAATGCTTTTTTCCAAAGCAACTTACAAATGGAATGCTACACAATGCTACACAATATATAGCGTATTTTTGCAAAGTTTAGTGTCTCTGGATGCTGGAAGTTTAACCCGTTGAATATAGCGAACAGTGTAAGACATTAGATTAAAAATATCCCTAAGTGGTTTCTTTAGATTGCAGCTGTGGCAGTCTGGATCAGAAAAATCCATCTAGAGAATACAAAGTCCGTCGTTGTTAATATTACTTCAATAATATATTTTAATCACACAAATATCTTTACAATTTGCTTAAAATATAAAACAAGAGTACTGATAACAAGAAAATCATACTGCTTGCACATTTACAAAATCGATGTGTGTGAATCATAAAATACTATTATAAAATCCATATGCTCAGTGTTAAGTGCAATTTCTGACTACGTATTTACAATACAGTAATTTACTGCAAGAAGAATAAAAAGTTCCTTATAAAGGGAAACAAAAGCAATCTGCCTTTTGTAATGATCCAGGAAATAAAGTCTTACATAGCAGAGTGTACAATACAAACATCCATACGGTGCAGTTTCTCTGCGACCATTTGGGAAATACGATCGGTCCTTTTAATGGTGCATCCTTCCGTGGAGTCAGTTTTCATTTGTCGCAGCTGCACGTGTGTCTGCGTGCGTGCGTGCGTGGTGTGCTTCTGCGGGGTCAGCGCTGTTGGCAGGTATGCAGGGTTCTGGTTTCTGCTCCTACTTTCTCTCTCTGGCCCCTGCAGGTCAGACCGAGCCCGCAGTCGCAGCGCTGAAAGATCTCCAGACCGTGGGCCCCTTTTCTCCGGTGGCGCGTGCACACCTGCCCATCCGTCAGCACGGGTTTACAGATGCGTGACCAGAAGTGCCTGGCGCAGCACAGCCCTTCCAGGCAATCAGAGGACCTCAAACATGTCTCGCCCTCGCCACCTGACAGAGAGAAATGACACTGATGTCAGGTAGTTGTAAAGAGACTGTGATTGAAAAAAGAAGAGGATGGAGAAAGACATTAACAGAGAAAGACTGAGAAGATACATGAGGAAAAAGAAGGCATGGAAGAGAAAATGATGGGAACGAAGAGAGGAAGACGAGACTAAAAACAGACAAATCTTTCACCTTTCAGCGTCTGCTGTGGTCTTGTCAGGACTGTGTTTCTTTTTGGATGTGGCATCATAGTGAAGTTCTTCCCTCGTGTTACTGCTGCAGTAGGCACGTCCGTTTTGCCAACTTGTTGAGTGGCATCTATATCAGCAGGTTGGCACACACCTAAAAAAAGATGCAAAATGTCACCAGCAGACACTTAATTGACGTCTTCAGGACATAAAACGGATTAGACGGATAAGTACCGTTAATGCATTTGTTTCCTGCGCAGCACATGCCGTCTCGTGCGCAGCGCTTCCTCCGCCGACGACAGGACAGACAGACTCCCCGAGACCCGTTACAGAACTCACCGAGTCTGCATTCGGAATCAACCGAGCAGTGCGGTGACTGTGAAAGAATAAATCATACACTTTATGAACTCTTGCGCCATTTCAAAAAGTGCTTCCAGTAGCAAATACATCAATTTTACATTTATGCGTTTGGCAGATGCCTTAATGTAAAGCAACTTCTAGTGCATTCACGTGCATTTCAGTACTCGTGTTCCTTAAATATGAACTTGAACGTCTCTATCCATGATAAATTACATAGACATACATGTAAGAATACCAACATAACAACAGGTCAAAAGTCTAAATGCACATATCTGTGCGCTCTTAGATCCTTTGAGCCACAGCATCCTGTAATGTGAACACGTACCGCCGGAGCGTCGCTGTCCTCGGTGCCGGTTACGCGCGGGCTTGCGCTGACCGCATCACTTGGGTTGGATGCGGCGGGTTGGTGTCTGATGGAGTTCCGTAAAACAGATCCAGCCTGAGCATTTGCAGTGATTCCTCCGCAAACTGCGAGATAAACAGTCACAACGGCGAGCAACGAGACCATTCTCGTATCCTTCTCTCGCAATATATCACAGAAGATGATGACGATGGGTGAATGAATATGTCCAAGAACAGAATTCATGCGTCTCTAAGAGTTTGTGTTGGACACATGAGTTTTATACACGCGGGACTGTTTGTATATTCCCGCCCCATCCACGCGCTTTCCACCTCCCCTCTTATCGCCTGCGCAGACGCGCGCAAACCTCTGCGCAAGCAGGTGGAATAGTTACGCAGAGACGCGCTACATCCCCACCTCATGCATATTTATTTAGTCGTACGAAAGCCGCCAGGATCCGTTCAGTTGCGCAATGTGATGAATATGCTGCATATCCGCATTTCTCGAATTATAATAAGGATTAGTTCATTCGCATCATCTTTCGCAGTGGTTGTGCATAATTGCCGCCGCGCCCTCTCCAAAACATAAAGCGTTTCAAGTGGAATTTAAAGGATATCATTATACACGACGGGGCCTGTCAGCAGACTTTAACCAAGTCCTGAACTCAGAACTGATCGTTTACCTGTCAGCACATAAAAGAAAACGTACGTAAACGGTTCGTGAGTTTATACGATTTATCGCAATAAAAAGCGATTTCTTTAATGCATCTTCTGTGGGGGAAATGCACTGGCTATCATTAAAATGGATTAAAATGATTAACATTCCCCAAGTTTACAGTCAGCGTCGATTGCAGCGCAAAGGTCCTGGGTTCGCCGCCCGGGGAACACACATTAAAGTGTGCAGGCGTAGACTGGATGTATTGTAAATAGCTTTGGATAAAAAAAATGCGTAAATGTGAAATAACTGGGAGTTTTTAAAGATAAAGGAAAGTGAACGTGATTCAGCAGGTTTATTTTAACACACATTTGAATAGACAAGTTCGGGATATGCGCGAGTCGTTGCTCGATATGAGCTTTTCTTTTATGAAAAGTATTTGATTACAAAACCCAGTGCACGACCGGATTATTCATTATATGTCTATGATAGACACGACGTAGTAAATCATTTTGAAACCAATCTTTTCAATAGTGTCAATTTCAGCCTGTGAGGATTGTTTTTGTATTATGTTTACAGATGCGCCTGTCGAAAATTAAATGGTGAACTGTCGCCCCCTAGTGGTTACATGCAGAGTTGCTCATCTAACAACTTTAGAAACGTTTTAAGAGGCACATAGTATGTTCTTATAGTAGATGAATTCAGTTGATAAATCTTAAAGGATGAATTTTTATAAGTTTATAAAGCATGACACGTGAGAGAACAGACACTACCTGTGAAACTAACAAATCTGAATGTTTCTTTGTTGGTTTTAGGACAATTGCTTTGTTAGAGGTTTTGCATTTGAAGTCTTGCAAATTCTTAAATGAATAGTTCACCCAAAAATGAAAATTCTGTCATCATTTACTCAAAATCTGTATAAATTTCTTTGTTCTGATGAACACAGAGAAAGATATTTGAAAGAATGATAACCAAACATTTCTTGCCACTATTGACCACCATAGTAATTTTGGACCACTTGAGGGTGAGTAAATGATTACAGAAGTTGTTTTGGGGGTAAACTGTCTCTTTAAGTGCTGTCTGACGTTTTTCTTCTAAAATGATTATTTATTTCAGCCTCAGATGTTTATATTTAAAGTTATTTTACTTTAATGACAATGAAAACGTCCTCACTGAACCTAAACATAGGTGCTAAAAACTAAGAACTGCACTTTGAGGCTTAAGCATCTGAAGTCTTCATATGTATTAATGACAGAATAGATGAATCTTCTGGATGATTATTTTGTGGCTGCACACTAAGATAAATGTCACCAGTACAGCTTTTTATAAATAATATACAATTTAATACAACATAGCTTGTTGATTTGATAGAGAAAAATGTCACACTTTTGTCTGATTCACACACAGCTTAGCTTGGTATATGTGGATCTCAAAACCAGTCTTAAGTAGCACAGGAACATTTGCAGGAATTGCCAAAAATACTTTGTATGGGTCAAAATTATCGCTTTTTCTTTTATGCCAAAATCAATAGGATATTTTAAGGAAAGATCATGTTTCATGAAGATAAGATGAACCTTATTTTTGTGAGCAATATGCTATGCTTAGGAACTTTAAAGGCGATTTTCTCAATATTTTGATTCCAGATTTTTAAATAGTTGTATCTCGGCCAAATATTGTCCTATCCTAACAAACCATATCTATATCAATAGAAAGCTTATTAATGTAAAAACCTTGGTTTTGTTGTCCAGGGTCACATATAGGACTCCCATTATACTTTAATGTCATCTTACCAGCAACTCTTTTTAACTCTCATATTAAAACTCACTTAATCGTTTTTATCCTCAAAAGGAAAGCCATGAAAGTGATGATGAGAGACGTTTAATTTCTTAAAGTTTCACAGACACACAGAGGAAGCTGTCGTGAGGACGCTGCGTGTGTTTAAAACGGTTGCTTTATTGTATAAAAAGGACACAGAAGAGCGTCTGATGGACAGCAGCAGGCTGAAGGGATTTTACTGAAGGCATGCAGCACGACGAGCAGTTCGGGATGCCGTTGGTTTAAGGCACTAATACTGTTCATATTCTGACACAGCTGAATCTCTGCAGAAATGTTTACAGTGTACCTGCAGTGTCCAATTAGTCCAGGAAACGGCCAACCAATCCAAGATCATTTTCTTCTGATGTCAAATCTGGCCATTCACAGTGATTATTCCTCACCTCCTCCTCATTAGAAATGCAACTAGGGCAATAAATACAGTACACTCTTATCAATGAAGCTATGATGTTGAGGCACGTCATTTCATGGAATTACAGTTCGAGAAAACCAGCCCTGGGCTCAGAACGTCATAAACCGTAATGGCCATCATACTTGGCAATAAATTAACAGCAAAGACAAGTGAGCTAATGCGTCTAATGATGTCCGTGTGTGTCTGAAGAGACGATGGCATTTATGATACACGTGAAAGATAAACCCTTACATGACAAGACTGATTTTGGGCTAATGATGCTATGCTACTATGTACATGTGCTATAATGAATAAGTATTACTTTAAGAGTAACATTCAGGTCTGTCTGGACTCCCGTGACATACGGTGTCATCGCACGGTCTTCAGAGTAGTCTGCACACGGATTGGTGCATGAAGAGTTTGCAGCCAATCAGGGAGAAGAACAAATCACTGAGGTCACGACCTTTTCCCTAAATGGACTGTCTCTTCATTTACCTCACAGTAAAGATGGTTATTTGGGGTCAAACGTGGGCACACACACACATACAGGATTCTTTTTTGTCTTAAAGGGACTACGGTCCTTGTCGAGTCGCTCCATGATGGATAATTCATTGTTCCTGATGTCCATACAGTAGCGCTGAATCGTCCCAGAGAAGTCCTACGTGAGCCGTGTTGAGTGTCTGTGTGGCCACGTGTGCGTGTAGGTCTGTTTAGAAGTCTGTGTCCCATCCCGAGTTGTCGTCAGGCGGTGGGTCTTCATTGTCCTCTGGAAAGCTGTCAAAGTTACTGGTGTCCGTGGATGATGTTACCTGCAAAAAGAAGTTAAAACATATCCAAGTTTAGAACATCTATTAGTTTACATTTGTTTAAACAGTTATCTATTCATAACAGTTTAAATGTGTGTAATACTTACATTAGGAATGATGGGAGGCATTAATGTCCCTTTCCTCAATCCATCCCAGTTAAACCCTTCGAACCATCTGTACACACGTATTTGTTTACATGAAATGATGATACGAATCTCTTTAGCAACGTTACTGTTTTCAAGGTGCTGGAAGCAATTCCGCTAAATTTAACCAATAAATTACACCAACACCACTTTCATCGCTTCAACCAAGTATTTGCTTCAAATCCACAATAAAACAATTGAGAGGTAGAGAGTTTCTAATTTTTATTTTATTTTTTGCTGTTTTCAGAGACTACGGTTGTTTCATTTTTATGTGCGGATATTACAAAGAATTATCACTTGCAACACCTTTATAGCACATCTCTTACTCACTTGTGCTTTTGGATGTCTTTGACGCCGTTCTTCAAGTTTCCAAGTCTTTCAGAGGGAGCGTCTCTGAGAACAAAGAAAAGACAGAAATCATTGTGGATATCAGTGACTATAAGACATATTTCTGATGTTTTGATGGTCATACCTGCATAGCTTTTTGATGAGATTGGCAGCATTTTTGGTAATTTTTTTGGGGAACTCTATCATGTCGATGCCTCTGAGAATTATGTTGTATGTTTTCATTGGATCGGGGCCTGAGAAAGGAGGACTGAGAAACAAAAATGTCGTGATTTTTTTTTTTCACGTTTACAATTATAATCCTTTCTGATTTTTTTCATAGCGTCTCTGTCTTACCTGCCGGTCAGTAGTTCATACATGAGGATCCCGAGTGACCAGTAATCTGCTGATATGTCGTGTCCTTTGTTCAGGATGATCTCTGGAGCCACATACTCTGGAGTCCCACAGAACGTCCACGTCTTCTTGCCAAACCCGATCTTCTTAGCAAAGCCAAAATCCACCTTGGACATATTTACACAAGATGGAAGTTGAAAAAGGAGGCAAACGTAGACCTCTTTAAGAGGACCAGAATGTGAACCAGTTGAAAAGTGAAAGCGTACATTCACACACTCTGGCTTTTTTATAAAGATTTTTTTCTTACCAGTTTGGCATAACCTCTGTGGTCCAGTATCAGGTTCTCAGGTTTGAGGTCTCTGTATATGATGCCTTTGGAATGCAGATAAGCGAACGCCTCCACCACACACGCCGTGTAAAACCGTGTCGTTGAATCATCAAAGTTGCCCCTGCGATTAAAAAAAGTTGTGCTGTTGAAATTCTATTCCAGTCGTAACATAATGAGAAAACATACTAATAAACCGATTTTTAATATTAATCTCACCGGTCTCTGAGGATGGTCCACAACTCACCACCCAAACATGCCTCCATCAGCATGTAGAGGTATTTACTGTCTTTAAAAGTCCTATAGAGTCTACAAAAACAAGAAGAAAACAATTCCCAACACTATCATTAGCAACATAAAATTGAATCCTACAAGAGTCAAGTGTACAGCAAGAACAAAAAGCTTGATGTAAACCTATGAGCATCAGTTGCAGTAACAGATGTTTAATGTTGAAGTAGGTTCCTGGCGCTTAAGGTACCTGACAATGAAATCTGAATGTGCTTCCTGCATGATGAGCTTCTCCGAGCGGATGTGCTCCTGCTGTCTGGTGTCCACGATGTGACGTTTCTTCAGGATCTTCATGGCAAACGTCTTCATCTCATCACTCTTGAGCTGCACCTGAAAACAAAACATTTCTTTAGGTCAGCACATTAAAGGAATTTTATAGATAACAATTCATTTCAAAAGCACCTATACTTAAAGTTTATTTTCATGAAGTATACTTAAGCAAAGTTCAAGTATATTTGTAAGTATAGCTTATGTAGTAAATATTAAAGTATACTTGTAAGGTTTGTTTAGGTGAACTCGACAAGTTTAAAAGCATGCTAATAGCACAATTGCATAAACTTATTTTTGTAAGGGAAATATAACAAAATAAAAACAATGACACTATAAATATATATATATTTGATAAAAAAAAATCTCTGTTACCAGTTCAACACGTCCAAATCCACCAACTCCAAGAGTGTCGATAATGTTGAAGTCTGAGAGGTTTAGGTTGGAGAAGAAGGCATTCTCTGCCTCATATCTGCAGTTAAAACAGTAGAAAAACAGTGAAGGTTAAACTGAAGTACATATACAAGTTCTTTCCTTCTTTTTACTGTTGGACACCAAATCTGAGCATTTTCCCCAAAATAAACTCACCAGTAAAACTGATTTATTTACACCCCATTGAGTTAATATATCACATTTATAATAAAACCCCTGTCCACTATTGAACACATGCAAGTGAACACACGCGTCTCTTTTTCATTGCTTTTACTCAGAATATGAGGCAGAGAGAAAGCTGTCCGAAAATATATCTTGGTTTTTGTCTTCATCATCAATTGTCAGGAGAGGTCATTTATTTACTGTATGTTTATATAAACTGACTGACACATAAAAACATACAATTATACACCTGATGCCATTCCAAATAAAACCCTGCTTAATGTTTGTTTGCGAACTCGAGCTTGTCCTCATGATCTGTGAACACAGCCGTGCATTTTCCTCCACTCAGAACCCATATAAGGGCCCATGAAGCAGAACTGCCAATCTAATGCCTTGAAAATAACTCACTTGAGTGAGTTTATCTTGCTGGCTTGGCAAAAAAAAGCTTCCCAGTGTCAAACCGAGGTTATTATTTTCCACGCACACTACCAGGGGTTCTAAAAACGGCACACACACACAATGCATCTCTCAGTTATTACCCAGTCCTTTCACATAATCAGTTACTTGGCTAACCAATAGAGGAGAAAATCTTTTCTGGCTCAGAAATGTGAAGGCTGGCTGGTAAACGCTGACATGTTCTGCAGCAAATAAAGCAAAGCACAATTCACAAGAGTAACACTGAGTGCAGACTGAGAGAGAGATGCATGGACAGGACACAAGTCAAAACGACTGACCGTACTGACCCAAAGAAATTCATTTCTTAGCTGAAATAAAAAGATACGTTGAAATGTACGGTGTGGATTAGGAGAGAGAACAGAAGAAACCCTGGATGACAATTGCTAATAAAAATAATAAATATTCCATAAAGGATTGAGTGTGTATTTGATGTGACCTGAAATAGCACTATTCCCAATTTTACTGGTATTATGTCCTAAGGAATGAACAAAGTAAATTGCTTTGATTAGAAAATAACCCCTGAAGCCCTCAATGACTGTGTGTGACACTGCCTCAAGCTTACATTCCTCTGATTCATTATGTATAAAAAGCCTCCACTAACACATGAGAGTTCATTTAACTGACCACAAGGTGGCGATACAGACCTTTGTACTGTAACGAACCAAAATAGTTGTAAATGGACTATTCTGTTAATGTTCAAAAATAAATAAAAATACCTATTGCTTGACTGAATACAAAGTCATGGATTTGTATTACATGAAATGCACATACTGATGGCCTGAATGCACTAAGTTGCTTTAGAAAAATTCAGCAAATTGCATAAATGAAAACGTCTCAAGAATCTCTTTCTGCCGAAACAAATCTGTTGTGATCGAGACTGTACGCTTTCTGACAGTCGTCCTGCTACCTGCATGACAGCAGGCTTCCATCCTACTGCTGAGATCTGAAGAATGACGTCATAGCTGTTTCCTGCCCCTGTTTAATATGTCAAATATTAAACTGCAGGGGTAACTCACACACAGCCACTGCTCATTACAGTCTCTCAGACAAACTGTACATTTAATAAGCATCCATTATGACACACGTTTAGGGTCCTGGGCAAGAGACCAAACTAACTTTTATTTTTTTTCTGTAAAATCAATCAGCACTTTTTCTTTTATATTTTATATTTAATTTTTTTTTATGGTTTTATGTAATATTGATAAAATCACTATTTTTTGCCATTCAGTATGAAGAGTTCATTTCAAAACAGATAACTCAATATTTTTAAATGTTCAAAAATCAATTAATTTTTATTGTGTATTCCAATTAATATCAATGAAACTGCAGTTGGGTTGATTAAGGAATAACAATGAAAAAAATATAAAAATACAGCCAACTAAAACAATAAGAACATGGTAACGCACTAAACAACATGTTTGTTTTTTTTTGCAAATAAACTCTTCATATATTGTTATATATTACATCATTTATATATTATATGATGTTTATATCATATTTTTCCTATTCCCATTCATTTTCTATGGCAGTCAGGAGTAAAAATATGACTATTCAAGGACCATTTAGCCTTTCTGAATCACATCCATGATGTTTTGAGTGTGTTCACAAAAAACTACAAAAGTTACAAAGTTTTGTACATTTCGATTACCTGACCTGAGGGTTAAAAATGCCCAAATATCTAGTTGTTTAGCAGCTTTAAGAATATATTTTATGGAATATACATTATATACTGTAGAATATAGAAACGCCATGCATTGCTTTGGTGTTTGATGGCAAGTTAAAATAAAAGATTTCCAAAAAAGCAACTTTATGAGAAAAATGTTTTCAAATATAACATGCTAGACCTATACCAGAATAGATTAATCAGTAAATCATTTTAAAAAGATTTGGGAACAAATTCAAAAACAGGAGAAAAGTCCTAACCTAGTAAACTGTAGCATTGCTTCCTGAATAACCATGTGAGGCAGGTGTGCTAGTATAAACGTGTAGTGTAGTGTGTATTAGTCTCATTAGAGTGCTCTGTATGTGTCAGTGAGGCAGCTGGAGGTTCAGGTTTGTAGTTTAGATCACAGAACAGGAGGTGACAGCTGCAGATGTGTCTTAATAAGCTTTAATCTGTGACAGTCGCAAGCTTCAGACAGCTTTCCATTATTTATCAGCTCTGATTTACATTGCAAATCAACAGATAGGAAACAGAAAAGTTTCAGTTCAGTGAATGCGGTGAATGCGTTTAGAGCTATCCCACAATCCCTCTTTCTGTCTGTGCACGTCTGTTATTCTATCTATGAATTCTCGCCGTGATAATGTTTCACATTTCTCCGAGCGGATTATTTTCTCATCGCCACTCAGTGATTACATCTCTTATCACGTTCCTTCTGATTATATTTCAGATTCGCTTAATAAGACATAACACGGTATTCCATCTGTCTTTATAGAGCTACAATATATCATAGTTACAATACAATCTTTTCCTGTAATTGTTGCGACAAAATCAACTGAACGTTGAGTGATTGTTTAAAAAATTAGGAATGTTTTATGACAACATTAAAAATGAAATTGAGAGATTTTACTTACTTTGCTTTGGCTTCTGCATCCTCACTGGTTTTAGTCGACACGTCCTCCAAACCTCCGATCAGATGTTTATATGAGCTGGAAAGAAACATTTACAACAATTTGAACTTAATTTAATATTATTTTTTAAAAGTACAGTTTCATATTGCCTACAGGTGACTACACACCACTATTAGCCCACAGCTACAATTGGACTTTTAAAAGGACATTATTTTATTCATTAATAAAGTATGGTGAAACTTTTAGTACAAAATTAGAGAACTCTCAAAATAATTCACATTTGGCAGATAATCCAATTTCTGGTGTGTCAGTGACAGGGATGCATGCAAAGGTTCAAATGCCATATAGACTCACTCTCTGTCAATCACAAGGCAGGTGACAGTCTCTGATGCGATGAAGTTTGCCGTTCTGATATCCTCACTATTAAAAAATTTTTATACAGTGTGTATCATATAAGTTGCATGAATGACTGTTATAAAATAAGCAAAATACAGTTTTAAATGGAGTCAAGCATGTCACAGCAAAGAAAAGGTTTACTTGAGTTATCATGTTTCTATTAAAGTCTACAAATTCACTCTTCAAATACAAAATAACAATTTCAGTCAAACGAAAACACAAATAAATCCAAAGCCTAATAAACTCTATAAGTGATTTCCTCATGCCTTAAAGTTTCTTGATTCTCTTCTTCCTCACTGTCGCCCCAGTCACAGTCATCAGAGTCTGAATCCCAATCTGACCTCATGATGCTCTGCATGTGCTCACTTCGCTGTCTGACCCAACTTTACATACACTAGTACTGTACAGTACAATCTCACCAAGACTACAACAATCACTCTGTGACATCTGTCCCACCACTGAAAGATCTGATCAGAGGAAGATCTCGCACACATCGACTGTCCAAAAGGAAAGACGCTAAACCCACACGCATGCACGCCGTCTGCTCCCGTGTCCAACAGCAAATAGTGTGGGACACACACACACTCACACACACACGTGCTGATGGATCCATTTCCAGCTAAACACACTTGTGCAAGCAGAGGTGAGAATTCTTCACAACACAGCGGATCTAAAGCTGTCACAGCACAACTACACAATAACACTACAGCCAAAGGTCACAGCTGCTTCACAACATTACTTTACAGAGAAGACAAGAGAAGAGAGGAGAAAAGAAGAGACGATAGGAGAAAAAGGGTTCAATGTTAAAGCTTCTGCCAAATGAATATATGTCAATGTAAATGTAGAAAAGAAAAGAAAGAAACACGTCGACTTGCCCGAGAAATTACCGCATAAAAAAGGAAACCGATAAAGCTGCCAAACGTGTCCCTGATCTGATCATTGTCAAATGCTTTTACATGCACTTACATAGACACGTGAAATTAATCCTGGGATCAAGAGATCAAGTCACATGACACACAAACACACAGTATTAGGGCCCTGTATGTGGTCTTAGGTAAGTTTTAATTGGTCTCTGAAGAATGGTGCAAGGAAACCGAGTGATCTTCAGAACCGTGGCCCATATTTCACCTCAGATCACACACTCACAGCTCCAGAAGAAGACTGTCGAGCAAGACACCTGATACACCAGAGCACATCAACACAATATCAGGAGCACTGTTTCCCGGTAACACAACTGAACGCAGGATTATAATCGGGGTAAACAGTCCGGGTACACCAGACAACAGAAAAGAATACAATAGAGAACAACAACAAAAAATTCTATGAAATTATGCAAAGCAGAATGGCCTTTATAAGAAGAGAAAATAAAACATTTAGAATTCAGAACGGTATTAAAAACAATAGAACAGAATAGAATAGGTACAGAAGCCCTGAACCGCAACGTGCAAAATAAATTTGGTGAAGAAAAATACATTCCAGTTATTTTCCCTCTGGTAGCCTAAGTCTAGACAAAAAATGTAAAGAGAAAAAAAATGTTTTTGATGAGAATATTTTTTTCTCTTCCTAAAAAATGTTTTCTCTCGTAAAAATCCTTTTTTTTATCTTTAAAAAAAATTGGTTTTTCTCTTTAAAAATGGTTTTAAATAATTCAAATAATTTGTTTAATTACAAAAGAATAAAATTAGTGTAGACTTACGCTACAGGAGGTTATTTGTGTTTAAAATGGTATTTGTTGTCATATGTAACAACTCGTTATTTGTAGTCTAACATGTCATTCAGTGATTCTCAACGGTCACTGTAAAAGTAATGAACCAACAATATTTGACTATTTATATAGTTTATAAGTTATATTTTGCAGAGAAGGAAAAAAAATGTTTTGAAGAGAAAAAAATGTAAGAGAAAAAATAGATTAGAAAGAGAAAAAAACATTTAAGAGAAAAAATGTTGAAAAATAAACTTTTTTTTGAAGAGAAAAACTTTTTTCCATAGATTCACGTGTTCAGCAGTTCATCTGACCTCAAAAGGTCAATGAATGAAAGATTTCCTAGAAAACACACACACTTTGTTTAGAGTAACAATAAATAAGCTTTAATGTTCATTCTACTATTTTAAGTTTTGTTTTTACCTCATAGAAAAATGATTTATTGTATAAATATGTGAATATAAATTGATTTTTGGTCATGCCATAGTAATGCAGACCAGTGTTAACAGAGCAATGCTTTTAAAGATAAATAGATGTCAGTGTTTGCTTTAAGAGTGCAGACACTAAACTGTATATTCTAAGACTTTCAAATTCCAAGAGCGCTTCTTCTCAGCTGCCACACGATGGCAGCACATCCATCAAAAGCTAAGAGACCTACTGAATATGCCTCCAAACATGGCTGTGTATTTTAGGCTTTCTATAAATTTAGATTTAGTTGATCTATTTTATTTGTTGGTAAGGCAGTAGCACAGAAAGCAATCTCACCCTTGTAGGGCTTTTTCCCCGAACGAGTCACCTTTCCCCAGAGTACGCAGGTAGACGGGTTCCTGACCTGGACAGTCCTCACGAGTCAATGTCACCTGAGCGCAGACAGCATGGACAATAGAGTGATGTTAACATGGAGTCATCTTCTATTCATCTCAACCTGCATTCATCTAAAAAAAAGACGTACTTTTCCTTTACTGATAATGAAGAACGTGTCTCCTCGTGCCCCCTGTCTGATGATATAGTCGCCGTCCTCATAGTGCGTCTGTAAGAGAGAGAGAGAGAGAGAGAGAACTACATATAGACAGACAGATGATGGAGAAGTGCAGGTATACTCAGGACATTAATGTTCAACAGGGTGTCCCTGCTAAATATAAAGAAACTAAAATGAATTTAATAACTAAAAGGAACGTAAACAACATAGGCATATCGATACTGCAGAATTGCAAAATACATTATATTGGACTACAAGCATAAATGAAAGAAACTGTGGCCTGTAAAAACAGAAGATAAACACATAGACGTGCAGACTCAAAACCCAGCTGATCTAAACGTCTCGCTGGAGAGACAGCAACCCCCAGCTGACATCTAGCATCTCTCTGACCCCCAGCGTGCTATCCGAGACCTTGACCTCCAGACACGTCAGTCTGAAATCAGATATGACCAGCAGCACGGAAACTGAACTCCACCCACCCAAGCAAACACTTCGTTCCAACATCACCTCTAATCTGACCTCCAACAAAACACACACACACACACACCTCCTGCAGTGTGAGATCTGGAGGAGGAGAGAGAGAGATGCTTGCAATGTCTCCTCTGGTTAGGGTTAGAAAAGAGCAGAGGTTAAACGGCCAAGTGACAAATGCTTTTGTTTTTTCTTGTAAGTCGCTCTGAATAAAAGCCTTTCTTTTATATATTGTATTAGATTCACAGCAACTCTGAAAGAAGCCCAAAATATATTAATGTCATTTCATAACAAAATATCGAACAAGATGCTAAAAATACATGTTAGACATTTTCTGTGAACCAACTTTAATTTCCTGAGCCACTTTATGTGGTTACTGTGATGCCACATTAAGAATGAACTTGAATGTTAAAGTATGATGTAAAGTGTCCAAACATTTTTTAAATTTTATTTATTCTATAACTTCTTTCTTTTCATTTAATTTTGTACAACTCTTAAAAGTAAGCTTGGCTGTTTTGGGCAAAAAAGAATAGAAAAGAAAAACCAATGACATTGGTTTAAGTGCGTCTTAAGCATCCAAATACTTTTTGGTGCCACTGCGGCTAAACTCTTTTAGGACAAGTGGATAAACTGAAATGGAAAGTACTCAGGCTGGCGTAAATCTTCAGGATGTTATGTCTGATATTTTTAATGGCAGTCGGCTACAGTGATAGTGGATTTAATGGAGGAGCCGCTTCAAATATAAGTCCGTGTTCAGAATAGCAGTCCCCAAATCTAAATTTCAGAGTCTCATTTAAAGTCGATTATGAGGCTCTTGACTCCACATATTCATAACATTTGTTTTACAAACCACGTTGGGAAATTATTCAAGGTATCAGTGGAATGAGAGTTTGGCTGGTGTTTAATGTGATGTTCTGTCATATATTAGCACAGGTCTGGACCACAGTTACAGGATTATCCACACAGACTGGAAAACAACAACCTTTCACCCTGACATACACAGAACTGCGAGTATCCTTGGCTCAATCCCCAATGGTGGTGCGGATGGGGTAAGGTAAGGTGATGTAGACCATTATGTCTGCGAATGACAAACTGAATAAGGACTAAGATATCCACAGACTGTGGCCCTTCCACTTATGCTATACTTTGGTTGATTTTGCTCTTTTGATGCTTTGTGCAAAGTACAAGTGGACGCCAGATGCCAACGCTCTGAGAAGTCATAGAGGGCGTAAAATCATCTCCATAACGCACATAATCACTCCACGACAAAAGTGACTTATTGAGACAATGGCTTATACAAGAAGGTACTAAAAAGTACACAACACTTGTAGGATCATAGTACAGCCTGCAAAATAATCACAGGTATATCAAAATATCTTCAAGCAAATGTTGGTTCTTCTCTCTAAACAACAAACATACAAACAGAAGATACACACACAGTGAATAAACAATAATCTATATCAGCTAGAGAGCTGTTTGCAGAGTTCAGTACAGGCTTTGGTTTAATAACGTCTGTGTTTGCTCACGGATCAGGAAGATCTCTTACCTCCTCAAGGACGTCAGCCAGCTTACTCAGTATTTCCTCTGGAAGTCCTCGAAATGTCGGGACACTGCAAGCGAGACAAACCTTACATTATTACAGAGTGAAAATGAACCAATCTAACCTGTAGATGTAAATGAACGACAGAAAGTCCTTGTTTGAGGATGGAGTGCACTTGGTATATTTGGTCTCTTTGCTGATCAGGACATGTTGCAGGCCAGATTTGAACCTAGACAGTCTTTATTCCCTTTGAAATAATGTTAATGTCTCATTATTTTACAGACACGTTCAGCACTTTATATTTTCTCATTCTCTCTGTGTCGATTAATTTTCCGAGCAGCGGGTAAATTTCCTCTCTCGCCCGAGACAGTGGACACAGCTGGTCACCATCACATTTCTGAATAAACCCAGAGCTGCAGAAACAACCATAATATCACTTAATCACCATCATAAAAACTTCTAAACACATCCGGTTAGATCTCACTTACGTAAAGGAGGACGGGGTTTGTGTCTGGCTAATCTGTGCGCACAGAGAGTAAAGACCTTACTTACATTACCTAATACAAGCTGTAATTTATAAAACATTAAATTAATCATGTTTATCATCAGACAGAAGGACAGGGCATCTGATCTGCCATCCTGAGGGACTCAATTGCGCATGATGAGATTTGTTCATGTTTGTCTGTTGCATCAGTAAACGCAGGCGCACCCGCAGGGCCGAGCTGCATCTCGTGTGTCATGAGATCCTCATACATCAATAAGGGCTCATGCATAAATTTTTCATGTGTCATAAAAAATTCACGAGTCCATTAAAATCTCCTATTACAGTATTAGTGTAAGAACTGCAGCAGTGCAGCATTAAGGTGAGCTGGAGACGCACAGGTACCAGAGATGTTGCAGACCACTATTGAGAGATGCATTTTTTTATAGCTGATGCTTTAATTATTATTGTGTGAATTGTATATGGTATATTGTAATGTATAAAGTATCATTTGAATCATAAAATGACCTAAAATAAATATGATGTGAGCATAAAGCGGAGGGATAAATTCTGCATTATCTGAACAAATTGGGCCATGCAACGTTGAGGAAATTAAAACCATTTTGAAACCCAATGTATTACAATACGTGCAAATGGCAACACGCACCCGCAAATAGTGTTACATCACAGGCATGTTTGCCTCACAAGATTTCCAAAATGACTCAGCAGACACACAAGCTTGACTCAGCGTCTGACGCTTCCACATGCACTTAGCTTTAATGTGAACAGCTGGTGAAGCATCAATGAAAAACATAAAAGTCCTGCTTATGCATTCAAAAAATAAATATAGCAGCAGGAATATGGTAATATTAACATTAAATAAAATCGCATTAGTTGATTCATTGACGTGGTCTCATCACGATTCATTTTCATAATTTTTATACGTAAGACTTAGAAACTCCTTGTTCTAATGAATTACTGACGCTTCCAAGAAACTCTTCTGTTCCATCTCAAAGTCTTTAAAGTCTTTGATGAAGATTTCTTTCATGCAGTTTTGGCTCGGGAGCCCCGACAATGACGAATTCCATCTTTAATATGTAAAATGTGCCTCGTGTTCTCTTTTCTAGGTGCCATTATACAAATTAAATATCTGATGATAAAATGAGAGAAATGAAAAAAGAAAGGACGGAAGGAAGGAAAAGGAGAAAAGGCTTCAGAGAGCACACACTTTCATGATGAGACATCTGCTCACCTTTTCAGTAACTCCATGTATTCGGCGTGTTTGATGAGTCCCGTTCTCATCATGATGGTCTGGAAACATTGTCTGTCGATAGCCCATAACTTCACAGCGGTCACAGCTGAAACACATCAGAATCACACAGCATCAGTTCTTTGCCCTTAGTTTTCTTTCTTATTTTTATTTTATAACGTCCTAAAAAAAGAATTGACTTTTGATTATTTCCTCAAGAAACAAAACAGCATTAGACATTAAGCTTGTTTTGAGAGAAAACCATTAAAAACACATTTTAGTACATTTTATGCTCAAGCAAGAAAAAGCCAATGGGTAAGAAAAATAAACTTTATTTGAGATGTATTCTCTGACAGCAAGTCTTACGTTACACAGTTTGTTTTGAGTAGACTTAGCTTGTTTAAATAATATTTAGATATTTTTACTAGGAAAGAAGACACAGACAATGTTTAAACAATGTTTGCGGAAACTTCCCAACAAACTTCATAAAAAATAAGATTCTTTCTGAACCAGATTTGAAGAGGTTACTTTGAAGTTGTATTTCTTGCTTTGATGATGTAGTAAAAACAGAACTATAAAGTAAAACTACCCCTTTTAAATGTACTTAGCTAACATGCTACTAATAAAAAGTAGCATACTATATAGACAGATTACGCACCTGGCCTGAAGTTAACTTCCAGTTTGTGTTTGTTGATCGATCTGGCTAGTGGCTAATAATAGAACTCTTTTTATTTAATTTAATTTATATGAATTATTTATTGTTTAATAATTGTATTAAATTAACAGTTTGTTGAATGGGTCGTGTAACTTTAAGGTTTAGCCATAGTAACGTTTCTTCTGCTGGTAACCCAAAATAATACTGTCTAGTCGTAATTTTATCTTGCTAGCTAATGTCATTTACTTGTTATTTCTTTTGCTTGTTTTTAGAAATAATCTACAGGGACTTTGTTCTGATAAGTGTGCATGCGCAGTAATGTTTGTTTATTTATGTTATTGCTTTGAAACCGTATTATATTATAATATAAAATATATAATCTGATTGCATTTTAGTAATTATATAACTTAATATAAAAAACAAACAAATCAAATCCAAACCAACAATAAACAGCAGTTATTTCACTAAATATTTACTGAACAAAAAGCCGTTTCGCGTAGGGAACAACACATTTAATACGTCTCAGGCTTGTGACAAGAAGCATTTTTCTTATCCACAAACACGACACTGATAAATAAAAACTATGCTTTGATACCATAACAAAAAGTAATAGTTTACAGTACTTGAATTTGCATAAAAAAAGATGTGCAAAACACAGCATAGGGACAAAAGTTCCAGCGGTAAGGATGAATCGAAATATATAAACAGACGTGTGTCGAGATGAACAGATAGTGGAGCGCCTGCATCAGAATACAGTCACTGACTCACCTCATACAGCACAACTCATCTGACTTTATGATGGGCTCAAATCTTTTAATAGAGTCTGATAACGAAAGGAAATAAACAGCCTTTCAAAACAAAACTACGCAGCATGTCAGTTATTTAGCAATTGAAGTGATAACATTCATCATTTTTCACACTGTCACACACACAAGTATAAGGATTTACAAAGCAAGTAGCTTCCCATTGAACACGCTTTGTAATGAGTTAATGGATTTCTTTTGAGGCTTTAAGAAAAGCAAACAGTCTGCAATGTATCTTTGGCTGTTCGTGGATGGGTTCACATGGTCAGTATGCCATTGACCACCAGGTTTCTTAACTAGCTTAACCAATGAAACTTCTTTGGTCAACCAGCTTCCCCGACCGTGTTTTCCCACCAGCTACACCATGACTAACCCGCATGTAAATTCATGGTGGTCTTTTTTATCAGCGAACCCAGGTGGTCTGTCTGGATCTGAGATGATACTTTTTACAATAGCTTTAATCATCAAAATATCAGTTTGCTATGTTTTCAACTGATTGTTCCACGAGATCTGATTGGCTTGACTCTCCAAACCTACAAAAACAAAACTTCAATCTCTTTAAATACACAAACAGATCCAGGAAAGAACATCACAGATGTGCACAGTAATGTTTTCTTTTTAAAGCAATAGTTTTACTAGTACTGTTATTTCAAGTGTGACGGCACCAATAAAACCTTGAAGTCTTAAAACTTCTGCTGTTCAGGTTGTTTTTTAATTCAGATTTCAAGACATCTGAGTTGACCATTTTTTTTAAGTACGTATTTCTAAAATACAATAAAAATCAACCTTTCTGGCTCTGTCCACTGTCCTCTCTCTCTTTGTTCACATCAAGCCAATATCCATGAACAAACCTGAAATGAACTCAGATATTTTACAGTAACACAGCAACATTCACAGCAACAGCAACAATAAATATTGTATTTATTTGCTTGTATTTTATTTTATTTTAGGCTGTGTGGTAAATTTTGTATTGTGCTCTTTTTCTTGTCTTATGATGTATTGTACAGCACTTTGGGCTGCCCTAGTGGCAGTAGAAATGTGCTATATAAAAAATAAACCTAACCTAACATTCACCAATAGTTCAATGACAGACAGAATGACCAAGAGCGTTTTATATCAATAACAGATAAGAAAGAGAGCCCATAATGCCACTGCGGATCTAACAAGACTTTAGAATCACAGTGACAAATCAGATTATTCACATTTACTAGAAAAAATGTCAGTGGTTTGTATACAAACTCTTATTTAAACTAAATTTTTAGACTTAAACTTTAAAGATGTGTTAGCTGATAGATGACTTTCCAGTCACAGGTTGACCAGAAGGTATAAACAAAATTCCCTAAATCCCTCGGTTCGTCTGTCATGAGGGGTATGGCTGGAACCAAGCTGGGTTTTGTGCCTGACTGATGTCATACAGAGCTAAAGTAAATACATCAGACTTTCTTCTGACACCTGTATTATTTCCAGCCTCTGGGAACAACAGAGAGAGACAGAGTTGTTTTGCACTATGAAAAAGCAAAATCTACCAAGGCTATCGGTTGATCCATTCATTCTCTTTTAGGTCATTGCTTTTACTTTCTTGCCTGGCAATGACCAAAAAGAAACACAATGGATAAACACATATCCCCGGTAGATTGAGCTATTATTTAGTCCAAAACAGCCGTAGTGCAGACGGGTGACTATTTACCCTCTGAAACACCCACTCTCTGCTGCGTATTAAAGAGTAAACTCAGAAAATCGGCTCCCATTTGGGCCCATAATGACATTCAGCCCCCTGGCAGAACCCATCAAGTAAAAAACATCCACCTACACAGCCACAATCCAACATATGTTCATAAATACAAACATTACTTGAGCTGTATTTCACATTTACTTCATATTTATCTGAATCTAAATCCCTCCCTAAAGCTAGATCAAATGTCCATTTTCACTAAGCCTCTATCCACTGATTTATGCATGCATATCACACCCGAGGAAATCACCGGCCATCACTGAACCTGGAAGAGATCTCATTTTTAATCAAAGATTGTGATTACGTCTAGCCGATGTACAGTATATGATTGAGATGGGCTTGATTTTTTATTTTCATAGCAAAAACAAAAATATTTAGACATAATAGTGACTCATTTTAGCTATATGGTCCCAGCCCTACTGTACATGATAGGAAAATTGCAAGCAGTACCCTTCACAGCATCAGCACCCAACAGCGATGATAAAAAGATGTTCTCAATTAACATAGAGATGTAGAAGCTCTGTGGTCAGAAAGGACGCACGTCCCAGCATGCTCTCTGATAGCACGAGTTAATATTATTCATGAGGGAGAGGGAATATATCACTACAGAACCTGCCCTGACACGACCCGTTTTCTCCCAATCCTATAGTGACAGATTCATCCTCCACCCCAAAATCAGATGGGTTTGTTACACACGCAGACCTTTTAATTTACAGTAAAAAATGTAATTCCAAACATCAATATATTTTTTGTAATATATTTTAAACTGCAATTTATAAGGTACAGTATATACCAGTGCCGCACAAGAATAGTAATTGATGAATGAAACAGAAAAGAAGAAGAGATGAGATGGGTCAGACAGAAAGACATCAGCAGCCGAAGCAGACAGGCCATTATGATGTCATCACTGCCGATTAGATTTCAAATGCTGAACATTGTAACAATGTTAAATAGCTAAATCAAACTGAAGATTCCACTGTTAGTATAAGTTTTTCATCCTTTCTGAAAATTGAAATGCATTGAAAATGAAATTTTGAAAAATCAAATCAGGAACTCTAACATTCCCACCCTTGGTATGAACTCACTGTAATATCCAAAAAGTCCCTTTGTCTTCTGATTCAGATTCATAAACCTTTGTTCAATGAGGACTGAAATCAGAAAGTGGAAACGATGTTTTTAATATGTAGCCTGCCTCCATCATGGCAGAAACAGAGAATATGTGCACAAGATTTTCACAAAACTCAAACCCACATCAGCAGCAGTATCCTGAAAACAGAGACATTTCCATTCTGCTCCTTCTCCGGAGAAATGCTCCCATCACTTCAAGCTTTACAATATTTTCTCAAGGACAATTTCTATTCATTTCAATGGTAAAAAGAAAAACAAATCAATGAGAGAGAGAGAGAGAGAGAGAGAGAGAGAGAGAGAGAGAGAGAGAGAGAGAGAGAGAGAGAGAGAGAGAGAGAGAGAGAGAGAGAGATCTGCGCCTTGTACAGTTTACAAACTATAAAACCCGAATACTACATGTAGATATAAGCTGTTGAGTGTTTCTACCTCAAAACAATAGATGAAAAAAGGAATTCAAAGGGATTTCTCATCAGGAGAGGTCATCGAAGCAGCCTGGGAACTTGTACAAAACAGCATTGAAGCCAATAATGAGAATGAAAGAGTAAAGCTCGTGTACATCGGATTGGTGCTTCAACACTTGCAACACTACAGGGCCGGTGGCTCATTGGCTAGAAGTTTCATCAGGAGCCAAACACCTCCAGCATCACTGCTCATTTCTCCGCTGGATTGCTTCAAACAGAAATCGCCTCAAAAGAAATTCTCATTTCTGCTTCGGACTGATGGGCTCTGCTAAATTTGACTTGACCAAAACAAGTTCAGTGTAAAATGAAATGCTAACTGAACCCCTAATGGGTATTTTTCGCTCAGCCAAACAGAGAAAAGCACATATCAGAAGTAAAACTCCAACTGTTTTATGCAGTCCTCCTCATCACGACTGCTGCAGGGTGGCAGTGTGAGATATCGGCTGCGCGGACATGAAGGTCGGATTCATTCCTCAAACTTACTTTTTTCTGTTTCTCCTTCTGCCTAACACGTCTCTTGGATGGAAGCAAACAAACCACAAATCTTAGCTGGTAAAGCAGCAAATTGAGGTAAAATGTCAAACTATTTGACTGATGAAAGAATGTTGGACAAAGAATCTTAAAATGTCCAAATGCAACCATAATACATCAATGCTGAAAAAAAATATGTTAGAGCAACAAAACTGATCTAACTATGACCATGCTAAAAATGATAAATACTACAGATCCACTCGACCAGTTCTCACTAGATATTTCTCTTCGATATTGCATTTCTTATGTCAGAACTTAGCAAGGGGGAACTTTTATTGAGAAGATACCAGGACATTTTAGATCTATTGTAAAGTTCATATAAAGTAGGGTTGTCTATACAGACATTGTTTTCTTTAAATCACTCACAGTTTTCTCGCACTCACTTATCTTCATACAGACTATTTCTCAAAGTCTGATGTAAACCCATAAGAAAATTACCATTTTCAGGATTTCATTCCCCTTCTGGAAATTATTATGAAAATTATTACGTTTATGTTCTACAGCATAAAGAGATGATGCCAAGTTGTGAAATATGCATCAGTGCTGCTGATTCTGGAGATAACCGTCATGATCTCAGGTGAATCTCAATGTTCATGTAGTTGCTGTGAAGCTTTCTTAAAGGGTAAAATCAGAAGCACTATTAAAATATACAAGCCTTGATGCTGTCATACTCAATCTTATGACAATCTTAATCTTAATCTTAGCCACATAAACGCGTACTACAATCATCATGACTTAAATTAATAGCAAAACATTTGCAAATATATTGTAAATATGAAATATATTACCAAGCTTGTGTTATCCAGACCGCAAAACATATGAATATAATAGCAATGTTTCATAAAATTGTTATCATTCAAATATCTTATTTTCTCACTTTCACTCAGTTACGTTCTGCCTTTATTGTCCACATTCTTGCTCCCTTTTACCTACTAAAATGTTCCTTGCACTTCAAGTTAAACCTACCTGAGCCATTACAATCACTGACCACACGCACACACGCACACACACACACACACACACAAAGACATGTACACAGAGACACAAATACACAGAGATACACACAAAGATAAACACACAAACATGCACACAGAGAGACACACTACATTGTAAACTAATAAAAATAGTTTGCCGGGTTTAACAAATAAGAACACAACAACCCATTCAAACATCAATATACTTATAAAGACTTGAATGTCTGTAGTACAGACTCAAAATCTCTAAGCACATGAATGCCATATTAAAATTTTAGTATCATAATACTTGTTTTCCTGCAGGCTTATAATAAACTTGCTTAGATGTCTCAATGTTTCCTTATAATATCTGTAGAGCATCCACTGGGGTTACAACAATGCAATAGAATGTGACAAAAAGACCTCATGGTCCTTTCAGAGGAATGAAACATTGGAGCTACTCTCACTGTTGTTTATAGAGTTGAAGGGATGGGGCAGCGGCAGGGTGTGTGAGATCACTTCAGGTCAACACCACTTTAAGCGATGACATATTTGTGCCATTTCCCCTGCGCATCCATAAGCCACGACTTCTACAGAGAACTCATTTACATGCAAACAGCACTGGAATTAACTACACAACAAGAGGTCTGAAAAACAGCGACACAGTGACCACACATACAGCTACAAAAACACTTCTATTTTCTGGTGGTATCATAAAAATGACATTTTAACTAAATAAATATACCATGTGGAGAGATCAGACATATGCATGTCTTCTAATCCCACGCCAGCTCACTTCCTGTCCCGGACGCTAACCAGAGACCAGGAACCATAAACACAGCCAGTGGAGAAAAGCGAGCAGGAAAAAAAAACATGAAGAAACAGAGCCAGACAGAGGAAAATATCTATAAAGGACACAGGGGACAAAAAATGAAATGAGAATGGAATAAAAAATGAGGGGAAAGACATGAAAATGGTTTAGACACAACAACACACAGGCCTGTGCATATGAGATGATCTGGTTAAAAGGAAACAATGGGCATTATGGGATAACAGAGCTCATTATCGCTAGAATTTTGCATTTTGTGAACAACAGGCGGGTAGCCACAATATTAAGGTTTTGGGTGGTTGCTGTACAAAAATTCAGCATAATCCTGATGACTTGGGAAGTAATATCACACCTCTCCTACGCAAACAAATAATTTGAGATAATTCATTTTCATAGTGCGAATAAGTTACATGCCAAAGCTTAATACTTAAGGTGTGTTCAAATGCTCACTGCTCCAGGTCTACATCCCTTCCGTCACCTTCGGTCTGAAAATGAACGACGCCTGGTTGCACCGAATCGCTTGCAAAAACCTTTACATATTCGGTTCCTCTGTGGTGGAATGATCTACCAGCCTCCACCCGAGCTGCAGCATCCTTCACAACCTTCAAAAAACAACATAAAACATACCTGTTCCGCATCTATCTGACTAACCAATAACTGTCTATGTTTTGTCCAACACAAAAACAAAACAATTATTTCATGTTGTTCATTCTCTCCCTTGCTTACTTCAGCTTAATCCTCCTAGTAATATGGCCTTGTAAACTATCGTTACTGTTTAGCAAATTGACTAAATGTTTTATGCTTTCCTACTTGTAAGTCGCTTTGGATAAAATCGTCTGCCAAATGAATAAATGTAATGTAGATGTATGTTCTCTCCGAAAGCGAATCTTCCATTCTTTTTATCTTAGTTTTGCTCTCAGACTGGCCTCCTTATTGATGAGTGCACAGATCACTATCACAGATGGAGCGATTTCTAGGGTGATGCTTTTGTCTTCAGTCACACTGAGAATGATTTGCCCAGGAGGGAATCCCACAGCAGGATGAAAGGAGATGAACTCTGGAACCTTATTTAATATCAAAATACACATACTAGATGTTCCTTTAAACTGTGTGCTTTGACTTCGAGTCACCACAATCAGAATTATTGAATTACTGTATCACAAAATCGCTGTGTACTGTGTGTGTGTACTTACTTTTTACTGTGGCCGTCCTGGTGCAGTTATAAAGAATGGCAAGCTCTCCAAACACCTTTCCTGGTCCCATAGTGCACAGCTTTAGACCCTCCTTAGTCACTTCAACTTTGCCCTCTAAAAATAAAAAAACATACCACAGCTATTAATAACACATTCAACTCAACACTTTATATGTCATGTTTAGTCATGACTTTAGCAGTCTGTGAGTTATTTATTATTTAGTTTGCAAACAAATACACATTTGCACTCAATGTACTGGAGTCACTGGAAGTTCATACAGTTCGCAAACAATTCATTTCCTTAATGCAAATGTTTTTTTGTGGGAAGGTAGAATAACAGGAAGTTAAAAAATCATTTCTCATTTTTTAACAGATGACAGATACCTGTCTGTCACTCTCGGACACTGTCAACGGCCGCGTAACAGTAAGATGTGGAGAAAAATGGTGTGAAGGTCACCTCAGGCATTTAGAGATGAGAGAATGAAGAAATAAGAGTGTAACAGGCAAGAGAGAGAGAGAGTTGATGACCCTTATCTCATTGCGGACTATATTACTATATTATCATAAATATTCAGCTTTGGCGTAAGAGAATTATGGGGTAAAATGATTTTCATGTGCTCTTGACCCAACCAAACCTTTGACAAGGGACTGAAACTGTATTTTGTATTGTTTTTTTTTTGTCTGAATGTCCCCCAGTTTTTTCTTCTGTATTAGTGACAAACAGCACATGTTCGCAGATTCATACAAGATAAACCTGTCTGTAAAACTGCACCTGTCACAAGAATAGCAGAATTATTAAGTAGTTCCTCATATTTATTTGTTGCATGAAATGCTCCACACGTCACCACATAGTACAAAAGCATTCAAATTGATCTCTCTGATCGCACGCTTAATGTTCGTAGGAACATGATCATATTCTTAAGTAGTTAAGATTAGGAGTACAGGAACATTTTGTAAAGTATGTGTACATGATAAAGTATAACCATTAAACCAAATGCATGAGATCACATGAGTGGTCAGGGCATGCAAATAACCCCTTTCCCTTATTGTCAGTGCACAGACAAGATAAAATTCAAAACAGGCTAAAAATTCATTTAAGTCCCACAACAAGCCATAAAATGAGTCTGTCACTAACTGAGCCATTGAAAAATTCAATATGAATTATGAACACAGCTTATCAGCACCGCAAGATGTGATTAAACATTTCAAACACGAAAATTAACTCCAATTAATCTCATATGTATTTTAAACAAACATTATGCAGTGGCTTTTAGTCAAAAGATTCAGCCCATGGTTTGATTTAAATTGAAAAGCTGAAATTGAACAGCCTCAGAAGTTTTTCCCCAGTTAATACACCCACCGCAGAAACAGGAAGTAATAATGTACAATATAGTGTGACCTTCAGTTCCTCCTCCAGAAGAGACAGGAAGTTATGACCCTCATGGTCAAGGGCTTTGCTGTGAACAACTGATTACTTTTCCCAACATGCGCTGATGTTAACTTGGGCAAAGAATGGAACATTTCACATGATGCAACATAGGACATGTAGCCACACACTGGTGTGTAAAAAGCTGGATATTCTGGATGACAGATGGACCCTCCCACATTTGTTCTAGTGTTTGCCTGTCACGGTTATTAAGCGGTATTGTTCATAGCAGCCCAGGCGTAGCTTGAACTCCTATTAATGCCCTACAGCTAATCATCTATTGCCTATGATTCACAAAGATAAGAAGGGAGAGAGAGAGGCAGAGAGAGATTGAGAGAGAGAGAGATGTTGCTCCGACATGGGCTGTACTACACAAACATTATTAACTCGGAGACAGATGCTAAGTGATCAAACAGGGAGGCAAGAAATAATGCATGAAATGAAATAAAGAGAGCGGGTCGCTGATAAGCCCACTGAAGACAGATATTAAATGATGGGAGATTGTCTTGTGTTTGCTCTGCAGGCTGACAGAGAGTCTGCATGCTATAAATAACAGAGGTTAGGACTTGATTTCTTACATTATGATTTGATCAGATTATAAAAAGAAAAGGTGGTTAGTTGCAAGAATCCTTTTGAAGTAATGATATTTTTTAAAGTTTGGACAAATTGAGATTATGGTATTATAGTTTGATATTATTATGACAGCTTAGTCTAAAAGTTGCATTTATTCCAAATTATATTTAAAGCCTTTGCAACCATCTGATCCAAAAACATTTGATTGTTTCCTAAAGTGACATAACAATTTCATGAATCAAAACCATGTGACTTCAACCTATATAAAAGGAAAGTACGTAAAGCCTTCAATGGTGACAGAGAGGTCAAAAAGGTACAGCTTTAATATAAAAAATCGGATCATTTCTGAATTGACATTGTCTTCATATATGGTTAAATAGTGGTAGAACGTTGAGGGCACACTGAGGGCAGAATTACCTGTGTGCTTTTAGATCATGACTTTGGGGGTAATGTAATCTACTGAAAATATGCATCAGATGCACAAGCTGCAATTTAAGGGCTGACATTATCTGCAGTCATTAAGCGTGTCTTTATTTATTCAGATTGGGGCTAATTAACATGGCGACTTCAGCGCACACACTGAAATGACATTCAAGGCACAATAATAGCGTGGCATCATTTCCTTCTTGGCTCTCCTTTCGTAAGGCCAAACCAATTATTTTAGCTGAAACATCCATCTTGTGTGACTGAAAGCCTAAATGCTCAGCAGCCCCTATATATTTCCCCAACAAGGTCTTTTAGACCCAAAAATACACAACTCACCTAATCTGATTTGGGCTTTAAATGGAAATGCTGGTCAGTTTAGCCCAGATCACTATTATTGATCCTCTGACCATCATCACTGACCTTTACTGCGAGATTTAGACCTCAGGTTGGATAAACAGATGGCTGAAGTCTGAATGGAGGATTTGGCATCAAAGTGTCTCTGAATCTCAAACTTCTCTGCCTTTGCAATCTATAGCATTTATTTTGGCTGCTCTAAGATGTAAATAATTCAGCCCAAAGGACTGAAGCCCTGCTGTTTGTTTACTTTTCTAAAAGAGAATCCCAAAGGAACGGTCATCTCTTTTCTTTCGCAATCCTCTATTCTCTCTGATCTTCTGTTATATTCTTTGGAAATTTCTGAAAATGTTAATTCAATAGAAGGTTGGTTTTATATGCTTAATTCTATTTTCTTATTATCAGAGAAAGAAAATTCAATGTAATGTGTCCTCATTGTGTATAGCGGATATCTCTCTCTGCCAGGATTAGGTTTGTTGGGTGAATGCCTAATTTGTACCACAAAAGCACTGAATCTCTTGAGTATGACTAACACACAGCCCTTAATTCAAAGCAAGTGTTCCTCTTCTGCTCCGGTTCTTCTATTAAATAACTGTATTGACAGATATGCATTGATCAGGGACATCTGGAGTATTGATCAGGGACAGACATAATACAACATCAATGTCCTATTCTAACCTGCTTGTTATAAGTGTCACCAAAATATTTACTGAAAATTGCGAGAAAAAAATATGAGTATGAATATTGTATAGTAAAATACGTAAAACACAAAATTAAAATCCAGAATCCAGAAAAATTTTAAATTAAATGGATTTCATTGGGCCCTAGATAAACTCTCAAAAATAAAGGTGCATAAAATGTTAAAAGGTCACAGCGATGCCATAGAAAAAACATTTTTGGTGCCACAAAGACCCATTCAGTCAAAGGTTCTTTAAAGAACCATCTCTTTCTTACCTTTTTATAATCTGAAGATGTTAAAGTTGAACCATTTAGACAAAAAAGGTTCTTCCATGGCATCATGAAGCGACTTTTAAAAAAAGTGTAGGGCTCATTAACGTTTATCCTGCAGAACACAATCCGGCCTGTCAATCATTTTTATGTGTCACTTTCATTTTTTACTATTAAATATATCAGCTGAGTTCAAAAGCACTCAATGGGTTAGTCACACACATTCGATTGCCATGCATTTATGCAAATAATGTCTGACAAATATTTTAAATATTTGTCTAAAAAATAAGCCATAGCAGTTACAGCATTGCTGTAATTTCTTTGAAAAGAAGACTAAACAGAAGACTTTGCTTTTATTTCCTTCTTCAAAGGCTTCACATTTGAGTTTTAACTACTGAAATACTTTAACTGAAATGTCATTGAATCTAAATGCATGCATTACAACTTTTTAACATTGAATCAGCATTCTCAAACTGTACTATATTTCAAACATTCATATCTGTACAAAAATATGAGATTTGGACTGGTTTCATTTGTGCCGAAGTTCAAATTCTTTTAGAAGTGGCTCATTTTAAAGAAATACAATTTTTCCACTGAATGGACATTTTAATGAAAATATAAAAGCATTTTTTTCATTTTTACATTTTAAATGCTTTATTATTTATTATGTTGTATTATTTGGTATGTGGGTTTATATTCAAAGACACAGGCTTTATTAGATTGTCAATGTCTTTCAGAAGTGAGATCTGATAATTATTTTATTATCATGGTTGGGGGGGTCTAAGGCTACGTTCAGACTGTCACCCTAAATCCATTTTTTGTGCATATCCGATTGAAATCTATTTTAAATGATTGATTGTCCAGATTTCAGATCTAATGTGTGTGTCCCGTGGTACTCTCCCTTTTTTCGCAATATCTGATTTGGGTTCTATGGAAATGACGTTGCATTGACAGGAAGTGTTGAACTTCATGCCCGTGTATGACATCGCAGTACTGCGAGAGCGATTTCACAGCACACTGCTCTGTGTCGCTCTCACAGTATGGTGATGTCATACGCTGATCAGTCTGAGCAGCGCTATGTACACAGTACATTTTTCTTACAATATGACGACGTGTAGCCGCTGCGCTGGATTACTATGAACCTGCTGCTGAAACGTATGAGGCTGAAATGCGTGGCTTTATTCAGTGCTTCGGTCTCCTCCAGCAGACAGACAACAACACATCAACCTTGTATCTGCAGAGACGTCTGACGTGGCGTGAGAAGATAACATAAGCCAAAAGTTACTCATATCCGATCTGAATGGTCAGACTAAAACGGATTTCCAGAAATGCGAATTTAATGGAATTTTCAATTTAAGTGTACTTTATTGGCATGACAAAATTTTACATCGTATTGCCAAAGCATTTGCAGCTGGGCTGCATACAAGTAGTGCAAATATGTATACAAACAGATTTCTCTGACTAGATCAACTTAACAGGCACCTAATCAAAGCATCAATATCATGGATCCATTCAGAGATCACTAGCACAAACCCATGTGTGACAGTGTTTGACTCCAACATTAATGGCACTCTATACACACAGCTTTAAAAGTTATTGCCAGCCAACCTGTTCCTTAAAGGGACAGTTCACCCAAAACTAAAAAAGCGCTCCGGTCCCTCACCTTCCAAAACGTAGACGAGGGAGCCCACATCTCCTTCTTTAATAATACAGCTGTTTTTTTCATAGTCCACTGGATACATACAGTCCACTATCTCCTGGATCTGAGACATCTCCAGGTTCTTCATGAAGTCATTGTCCAGGATAGCCAACTTGATTAGTTCCTTAGACCTGCACAATGAGGAAGGTTAAAAAGCACTGGGTTATTCAGTAAAGAAAAGGAGATTCTCCGCTAGGAAAACACATTCAATATTTAATATAGAGTAAATAGTTTCAACAAATAAAACTCTAAAGACACATTGCAATGGTTTGCATCACAAATGTGCATTTACATTTACATTTACATTTATGCATTTGGCAGACGCTTTTATCCAAAGCGACTTACATTACATTGTACTATACATTTGTACATTTTGTATAGTAAGCAAGTGGGGGTTAGGTGACTTGCTCAAGGGAACCTCAGCCGTTACCCGCCAGCCCTGAGAATCGAACCAGCAACCTTCTGGTCATGAGTCCAACTCTCTAACCACTGGGCCACGATGTGCATACACATACACACAAATGTAGGTAATTAAAACATTTTCAATGGTAAATTGCTTTTTCACATACTATGCTCAGATTATCCACTTAAATATGAAATCAAAAATCAAGATTATTAAGGATTTCAAAACTAATATAAATGTATCCAAACCCAGAACATTATGTAGAATTTTATAGATGCACACTATAAATGTATTGTCTTATTTGTATCTATTCCTCCTAAGCAATTTTAGTAGAAACATAATTTTGAACTCCAAAACAAATAAAAGTGCTACGTCTGACCAATGAATTTTTAATTTGGGCTGTTTGCAAGTTGTCTTTATTTTAGCAATTCGGTAACATAAATGGTAGAAAGACCTTAAAGTGAAGGACATAGTTTGTTGTGGTGGAATATGTGCTTGAAATATGCTGTAAATCCCATTATCATAGCTGTACGTAACAAACTTCCGAGCACCTTAAAATGTTTCTCATCAGACACTTTTATTGTGACAGCAGCTCTCCTGTTTTTATGGACTGAACTTATGCCAAACACATGATTTTGCTGCTAAATCCTACAAAAGCTTACATATGATCCACACTTTGTTTACATTCCACAGATATGCACCATGAACAGAAACAGGGCCTTCTCAACATCTCTCCAGTACTTTCTGTAGTGCATTTTTCATTTAACTCTGTTGCAATTTTTTAAAAGAAATGACACATACACAACTGAAACAGATGTTGACATACATTACGAGTATAGCACTATAAAACCTAAGACCAAATAATTTGGTCTTATTGGAAGAATGTAATGATACATTTTGGAATTCATATACCTGTAGACATCTCTAGACATTTCATGAGTACAGTTTGTGACAGCATTAAGATCTTTTTCAAAACTTCTGACGACTACTACTATTACTGGGGTCTCAGGAGAAAATATAAGAACAGTAGATCTTTCTGTCTGCTTTCTATTTAATCTTGTTAAATTAAAAGTGAAATCTAATTTCTCATTCCTACAGGCAGTTTTACATCGTCATTGCTTTTTCTGTGCACGTCAACGTTTAAACAGGCTTTGACTCAGGTGTGTTTACAATGTAGGTTGTGGTTACTTTATTAAAACAACAATATTATTCGCAAATATTTCAAATGCATCACTTATAAATGAATTCTCATTCTTTAATTCTGTTTCCATATTCTGTTTCAAATTTTTTGGACCTCTATTTCTAAAATCCTGCATACGGCCCTGGTAATCATGCTAGATTATTGTGGCATTTTATACATCTGTGTGTATTCTGGAGGACATCAGCTCTCTGAAGGAACAGTCAGAGGAAATGTTTTATATCCAGTGGAAACGCAGGGATGGCCTCATTTCCAGCAAATGACCTCTAAAGCTCCCTGTGACCGCCTACCCTAACATCCACAACACTCCATCCTCTGTTTGCCTTAGATTTTAACTCACTGGTTTTTGCAGTTTCACATCACACATATCTACAAACTGCCTCCCTAAAAGGGCAAAGTATGCTGAGGCTGAGAGCTAAGAAAATTTTGAGAAAAGTTGTGGAGATGTAATGGCTTAACAGCTTGCCGTTGAATCTTGCAAATAAACTATAGCAGTATAGAACATTTACCAGAAAATGCATTGAAAAGACATTCTTGGAGGTCTTCTGTCGGTTAAGCTGTGTCACATTGCATGCAATGTGGAGAAAGTTGAGATAAACTGACAATTAACAATGACTTCCAGACACAATTTAAATATTACATTAGCAGATTAGAATGAGTATCTTTTCTGTCTTTCAATATTTTTCCTCAGTAGAGAAATAATAAAAATACTTAATTCTAGTTGGACAGCCTTACTTTAAAATAAGATGCTGGGTTGTTTTAACCCATTGTTTGGTAAAGCATGACCCATATCAACGGTATTTTACCCAACGGTATTTTCATGCATTGCTGTTCACCAGCAATGGACTCTCATATGCTGGTGTCCCTACCAGTAAGGATCGCTTGGTTACCCAACTTTATCAGAAATACCATGCTGGTTGACCATTGATGAAGTGCGCAATTGATGATGAGCTATATAACCGCAAGACCAAGCAAAATGACTTGATGAAATATCCAAAGGTCAAAGACTCCAATTCCCTTTAAAGCGCAAAACCTCAGATCTTTGATATTTCAAACTACATCCGGCTGTCAGTGTCAATATATCAAAATCCAGCACCGAGAAAATATTTCAATCTAGACTTCAAAAATATTAGATCAAAAACATCTGGTCTTTCATCATTTCTATCCTATCAAGTGCCACTGCAAAGTGATGATAAAATAAAACAGGATGAAATTACAGGGCAGAGAGACAATCAAATGTTAACAATCACAGTAATTAAATTTTAGGTGAAAGCAGTTTTTTTGTGTTTGTGTTTACCACTATGAAAAATAAAAGGAAAGAAAGCAACAATACAGAATAATTCTTGCATTGTCAAAGAATGATAAAGCAAAATATGGATTTTTCAACACATTCTAAGCTTTCAGACTAAAGCAATATCGATGTACTATTTGGCCATTCCACAAAAGTTGTTCTGGAAAATTTCTTTGGTTATTTTTCTTTAAAGGTTAATCGTTAATCGATTCATTCATTACAAAGCTCACCAGCTCAAGATTACAGAATGACAAAAGGCAGAACAGTCTATGCTGCGGTGGGGCTCAAAGGCTTTTTCCGTACAAAACAAGGTTATGTTGTAAATGAATACAGTGTTGAGCTGTCAAACGTCAGATGCACAGCAGATGAAGAAGACCACGCTGGGCTGAAACAGAACAATGATGTAGCTGTGATGCCAAACCACTAGATGCAAATAATTTAAAAGAGAGCAGCGTGTGTTCATGGCAGCAGGTTGTCACACAAAGATCCTCCGTGTGTTTAGTCTGGTTAGGTCATCCAGCCCTAGCAGTGTCCATTTCAATTAAAGCACAACACAACACATTGTTATGTGTATAATAAGAGATGATCATGTAAATTACGTGAGCCAAATGATCCACCTGCTGCACAGTAGCAGGCTGCTTTGATAAGCAAATAAATTATCAGTCCGTTAAACAAAGCAGTTATTATACAACATGCCCGGCAGCATCACTACAATGGCACATTATTCCTGGTTCAGTTGATTCTTTGGGGAAAATCTAAGTTTCTTGGAGTGTCATCAATGATACGCTTCTACAAATGTCAATGAATGCCATTTTAAACAGAACATAATGAGTTCGTTTGTCTTTGTGAGTTTTTGGATTTAGATGATACTGCCCTCCTTGCGTTACCATGGTAACTGTATTTCCTGCCATTGTAACAGTCATTGTCTCTACAGTAAAGATGTACTTTATACTATCATTACATAAATCATGACATATAAAATATCATAAAATATTCAGACATAAGTAAGAATGAGAAAGGGCTACTTTTGCATGTTAGCAGGCACTACGGTTACCATGGAAATTTTGTGTAAGGGTGTTCTCATGAACAGCAGGCGCTTCACTCAAAGTTATCAATCTGCACTGGCAGCTAAAATGTAAAATGTGTGCCAGTGAATATATCCCCGAGATTCATTTATGACTAACTTATAGCCTTAATGCTATCTGTATAAATCTTAAAGTGGTATTTGATCAAAGCAACTGAATTATTGATATTAAGCTGGTATTGTATGAATGTAATGTTGCATTTCGTGGTTTTGAAGAATTAAAGGAGTAGTTCATCCCAAATGAATATTCTTTTATCATTTACACACCATCATGTCAATCCATTCCTTCCTTTTTCTTCTGCAGAAAAAGATCATTCGAAGAACAATTGACATGTTTATTTTTGGATGAACTATCCCTTGTTATGTGATTCTTTGGACGGCATTGGACGACTTAAACATATTTAATGAACTTCCATTTAAAGTGCAACTTGATGATTGCAATGAAATGATTGACATTAAGCTGGTACTAGCATATATATATATGGGTTAAGAATAATTTTGTATGGTACATTTAACCTACTTGACGCTCTTGGGCACGTTGCGGAGTGTCACGTGACTCAGTTGCTGGACGTTGGCGGGTTCGGCGCTGATCGCCTGCCGTTTGGTGCGCTGATGCTCCGGCAGCTCCGTGCGTCTTTGGACCTGTTGGGTCGCCGGGCGGATCACAGAGCGGTACTTATCCAGCTCGTTCTGCAGTTTCTGAATGAGTTCGTCTTTCTGGTCTAGTTCGAGCTCCAGTTCGTCTATGAGCGCGTCTCTCTGTCTCAGTTCTTCAATCTTTTCCTGAAGCGCGTACTGGAGGTCTCGTAAAGTCCCCATCATCATCCTTTCTGAACCGAGTTAAACCGAACACAGCCGAATAAAACCCAGCAGATCTCCACCAAACTGCGCTTTTAGTAACTTTACTGAGAGGAAGGAAATCTTATCCACTAAAGCAGATGCTTTTCTATTATTTTCTACTGTCTCATGTTGTTTTAAATTCTTTTCTATTGTGTTCTATTCTAGTCCAAAACTAACTCGAACTACCAAACCAGACGAAAAGTAGAAAAACTCCGTCCGTGCATCCGTTTAGGAAAAGAAAAGAAACAGCACTCAAGTCCTCACACCGCTGAGAGAACGCATCCGTGCGCGCTTGCGTAGTGACGTGATGAATGAGCGGAGCGCCCGCGCGTGCGTGCGTCAGAGAACAACACGGGATTCCTGAACAGTCAGCTCCCCTGTAAAGTTTAACTACTTTGCTTTGTGTCAACAAAACAACTACAACTTTGAGTTGGCTTTTTCATCAATGTCAATTTTTGACATTTTAATCTATGCTTCAATTCAAAAAGTAGCAAAGTAGCAAATACTAGTAAAAGGCAAATAAAATGAAATCATAGATACAGTTAAGTGACAGTCAACTATATTAAGAAGATTTTATTTTATCTTACCCTATTCCTTCATATCACGCAAGTTGTGACGTTTATATTGGGGTAGGCTATATACAATTCGTGTCGTAACTATATTGCTTAAAACATTTGATGACCGTTTATGAGAGCTGGAGAATATGCTTCATTTGTATATGGGTTTCACACTGTATACCAAACCAAGAAGCACTTATAAAGACATAAGGCGCCCTCTGGTGCCAGAATAAGCAAGACGCGCAGTAGCAATGAAGTGTGACCTATTTTTTTGTCAGATATGGTGACCCATACCCGAAATGTGACCTCTGCATTTAACCCAACCAGTGAATAGTGAACACACACACTTCAATTTGTGAACACACATACACCGGGGCAGTGGGCAGCTAACACTGCAGCGCCGGGGAGATGAAGCTCTATATAAAACGATGATGCTGAGTAGCAATATAGCAGGATCAAAGTACTGATGTTACAGATGTGTTAAACCTGGTTAAAGTGAGACAAAACTCTTTAAAACTGAAACAACTTTGCAAAAGATTTCAGAGGCCCACAACAGCACCCATGTCAATCATGTATCCATTTCGTTGAAGAATCACGAATCAGAAATAAATCATCAACAAAAATGACGTGGGAATGTTTTTTTCTTTTCTAATGCAATTTTGTCCCTGCATCTCTCTTTTGCTGTCAATGCCCTTGAAAGCACCTCTTCCAGGAAAACAGGCTTTAAATTTCACCTCTATAAACTCTTCCTGCAGGGTTCTTCCTCTGTGGATCGATGGAAAGAGGATCTGTTGTAACATGACTAGTGTGCTGTTCTCTTCTGCCACAGACTCTCAGTTGCCGCCATTTTGTCTCTCTGGAACCCTTACAAGTGCACCAACTCTTTTTTTTAGACGACACCAACAAGATCTGGCTAACGATAACCAGCTCTCGCCAACTCTAATGAAATAACAAGGGATATTCTTCTGTGAGAATGACACAGAACATGCGAATCGCAAAATAATTGCAAGATTATCCACTCACTCTGTGCAGAAAAAGTGTTCTGTGGATTTAAATGAACTTTTTAATTCACCTTAACATTGTAATGATAAAGATTGTGATTAAGTGTTTGGCAGTACCCCTCCATCATGGTGCTCAAGTAACAAACATAAAACTAAAATTGTCCATACTTATCATTAGTAGTAGGTCACACAATGATGCTTCATAAATGCGCCGTTTGTTTATCAACTGGGTTGGTCTCAGAGCACATTAAGCCACAAACTCTCTACTTCTTTCTAATGAAATCCTTAAGGTGGGAATCATTAGCACATCTGTCAGCATACACTACTGCCACAAATACATAACAGCACATACTCTGCCCAAAGTGTGATTATTCTTAAAATGCAATTTTAAAGACTACTAAGCTCATTTGGTCATTAGTGATGGCCCTTAAGTGATGTAAAGATAGCCAACAACAAACTTCTGCCCTCTGGTGGCCATTACTGCATGCAAATCAAATGCGAAGTGATGCTGCTAATGTGTCCCACATGGTTTTGTGAGCTTCAGACCAATACAATTGAATTCATGGAAAAAATAAAGGATCTCTGCAGAAAGAGACTGGATATGCCGGCTGTGACTCAAAGCAAATTTGGCTGAATATTATAAAGATGAAAACGCAGACGCATTAACAAAAATGTCAATTGCTCAATCAAATCTGTTGATAATGATTTTAAAGAAACAGTCTAAAAATCTACACATTGTGAGTAAAAAAATTCAACTCTACAAGCTGAATCCTTTGATAAAAAGCTCACAGAGAGATAGGACTGATGGGAGGGGAACCATATGGTCAAACAAAGCACTTTCTAATGGCGTATTAAATATCATCAGACAGGCTCTTGGGCGCTACACGTTCAAACCCTAAAAGCCGATAATGCACAAGGCTTCCTGTGCGCGGAGCCCTCTGGGAGCTGACGATGACGATGGTTCAGATCAATGATACTTTCTCTCTTCTACCTCCTGCCCTTTTTGAAGCCGCACAAAGATGCTCTGTCATCATGAGTTTCTCCATTCATGCCCTGAATCAAACGCGCACAGATGCCACCAAATAACGCCAAGTATGAAACTATTAAAAAATGACACAAAGAACGTGCAAAAACAACAAGCATCAGGTGCACACGTTTAACACTTGTATTTCTCACCTGTCAGATTTGGCAACTCTCCGAAAGCTTTGGTTTGATAAATCCTGGTGCGTTTGCGGTTCGGCTGATATTCCCTGCGCTCGGTGCGTCCGGCGTCCGATCTGCGCGCACGGTAAAACCGACTGACATTTGTGCAGCTTTCTTTTCAGCTCGTTTATTTCGTCTTCTCGCTCCGCCAAGCGCCTCTCCAGATCTCGTATCCTCTCCTCCTTCAGCATTAAAATCTTGGCAAAGTCTTCCTCCAGGTCACTCATTCTGAGGTAGTACAAAAATAACTTTAATTCCTTGAAATCAACCAGGCGCACTGTGTCACGGGTCCCGATGCGCTCAGGTTTTGGAGATCCAGTGTAAAACAGCTGATCTATCCACGTGTTTACGATTGGAGCCGCGATTCTGTGTCGGTCCCGCTGTCGGTCACCTCTGTCCCAAACATTCCTGTCAAAAAACACGCACCGGGCACGGGCTGTCGCCTCTTCCAGCGGGTCTTCAGTAGCCTATAGGCGGAGTTTCACTTTTGTGCTGGGGGGTAAAGTGTGTGTGTGCGTGTGTGTGTATGTGTGTGTGTGGGGGGGGGGGGTTGTAGAGGGGCGGGTGTGTAGGGTGTACAGAAGCCAAAAGGAAACGAGATATAACACAAATACTTTATACTGACATTTTAATGCGCATATACACACATAATACAAGTAGGCCTATGCAGTGTATTATGGTCGTCATTACAAATAAGTTTACAACTTCGCACGTATACCACCAAAATTATAACGACAACAGGAATCACCTTTTAATTCACATGTTTTAAACATTTATGAAACACCCTGGCGCCCATCAAAATCAATGTGCGCCTCTTTATCACGGTCATGTGATTAAAGTATGACGTAACTTTGTGTAACTCGACACGAACATCACAAACCGGAATATTTACACACCTTAGATCATTCAAACCAAGATGACAAAACTCTCTGTTTTAAGACCGTTTTTAGACGCTGTGTGGTCGGGAAGCTGAATAATGTTATACATTATGGCAATATTGCAGCATAATGTAACAGCCGTAAGCACTCTGGATATACAGTAGGCTTTGTGCATTCATAACTAGCCACCCATGATATGAAAACATCACATTCACGAGAGAGGGGCTCTGATTCAGACCTAAAAGTAATTTCATTTTAAACCATTTAAGAATCTTGAAAGTTGTCTATATGGCTTTGTGATAATCTGTGTCTTTTGAAGCAATATCTTATTTATCATAATAATTTATTCTTATTTATTTATTGTTTATTTATATGATCACTGAAATTAAATATATTCATGGATTGGGTAAAGAGACACAGTTTAATAATAAAATAATGATATGCACTCTCTCCATGCACTGTAAACATTTTTGACAATTGTTTGCGGGTAATTTACTGTAGATTTATAATTTATTGGCAAAAGTTTGTTCAAAGATAAATGAACATTAAACATTAATACGTTTTTATCTTTACAGAAAAAGAACCTTTAAAATAGCAACAAAGAATTCTGGGAACCAAAAATCCTCATCAACCTTTTACTGGGTTTTTTCTGATTTTTGGTTCCCAGAATGCTTTGCATGAGGCTGTTATTTTATATTTTTTCTGTAAAGATAAAGACTTATTCATGTTTAATGTTCATTTATCTTTGAACAAACTGTTGCCAAAAAATGTGATCAATATATACCTACAGTAAGTTACTGGCAAACTGCTGCCAATAATACTGTAAATTCTACAGAGTTTGTTAACAGTGTGGCTTATTGCATTGATTTTCATTTTTGGCTTTATCATTATCATGGACAGTCTAGTCACCAGTACAGTTATTCTTTGGTTATCTCTTACATTACATTTACTTGGTACCTGGTACAGTATATGAGCCTACAGATTGATAAGGCAAAATTATTTCAGATGTTATTTGACTTTGGTGTAAATCACACGGATGCGATAGGAGATCATTCTCTCACTCGCCTGCTGTGTGTACGATAACACAATGATTAGCACAGGATTGCTGTGCACCTGAAGGACTGATTGGATTACAGGCTAAAGAGGGCGGGGCTTGTGGGAGGCGCTGGGGGTAGACATTACAAGGACAGACATTACTCATCCCTTTCCTGTTACACAGTCTCTCTCTCTCTCTCTCTCTCTCTCGTTCTCCTTCTTTCATTGAAACAAAATAGGATACATTCAGATCAGTACATTGTTCTGCCTCTAAAATCTGGGATACAGAAAGTCAGTAAGGAGATATGGTCAATATGATGGACCCGATCGAGGGCTCAGTGATCAAGCCTATATATCATCACCATTTCATGTGATGTAAATGAAAGTGAAGCGAGGGATACACAAGCAGTCTGTTCAATAGAATTCTAATTTAAAGTATAGTTTACCCCAAAATTGGTTCATTATTTATTTATTCTCATGTCATTCCAAAGCTGTATGACTTTCTTCTTCAGAGCACAAAAGAAGACTTCCATTGTATGGGCACAAAACCAGAGACATTTCTCAAAATATCTTCTTTTGTATTCCCCAGAAGAAAGAGCCATATACAAGTTTTAAAAAGTATGAGAGTAAATAAATTATAAATTTTTTATCCCTCAGAAAAGCTGTGGATTAGCAAATGTTGAGAGAGGTTTTGCACAAGCAATCTGTAAAATGTAAATGTAAATGCAATCGCAACTCAAATTTTCTACATAAATGTAAAAATTATGTTTGGTTAGTATCACAAATACCATGAACCGGTTAAAATATGTAAACACTCCTGTTTTTAAAATAAAGAGTCGACTTTCTGAGGTTAATGGTGGAAATGCCCTTCTCGGCAGCTTCCAGATGTGTTGTAAGAAAACAAGGGCTGAGAAATGTTAGAAAATAACAGTCGTCTCTAAACCTTCAAGAGAAGGTAGCGCACGATAATTACTGCGTCTCTGCCGGTTCACATTTGACTGACTGTCAGTTCACAGGATCTGGGCTCACATTCTGTAAATGAGGAAATCCGTCCTGATATAAACTGAACTGACTTCTGCTTTCTTCTCTCTCGCTCGGCTTCTCACTTATTCTTTTAGTTTCTTACACTGTTGTCTCCCCTCAGGTTATGCACGCTGTATTTTTAGAGGAGCGTTTTACACGATGTTCTCAAAAGGGGTGATCATTTTTACATATTCAGCTGTCATGTATAGGAGTCTTATAAAAAAATTGAAAGTGACCTATTTGTCAGATATGGTGACCCATACCCGAAATGTGACCTCTGCATTTAACCCAACCAGTGAATAGTGAACACACACACTTCAAGTCATGAACACACATACACCGGGAGCAGTGGGCAGCTAACACTGCAGCACCCGGGGAGCAAACGGGGGTAAGGTGCCTTGCTCAAGGACACGTCAGTTGTTACCTACCGGTACTGAGAATCGAACCGGCAACCTTCTGGTTACGAGTCTGACTCTCTAACCATTAGGCCACAACTTCCCAATAAGATCTTGCTACAACATAAACAAACACATGAACGCTTTTGTAACCCAAACTTTCGTTACACATTCACAGATAGAGTTACAGATTATTTCTGATAACAAGCAAAAGAAATAACAAGTAAATGCGATAGCTAGCAAAAGTATGTCTAGCCTGCAGTATTATTTGGCTAAACTTAAATGTGACAAAGTTAAATGACCCATTCAACAAATTGTTTATTTAATACAACTATTATACAATAAAATATTAATATGAATGTAAATTAAATAATATATAAATAGCCACTAGCCAGACCGATCAACAAACACAGACCAGAAGTTAACTTTGGGCCAGGCGTGTGCATCCGATGAAACCGTCTATGTTGGCGGTCACAATATGACATGATTCATCAACAAGTGAGTTTCCAAATAAGCTGATCATCTTTACTGGGCTGATGGGCTGTTAAGATAAAAAGCTATTCTCCCACTTGTGTTTTGCTGACTTTTTTTGTTTAACATTTTGTTTAATAAATAGATATTTGAGTTACTCACCTTCTGACTCATTTATTGTCAGCGCTATATTATTGTCGCCATCAGCATTGCCAAGCATTGTAATGTTCACATCCAGATTCCCAACATCTGGTGAAATTTATGGGTCTTAGCATTGGAGACTTTCCCCCATGTCGAATGTGGTCTTTCATTCCTGACCTCTTTCATTCTCCTCAAGAGTCAAACGGATACTGGTGTCCATTAAGTTCTAGAAAATATAGAAAACAAGCAAAGTACCTTTTGCGAAAATATAATAAATATATACGAATATTTTAGAATACTGCAAAATCATTGATATGGTTATACTGCCATACAGTCAGAGAGAAAGATACTTCAGATGCTTTTGTGTTGACACTCGGGCAGTGTATTTGCACTCATGATGTATGTGGTGCAGAGTGATGGTGTGTGTATACGCGTGCACAAGGAGCGTAACGGGCCTTAAATGGTTGGGCTGGCGAAGATCACGCAACGGAGAGACCCTCTTCCTGTCATGAGGCTAAAGACAGCAAACATATCTTCTAACCTCGGCGAGCCACAGCAAGAGCGCAGACACAATACTTCCTCTGATAACCTGATTTAATTGTAGCTACAGTGGAGAACAGCATATCTGTCTACATCGCTGCCCCTTCCTGTGTGTGGGCGCTGCAGTGTTTAGTGTATATGTGTATGTGTATCATTCAAGTAGGAAAAGAGCTGCTGGAGAAAGGTCAACAGGCAGATGTCTTAGTTAGCAGGCAGGGCAGAGAAGCTGTCAGAGAGCATAAGTTGATGTGTATTTTTAAGGAGTGGAAAAACACATGGAACGTAGCGAATGCTTCTTTGTGAGGATATGTTGTACACATTAAAGGGCTTATTTCTTAAGAGAATTAAAGTTTTTTTCTTGCTAGAACTGCAAAATATCTGTTGTGTGTTCAGTATTTATCATGTCATGAGTGAGCACATATGTGACCCTGAACAACAAAACCAGTCTTAAGGGTCAATTTTTCAAAATTGAGATTTTTACATCATCTGAAAGCTGAATAAATAAGCTTGTTAGGATGGGACAATATTTGGCCGAGATATAGCTATTTAAAACTCTGGAATCAAAATATTGAGAAAATGTAGTTGTTAAACAGAGGTGCTGTTGCAAGAAGAAACAGGTTTGCTTTAACGCTCTCATTGGCTTACCGTATTAATGATGTTGTGGAGAATAAATTATCCCGAAAGCTGAAATTCTAAGCTTTACATTGATACCAAACTTGAGTGGGTAAATCCCAAAGAGCGACAGTGGCGAGTGAAGTCTATAGGTATGCGATTTTGCTGAATCCACTCAAAAAAATAAAGTTTTGATATATTTAAGGTAGGAAATATCTTCATGAAACATGATCTTTACTTAATATACTTAATATAAAAAGATTTTTGGCATAAAAGAAAAATCTATACTTTTGACCTATACAATGTAGTTTTGGCTATTACTACAAATGTTCTCGGGTCACATATGTTGCACATCAGTTAAAGGTGCAATGTGGAGATTTTTGTAGCGGGTGAGGTTGCGAATAGCTTAATGCTTTTAAAATTACTCTTAAAGGAAACACATTTTTTGTGTTTGTTTATAACATTTATATAAAAATAGTTTGTGTTTCTTATGCCCTCATGATCTGCAATAAATCAATGTGGCTGTGTCAAAAGTTATGTTTAAAAATAAACTCATTCATATGGGATCTAGGGGAACTGGTCTTAAGCACATTTTTCTAATCATATATTCGAGAGGAGAGTTTAACTTGAGGAATCAGATGTTATTTACTTAACCATAAATGTTCAGAACAGGGTCCCTACACAGTGTGAGTACTCAACCTGACTCTGGGCTCTGGGGTACAGTCTCAAACCATACCACAGCGTGTGTGCTTCTTTGCAAGTGTTTACATCGCTATTTCTGAACATATGATTATATTTATGCATGCTTCTGGGTTGACTCGAACTTCTGAAAGCGTTTGTTAGTACCTGTAGTATTTATAGGCCAGATGGACATGACCGGTCAAGCCTCAGCCTGGCTAGGCCACAGTCCATCTGATGCCGTGGGCTTTGGATCCACCCTTTCTGGGAAACAACAGATTCTGATGTGACGGCTGCATGTATGGGTTCAAGTATGTGTGGGCGGGTTTAGCTTAGCTTGGCGACTAAATTCTTCCCAGAAGTTCCCTCCTGTTGGAGATGTCAGTTGTATATAGAGGTATACATTTGTTACTTAAAATAATATAATAAAAGGTTTAGAGGTGAGGTTAGTCTATGATAAGGGTATAGAAAATGCTCATTTATAAAATATATTATTGTTTTTTCTTTCAATGCAACAAAAAGAAAGAAAGAAAATATTCAAATGTATTAAAATATGTATTAGCATGATACTAAGTATATTATAAATAAAAGTAGCATAAAGGTGCTATAAAAAGTAGTATATGTCAAAGGTTTGTCCTCAGTAAATGTGTGTGTGTGTGTGTGTGTGTGCGCGTGTGTGGATGCCTCAGGCAGGTATGTCAGGCATGTTTCAGTGGTGTTAGGAAGAGTCAGTGTGTGAGTTGCCGGTCAGCTCCAGTCAGCTGTCCCACCAAAATACTATTTCCCTTAAATATCCTCGTAAAAACCCGACTTGCTAAAGATAGATGTAGTCCATTACAAGGGCTCCCATAAATCACAACATGACTCTGTTGAAACAAGCCCTAAACTTTGAGTTCCAAACAACTTCATCTCTGAAGCACAAGCCCACGTGATGTAAACTTCTTTAGGATTAACACAACAAACATGCCCAGTCTCCAGCAGTATGGCTCTCTTGTCACGTCAAAAATATGGATATCTGCTTTTCATTGCTTAACTGAGCCCCACTGATCTGTTTTCAGTGCAGTGTTAACCCTGAGTAAACATGCTCTGTTCCACGTCTCTAACAGGAGATCTGTGCCCTAGGTGCTTTACTGCTCAGGAGGACCATGTGACCTCTGACCTCTGCTGAGTTTGATCTAGTACAGCCTCAAGATCTACTGCCCTTTCCGGTCACACATTCCACAGGTTTAACACCTGTTGAACATTCTCAGAGGACAAAAAGAAAAACGAGAGATACAGAGATTGAATACGTTAAAACAAAAATGACACAAATGTGAAGAAGTATAATACACTGTATTTTGCTGCCTTACATTGTTTTATTATAATCAAATTGTCAACTTACTAATAGTACAAATGTAAATAGTAATAGCAATTACATTATACCAATTACAATATTAAATCGGTACTTATACTGTATATAGTGGTATTAATAAGTCCACCATAGAGCTACTGGTCTTTTCAGCAATTGTGTATATGTACTAATAATAAAACTAAAATGGCTATTCAATACAAAAGAATAGATATGCAATGATACATACTTATTTAAAATGTACAAACATAACTTACATGGTACATCAGCTGGATTTCTAACCTGTATCCAATCTCTCATTTAGACTCCTTTTATGATATCCCATAATCCACCAACCCAAAGACAGCACAGAACACATCTATGCTGCCTTTAAAACCAAAACAGATGAAGTCAGCAGACAGGCTGTAACGTAAATATTGAATTCAGATGTGCCTTGATGACTTCCGATATTTATATACTGCTTGCACTGCAACATTTTTTCTGCTTTCAGACACTCACTAGCTCTGTGCATGGAAAAAGATGCTCTTCCTGTCTTTGATCGACAGTTACAGTTACATCAGTTGCTAATTAGATCATGATTCAAATCCAGCAGGTGAACTTATAAAATGTATTTCATCAAAGAACCGAATACATCAGAACACGTCTTCATGTCTGACGGTTTACATTTACTGCCCTATAAAATCCATGTAATTGCTGCTTTACTTAAAATAGATCTGATAATACGAATTATCGGTTTCTCGAGTTCCTTTGAAGCGCAATGCTAAACGAGGTCCATGGAAACATGACGTGTTCAGCATTAAAATCCTGCAGATAACACACTGCATTCGAGGCTTCTCAAAAACAGCTGTATTCATCAAATAAACACAGATAAAAACATTTCCAAACATCCTTCCACATTTTGCCTTTTTAAGGAATAGTCCTGTATTACTCACGCGAAAACCCAGACAAATATTACGATTACTAATACTTGACGCAAGCAATGTGACTACTTCTGTGCGTAGTTTGTCTCGTAACAATACAGCTACGGATACAACCCCAAAATAACCATAACTCAACCCCAAATCTTATGGCTCGGAAGACTTAATAAAAAAGCTTAATGTGATAGCGATTCATGCAAAAACAACAACCTGTATGAACACACAAAAAAGAGATATTTGGAAGATTGTTGTTAACTGGCACCCATTCAATTGCATTGGTTTTGTGTCCATACAATAGAAGTTAATGGGTGTCGCTGCTGTTCAGTTCCCAACTTTCTCCAAAATATCTTCTTTTGTGTTTTGCAGAAGAAAGAAAGTCATACAGGTTTCAACTGACAAGAGGGTGAGTAAATAATGACAGAGGTTTTTGCATGAACTATCACTTTAAATCCACATTTCTTGGGTTTCTCAATGATGAATATTACAAGCAGTACACTGAAAAAAATTATTTTTGCTGCTTGTCCAATCTACTTAAATTAAACAAGTTAAATCAACACAATTTTTGGAAAATTTGGTTAAACATGATTTTTTCATGTTCAGTTATATAACTTAATTTATTCATGTTAGGACTACATGAGTGATTTGTGTTGCGTTAACATAACATTTAAAACTGGGCAGAGGATTTGCATTTCCCAGCATGCTTTGCATAAAACTGCATTTTGAGAGGTATTTTCTTAATTAAGTGTTGTTTTATGTGTTTTTCAGTCAAGAGAAACACTTGTTAGTGTTTAATGTTCATTTATCTTTGAGATTTAGAGGAGTTTTATATATTTTTGAGTTTTGTGGTTACCATTGTTCAGAAAAGCGTTGCCTTTGGTTAAGTTAAGCAAAATGTGACTTAAAGTTCTGTAAACATTATATCATCTTGTCCATATAGTAGTCATGACAAAAATAGTTAACATGGCATTTTTTATGTAGTAGGCATGGCAAAATAAAACTGATAACCTGACAAAATTCTTTCTATTAGGCATTGCAAAACATTATCCAGTAAGTTTGACACAAATCAATTTGATCAAGACTACTAAAAAAAATTAAGTTCATACAACAAGATTATAAAGACTTGTTTCAAACTAATTAGATTTTGTTGAAGAAATGTAATTCATGTTCGTGGAAAAGTTTTCCTTAATTTAATTAAGTTCGTTCAACAACTTTTTTTTGAGTGTATGTATCACAGCTGAGCTGTATTAAGCAAAACAATCAAGTACACAGACTTTTTGTACACTTGTTCTCAGCAGCAACATCAAGAAACACCACAGTTCATAACTAGAGAAACGGGTACAATCAAGCCATCAGCGTGATGCCCAACAGTCTGATGGGAGAAACGAGATTTTCGATCCGGGTTCATTCAAAGAGCCACTGCATGATCAGAATAGTAACATCAGCATCAATCAGACATCAAGTGAATGAGGGAGAATAATTTAGGCCTTAGATATCTAGAGCAGGATCTGTTAATCTCACACAAAGTTAATTAACGTAAAACAATTGTGATGCATCATCAATGTGATGCATCAAAGAAACTAATTTAAGAGTTGGTTATGGTTATGGAGATTATGGACGGAAGAAAACAGAAAAGATGAAATGGGAAAACAGGACAGCACACAACGGCTCTGTTTTAAAATCTAGTGAGGTGCCTTTGTAGACTGTATTTTAAGGCATCAATTTGCCCAAATTTTAAAGCAGCAAAAAGTTGACAAATATACCGCATGGTGTGACAGAGCAAACAAACGGTTACTAACATATTATTTTATATTATTCATATTATATTTATAATATAAAATAGCGTAAGAGAGATTTATCTTAATAATTTTTTTTTCTAAATTTTTGCTGTCACACCATAGGACACATTTACGATATATTTACGATTGTAAATTATCGCTACTGTTTAGTGTGTTGACAAAATGTGTTCTGCTCTCCTACTTGTAAGTCAATTTGGATAAAAGCGTCTGCCAAATGAATAAATGTAAATATTTGTCAACTACTGTACCCATGTATAGATAGTTTCATCTGCTTCCGGTCAGTGTTTATTGATCGGTCTGGCTAGTGGGTAATGATATAACTATATATTTATACTATATTTTGTTTATATGAATATTCATTTATATGAATATTTTATTGTATTATATTGTATTACACAATTCGTTGAATGGGTCGTGTAACTTGTCGCATTTAAGTTTGCCCAAGTTACAATTCTACTGGTAACCCAGAATAATACTGACTAGACACTTTTAACTTGCTAGTTAATGTCATTCACTTGTTATTCCTTTTGCTTGTTATCAGAAATAATCTGTAGGGACTCTACGTTTCGGCCACGTTTGTTTATGTTATTGCTTTGAAACCGTCTATATTTCATATGCGATTGCTAAAGATATCTTACCATTTAAAAGATTTCCCCCATTCAACAGGAACCACACTTGCCTTAAAGGGACTTGGACAAACTATATTGACCTCAATTGTATGTCAAATCTCAAGTGCACTTAGGCAGTCACTGTTTGTTGCTGCCCAAGAAGAGCGTTCCAAATCGTCCACTCATGAGGAATCTGTTAAGATGCTGCCTTAGAAGGTAGGCAAGTAGACAGCAAGACAGCTAACTAGGGTTTGAAATCCAGCCAAAACGTTCACATTTTGTTTTTAATGGTCCTGTTCGTGCTCCCCACAGCGCCAGACTAGTGTAATCTTTCACACGAACGAGATTACTCCATCTGAGAGTAAACATTGCCCTAGGACAGACAACCAAAATAAAGGCTGTCATTTTATACGTCCAGAGATCTCCTCATGAGAGTCCACGGCTGGTTTCTGCATGCACGTGTTTGTATTAGGGCCTCTATTTGAAGCTGTTCCCTTGAAGTGCTACAGAGGAGCGTTTAAAGACCGCCACAAATGGAATGTAGGCTACTGAATGTTTTAGGGAAACGTTTAGCTTCAGATTTTTGCGCATGAATGCACTGTCACACATTAGGCAATGCGTATCCTAGCATTCCATAAAACAAAGGGAGAGGGAGACTGGAAAATCCTTCGGTATACGATCCACGAGCTTAACCGAAACACTTTGTTTTCCCAGCTGCCTCAAACTAAAGCACACAGTAAATCTCTTACCCCAGCATCTCTTGCACCCTTCTGCTTTTTTATTGTTCACTTACTCGACTCCTTTAAGGCAGATGAATAAGAGTTGTAATACTAAAACATTTCAAACTAGTACAAAAAGGTTTAAAACATTCCTTCAGTTGACAGTCCAAACTAGGCCATTTGAACAAACAGAGCATTTCCGTTAGGTGCGCTAGTGGTTTAGAAAATAAACACTTTGGCTTTAATATTCCAGCGCTACACCTGAGCAGCATTTAGGTTAATGTAGCATTCGACCTCATGAAACGGTCAGGGTGCCGCAACTCTAAGCAACCGCTTGTGTTGTGTGTGCATGGGGAAATATTGTTAAATTAGTTTTTCATTAGCTGAGCAGTTTAGGAATAAGAACAGAATTTAACAACAGTCACAAGCTCATGTCTGACATTCTTCACACAAGACAATATGGGAGCAATGCACTGACTGTGATAATAACAGAATCAACTTGGCATTCAGGCAAAAAGGAGTCGCAATATTGACCAAAGCAATGCTAAGTATATGTACTGAACAGTTTGCAAAAGTGTAAAAATGTCAAAGAAACAAAGGATTATTATCTCTGCTTAGCTCCAGACATGAGAACAGACTGATGAGACGACAGACTGTCCCAGAAGCACACAGGATTCAAGTCTTCTTCACTCCTACACGAATGCACATACACCCACATAATATCACACTCACACAACATATGAACATGGAAAACAAATTTATACAGTATGCACAGAAAAACGAAACTCGCTGTTCTCTCCAAACTGCAAAAACATGCAGTCAACACTGACCTCTAGTGGTCACATTGTATGTATCACAGCTCCATTCATCTGCCTGCGGTGCCACACAGATCAATATTTTCCAGGACCTTCTGATATTAGACATTTTAAAGCTGTAATTCAAGTTCTCCATTGATCGACAGGGGAACTTTTTGAATATATCCCCAGAATAAAGCTGAACTATAAGGACACTTAAACGCAATACAACTCGTTTCAACGTTTTGACCATTTTATGCAAATGTCACCATCTTAGGTTGAGTTAAGTTTGCTACATATTTGTGACATGACCATTCACGTTGCACAGAAATAAAGCTCTTGTGTAAAAATGTTTTACTTCTGACAGTCTCATCAAATAAATGTGTATAAATAGAAGGAAAATACTAGGTGATCCACTACAACGGAAGTCCGGAATCCACTGAAAACGGAAGTGCATTTTAGATTAGGCTACAGTAAACGTGAAGGCCTGCTGTAAATCTTAGAAAATCTAGGTCATCCATGACGCATAGAACATATAATTCACATACTGCAGCAATAGTAAAATGGTTGGTAAGTGTGATTAGTTTGTATTTTGGATATTATTTGGCAAATAATAGAGTTTGGCTACTCCATGTTTTCTTTGACTTAGTATGTTTAGACAAAATTCCCTTCCAGTGTATAGTCGTTTCCTAGCATAATTGTTCATTGACACTGTCTGTTCGGTTGTATTTGATAGGCTATTGTTTTTTGTCGTATCAGTTATGTTGGAAATAAAAACATTTTTTATGGCTGATTATTTTTTAGTATTTAGTGGCATATGTAAACAATTCCATATAAGAAACCTCTTTTCTCTTTCTCAGATGGCGCCATCCTGTGGTTGGCAAAGGTGAGACAGTCAAACATGACAGTCTGCAGTTTTGTTTAAAACAATGAAGACGTCAGCTCCTTTCCTGAGGAGCTGTCAACACAAAATTTCTGGTCAAAACTAACCCTAACCCTAAACATTTTTACTTTACAAAACATTATACACAATAACTTTAGTATGTGTAGGTATAAACCACATATTATTATTATTATTATTATCAGCAGTAGTAAATGAAATCAGCTTTTTTCTGTAGAAAACATTTTACCCCGCCTAGCTATTATTTTTTTCAACTTTTAAATTCAATAGTTTTTTTATTTGTAAATGCCTTTTATATAGCCTAGAGATTTTTTGGTTTATTTATATGTTCAAATTAGGCTATTTATGTACAAACCCAGTCTTTCAGTAGCTTAATATCTAAAACAACAAAAATCGAAGCAGAAAGCAAAATGTTTAATGTGAAAATAACAAATGTTACGGCAAATTAAACAAATTGATTTTATACCATAAAATTACAAAAAATCATATAATTCTTCATGTGTTTACATTGTGTGGTAGGCTATTGTTCATTGACAACGAGTGAAATAGAAACAAATAAAGATGTTTTTAAGATAACTGCTCCTCTGTATTTAAAGATCCATGTTGTTTTGTAATAGGCTATGTTGGAAGTCAAATAAATATTTGCATGAAAATAGAAATGGCTTTCAGTGTGATTTTATTGTTATAGTTTTGATGGTGACCTTAAAATGTTCGTATAAACACACACCATTTTGTTTCATTGCATTATTTAAAGAATTTGACGCTATTTAGTAGTAATTGCTGGTACATGTACAGTATATACAAAATTTAAAGGTGAAATAAACATAGGCTACATGAAATATCCTGGATTACATTTGAATATTCATTTCTGTGTGAAGAGATCTTTCAAGCTGATCATTTCATGAGGTTCACTCCGGGATTTGATTCCTGTAAACTGTTTTCTGTTCATTTATCAATGAAAAAATTCATACAGTCGGTCAGGGAAAAACAATTAAATTAAATAAAATGATATGAAAGCTAAAATCGTAAAATTTACAACCAAAGGCACCTTACTAGAGATTATAAAATGCGTAGCCTACAGTACATTTACAGCATCGGTACTTTATTCCAGAATTCATAAATGTGGAGGAAAAAACGCTGGCTGCAAAAAGCTATCGGGCAAAAACGGATGCAAGAGGGCGCCGGAGGACGTCAGTGGCACAGCTGAATGAAAGATAACGTTCCCGGTGCTGAACGGAGGGTGGAGAGCAGATGTGGATCCACAGGTTGGGCTGATGGGCAGAGAGTTTGTCCCGGGTTGCAGTGAACCCTCAGCACCAGGGTTCTGCTTTTTCCACTTGGTCCTTCGGTTCTGGAACCAAATCTTGACTTGTGTTTCGGTCAGGCTCAGGGAAAGTGCGAGGTTCAGTCTTTCACACACGGATAAATAGCGCGTTACGCGAAACTTGTTCTCAAGAGCCACCAGCTGTTCGTACGTGAACGCGGTTCTGGCGCGCCGCGGCTTCGCGCAGCTGTGATCGGACCGACGCCGTCGCTGCCGCGCCAGATCATCCGATGCTGGATCGACTTTGTCCTCGTATGCCTCATTTGGATCTTCATCAAAAGAAAATCCCGGTTTTAAGCTCGTGAGAGCGGTCACGGATTCAGAGTCGGTATCTGGATCTGGAGGATGTAGTCTGACACATTTTTGATGCTCTTCTGCTGAATGATCACCTGTCAATAAAGGAAAAGTCGGTTTGGTCGGTTATTGCATTTATAGCTAAAACCAAAGAAGATGAGTTTAGAAATGGATTGGAAAATGTCGTCTCCCAAAAGCCAAGAAAAGTAATCCGCCCATTACGGGATGTTTACGGTTGCCAAGCAACGTAGCAAATTAACACACTAATACAAAATGTAACTCTGCTTTCTTAGGTAAAATATACTTGCAATGAGACCCAATCTCATTTAGATTCAATTTCGAAATATTTCGAATTTCAACTAATGTAGGGTATCTATTTGCTTAAAAAAATGCTCATGGGATTTATTTACATTTAGTCATTTAGCAGACGCGTTTATCCAAAGCGATTTACAGAGAGATTAGGAAGCAATACAGCGATTCATGTGATGCCAGCTCTAAAATTCCTGACAATGACATGAACTTTACAGTCTTGTACAAGAATGGAAAGATTGTAACTCTGTGTCTGTATGTGTTTGGAGGTGTGGATTTAAATGGTGTGAAATGGGCCATAATCCCTCAACATTTTCTAAATCACAAATCGCCTCAAATGTCATGTTGCGGAAAGAAATCCTAGTTAAATCCAGCCATGGCGCGCTAATGGAGTTTCATATTTGTCGGCAGATCGATAAATGTCATCTATTTAAAGGGAAGTTTTAATCGAACGATATTTGGGATCAGACATGGCAGGGGTTTGAAGTTTGGAGCCGCAAGCTGCTGGAGGGAGATATGCAGCATCCAGTAATGGGATATCGATCAAAGTGAGCGCAGCCATTCTCAATGGGACGATTTAAACAATTATCTGCCCTGACTGTCCCAATGGCAATCACTTACTCAGCCGCTGCTGCTTAAAGAAAACGCAGTCTTGGAAATGAGGGAAAGGTCAAATTCTATCATCTAATGACACAATGTGACACAATGGACCTGTTTGAAAGGGACTATACAATGCACTATACACCAGAATATATGCATACATAGCTAATGCAAAAGTGTGAACAGTATAATCATATATATATGTGTATTTTGCGGTTATATAGTCGTGTTTGGTTATGCACAGTTGCTCACCTGTATTTTTGTAGAGGGGAAGAGATTCTCCCTGTCCAGGAGTTTCTTCGCTTGCGCGCTGCGTATCCAAACTTTCACATTCTGTGTTTTCTAAAGGTGTTGTCCGTTTTTTCTCCAACACCTCGTTTGTCTTTCCACTCGTAAACTTTTTAGGATCCAGTATGTCAATGATGGAAAAGGAAATCCTGTGACCTGGACTCGAGGTTTTCACCTCTGACTCTTGATATTCAAGCATTTTCCAAGATGTACAAATTCCAGAGTATTTCAGATATCGTATTTCCGTATCACTCGTTACGCAGGCACATCAAGTGGAAGGAGCTCCTCGTGAGATGCGATGCGGTCAGATGTCAGAGGATGAAGGTGCGCTTGAGCTCTTTAACTGGTCCATTAAAGGAGACGCGCGAACACGAGCGTTTAGCGTTTTGATTGGTTGAGAGCGTTCGGTACTTAAACCTGCGCTCATTTCAATCAATACAAATGCAAGTTCCATGCATGCTGACAAGTGACGTGCGAACACTGATGCATTAAATTCTTAGCAAGTGTTATGTAAAATGCAGTAATTTAGGTTCTGCAAAAGCGCAGTTAGAAAGTGGCAGAGTTCTCAGGTTTTCAATGTGATTTTTTGTTAGAAATTTAAGGAAACCATACAAAATTAAAATTGTGAAACAAAAGAAATGGTTTCTCATCAGAGTGGATCTGCAAAATCTTTGGTTACATGAGACTTCATCATCAATAACATCAGATACAGAGTTTTAACCTAAACGTTAGTTAGAAACATGTAATGTATCAACGTTAATGTTTATTTCACCCAATCCAGCATCGTCACATACTGTATATGTGGCATCTATTGTCCAGAGATAGATCAATAAAAGTGTGTCCAGCACTGATAAAAAGCGCAACTGTTACAGTCTGAGCTAGTGATTTATTTTGTTCATTAAACTATATAGAAATAAAAAGAGATTAGGCAAATATATATATACAGAAAAAAATACGTCAGAAGGACAGAGAGATATTACATGATGAGATAAAGTGCAATAAAATATGCCGCAGAACTGTTTGATTCTTTAAGTTTAGAGCATTGTATCTCATTTCATAGTTCACTTCCTAGAAAAACTTTAAACAGGCTTACAGATTTTATATATAAAGGCATGGGATATTTACACTGTATTTGGGCACTTAAATGTACCATTTAATTTTTGTACGAACGGCATTGATTTAGAAAACTAAATACTAAATGAAAGGATTTTATTAAACATGTCGTTAAATGAATTGCAAAGATTAAATTCTCTGCAGATACAGACCTGTTTTGATTCATATGATGCAATAAAATTCATGCATTTTAAGGATCAAGTCTCCAAATACTTTCGGGCATCAAAAAGGACAAGCGTATTGTCAGAACACCACACACATATGCAAACATCATCTCAAATCCTTACACTTAAGATCAGAGATGTAATTTCCTCTTTTCTTCTTTATGGAAAATGGTGACGTAACCTCTCCTGCCATTCAGTTGCATTTCTGCTTGTTTGCAGGCAGCCTGGAGTGTATATTTCATGGCAACATGCTCAAACTTCAGACAGTCAAGGTCCGAACAGAGACTGTTTGCTTGCATTAGCATGTGTATGCCCACTTCCCTGCACTGAGTGAGATCCATAAGAATGGGGGCTGATGTCTTTCCTGAGAGTTTATAACTTCCTCTCTGCAGGTTTGACAGTGTGCACATCTGTTTATACAGGACCACGGCAGCCCAGGGGGCCAAACACAGGCACAGGTACCGGAGATAAAGAACACACAAGTGGGAAGGCTGGGGAATCTAGGGTGCACAGCCTGGGGAGGGGGCACACTTATGAGGAATCCTCCCCACTGTTCCAGTGTCCCCACCTCTTGACCCATAAAACCATCAGAGCACCAGGGAGGCCAACTCAGTCTGGTAAATGTTGAATCGCTCATTTCGTCGCGTCTTGAGGTGGAGCTCCGTTTACGGATGGGCGTGGATCCTCGGTTTGGTTTTGTTTCTTTATTCATGTCTACAGTGCAGGCGGACAATAGGATGGGAAACCGCCGTAACATCGCTCTTTTGAAGATTATGGCTTCAGAGTACTAAAAGTCTCATGAATTCTCCTGTTAAAAGACAGAAAATAGACTTTAGTAAAATCTTATGAGGGGTGTAAAGAGTTCACAGGTAAAGAATACATAGATAAATAGCATTTTAGATATGAAACTGATTTAAAAAATGTCTTTTTTTAGAATACAGTACTAAAAGAAATTAATAAAAGGAAGAATAATGTCTTGAGGCTTTAAGGACTAGACCTACAGTACTATCATGTGTTAAGATCCAGGATTTGTTTTTCTGGTGGGGGTCCATGAAGGTACTGCACATGTTCCAAATGTTGATCTCTATAGCAAAAACTGGATGTTTCTAAATTGTCCATATTTCTAACTGTTAATATATAAAAGTATTATATAATCACATATACAGAAACAAAAAAATGTATAGTAAAATGCAATGTAAGTCACTTTGGATAAATGTAATGTACATGTGCAGCATAAAACAATCATTTAAAAAAATTTATCTCTCTCTGTCTATGATTTCAGAACATGGAAAGAAAAAAATGTAATCAATACTGCTGGTATTATACTGTTATATTATTACTAATAAATGTGTTCATGTATGTATGTATTAATAACAGTTAATACAGCATTACCAAGAAAACATTGGGGTTCCCTGGATTGCCTAAGTCCTGGATTGGTTCCTTGGGTCAGAAAGAATGATATCCCTAAAAGAGATGTACAGAAGATTTGACATTTTCTGAAAAAGAAATAAAATCAGTAATATAAAGTGACCACAAACAAATTACTCATTCAGTGTAAGTGTCAGTAAACCAAGAGTGAAAACTTTCCCTCAAAACTTTTGGGCACAATATGAAAGTGATGTTTCGGGACGACCAAGCGAGCACAAGGTCGGCAGCATTGTTTAGTAATTGCCCAAACAGTTCTACCTGTTCAGCAGCAGGCGTAATGAAGGCTCGCTGGCAGCGTCCGGGACGGGTGAGCGCGTCTGGCAGATGCTGACATGCAGCAGATGTGGAAAGTGGCTGGGTGATTTGTTAAGGGGCTGGATCATAGCAAAGGAGGACAATTACACCAGGGGACACTGTCACACAGTCATGGACATCGGCCCTTATGCTCAAACACACACACTTTCCCTATAAGGTAAAGGTCAGGTCACTCTTTATACACTTTATACATAAATTTAAAGTTCACCCAAAAATTCTGTATGACTTTCTTCTGCAGAACACAAAAGAAGATATTTTGAAGAATGTCCCTAACCTAACAATGGCGGTACCCATTAACTTCTATTGCATAGACACAAAACCAATGCAAGTGAATGGCTAGGGATATCATGACATCAGGGTGACTAAATGATGACAGAATTTGGGTGAACTTTTACTTTAATATATATGTACAGTTTCCTACTATAGAAAGAACAAGTTCCTACTGAACAGATTAAAGGAGAAGACAAATAGAAAGGGCCATTATTGCTACTCTTTGAATATTTGGAATGACACAAAAGATATGGTCAACTGTAATAATTTCTACAAAATATAATTTTTTTTTTTAAAAATGCAGTGACAAAACAATAAATATTAGCCAAAAAAACCCCAACACATTTCAACTTTCAAATAATTTACACCTGTGTTTCTCAACCACACTCTTAAAAATAAAGGTGCTTCAAAGGGTTCTTTGATGCCGTAGAAGAACCTTTGGTTCTATAAAGAACCTTTAACATCTGAAGAACCTTTCTGTTTCACAAAAGGTTCTTTGTGATGAAAAAAGGTTCTTCAGATTATAAAAAAGTAAGAAAGAGATGGTTCTTTAAAGAACCTTAGGCTAAATGGTTCTTTGTGGAACCAAAAAAGGTTCTTCTATGGCATCGCTGTGAAGAACCTTTTAAGCATCTTTATTTTTAAGAGTGCACGGAGGCTGAACAAACTTCAAAGGGGGGCACAAGTTGCCGTAAATAAGACAAACAAGCATTAAAATAAGCTATAAAAAATGTTTGGTTAAATATACAAAATCTTTCTAGCAATTTCAAGTTCTTTGTGCCTTCAAATATTGTTGGACAAGGTGCGCTTTAAACAAAAGATTGAGATCCACAGCTTTAAATCCAAAATAAGTGTTGGTAGACGAAGGACATTTTTTTATCAGAAAACATAGATATCCCTCGACCTCTGGGCATATCCAGCGTGTTGTCAATGCCAGTAGCAATGACAAGGCACAATGTTCATTGTGAATTTTTATTGGCTGCTGCAACACTAGACATGCACACGCATCTATGTGTCAGGTGTTTGAAGATAAGCACGCTGAATGTACGTGCACAAGCCAAACTTCATTGGCTGAGATCAAATACAAGCAGAATCTCAGACTCTTCTGTAACCAGACACATTTAAGTTAATGTGCCACTTACATTCAGTGTAAAAGAATTTGATATATTTCCTGCGTGGGATTCTGAGGTTCTGCACTACGGTCGATGTGATGTTCTGTCACTCAACGTTTGCTTTGATTGCGTATTGTTCGCAGAAGGTCGCATCATAACTCATTAAATCTTAATGAGTCCCGCAGGAACCACCTGCACCCCTTTCCTCGATTGCCCCTTTAAATTACGAGCGACTCTCACGCTCTGCGCGCTCCAAAATGAAGATATATTCAGCATGTAAAGAGGAGAGCTATTAGTTACATTATTTAAACGGCCCTGTTTAAAGCCAGGGGGAGGCTGACTTTATGAAGGGCAATTAGGTACTCACTATAATTGATAATTCATACTCATCACAATTAGGCAGTATAAATAGAGTGTCTGGGATTAATGGTTATGACTGTTTAGAGAGAGAGGTACTGGCCAGAACTGGTCAGGCATGGCTGATGGAGTGGAAGGAAGCAGAACCAAATTCATCTCTATTTGCAGAGGAAACAGATTGTGTTTGTCCCTTCGACACGCAACCAAATCATTCCACGGCTCCCTCACCTTGAGCTGTTTCGGGAACAATAAACTGTGTGCGAGGTTTTTTTTTCTTGGTGACGCTTAACCCTCAGAGAGCCACACATATGCAGTTACATCACTAAATATGGGTTGAAATTACATTATTCTCTGAAATATATTACAGCAAGCTTGGCAGGAATATTTCAACATAGTCAGTGTTTTGGTTAAAATTGAGCAAACGACTGTGTAACCGTTTTTGATGGTTTCCAACATTTTTTATGTTTTATAATAGTGGAAATATTGCTAAATAAATAGATAAGTTCATTTATAAAAGTAAAATGTCTATTAAGCAAATAACAGATAAACTATTTTAATGTCTTTTTAAAAAAGTTTTACCTTAGATTTCCAAATCTGTAAACCCAAAGTGTTACAATTAAGCAAACTTGCTTAGAGTTTTTTCAGTTTTCAACATGTTTTACAATAGTAGAAATATTACCAAATAAATACATCAATTCATTTTTTTTAAAGTCTGCAAAAATGCCCATTGAGTGACAGATAAACTATTTGAACTTCTAATGAAAGCCATCACTTCCAAATTTCACGTTGGATTTTTAAATCTTAAACACAAAGTGTTACAATTAAGCAAACAGCTTAACATGTATTCTAATAGTAGAAATATTACCAAATAAATAAAAAAAATTTAAAGTCTTCAAAAATGATCATTAAGTGACAGATAAACTATTCTAATGAATGAATTTTTAAAACTGTTAACCCAGAAGGCCTGTGCTTCAATACTTTTAGTGGTAAAATTCTGCAACCAATCTTTAATCTTTAAAATGTTTGGTTTTTAAAGCGTAAAATTGACATTTAACACTCATACAGTGTGTGGTTTTGTGGAATATGCATGTACTCTACATGTGTGATCATATGCTGTTTAGTAAACGGTTGAGGTGAAGGTCTTCTGTAGCTTTGCTCTCTGTTGACACCAGTATAATTGCTATACTGAACTCTGAAACAGGCAGACCTCACTAATCAATAAAGACTTCACCAGCCATTTCCCCCGTGCTCATGCCCTCATTTCTCCTCTAATTGTTCTTCATTCAGGAATTTCTATGCCATGAGCAAAAGATGTGTGTATGTGTGCAGGTTTCCTTTACAGAGTAGTGTATTTTTAAAGCAATGATATGCAAAACTTCTAAACAATTATTCCATACAAACAGCATGTTTTATCTGGTTTTGCGTATATGCTCTGTTTTGTCAGGATCCTTACAAAGAAAGTAATGCTATTGTCTTTCCAATGCAAGACTGTAATATTAAAACCCACCCTCTTTTTCGCAACAATACAAAACATACAAATCTATAATAAAATCTACTACATAAAATATATCAATATAAATAAACTAATTATTTTCCCAATGTAAGTGTAGTGTCTTATCTTCTAAGTGTAGAAGTCAAATATCACCCGATCCAAATTATAAAAACAAAATTATAAATAAAATTTTAAAGACTTTTTAAATAAAAAAATATTGTAATATTTTTGAAATAATGACTGACATCTACTAAGTAAAATACGCATGATCAGTTCTGGCCTGTCATGTAGTCAATTATATTTTGCAGCGAATACTATACGTCCTTTAATATCCCTATCTTTTCTTATCACAAAGAGGGACAGATTCATGGATAACGTTATTGCTTATGAAATAAACCCCCTCTCCACCCGCGACAAGAGATTTAGCGTGTGATGGTTTGACTTCTCTAACCTTGATGTTGGATGCACAGATCACGTACGACAAACTTTCCTCATACGTTATGGCTTGCAGAGAATTATAGGTCAATTTAGGCTCGGCAGCGAGGCGACCCTTGTCAACAACCTCCGTTCCACCATCCTTCCTGTTTTAGATGTTGACCTTTGTGATTTCTCCTGCAAGGAGAGCGGAGCATTGCAGTGATGGGTGTGTTAGTAGTGTGGTCAGTCCTCGTGTTGAGGGTGAGCACTCATGTGTAGTGATGCCTGCAGGACCCATCCTGTGACTCTGGGGCATATGGACCTTTCTGCCCATGTCCCTATGGCATTATAGCCATGTTGATTTACTACCAGTGAAGGACAATCATCAGAGAGCAAATTATGCCCCAATCACATTGCGTGAGTCTTTGTTCGTGGTCTTTAGGTTAAAGCAATGAAAGGTAATAAATGTCAATCAATTGTCTTATACTTAGTATTAGACGTTGCTTTAATTCCATCTATTTTTAATAGGCTACTTATAGAGATTGCTTGCTTTAAACATTGCATATTGCATTACATGTAAAAACCCATAAATGTTCAAGTTAAATGGGGGATGGAGATGGCCTCTGTATGGTCAAATTTACCCACATTGCACTGACAGGGGTTGACATATGGCACCATATTTAGAAAATGGGATTCTCGTTGTTTGGAAGTGGGAACCACTTATCTTTAACATTAAAAGCAATAGATCTCTGGAGTGAGATTTTTATCGACATTTCTCATTACCAACCTATTGGTGTTTATAGCGACGGTCATAAATGGAGCTCCCTGTGGTGCTATGTTTTATGAAGAGATCAGCTGTCAGCATACGGGTGTAAACCTCTGCAGGACTCACTGACTTCAGCCAAATTACCTGAGAGAGAGAGAGAGAGAGAGAGAGAGAGAGAGAGAGAGATTGGCTTATTTTATCAAGCAGTGGCTCCACAAAGATCAGTAGTGATCTTTAGTAGTTTTAATTTAAATTAATACAATCAATATACAACAAATATTTATATAAAATAAATTGTTCTATTACTAACGTTAGCCATTAGTCAGACCGATTAGCTTACGCTTGCATCCTATGAAAAGATGTAGGCCTATTTATTATTGTTTGCGTTTTTGTACAGTGTGACACTTAATTTGGAATTAATTAGTTTAGATTTCATTTCGTTTTAAATTAGGTATATTTACATGTATTTGTCGGTCATTTTCTAGTCATTTTTGGATTATTATACAAACAATGCCACTTTTTAAAACAATATAGTCCTAAAGCTTGACCTATGCTGCTATTACCTCAGATCAGCCAATCAGCGGTAAGTATCTGAAGTTAGCAGCATCAAGTCCCTTTAAGGAAAGACTCCGCACTCGGCATATTTGCCAATATGAGTTCAATATACAACAAACCAACAGATATTCTTTAAAACAACTTGATAAAGTCACAATAAATAAAAAACATATTTCCGGACACTTACTGTAGCATACATTTTTATTCTTTGTTGCCTAAGCTATTTTTTCAGGTTGCTTCAGCTACTGCAGACGTTTGTGAGATACTACCCAGTACAGACTTCAAGAAAATAGTATTTAACGATTGCTTCTTGTTAGTGGAAGGCGGGAGTTCGCGAAAACAGTCGCTTTTATCGTGTACATTTCCCCATTCGTCGTATTACAACGGCGGCGTCTTGTTAGTATCTACAGTCTTTGGCAGCACCCCGTAAAACAACGCGAGATCTTCTAGAAGTGAGAGATTCGGCGAGAGGAACCGATACCCGGCGAGTCACAGTCAGATTCTCTCTGCGGATTCGCTAAATAAAGAGAAGGGGTTTTAATGCTCTTAAGGTTGCACAAAAACATCGCAGGTAAGCGAATTTTCCATGTGCCGCCGCTAAATAGCGTAAAAACAATTCTCTGGGCTTTACACGGGCTGCGAATGAGAGGCGGGATGACGTCACCGCTCTTATCTCAGTCTTATTACAAGTACAATAAGGGTCGGGATAAAGTGAACTATCAGCACGGCCCCTACTTTATTAGACTGAGCATTTACGAAGCGGACTGCAGATTTGGTTTTATTATTGGTGTGTACATTGCTGTCCTGTTCATTCTGGTGAAAAACAATACAAATTTCAATGGTTTCGATTACAAAAACCAAATAATTCCTTTGTTCTCGCTCTGTTGATTTTGTTATATTATGTCTATCTAAATTCTTATTTTAATTGTCTTCAGCTTGGTGGAGGTATGACATTAATCAGGGGATCCTTCACTTATTCCAGTGGAGAAGAATATACCGGAGAATGGAAGGAAGGCAAGACATTTCTTACAAACTGTGCATTGGATCACTGCTTTTTCACTATTTCACTAACAACATTAATATTTCAGATGTAGTTATACAAGTACTTCTCAAGTCAATGAATGGAATGGAAGAACATTGGACATTTTATGTTTCTACTGTCAATGCAGGTCTAATTTAAAAGCACTGAACTGGGTTGGTACTTATGCCTATTCATAAGATTCATATATTTGTGATAAATGTGGGAAGTTGCAGTCGGATTGGCTTGAGGTGGTGGTTGCTAACATCTTAATGATTCACAGTGCTAATACTGTATAGGTGTGAGCTGTGTTGTATGACATGTGTCTACCAAGTTGTTAGCTCTGTTTTCTGTGTAGGTCGGAGGCATGGTAAAGGCGAGCTGAAGTTCGCTGATGGCACCTGTTATAAAGGTCACTTTGAGAATGGTCTCTTCCATGGATCAGGGGTGTTAGTGTTTCCTGATGGATCCAGGTCAGAATCCAGGTCATAGCTTATGAATGTTATCGATATTGTGATGCTGTAAGAGCAGTAACAGATACAAACTGACTTGTATTTAACAGGTACGAGGGGGAATTCACACAAGGTAAATTCCAAGGAGTCGGAATGTTCAGCAGGTTTGATGGGATGAAGTTTGAAGGGGAATTCAAAAGTGGTCGTGTTGAAGGATGTGGTAAATATCACTTGGAATAACATCATTTGACAAACATTGTTTTATAGAATGTATTTTCTCATCCATCTATTCTCTGAAACCACCAAAATGTTTATAATCACCGTTAATTAAAGGATCAGAAAAAGTTAATAAATGCCAGTAGTGACATAATGGAAAATAGTAATGGTCATAATTGTAGTCAATGTTAACATTTCATTGGCAAGTAATTGATCTTTGTGAGTACATTCTTTGTAATGGTTTTTAAAATAATTAAACATTTTAAATGAAGCAAATTTGTTGAAATATGTCCTGAAAATATGTTCATCTTCCCCATGTAGGGCTACTGACATTCCCAGATGGTTCCCATGGAGTTCCACGAAATGAGGGCGTGTTTGAGAACAACAAGCTTCTGAAACGTGAAAAGTGCCAGGCTGTGGTGCAGAGAGCCAAGAACTCAGCATCCACAGCCCGAGGCCTCGCTGTATGATATACTGACCTCTATAAAAGAACCCTGAACTGCAGCCTTCCGATCAGGTCCCAGAATACAATCCAGATTGCACAGAGTTGTGGATCTGCGTTCAGGGGTGATCTCTGCCTTCACCAAACAAGGGAGCTTGAAAATCCGTGAGACCCTCAGGGATGGATGAAAGCGTTTCTGTTCCACACGTCTCTTTTTCTCTCACATCGTTGCTCTGCCTTGGTCTTCTGTGGCTTAAAAACATCACAAAATTGTTGGATGTTATGAAGGCATGGATATAAAATCAGCACGGGAGGCATTTTAGGTATGAAAGTGTGATCAGATGGCGGTTTTGGTTAAAGAACTGAATTTGCCTTTGTAAGTGTGATTGTATCACTAGTTGTTGCTATTCAGGGTTTCCACAGTCGAACAAATGAATCTTAAAAATGGTATTGAATGCCATTCAAATGAGTAAGATCTTAATAAAGAATAAAAATGCAGTCATCATGAACAATCGAAAAAAATATGGAAACTAGTGAAGTTTGTCGTCACCCTGCTATTGTAAGTATTTTTAACATTTTCTTTAGTGCACATTTGCCTTATTACTTCAGTCATTAAAATCCAGAAGTGAAGCTGAAATAAAAGTGTTATTGATGGAGAACAGCTGTGAGTGGAAACAGATATTTAGTAACTTGTCTTAATTTATGTATAATTTAATTTAACAGATTATAGAATAATGTATGATTGATTTCAGTTGTATTATTCCTGCACAATGCAGAAGTGCAGAATTGGTATTGTATTGTCATTTGCAGATATACATCCACTAGATATGTTTGATGATTTTGTTTTGTGCGTGTGTTAAAGATTATTTGAATTGAATGCTTATGGTTCACTCTCATGTGCAGTGTTAAAGAAATGCTTTAGATACTATTATCTAAAATATACTGACACCAAAAATATTTTGCACTGTTATTTATTTGAGCAGAGAATCAAAGGTTAACATGGAAAATAAATGTAAGGCAAAGACAGAAACGTTGTCATCTATATTTCACTTCAATATTGGTTTATGAATGTCATGAACACCACCACAAATGACCAATGCCAATGTCAAACACACATATAGTTAATGAGTAAAGCAGAAGATTACTATTTATATTACTATTATTTATAAACAACTGTAAATTAATACATTTAAACTTTTTTTTATAGTTGTTGTCATGTCTGTTTGTATTACGTTTTTAGCTGCAAATGTTTAGATTATCCGAATAGTACTGCAAACCATCTTGACAAAAAACTAATATAATGCCAATTATAGCAATTTTTTTAATCACCTGCATATACCCGAGCAATGGATCCATATAGTAATGTTTAGATGTCATTATTTAATTTTATTAAAGTCTCCTTATACTGTTTATGCATGGTATAGCTACTGTAATGAAATTAGTTTCTTACGGATGAATGTATAGCTATCACTGATGAGCATGATGGTAGTTTTATTACTGAAATCATGATAGGATTTTCATATGTTGAAATATATAAAGAAAAGAGTATTAAGTATAATAAAAAATGTGTACATGGAAAACATTAAAGAGTACATTCCACGAGATCATAAACATTACATTTCATGCATTGTGTAATGTCTGCCAAAGTTGTAAATCCGAAGGTGAACGAATAACAAAGTTATTAGCTTGTAAAATGGGAGTCGACTCTGAATCACCCGAACGAGTCGTGACCCGTCCGAATCTTTAACCGCAGTGTATCTACGTCAATAGAAATATTCCCGCCTGTTCGCGAAAACTTGAACACACGCGCTAAACCAATCACAGCAGACTAGACCATCTGACCAATCACATCAGACTACGCTAGCGGAAAGGCGGGGATTAGACCGATGAATCGCGGAACAAGTCATTTGAGAGTCAGTCAAGAAGTAAGGTGATAAAAACGGCTTATTATTACGAAAAAATAGTGTTTTTACGCCATGTATTTACATAAACCTGTTGTGGGACACTCCACAAACTACAGTAGGCCCTTAAAAAGTCCATATTGACACCTGTGCTGCGTATCTTTACTCACCTGAATATTTGCACCAGTTTGATTGGCTGATTCATTACCTCCTCCTGCTCCCACTGAAGATGCGCCCAATATCAAAATACCCAATTTTCGTGCCCGAGCTCAACGCTTCTAAACAACAGCAAACAAACACTTTCTAGACTAACAAAAATACAAATTATGAATGTCAACAGTTTTAACAAACCGTAAATGTCTGGCAGAAAAGAGCAAATGCACTGTACACCACCAGTAAAAGCTTTTAAAAAGCAAGATTTGTATAATCATGAGAAGCATTTTAGCCAGTTGTGTCCAAATATTTGGTTGTTAGTGATATATAGACAATAAGTGTAAAAAAGGTAACAAATACAACCTTACTGTGGAGTGTTACCAAAAAAGAAATGAAATGTAAAATTCCCATACCTCCTCACGTTTATCAGGGGATGCCCTTCTGTCAACCACAGCTGTTGTCCACACAGGATGTCCTCGTCCATCGTAAGAAAAAGCTTTCACTATGACTGACCTGCAGTACAGAGATCTAGTGCTCTTATAACAAACAGAAGGAACGTGAAGCCACGTCAGACCCTGTTTGACAGCTGTAGACAGGAGCTGGATGGAGCACAAACACGCGACCCGCTCTCGCCCCATGAGCTCACTCATCTGGTCAGTGTTGTTCACCTCTCCACTCATGCCCTTTGCCAGGCACTGGAAGTCCACTTTTACAATAACCACAGCCCAATAAACACCCTATTTTGGAGATTAAGTTATTTATAAGAGTTTAATTAACGTCCCAATAAATGCCTTTTGGTTTCAAAGAACGCCCGTTACCACCCAACGACCAATCACTGAGCAGAATTCAGGAACGTCCTGTTAGACGCATGCAGGCAAGAATGCACCAAACGCTGCAGAACATCTGATTACGATGTGTTTGCAACATGTAGCACCCTATAAAGGGTTTGAGGGAAGAATAGAAGCAGATGGCGGCGAAGGTGAGATCAAGTTGAAAAGCTCAATAAAACCACCATCATCTGAAAAATAAATAGCAATGCAAGATGCAAATGAATCACATGGAACATGTTTACAAGAGTCATGCGGATGGAAGTAACAATAACAATATGTTGTTTAAGTCATTAAATGGATCTGTTATTAATACAGACCATAAATGATGATAAATGAGGGGTTATATAATGCTATGATCAATAGTACACAAGTATTTCTTATTTAAAATATAAACATTCATAATCAAGCTAAAAAGCACGAGATGAATTTTCTTTGTTTTTTATTCATAAACCTACTGTACAAGGTTGTGTGGTTGTTTAAAATGTATGTTTAATGGTGGACTGTGGTATACGTTCAAGACAGGTAATACATTTATTACAGGTAAATGATTAACCGTGAGAAGCGGGTGAAATGGACAAACACACAGTTCATTTCCAGTACAACAGACATGTTTTCTCTCTGCCTGGATGTATAGGACGGACAACACCTAAAATAAGAGGTACGCTACTAATTACGTTGGTATAAAAAGACAATAAAGTATTTATTTTATTTAAATAAAACGTGCTGTGTAAGAGTTTGTGGCGATCTGGACATTGACTCTTAGGCTGTAAAAAGCAATTGTATGGGTTTACTGAATCACAAATACTTTAAAATGAAATTTGAATCACCTTGAATCTACATACAACAATATTCCCAACATGTTGTCTCGAATAGCATTAACAGAGTTGTTTGATTTGATCATGACATGCATTGCAGTATATGACTGTTATATTCTTTTGCTTAAACTATTGGATTTATTTATAAAGTAACATTAGTTTTTGTGTGTGATGTCAAAAAACGTATTAATTGATGTTTATTTCTGATTTTATAACAGACAGCAAACTATGTCTCCTGGGTAAATGTTTCATAACTGACTGTAAAAATGGTGACTCTGAAACACTTGAGTGTTAGGGATGATGATGATGAAAACAATGTTCCTCTGTTACCTGAAGCCAGCAGCTCAGAGAACCCCACCACACAACACCGGAGGGCAGAGTCCAGAGAATTCATTGTCAGCCGGTGGGTTTGCCTAAGACAAGACAGACTGGAAACATAAATGCCATTTACATGCTTCACTGCAGATTTCACAACCTGTACACACAATCTTTTAAAACTAATGGAGCACATTTAACACGTTCTATTGCAATACAATAAAACGGCAAGCTTTACCAAACTGGATCTTTATCATTTTAGGCGGAACAATTTCATTTTAAGCATTTTGTTGTTGGTGAGCTGTTACTCTGCACTTCTGGTTCCTGCATATCTACCAACCCAAGAGTTGATCTGGACTAATGACAGCTCTACAGAGACATTGGTACTGTAATTTACTGTTATCCACAAGACTTGAAACTTCTGAATTACAACACTTTGGGTTTATTGTTTTTTATCATTTTAAAGACTTGATTCCCGGCTTTGACTAGAGCTGAAATTGTTCAAATCTAATATTAAAAGATACCTATAATCCATCTACTTTAAATAGCCTACATTTTTATTAAATTAGTGGTTAAAAATATGTACAATATTTAAAAGTTTAGGGTCACATAACGGAGTCATGATCTTAAAAATCTTTAATCTAAAGGCTTGAAAATTATTTTGTAGACAAACTGATAATAGTGCCAACATAACTACTTACAATAAAAATAAAACGTAATATAAAAGGCAGCCAATAAATTGAAACTCCTTAAAAAAAGCATCTCAGGGTGAGACCTTAAGAGGCTGATTGAAAACAAATGCTGTTTTTATAAAATCTAGACAAAGAGTGACTGAATAACACTGAATATGCTAAAATGAAACAGTTTTTATTTATTTTGTAAAAATTTTTAGTAACAACAAAATTCCCATAGTTACATTAGTTACAAGTATCTGTAATTATTAGTGGTGTATCTATACTGTTATATACTAAAATGACATTTTTCCTTACAAACTATCCGAAGAAATAATAAAGAGACCACTCCAACTTTTCATTTCAAACCAGCATTTCTAGATGTATTGTGGTCATTCCAGTCCAGTGTCTGTTGAATTTCAACAAAATCAAACCTCAGGAGTTACAAAGTCATTCAACAGCAATGTGAAAGACTGACAGCATGACAAAACTGTGGAAAAAATTACATAAAAGGTTATCACATAAAAAATTATTTTTGAACTTTCCTTAAATACATGTACAAATAGTGTTTGCTTAGTAAAAGTGAATATGCACTTGTTTTATTTGCAGTGTTTGAGGCTTGAAAAAATACTTTTTACTGTTTCTTCTAAAAAAATTATATTTTTATTTGGGAAAAATTGGGTTAGTTGTTCACAGAATGAAACAAGAATGATAATTTTACCTAAACACCTATAAATAGTAAATTCAGAAAAACTGCAATGATGCTTTGTCTCTTATTTCCATGGCTGTATGTTGTCAGATATCTAAACCCTCACATGTACCCACCTCAGGCTCTTCTGGATCATTCAGCAGCTCTGCTGTCTCAGTCATGTCGCAGTGGATGGAGTGTGGAGAGAGTGAGGAAGCTGTCTACACCCACTGGGCTCCTGAAGATTCCCATCTTCCTGGAGAATGGAACAGGTGACTGGGCGCTGCCGCCACCTCTTGGTCTGCTGGGCAGTGAGAAGATGGTGTCTCAGACCCTGAAGGCTTTACCTCACACTGGATTACCTTCTGGAACAAAAACCTGCAGGAGATGTGTGGTGGTTGGAAGTGGAGGCATTTTACATGGCAAGAATCTTGGACCTCATATTGACCAATATGACATTATAATCAGGTTGGTTACATGCTGCCATCGTTTGTTGTATTCGGATGTTTTAGGACACAAATATTACTTTCATTTAATAACTAGCGATAAAATCTATTATTGTCAAAAATTTGTCTATTACAAAAACAGATAGCTTTATTTATTTCATTTCAATAATGGTATTTTAATCTTCATACTGACAGAATGAACAACGCACCAGTATTTGGATTTGAAAGAGACGCCGGCTCAAGAACTACCATTCGTCTCATGTACCCAGAAGGGGCTCCATCCATGTCTCACGAATACAAGAGTACTGAAGTGGTGGCTTTGGTCGTATTTAAGAGCTTAGATTTGGCATGGCTCACCTCTATAGTAACCAAAGACCCTCTGGTGAGTTTTAATAGTTTGACGAGAAATTTTCTTTAATATGCACTTGACAATTTTGTCATAATTAAAAAGCAAATTAACATATAGATTTTGCTCATATAGATACATGTATGTAAATACAGGCCAGTCAGAGAATTTTGTGTATCGCTGTCTCTCTGTAGAGCTGGTGGTCTAAACTTTGGTTTTGGAGGGATGTAATAGACTCGATTCCTCTTCAACCAGAAAACTTTCGCATTCTAAACCCTGAAATCATGTACAGGACTGGACGGGTACTGCAAACCTATTCCGGGCAACAAAAAAAGGTCAGAATTGAGACCGAATGTGCAATGCTTATAAATTCAGGAGGGTTACTACATAAAGTAAAATGGTAACAAGCATCAATCAAAAACTATTTTGTGAGTTGTTTTAATGTTGTAATGACGGTTAAAGTCCATGCTGTCATTAAAAGAAAAGGGGGCGTATTAAAAAAAACTGAAGTTCTGAAATTCGCAAACATTTTAACATGCATTGATAATATACTTTGTAATGGAAAAAACGAGTCAAATAGTGGCATTGTATATTTTGTGATTGTTAGATGGTACCGACGCTGGGGATTAGTGCAGTAGTTCTGGCCCTGCAGGTTTGTGATGAGGTGAGTCTGGCTGGATTTGGATACGACCTACAGCATCCTGGAGCTCTGCTGCACTACTATGAGTCTCTCCGCATGGATGCCATGATGACTCAGGTGGTTCATGACGTCAGTGCTGAGACCATCTTACTGCGGGAACTAGTTAAAGCTGGAGCTGTGCAGGACCTGACAGGTGCATTATGATGACATCAACAGAGACGTTTTTGAGTAAATTTAAATGAAATAATTATTGAATTAAAACAAATGAAAGCTGTTATATTCGAAAATAAAGTTATTTTAAAATATTTGTCTCAGAAATCTCTTTACTATTTATGTGTAAATACATGAATAACTTTGTTATATTTCTGAACATGTATTATATCAAAGTATACCTGATAGCCTTGTCAGAGATTGTCTCATTTTTCATTTGAACACTACAATAAATGAAGGAGCAAAAAACTGACAGTGAAAACCCTTTATCTTCATTATGAACTTGGTTTACTTTTTACAGTGATAAATATGGCAAGGGTTTCAGTAAAACAAACTATATTTTTAACAGCAGCATGATTTACAGCAAAAAAAACTTCTGATATTCTGAAAGGAGGGCAATATTGTGCTATTCTAATATAAACCTATATATTTATTTAATATTTATTATAATTGCCTTCTTTAAAATTGAGTTTTTGTTTTTCATCTTTAGCTTAAACTCAAATAGAAAAAAACAGCCAATAATATCAGCACCATCAGAAATGTGCTTATATACAACTGTTGTTACAAACTGTAAATAATACTTATAAAATACTTTTTCTTCCACTTTACGCCAAAAAGTTGCACACGTTTAAATCCAGTTACAAATCCTGCAATATATCGAATATGTAAACTCTAATTGTAACTAATATATTCATTAAGCCAGAATCATGATTTCTATAATAAACAACTAGCTCTTTCTAAAACAAAAATAAAATACCTGATTCTTAGTCATTTTCTTGGATATAGTGCTCAATTCATTGCAAGTAAAAGAAATGCAATGTTTGGTTACTTGGCATAATCCTTTCTGCATATGAAAAGTGCATGTGCAGAAGGTGCAAAGCAACTGCTCTATAGATCTATCTATTATACAAAGTGAACATGTTGCATTGGTCATATTGGTCGATTGAGAAAACCTTCTGAAGACTCGTGCGCTCTTCACAGTAGAGGGATACGTGAGGGTTCCCAGAGTTTGCGTGCCAGCTGACTGCAGTGCTGAAGAATATATTCAGTGGGAATTACACCGAGATGCACAGTCAGCAGTTCGTAACACTTCACCACCTCGCTCTGATGACTTTTGCTGTAATATCGCAGCAGTTTCCTGTGACATCATACAGAACAGAGCAGACATCAAAGTACTGTTTATTTTATATACATTTTGTTTGGTTTCTTACGGCAGTTACCTGTAATAATCCCAGGCAAGCATTCCGATTGGAGCAGAGTCATCTGGAAGGCTGGGTATATCGATTACTTCAAGTTTGTAACCCTGCCAACACAAATTACCAGATTCTTTTATAAATACTACTTATATTCTCATCATTATATTTTTAATATGCGCATTATAGTAATAGTGAAGACGACACATGCTGCCAGTTACCGATTCATTTTCAAACCACAGGAAGTAACAGTAGAAATAATCTCCATCCCGGACAGTGACCGTGGTGTAACCCTTCTGCAGGTACCGCCGAGCTGTCGCCACAAGACTCCAAACCTGCAAAAAGATACAGCACCTAAAACTAGTGAACTACTAACTAATGTTAAGAAAGTCAGTTAAATGAGTTAAATATATTTGTTTAACTAATTCTGAGGTCAGATGTAACTGGGCTCACTTTGTAGCTTTTAATTACAATTTTTACCAATAAACCTTTAAATATTATCAATGCAAAAACACATTGAATCTAATAACAGTTTTTTGTATTATATTATTATAATAATATTATATTTGTCAGCACTGATATACTAGGAATATTCAATATATCAGGCCCTAACATTTTATTATATATATTATATTGCTGGTATGTAATATTGAAATAGTTAAAAAAAGTTTGAAGACAACTGGGTTTGTGTTAAGGAAAGTTGTTTTTAAACTGAATCCAACACACCTTATCCTTTATGAAGTGAGCTAAAGGGCCTTTTCCAAGCTCGGATGTGGTGCCATCAGAAACATTTAAGGAGGGTGCAATCATTTGACCACCTGAACGATCCACGTAGACGAAGTGAATGAGACCAGGAAACTCCTCCAGGTATGTGAGTACATGGTTAAAGTATAACCCAAATGATGCATCATTCCATCATAATGTCACCAGACACATGACATGGAATTGACAATTAAAAGAACCGCTAAGAATGCATTTTACCCAAAAATGAAAAGAAATTCTGTCATCATTTACTCACCCTCAGATTGTTCCAAACCTGTATAAGATATTTGTAAGAATGTCAGTACAAACAGATCTCATTCCCCATTTACTGCCATAATAGGGAAAATAAATACTATGGGAGTCAATGGGGGATGAGAGCTGATGTACTCAGCAGAACAAAGAAATGTATACAGATTTGGAACAATCTGAGGCTGAGTAAATGATGACAGAAGTTTCATTTTTAGGTGGACTGTCCCTTTAAAACAACATCATGATTCATGTTAATTAAAGAGAAGGAAGGATATGACACCATTGTGATGTTTCTCTTGCTTTTCACCAGTAAAAAATCTTTCCAGTCCATCAACTTCTCTCTGAAACAAACAGTGAGAGAGGCTCAAAAGTGTTAAAGAATAACAGCCTAATATGTATGAGTGGTGTGGAAAGGTCTATTCATACATACTGGACCATGCTTAGAGCACGTTCTTGCATAGAAGGCGGCAAACGCTGAGAACTGCTCATGCACTCAGCCGCAAAACACTGTCTGTACATGCTACACAACTGAGTCTTCATGTTTCGACAAGAGGGCAACAAACTGCAACACAAAACATTAAATGTGAAAACACAACAAATGTACATCCGTGATTATGGAGAGATCATGAGTAAATTTTGTCACAACTACAATGACCTTCCGGTTTACTGTAAAGCAAAGCACTCACTCCCTTGTGAAACCTGGTCCAGACCGGGTAAAGGCCTTGTTCTTAAAATCTGTCCATGCATTTTGAAATTGGGAGGTCTGAACACACATAAAAAGTCATTTTTAGGAAGACATAAAATTGTGCATTGTAAAGTGGATCGGACCGTGTGTGTGTGCGCACTGACCTGAATGTCCATGCTGGCTAAAGTTCGGATGAACCTGTCCAGTTTACTGCGGTGCTCTTGAATAGAGGGTTGACCCCGCATGGCTGCTCCATGACCCTCGCATAACCTCTTCTCCAGCTTCACAAATGCTTCCAGATAGATGTAAACACTAATTGCTATGTGACTGTTTGGGATCTGTTCATGTGCATAAAGAAATAAAGAAGATTTTAATGTGAAGTGTAAATGTGCTCATCTCTTCATACTATAAATGACCAACATACTGATTTCACATCACTGTTAAAAAACTATTTAGTATTTTTTATATTATATAACTATATATCAATTTTATATATCACTGCTGTCCTTCTGAAATCTTGTATCTCCATATTCTGTGATTTTTATCTTTTGCCATAAATAACTATTATTAGTCACTGTTCATGTTCGTCATTGGGTTTTGCAAATATCTAATCAATAAGAAGTATGAAAAAGTTCTTGTCAACAATGACAACACGGTATTAAAGGTACTGTGTGCACGTTTTTGGAGTCTCTATTAACAGAAATGCAATATAATATCCATTACTATGTGTTCAGAGGTGTATAAAGACCTTACACAATGAAGCGTTATGTTTTTCTTACCTTAGAACGAGCTATTTTTATCTACATACACCGCGGGCTCACCCTTACATAGAATTCTCCATGTTGTGACTACAGTATCGGTTAACAAACAAACGGCTCTATAAAGCACGTTTCGTAAATACGTTTTCTCTTTTGGGAAGGAAGCGAAAATGTGACGACAATCTTAATCCTCTCTTAGAACAGGAGGGGGAGGGGTGAAGTGAGCTGGTGGGTTGCAACCTCACCACTAGATGCTACACTTTGGACCTTTAAAGCACTGAAAAAGTACAGTGTTTTTTTCTATTTACATATTTTTATATATAAATATATATATATATATATATATATATATAAATATATAAAGTTTAGAATGTTTTAAATGAATAAAGCTTAGTTATATCAAATATAGTTTTTTATACACACAACAGGGCCCAAAGCATAAGACAACTTGTTAAAAAGTTTAATTTTCAGATTTTTTTGTATCAAAAACTAGATTTATGGTACGTTGATTTACAGAATCTACAATATTCAAAAAAACCGTCACCTTAGTGAGCAGCACCAGTGTGATTCCAGGCCAGAGAGGAAGACAATACATGGAATGAGGCATCATGGGAAAAAAACCCTCATTCTTAAGCGTGGCTTCCAGAAAAACCCTGGACGGAGCTGAAGAGTCAGGGGTTGTAACTTCAAGGGTTTTTAAGCTGTCCTCCGCTATCTAAAATGACAAAGACCTTAAGACTGCAAAAAACTTCTCTTCTATTAACACACATTTTAGGGGGGTATACATTACAGAAACAATCAAATCAGTTCTAAGGCCATACAGATGTTGCACACACAAACACAAGTGGCTTACCTGAACATCAGGATCTACAAACTGGAAAACAGGAGGACTTTCCCCTCTCGCTTGAACTATGCATAAGAACACAAGAAGCAATCAGAAAAAAATCATGCATGTGGTTTGTTAAGGATGATCTTTTAATGAACTAATCCTGAAATGATCTGATTTATGAGAATAGCACATGTCACAATTAAAACGCAGGATGAACAGGATCCCCTTCAAATTAATTTTTTTAGAAATCATAAATGCATTTTGTATGATTTTTTTCAAGTTTCATAGGTCTAGTGTTACAGATTATTTGATAAATTAAGACACGCAGTTATAGTTTATATAGATTATGATCAGCGTCATCATTTGTGTTCTCAGTTGACTCACCTGATTCCCTGTCGGGAGGAGAGGACTCTGGTGTGTAGAATACGTCTTGAACTAAACTGTTCTCCATTTCCTTAACAACACAGAAATATATAGAAACAATATCAGAGCACTATGAAAATAAATCAGCGGCAAAATCTGGTTTTGAGATTTCAAACCTCAGGACTTGCATCATCTAGATTCATTTTGCTGGGATAGAGATCTTGCACCAGGATGATGAGAGCTAGAAGATCAGAGGTGGTCAGACTGCTGGCATTTCGACTGCACAAAAATGAGAAAGCATGTGATTTAAAGTTGTCTTGTAGCAGTGATTTACACCAGTATGCAGTCATTGCTCATTGCAACAAAAATCATATCATATTTTTTTTAATGTTGGTTCTTATCTCATATCACTGTCTTGTTGTTTTGCAGCACCTGGAATAGAAAGCCAACAGTTTGGTGTGCACCAGTATGAAAGCGTGCAGCACTTCTTCTCCAGTTCTCTCCACACTGCTGTTGATCTGCTGCACCACACGACGCTCCAGAAACTCAATACACTGTTCACACAGGGTCGGGTGGATCAACCTCTCCACAGCCTAAACAGAAGCACAACGCTCTTCATCCATTTTCAAAAAGTAAAGCATGCAGCATACAGCTACACTAAAAAATGATCACACCTCCACTAAAAAGCTTTGGTCCTGCTCTCGTAAGCGGCTGTATGTTTCCAAAAGGCCTCTTAGTCTCTGCCACAGACGGTTCCTTCGCTCTGTATCTTGAGGGCGTAATCTAAAAGATATAAGCAGTGGTTTATTAAAAATAAAATAAATTCAAATGCAATTATAATATAGTTTTATTAAGGCACAAAACGGCATTTCTTACTCTTTCCTCAAGAGGGCACTACTGAGCGTGACCATCCCAAACATGACTTCTGTGAGTTTCTTCATTACATAGATCTTTCTCTTCAAATCGTCCTCTGTTTCCGCTCCATCTCCGTTCACAGCGATGTAGAGACATTCGTCAAACTGTGCGACAGACAAACGCATGCTGATTTCCTAACAACCAGCATGGCAACCTCGCAGCAATGTAGATTTATTGCTCATACATCCTAGCAACTACCCAGAATACCCCAGCAAACCATTAAATATATTCAGACCTCTAATAATATATTAAACATTTTAAAAATATTATTATAAGTTATAAATATTTAAGTAGACTGTCCATCTAATTAATTTATTGAAAGAGTTCTGTTATGGCAGTGAGTCTGTATTTGTGTGTATTTGATCAGAAGACTCTTGCATCCGATTACCTGATGCAGAACATAAATATGATTATTTTCTGTGCTGAAAGACGTGTAGCTGTCCCCGACTCTGTCCACCATGGTGCTACAGGAGATGATGATGGGTGCGAAGAGCGTGTTAATGCTGTCTTCAAATGCAGGCAGCTGAGAACACAACAAGCACATAAATCTAAGATTACTCACTTAAAACATATAAAAATAATAAAGAATCTGCAACATTTCACAAATAACCATTCATGCATATTTACTTGAATTGACCCTTACGCCTTTTTTAAACACAAGCATTGAAGTGCGATACCCAAAGCAAATATAGGCCAAAGATATCTTGTACCATTAAATGATATTAATAATGCCTAAATATCCATGTTTCTTTTTTAAAAAGGTTTATTATTCTCACCCGTTCTCCTTCTTCTTGGGATACTCCATATTGCTCCTGAACACGCTGCTCAAACTCAGAGTCGGTCCAGTAGAACAGAACCTCTGCATTCTCATTGGCCACCAGTAAACACTTCATTTCATCTAAACATGAAACACAAAATCAGTACTTCATATATTATGTGTATTTTTTAATCAATATCTACAGTTTTACCACATGTACTGTAAGTTATATGAATGTATGGCTGTTGAAAATAGTTTATAGTTTTAGGACATGTGACCTGTCCAAAGGATTACAAGCATATTTAAGCTTAGTTGCATTGCTCAACACAATTTGTATAGCTTTTACGTGCTATACTTAAAGTTTATATATTTAAAGCTATATTTAAAAACTATACTTTATGTCAATATTTAAAATATGATGTGTGGTCCTACAAGAAAATAAAATAATTTCAAAATACAACTCCCCATGCAATTTCCATCATTTCTAAGCCTCCAGCACAATGCAAGCACTAGGATCCCTCAGGATTACGACATAAACATACGTAGCCTACAGTATGAATGCTGTACACAGCATTGATAAATTTATCATAATAAAAAGTCAAATTGTTTGCCAGCAGCTCTCGCTAAACTGAGACGTTTTGTGTCAGGAAACAGAAATACAGGAAACGTCCGTTTGATCACGAGCATGTCAAAACCCTGCAGCAGACCTTTCGTCTTCAGGAATAAACTTCTTCCAGGAAAAATTCTTAACCCATAGCCTATTTCACCCAACTCACACAAAATCAACAAGTTACAGAGGAAGCCATACCACAAACCAGTAAACCTACAAGCGTTTAAACGAAGGGAACTTACTATTATAGCTGTTGCCTTTCAAAGCAGAAAAGTTTCATTGTGTCCAAATCTGGTTGTGTTATTATCACAGAAGAACAACAATCAGTTTTCATCAGTTGTAGCGCTTTGCTTCCGTATTGCTACAGTGTGTCAGTGAGCGGGTCACGTGACCTGATGATCACCCGCGAAGTTCAGATCATGTGCAACGCGTGACACAGTCAGGCACAGCTCATTCATATAAAAAACTCCTTTCAGTCCAGATATTAAAAGAGTCAATGCAAACTTTGGCTTAAGTTTTCTGTGTCTCAGATATGTCTCATGAGTAAAAGAGCAAAAAAAACTCACAAATGTCTCCACATTTTAGAAGAGATCTCAGCATGTCACAATCAAAAAGTCAACAGGCTATTATTAGATCTTAATATGATTTCTCATTGAATTTTGCCAAATTCAGATTATTTGACCTCTACCATCTACACTCATTTTACACTTCATGTATTTATTTCAATAATTTATTTCTATACTATTTTCCCTAAGCAATTTTTAAATGTTTTAATTTTCATTAAGTTAATATTTTAATTTTCTTTCTTTCTTTTTTTCTTTCTTTTTTTCTTTCTTTCTGTGACATTTTATTTATCAAATGAATCACAAAACAATAAAAAAAATGTATAAGCAACAGTCAACAAATATCAAAACATGGTTTTATAGAAAATAAATTAATAAATTAAAATAAATAAAAAGTATAGCCTACATATAAATTGGCTACAAGCTACACTAATATTGCACTTCATGTATTTATTTCAATAATTTATTTCTCTATTTATTTTCCTAAGCAATTTTATTTAATGTATTAATTTTCATTAAGGTAATACTTTAATTTCTTTCTTTCTTTCCTTCTTTCTTTCTGTGACATTTTATTTATCAAATGAATCGTTTGAAAAATGAATCACAAAACAATTAAAAATGTATAAGCAACAGTCACTGATATCAAAACATGGCTTTGTTGAAAATAAATTAATAAATAAATAAATAACATGTATACATATAAATGGCTTATAATATTGGTAATATAGGCCCCCTAGGCACATTCTTACTACATACAGTTGAAATTATTTATTTTTTTAGTTATTGCTCATACCTGTTCTTTCTTCAACAAATGACACACACCTGTAAGAATTTAACATCTTACATCCTTTATGTAATTGGCCTACACATGGTATAAACATCATGAAATCCACCAATCTTGGCTCATGGGAGGTGGGTTCTGGATACTCCAAATAGGGTCAAAAGTATAAACATTTTCATGCTGGGTTTGGTTACAGTATGCATGGCAAAGCCGGAGAAGTCACGCAAAGGAAGTTTGAGGCTTCGCAGAGCTCTAGTCTTTAGCATGTACAGACTCAACGGAAAAAGAAAAGTCATACTTTATTATGTCTGTATATGAATCTATGCTGTCACATGTCAGCTTTGATCAAATGACAAAGATCTACCTGCCTGCTTAGAGTCATACACAAACATAATTCTGAAACCAGATTGAGTCAAAACTCAGTTTGGCAGAGCATAGCAGGCCTATTTCTGAAGGACCTTTGTCTGTTTGTATGTAACAGATCTGTTTAAATACAAGTTCTATTGTCAATAAAAGCAGAATATATGGAAAACACTATGAAATGTTTTTTTAACTTATAGTTGGGTTAAATATGGACAAACCAACCGTTAGCTTAAATGAGAAATTATTAGAAAACTATACATTTGACCTTTACTTTGTCTAAGTGTTTAGTGTCTGATCCAGTTGATGTGTAAAGTCTGAAAATGATAGTGTTTGAAAGAAGATTGGTGACCTTTAATGGAAACTTTGGTTATTGACTTGGGCCTGCTGGGTCGTGTCAAGTTTTGTGAATCTTGACCAAGCATACACAAGTATGAATGAGCCTGGATTATGTTTATGAGTGGACCACGTTGAATCTTTTAAAATGAACCATATGTATCCGTGAGACACGTTTTCCAAAGTTCAATTTTTTTCTGTAGTTTAGGAAGAAGCACTAAATAGTCAGCATATCAGGTCAATGGCTACTGTATACCAACCAAGGGAAAAACAACATGGTTTTGAACCAGCATTGATAAGACGACATCAAAATTGTTCCCTAAATGCATTGCATTTGAGAATGGTTTTCATCATTTGGTATTCTAGATGATTGTTCTGACACTACAGTTCTCTTTCATTCCTCAACAAACTCCAGTCCCAGCTGTTTGGAAGAGGAACATCTGCTGGTGTGTTGGTGCAACCTCTGGCTGACCAAACTAGCGGCTTTCCTCTCCTGAACTTTCAGCGCCGGGCTGAAGACCCTGCCGGGCCTTTGAAGACAGGCACAGTTCATCCTGATGGTTCATAAAGCTGTCGGTGTTGAGTTACCCGTCGTGTCGTACTGTCACAATTTATTTCTGCTGTTCTTTGCATCCAGGCCTCCATATAAATCACAGGTCTTAGTATGCTTTTATCCCCAAATCTTGCTCTTTTGAACATATGCTGGAATAATCTTGCTATACAGTCAGAGAATAGAGTCTTAGGGTCACATGTTGTTCATACTGTTTCAGAAAACATTTTTATCTTTAACCCTTTGGCTGAGGAAGCACCGTATTGTGTACTAATGTGCACCCTTCAGGGGTAGACAAAAAAGTCTAATTTTCCCTTTACTGCCCTAGTGACAAGCCAAATGTACATTTTTTCTAAGTTTATAGACGGTTTCAAAGCAACAACATAAACAAACGTTACTGCACATGCACGCTTTTGTGACCCAAACTTAACTTCCAGTATACATCTACAAAGAATAGAGTCCCTGTAGATTATTTCTGATATTAAGCAAAAAAAAAAGTAAATGACATTAGCAAGCAAGTTAAAAGTGTCTAGTCAGTATTATTTTGGGTTACCAGTAGAAGAACCGTTACTTGGTTAAAATTAAATGCGACAAAGTAACACAACCCATTCAACAAATTGTTTATTTAATACAAATATTATACATATATATATATATATATATATATATAAAGTATAAATAGTTTTTAGCCACTAGCCAGACAGAAAGTTAACTTTTCCAGTAACTCCCATCAATAGAAATAAATGTTTTTTTAAAACAAAATTTACTCTATGCTTAATACTGTATACTTTGCATTAAGTATTGTAAGAGATAGGACAACATCAGACTCTTTAATAAACATTTGTATTATTTTATTAATATATTTTGAAAAAAATATTCAGATGCAAACATTTCCATAATAAAATAATGCTCTGTAACAGAAAAATATAAACAACTCCAAATATGCAATAAACAAAATAAGGACCCTACAAATCTCTAGAACAGATTCACATCAGAATCTTCCAAAATGTAATGATGCAAACAGCATTATTGACCCTGGAACAAACATACAAAAAGACCACAACAGTGGAAGATGGTGCCCATAAATTCACACATACGCACTTTCTTGAGCTCTTCTCTTGATCTATGTCAGATAAGCATTGTTATTTTTGCATTGTGAATTAAGTGATGTGTGCACACCGCAAGCAACTCATTACATTTGTTCATTACAATTAAAACAACATTGCTAAACATGAACAGAGGCTATTTTTAATCTCAAGGAAAATCTGTTTTATGGTTTACACAAAGTACAATATAATTATCTTCAAATGTGGACTGACTTAAATAAAAGTCAACTGTTTTCTCTAAACACAATATGTATATATATATACACACACTCAAAACCACACATATACATTTATATAAATAATATTTATAATGTAAGGGCACACACGCAGTTAAATCAAAATATCAAAAACAAAATATATGTACATGTATTAATATAGCAAAAAGGTTTGGACCTGTACAAAATAATCTGTCACTCATCATGCTTAATATTAGTCAGCTAGCAGCACAAAGATATAGCTGTACATGAAATTATCAATGGCTCCAAAAAGTACTCAGACACTTAAGTACAATTTTATTGCATTAGATAACTTATGCAAGATATTGTCCATAAGTGTCAAATCATTTGTGAAGCCATTGGATGTGAACAGAATAAGGTAGTGTAATGTAGGCTATAGCATCAAAAGACTCGTGATGTTATGCCGAGATACATGCGTGTGATAAGACAAAACAAAATTTCCTGAGCTCCTTGACAAACTGCATACGACCCACAGTTCTTCATAAAAATGGTACCTTCAAAAAACCCCTCGCTCTTTCCGTTTATCCTTCAACAGAATCTGAGTTCAAATGGGAAGTCAAATGTGTAAACATTATAAAAATAGAGCAGTATTATTCAGAGCACCAGTAAATATGGATTACAGATTTGACCTTAAAAAATACCAGGATGTTTTCGTAAATATTTATAGCTTTCAATAGTTTCTTCATGATTATACAGTTTTATTTAATCAAGCAGCAACTGTAGAAGAATAAACAAATATTATAAAGAGCCCGAGACGACAATCTACTTTGCAGAGCGTGGGTCAACGTTTTATGTTTATACGTCTGTATGGCATGATTTAGAAGTGCACGGCTAGCTTTACTGTGCAGTGATGAAGTAAAAAGATTAAAGATCAAGATTTGGCTTTAGCTTTAGCCCTCTGTCACTTCTTCTGAAATGTGCACCAGAAAGCGTTTTAAATCAGATATAGCTGGATGTCCTTTGTTGGTCCTGAAACAACATTTCTATCAAGTAATCATAGTCCGACCTCTATACCTAATAAACATAGTCTTAAATGCTTAAGAAAATTAGTGGATGAAAGGAATGTTGTGCAAGCTCTTAACACCAGCTTTAAACTTAACTATACAATCTGATTGGCTGGAATGTTAAGGAATGACAAGGATGTTGATCCAAAAATGTCCTAATCTGTCAAATCTGGTAAATCTGAGAGACACGACCACACAGAATCCACCCACAGAACTTGGAAATGGAAAGGCAGTTGTTAGCTAAATTTGACAGAATCTTCTGTCCCATAAAATATAATTTCATCACCACACACTAAATGGTTTAACTGGTGCCAAAATTTCAGGCGTGACACCCGTTTTCCGTATTCAGACTGTAATAAATGGCCATTTCCAAAACTTCGCTGTGACACTTCTGTGAACCATGAGGCTTCGTGACATTCTCCCAAAATCAAAAGGAAGAAAAATAACTAACACAAAAATACATTCACTTTCCACAAGTCTAGCTGTTCTTGCAGAAAAATAACAAATTGAAGAAATGTAGCTGAAAGGCGTTCAGTGCAGCCCTCCGTTAAATGAAGGGCAGATCTTTTCCACGTCTCTGTGAGCTTGTGAAGAGAGGATATCATCAGAAGTCACTCAGTGTATGTGTTATCTGCGGCAGGCGTAAGCATTTATATTCTTAATGACAAAGAAACCGATGGATACGGGCGGCATAGCTATAGTCCGTCCTGCCCTGAGCGTCCGTGGTTTCATCTCAGGAAACGTCTCATTGTCCACCATAAGCAAAGGCTCTCCGTTCAGCTGCACAGACCTGCAGAATAAAGTGACATGTGTTATGATCCAGCAGTAGATGGGATGGATAGAAACATATCACTATATAAATCTTAATGTCAACTTTAGATTCATGGTACACAATTCAGAAAATAAATAAATGGGCTTTTTGAAAGCACTTTACAGAATTTTTACATAAGTGACTAAAACATTTTACAGTACTGCAGCTTTGCAGCTAGGTGTCTTCAAGCGTCTTGGAGACTTGGACTCACAGTTGTTTTTTATTTATCCAGTTTCAGTTTTTCTCCTTGTAATAATAGACAGACTCTATGGCAGTGAGACCAAATGTTTTTTTTTTAAAAGTGAAAATACTAACAGTTTTGCTCAGTACTGTAAATTACTGGACAAACCTATAATAAAATCAATATAGTGCATTTGAATCTGCTTAAATACCCTATTAGAAGGCACTGTACATCAAAGCATGTTTGCAAAATTGTAATCTCTTTCATGCACTAGAGGGCGCAAAAGCTGCATTTTCAACCATAAAACGAACTTTGTATAAGATAGTGCCTATATGTTATATAGCATACTAACAAACCCCTCTTAATATTCCTGCCAAACCAAGCATGTATACTTCTCACAGTATGCAAACGATCTTGTGATGTATACAACAGAGCACAATTTTTTTTAAAATTGTGTATCTTAATGCAACTTTCTTATCTTTAGATTTCCAGTGTGTTTGCAAACAGGAACTAATTTTAGATGCAATATTAAAACATTTGTTTCACTTTTTGATTAGACCAGCGAGAACACATTTTGACACAAAATTTCATCATGAACACCAAAAAATGCATCTTATAACAATGTAGCGTAATACAGTTTCTAGTTTTCAAAATACTTCAATTTCAGATGTTCAATGTGAACCATGTTTTACTGAATGAATTAAAAACCAATTTTCTGCTGTAAATCATAATATAATCTCCATCATCATCCATTCCATCAAGTCCTGATCACCAGGCCGAGTTTGGGCCTGAAATCCCTCTGAAGCGCAGTGTGACGGCACGCATCAGCCGCGACACTAAAGAGGGATTGTTGATCTTCAGAATCACCTCTTTCCCCGGGGAAGATTTAAGCTCAGGAGTTGAAAGCACACAGATGTATGTAAGAACACAGCAGCAGTGTTTCGCTCAGGGCCTCTGCAGGAGAAGATCCACATTTTCTTTGGATAGAATGTAAATTGAATTAAAGTCTGCTGATAGTTCCATATGCTGAACCTCTTACAGCCTTTGGCTACACGTGTAGATATGCGTTTAAGAAATAGTGATCTTAAAAAAGACTCTTCAAGGCAAACAGAGAAACTAAACGTGATTAGCTTGCTTTTTTCTTCAGCCTCGGGCATTTTTTCTCTCCTTGTATTTGTTTTTTATTAAATTATTGAAATTAAATTATTTATTATTAAACTAACCGATTTCAGCCTTTTCCCTGTGATACATGAAGATCAATTAAAAACTTTTTTACTATGCCTTCAATATGACTTGCATGTAAAGAAAATAAGTCAATATCATTTGAAAACAGATTTTATTTGAAATATATCAAGTAATTTTGCTAAATATTGCAAAATACTATTATAATAATTTGTTGTGTTGTGTGTTGCATTTAGGATACACATAAAAAGGTTCATATAACCGAAGAAATGTCATGCTCCATGCAAGTTTGTAAAGTTCCACTCCTTTAAGATTTAAAGACAGATTATTGTGATCAAACAGCCTTAGTGTTAGTGCTTGATTAGTAATAATAGTTAAATTAAAGAAAAATTTACTATATTAACTGTATCACGGATGTCTTTTTACTCTTAAATTCTCTTAAATGCAGTTATTGATACTATTTTATATCTATGATTGATTATTGACATAACCAATAATATAAATACATTAAAAAATTAAGTTTATAATAGGACGAAATAATAGCAAACATTTCTTTTATTTGTTAAAAAACACCAGCGCAACATGAGAACTATTTTAAAACATTTTCCAACCAATTTCTGAACATTTATATTGCAACACATAATATTACCTAAATTAAGCACTTCTTGTAGCCTTCCTTATTTGCATTAAATCATAAATTGATATTTGCATTACCATAATGTGATCAATTAAAAAACATATATAAATGTGAATTGACAGTTCAATTCTGAATTGAAGAAAGACAGATTCACAAAATATCATTTTCACCCTTGAAACAAATTGTCCGAGTCTGAGAATGTTTAAGTGTGACCCTGGAAAATGAGCATTTAATTTTCCTGCATCTGCGTTACAGGATTTAAGCACTGGAATGTGTCAGGAGTCACATTTTCAGTCGACCTGTATATGTTACTCACTGAATGCGGTCTGGAATACACTGATTCAGCCCATATGCAGCTGGGGGCGTTTCTGAAGATACAAATACTCTTCATTTTTCTATTTTTAATTACACAGAAAAATATGTGGCAGTAATACTGTCTTAAGACAGCTCACATGAGAGGAATACGGGTTTTAATTTCCTTGGAACCAGAAGGCGACCTTTCCATAATATGTTTTCTTAATATTATAATGAGGTGGATAGTCTGAGATTATTAAACGTGGGAATGAGTCTTTCAAAACACACATGTTCAGGATTTGTTTTTATACTGACTTAAATGAGAGATTGCTCACTGTGATACAGTGATATTGTGAACAGGCAATTACTCTCCGCTTCTCCCTGATATTCCTTTCTATGTTTTTATGAGGCTTTTCACCAAACCATCCACCTGATATTCCTTATCTTCTCATAATCAGCATCACCTTTTCCCTTCTTTCGAGATGGAAGGATTTAAGTGTAGACTTATTCAAAGAGGTTGTATTTCATTAATCGACACAATGATCGTGTTTTCAAAGTATCACGCTTAACCCCCAATAACAGACCTTAAGCTCAGAAAGAGGTGGCCCTCCAAATCCCACAATTTCTTAAAGGAAAACAATGAAAAACTAGGAGGAGACAAAAACTGGTTGAAATTCAAGCCCAAAGTTGCTGACAAAACTCTTGCCAACATCTGCCCCGGAGGAAGCTGCGTTTTGCTGCGCTCTCGGATCGACGTTTCAATGAACCAAGAAAGTATTATTACACTAATTCAATTGGATCGTCAGCATTTAATGGACATTTTGATGTATTGTTCTTGCCGCTGAAGTATCTCTAAACTCAAAACAGAAGACGCATTTGTGTCTGCTTTAAGCAGAAATATAAAGTGTTTCTTAACAGCCCAAACAATAAAAATACAATCCGTGAAACAGATCAGGGTGAAATACTGCAGTTGCCACCAGCCAACATGTTTTTTTAAAGAAACTCTAAAGCGTCCAGCTGGACTAAAGTCTTATTGCTGATGTTGCCGTTTTGCATTTCACATAACGCTGTTGGAAATCCTCCAGTGTTGCATGTAAACCTGTAAACCTGAGCTACAAAATGCCACATTTCGGTTATAAAAACCCCAACAAATAGATGAATTTCAATTTGCTGTGCTGGTCTAATTCCCCATCTAATCCACATTTAAGTAACACAAAACACTGGAAAGGAACCTATTAACAGCCGATCACCATCCGAGCTTCGAGCAGTTAATGTTTCTGGTTTATTTGAGTGCAGGGTTATGACAAACACTGAGGATGTTTATATCTGCTCTACGTTGGCTTTATCAAGCAAATCAGCACCAATAAGAAAATCCTCACAGCCCATTTAAGAGTTCGAGGGGATAAATCCACCATGTGTCGTGTTTTTATGACCCAGGTCTCTTTATTTGCCCTTTCCACTACCACCCAGCCCGTGAGGTTAGTGCTAGTGAAACAAAATCCTGGTGGATGAGCTGAATATTTGGTCAGAAAACATTTAGCACAGTTCTGTTTGTGTAGACGGCAACAGAGCACTGGATTGATCTTTTTTTCTGTCTGTGTTAATATGTTTAATAAGTAACAACACTCTTTATTATTACATTTAACTGAGAATAGAAGAATAAAACAAATAATTAAACAATAAGGTCAGTGATCTTATTATTGATAAATATTATATAGTGTTATATTACATTATATTATATTATGTTAACTTTTCTGAGGTAAACAAACTTTTCTTACAGTTGTCTATTGACATTATACTGGAAAGGGAGAAAAAAAATCCACACATCTCAACATCATCAATTTAATTCCACATGTTTAAAAAATGCAGTGCTTTGCATTTTCTATTTAGTGTTTCAACTATTTTAATAGACTTACGTGGAGTGAAGTCCCTCTGTGCCAAAGGGCTGTAACAGGTACTGGTGAACAGTTTTATTTCGTAATGTCCCGGCAAGCTTGATTTTCTTTCTCGACCGATGCAGGTTGATGATGTAAACAGTTACAGACCCTCTGACATAATCGTGACTGCAAGGAAAAACAACAATCCATTAAGAATGCATTTTTAGTCACAGTATTCAAACTGTACTATTATACAAACTGCTATGCTTACATTTGTAATATCAAATCCAGCATCATCATAAAATAGAAATATGCTATTTTGTTTCTGCTGTCCAAATTTTAATAGGGCTGAAAACACTATTTACTTGCTTAATCTGGCTAAATCTGACCTTAAAAAATGACTTCCCAGAATTCCATTTACAAGAGACAATGAGTCCAAAACCGCCTGCGATTTATTTCAGCACACAAGCAAATGATATGAGCATCGGGAGGCCCGAGACGAGGTCATTTAAAAAGAGATGATTGTTTTCATCTAACTGTAAAAGCATTACCCCCTTACAAAAATAAACAGGGGTAAGAAAAGCTTGAAACATGCTGGATGAATGTGCTTATGTTACGGTGACTCCATCGAACGGGTTGTTCTTCTTCAGGCTGAAGCACAGGCTTCGGGGAGATAAGTGCAACATGACTAGGCAAACACGATAAAAATCCAATAAGGATTCTAACTAAAACTAAAGGAAAACACAGCTGTAGCGAATCCCACATGTTGTAAAGGGGCAACTGCTCAGGTCAAAGCTTGGCTTTTGTCAGGCAAGCCTGTTAGTAATCTCACCAATCACGAGCAACCGGGGCCATGTGCATCTTTACACCTTGGCGCGGAGCGGACAGAGTTCAAGGGACTTGGTAAAAAGACAAACCAAGTCTGCGTAATGAAAACATCTCTTATGTCATGTGATACATATGTGGTGTCTCAGTTTTAATGGACTTTGGTAACTCGGGTAGATATTTTCCAGAAGGGCGCATTAGATCAGACGAACAGATCGAAAACGATAAACACTGTCCAAGACTTTGAAACAATGTTCCTCTCCAGCGTTCACATGGGGAACGTAAACATGTAATTCTTTGTTTGATGTCAAATCGGTCCTGGGGAAATGTGGACCCGTAGAAACCACTCAAAGCAACAGAAAAAGAGGCCTGTTTTGTATAAGGGTGTTGTGATGGATTTGCAAAGATACAGAAAGCATATCCATGACTTGCTAGACTGGCTATTTTAACCACTAATAGGATAAAAAAACTTGAAAGAGGAACAGATGAAACCAGAATGCTTGTGAAAACAATGACATTTTGAACATTGTTGCATTTTCCAGCGACACAGGGGAAAGCTTAAACTCTTACATAAATAATATGTAGTTATAATATATAGCAATATAATAGGATATATAGTTAACATCAAAGAGTGTTGTTGTATTTTTAAAACAATCTAATAAAAATCGAAATAAAAATGTCTCAAAAAGGCAAAGCAGAAATGATATAGTCTCGGCGAATAGTTTTAGTTGTAAGCCAGATGTTTTGGGTTTCATGCCATTTACAAAGATTACTCGTCCGGTTTGTAGTAGTTTCCGTTTCATGAATAAGACACAACGTGATGAGCTTTTGAATGTGACCCAAAACGTCGTCATCTGCACGCCAACACGGGTCAGAAATAGTCTCTTTAATCAAGTATCTCTCTGATAATCTAAAGGCTTAAATCCCTTTAAATTATATTAAGAGAAACAAGTACAACATCGGATTCACTTTGGTGTTTCTTGTTAAGTGTAAAATGATTTGTTTAATGCTGTCAACTAATTAAGATCCTATTGTCTTAGTCCCTGGTAAAAATATATTTATTTCTAAAATTTAAAAATCCTTTTGAAATATGACTTGTAATTTTTTGGCTTCTAGTTTAGTTTTAAAACAGCGACACTCTTTTCTTCCGGAGGAATCCTGAAGCCAGGGGCCTGCACGAGGCTGCGAAACAGGCCTGTAACTGAGCTGAGAGACACAAGGATCTGTGGCCCGTAAACCTACACTGCTGGTGAAAAGCTGGCAGGTCCCGCTCACATCATTCGGGGGTAATAGATAATCATCAAAGAGAACGATGGCACTTTTTATCTGGCCCGGGTACAGACCTTCCTATTGTCCCTTTGGCCCTCCACCGCCCCCCGCCTAAAACAGGCTTCTCACCTGGCCGAGCCTCTGGTGCCTTTCAACGGCTCTCACGATGCAGAAAGACACTCCACGCACTTGACAATTGATACTTGTTAAATTTTATGGGCTCTCACTCTGAAAGAGTGGCTGTCCAGACTCTCTAATTTATGTGTTTGAGAATGAACAGGTATGCTTTAATATCTCGTACCACAGGCGTGTTCTCAGGTAACCGGGGGTGTGTGCGGATATAACGCTACAGGTTGTTTTGTCACACAGAACAGATTTCACACACATGTTGTGATGCGATACAATTTCATGCATTCCAAAATCTAGTACCTAGCATCATTCACGCTGTTGTTTTTTGTTGGTTCAACTTAAAAAAATGGTTGCCTTAAAAATTGGGTTGATCCGGCTTGGAAATGTTGGTTAACTTTATGAATTTCTTGTTGAGTTGACTAAACTCATTGAGTTGACTATATTTTTGAGTTAAGTTGGCTCGGGATTTTAAGGCAACCAACTTATTTTTTTAAAGTTAAACCAATTTTTTCTTTTTATAGTGTGGGTGGGTCAAATATGGATATTTTATTTTATTTAAACCATTTTTATTTAATTTAAAAACCAAAGGTTGGGTTTGTCCATAATTGTTTCTAACCATTGTTTTTTGACCCTGCATTTCTTTTACAAATACTTTTATAAAGTCGGCAATAACATTTCATTCGGTACACATATTTTACATTAGACATCAACTGGCAACCCAACCCAACACAAAACCAAAACAATTTAGCTACACTTATTATATCCCTGCATCCAATAATTCCTCACATAAAACACACTGCAACCAGCACATTCCATCTTTATCTTCTAGTCTGCAATGGACCAGTTTTGGATCGTTTTGCTTATGATTTTTGAGGATAAGGATATGTCATGCAACCTGTCCATCTATAGCATCTACTAAGTGACAGATGGATTTGAGACAGAAATCTAAAAGTTTGATTAAATTCATGACCGTTGACGTCAAAAGTTAATTCATAGGTGGGATAAATGAATGCGTGAGGACGGTTTTGAAAACCTACTTGTTAAAGCTGGTGCAGTGTGCGTAGATGCGGAGTTTGTCTCGAATCACTCGTCCAGGACGTGGTTTCCTCTGGAGACCTGCGACATGCACTCCAAGTACCCTGGGACCCACCAAACGTTTAAAGAGGAAAGATAACCAGTAATCCTATAACCACACAAAAAACACACAAACTAAAATAACATCACTAAGCCATTTTTCTTGAATCTGGGCTATGTCAACACATTTGCAACTATTCTGCCATGGATTTATATTAGTGTGTACCTTTGCACATTTCATGCAATCTAATTGATGCAAGAGAATTCTGGTCACCAGACACAGCACAGATGTGGCATTTCTTTGCCAGAAGAAAATCTAATTATCTTTAATCATCCTTTATCTTTCAAAACAGTTTTATTTTAGAATTATTAAAAAGAAACTTTGCTGTTTATAAATGTTAGCGATTCATAGATGTTATCTACGTTTCTCATATCTGCCTTCACTTTGGTAAGGATGACTCTGTTTAGGTAGAAAAAATGCACATGTGCCTCAGCCTTTTATTGGGAGAGACACTTTCTTGGATGTTAGAATGGAGAAATATAACCGTAATCCTTCTTAGCAAGCCTTTCCTGTTTAAACTGATAAACAACAAAAGCAAAACCTCTCTTCTTTCTTGGCCATAAAAATGAAATGCTCTTAGAATTGAGAGAAACACACTGTTTTGTCATCACAGGAAACAGCACTTTTTCAGTACACACATTTACAAAACAATCAAAAACCAAATAAGGACGATTGTGTGAGCTGTACCTTAAAAAAGACATTTTAAAACTTAAAAGTGGTTTTGTCAACTAATAATTATTAGTGTGCTTAAAAGACCAACACACAATATAAGACAACAAATCTGATCATGCAAATCAGTTATTATTATGCTAAATTTGGAGTTTAAAGGTACATCGCCTATACAGTACAACATCAACACACAACATCTACTGTGATTCATCAAAACCATGACTGGCATGTCAACCAAAAACTGTAAAACAAAGCAAAAGAAGCTGTAAAGCATGACTATAAAATATCATTCCTAATACCCTTCATCAGTTTTTAAATTCAACACTTAATTGAACTGGTTCAAAGCCGCATATGTGCATCAGGAAGTTCCCATGCAATCCTGCATATGGCAGCATTTAAAGGCTTCTTCCCGGGGAAACTTTAACTTAATTTGCTCCGGCAGTGTACATTGTGCAGCATCTGCTATAGGCAGTGAGAAAAAGAAAGCAGGAATGGGTGGATGTGCAGTTTTACGAGACACGAAAACGCTTAAAGGTGGGTAAAATCTGTGTCACCAGTGTCACCAAATGGAACCGCAGACTCACATTTTTCTGTCATTGGTTGAACAAATTGCCAGTCCTACCTCAAACTGTCGGGCTGGTTGAGAGACCCAAACAAGCTTAAATATGTTTTAAAGGTGCCACAGAGCCAGTCGAATTTATGGGAAATTAACCTTCACTAGGGGTCACTATAGGGATAGTTCACCCACAAATACAAATTCTGTCATCATTTATTCACAGCATGTTGTTCAAAACCTGCATGACTTTCTTCCTAGTTTGAGAAATGTGGTTTTGTGTCTATATAATAGAAGTCAATGGTGGCCAATGTTGTTTGGTTACCATCATTCTTCAAAATATCTGCTTTTGTCTTCTGCAGAAGATGCACTAAAACGTCAATCAGTGATCTAAAACACTGCTATACAATGCAGTACAGTAAAAATAATTCCCTTTTTGGCTACATAGTGAAATAATTCTCAGCCGTCTCAGAAATCACTGCAACAATTTTGATCAAAAGCTTCATATTCTTCCGTGTTACAATATACATGACAGATCGGAGCGCAGCATTACATGATCATACTCAGAATTAAGTGCTTGCTTCATGCAGGTGCACTACAGTAAACTCATACTCAATAATTCCTGTGATGAAGTGAACCCAAAGCATTTCATAGTCTAAGAGCTGGAGTGACTCCAAAGACAAAAAGTCTTGAACAATAAATTCTTGAGCAGTCACTGGTTTATAATACCAACATGATATGCAAACTCACCACATCTAATAAACAATAATGCAATAATAAACCTATGACTATATTACATATAAATTTGAAGGCACAAAATAAATAAAATTAAATAAAAATAATAAAATAAACAACTCTCTGTACAGCCTCAAATAAAATATGCACTATTCTGGCACTGCAGTCAAAATATCCTATTTAGAGATTTTTTTTACTTAATAAAACCTAAAGTGTGGAATGGATCTACAGTAAATAAAAGTTACCGTATATGGAAGAACAATTGCAACTAGTTGTATATGGAAGAGATGCTATTAGTATTTGTTAAAAGAGAGCAAGGTAAAAGCAAGACAAAGAAATGAAGGTGTGAAGAAAAAGAAACTAGGACACGTGACTCAGTATGGGATTAAAGGGAAAAGGTTGGGCTGTAAATTTTCCACGGAACCCGTCAGGTTGCGTCTGTTGTGAATTCTCGCAGTGGGATATCTGGCAGTTTCCACAGACATCCAGCTATGTTAAAAGCATTGTGATCCCAGCAGGGGGCGATTGGTCCTTCGAATAACAAGAGATATTGAAAGAAAAGCTGGAAAAAAAAGTGTTTAGCAATTTGAGAGGACCACTTGACAAAAATTCAGTTTATATAAAGGTGTTTATTCTGTAGCTCCTAGTAACATTTCTAGAGAAACTCATGCATTCAAGTATGAATATGTGCTTTTCCAGGAATTATAAAAAAACATTCCTGTAGAAGCAGGCATTTTTTCGGGTTTTACTTAAAATAAGCCGTTTTCAAATTTCTTTTATATTTCGACCAAATCTTATTTTGTCTGATGTTTGGCACTGACGGGGACCCGTCTGGATGTTCTGTACTATGCACATGTTATCCTGGAGGGCTGTAAAAGAAAAAGGGGGCATGAACAGGTAACGTGTCTATCTGCATCTGGAGCCAGTGAGGATTGCGTGCTGAATCTGAAGGCAGGGCTGAATCTGAATCATGCTTTGGTGTAAAGGGTGCAAACAGATTTAGAGTAAATAGTTTGTAGTAAAGCAATATTTTTAGGAACACGAAAACATTGCAAAAGAAGGAGTGCGTATAGGGTAAACGTTGGGATGTCCAGGAGGCATATTTGCAATTGTGGGTTTATTGCCATCTCAAATTAGATTAAATCATCAAAATATGAGGTGTATTAGCTGTATTAATAGTATTAAAGAGATAGTTCATCCAAAAATAAGCTTTTTATACTCTTCTTAAATGGATAAATCACCCAAAATTGAAAATTATGTCATTATTTATTCCCCCTCAAGTTGTTCCAAACCTGTATGAATATCTTTGTTCTGTTATTTGGAAAAATGTTTGTAAACTTAACAGTTCTGTGGCACTTTTGACTACCATAGTAGGAAAAACTACTACTATGGAATTCAATAATGCCTCAGAACTGTTTGGCTTTTCACATTTTTCAAAATATCTTCTTTTGTGTTTAATGGAACAAAGCCATTTACACAGGTCTGGGACAACTTGAGGGTGAATACATTTTGGGTGAACTATCCATTTAAGCAGAGTATAAAAAGCTTATAGGCGATGTCATGAAATTTTAACTTGAAAAATCTCAAAGATGTTTTCCACGCTATTAAAACTCTCAGACCCTAAACAGAACATGAAGGTCTCTCACAGTCGTGGCATTAAGCTCCAAAATCCAATTGAAATTTAATTGAATTCTTCTGTTCCGTCTCCTGGGTGCTGACCTCTGAACACCGTCTACATAATTCAGGATAAAGTTGGCAGTGGTCTGGAGGGTGGGGCTACCTGTGGAGTGCCCCTGTCTCAGGTTGCAACGCTGTCAGCATCTGGCTGTTCCACACAGTAGAGCACACATGTAGAGAGGCTGGCAGACAGGTGACACTGTCTCGGGCTTGAATTTCAGTGCGGTTCGCCTCAGCTGCCCAGTATTCAACACCACTAACCACCTTTCATCTTGGCTAATAGGTCCCACGGGAAAAGCTGTAAGGTGACTGGGCTGATCTGGCTACGTCTATAATCGTGTGCTCCAGAATGCAGAACTGCAACCCTAATGCAATATACAATTACAGAGATGCATACAGACAGCAAATGTATTATTACAAAGCTAAAAATATGAGCATTTATGGTTCCCTTCGATATAAAAAAAAGAAAATTAAATGTGAAAGCCATTAGTCTGCATGATCAAAGACGCCTCAATTGAGGAATTACTAGAATGTCAGGGAAAAAAGACCACATGGTGTAAAGAACACAGCAAAACAATTTGATGTCCCCGTCATAAAAGTCCTATGGTTAAGAACCGAGTGGTTTTCACAATAAGGTAACAAGCATACCACACAGATCACGGCGTATGGTGTTAATTTGCGTAACCTTTAGTGCATGTGGCATCTGACCTGAATCAGCTAGTTATGTCTGACTGTTAAACAGCTTTGACTGTTTTAGGGGGTATTTACACTTCGTGCACTTTTACTGTTCGGCTAGCTATACGATCACGAGTAAATGCCCTTCAAGACACATCCAAGACAGACTGCAATCTGATCACCCAAACCACCTTATAATTGCCACATGCGGCGAAGAGATCGTTCAACAAAGACTCGGTCAGACTTTCAACAGCAAAATATCTCTGTCTGCTATTACCACCAACATAGAAATAAAGCTGCTATATCGGCATACATACTATTTCTGAGACACGTGTACAGTATGTGGTCCAATGTTTACTGTATACCACAAAACAATCCGATCAATCTACACATAAGAGGTGTACATGATGCACTTGATTTGGTTTCAATAACCAGGATATTCAATAACCGTGACATATGATTATTGATATTGTGTTTATTCTAAACATACTGTATGATAATATTGTAAACAATTCAGCACCCATTTAAAGTCTTGCCGTAAGAGCCACAATGGTTACAAACTCTCTCTCTAATCCCTACACTCAAATGTTATTATTGTGATTTGTTGAAAACACAAAATAGAAAAGGAGAAAACACAAAAAAGATGAATTTGACTGATACATTTGTTCATTCAAATAGATATTGTGATAATATCACTACCGTGATTTCTTTTGGCCGTGATAACTGAAACAAAAAACGTGACATTGTAATAGCCCTAGTTCACACTTACAGGTAAAGGATTGAAATGCTGGTCAACGAGGTGATTGTATCCGTAATCGAAGAAGGAATGTCGAAGCACAACATCAATCCCATGAGCTGCAGCGATACCAAGAGTGTTGAGCCACCTAAAGCAAAAATCAACATTCACACAACATGAAGACTGCAACAACAAATCAGTAATATTTACAATCAATAATATTCATAAAATTCATGAAATTCAATAAAATAGTTGACAATGAATATCCTTATGAAATAAGGTCTTTGTGCTTCGAAATGTTTAAAAACAATATTTCTAAAATTGTAAAGGCCACAACGTGGAAGTGAAGACATAGATGTAAATAAAGAGAGTATTCATTGACTACAGTAACATGAGAAATATGTAATGTACATAAAGCCATAGAAAAAAGAACTGTTGAATTAAAAAAAAAAAAAACTTCAGGAATAACAAAGTCACTCAAAAGCAATGTGAAAGACTAAAAGAATGCAAAAACGCATAAGAGTTGTGAAAACAAATCAGACCTGTTCCATCATAAATTAATTTTTATGAATTTAACTGATTCTAACATACAACGTAAAAACATTAGTTTTGTGTTGTTTAAATATGAATATTAACTTTTTTCTTTGCAGTATTCAAGAATATAGCTTTTTTGTTATGTTTTGTTACCAGTTTTTCCCATTTGTATAAACTAAAAATAAATAAACTAAAGCAGCTATATTTTACTTTCAAATAATAAAATAAATGTAGTTTTTATTTCAGCCCTAGACAACATGTAAAAGAAACTCTACTTACAGAAAACCTGCAGCAAAAGTGTCTGACAAGTTATTGGTGCCTCCTGTCCAAGCAGGACCGACTCCACCCAACCACACTCGTTTCTCAGGAGCGTGAGTTTGGACAATCTGCAAATAAAAAAGGAGAAAAATCTTTTATAACATGAGATAGACTGTCAGAAATGAAGTATGGAGTTTAGCAGGTGCAGTCAGAGTTTGGTTGACACTGCAGTTTATTCTAACCATAAATCACCACTTTTTTTCATAATTTTTTGATGAAAATCAAATCTTTATCATCACTCCGCCAAATGTGAAATCAGACAGTTCTTGACATTTCTACGCTCAATATGAATCAGACGGTGCGTGAACGTTCTGTGGCCATGCCGTCTGACAGCATGTAAGTAGATACGAGACTCTGAAGCACAGTGAATATCTCACTGCCGTCTAGCTGCAGGGTCTGAGTCTGGTAATAATAGAACACATGTTGGGCATATTAGACATATTTCATAATAAACCAAGAGCTCTCCTCGCTCATGTTGACACTGGTTCTGATGCTGACATGTTCTGAACTTTTAAGACATGATGGACGCCAGCAAAATCAGTTTTGGGACGAATCTGCAAACTGTCACAACCTCCGGGAGCATGTATGTCGCCGGACCATCGAAAAACACATCCACTGCAGAAGAAGGGTGAATGCATAACACTCTTAAATGCCAAAGAAGACAGTAAAGGGAGTGAAAGAAGCGCAAAATTAATCTTCGACATTCAGATCTGGCACTTGTACTATAACAGTTCGAGTGACATCACATCATGTAATGGGTTCTAACTGTCCCACTGGGCTGGGAGGGAACAAAACCAAAGCGTCTTTTGTTTGATATTTGTGGAAGGCCAGTATCCCCTCTGTTGCTATTCTGGGGAACGCTCAACCAGATGTGTGAGTCTGAGATACATAAAACAGGAGAGCTGTGTATTTATAGATAGGGCCTCTTGAGAAATGTTTTAAATGTTGTGAAACCTGGCATTGCTTATTAGGGGACTGTTCCCAGAGCAGCTGAGGTGAACTTGTAAATCGTAAACCCAATCAAAATCCGAAACCTCCCTTACTGCACCTTGACCTGCCCTCCCTTAACAGCAGGCCACCTATCAGAACGGCGGCTTGTTTGGGTGGTGCAGCTGAGGACAAAGACAAAACCCTTGAGATAACAGAGTTAATGAGCACAAGAGGGACATGCATCTACAACAACAACAACAACAAAACTCCTGATATCTATGAGCACTATAAACAGTTAACTTTCAGTCTGTGTTTGATGTTTCGGTTCTGGATGTTAAGCTCAGTATGCGCAGTAACGTTTGTTTATGTTGTTGCTTTGAAACCGTCTATAAAATCTTACCTTCATCACTTTTATTATCTGCTCAGACAAAGTGTCCAGAAGTCTTGTCTTCATAAAGTCTTCCACTTTGGTCACACGTCTGTCAATGTAGTAACTGCACAGATAAGAGAACAGCGTTGTAAGAACTATGAGATCTAAAGTGGGCTATATGATATAAACAATAATCGAATTTGTTGACTAATAATGTGCCATCTGGTATGAGTAAACATTTTGTAGTACAGTAAAGTTACTTTAATGCGTGAAAAGAAAATCTGTCATCATTTGTTCACCATCATCTCATTCAAATCCTGCATGTGACACATTCTCGTGTGGAACCCAAAAAAGATATTTTGAGAAATGTCTTAGTGGTTTTGTGTCTATACAATGGAAGTCAATGGGGTCAATGATGTTTGGTTACCAGCGTTCTTTAAAATATTTTCTTTTGTGTTCTGCAGAAAAGTCATACAGGTGTGCAAACATTTTTCATTTTTTAGATTTATCCATTTAATGTAAAATGTAGGCTTACAACCAGAGTTAGGTGCATTTTCCTCAGATTTTAGGGATATGTTATGATTAAGGTTTGGAGTTTGGATAGTGTTTTTCCACAGAAACATTGTTCCTGGGTAAACAAACAATGTTTGTTTGAACATTTCTTACACTCGTTTCTAGGAACATTTCTTACTTGGCAAATTCAGTTCAAGCATTTCTGTAACGTGTAGGTGTCTTGTGTTAGTGGATATACAAAATGTACGTGAAGTTCAATAACAGAATGTTTCCTCAAGCAGACGACTTATTGCAGTCGCACTGACTCAATACAGCAAATCAACAACTGATTGCAACAATTCCATCCAACAATAATTTACATGTCGACAACAAAATAATTTCGCCTGAAACAAGGCCCGAGACTGGACAAACATCAAATAAAAACAATTGCCAAAAAGCCAAAAACGATCAATCTTGATGTTGCCAGTACAACATGAAATAACACAATCCACATTTTCACTGCCCACTTCAGTGAACAGAGTTCAAAATATGAATGAAAGGCAATAAAGGTCAGTCTGCAGGTTTACACACAAAATAACTAACAGATCCAGTCTGTGAATCATATTAAGATGTCAAAAAAGACAGTGGTGACATGACGCAGGGTTCTTTCGGTCCAAGAGACAGTGCTGTGAGAGGAATGAAGTAGCCGTGGACCAGCCATCTGGAGGAGGGTGTGGAAAGTGGAAGGAAAGAGGGCCTCAGTGAACCTAACCATTTTTAAGTAATACGTCTGAAGACCTTGACGTATCGGAAGGAATGGTGGTTCTCTGTGGATACTGACCCTCACAATTTATAGTCCCTCTGGGATTAACTGTCAAGGCAACATATCTTCATTATCCTTGGATCTCCAACAGCAGCGAGGAACTCTCCAACTCCCAGCCCTTATATTTAGCTAATGCATCTCCATTTTTTTGATTGTTTTAGGTCGGGTTTGTGAGGTACATTGGCAACGACTCAACAAACCGACTTCTGAATTTAGCATTCGCTCCATAAACAGAAGAGATGTCTAAAAGAGAGAAGGAAAGATGGAAGGACGGAAGAAAAAATAGACGTTCGGCATCTGTTTCGTGGTCTCCTGCAGAACTGAGAAGAAAGGGCCTCCTAATGAAAGACATAAAGAATCAATCAGAGGACAATGTTATTGCTCAGAGGTTACTCTGTTAAAGCTCAAGAGACTCAGTTATGTCTCATTTTAATTGTTGGCACACAGTTGGAGCACAGAGCCATCAAATTATGGCATATGCTCTTAAGAAAAAAAAAAAGGTGCTTCATCATAGCGATGCAATAGAAGAACCATTTTTGGTTCCACAACAACAGGGCTGTCGTTCGTGAACTCTCAGGCCATTTCCCCAAACGCATTCGCACCGGCAAAAGGAACTATTTAGTGGCGTAAGCCGATCAACAGCGACGTCATTTAAGCGTGTCTGTCAAACAACGACAAACAACCAACAACAGAAGTTTGGCCAATCAGCGTTTGCTTACGTCACGGATCGTTCCTGTCCTGCTTGTTTAGGCCCTGCCTCGGAGAAGGAGCTAAGTGTTCCTTCAAAATGGACTAAAAACGAAAATTCTATCCGGTTCCTGCGGTGCAAACACAACAAAAATCAGGTACTTCCGGCAAATCGTCCCAGAACTATGAAATCGTTCCTGCGGAGCGAAACCCTCTTTTCTTACATTTTTATGGGCAATTCATGTGTTATGGATGTGACATAAAACTGCTCAGAGAATATATTTGTTACCAATACACCGAACCATCTTTTTATATTTTACTAAACACTTGTTGGTGTCTAAACATCAGAATAATACGAGTCTATACACAAGTTTTCTGTTTAAAAAAAGGGAAAATAAACAAGCGTTATGAATGTGATAAAAAAGACACAATTTTGGGAGATGACAATCTTTGCAGGATTTCTGTGAATTAAAATGGACAAACCAGATGCAATAATAGACCACAAATGGATGTCTCTTCATAGAACATAAAATAGTAACTTTATTTTAATTTTGGTGGACGTCAAAGGTTTTTAAGCCCGACAAAGACCCTATTGGAAACCCTTATTTTTGACAATGTACCTAACATCTTTCTGGGGAAATAAAATAAATACAGATTTTGCACACCAAAAGGGATGACTAAATAATGCCTGTTTACTTCATGGATTGTACAATTTCAGATTAATATTAAGACAAATAAGCAAGAAAACAGCTTTAAAGGGATAATTCCACCGTTTAACTTCTAAACGCCACAAGAGGCTTTTCACAGAGGTCGTGAAAGATATTATTCCTGGATTCCTCTTTTGCTGTAAAATGATAATTGCATGTCAGGACGTGTGAGAGCATATGGATCGAGTTTGACTGAGTGGGTGGTGTATTTTTCCCAATTCTCCTCTCCGACACCCTTTCCTACTTCCGTTTCCTTTAATTAGGGTTGACCTCTACATTAATGAGTCTATTAATCCCACCTTCTCCGTGTAGACGCAGGGGGGCTGTCTAATTGAGAGAGAAATGCAAACCTGTTTATGCCCTTATAACTTTTAATGACCGCAGCTATTGCAGGCACTTGATAAAACACTTGGAGTTTCTCATTACTGAAATAATTCAAAGCAACTCAACGTGGAACTAATTAAAGCCATTGCGAGCACATCCAGCCGACATTGCTGGGAGATAAAAGAAAGCGCCTATGCGGTAATGAGGTTGTTTTTTACTTTGTGTACAAATCCAAGCAACGTTTGCCACATTGCACTGCTGAGCGAGTCTGAAATGAGACGTTATGAAGCGACTCCTCGACTGACAAAGAACTCAGAAGAAGAATGAGAAAATAAATAGCCCTGCATATTTTCGCTGGAACTTTCTAAACACAGCATCTGTGATTTCTCATGATATCACACAGGAAGTCCTCCTGCTGACCTGCAACTCGCTGCCCTGTTCGTCTCCAGCAGACGGCAGTGATTGCTCGGGTCCGACTGGAGCAAAGCGCACAGCAGAATCTCATCTCAAGACAAACGTGTTGCTTCACCTCCGGCTGACACCTCGAAAGCCAACCGTCAGCTATAGATACAGCCAGCTGTCTACGTTCACAGCCAAACGCTATCTGAAATACTGCATTCAATGTCCAACAAGATGCTCCACTAGAGAGAGCTGTGTTGGAATTAACAGTAAAAAAGACAATTTTGTTTCTTTCATTAAAATAAATGACATGACATTTGGGATTACCTCATTTCCTGTTCTAATGTGTTAAAACAGGCAGTTTTGGCTCAATTCTTTATCATTTCTGGTGTAATAAGAACTTAACATCTCTAATCAGTGTTTGAGATTTTATTGGTTTGGCTTTATTAAATGTATTAATGTCAGATGCTTTTATACAAAGCAACAACAAAAAAAATCTTATGTGCCCTCTCAGACAACAAAATAAGTAACATAATATATACATACACTATATACTGTATGTATGCAAGTCTTTATTATATTATATTGAAAAAAAACTTTCTTTAAGACCTTTTTCTTTTTGCTTACAAATTACAATGAACAAATACTTTATAGTATATAGAGTAGCTACATTAACTATATATATTTATTTAGTATGTAAAATAGTACATTCATTTATTTTAATTTGTATAGGCTATAGATAGTTGACAAATATTTATAATATAAAATAGCAAAGTGAGATTTGTCTTCATTGTTAGATTTATTTCTACATTTTTGTTGTCACAACATAGGACACATGTGCAGTTTATTTGTCAATTACCCATACACGCAAAAATAAATAAGGTCTAAAAAAAGAAACTTTACATAATATAAAAAGGATTTCTATTTTGAAGCTCTAATAAAACATTGCAGACTACAGTAACTGATGCTTTGTATTGAAAATTGTACACCTGCAAAACAAGTGGCAAAAACAACACTGGGCAACAGACCACATCTAGTCAGAGGATATTATCAAATGGGAATATCCCACACTGTCAATGAAACACAGAATAAATACTCCAGAACTAATGTAGACACCTGGATACAGTCAGGGTGGGGCTAGGGAACATGTTAATCAAATAATCTAAAAAACTTTAGTGCACTTCTAATCAAAAACATTTGACCCTCGGATGTAAAGACAATAGCACAATAGCTTTTCAGAATAGAAAGCACACAGTCCTTACCTCTATAAGAAGTTAATAGGTTTGAGAGTTTTGGCAGAAGTGGTAGTTTAAAGATCATTACACAACAGATGATTGCTCTGTAGCCTTAGGACGACAGCTGCTCTAATCCTCTCAAAAACACTCTATTGATTCGTCACAGGTGAGTGTAACTGATCCCACTTATTAAAATTCTTAAGCTACAGTATGTTTAGGATAGCACAGTACCCATATGATTCATACTATGCCTGTATTCAAAGAAATTTAAAAAAAAAACACAGCACATCGCATAGAATACTATAATGTACCATTTAAAAGAAATGGGCTATATAGTTTGTATGCAGTATGTACACAGCCATTCATTCACTAAAATTTGTTACAATGAAAAACAGAGAAACAGAATGAACAGATAGAGATGTTTTTTGTTGATGGTATGTTAAAAATGTTAATTGTGAAACATTCTGCAGATCTTACACCCGCTGTTGACGTCTTTTACAACACTTCTCAGTAATGGTGCTTTAACAAGATTAGGAAAAAGAGCTCAAATTAGAGGCCTGCATGTGTTGGGAGTGTAAATTTACCTTCCAGCACATTATCCCACCTCGCAGGTGTTAGAAATTAGGGTGGAGAAAGCAAAATAGTTGATAAACAACAGAGCAGACAGGCAGACTGAAGGTCTCATTTCTGACCGATAAACTACAGATATGAGTCATTCAGTGACCAATGCGGGATCAGGGGTGATATAATGGTCAATAGCAGTACTGTAGTAAAATGTACTTGCCTTGCCTCTGAAGCAACTTTCAATTTTTATCATCAATCTATTTTCCTATTTCAATCCCTCCCCTTTATTCAACACATAAATGTAGTCTAAAATAAAAAAGTTATAATTTAAAAAGGTAAAATACCTACTGTTGCCAGGTTATTGCATCAACAACAGAACCAGCGTTTTTCATAAACCTGTAAAGAAAAAAAAATTCAGTATCATTAAAAATGACAATGTACAATTGGGAAAACAAAAACTAAGAGACACTGAGCTCTCCACACAGGGTGTCTGTTTACATGTATACATTTTCTTGTAATGACAAACAAACTGCAACCCCCCTTACTCTCCTAAACTCCAAGCTGTCCCATAATTCCCCTCTCTCCTGTTGTCCACTGAGCAGAAACTGCATTTATCATTTCCATCTGAACCGAGACTAGTAGCAGCAAGGGGTGGCGTCTCTTTCCAAAGAAGACCTTTGACAAAGCATTTGTGGTTGTAATACCAAGCATCATTTTTTTCCCAGCCAAAGTTTTGACTGCTCAAAGCTCCGTGAGGATAAGGTCTTTGGAGGAAAAAACTTGAAAGTGCAGAGTACAAATCATACAGAGCAGAGGAACCAATGCCAAAATATCAAAAGCTTAATATGAAAACAACAGATGTCAATGGAAGGTCCTTGTAATGATAGGAATACCAGCATGTGTGTGTTCAGACAGGGGCTGCTGTGAGGCGCTGTTGCCAGAATACGGACGCTCTGGTCAAGAATTGATGGATTTATGTTTGCCTCTGTCACATTAGAACTACAACCAATTAGCAACCACTCACAGAACCTATTACTGTATTAGACGCTTTTGATAAACAGCACAAAACAGAAGGAATAATAAATAATTGTTCACAAATACTGCATACCTTTCAAAAATATAATCTTGCTTTTTTTTACTGTACATTAAAATATAACCCAATTAGAAAAATGTGGTTCTAATACTAAACATCAATGTTAGCGTAATAAGGCCCTAATGAGTTTCTGTCATTAAAATACTGTAAATGTGTTTAAAAGCATACATTAAGATTGGCAATGTGACTGTCATCTAAAGTTAAAGCCCTGAATTACTAGATTTTAATACATTTTCTCATTTAGCAAATGAGAGAGGATTTAACATTTAGTCAGTGATGTTTGGTTCTATTTACCAAAACCACCCCATTCATGTTTATAGGTATTCGTGCATCATTGTGTATTGTACTTTTTTGTTTGTTTGGAATGACACTAAAAATACAATATGAACATAATGAAAGCATCTTAAATCAAAAACATTATCAAATGTAAAGAATTTAATTACGGAATCTTTAAAGGGATAGTTTCCCCAAAAATGAAAATGTCATCATTTACTTATCCTTAAGCTGTTCCAAACCTGTATAAATGAACACAAAGAAAGATATTTGGAAGAATGTTTGTAAGCAAACATCGACAAACTTCTATGGAAGTCTTGTTTGGATTTCTTCAAAATATCTTCTTTCGTGTTCAGTTGAACAAAGAAATGCATACAGGTTTGAAACAACTTGAGAGTGGGTAACTATCCCTTTAAATATCTTAGGATTCCCACATCATATTTCCTATTTTTGAGTCCTTCAAGAATTCCATCAGCAAAAGCTGCTCAGTAAAAAGGCTCAGTTAAAAGACATTTTATTAGTGCCTTTGCAGGAGAGAGTGGGAGGAATAAGCAGCATGCAGGTGGAACATTGTTCGGTCACGTCATTAACAGGATGACACTTTATTTATCTGACGGTGCTTTTCAATGGTGCTACAGGCCCTGGACTAACAGCCCACATGGAGCTGCATAAACATGCCTCGGCTACGAGCTCCTCGGGCAGACGGACACCTCCACACTTTCGTAAACAAAGTGCTTAAGAGAGCTCTAACAAGCCATGTATGGCGAGAAGCCAGGACAACAAGGGTTGTTGATAACAGTGGGTCACATTCAGGCGTGACACAACACGTTTGCAGTGACGAGTAACATGTCCATTACAATCCTGTCTATTTTAACAGTTATTAACCTTAATTTCATGAGGATTTCAATGTCCACATAGCTACCCAGCATGATGCTTTAGAAACCGTATGTAAGTGACATACAATATGTCATATCCAAGAGTTACTCACCCATCTAGCAACAGGATTGCGTTTTTACGCGGACGTCCGATGTTGGGCCCGTAGAGGTTAGCTCGACTGTAGTAACGCACAGACTGGAGCAATGTTTTCAGAAGCGTGTAATCCTGCGCTAGTCGAGAGCTGTTGACCGATCGAGAGGCCATTGTGCGGTAACTGTTTGGCTCTGTGAATAAAAAACAAGTTATGAGATTCTAAATAGTTAAATAAGTATTCATTTATTATGAAAGTTCACCCAATACTAAATATTAAAAAATAAAATGCATAGGCCCGGTTTCATAGACAAGGTTTAAGACTAGTCCCAGTCTAAAATGCTAATCTGAGTTGCCTTACTTATAATAACTTGCAGTGACAAATCTTAAAATATGTCAATGCCATTGATTTGTCACAAGATCCTCACCAGTAATGTTATTTACTAAAGCATTTTTATAAAAGTGACTTAAATATTCTAATTTAACTAAGGCCTAATCCTGTCTTAAACTAAGCCCTGCCTGTGAAACCAGGCCATAATGACATAAAAGATGACTTGGTAATATGGGGAAAAAATATTTTATATATATATAATATATTTATCCATATTTTATAAGCTCTATGACAAAGCATGCTTAAAGGGACAGTTTATTGACAACCATAGTAGGAATAATTACAATGGTAGTCAAAAGTGCCCCAGAACTGTTTGCTTTTCTACATTCTTCAAAATATCTTCTTTCAAAGTAGAAAGCAATTTTTACTATGGTAGACAATGGTGGGCAAGAACTATTTGGTTACAAGAATTCATCCAAATATCTTTCTCTGTGTTCATCGAAACAAAGACATGTACACAGATTTGATACAACACAAAGGTGAGTAAATGATGACAGAATGTTCATTTTTGAGTGAACTGTCCCTTTAACGTAAGAATGGCAGCATGCGCACATGTTTGAAATGACATAAGGATGAGTAAATGTCCGAATTTTTACTTGGGGAATTATTCTTTTATCAGCACTTTAGCAAAACATTTAGTCAGCACTTTGTAAACGATTTAAACAAGGCCATACTTAAAGAGGCTCACACTTGAAATCAAAGTGAGGACATTACAGCATTATAGTGGTGAGTTTTATAAACATTATACACTCCGTGTGTGAGATCGACACAGACACACTGAGCTGGCCAGAACATTACCAGTGCGGTCTAGAAAGTGGCCCGAGGTTAACTTCCGGTCTCTGTTTTTTGATCGTCTAGCTAGTGGCTAATAATATAACTATTTATATTTAATTTAATTTACATTAATATTAATTTATATTAATACTGTATTGTATAATAATTGTATTAAATAAACAATTTGTTAAATGGATCGTGTAACTTTGTCACATTTAAGTTTAACCAAGTAACGGTTCTGCTACTTGTAACCCAAAATAATACTGACTAGACATACTTTTAACATACTTAAATATTTTTTAGCTTGTTTTTAGAAAGAATCTGCAGGGATTCTTTGCGGATGTGGACCAGAAGTTAAGTTTGGGCCACATAAGCGAAAACATGCACTCAGTAACGTTTGTTTATGTTGGTGCATTGAAACAGTCTATATTAATATAATACATCACTATTATTTATTAAAATATAATATTTTAATAAAAGCATATAGTCTTAAAATATGATCTAAAATTGACAGCATTTTATATAAATGTACTTCATGCAAACGTATTTTAAACAAATAGACAATTACAGCAATATAAATTGGTGTAGATTTTTAGAGTGGTTTCGAGTATTTTTATGTTTAAACACCAAGTCACACTAGCTTTCAATAAATTATTTTCTGCCTGACTTGATGAAAACACTCAGCAGGACATTATGTAATAAGTTAATGTTGTTTAATGCTGTTTTGATGTTTATAGAGGGACATTTGATACAAGAGCAACAATGAATGGGGCAATTTGCAGCATGTCTGGTACGGGACAATAGATGAATGAATGCTCAGAGTAGATTACAACGTCACCAGGTGTCCTTTTGGATTCTCCTTTGTGGAGATGTCTCTGCAAATAAGGCCTATTCAACCGGGATTAGTTTTATATGAGAAGGTGGGGTAATGTAATAATTACCAGAGCTTCTCTGTGATTTGAATTCTATCCTATTGGACATGCATTTTTACAGGCGCATTCCAGTGCTGGTAAAAAAAAACGTCCTGAAAAATAATCACAGGTTGTTTTATGTGAACGGACATGCTGTGAATCAACTCTCAGCTGCCCCTGTCCTGCCCGCAAGCTGTGGAAGTGTCACAACTGAACCATGAACAATAAGCATGTATTTGAGCTGAATAATTATTATACCTAGAACGTTGTCAGAGCTTCAAGAAACAGTGTCATATATGTTTAAAACGTTCATGTATTTAATTGCAAATCAATTATTCCGCCTTTGAGGTAATTAAAAGTTGATATTTATAAATGTCAGAAGATTTTTGACGCAGCACAACTGACTACGTGTAAAAAAGATAGATTGTTATTTTTGAATCTGCAGCAGTGAAGACTCACCGTTGCCGAGTTCCCAGGAGATGTTATATTTTTTGCCGGCGCTGTATTTGAGCAGGTTCAGAGCACTGGAGGAGTTCCACGAGTTGTCCGGATTTCTGTGCAGCGCGTTCAGGCCGAAGATCAGATGAAGTCCGGCACAGTCGGCAAAGTTGTACAGTTTGTCTAAAGACCTGGCTGGGAAAAAGCCAGACACAGCTGTAACTTAGATGCTTTCATTCATCAAATGATGTCATATTTACCGGTTAATATTAGTGTTCCATAAAATATCAAAATATTGTAAAAATATTGTGCACAAAAAGGATACAAAAATATTGTGTACTAAACAGTATCATCACACTTTAAGGCAAATTAAATGAATTTTTCAGTTATTTGTTAGTAGTCAATAAGAATTTGTTATTTATTTATCATAAACATAATTTTTTTTATTCATTATTGTACATTTTATTTATCAAGTTTCAGGACTGAAAACTTCATTTTTGTTTATAAAAGTAAGTATGTGCAAAAACACAACGAGACCTTTAAAAAACATGAATGTCAATTTTTAACTCGCATCTTTTAAAAGAAATATGCATACGTTTAACAGAATAAATTTTATATAAATGTAAAAAATATGTAATACTCTTATTCAATGCACAGCACAAACAGAGCAGCTTAAAGAAAGAAAAAAAAACAGAAATGTGTAAAGGAAAGTTTTGAAAATCTGCCGGACGGACTGCCACAAAAATTGTAATTCTGCTTATGGAAAACACTGACTGATGTTTAGAAATCCTATCTGTTAAAAGCAGCGACAATAAACACAAATATTTCACTACCCTTTGACTTCATTTCCTGTGTTTAAAAGGAAGCAGATGAAACTAAGACAAATGTAGAGGGACTTAAATCTTGTCAGTAATGGGACATTCTATGCTAAGAGCCTTTCATATGAAGTGGGTACTTGGTACCCACAGTAATGTGTATGTTTAATGTCAATGTAATGTCAAAACAAAACCGAATTTTACATCAACTGTATATATCTTTTAAAGAAGACACGAGAACAAAGAGGTATAAGCAGGTCCACATGGAATCTGACGCCACAGAAAGCTCCAAAGATTTTAATGCCAATCATTCAGAAAGTTCTGAACATCTCCGGCCTTCTGTGTTTGCTTATTGTATATGTTAGTTAAATTAAGGATCCTTTCAGCTTCAATAACTTTTACTTTTTAATGTGCTTTCAAAATCAGAACACATGTTACTATAGATATTTATGTAAAAAAAAACCTCATTGGGTATCCAAATGTTGCATGCTGTACATTTTTACATAGGCTAACTGTTAAAGATTTTTCACATAACTGTTCAAGTCTTTTATGTGCAGATGTCAAAAAGCAGACCGAATCACAAAATTACAATAAAAGTTGCAGAAAACATTTTTGCTTAAGCATTTTTATAACCTTTATCACAACGTGACCAATTTCAACTTACAACAAGCATACGGTTTTACCCTTTCTATACGTCAACGGTCACACGACTCGTAAAAAGATCCAACGCATAACTAACTTGTGTACCAACTATAAAAGCTGATCTTTAAAATCAGCACTTTCGAGCTTCAAGGAAACATTCCAAATAAAGGCTTGTTAAAATATTGCAATAATGAGGTCAAGATCACGTTTAATTCAAACAAGCAGTCAACACGTCAAAAGACGGATCTTTCATGACTCGTACTTTAAGACATCAAACAAATGCAGTTATATAGACTTGTTTATACATTTAAAGATTTTAAACAGTAAGCATGCCATACTAATAATGCTGACTTAAGATTTTTTTAAACCACCTTGCCATGCAGAGTACTACGGGAGTTCTGCCTGTTATGTGGCCTTTAGCACAGTGAGGTGATTAAAACAGAGCAGTATATCAAAGACAGGTGGATAGAAAGCAGGACTGCACTGTCAGAGCAGAAGGGGAAAAAGATCCAGATGTGGTTTCATTTCTCAGGTAACCCAGAAACTCACTCATCAGACTCAACCAAGCGATCTGTGCTAAATGTGTCAAGGTTGGTAAGTTCACGTCTAGTATGTGGGGATGAAGGGGCAAGTTGTCACATTCTAGTGCAGACAATATTTCTCAGGGTAGGTTTTTTTTGGAAGTCAGATTCTAACAAAAAATCTATTGATTTCTTTTGAATCTATTGATACAGGTAAAACGATTCAATTTGAAGACAATCAAATTATTCACATTTAAAACATTAAATTTGGGCAAATTTACCATACAACGTGTTGATATTTTATCTATGATTTGAACAATGCACCAAGTTATAACACCATGTCCATGCCGGACACACAATTAAAAATTTCCCCCAATAAAAAATACCCCAACCTGGCCTGGTACTAGGCCCCCTGGACTGGGGGGAATCAGATATTCTGGTTGGGCAAGAATTTCTTTCATTGCATGAATAACTTTCACATTTTTCTGGGATTAAACTGATAGATGATTATTTAATAGATAATACAGGTATTTGATAATAAAGGTAATTAATTTTAACTCCTTAATTTGTCAAATTTACATTTTTTTTGGGAGGGGGGCTGAAATTTGCCCATTGAACAGGCCATGCCCCAACCTAAGATTTACAATACCACTGCTAGAAAACACACATTTGTTGCACATTTGGTTGAGTTTAAATTCAAAACCTTATACTTACTGAGATATATGTGACAATTCCCTAATGTGACAACTTGCCCCGGTCTCCCCCATAATACTTTTACATTTGCATTTTTAAACAGTGACAAAGACATTCTCATACTGTAACCTCTCGCACACTGTTACTCCTGTGCAACAGTAGTTTGCATGTCCCTCTAAGGAGTAATTCTCAGTGATAGAACAGCTAGTTTTCCTAAAAGCAGCTAGTTTGATCAGTTCCATGTTGCAGGCCTACAGTAATAAGATAATTAGTGAGCGAGCAGCATCCTGAGTCAAACCCTCCCTAGAGCTCCAGACAGACAAAAACACCAGGGAACTCTGAAGTATTTCCAGAGAAATCCCTTCTTGCGCTCTTTCTTGATCTCGTACCTTCTTTGGCTCGCTCTGTTTTTCTCTTCTACTCTATTTCTCCCTGACCCGACACATAAAAATGTCTTTCATTTCATTTTATGCCACTCATTTTAATATATGCAACAAAAAAATCAAACAAAATTTAGACTAAACTAAGCATTTAATAAAGCACATGGCGTTACCGGATAAAAGATGTTTTTACAGTGCACGGTGAGAAAATTTATATTATACTAATCCCAAAACCCCCAAAACCCCAAAGTCTGGATAATGTAATACAATGTTGACTATAAATGCATGGATGCATTAACAAAATTGGCGTCTTTGATCTCTCTCGGCGTAGACCGTGTGAACTTCTACAACTGCGGAACCCAATGAGTGGGGCTAAATTTCTGGATCCCTCCTCTCCCAGTGTAATGGAAACAGAGAGAGGTCTGGATATTGTCAGGCTAGCTATCTGATCACAGACATAAGACTCCCATAACAAGCTGGACTGCACCAGAGCGCTACGGCTCATTTCTGAGCCAGCTTATTTCCATTTATGCCACGTGATTACCTACAGCAACTATCGGGACATGTACACCCGAATTCCAAAACCGAGTTCAAAGCGCTTCCATAACAGGAAAACATCTCCAAATCTGTGTCCATAAGGCAGGCGGACATTGTTTTCAGGATGGCGGTCGGAAAGTAAACTCGCTCACGTGTTGAACGCTACGCTATACGTGGCCCGTATTCAAAGTAAAAGCAGATTTATTTGCAAAGAATGAACGGCTGGATCGCTTTCATAATCATACGCCACATGTACATTCTGTTCGCATTCCTCACCGTGTAATCAATCGTAATTGCACGCGAGCCCCTCTCGACCAATCCCATTACACGGGACGCAATTACATTAATTACATGGGATGTAATCTTCAGCGTTATATCAAAAGGACAGTGGGGAAGTCATTCCGGCTCACATTTTACCTAAACAAACCAAATCCTAGTCCTACGCTATGAGACGTACGCGCGAGTAAATGATGAATCTGGTTTTAACGTGAAAGGCGCGCCTGATGAAATCAATGTGGTGAAATCGCCATTCGTGCGCCGTGTAAAAAGTGTTACAAATGCCAAACTACTGTTCTGGCTACGGGGAACATTTCGCAATGTGAGGTTTGTTTGTACAGTCGCCAAAGGAAACCAGACAGCACGTTTTAAACAAAACAAAAATTGGAGGATTTTTTATGAAAGTTTGTTCTACGTAAAACAAATGACAAAAGTAATGAATTTATTCGGCAGCTGACGACCACAATCTGTACAGCGTCCCTCCATCACTATGATGCAAAACCCCGGATTTCAATGTTGAAAGAAAGAGAAAGCAACACTTGCCTATGTAAAATGTACAAATATCCATAGCATAACAACAACGCTCTCCAGCTTTCCAGTCGGTGAAAGGTAAGGTACGGTTTAGCCTATTTTAATTCCCAGCTCTCTTTAAAGCAATTTCAAGCAAAGTAATTGTTCAATTGGAGCGGAAAAACAACCACGGCTAATTATGACTAATGACCACAGATGCCGGCGAAATCCTCTGTTTCTGTGGAGAACGGATACCATTCCGAGCCTCCATCAACGCTCATTTCTAGCAAGAGAAAACAACACGTCCCAATGTGCATTAGTTAGAGCTCATTTTTTGTAGCCGTACAATTTTAAATCATTACAACAGCGGCCCCTGTAACCCCCGGTTCATATCATTGTTGGACTAAATGACTAAAACATTAAACAACAAGTAATATCCTGTTAAATCGTAATGAATGGCTTCTAATCTCACTATCCATGCAATTTTTCACTCGCGCCAGGGCCTGCTGTTTTTGGGAAACGCTCGAACCCACCCCGTCGAAGCATTTCAGAGAACCCCGTTTAAACCTGGGGCGTCCCAAAAGTAAGTGCCAGGAAAAGGGGTGAAAATATGGTTTCAATAGTTGCCTGTGGTAGACTGTAGTACACAATGCGCGTCACACAAACCCGAGCGCTGGTGTTTATAAATACAGAATTACATTGCGTCCCGGGTTTGATAGGGCTCGATGCACACTAGAGACCTCTTAGGTCAAACCGCTGTTGTGTTCAAGAAGAATGCAAACTATGAAGGCACCTGTTTTTAATTCCGTATGGCCAGTTTAGACCGCGTGTGCGTGTTTTGCGAATTTTATATTTTAATGGTTGCAGTGCATAAATAAGTGCATGCGTACAGAAGCAGAAGCGTGGTTGCGTTCACGAGCGCATGCATTCACAAGCATGCACGTGTGTGTATATGCTTACGTGTGTGTGTGTGTGTGTGTGTGTGTGTGTGTGTGTGTGTGTGTGTGTGTGTGTGTGTGTGCTTGTGCGTGTGCATGTGTCTGGCCATGTGGTTGGCAGTGAAGGAGAGCAAGAGCTGACTGATATGTTAACATCTCAGAACACACTCTGGTGTATAAACATCCACACACGTTTGTGTACACGAATTAATCTTCCCCTGTGAGGCTGCCTTATGCACGTCCCACATCGCCGGACTTTGATTTCTCGCTAGTGTCAACAGTCCTGAGCTCAGGGCTGATTGGAGCAGCATTTGATGAAGTCAAAGACAAGTCTGAGCGCCAGATTACATCAACCGCTTTAAAACCGACGTCCAAATTCAAACCAAAACCACTTGCGGGGCCAGAGTTCACCACGAGACTGTAGAAGTTTCTAAACATGTCTGTCAAGTATTCCTAATGAAAAGCAATATTGTGACATAAAAATTACAGAGAGATTTGTTCATGTGCATCTCATACATGATCATTCGAGCATGACGCGGATGCAGCATTACTGCTATTTCATTCAACAGCGTTCCAAAATGTCATTATCTGAATGGAGACATGTGAAGAGCTAATGTGAGCATTTAAAGAAACAGTTAATCCATAAATATAAATTCCACCTTCATTTCCATACCCTGTAGGCTATCTGTATAAATGTTGTTGTTCTGATGAACACAGAGAAAGATATTTGGAAGAATGCTTATAACCAACCAGTTCTGGGGCACTTGCTTTATACATTTTTTTGTTCGGTTAAACACAAAAGAAGATATTTTGAAGGATGTAGGACAGCAAACAGTTCTGGGGCACTTTTGACTACCATTGTATCCTTAATATTGTAACGAACATTCTGTAAAAATATAACCTTGATATCTATAATATTGAGTAAGGCCATGACAAAGATTAAAAATATAGTATGGATAGTTTAAAGCAAACTTTAATGCTTGTTATCTCAATTTGATATTGTGATTTTAGCCTGGTTTTCACACACTGGCTCACAAATCATAAAATATGTGACAAATATTGGATGTTAGCCAATACTAACTCAACACTTTATCAGGCTGGCAAAGTGTGTGCCAAAACATCTTTCACTGGCTTTCACCATTTCTTCACATTATTGAGGACTGAACTACTCCTTCACATACCTGCTGGAATTATCCGCCCAAATCTTTATAACCTACTAATGCCGTAATTACACCACGATCATTTTAAAGAGTTAAAGCAGATAAGACGGGTGAGGCTACACTCGAAGCCCCTTGAGCTCTTTTACACCATCTCTTCAAAGGATTTCCAGTCGAAAAACCATCTCGAGCATTAACAGTGACTTTATCCCTGTTTCTGAGCTGTATATGCGCTAGAGGACCCTGTAACATGTTTGTTTTGCTTTGTCAGCTAAGAGTGACAGGTTGTTGCATTAAAAGTCTTTTGGCAGTAAATCATTTCTCCGTCTGGAAATGCAAATGTAGTGTATAGATCTGAGGGGAGAATAAACATGTGTCCAGTTTGTCTGCCTGGTCCTCACAGCTAAACCTCAGGCTGCGAAAAGATGAGCAGACGGATGACCCGATAAGCAAAGCGTGAAGGACACAGAAATTCCCCCGATGGCAAGAAATAATTCGAAACAGCACTTTGGACTCTAAATAAATGTTTTGTGTTATAAACGCATTACTATTTAAGAACATTGTTCATGAAGCAAAGTTGATCTCCTGTCAGAAAGACCCTAATAAAAGTGTTGGTCCATGTATGCAAACCGGCAACTTTCAATTATAAACAAACTTAAAAAATGAATATATATATAGAGTTAAAGACTGCCAATATATACTTAAAATTATTGTAGGTGTCTGTGAATTCACACATAACTTTATGAAATTGTAACATTTATATATAAACTGAACTATGACCGTAATGATTTTAATGATTTTACAATTTTATCGAGTTATGTGTGCATTCCCAGACACCTACAGTCATTTTCAGTCATTCATGCACTGAATCCAACCCACGACTTTGTCATTAAATGCCATGTTTTACCAGTTGAACGACAGCAACTACGTCACTGAAGTCCGCAAGTCAAAACACCAAACCCACCATCCAAGAAAACAAAACCACGTGCACCAGTTTGCATCAATTTTCCAGGATTATTCTTCCATGTACCGCTGACACATCGGAATGATGAGTTACCCTAATGACCCGTATTACTATGATATAATGAGATGAAGCCTCTGAGGGCACTGCTCCATTGGACCAGATTCACTGTCAGAGATGCAGACGTGAAGAGCAGTTAGGTCTCTCCTGTAACTGTGTCTGACAGCCCTGGAATTGACTTCAGTACTGCGTCACATGTTTTCACCAGATGCTGTGTGAAAAGAACAGAGCATTTTTCCAAACATTCACCTCAATAAATACCTTTCAAAGATACAAGCCATCAAACATTAGTCTTGGGTTCCCATAGTACGGCTAGACTTTGACAGTAAATCTTCGAATGGACACATCGCACTTACTTTAGTCAAACGCGTCATGGGGCCTGAAACAGACATCAGCTTCTAGTCCACTATACATCTTGATCCTTAGATTTATATCTCAGTTGTGCATGCAGGCACCTAATAGTGTACTTTTGGATGGACCATGGTCAGATCTGAAATTTCGAGACAAGGGTACCACTGCAGGTGACTTTAATATGATTTTAAAGTGTTAATATGCATCAGATCAATAATGATTACATATTTCATTTATCTATTATTCTTGTATTGTAATAAATAATAAAGAAAGAAAGAATTTGACTGACAGCATTTAATTATGTAGTTTTAAAATGTTTTACTATTATTACAATTATTTTTTAATGGTAATCTATTTAATGGTAAAGCTGCTTTGCAACAATGAAAATTGTTGGCACTATATGAATCAATTTAAATTGATATAATATTTATATAATATTGTTAGCAAGAATTCATTTGGTAACAATAATCGTGTGACCCCTACTATGATCACTAGTGAGATAGTACTGGTGATATTGAGGTTACAATAAAACCCCTGTAACCGGTTGCTAATTTTGCCAATAACATTTAGGTTTATGGGGCAGAAGCACAGCAGACGTGGTGTTTTGGTTGTATGCTGTGCCCACTCAACAGCACCTTCCATCTGCCTTTGCTTAAATCCGTCAGGTCTTGTCACTCAAGTTAAAGTGAAAAAAGACAGAAAGGTTTCGGTTAGTTTCTTCTGACCGGGGGCCATTTAAAAGCACTCCAGTCTCCACTTAAATAAAGTTTGGAACTCATGCCACAGAAAACTTGATTTTACTTTTCCGCCCGTGTTCCCCAGACCAGAGCAAATTTCATTACTTGTTTATGGACTCATAAAATTCCTTGCAGAACGTAGCTTTATTCACACGCGGTTTCATCAAAATGTGCTGAATGTGAGGTAGACAGAGGTATTAGCACTGCTGAAATTTCAGCTACTTTCTAATAAGGTCCTTTGAAATAAAGTATCCCGGCCCAGATGGAACATCGTGTTTTCTGCACTGATCTTGGCAGAAAAACGGTGGGATTGTGTGAAATAGATTTAAACATAGTAAAATTGTTTTGAATCTATAGCTGAAAGACTTATCAGAGTAGCCAAAATATTTCAGAAAGGAACACACGAGAGGCTGTCCAAATTCTGCTGCAGACTTGCAAGTACCGCCCAACCATCACATCATGTGTTTTAAAGACATATTTAAAGACATTTCCTGGTGCATTGAGTTGTATTGCACATGCACATGGATGAGTATTTTAATCATTGTAACCACAATCTCAACAAGATTATCTTATTTACACCAAAGACACCTCATACCGTATATCCAATGCATATTAATGTAATAAAAAGTTAAATATCTGTCAGCGAAAGTTTTCTGAATTTCCAGTCCAACCAGTTGCCAAAGGATTTTTAAATATCTGTACGCCTCTAAAGTCTCTACACAAAAGGATTAACATTTTAGATGCTGTCAAAATGTTTTTAGCTTAAAAGTACAACATTATAAGTACAGAATTCATGTACAGTAATGGCATTATATGAATGCATACATATATGTACAGTAATTGCATTAAATAAATGCATACATATGTACAGTAATTGCATTAAATAAATGTATACATATATGTACAGTAATTGCATTATATGAACGCATACAAATATGTACAATAATTGCACTATATAAATGCATACATATATGTACAGTAATTACATTATATGAATGCATAAATATACTGTATGTACAGTAATTACATTATATGAATGCATACATATATGTACAATAATTGGATTATATGAATGCATGCATATATGTACAGTAATTGCATTATATAAATGCATACAGATATGATAAAAATGCATACATATATGTACAGTAATTGCATTATATAAAGGCGTACATATATGTTCAGTAACCGCATTATATAAATGCATACATATATGTACAGTAATTGCATTATATAAATGCGTACATATATATGTACAGTAACCGCATTATATAAATGCATACATATATGTACAGTAATTGCATTATACAAATGCGTACATATATGTACAGTAACCGCATTATATAAATGCATACATATATGTACAGTAACCGCATTATATAAATGCATACATATATGTACAGTAATTGCATTATATAAATGCATACATATATATGTACAGTAACCGCATTATATAAATGCATACATATATGTACAGTAATTGCATTATATAAATGCGTACATATATGTACAGTAACCGCATTATATAAATGCATACATATATGTACAGTAATTGCATGATATTAATGTTATTCCCTTAAAATCTGCTTTACTGACATCATTAAACAAATCTAAAATGCATTGCCAAAGAACCTTAGCTCACTGCTTTACAGTACAAAGCAATACTATAATATAAACACACACACACACACACACACACACACAATGCCATTTGTGGTTACAGTCTGAGAAGAAATAGATCTGCATTCCACATGTCAATATTCAGGCTTCTGGCAAATTCTCTGGATTTACAAATAAACAAAAAGCTAGACAGGAATGAGAGAGAATTAGTTTAATTCTTGTTCTTTCAACTAAAAATATAATCCACATTTCTAAGAAGGCATTAAACAATGTATAACTTCAATATAATAAAGCTTTTTTCAAACATAAAGAGAAAAAAACTAAATGCTAACTAAATAACTAAATAATTGCTGTTCTGCGCATCAGATTATAGATTTCCAAACATTAGCTTGAAAACATTTTTAGAGGAACACCTTCCCATCTCCCTCATCACAGACTGCCTACAGTACACAAAAATGCTCCAAGGCATTAATGTCTTGTATTCAAGTTGCACGTTTTGCAACTAAGGTTGTGTTTGGTCAACTGCTCCTGTAGTCACAACCATGGCTTAGCTCTCCGTATTAATCTTAAGGAAAAAAAGATCAAATTTACGAACATTTAAAATCAAAATTGACCTCAGCGGGAAGCACCTGAATGATTTATGAGCCCTGACAGGTGTTGCAGAAAAGTACTGACAAAGACAATAAAAATGAATAATACCCTCATCACAGGTGGTCCATTTCTAACTACCTCTTTGCATAATTCACATATCTTTGGGCAGTTTTAATAAATTTCCACAGCAGACCCACTGAGCTTGGTGTGTCTGTTCATCCTGAACAACCCAGGGAAGAGATCAACAGCTGTGCATTTAAAAAATAGTCCAGAAGAAAAGAGAAACTCAATACCCTTTGGAGTGAGACGTTCCTGAGCCACAAATCTCTCCTGCACCTCAAAACTCATCACAGAACACGAAGAGAGAGCCAGAAGCCTCTGATCAGCCAGAATGTGACAACAACAGACTGACATTCACTTGCTTTCATGCACTATGACCTGTATTTGATCAAATTATTGTTACTGGGAGAATATTTTAGACTGTTTTCAAACAGGTTTCCAGATAACTCAATGGTGAAAAACAGTGCAATGATTTGATAGAGCCACAGGTTGAAATTTAGTTACTAAAAGCTTTAAAATAGTCATACGCGCATAAGAAAAATATATTTTAAAATTGAAATCCATAACATTTGCCTCTGTATCTCCATCTCTGTTTGAAACGAAAAATTGCAGGTTACTTTACAGTACATACTTAACAAGGTTAACTAAAACTAAATTATTAAAGTAAATTCAATTTCAGTATTATTTAAAAAACTAAATGAAAATGAGAAGTTACCTCATCAATATACTGAAATTAGTTAAAGGTCCAGTGTGTAGTTTTTTTGGAGGCTCTATTGACAGAAATGCAATATAATATACATAAATATGTGTTCAGATGTGTATAAGACCTTTTGCCATGTTGTTTCTACATTACCCCTAAACGGACAAACTGCTCTACAGAGCGCTTTCGTAAATACGTTTTCTCTTTTGGAAAATAAGCGAAAATGTGACAACATCTTAATCCTCTCACAGCCTCTGTAGTGCTTCGAACAGGAGGGGGAGGGGTGGAGTGAGCGGTTGGTTGCAATTCGCAACCTCACCACTAAGAAATTCCACACAGTGCCCCAAATTTATTTACTAAAAACAAATAAACAGCATTTTAACTTGTATAGCAAAATAAAAATAACCAATAAATAATAAAATGAGAAAGGCACATAATAAAATAGCTAAAAATGGAACTAAAATTACATTAAATGTAAAAATAAAAGCTGATTCAAAATATTAATTAAACTACAATAAAATTAAAGCAAAACTATAATAACTACTTATCTTTATGTGGGTTGCAGTAAAATAATGACAAACTGACAAAAACCCTGACAGCTCAACTATTTTCAAGCAAAACAAGTTACAGACTGCAGCTTTGCCATAAAACCATCACACGCATCTCTCTTAAGCTTGTAAAATCTTAGGCACTTACATTTTCTCACTGAAACAGGCCTTTTAACAAGCCAAACCGCCTACAACAATACACTTTAATGCACATGTAATTCTACTAGAGAAAGTTCAACACAAAGGGCAAATTTGTGGTAAAACCAGATGGTCCTTGGAACATTAAAACTAGTTAAATCAATGTCCAAACAGGCTAGGGGCGCTGAAGCTGCCAGGTAAAATCACCACGGTAATATATAACCAGACTTCTCGTCATCTAACGCCAAGCTGCCACAACAATCACTTCCTTCAGTCCTTGTGATGTCGACTATTAACCAAATCTCCAACAGTGCTAATTCCTTAAAAACAAGTGAATATAATCATGCTCTGGGGAAGGCTCGTGAATATCTACTGACAGCTTAACAGCCAAATTAGGGAAATGCTACACGTCTGCTAGTAATGAAGGACGTATGTTTTGACAGAGCAACTGACGAATCCATTTTGGTGAGCACAACCACAACTGGCTGCTCAATGAAACCAATACATTTGTGCAAAATGCTTCTATTTTGTGTTTTTTGTTCAAATTACACCTACATTTATGCATCTGGCAGATGCTTTTATCCAAAGCAACATACAGCACATTTAAGCCATACCAATCTGCTCAATTGAACCCACAACCTTTGCAATGCTCTGACATTTTAGGTATAAAACCACCTAAATATATGCATAATATTGTAGGTGAATAGATTAAAGAAATATAATTTTTTACATTTTTTTGTATATGGTATGTTTTCTATTTCCTTTTGTTTTCCTTAATGAAAGCATCCAGTCAAACTGGCATGATTTTACAAAGCCAGGATATTTTTTATCCCGACAGTATTCAGGATACAGTATTCTTAATATTTCCTGATAAATTGAAACTGATTCAATTTCTAAACAGTTTTTTAACCAATGTGACCATTTAAGTAAGAGCGTTTTTACAAATGATAGACAAAAGTAAGTCCTGCTCACGCCACACCAATAACGGCCAATGAGATTTAGCAATTTTTACGGTGATTAAAACAAAAGATCGCCGACATGTGCAATTGAATTCTTTATTAATTTGTAATGGTTTCAACATCTGAAACATACAGTATGTGGTGAGAATTCAGATGTCTTTCTGAATCCCAGCTCTTTATTATTTGTTTATCGAGGGGTGTTAAACTACCCACAGCTGCCATGACGCAGTTCTCATGCACAATAAGTGCTATTCTGATGACTCATATAAAGATAACTATCAAATGAATGCATGTAATGAAAAGGAAATTTCACGGACAAAAAGCTTCCTTGTGGGTTAATCAATCGCAGGAAAGGGAACTCCTCTGAAGGATTAACTCGGATTATCATTTGGGATTCGTGTTTACATGGCGAGATCAGGCAAATAACTCAAATGTGTGTCATGTTGTAAAAGCACTAAGGAGACGTAGACTGATGTAATGTGTCTTGTCATTTTACATTTTTCTAGATTTTGAAGTTGAAAGGAACCACAGAAAAACATAAATTGGGTCACCAAACCCAGGAATTTAATAAAATCTTCATTCATGTTGGTGATGTCATAGTGTCACTCCAAGATCATCTTAAACTTCTAAATGTAACATGGCCAATGCAAATATGGTTCGTGAGCTTTGTAAATCATCAATTTATCTTCGCAGTTAGACAAAAAATATAAGAAGAATAAAAAGTAAAGAAAAGATTTGTAAAAGGCATGTATACTTCAAAAAATGCTGGATTGTTTTCAAAGCATGGTTGGGTCAAAAAGAGACAAAACCAATGGCTGGGCCATATTTGACCCAACCGGAGACTGAAACAATCCAGAATTTTGGGCTGAAATCCTAAAATATTATTTAAATTCAACGTACAAATGACTAAAACATTGAAATGGTGACAGTTTAAGACTGTGGGTTGAGCTCTCAGACCTGTAATATTAATTTCTAAAACAAAAACCAGGTTAGTATGAACAGGCAAATGTCAATATTGAAATGAAAACATAAAACTTTAAATAAAAGTCACTTCAAATTAGGGGTGTCACAATATAACGGTATTGTCAATAGCCGTTAAATATTCCAATAAATATTAAAATAAATAAATGCATACTGAGTATACATTTTACTGACGGCATCATTGATTTAAAAAAAAAAAACAAGACATAAATATTATGATAATATTGTTACTGTAAATGTGTTTGGCCACGATAACCACAGAGTGAAAACCTGATATCGTGACGTATAATAAAATATTATATATTGATATCCTACTTCAAATAAAAGTGTTTGACTAATGCACAAATGTAGTGTAGCTATACTTCATGTATTTCCTAACCTGTACGACGCTTTCTTTTATGGAAAATGAAAGAAGAGATCAGGTTAACGTTTGTGACTGACAGTCCCAGTCCCTATTCAGCTATTGTGTTCTAGGAAGGAAGAAAGTCAAAAGCATTTAGAATAACACAGGGGCGTGAATAACAAGGATTTTTTTTATGTGAACTACCTCTTAAATTACGATGCTTTTGGGGAAACAGCTTGTAATTCAAATGTGATTATCGCCTGTGACCGCTCCTACAATGTACTTATTCTTTTGCTGCCTTTGGGAAACAGGGCCCAGATCCGTTTTTAATAAATCAATTTTCACGCTAATATCAATATAAAATTAGATTTGTAAACCCATGTGAGATTTTCAGCTCTATCCAATTACTGTAAAAATGTGTTTTCCTTTAACATTTAGTCACAGTTTATTTTCATTATTTCGCAAATTGTAAATATGCTCCTATTTTTCATGTTTTTACCCACAGATTCGTTTGATGGCTAGTTTATCACTTAATTTGGCAAATTTGAATGCCAGTATATAACGGAGAGTGACTCACGCGGTCTTACAGTTTCCCGTTACATTTACGAGATGTCTAGGGCCCATTCGGTCTTCATAAACTTCTGTTGTGGCACTTTTTATTTTTTGCTGTGGTTTTATGCTCATTTAAATGAATTCGGTCTTGAGTAATGGCCAGCAGTGATGGAAACATTCAGAGGAGTCCGTTACACTTATTAGTGTCTCATATATTTGCAGTTCTGTTTATTCTGGCCTTACTTTTGATATGAGACTGTATTCATGTCATTTTTGCCAGCATTTTTCTCTGATTCTAGGGTTTTTTAGAAGCAGCATGCTTTCTGTGTTTTAATCTACACTGTAAAACATTTTGCTGTAGTTATGCAGCAGTTTGCCAGTAACTTACTGCAGATTTATATTTATCTTATTTATCTTAAAGATAAATGAACATTAAACATTAAGAAGTCTTTATCTTTACAGAAAAAAACTATAAAATAACAGCCTCATGCAAAGCATTCTGGGAACCAGAAATCCTCATCAACCTTTTTCTGTTTCCCCCCCCGATTTTTGGTTCCCAGAAACCACGTTTCACGTGTGCATGAGGCTGTTATTTTATAGTTTTTTTCTGTAAAGATAAAGACTTCTTAATGTTTAATGTTCATTTATCTTTGAACAAACTGTTGCCAATAAATTGGATAAATATAAATCTACAGTAAGTTACTGGCAAACTAACTTACTGTTAGTTTCTACAGAAATTTTTGACAGTGAAAATACATTTACATTTATTCATTTGGCAGACGCTTTTATCCAAAACAGCATAAGTAAAGCAATAAGGATACCTTAAGGAATACTTCACACAAAAGTCCTTTTGAGTAATAAGCTAGTGGCTCAGCAAGACACCACGTTTGTCATTCATGGCGTTCGCCAAAAATGAACGACAGAAGCTGGTAAAAGCAACATCGATTCTTCTGGAGATCATCGTGCGTGTGCATGAAGTTGGCATTTCAACACACTGAAATCCAGAGCAGTTTCGATCTGCTTCATGTCTCAGAGATAGAAAAAAATGAGTGTTGGTCTTTCGCAGGCAGAAACATCTGTCAGAGCCTCAGATCCATCATTAGCACACTATTCTACATGCACTTTCTGTGTTTGTGTTGAGTGCACACATGTGTGTTTTCACTGTTGCTGGGGGAGGGGGAAAAGACTCCAAACCCTTTGAGTCAATTTAAGCACATCCTGACAAGAAAAGAAACGACTGTAGAGAGACCATTTGATGACTAGAAAATAAAAATCTTCCATGCGGTATTCATCAAAATACTCCAGCAATCGTTTCAATGAAGTATGCCCATGACTCTGGAACAAACAGGACAAAAATTCAGCTCTAGGAGCGTAAAGGAAAACCATTCTAAACAAATAACAAAATGAGCATGTTACCTATATTAATAAAGTTTAAAAATGTTATTGCATCCCAACATCCAGACACTATCTGCAGCACAACTGTAAACAAATAACCTGACTGTTCAACGCAATCTCACGACGAAATCATAAGTTTTATACGAGGTGGCTGATTTTGGCTAATTTGTATGAATTCGTACGATCTTAGTCGTATGCTTTAGTGACGTTTGCTTTCGCGTCAGTGCCGTTAGGTGTAGGGACGGGGTTAGGGGTGGACCTTCAGTATTGCTTAATCGTACGTTTTTGTACGACTCACAACATATGAATTCATACGAATTAGCCACCTTGTGAAACTGTTCAAACTGATTTCCTGAACTCTCCTCCTGTTTGTCATTGGATGGGCACAGAGATGGCCCCGCCTCCAAATACACACCATTCATTGGGTCAATGTTGCTGTCCTGGGCTACAGACATGTAGTTAGTGCTGTCAACAATAAGAGGCTAAAGGCTAACTGTCAGTTAATAACCAAACCACCCTAACTGGGCAACTTCCTGTCATTTGTCTAAAAGCCGAAAGGCAAAACGTCCGGAAATAGCTTCAGATATTGCAAACATTTCAATATGTAAGACACTGTCCAAAGACACTGATCCAAGAGGTGCAGTGTGACCTTAGAAAGCACCAAGAAGGATGGAATCAGTTGACACTAAATTCAATGGAGAAATTTCCAGGAACCAACTGTGCTAAGTCATTTAGAAACGTGTACTGCGGATATTTATCATTTTGAATGTCGCCTCGTTCTGAATGATATATGCATCTGTATCAGGGTTATGACTGCATGAGAAAACTAACTGTTAAAATACAATTCTGTTACAAAGTCCAATAAAAATGTGTGCAATAACGCTTATAAACCACTCCATCAGTTTGCTACACAAATTCATTTTCGTAATATGTCGTTTTTGTTCCTGTAATAATAAGAAAACATTTATTAGAGTTGTAGATAATATGATGTATTTAGAGAATAAATGTTTATTATTTATCACTTTGGAACCGTTTTGTAATCAATGGGGTAAGAAAAATGTTTAAAGACTAGAAAATAAGTGTTGACAAAATGCTTTCTTTTATTATTTACTCACACTCATGTCATTTTAAACCTGTAGACTTGATTTCTTCTGCAGAACAGTAACCAAACAACACTGGATGCCATTGACTTCCATTGTATGGACACAAAACCACTGAGATGTTTCACAAAATATCTTCTTTTGTGTTTCACAGAAGACAGTCATATCCAGGGCGGAAACATGACAGAACCTTTAACTATCCCTTAAATTTCTTACATAATTTTGTTCCAACTTCATTTTTCCCAGAGAACAGATTGACCTTAAATGCGCTGTAAGTCACTTTGGGTAACAGCGTCTGCCAAATGCATTAATGTACATTGTTACGAATGTTTAGATATTTGCATAAACAAAACGAACATATCAATTACAAATATGCTTTTCTTCCCAACAATATACTGAATGAAGTCAAGCGACAGGCGTTTCTGAATCTAAAGCGTAGTGGATCTGTAGCAATTTGAAAGCTTCAAGTGCCCTGACCTCGATTTGTCTCAGATGTTTTGCTTTATCTAAACTGGACTAAACTGTAGCGAGTGTAGAGGTGAAAGCTAGCATGACCTTGGGCTTGTCTCTCCGCGGTTTGTTTTAACAGGCAAAGGCCTTTCGCGCCTATTACAGATAGCTCTAATGAAAAAGGGTCAGAAAAGCCGACCTGCGCCGAGTGGAAATGGATGAGGCAGGGCTGCCTTTCTGCAATTCCCCTGCCACCTGCCAGCGTCTGCGCAGGGGGCGTCCTGATTGCTAACAGGCCTGTCTGCTCCTCCACACCCAGGTGCCTTTATTCTCACCAATCCATCATGTACACGACAGAGATTTTGCTACAGCGCACATGCTGAGATTCTGAGAGGAAGAGATTCCCTTCCAAAGTCGGTTTCACCTTCTGTGTGTTTAGTCCTATTTCAGCCGTCGGGTCCAATGCAGATTCGGAAAATATGGGTAAAAGTTACAGCTTTTCACTGGGTTTGGCAACGTAAACATTCTAGTCTATCTGACAGCTAGACTCAACGAACAGCGGTTTAGATATTCTGATCTGATAGCAGGAGAGTTTATATATCAATAATACAAAGAAAATGTGCTGCGTGACCTGCGTTAGAACTCACACGGCGTCCGGCACAAAATTTTGTACAGTCTTTCCACAGTAAATCTGCTTTAAACAAATACATTCTGTCTGGTTGGCTGTACCTGATGGTCGGATTTCAGTCCACAATGAGATTACTGCATAGACTGTAATAATAAAATGATGTTTGTGCAAAAAAAGCAAACCTGTCAAGGAAAAAAAACTCAAAATGTTTCTTAGATCCCCTCATGGTTTTTAGCAGGGTGTTGAACGTGAGCCATTCCAGGGGTGCACAAGAAGAAATCAATTACCAACAACTGCGTCTCGGCAACAGAAATGTTCCATCCAAACAAACAACATTTATATAATACATATTTACCGACTTATGCTCATACAAATGCCAACAAAACACACCACTGACCCGATTCCAAGTTTCGCTCACAAAGCTCTCTGATGTACCCTGCATTCAACAAACTACTCTTTGAGAAACGACACTGAGAGATTTTACAAAGTGTCATTTTCTTAAATCATTGTCAGCTGTTGTTTCTATTGGCCCTTTAGTATAAGTCATCATTCAGCATCATTTTATCCTTGATCTGACACTTTTTGGTACTACAAAGGTCTCTGACAAGCCCTTAGGGAGTTCTGCCTTTCAAACAATTATTTCCCCTAAAATGATCTGAACATTTGGGACAACCTATGTGTGTGGAAGTCTAAAATCTGAAATTAGACACTGGATTTACAAACAGGCAAAGCACAGCTGTAGAAAATGATCAATAAAACCATATGTTTGGCTGGTTGTGCACTGGACCGTCCTATCTCCATCGTTTAAACCCCGGAGCAGCAAAAATAACCACATTTGTTGGCGTACCTGTGGTACATGTGGCAACGAAATAAAGAAACAAATCAGGCCTAAAGTGATGGAACTGATAAATTCAGATCATCATGCCAAGCTGGTCCTGTTCATCTTTCTAAAAAACAGCTTAAATATTAAACTGATCCATAAACACAATCCTTTCAAGAAATATCACATACTACAGAAAATAAACTCATCATCATTAAGTGCATTTCTTATTTTTTTTCAGTAAGCACAAACAAATTGAAATGCAAATTGAAAGCATTTTTTACCGTATTATGCAAAGCTTAGTCTAAGCACTATCTATATCCTCCCCAACCCTCACAGTGCTAGTTCCATATCTGCATGTTGTTGTAATCTCCTACCTGTTAACGTAACATCGCTGTAGATGTCGGACAGCTGTTCTTTCAACAAGACCTGCTGCACCTGAGCCGCTTTCTCGCGCTGCAGTTCCAGCATCATGTCCGGGTGGCTCGCCAGTCTGCAGCCCTTCTGTTTGTCCAGGGCGAAGTCACTGCGTACAATGTCTGCGTGGAAACCAGAGAGATGTCTCTGGAGTCTGCTCGTGTCATACTGTGAGGACAAACCGCACCACTCCGAGAGCAAATGCAACTATGCATGTGGTTTGCATTGTGTTTATGTTACCAGATATTCTACAGTTTCACATGCATAGATAAAAAAAATTAACCAAAAGTTTTCTTTATGCAGACTTTTAATTGACATGCACTAAATCAATCAAATATTTTTAAAAACACTTTTCTGAATATTTCAAACCTAAACCCAGTACCCAATAAATGTTAGTGTTTATTACATTTTCTCAATCTGGAACATATAAAAGACACCTGCCTAACTAAACAATACCAAAACAAACCTCACCATCTTCATAGTTTTTGAGGTAATAGTCCGGTCCAGGCCCTCGAAACTTTGCAAGATTCTTTAAGTTATGAAACTGGAGAAAATCAGTACGTTTGCCCCCAAACCTCAGATATGCTGGAGAGAGTCCCCGAGCCAGAGTAACCAACCTCTTGGAGCTGTGAATACAAAAAGATATAGATCACTTGAAATGACAGACACTATCCTCAGAGGCTGTAAAAGTGCAGTAAAAAGTGCAGATGTTACTTTGGGGAACTATTTGTACAGATCTGACCCCTAAAAATCACTTTTGTCGTTTAGAGGATAGGGATAGAAATGTATGCTGCTTTTTGACTTTTTCAGTTCTAGACAAAAGCTGGTCGTTTTGCATAGACCCAGTGTTTAAAATGTTTTATGAAAATTATCTAATATGTTTCACACACAGTGTTGACATAATTGTAAAGTTAGATTTATCGTTATAATTACAAAACCACCCCTTTATTTTAGAAAACAAACAAACAAACAAACACAAGTGTATATATATTTATGCTCGTTTTATTTTATTTAACATTGCTATATCTTGACTGCAGATGTAGTCATGGCTCGTGCAGTCCAACAATGTCAAAAGCTTATATCAAGGGTCATGATAAAGCGTATTTGCACAACTTTTATTGGTTTTGTTGAGTTTATTTAGACTTGCTTCAATATGTTTGCTTTGCCCACAGTGATCTGGTTGCCTAGACGCGTTTAAATAATTTTTCGGAAACTCACAGCAAGACTAAAGTGCAATAGATTGAATCAAACATGAGTCTGTTTCAGGCCGCAGTTTTTCTCGTTGACTCAAATGAACACCATTTTATTTCACACAGTAAATCCATCCTTCATCGTTTTCTTTTAACCAAATAATTCATATTTTCCTAAACGAAGAAATTGTAGGAAACCATTCAAAGAGAAGCACAGAACGTGCAAACACAATATTAAAATCTTATAAATTGCGCACGGAGCATCATATACAAAATAGCCTAGTTATAGGCTAAATTAATTCATCTAAAAGTATAGGGCCTACTTTGATATAAAAAGTGTTCATTGTTTTGAAATGTTTTATGAAAATCGTAGAATTGCTACAACTGTCATTGTAAATTATCGTTGTGCTGTGTATTGGCCGAACTGACAAGCGCGTTTTGCCATTTAGTGCCAAATGGGATGTTAATTCATAACTAAAGACACCAAGCATGATGTGTTAAGACATATAGCCTAACATAACATTATTTGGATAAAGTGTGAAAAGTAATTTAATGACTGCAAAGGTAAGACATAAATAAACACTTTGGCACAGAATTGAAAAAAAAAACTCGCAAATAATCGAACGTATAACAGAATAATAGCGATAAGAACAGCACTAAAACATCTTCGTTATTATAATTAATAAAATATTGTTTTAAAAATTATTGCCAACATTATCTTTATTATCTCTCTATTTTTGTGCCAACTGTATCTGAAACTTTCTGTAGCTAAACACTATAAATATTATCATTACTAACAATTTGTTGCAAGTTGTTTCCAAATCAAGGCCAAAAATGTTTTCTGTATTTATTCAGTCATACTACCTTCATATACACAATGAAACGAAGGGATGCGGTAAAAATGTGAAGAACAACAATCTGCCATAAGTAAACTACACAAATAGCCTATACTACAACAGACGGCAAATAGCCACGACAGCAGATTTTGGCTTCAAACTTTGATGGGCCATTTAGAAAATTATCTGAATTCGGTTCCCTTCCTGACTGCAAAAATACGTATTCGATGACACAATCGGGACAAACCATCACAACGAAACATATACAGCACCTCTTTGGGGACCACAAAAGACACTTACATTTTCATTCTCCGTGTGGTTTTGTGTATTTTCTCCTCTGGGGGCTGGAACACTCAAATTCACTTCCAGGTCAAGCCCTGGTGCGCAAATTAACACAACCATTCAAATCTGGGCGTATGTTAAGGGTTCGTGCTATAACACGGCAGACAACATTTCTGAAGTCCAAGTTCGCATGTCGAAAATATGATCATGGGCGAACCTCACCCAACACCACATTTGCACTCGGGGAGAAAAAAGTAGTACTTCATTTGGAGCATTGCGCGTCAACTTACATCATAGGCTAAGCGTCTTTACGCGTGAACTAAATGACAAAATTGCGTGAAAATAGTGTTATAATAATAATATCATTAAAACGTTAGACATACGCTTAACGCTAAATGTACGTATACTGATTTAAATAAGGTTTGTTTTACATATATCCAAAGAGCGCAGTCAGTCATATCTTTTGCTCTTATATGAAACTTATTTTCTGAGCATAAGTGATTGATTATGCTTTAAAAAAATCAGATTGTGTATTCAAGAGATGTTAGACAGACAGCTGTATAGGCAAGTATTAGATATCAATATTAGGTGTTTGATAATTACAAATGATCGGACATATTCTATATAGCTAACGATAACTGCGCAGTGTAAAGTAATACGCAGCAACATCACCAAACGCATTTTAATGTCAGGATGCAGAGCAGAGAAAGATCAAACGTGCCATACCTCAAAAAGTCGAGCCAGCCATCCTTTACGATAGATGGATCCAACTGCAACGAGAGGAAATTGTCATTCAAAACTTTCACCGGGCTTCGCGTGTTCACGTCCAGCAAAATTAAAGTTCTCTCCAGAAAGCTCTGTCTTTTCCCTCCGGACACGGGTCTCTTGTAGGCAGCGGAGGAGGAGATGAAAGACTGGAGTATCAGTGCCAACCACAAGGACGAGCCGAACACTAGGCAGAGAAACTGCCTGGGCATCTTCTGTCCTCGAGCGCCGAGAGGAGATCCAGCAGAGATCTCCTTATGAAAACCGATTGAAGAGCACCTGAACCGTATTTATGCCCGTCCGTGAGCCAGGATACGTGTCTGTGGTCAAATTCGCTGCTGTCTCTTTTAGCCCACTGTCTTGCGCTGTTTTGGAGTTAGCTGGGTTAAACTCACGCCCCGGGCAGGGCCAGCCTCCATCACACTGCTGCCACCGCACCGCCCTCTGTAGTAACGCAACAGCTCTTAAAGGTAAGACGACTCTTATTTAACTGAAGGGTCTTTTTGAATAGACTTACTTATGATTTACTGCGTATGCACATTCTGGGAAATAATACGCATCTGCCATATTTCAGGAAACAAGCTGTAATAACATAGCCTACATGACAACGATTATCTTGTTTTGTCAAATAGGCTATTTCAATATGTTTAAAAGACTCTAAAAATAGCCCTTCATGTTTGTTGAAGTAGCCTAGTCATATGGGTAGTAATAAAGAAGCTTAATTTTTTTTTTAAATGCAGTTCAATACCATCCAGTGTCTGTGATTGGCACAGCAAGTAGCAGGATACATATTTTTTCCTCTTGTTTACTTTTACACCCTTGATGTAATAATCGTTTTATGGTTATCTAAGGAGAATAAATACTTGATATATCCGAGTTCTTGCGCATAGATTGACAGATAAACAATGTGCACTTTTAGATAAAAACTGAACAGCCTATAAATTAATTCTAATGCATGTTCACCTACATTTTATACTTGCATGTCGCTTAGGCTAATATGGTTATACGCATATAAAAAAAACTGTTAACTAAAGTGAATATATCTTTTCAAATTATGCGTAATTAAAAGACAAAAGATGAAGATATGAAAGCTCGATTATTGTTTATTACAGTAAATAAAAAATAGTCTATACTACGATAAAACCGTTATACTTATTACTAAAATAATAAGTTTTGCATGAAAATGTTTTCCATCGTTATTCAGATCTGGGTCTTGTGAAAAACAATCATCGTGAGTTATAATTTAGAGGTCACTACATCAAACGAGTCAACAATAAACAGCACGTTCATGAATCATACATGGAGCTATAATTCACCTCGTGAAAATTTCAATAACTTTATTTATGAGTATTCGTTTACAAGTTTTTCTTCCTTTGAATTAGAAAGAAAAAAATTATACAGTAATACAATGAACTTTATAGTTAACTATTGACACATATTTTGTTTAAATATCACATGTCACAAAGCCGAAGTTTTTCTTTATTCCTTCTAATGCCAACTTGTGTATTAAATCGCTGTGTTACAAAAACGAAAATAATGAATTAATGCAACTATTCCATCCTATCAAAATTTAAATTTTATAAGGTTGGTCCACCATTTTGCATTACAAAGGACAATTCTACTTTTTGTGCCACCCTGCCAACCTGTAATTGACATGACATGCTCGTACCCAGACCAGTCACCTAAATCATAACTTTCTGTCTAATAATAGCAAGGTGATTTTTTTCCTCTGTGAACTCAGGCCTAACATTCCGAGCTCCCTGCGACTGTCTAAATCCGCTCCCTGAGAAAACAGAAAATAAAATATAACAGTACCAGCACAGAACAGCGTGCTGCTCGCTACAGCAAATTTTTGGCAGTGAATCTGACAGGGCGCCTCTCTTTAACCTCTGTTTTATGAGAAGATTTATCAGGTTTTACATGGGTACTCTTTTGAAGTGCTTTTTTGACTTTCCAAAACTATTCAATATTCACTGGACCACTGAACATAAATATATCACATAGACTTTACAATCAAAAATGTTCTTTATTTAGGGCTAAAACTTCGTAAGACTTTGTTCGTAAGAATTTGTCAGGATTAATTGTTGCTTTTTCTTAAACAAAAAGAAAAATCCAGCAGGAGGATTAAACATTTCCACAATAATTGTGCACATCGCACTCTCGTTTTAATAAAAAAACTAAATTACTTGCATATATCCAGTTGTGTAAACTAATTGTTTCTTTGACCAAAGTATACCCAAAATATGAAATGAAAGATCTTTTAAAATCCATTAAAAATATATTTCGTTTAATAGTAATTTAGGTTCGTTTACACTTTAAAACACGCATATTTCCATTGTACAAAACACGCATATAAGACTGCACTTTTGTTTTTGGTTTAGATGAATCATATTTATACATATGAATAATTCTTACATATATATATATCTAAAATATATACATAGCCTATATATAGCCTTTTTTAAAAACGTATAAAAAGTATAAAAAAGTATAAAGAATTTATAATAAACTATATGCAGATTAATAGCTAAAGTATAGCCATCCAATAGATTTCTTTATTTTGCATTAATATATTTTGTCATTATTTTGTCATTAATTAATATATTTAATAGAGTATTTTGTCAAAGATCATTAACACGAACCATTAAAAGACAAATATTTACAAAGTGTGTAAAATGTCCACCAACCTGTATCAAGGGCATCTCAAAGAGTTCCAGGAATAAATTTGATAAGTTTGATTTACAAAAGCATCTTATCTAATTTTACTTCAAGTATTCCTCATCTTTAAAACCTAAAAATACAGTGAATGCATGTATTTTTATTTTCCACCAGAGCACGGCATTAATACAGTCATACGTGTGGTTACTAAAAGACTCACAGATGTGCAACAATTCAACTTAATGGACCATCAATAACTTACTGGTCTCATAAGCCGCCAAACTGGCACAGGACTCCGTGTATATCACAAGACAAGTTCATGACTTTACATACTGTGCTTTCTGAATATTGACGATCCTTGGTAATGTGGGACAAAAAAGACTGCACATATTTGTCTCTGATTTACGAGGTGGCAGCAATGATACTTAGCAGACGAACGTGAAACAGCCAAATATCTCAAAATTCTTCTTCATAGTTTTATCTCACTCACAGATGATCAAAAATGCTGTTTCTTTGCATTAGGGGTCACTGCTGGCTTTCTTTCTAGGCCTTGCTCCACAAGTGTTTATGAGACCACAACTTAATGTTTTGCACAACATGTGGCGATGGAAGTTTTTGAACGTTTCGAACTGACCAACAAGACATTCAACATAACGAAAATATTGGGTCTGTGGAGCATGATTCAATAAAAAGTTAATATTTCATTAACAATTATTTAAAATGTTTAACTGTTATAAAGATCAATTTACACGTGTGTTTTGGCGATATGTTATCTCAAAATATATTTAGAGCCACTGGAGAAGCTTCTCTTTATCAGCATGTCTGTAAATATTTAGCCTATTCTAAGCCCACTTCGAAGAAGATGATAACATTTTGCTGAACAATTATAATTACATTTCTCCAGTTAAACCAGTCAAATAAAGCAACATTAATAAAACAACATTACATAGTTCAAAGTTTTTATCATTTAGTGACATTATAGAAGTCGTGACAAATTGTGATCTAGTGTGCCACCTTGTGGTAGAGATTCGTTATGTTCACAGTCCCCTTTCGAGCTGGATGCAAAGTCACGTGCACTGCAAATAATTTCCTTAAAACTAGCTGAGAAAGTATTTGCAAATATGAAACGAATCTAAAAATGAATTCTTCACCATGAGCTCTTTTTGCTCCATCCATGAGTATTAAAGTAGTTTTTTATAGTCTGTAGAACCTTTAAGCGTTTTGGGGATCTTTAAGGTTTTTTAAACAGCAGTCCTCTGGCACAATATATCTTGAAAACAAGCTATTTATGAAGAATTTATATTTAACATATGACTTCTTAAAGATGATGTGAATTTACCTTTTAGGCTTACAAACTGTGAATCGACATGCTGGTGTTTTGGTCAGCACTACAATACTGTACGGAGAACTGCATTTCCTGCTTGCTCCGTACAGTATTGCAGCTTCATCGTTTTCCCACTGCAAGGCGCCATGACGTCATTGCAGTGTCATATTTATTTACACCAGACTCCAGCTGTCAGATTGATCCGTCAAACAGAGCGGACGCGCGTGTCCGTGGGTGTGTATGTGTGTAATCGCCACGTGATTCGGCTCGCCAATGTCCTTCTACAACCCACTCAGCATCATGGCTGCGGATGCTGCGGATGCGTTCCTGCCGCACCGCATCCCTGGACCACATCTCGCGCCCCTGGTCCTCCTTATCATATGCGCTTTTCACACACCGACCCACGGGCTGCTGGGCTTCCGACCGGAGGACACGGGCGGAGATCTGTCCGTGCAGGACGGGCTGCTAAAGGCGACCGAGGGTACGCGCTTCATGTTACGCGTGTACTATGCAGCATCTCCGCAGAGGCTCAACCGGACCGTCAGCGGCGCCGCACCATGGATCGCTTTCATAGAGGAACCGGAACCGGGCAGAGAGGGACAGGTGCATCCCAAACGAAACTTATGCGTGGAAGAGAGCGCCAGGAGTTCGGATATAGAGCTGCTCGGGTCTTTCAAGTCAGCTTCCAGCCAAAACTCTATCCTGGTGGAGCTGCTCGCCAAAGACCTCCGCAGAGGAGATAAAATCAAATATTACTCGATGTGTGCCTTTGATGGAGTGAAGTGGGAACACTACAGGACGAGAGACTTCTGGCTGGTGGTGGTTGAGCGCCCGCCGCGCGCGGACAGATGGATGCAAGGTGGTCTGTCGGTGATGCTGCTCGCGTTATCCGCGCTCTTCAGCGGGCTGGTGATCAGTATGCTCGCGCTAGACCCGGTGGAGCTCAAAGTGCTGCAGAACAGCGGCACAGACAATGAGCAAAAGTACGCGCACAAGATCGAGTCGGTGCGCAAACACGGCAATTACGTTCTGTGCACCTTGGTTCTGTGCAACGTGCTCACCAACACTTTCCTGGTGGTGTGGATGTGTCAAATCCTCGGCCTCACGCCTCTCTCCGCTGCAACGTGCACTTTTCTCATCTTCTTCATTGGAGAGATCCTCCCGCATTCCGTGGCATCCAGACACGGGCTTGCTATTGCATCCAAGACCATATGGCTGACCAAGATGCTGATGCTGGTTACTTTCCCCATCACATATCCCATTAGCAAACTACTAGACAATATGCTGCACCAAGAAATCAGCAACTTTTACACACGTGAGAAGTTACTGGCCATGCTGAGAGTTACCGATCCATATCATGACCTGGTGAAAGAAGAGCTCAACATCATACAGGGAGCTCTGGAGCTCAGGACCAAAACTGTTGAAGATGTTCTGACCCCCCTGAATGACTGCTTCATGCTTGCTTCAGATGCCATACTGGACTTTTACACCATGTCCGATGTGATGCAGAGTGGATACACCCGCATCCCCGTGTTTGAGAATGAAAGATCCAATATTGTCGATATTCTGTTTGTCAAAGATCTGGCATTTGTTGATCCTGATGACTGTACCCCATTGAAAACAATTACCCAGTTTTACAAACACCCTCTGCACTGTGTCTTTAATGACACCAAACTGGACGCAATGCTGGAGCAGTTCAAGAAAGGTAAGCTGTCTGTAGTACTCCAGTTATTTAACTTACATTAAGTGATTCATATTGCATTAAAGAAAAATGTTTAGTCATTAAAAGGATCTAAAATATTGTTAATTCATTCTTCCTCATGTCATTAAAAACTTGTGACTCTTTCTTTTGTGGAACACAAAAGAAGATATTTTGAGAAATGTTTTAGTGGTTTGTGTCAATAATGTGTGGTCACCAATGTTCTTCAAAATATTTTCTTTTGTGTACCGGAGAAAATAGAAAGTTAAACAAGTGTGAAAACTGATAAATGATGACAGAATTTCATTTTTGGGTAAACTTTCATTTATATTCTCCTCCAGTGAAAATAATGCATTGCCATATAGCCATTTTTATTTTTTTAATATTTAATTTTCTATAATGTAATATTTTTATATTATGCCCATATTCAAAATACCAAGTTGAGTCTTCTATCATGCAGTCCTTTTACTTTGAGGATGTGTCAACGTCACCTTTACAACTTCAGCTAACATCTGCAGAGGGGCTGAAATCTGGACTGGAATAATCTGAATGTGTTTCTATGGCAACAGTATTCATTCCATCATCATTACTCAGTGCTCACCACAAGAGCAGGTATTAGCCACTGTGTGCCCAAAGATGAACACAACTTGACACCCCACTAAATGACTAAATTCATGCAGTGACGTGTGTGTTCCAAGACTGCATGCAGTTTTCTGCTGATCCTACTCTGAACATTGTGGTGATATGTTCTGACTCCTGGAATAAAATTCCACTTTGGCCTTTACGACTGCATCACAGCGGCCATTACGTAATAATGTCTTATTAAGATTTACAGCTCTTTCTAAGAAGGAACCGAGTCAAAGCTGCTGAGAGCAGCAGCAGGGCACCGAGTGTCATAATTCTGCCATACCAAAGAGCCGTAATACAGAAACGTGTCAGATTTACCTCGCCCGTAGGGCACAAGATTTAGCGGATTTGACTGCACGGAGGGTACAAAATACACCGTAAACAACGCAAAGGGAGAGTCAAAGATATCAGTTCTTGAACTCCTGTAATCATGCACACAGTTTAAGCAAAATTTTAATTTTAATTTAATTTTTCCTAATATGGTAGTCAATGATGTTCTAGAACTGAAAATAGCTCACATTCTTTCAAATATCTTTCTCTGTGTTTATCAGAACAAAGAAATGTATACACATATGAAATTCACTATCACTTTAAACTTTACAGCCATGGTCACTATAAACATGGTGTAAAAAGTTTAACTTGGGGTCTCTAAGTGCTTGTCTGTACAAAAGCATCATGGCAGATTAGCTGCAGCGGTGACCTTTTGGTCCAATCATGATCTCAGCTTGGTCCCATCAGCACAAAAAGAGCAGAGGGTGAGAGAGACGTGGATCTGCTTCCTCACACTGTGAGCACCCAGGATGTCAATCTTTGAATCTTCTGCCCCCTGTAAACATATTACAGGCCAGATAATGAAATATGCAGGCTCAACCTTTCCCTATCCAGTCACAGAATACGACAGATGCTGAAGAGCAGGTAAAGGTGAGAATGAAGATAATGATCTTCTTTATTTGTTATATCTGTATAAATATCTTTGTGGTAATGAACACAGAGAAAGATATTTGGACGACTGCTTGTAACCAAACAGTTATTGGCCACCCTTGACTACCATAGTAGGAAAAAATGCTTTATACATTTCTTTGTTCTGTTGAACACTAAAGAAGGTATTTTGAAGAATGTATGAAAGCAAACAGTTCTGGGGCACTTTTGACTTTTCCTACTATGGTAGTCAATGGTGGCCAAGAACTATTTGGTTACAAGCATTCTTCCACATATCTTTTTAAATAGCATTTAAGTCATGATCATTTTTCAGCTGATGTAGAATATAAAATGTTACATTGAATAAAACTATCACTTATCTGCAATTTGACACTAATAGAAAGTTCCTCATTCTTAGCACATGAAAAATAGTCAAATCTGTTGATGCATAACATGCAAAAGCATTGTTGTAAAGATTTTTTAGGAACTTTTTATATTTTTTGAATATCTGAAACAAATTCTAATATCATATGTTCATGCTCATGCTAAATCATTTACATAAACATTAGCACCAGGAATACTAAAACGCTTCCCAAATTACAATTCCAAATTGCACTTTAATAGACAATTCTATTCCAAAAAATAATGCAAAAATTAAGTCTTTAAATTTGTACTAATAAATGCTTCAGCCAAAGGTCAAACAACAACATTGCATCCAACATTCAAAAGACCAAATATAAAATGACATTTGTATTTTAGTTCTCTGCAGATCAAGCTTCTAGGTGCTACTAGACTAAAAAGTGTGAAACATTTTCTCCTGCAGTTTTCAGCACCACGCTGTGCCTTATTTAGGGCTTTCTCCCATACTGCTCTGCGAAGCATCACGAGTGGAGACGTGCCAGATTTAAAGAGATCATTTGCTGGCACAGCAGTAGAGGGAATCGCAGGGACATCCGTGTGGGCTCAGAAGCCCCCCGGCTCTGCGTATGCGTGCATGTTATATAATAGTGTAGTGATGTAATGCTGAACATCAGCTCTGAGGTGTATCGTGCTGAGTGCTGCATTGCACTTGTTCTCCCACCGAGTCCTGCAGAATTCTTTACTATTACTAGAGCGTACCGTTACCATGGAGACCACAGTGAGAAAGAGGCTTCCATCCGTCAGCTTCTCTCCATCCAAAGGTTGGGAGGAAGGATTATTTCATTTAATCCTCTCTGCATGAAATGATATTCCAAATCTGGTGATCCGTCTATGATTAATGGGGATATTGGGTTTGGTAGCAGTATCGATCTGGGAATTCAAAGAACAATATTGTTTATAAACAACAGTGATTATAACTTCAGATAGGCTTTAATGAGCACATTTTAATATCATGCATTATGATTATTAATATAATTCTACTATATAGCTATTTTTACAGCTAAGTTTAATAATTATTTTGGAGGATACATTATTTCATAGTACTAGACATTTATTTTAAAAGATGATATCCTCTTTAATAAAACAGTCAGCTTTATTGTCAGAGCTGCAGGGCTTCACAAACACCATTGCATAATCCCTCAGCACTGTTTACATAAGGTCAAATCTGAATCTTTGAACTGTCATATTTAATCTCTTCATGAGCTTTCATTTAAAACGTTCTGTATAGCGTGTGACAGTCATGCAAAGTTCAGCCCCAACAATAATACAAAAGACTTCTCTGCACCACTAGAAGAAACCAAATACACAAGCATCCAAACTGTAAGATAATGAATAAGGCTTCATTTTTTTAAATTTACTTAAGTTATATGACTATTGATTCTAAACACTTTGCCTATTAACTTTATTGATTCATAAATTGATTTAAGAACACTTCAGTTAGTTTAGAATAGACATTTTCTAAGATGCAATAATGATAAAATGAAGACATCAGATTAAATAATCTCAAAGAATGTAAAAGACAAAATAATCAACAGTTTTATAATGTAAAATATAACAAATAATTTTCTGAATTATTACTGGTGGAAATCAACACAATACATCTAAGAAAAGTAAGAGTGAAATTCAGGCCAGTATTAGCAGCCCATTTGAAAGTCCGAAAGTCAAAATAGTGGAAATGAATAACAGGGTTAACCCACCCATAAAGAGAACTGTCAGTCATCTGAAGCGAAATGAATTAAAAATGATCATTTATGTGAGCGGTTCCCAAAATGGGGCATGCAAGGTGACTATTATTTTGTGAAATAACCTGATTGATCCTGTAAGGGATCGTAACATTCTGTACAAAGTTAAAAATGAGATTATAATAGACTATATATACTATTGTAAAATATATCACTTTTTTAAAAATCACACTGGTCAGAATAGCAAATGCCATATGTATTCATGTTTTTGTTCTCTGACACTTTAAAGGGAAATCTCATCTGGCTATCGTGCAAAGGGTTAACAATGAGGGCGAAGGAGATCCGTTCTATGAAGTCATGGGCATCGTCACGCTGGAGGACGTGATCGAGGAAATCATTAAATCTGAGATTGTGGATGAAACTGACCTCTACAGTAAGTGTAATCTTTAATAAACCAATCAGAAGCAAGTACCGGAATGGTCCATTTCTGTATATATGTGTCACTATCTGACTACAAAAAAGCGATTGAGTAAATGCACCATCATTGCCCAAAAAAAAAGTTCATTGAATTAAAGTTTTTTGACAAGATGAGAACCTGCCATTAAAAATCTGATTACAGGCAACACTTTTAACTGTAAAAAAATATTATAAAGCATAAAACAATTCTAAACCCTAAAAGTATGGTCAATACAAGCAAAGATATACAAAATTTCACAATCTTTAATTGAATTATAAAGAAATTGCCTGAAGATCAATACCTGTATAAATGTTTACAGCATTTGGTCTAAACCCCTTTTAGGCAATATTTTACCTCTTCAGCATATTCTTTATTATCTCTGTCACTGCACATCAAAACCTTATTTTCTCGTCTTAAGGGTCAATTTTGAATAAATAAGCTTTCTATTGATATATATTGTTAGGATAGGACAATATTTTGTCGAGATATAACCATTTAAAACTCTGGAAACTCAAAAAAATCATAATATTGAGAAAATCATCTTTAAAGTTGTTAATCGGAGGCGCTGTAGCAGGCCACTGCTCAGAAGAAACAGGTTTGTTTTAACACTCTCCTTTGGCTTACCGCTGTAATGACGTTGTGTAGAATAGATGAACCCGAAAGCTGAAATTTTAAGCTTTACATAGATACCAAACTAAAATGGGTAATTCCCAAAGAGCGGCAGCAGCGAATTAAGTTTGTAGGCGAGTTTCCGGCCATTTTTGTTCATTTTGCTGCATCCACTCACAAAAAAAAAGTTTTGATATATGTACGGTAGGAAACTTACAAAACAATCTTCATGAGCTTGACATGAGCTTGACTTAATATCCTAATGATTTTTGGCATAAAAGAAAAATCTATCATTTTGACCCATACAATGTATTTCTGGCTATTACTACAAATGTTCTTGTGCTACTTAAAACTTGTTATCCAGGGTCACATATGTAAAACTCACAACGTGCTTTGGAAGTGCAGCATCTTTACTGTCATTCTACTGTTGTGTCCTGGCAGCTGATAACCGTACAAAGAGAAGAGTGTCTCACCACGATAGGAAACAGCAAGATTTCTCCATCTTTAAACTGTCAGAGAGTGAAATGAAGATCAAAGTTTCACCACAGCTACTTCTAGCAACACATCGCTTTCTGGCAACAGGTACTCTCAAGACACAAGGAGATTACAGGAAAGAGTGAAACCATTTGCTCAGTGCCCATTTCCTGAGAATGATCATTTCAGACTGTTCAGACAGACAGACTTTTCTGGCTTTCTGGCTCAAATGTCTGTTAATATTCTAATGCACTTCTAAAATTTGGCAACCACAACTTTTTTTATATATATACAAGTTATATATAATAAGTATTATATAAGTGTATATAATAGAATTTATTTTCGGAATTTGTTTGATATATGCATTGTAATCCGTAAATGAATGTTGAATGATCAGAGCTCAGTATTTGAATGTACCATTACTGTGTCTTATTTTCTTCCCTTCTCTCTGTAGAAGTAGAGCCTTTTAAGTCAACACATCTCTCAGAGAAGATCCTCCTGCGATTGATAAAACACCCGAGCGTGGTGCAGGAACTCAAGTTTGATGAGAAAAACAAACGGTCACCAAAGCACTACCTCTACCAGCGCAACAAGCCTGTGGATTATTTCGTCCTCATATTGCAGGTACTGTAAAGTGCATTGGTGCCAAGAACTGTTTCTACAAACAAAGATGGTTTAGATTTAAAAAAGAATATAGCAAGAATGTTTAATAGCGTTTGAGACCACATTCAAAATTAATTTGGGATTAAAAAAAGTAGTGCCATAAAGTTGACACCATGACATACTTATATTAAAGGGGCAATGTGGGGATTTTAGCAGCATCTAGCAGTGAGGTTGCGAATTACAACCAACGACTCACTCCACTTGCAATGGAATTGATATTCGCTCAGTTTTCATTAATGGGAAATTGATTTTAGTCTCAGGAAGTAGGGCAGTAATGCATCATTCATTTCTCTCTAGCTCATATGGTAGACACTAACACTAATAACACCAAGATTGTGTGTTCAATTTCCCAGGACAGTCTGATATAATGCATACCTAGTGTAAGAGGCACTTTAAATTTTGCCCAAATGCAAAAATGTGAATCTCTTTCTGTCTGCAGGGTCGAGTGGAGGTAGAGATTGGAAAAGAGGGATTGAAGTTTGAAAATGGGCCATTCACATACTACGGCTTACCCGCTATCATGACCAGCCTACCCGCAGGTTTGTGCGCGCAGTCTCATGAAATAAATCAACTTTGATATTGCTATGGTAAAATATTAAAAACTGAGAGGCTTGGAGCTTACATGAACCCTCTAGCGCCGCTCTCCTGAGATCATCCAGACAGAGAATCTAAATAAAGCATCTGTGGAATTCTTAAGAGAGTATTCGAGTAATTAAAGCACTCATGTACCCACAAAATGACATTATTATATAAGGATGAAAATGATTATATCAAAGATGGAGCCATTAGTCCTTGTGGAAGAGATTAATTCAAAGTGATTGTGTGTATAATCTAAGTTACTGTAAGTGTTTCTGTGATAAGGGTTTTCTCCGTATTTCTCTGATGAGACCGTAAGAGACACAAAGCAAAGCCACACATGCACACACACACGGACACGACTTCAGCCGCACTAATGAGATCTGACATCTACATGGGCATCTAAAATAAAGGCACAAACAGAGCCTGTGTGTAGCATTCTGCTCAAACAAATCATTTTAATAAGATGTGTCGGTTTAGCTGTTTCTTTGAATTGTATTTGACTCAACTTACGGCAAACATATAAACATTTATGCATTTAGTTTTATCCAAAGTGACTTTTATCAGTATGTATTCCACGTGTTTGAAAACAATAATCTACAAAATAAGCTACAGTGATATTTGTGGCAAAAAATATAACCATATTGCAAAAAATCTTTACAGTCCACAGATCACCGTCCCGTAGCAGCGGCCTCAATCATTCTGATACGACTATACACGGTGGCAGCCTGGGTCAACTGAGTATCAGCGGAGGACCGTATTTACCAGATTATTCTGTTCGCCAGCTCACTGATCTACAGATCATTAAGGTAAATATAAAACTAGACACATTTAGTCAAATCCAGTTCATATATCAACCCAAAATCATAAAACATGAGACAATTAAGCCTGTTTTAGGACCATTTTCCTAAAGTCCAGAAACAACGTTGTTTTATTCATATTTCTCTCTTTTGCTTGAAACACGAAAAATCCTTGTTCGGGCATCCTATTGTGTTTTTACAAAATATAATACACTCTTCAAAATAAAGGTGCTACAAAGATTTTTTGTGATGGCTCCCAAACCTCAAACCATTTCTTCCTTATATATATATATATATATAAACTTTTTAACGACAAAGAACCTTTTATGAACTAGAAAGGTTCTTGAGATGTTAAATGTTCTTTATGGAACCACACCCCAAAATTGTCCTTTTATGGCATTGTGAAACACTATTATTTTGAAGAGGGTGATATCTTATGTAAACGGTGATATAGCTTATGTAAACTTTATGACACTGTATGATTAAAATCTGCTGTTTGATAACATGCTACATGTTCTAATATTGCTCAATATATCACTCAATTTTTCTTCTGTCCAGATCAGTCGTAACCATTACCAGAACGCCCTCACGGCTTCGCGCATGGACATCTCTCCACAAACACCTGACGCTGACAGCCATGCGCCGGGGGAGAGGATGACCATCCCCGAGACGCGTTCCAACAGCATCGCCTTGCCCCTGACAGAACCACGGCCCGGTTTCAATCGATATCACCAGCACAGTCACCTCTACAGACAGCAGGACAGCACCACTACACTAAATGAGAGAAACCGCATCGTTCGTGAGTGCATCGCTTTTTCAATTATAGCTTTAAATGTGACAATAAAACTCATCTGTAGCTAGCTCATGCCCAAAGACTTGTTCTTTTTTTATTATATTTTGGGGCTTTTATTTGAGGGTAAGAGACAGGGTGTGGGATCGGGACATTACCCAGAATGGACTCGAACCCGGGTACCCGTGAGCAAACAGCTCATATGTATGCGTCTAGAGCGCTAACATCTGGGCGTACAGCTCTGACCACCCAAAGACTAAAGTTTTTTTATTAGATTTAGATTCGATTTATGCCCAGATTCAAAGACAAGGCTTAAGACTAGTACGAGACTAAAATGAATGTTTGAGCTGTCGTAACTGAAAATAACTTGCCCTGACTTATCTTAAAATGTATCTGCCATTGTTTTGTCTGAAGATGGACACCAGTAATATTTTTTCCATAAAGTATAGGGTACGCAGGTGGAACACAATATTTTTTGGTGGGATGGGTTTATAATATCTCATGCCAAACATGGCGGCAGTGATTGCATGATCATGTCTGAAGCAAATGTTTAAATGAAAACGAAATATTTCAGATTCAGTGTATACAAATATAACAATATAACAATAACACATCGATGTCATCTTGGTGAAATCTGATGTTTTCATGCTACATGAATTTTGTGATGGAATTAACAGGTTGTTGTTTCTGAGGCTATCCAAGTTTAAAAGCAGACAGATGGCTGAACATTAATATGCTTACCAGTGAGACTAAACAGTTTTACAAAAAAAGTTCAGTTTTGTATATTTGTATTTTTTCTAAACAAAACAAAATCCCATTACTTAACAAAATCAAATTTAACTGCAGTTTAGACAAAAATCTGAACAGTCCAGTTCATGTTCCTAGATATGGCCTGGGCTTTTAGGAGATATAAAACATTTAAGCGCTTAAAGATTCTTTCTCTACCAAGAAACTATACAAATATAGACAACCATAATAGACGAATATATTGAATATTGAGGGACATGATATACATTTTTATTCACCTGAAGTCACAAAAGTAAACAGACAATAGTGCAAAGTTTACTGAAAAGAGAAAGATTTTAAAATCATATCCACGGTTTTTATCAGAAGCATCATTGCTGAATCTTACCTTAGATTTGGCCTTAATCCAAAATAATTCACGGTGATCTCCAGGTGTAGTTATTAATAGGAAATAAAACCTTCACAATTATTTGTTTCTTCATCACTTCTATTCGAAGTGTAAGTTTTCACGTGTATTTTTGCCTGGCTGTGCTGTAATGTAAAACCCAATTAAACAAATTAAAAGCTACAAACGTATTGCCTGTTCTTCTCTTGCGTCAATAACTGACTGCAGCTCTCTGGCTCCCCCTGTAGGAAGTAAGTCAGATGGACAGAAGAGCCCCAGCGACTCCGTGTTCCTGAGGATGGATGACATCCCATACATAAGAGACAATCGGTTGGAGAGAAAGGAAGGAATAGGTGGGTAAATGTAATGATCTTGCTTTTAGATGTCATATTGTAATGGTCATATTGTAATTTTAAGGGATGTTTGATGTTGATGTTTGTCTACATAAAGCCTCAATTTTAAATAAAAGAATGAATTAAAATTAAAAAGAATAAAGAGAATTAAAGTCATACAGGTTCAGAATGACACAAAAATTCAATAATAACAGCAAATGATCATTTCTGGGTGACTGGGTGTTTCTTTAAGGATGTTGGTGGTTGATGGTGGGTGGTGAATGAAGCTCCGCTCTCGAGTAAATGCACCTAAACTTTCAAACATTGGAGTGGCTGTTTGACAGCGAGCGGGATGTTTGACAAACTGCAGAGATAGGAAATGCATAAGCTCTCGTCTCTGTTTATATGACCTATAGAGGAATGTTGACACCAGGCTAGACCCGTCCATTTTAGCTCTGCTTGTTATGACTGGAGGTTAACAGGAATTACTAAATCAAAAATCACTGAATCAGTTTGGATGTTAATGGGAAGAGATGATAACTATTCATTTTCCAGCCCAGTTTATCATGTGATGTTGGCTCGCTGTCATAGTGTGTCCAATCTATTTCAGATACTATTGCCATACCCGTGGAGACAGGCCTGTCTACATCCCATCTCATCAGCTCTCTCTCTCTGGCTGGCTCGGATGAAAACTTGGGGAAAAAACTGCTCCGGAAACTGAGTGTGTATCAGCACACACACACGCACACTTGTTTGGGTATCCTTACGGAAACTTGCCATACATTGCATTGTTTTTAAAATGACCTAAAACTATTAACCACCTAAACATAATCCTTACAGCAACCTTTTTGCATTTGTATATTTTAGGCAACTAATCATTTAATAATCATTTTTCCTCAATATTTAGTCCCCATAAGACCACACACACACTGCTGAGCACATAACCCACTACATTAACCCATGAATCTGACATTCAAATAAGCATTTACAGCGGTGGATCACAACCAATTCTCTAACCAACTCTCGCAACCCCCCTCCATCCCCTCAAAAACACACAAACACTGGCACATCAACATCTTCATGCTTCAGCTGTTTCTTAGCAACTAAGGGATGCTGCAGCCATCATAGACTGTATGTGATGTTGCATATTGATGGATTGAGAGGAATATTAATATAGCCTTGAAGTTTTTCTTAGATTATGTGGGATGTTGATCCAAAAACACATCTTTTCAAAACCCCAGTTGACACAAGTTAGTTGTGCAAACAATATACATAAAAGCAGAATTACAAATGATTTGTTTTCCACTTGTTTTCACTTGACACACATATTGGGGTGAATTCAAAACTGAAAATGTGTATATCTCTTAGGCAACAAAAAAAGAAAGAAGTCCCGTGACGGAGATAAACCTCTGGAAGACAATCCTGAACTTTCCCAGATGAAGACCTAGCACTTAATTCACAGGTTTGCTTTTCTCCCTGTATCTCCTGCATCTCCCACCGATGTGAAATCTTCTCCAGCCTTTCATTGGGTCTTGGGTGAGAGAAAGCACAACCCAGTCTATACAGTCCACCACAACAAATGTAGCATCATGAAACCTTCACCTCACAAACACCTGGAAAAATTTTGACCTGAGGAATATAGTGTTACAACAAGCCTGAAACATCAGGCCTCCAACATGCAGCAGGACACATACTGTATGATCTGATGAGATGCTACAGTACAGACGTAGATGGTTTGTTATGATGTCATCTCCACTCTTACCTTTGACCCAGGCGAAGCCAGCAAGCACAAGTCTGGTGACCTGAAGCCAACCATCTGACCGATGAGGACCGAGCCTCTATTGCGTCATCTTTCAGTAGAATTGTCTTGAATTAATCGACAAATTGCGTTACGTTAATTGCGATTGTTGTTTTACATCATATTAGATGAGAGGTATTCGTCAGGTTGTGCCTGGAAACTAGTTACGAGAATTATTGATATCAAAGCACTTTGAGAAAGATCCAGATCCAAACCTTTTATTTGTTATTCTGTTGAATAGACTTTAGCTGAGCTGTTGACAGAGGCCTATATTAGGTATATACTGTCAGTCATTTTATGTCTCAAAGGAGTAAATATAATATTTTATTTAATATTTCTGCTCGACATCAGAGTCTTGTTTGTAAGATTTTTGCTTTTCTTTTGCACGTTTAATTCTTATGAGAGCACAGGGTATACATTAAGTGACATGGCTTTCTTTTACCTATCGTTTTTAAAATGCATTTATCGTGTCAAGCACATCTGTTTAACAGTAGATTTATTTGTCAAAATAGGACATTTATCAAATCGGCATGCTTTTTTCAAAGAGCAGTATTATTAGAAAAGCATTGTGTTTACTGTGCGATATGTAGACAGTTAGGACACGAGCAAGCCATAACTTGAGTAAACTTGAAAGCATACTAAAATATCACCTCAGACATTGATAAAGCAATATCCAAAACATGCAAGACGACTAGTATTTTGTTTTTCAGACCTTTTTCTAAGCTACGAATGAATCTACTCCCCTAGCAACAAGCTAAAAATATCACCTGCATGTTGCTGTGATTTCTTCCTTAAGATCCAAGTTTCACCCCTCCTGTAAATTGCAGCATTCGTACTCATAACCACCTGAAGATGAGTAAAATATCTGAGCTGCCATTACCGTTTCACTGCCATCACTTTCCCAGCATGCAGGTCATGAAAAATTAACCAATCAGCTCGTCCCTGCCAACGGGTCACGTGATTACATTATGTCAGGCACAGGGGATTGGATGTTTTATGCATGGAAGGCTTTTTTTTATGAGTATGTCAAGTTAATACCTCTCTCTTGCATGCGTGCAGCAGATACCGGTGATATATATAGACTGTTGGGCTTTGGGTTTCAACCTGTGACAAGGGAGACTCAGCCTCCGAGCTGTTTTAGAATCGGTGACCTATGACACAACCAGGGAGTCTAACCAGAAAGCACAAGGACTCGGACTTGAAAACCCCTGGACGTCTGTTTTTCCCGATGATATTTATTACTAGTTAATAGCAATAACAGAGCTGCAGATTATTTATCCCCTTTTATAAAAGTTGCTTTGCATCTTGAGTATCCGAAGTGAACTGGATGTGCCTGCTTGCTTCAGGCCACTTGGACAGTTGCTGTTGTGCAATACTGTGAGCTCAACCCGCTGTATGGAGAGCACATGCTGAGAGAGGGGGGGCGGCACCCTGACGTCACAATACTGCATTGCAGGAAGGAGCATAGCTTGCTGACGTCTGGATCGACCCAAAAACATACTCAGCTGGTGTAAACAGACAAAATCCACTAAAGCCCTTCTCATACACACACACACACACACACACACACTCACACTCTAATGACGTATATACATACGCCTTAAACCGCGGGTATTTGTTAAAAACAAGAAAATCTCTCCAGCACACGCTCTCTGTATGGTGGGTTGGCCTAAGGATAGATGATATATGTTTCTACAGAGTTTACAAAGACTTCTATTTAAGAGCATCTAATGAATTGTGTATGACTTTACAAATAAAACTGATGGTCTCATATAAAGACAAAAATGAATATAACATGATTATGTGTCTTGATGTGGTATTTGAGAATGAAAAGTACCACTACGCTCTCAATAAAATGAAGTTCGAATGAAATATGTTTGTTGCGATAACCTCGACTTGCTTATCTTGAAAAGGTTAGTTCTTGTTTAAACACTGAAGCAATAATAATGATAACAACGGGACACTTTTATGGCACCTAGATATTGGTCTTGTTAAACATCATGCTTTATTAAAAGCAAGCTTTATTATCGACAAAATAATATTCTGCAATTTCATTTCAGTTACAAGAGAAGAGAAAGTTCACCAAGGCCTTACAACTGCTTGGCTATTTCAGGATGATAACCTTTGCTGGCTGTTATTTTGAGGCAGAACACATGTCTTGAATATGCTTATCGTGAAGTGTGTCTTCCGTTCAGAACATGCTGGGCTCAAGGGCGTGTTCTTAATGTATAACGTAAAAAAGCAAGGACAGTTCATATATTCATAATTTATTTCAATGCACTTGTTAAGCATTTTGTTTGTTTGTGCACATAGAGCTTCATAACTTTACAGGTTTGATCTTGCGAGACTAGGCAGGAAAGTGACTGTATTCAATAGACACTGCAGTGCATCAATGAGTCTGATCACATACACAGCAGAGGGACAAGAAACAGCAGATGAAAATACATAGTTGAAATCCGACACAAAAATAAAGTGCAAATCAATGCCTGAGGTCTTCATATCAGAATTCCTAGAGATGAAAAGATTTTCAATCCCTTTCAGTATAATTCACTGCCAAAAATGAAAATTCTGTCATTATTTACTCACCCTCTTGTCATTGCAAACCTATATTGACTTCCTCTCTTCCGCAAAACACAAAAAAGATATTTTGAAGAATGTTTTTAACTGGCACCCATTCACTTGCATTAGTTTTGTGTCTATACAATAGAAGTAAATGGGTGCCGCTGCTGTTTGGTTACCAACTTACTTCAAAATATCTTCTTTTGTGTTCTGCAGAAAAAGAAAGTCATACAGGTTTGAAATAACAAGAGGGTGAGTAAATGATGACAGATTTTTTATTTTTGGGTGAACTAACGGCTCACTAAGCCATCACTTGAGATGAGAAATTAAGTGAACGTACCTTTAAAGTCAAAACGCAAAATTTGATTTCAGGGAAAAATGTTGCTTTCTATAATGTAATGTCAGAACACCAGAGAACATAAATCACGCCAGAATTAACAGTGTTAAAGTTTAATTCCCCTGGTCATTCAAGTTCTTTCGCATATCCGTACACACGTTTAAACGTTTTAAACACTGCATACAGACAAATACATAACACAAACACGCACATTGTCCTTCACTTGTGCTCTCAACACAATTACACCTTCAAAAACATGATTAGAGAAATGGATAAGACAGGGCAAGTTCTGTTTTATCTTTCTAACAGCGCCGACTCGTCAATGTGATAACATTCAGTCACCTATCTGCTTGAAATGGATCTATGGAATAGCACGAATTCTCGAAAACATGATGGAGCTTCCATTGAAATTCTCTTAATACCACAATACCTTCGTGTAGTGCTTATCCTGACAAACGAGCCATGTAAAATGAACACTACAGAGAATATTTAAACATACTCCCTTCTAAAAAACACACGATGGGAATAAGGCGAAAGGAAAACCGGCAAGACTGTGTATAACTTTTCTGCGATCGTTCGACTGCTTTGAGAATAAAAGAGTTAAAACAGGATGTTGAACTTCAAAAGAGAAATGAGACCAGCTGGTGTGTGTGTGTGTCTCTATGGACACACACACACACACACACACACACACACAGGTAGTGTAGCAAAGGTGCTTATTTGACTCTGGTGACGGCCTCATGAATGGACTCGGCCACATAGTCGATGTTTTTGGAGGTGAGGCCACACATGTTGATGCGCCCGCTTGCCATAAGGTAAATGTGCTTTTCTTTGATCATATATTCCACTTGCTTAGCTGTAAAACAAAAACAATTGAAAAATGATTTAGTACATTAATAAGTCAATTTAATCCACTTAAAAACCATCAACCAAAACTAATGTCCTAAACCAACTCGTCTCAAGCCAGATATGAATAGAGATGCAGGAAGAGATATGTTTAAAAGACGGTTCTTACGGTTGAGTCCCGTGAAGCTGAACATGCCAATCTGTTCAGTGATGTGCTCCCATGTTCCTGGAGTTCCTAGAGACTTCAGCTTTTCCTTCAGCTGAGCGCGCATTAACAGCACCCTGTCTGCCATGGTCTTTACATTGTCCTTCCTGTTAAAAAAAACACGTATCGGTGGATCTCATGACAGCTATTCAGAACACGTCTCGCATTAAAATACATGAAATGTGTTTACGTTTACCATTCGGCAAAAAGCTCAGGACTGTTGAGTGTAATGGCGACCAAGCGTGCACCCTGGGACGGAGGGTTGGACCAGGTGATTCGAACAATCTTCTCCATTTGAGACAGGACGTGGTTTAGCTTTTCCTGGTCCTTGGCTAATACAGTCAGATTTCCTACTCTCTCATCTGAGGAAGTCAAACACATACATTAAAAAACATCAAATGTAATATATACTACATAGTTTTGTTGAAGCCACCTACTGTACAGGCCAAAGTTCTTCGAGAACGACTGAGCACAGAACAATTCAAACCCCTGCGACACGAAGTAGCGAACAGCCCATGCGTCCTTATCTAAATTTCCTGAGGCGAAACCCTGATAGGCTGAATCAAAGAAGGCAAAAAGATTCTTCCGCTGGAAAGACAGAAAATTATAGATGAAGTTAGATAACAATGTTTCAATGTAACAATTGAGAGCGATCTTGCATGCAAGTGCAAAAAAATGATAAAACAAAAAAACATTAAAACTGAATTAACATGATCGTTTTATGCCATATGTCTGACTTAATAAAGTTAAGGATGTAAATTACATTTACAAATTACTTTTCAAGACCTTCCAGGATTCTGTTGAACTCAATGACAGTTATGATCAAAAATACTGTTGGCTTTGTGTAGTTATGCATGTTTACTCCACATTTTATAAACAATCAACAGTGCACATTTAGACAAGAGTAGGTAACGTTAGGTTTTGCTAAATTCCTAATGCTTTTGTAGTAGATGGCATACAATTAGCATCCATTTTTGTACCATATTTGACCCTGGATCACAAAACCAGTCTTAAGTAGCACATGAACATTTGTAGTAAAGGCCATGTTTGGGTCAAAATTATAGATTTTTCTTTTATGCCAAAAATCATTAGGATATTAAGTAAAGATCATGTTCCATGAAGATATTTTGTAAATTGCCTACCGTAAATATATCAAAACTTTTGTGAGGGGATGCAGCAAAATTGCTAACAAATGGCTGAAAAGACGCCTACGCCACTCGAGTTTGAAGTCTATGTAAAGCTTATGAAGTTAGATATTAAGCTATCTTCTTTAGCAACTGGTTATTTTTAGCCTCTTACCTTCATGATGTCAGCAATCTGCTTCCATTGGTCCTGGGTGGGATCTGTTCCGGTGGGGTTGTGAGCACAGGCATGCAGGACAAAGATGGAGTGATCCGGAGCGCTCTACCGGAACATTTCAGTACATATTAAACATTTATTTTCAAACTATATTTTACTCATTCCTGTGCTACAATGCCCTGAACAAATGCAACATGATTCTGTGTTAGATGAAACAGAACTACAAAGAAACCTAAGAGAACAATTATGCAAGAATTGCTTCCGAAGCATGTTAGTTGGTGCCAGATACTAGTTCCTATTGTCATCACACATTTACACATCAAAGAGTTTAGATAACTCTTATCAAGAACTGACAAATAAATCAAAGAAAGCTAGTCTTGTTATAGGCAATGAAATCTTAAAGATCGCAGCTAACCTCCAGGTCACCCAGCAAACCAGCCAGATTGAGTCCGCGCTTCTCTGCATCCCAATATTTGTATGGACGGATGTCCTCAAATCCAGCATTAGAGAAAACTGCATTGTGGTTCTCTAAAACAAACCAAAATTGTGTAAAATTTCAAGTATACAGTGTTTTCTGTGTGGTATTATGTCCTGTTCTTACCCCATGTGGGTGCAGACACATAAACTGGAGTTTTTGTGTTATCAGTTCCGTTGTACCAACGGCGAAGAAATTCTGCACCGATCTTCAGAGCGCCGGTACCACCTAAACACTGAACAGCACCTACCTACAATAAAACACAGCAAAAATCTCTCCATCAGAATCATCCTTAAACAGAAAAACACAATTTTGTCACAACCTGTGCGTTACATACAGTATAAGAATCAAACATTCTCCTAAAGTCACTTATTAAAATATATGGAGATTAAGTTACTTAAACAGCATGTCATTTCTAACCCGGTTCTCGCTGATGGCAGGACTGTCAGCTCCCAGAGCGATCTTAGAAGCGCTGGAACGAAATTCTGGCAGGCCAAGGATGGGGAGGTACTCGTGGTTTAAACTATGATCTTCGGCGATAATCTTCTCCACTTTCCTTACCACGGGGAGAACCCAGGGTTGACTATCATCTGTTCTGTAGGCTAAAAAAAAGCAAGAAAACAACGTTTTTTTAAACAAATTCCTTTCTAATCGATATCAGTTACATCATAATAGCTCCTTTTTATCTGGGTCTAATCACGATCTGTGAACTTTTACCAAAGAGCATCACAAAACTGTTTAGTAGATACATTTGTGTGTTGGGAAGGTCGCAAAGGGTGACATTAAAATGTTATACAAATCCTGGGAAAATTCTTTATTAATCCTTTATTGATAACACATTTTTGCTTGTATTGAAACACTATGATGCACACGGGTGACTGAATATATTAAACATTAAATGGACTTATGCAGTGCTTCAAAGTTTAGCATAATCATCAGTCTTTAAAGGACTGGGTTACTCAAGAGGGATTACGACAATGACACCAAAAATGAAAACAGGAAGGAGGCGTTTAAAACGTCCACCCAATCATGACTCAGGAATTTCTGCAGATTTTTCTTCACAGCGTGGCCCAAAACCAGAAGAGCCATGGTGTCTGCAGGGTGCAGGAAAAGCAGAAGATAAAGATAATCCCTGCAGAATCCCCACAGGTCAAGCTCTCTAACACAGATCAGGAATGACTACAAATAACAACTACTCCTACACAATAATACTGTTGACATAACAAAACCTATTCTTCATCTCCGGCTAACGGCATTTTACGTGACTAATCTCCATTAGAAACAACCAGTACTGGAAGAGTAACTTTAACCCCTGACATAGATGTATAACTCTTAAATGAATAGAGACGATTGTCAAGAAACACTAAGCGTCCAGAGGCTTGCACAATCATGGTCTTAAGATCAAAGGGTTGCAGACACAGATATTTACAGCTCCATAAACAGATCTTCGTACATGCATTTTGTATTAAATATATTTGACACACACAGTAAATAAATTTTGGCATTACTAATGTCAATAATTACTAATGACATTATCGGCATAACGTGGCATGTCCTATTTTTGCTTTAATGACAGCATTCACTTAATGTATGAATTCCACTCCGTAATTCATGTTGGTGTGAATTAATTTCAGCAGATATGAGAGATCAATGACCATGACATGGCTTTACTTTAAAAGGACATACATATAATACCCTGCAGAAAAATTAATACAAACCTTTATGGAAATTGTAATGCATTTCATGCTTTTATAATAACTACTGGTGGGATGTTATCTTGCAGATAAGAACCAGTTGTACATCATTTATTCTTACTGAAACGAGGGTTGAATGAGTACAAATATGAATTTTGTGTATTTTTAATGCAGATTTATAATGACATGTAATAGAAACAGATTTTGTATTGTTTTAGCGGGGTAGCTTCACATCAGACCAGTGTGAATGAAGAATGTCGTGTTATTGGTTTTCAAGAAACAGATGATCTGTGATCACGTGCTCGTGGTTACCTTTATCATGCAGAATACTACAAATAACTTATTACATCCAATAAAGAAAACAACGGATTTAAACGCAAAATGTGGGGATTAGATTATGCATGGAGGACGTGCATCTGGGTTTAAAATATGCGTTATGCAGGTAGCTCTCCATACAAACAACGTTATAAATGTGTCTGTGTTTATATAATTCTATAAAGCACATCTCTCACCTCCGACTCCTAGGTTCACCTTGTTAGGACTCTGATCCTCGCGGAAATCCGCTGTCAGTTTAAACACTGCGACAGGGGCAGCCAGTGGGACTTCACCAAATATCGACATGATATTGTATTAATATTTGTGTAAATTTAAGAAAGAGGAGACTGATACGCCGCGTGATGGAGACTGGCTGACTTTAACCTTCAGATGTGAATTTGAGCAATGGAGGACGGGCGTGTCGAAATTACCCAATGGAAAGTATGAGTTAGTGATCGACTCGAAAATGAACCAATCACCTTTTAGTATTGGAAGGTCAGGCCTCTATGTCATCAAGGTACGCGTACGATGACACTGCGGGCACCAATGGAAAAACGAAAAGGTTTGAGTGATGTGCGTTCTGACCAATGATACTGCGGAGTGGGCGGGCTGCGTTTGCTTCAATAGGCAGCTTTGCTTCCATTCACACCCACACAGTTACTGTGGTCCATATGAATCTTGTTTTTGATTGTGAAAACTTATGACTGTTATCTGCTCTTATCAAATGTTTCATAATATCCTGTTTAATGTAATACGATTATAGCAGTAGTCCGTAAACGTGTATTTTGACACTTTTCGATTGTGGCAATTTCTTTACGTGTTTTGGAGGCAAATAAATAATAAAAACATACTATTTTAAAATACTTTTGTATTTTGATACAACCTTATATTAACGTGTTATATCTAAACAAAAATGCTTATTCTGTTGAGACACAGAATAAGTAAAATGTCATGTGCTAGTAAGACCACAAGGTGTCAGTCTAGGCTTTTGATGCTGTCTACTAAGAAAACGCTTATCATGAGCGGTTTTAAAATATCATGGTCATATAAATCAAGGCCCCTGGAGGAAGGAGAGAAACATAAGCTGGTCTTCTAGCAGTGTTTATATCATGAAAGTCTCTAAAGCTATTAGCTCAGGCAAAAAATATGCTCTCATTACTTACCCATCATATATTTTAAAGCTTTGCTAAATCTTTTCACATAGGTAAAATGTGATCATTAATAAAGAAGATTTTAAATCTTAAAGGCTAAAGGGACATTAGGCTATGGGTCAAAAAAACAAAAGATGAATAAAATCTGTTAAAATAGTTTTTATTTTATTTTAGAAATGTTAATAAATGTTAGGAAAATAATTATTTTTATTTTAGAAATGTTAATAAACGTTACGAATTTTATGTAATGTAATAGTTCTATATCATGAAGTGATAGGCTATAAAAATAAAGGGAAAAGACAACAATAATAGCCTATACTTTCCTCACACCTTTGTGGTCTAAACATGTGATAAATGACATAATATAATATTTAAAAATGAATTTTCTCCACTGCCTATTTTTCAAAAGAATTGCCAAACTGAATGCAAATTTATTTTCAACAATGTCACCCTATTAATACATTTTCTTCTTTAGACCTTACTTTTTGATTTATGTTGTGTTTTTGTTGTATAATTTTGAAGAAATGCACTTTAATGTATTTTAAAATAACTCAAATCCAGATTATAAAAAAATCTAGATTAAAAAGATCTTCAGGCTAAAACAAGTTTTAAGCTTAAAGAATCAAAGTTTTGGTTTTCCTTACCTGCTATAGCCTAGTAAAAGAAATGAACCTGAAATAGATATGAAACTGCCGTCATACTCTTGAGTGGTGAGTGACAACAACATCAGATACCTTATCGACCTCAAATCACATACACACAAGTCAAACCTGTATTTCAAGTATGTGAAAGTTTAGTGTGTTGAGAAATGAGCAAATCATTTCTAATTTGTAAAAAAGTGCAATATTGGTGATGCAATTTCTCTGATACTCAACATGCCAATAAAACATGACATCACTTTTGCCGTCCGTGCCAAATAGATATACAGATCATTAAACAAACACGCAGTTCTCGTTTCGCAACTTTCTTTTAGGTAGATCGACCTGTCATAGATCTGTATGCCCCCGCAACCCCCAGGAGATGTGAAGTGGTAACTACTGCACCTGCATCATGACCTCCATCTACCCCATCTTTCAGCTCCATGTAGATGATGTTTGCATTCCTTGCCAGTCAGTAAGGGTAGCTTGCCTGTGTGTTAACTGTCAGCTTTGCAATTATGGGATTTGAAGCTTCCAACACAAAGTTTGTTGGCCTGGGGATACAGAGAGACAGGGGGAGATAGACAGAGAGAGAGAGAGAGAGAGAGAGAGAGAGGAGAGAAATGAAGACCTCAGCAACATATGACACAAGTGCCTCCTGGGAAATCATTTGCTGCTTTGGTACACCATCCAAAGCCAGCTAAAACCATATCAATGAACGTAAACATTCATTAACAACAAACTTTTTGACGTTGCATTTTTGCCTGCGTCACTCAAACGACAACCGTATGACCGTTTCCGATGAAAGAAACAACAAATTTACACATGTCTTGTAGGTAGAACCTGAGACGACTTCCAAACTCCAAAACCAAGCACGGACCATGACGGAAAGTCAGCAACTCGTACCAAACATGTACACAGAGCGACATTCCAGTGCAGGACCTTTCTCGTGTTGCTCACGTGTAACTGCGCCTCTCTTCCACGGGTCAGCGGCCCTTACTGACTGAGGGTCTGTTTGAAACTCCTCGTGGGTTATTTTGTTTTCTGTTGCCAGTTTCGCCCATTCTGTTTGATGGACTACTAGACTGAAAGACCACCATGTTTTCGTCTACTGCGTTATGTGGAATGCGTCTGTGGATGAGACAATACCAAGAGACCTACAGAAAGCAACTAGGTGGAGCTCAGAGAGCAAGCCAGGTTAAATATCATGAGTCATTTTTAAAGAGAAAGATAGAAAGCGATTGTAGGAAAAAAATAGAAAGTATACAATGAAAGACACATTGGTTAGAGATGTAGGCCTACCTTATACTGTAAAAACAGATTTTTCACTTTATTATGGTAAGAAAATGTCAAATTACAAAATAACACAGTAAGTTATCAAGAAAAACGTTTAATTTTCACGTGAAAATATTTTATTTTACTGTATTTTTCTGGCGCCCTGGCTGTCGGAAAATTACTGTTTTTTTTACAGGATTTTTTGTAGTAACACCAAGATCATGGGTTCAGTTCCAACGGGAGCACAACAACTAAAACAAATGCAGTATAAGTGCCTTTGTAAAGTATGTTGCACCTGCATAATTGTAAACGTAAATATCCAGCAACGGACTGTACAGAAACCTAGCGTCTGTAACCGCATATTCAATGGATGGTGGGGGGGTTGTATCTCAGTATGAATAGAAGATGCGTAAGTGCTTTAGGTGCGATTAGTATGTCATTTCTCAAGGAAAAGCAGTAATCCATTTTAGTTTAGTACAGAGAGTACAAGTCACGCCCTATTTAATGAAGGGTGAAACATGTATTTCTATTACTTTCAATTGGCAAAACAAATCTAGATGTTCTTGTCAACATGCTGAACAGATGGATTTTCTTACAGTTGCGACCCCGTCTACTTTTCGATCTGACCGCTTCGAACAATAGGAGGAAGTAACCTCATGTCTACGAGTCTGCTGCTACCAATTGGTTTACATCTTACTGAAAAGAACAAATAAACATAGGCGAAAAGAACCAGGCAAACATCGTTCTAATTCATACTTTACCACAAACATTGTCAGGAGAAACGCAGCTGATCTATGCAGCTGTCTACGATTAGCGTTTATTTACAACTCTAGTCCACAGATTTAGAGCCTTTGTGAGACCTTCAGGATATTGTTGGTTGTAAACATATATATATATAGAAAAACACAACAGCTCTTGTTGTGAAATCAGTTGTATATACAGTTTCACAATTATTCTTGTTTGCTTTAGCAGAACTGACAAATGTTGCACTAATGTGTGATCACACGTGTTTGCGAAGCAGATTTTCCAGAAACCACAATCAATTATGGTCTCAGAGATTATAAAGATATAACCCTTAATGCTTCTGATTATTCAGTAATAAATAGCCGAGGCAGTGAAAGAAATCCAGTGCTATCACAGCGCCTGACAGCTTAGCACCGTGGAATATTGCAAGTTCTTACACGCCTGCTATGAATACTTCTCAGATCTTCTCTTTTCATTCTCCACACCGATAATGTGGCACTGCTGTTTTTCTTCTTGCTGAAAAGCCAACATGTCAAACTTTGCTGTTGTTTTGCAGCAGGTTTGCCAGTAACTTACTGTAGATTTAATTACTTTCCTATTAGTACTGTTTTCAATTTGAGTTCATCTTTACATTAATCAAAATTAAGACACATTGACTTTAGAGATTCAAAATGAGCAATATGAGACTGGTCTCAGCAACACTGCAAAGAATAGTTCCTAAGCAGTTTTGTTTTGTTTTCTAGTAAAAATATTTAAAACTTCTTATAATACATTTACATAACAAGAAAAGTGACCTAAGAAGTCCTGTTTAATAAAAGAAAATAGGACTAGGTAAGTTTATGTTTAAAACAAAATTGTAAATTAAATCTACAGTAAGTTACTGGCAAAACTGCAGCAAAGTTTTACAGTGTATATACGTTCAGGGCAATAAATCACAGCTGCGTCTTTTCGATTTTGATTATCATCATTAATTGGGCAATTCCATGCAAATATCAACCTTTACATGAAAATATAATGTTTTTACCAAAGGTTTTTACTACACAGGACAAATGTCTACATTTGGTGGTTTAAAAGAGAGGTCTCTCTTTAAGTTTTTAAAGCATTTTTAGTGCTTTTCTGGTAAATGCCATTTTTAGGATGGTCACATCCATAACGGTCCATATTCCTCGTGGACACATGAAAATTAAAATAAAGTAACTATTTAATGTTCTATAAGGAGGCATCCCTTCTCCATTTGTTGTGTAGGCTACTATTGCTTCTGGTTTGTGCATTTTAATTCACAGAAATCCTACAAAGTATGCGGTCTCTCAAAAACGGTGTCCTTTTTTTGTCACATCCATAACGCATATTTGTTTCCCTTTTTTTAAATAGAAAACTTGTGCATTACTGATTTTTCTTATATTTAGACTCTATGGACAAAGGTTTAGTAAAATATACTATATAACATCCATAACGTTGGAATTGTTAATCGACAAATAATTCTCTTTAGCAAAAAACAAATTCCCAGGACTGCAATTTTAGAAGCTGTGTATTTCCCAACAGAAAGGAGCACTCGAATCACCGCTGAAAACGCACAAGCAGAAATTAACTTGCTTTTTATTTACAGCTGCGACATTGGATGAATGGGAACTCATGGTTCAGTAGAAACAAATTGTCAGTTTGATGGGAGACGCCACACTGGCTGCGCTGCGTAACACGGGCTCCTCGTTCGCAACATGTTTATCCATGGGAGGTCATGTGGTGTGCATCCACAACCGAACAACATATAAATCTGTATAAAATTAATTGTATTATTGTTTGAATGACAATCTTTGTAAACTGTGCGCATACCAGCGGTCAGATGAACTCGGAGCAACCTTTCCCTTTTATTTTTGCCTCTCTGGCACGGCCCAGGGAATGTTTAGACAAAAAAAGAGGAAATCTAGCCTTTCACATCCCACTTTTAAATGGTAGCTTCGTGTAGCAACGCTGTATCTTAATCACCCCTGTCTGTTGTAACCGAGACGACCAGAATATTTAGGTTACAGCCTTCCTCTCGGCCCACATTACCCACGGCATAGGTCACACAGATTACGGGCTAAACGCTCAGCGACTCGCTCACATGTATACAAACACACACCTGCAGGGTTTAAGGCCATGGAGGAAAATACAGCTGTCTAATTTATTAGTCCCAGGAGGGGGGAGCAAGCACTGTGGATTTCTTCTGGCCTGACTTCCGTCATGGGGCTTCCAGACCAGACCTCCCTAACTCAAAGCGCTGGTGTGACAGGGAATGTCTGGTGTTGCAGCGCAGGCCCCCCGTCTCCTCCTTTCCTCCCCGTCTGAAGCAGAAACAGAGAAGGCTATCAGTCATACGGCTGGGTCAGATGCACAATAGTGCCGGCGAGGTCTCAAGGCCTGGCACGGCGCACGGTTTAAAACCAGGAGCTGATAAGACTCACCTTCCGGGACCTAACAGGATCTGCATCTCCTCAGATATAAGTTCTGTATATGTTGAAGGTTTTCTGGGCGCGCTGAGAACCGCGTGAGGAAACTTCATCCTAGGGGCTGTCGCTGCCGGGTTACCTGCGGAGAGAATGGAGTTCTGTGATGCTGTGGCCATAATTATATTTATATAGCACCTGAAACATATTCCTATTAGGCTTCATTCATAAACATTGTGTGAGAAAGAAAAACCAGGATCATAATTCACAAACAGTGTGTGTGAACGAAAAACCAGGGAAACCCCTTTTCAGTTCATAGAACAGATGAAGAGTTATTAGTTACATGTTCTGTCACTCAATCTTTTCTCATAGACAACGAATATGATCCTAAACAGCGTCCGGCGTTCATGTGTCAGTGTGCTTGAGTTTGCACAGAATGCTGTAATGTAAATGCGTATTGGATGATCAGAAGAGACGCAGACCGTGACCCATTTCTTGTCTTGTGCAGTTATAACGCAGTCAGTGTCCAGATGAAGATGATCTATTGGCCTCTCCCTCCCTCTGCTGACCGCCTCACTGTCATGGTGCTAAGGCCTGGGTTTTGTTAGGTCCAGGAAACAGGCTCTTCCTTTACATAAACATAGACTAAAATCTTTTTCTTTTTTTTAGGACTGGCATCGGCACGCAATCATTTTAGTTTCTTAGTATTTGGGGATACTGCAAAGAAACTGGGGCTATAAATAACGATTGTTATACCGTGCGTCCATTCAATGCGTAATTATGCTAAAATACATATCTAAAACAATACAATGCTTAGTCACAAGTTACGTAGCCTATAAGTGTATAAGGAAAATGGCTGTGTTTTCAAACGGGTTCTGATTTACCCCCCTGAATCGACCGATGTTGGGAATAAAATGTAATCCATTTCTTACAGAAACATAGGCTACTAAAATTAATTTGGTTGAATCTAAAAAGTAAATGGAAAATAGAAATCATAACAAAAAAATCATAACAAAAAAAATGAAAATGAAAATACTAAAGTCTTACAGGGTAAGGGACCAAAAATAAACACGCTAAATCTTACACGAGTGTAATCTGAAGTTAATGAAAAAAATGTTTATCATTAAGTAAATGTCTTAAGAGTCGTCTCATGTATTAAGATTATAGAGACAGATAATAAGACAGATAATAGAATATAATAGATAGAGAATAGATAGAATAGAGATCAAAATATAATATAATATAATATAATATAATATAATATAATATAATATAATATAATATAATATAATATAATATAATAGCCTAAATTGGTTTACACGAAATTATTTTAAGCTTTGAGACGTCAAAAAAGTAAATTTAACTGTTAAAGGCTTAAAAACGCATTCAGTCAATGCGTTCGCATTTTCCTGTAGCCTATTTTGTTTGCCTTTAATAGTTTTTTATTTTGATATTAACTTTGAATCCGTTAATAATTTTCTAATTAAAAAGCTTTTTTCTGTTTTCTTGCAGTTCACGGTTGTCTAAATGTTTTCCAAACCGACACAGAAAAATTGCGTGTGTAATTGATTTGTAAAATCCCTAATCCTTTTGGACAATTTATTTTTAACTTTCTCCTGCCCTTTACGAGCTACGATAACAACTACCCGTTGCGTCTCTACATGCAGCAGCGATGTTAAGCGAGCGGAAGTGTAAATGTATTATTATTTTCTGTCGTTGATATCATCAAAATGTCAATACATCAGGATACTGGAGATCTTAGGAGAGTCCTGTGCAGACATGCGCCCTTCACGGTCAGCTTGGCTTCATGCTTGACTGAGACTCCTCATCCTAATGGTGCTATTAACCAGACAAAACACTCACACACTTTAGTCGTGTGTGGGGCAAAGATCACCACTGATCAGATAAAAACACGCGACCGTCCAAATTCTGTAGTCGGACATTCGGCTATCCACAGCTCTCCGGCTGAAACTACCCTGGGCCTGTACTTTAAAATTGATTCAATTCATCCTCTGCTTCTGTGCATTAAATGATAATTGTAAATTATGGTTATTTAGCACAGCATTCAGAATCATATTTCAGTGAAAACTAGGAGTTTAACCACTTTGTCATTTTGTCAGCACACATGGAAGCATCATGATCTATGGAAACCGTGACTCAAACCGATAAGTGGTGCAGATAAAAAGGTGGTAGTCTAAGCTTTTCATTAACCTGCAATAAATCACACCAAAACAACATTCGTACTCGGTCAAGCCCACTTTCTGTGTGAATCAACCAATAATTTACTACGATAACAGCATGTACAATATGGCCTACTCCACAATGTCCAACAACAGAGATATGGTATCAGTGTAAAATCCTCATTGTAATTAACCAAAGCCACGATTACTGGTCAAATTCCAACAAATACCGTGAAAATGATGTACCTTGCTATTCTCCCCTTACGAGAAAATCTAGAACCCATCCACTCCGACTTTCCTTCTGAGCCATTAGTCTTGGGACTGGAGGACACAAAGCTGATCTAACAGCACTGTTGATGGCTAACGGATGAGATAATCTCGTCTCTCTTTCCTTTTCTTTTACCTTCTTCTCTGTCTCTGACAGGCTTTTGTCTCTGGCGCCGGAGCAGGAGCCCAGAGAGACACCGTTGCGCATCATTGCGCTCTCAAACAGGTTTCCTGCGCGCCCACCTCACAAATAAGTGATCGATACCTGAGACGAAATACAGGAAAAGTAAATTAACATTAAAATAAAAAATGACAGAATATTTTTTGACGGTAGGCTACTGTTGTTTCTGGTGGGCCTTCGAATTTAATTTGGTTAACTGCAAAGTAGTGAAATCTCTCACTTTTGTAAAAGAAAATAACCAATTGGTTACATTAGTGGTGTTTTTGGACAAATATAAGGAACAATATAAAAAAACACGTTATTCATAAAATTGTTTAAATAAGTAGGTTAATCGATGCAACGACAAAAAAAATACCAAGACGAATAAAAGTTTAATGCTATTTCTACCTACATGCGTGTAAAGTGATCAAGACGCAAAGATTACAATTATATTAGCTGTGTATTTAGCATGAATCGAATTTTAAGAAAAGTAAAAGTCAAAATTTGAACGAGTGTCAGCCATAAATCTCATTTTAATAACACTCTTGCTTTTAAATATCGTCTCGTCACCTATAGAAAGTAAGTTAGATTAAAATACATTTTTATTTTTTTGGAAAGAAATAAAATAATTTAAACCTCTCATACACGCAATCGCACATCTACGACACCATTTGTCTCCTTTACGCACACAAACAAATGCACAAAGATATGTTGAAATTGTCTTGCTATAATTTACAAATGACTGCAGCTGTTTTTACTCCAGTTTGACTGTCTAATAGCAGATACAGCACGTGTGTGGTGCAGGTCAGCTTTAAATGGGATAATAGCACGAGCAGGGTTAAGCGTCCACTCTTGTGAAATCTCACAGGCAAAACTATTAACGACCAAACGCAAAAATGCTTCTATAGTAGTAAAGAAAAGCATGTAATGTAATGTAATCGTATATGCATATTACAAACATTTCAATTGTTTATTGGGCTGCATTAAACACCCCTAAACGTAACATGAATCATTTAAAACGATGCAGACTTTGTGTCCTTAAATATTTATTTTTGGGTTAGCGTACATTATAAATATAAAGGCCTAAATAAATGTTCCTAAAGGTTCTGTGTGGGCTGTATGTTTTATAAAAAAAACTGAACATCCACAGAACATTTCTTTTGCACAAATGTATCTTTGTAGTGGGAAATAGCTTTCAGATTTAAAAAAAGAAATGATTCTTTAGAGATCTAAAAATGTTTCTTTTGTGGCATTGCTATTAAGAACCTCTTATATCACTTTTACATTTAAGAGTATATTGTTTCCATGATTCCACAGAATTATACAGATCAGTATTACGAATTTCAATAGTTTGGAATAACACCATTGAGAAAGTAGGGGTATAATATTCAGGGTTGTTGGTATGAAGTTGCATGCGTTTCCTCTGTGGATTGTGGGAAGGCTCGTACATCCCGCCCCGGTAACGTGACATCACCGTGCAGAAGAACTGCCTTGTGCTGCCGGAGTCCAAGAAAAACACACAACAGTTTCACACCGACGAGTGGCGGTTCTCACCTCTCTCCATGCAAATCCGCCAGCCATGACAAAATGGGAGATTAATCGACACATTTAGGTATGTTTACATGAAATTGTTGATTATCTAAACAATTGTTCAACAAGGCTTAGTGTCAGAGGCTGCCAGTTGAATCAGGAATAATATTATAGATGTAATTCAACAGCGCCTGATGATGCTTCCGAGCCCGGTTACATCAACGCCGTTTTCTGTGAAGGATATACTAAAATTGGAACAGCAATCTCGCCAGTCTCACCTTCAGTCTCTGCATCAAGCGCAATACCACGCACAGCTTCCTCCGGAACCGCAGGAGAGATTTCAGGCACCATCGTCCAGTTTTCTCGGAGGTGGAGACAGTCCCGGCTTTTCAGACGGCGAGGACAAGATGTCTTTTCTGAACTCCTTCTCCATGCAGGATAGCTTAGTGGAGAGCAGCCTTTCACCTCCCATGTTTGTCCATCCGGCACTGGGACACGTCGACACCAAACTTGAAGATGAACTTGAGGACCATGAAACGAGTGGGTGATTTATATTCTGTTTTAAAACTTGGCAACTGACGGGTATTGAATATCAGTCAGAAAAAGAAAGAACTACAACAGAAGGCGAAAGAAAAAAATCACAATTTTATATATAACCTAAATGTTAGTATTATATTATGAAATTAAATATACATACAAGCAATATAGAACAAACTACTTAATGTAGGCCTAATGTTAAAATGTAATTTGAATTGTCTTGACAGACCAAAACGCAGGTTTTTAAGGACCTTGCAAACTCTAATATCCTAATAACTAATATATAAAATTCTATATGGTGTGTGATATTATAACGGCTTTGAAACATTTGTATAAAGGCCTATTCAGGCTCACCGCACGTAACGCACAGTGATTTGTTATCATGCATGCAAATGCTTCTGTTAATAAGTGAGAGCCGATGTAGTAAGTCCTTTTGTCTTCTGTGTGTATTGTGTTTGGGTTAATAGAAAGCTGCGGTGCCATCATGAGGTCTCCGGAGTGTGAGGCTGACGCGCACTCGGACACGGAGCGAGCGCAACGGCAGAGGACGCGACGCAAGCCGCGGGTTCTCTTCAGCCAGGCGCAGGTCTTCGAGCTGGAGAGGCGCTTTAAGCAGCAGCGATATTTATCGGCGCCCGAGAGAGAACACTTGGCCAGTACCCTGAAACTGACATCGACGCAGGTCAAAATTTGGTTTCAAAACCGTAGATATAAATGCAAGCGACAGCGTCAAGACAAAACACTGGAAATGGCAGGACACCACCATCCGCCGCCACCCAGGAGAGTGGCGGTGCCCGTGCTGGTCCGGGATGGCAAACCGTGTTTAACGGGATCACAGAGTTACAACGCCACGTACGCTGTGAACCCTGGTCCGTACAGTTATAATGGTTATTCGTCTTACAATAACGCAGCGTACACAAACCCTTACAGCTGTACGTATCCCAGCCTTCCGCCACTTCCGACCAACACATCTACCAATGCATTGATGAGTATGAGTCTGAACAACCTCGGAACATATTCCCAACCCCAGACATCACAAGGGACGCCCGTGTCGGCCTGCCAAGGGACTTTGCAGGGTATCCGCGCGTGGTAGAGACATTACAACCCTCCCCACTGTAGCCTACATAAATGACAGCTTGATAATACTAAAAGACAGTTACCCATGTTTATAGGCCTATAACTTTTATCACTCAGAAGATGTGCAGGGATACGCTGTATAGTCTACCGTTTCAGTATATAAACTTCTGTGAATTTCTTATAGCAACCTTTTCAAGATGGCTGAACGAATAAATTCTGCAAATCAACACATTAAGGCCAGTTTACGGCACCATTATCTCAGGATAATGCCAACCATCAGTTTCATTTACTACAAATGCAACGTGTGCTAGACCACATTTTTGGACATGAATTTTTATGTGGATCTGACTTTTTGACTGGCACCATGGCATTAATACATTTGCTTTCTCCGTTATTGCACTTGGTGATGAACATTTATAGGAGTGTTACGGAAATTGACAATGATGTGTGTTTTTATGCAAATCTATCTTGCAAAAATAAAAACAGTAAACTTTATTTTAAACCATCATGCTAAAATATTTCGAAACCTTTAAATACACGAGTCTACACGAAAACATGTTCCCAAATACAGAACAACAAATTGCTCTTTAAAATGAACAGTTAGTATAAATCGATGACTTTCAAATAAAAATAGCGGCTGGTATGAATCGCCACATACTAACATTTGTATGAATAAGGCCTGTTTAATTCATTTGAGCACTTCGAATCCACGATGTTGCTTTGAAGCATAAAATCATGACGACATAAATTGTCTTTGCAACACTTTGCTTTTTCTTAACTGTTAAAGATATAACAAAAGAGGTTTTATACTTGAAAATTATTTTTAATTATTATACAGTCTTTGTATTCTTAAAACTATTTAGTTTTTTGACAAACAGACCTTACAGAAATACACAAATCTTTGGTCTTGCTCCCCAAAACACCAATTAATTATAGCTTATTTTGTTCACTCTAATAGAATATAATTGTAATACATTTTTCGTGTCTTATTTTTCAAACCCAATTCAGAGTTTTTATTAACTTTTGTCACTACTAAAAAATGAATATATATTCAAGAGTTAAATCATTTTTACAAGAAGGCTAATAATAATATTTATTAGGCCTGCTATTATTATGTTTAAATTTAGTCAAAAAATACAGTCAAAATATCAAAATGACGATATTACATTACAAAAAGACATACCTGCAGCAGTTTAAACTGAACAGACGTTTCTGTGCTCAAATATATATGTATATATATATATGCTCAAGTAGTTAGTCTGCATAAATATTGAATATTGCTATAGGCTCTATAAATGCAATGTCCCAATGATCCACATCCAATCATATTATAAACACATTGCAAGCGTCTATCTGGGACGTCTTCGTCAATCTATCCGAGCAATAAACCTTGTTTAACGGGACTATAATTATTATTATTTTCTAAATGTAGTAATAGGCTGTTTAATAACATTCAACGCAACATTTGGTTATGTGTTTATTTTAGTTTTTCGTGGAGAAAAACTGGGGTACTGGAAAATGTTGGGCTTTCATTTAGCACCTTTAAAACTGACAGCTCCAGATGCATTTTTTTTTTTTTGCTTACAGCGATATTGGTTTGGGAAAACAACACAAAAACAGCTAACTTTGAGGAAACGATCACTTGACCATGGAATTGAATAAATAGGCAGGATTACAATTTGCGTAAAATTGAACTTAAAATATTTTACATATCAATAGCCTAAAGGAAAATTAATTGCAACAAAAATCTTATTTTTTTAAGAAACCTCAAATTAAGAATTATATAGATTTTTGGGTAGCTCATTAAAGTTTTTCGATTTCAGTTGCTAGCTAATTTCCATTGGTTTTATAGTTTGGTGATCTCATAATAATAAACGCAATGCTTCGTTGGGCATAAAAACTCTTGCGAAATTGTTTTATTGGTCCGTGGACTATCTTTTAGGCTATTACGCACCGGCGGCCTCTCGTTCATCCTTCAGTCCAGTCTCCGTTCCCAGCGCTCACATTCTTATAATGAAGATTAATAGAAAAGTAAACACACAGTCATCGGGGTTTGTCTTTACTAATAGCAAGGGATGAACAGCTCCCCTCGCCACCGTAAGGCCAGTTGGACATACCTGCTGTCAGAGTAAGTGCCCCAGACACCTCAATGTAAATACTGATGGCGACAGGGCGGCGATGCCTCAGGACCCGCTGCTGGACTACAGAGATATGAATCTATACAGAGTGCTGGACTGCAAAGATACAAAGATGTGAATCTATAGAGAGGATTTCTGCTCGGCTATCAGGAGAGGGTGTGGCTGGTTTCTCTAAACAGTGTCATGCGCCGTACTCAGATTTCCTCAGTTCTAGGCCTATTTATCTATTACAAATAATCTAAAAATGAATTCAAATATTATGTTTGAAATGTTACAAATGTTAACAAGTAACACAAATAATTGTACGTCAGGATTATTGGAGAAATGTATGGACTGGTTATCTGCAGAGAGATAAAAAGGAAGGAAAAGTAAGAGTGTGAACAGAAGAATTGTTTTAACAGTGCACGGGTCAAAGCTATAAGGCCAATGGATGCAGCTTCTGAATTGCCAATGCAGCAAAAACTGTGGACGACAAAGAAATAAAGTGATCGTTTTACATTTTTAAGTTAAAGTCAAATTGATGGTGCAAATATAGGCTACAGCAAAATAAAACACATTTCCGCTAGCCTAAACATACGAGGACGATATGATATTGCGGAAAACACCGCCAGTCTAGGCACAGGTGCACGCGTACAAAGCATAAATCACAGCATTTGTATGATGTTTGACTATGCACGCATAAACTATTGTCATGTCACTCCTCTCAAACAACACAAGTGTGCAACCTGAACTTCAAACTTTGCAAGACCTAGCAAGTAAAGCGTTACTGGACTCACTAATCATGCTGATATTATCACAATCTCCCACTCTAAATACCATGTCTTAAAAATAATACAAATAATCCACGATGGTTTAGTGCCAAAGCTTTAAGAGTTATCATACATGTAATTTATACCGTCAGGACCTTTCCACTGGCAGTCAGATGGCGAGCGTCCCCTGGTGGTCACATTACGCTTTATCTCCCGTCAAAACATCCTGTGCTAAATCTGTTTATTTCTCCCAGGATTGCGAGAGTAGGGTTTTGTGGTTTCTGACTCAAGCTTTCAGATCATTCATAAACTGAAAGGTTTAAATATTTATAGAAAATATAAACAATCAAAATTAAAGTTTAGCGCATCGCATTTGACATTCAATGATTTTTCTGTCTTGCATGTGCAAATGACCTGGTGAACTTTTTGTTTTGTTTGTTCAGCGTGAAATAACATAACACTTCCTATATCCCAATATGGTGGCATGACTACCTCACCATAAACAACAGCAGGGTAATGTTATTTGGTTGATGGAAGGCTAAACTAAGGAAGAACCACTTACAAAATGTTGGCCAGTTTTTAGCACACGCGCAATTCATTTTAAAGTGAAGATTTTTCAAGAGTTTCATTCACATGAAACATGGAATGAATCTGTTAATCATTAAAACAAATATGTTTTGGCATTTGCTTTGTGAATGTAGCACTAATTCACAAATAAGGTGCATTTTTCTCAACATATAATTGGGTTGAAAGTAACAGCAACGTTCTTTAAAGCAATGCCATAAAAAAATCATTTTTGGTTCCCCAAAGACCCATGTAGTCAGATGTCTGAAAGAGAAATCTATGAACACTGAATTGAAAGGGTTACGTTTGTGTCATAAGTCTGCGTCAAAAAAAAGCACATGCAGTTGGTATGCCACGTGGCGGCGCTACAATCGTATTTCTTAAATAAAACAGACCACGCGCAAAATGGCTTTGACGTATCATGTGCAACAAACTGGGGTTTTAATGTGAGGCAACAAAGCTTCACACATTAAAGGAGTTTCTTTAGTTCGTTGCACAAAACCCTCACAGAAAGACAGAGAGAGTTTTCACAAAACAAGCTGTGACTGCAGTTTTTCCCGCACGGCCTACAAGATATCTGATAAGTGCACTCGTGAACGAGTTATGAATATTACAGGTAAAGAATTTTACATTTAAATTCTACTGCATTTGATTTGCATTTATGCTTATCAAAAGGGGACTTTGGTACAGAATGGAATGGGTAATAATGCTATAAGAATGCAAATGACATTTTAACATTTTAAAAATACATCTAAAAAATAATAAAATATTTTTATAAATATTAAAAAATTAAATGCATTAAAATAAAATACCTGAATTTAACATTCAAATTCCACTATAAATATAAACGTTTACTTAATTTTTATTTTTTTTATTAAAAGCCCTTTGTTAAATAATAAACTTTATCGACAGTTCACTAAAGTTTGCTTTATAATTATAGAGTGTATTATCAATGCAGTTTACATATAAAGAAAAATTCTAGCCTTGTATTTTTGGCATAATGGTTTCATGAACGTGTTTCATGCTTAAACATATAATAAGATTACTTAGAACAATTAAAACATAGCATAATTTGAACATGTCTAGACCAAACATATTTAATATTATTACAGAATTAATCTATATCTGGAAATAAAATCATTTTGTTTCATTTTGATTAAATTACAACCGGAAAACAACTAAAACAGAAAACAGCATTTGCTGCAATGCATTTGCCTGTCTTTGGCCACGTTTAACACTTGTTGGACTTTTTATTATAGATATTAAATACTTTGCATTAGCCTATTACGTAATTATGGGAAAAAACGCGCAGAAACGCGCAGAAACACCTTACACTGACAAACAAACGCATAGCCTACATGTAATAATCTAAATTGAAAGAATTTGCGTTATTCTACCATAGCTGTGTTCAAAGAAAAAAGTTCATAACAAAAAACTATTTTTATTTTGCTTGGATTTAACCAAAATACAATTGTCAAATCGGTATGAAAAATCTGTCATGTAAGGTTTTTAGGCATATTAAGCATTTTAAACATGAATACAAGCACAATGGATGCAAACACACAATTTTAACAACGTTTGTGCAATTAAATGAGAACAAAAATAAGAATAAATACACATAAATAAACAATTAATACAATTTTATAAAATGGCTAAAAATCGGCTTCCAAAATGATAGTATTTTGAGGATTCGTGTTTTTGCAAAAAAAATTATCCACACACTGCATGAGCTGCCTTCAAAACTATGATTATACCAATGTAAAAATATACAATTAATATATATTATTTGTATAATACATAGCCTACATGTCCGAATAAACTTACAAATTACAACTACTACTACACGTTAAAGTAAACACATTTCAATCGTCATCTAGTGGCCAAAGGAATCCGAGGGCGGAGCAAAGCTCTCCAGAAAGCCCATTGGCACAGCGTTTGGAAAGGAAAGTGAGGAAACTGATGCGCACATGACAGTTTCTGACATTTTGCTCGTTGTTTAGGTCAGCACGCGCGCGTTCCCCCAATTAAATCGCACTTAAAGAAGACGACCAACATATCGTGGACTAATTCATCGACATGAAAAAACAAAAGATTGCCAGATAGAACGGGTTTGGAGAAAAGACAACAATTCAGGCCATCCGACACTGACCAGCAGGTTACGTAAATGTTTTAAATGGCGAATAAATGCACCTCCTTTTCAATTCATAATATATTAAACCGAGGGAGTGGTTCCGAGAAAAATCCCTGTCTTGATGAGGACTCAGATGAACGGGTGAACGGGGACAGAGAGGCACAGGACTGCTCCGGTTCATCTCTGTCGGTGCGTATGAGTGGAACTGAGAGCGCAGAGAGGCGCATCTCTTCCTGCGTGCTCGTGTTAGACTCATCATCCTCGGACCAGCATTCATGCGAGGAAGAATCAACAGGGGAAGACAATTCACAACCAGAAAGACGACACGGTGAGACATGAAAACAACCCAGACAGATAATTGTGATGTTTACGTGTGCGAATTGATAAAAACACGCCTGATTGCCTAAAAAAGTCTATATCTATACACAATTAAACATAATGATTTCCTACCGCAAAATATGATGCGTTCAATGTATTGGAAAATGTAGAATTTATCATAAGAAAATGCTACATTTCTCATTTATAATAGAAACCTCTCCAAATAAGCGCAATTTCCTCATATATTTTTAAAGGCTATATATTGTTTATATTATGTATAATGGATTTATTTTATAGTATAATATTCTGTGTATATTTTATTGCGGTTTTCATTGAGTTTATTACTGTAATAAAGTACAGTACAATATTATAGAAATTGGACAGAAATGCTGTGCGCAATGGCCTTACCTAAGCTTTGTCTGTTTATACAGATCACGACATTGCTCGAGAGAAGAGCTGCAACTTCGCAGACAATAACTCCAAATCGAGCAAGAAAAGGTCCCGTGCTGCCTTCTCCCACGCGCAGGTGTACGAGCTGGAGAGGCGCTTTAACCTGCAGCGCTACCTTTCCGGACCAGAGCGCGCGGACCTGGCTGGAGCCCTTAAACTGACCGAGACGCAGGTGAAAATATGGTTCCAGAACAGGAGATACAAAACCAAACGGCGACAAATGGCGGCCGAGTTTGCGACAACTCCCACGACAACCCTGGCGAAGAGAGTGGCGGTGAAGGTGCTTGTGAACAACGACCAGAGGCAATACAGCGCGGAGGAACTGCCCAGTGCGCCTGTTCATCCCTTACACCCATCATTCCCTTACTATCCGTATATGTTCTGCTTTCAGCCATGGACTTCGGGAAACACTTTAAGTGGTGGCTTGTACTGAATTACTGGAGTTACGTACAATACAGCCAAAGTGCATTTATGAAGAACAACGCAAAGAAAATCATTCAGGATTATGAATAATGAACGTGTACAAAGAACCAAACGGATAACAAGGACACGATATTGCGCACTGAATTCAGACGATAAGCCCAAAAATAAACGCTCAACTCCTGTTATTTTTAATGGTCTACCGTGGCCCTATAAAGTATGTAGCCTACTTGGCTTGACCCAAAAAGCGTACACGTGCACATAGAAAATGTAACAATTGCATTGCATTAGATGACAAAATACCAAACCAAAGAGTGTCATTGGCAAACAATTGATGCAGGACTAGCTTCTTATTGCTAAGACATTTTTGCGTTTACCTTAAACCAATTGTTCCCAAGATAACATTTATTGAATATATGAGGTTTACCCAAGTGTCTTGAAAAAGTTACCATGACCCCCCCCAAAAAATGTTTTTAATTTTAAACAATGTATCCTTTGTTTTATGGTGTGTGTTTTAACACCAAACCTGTCAAAAAATAAAAGTTTTATATTTTCTTAATATCAACTAATGCAATGCTATTCATACTTTTAAAATGTAAAAGTGCCTCATTAGTTTTTAGGGCCAGTGTATTTGAGTGTGTCTAGTTTTCCTTTGTTAGGCTTTGTTCTTGCTTGAAGTCTTCCTATGTCAATCACCAGGGAAAGTTTAACCCAAATCTTTCATGTACTGTAATACAGCCTACTGTGCACTTAAAATGTCTTAAAATGTGTCAGCTACCCACTGTTCCAATTCATTCTCTAAGTTATATTCAGTCTCAAGGCGGCAGGTGGTATAGAAGAATACGGGTTCAATAAAGGTTGTAGAGCAAAAAGAATAAATGTGGTACGTGTGAGAAATCTAACCGCAATAGTACACGGCTTAATGGGTGTTTGTCAACAGGATGTACTGAGATTAATGACTGTAGGGCATTTGAAAGGAAACGATGATCGAAAAGACTCATATGTTGACAGGTGTTCTTGTAGCAACATATAAATAAAAAACAACTTAAATACCTTCAGGGAGTAAATCTTCTTTTTTAGATTACAAGACAATGCAGAAATCGTTTTTTTTTAAAGTCGTATTGATGGACTGCTTTCATATGTTTCTAATAAAGTGTTTAATTCCCGTGGACCTGGTTATTTTTGGATTATACATACAGTTTAACAGTCAATATCAAGTGAGCAAATGATCTTAAATCTGCCCTCTCTATGCCCTCTCATCCAAGACTAAAGCCTAAGTTGTTCATTTTCATGAGGAACAACAATGTCGAGTTGTCTGCTTTGAATAGTCTGTCCTCTTGTGTTTAAGGAAGGAGGCCGGAGCAGTTGACAAATGAAATCCCATTTACATAAGGAACAGCATAAAATCATGCTTGTGATTATTCACTAACAAAAAACAACCCAGATGGACATTACAGCTTGCGTTCTTTTGTCTTTTCACATTTGTCTTGCTTTTCACATACTTTTAAAATATAAAAATGTTGAAATGTTTTTTATTTTTGTGAAGTGAAGATGAATAAGTCTTAAAACTGGAATTTGAAGTAAATAATCATTTTTTAAATGAAATATGTTAACATTCAGAATTATAAAATAAGTATTTTATTTACTAAACATATAAGCCTGTTCATGTCTGTTCGTAACCCAAAGAATATCTGTAATGTTTCTGTCAGGGTTGTTTATGTAGACCATGAGATGAGTGTTGTGACCATGCTTCCTTCACATATCTCCACGAGCGAGACTCGTTTATCATGATAAAATGTTCAACCAGAAAACCATAATTCCATTTCAACCATCATAAAGCAACATAAAGCAGTTCTCAAGAGCTGAAGCAGCCCTTTCTGATATCTGCATGATTCAGATAATGTCAATAGACCATGTCTATGTTGCACAACAGAACCTGGCTAAAACCCAGGATACATTAATCATGTGTGCTTTAGGAGACAACACCCTCATGAAGGCAAGAGAAAAAAGGTTCAGTATCGCTAAAACACAGCATCCATCTGCAATAGGACCCTCTTGAACCTGCATCAACAGCAGCATGTTTTAATACAGATTCAATGGATGAAATCTTAGTAACATACCGTGTATTATTGTTCTTTGTGTTAGAGACATGGGATAGTTCAAGGACAAAATGCTGATGCCCGTTTAATTTTGCTACTCACTTAAAAGCAAACAACAGATTTGAGGAATCAGTTTTAAAAGGCTATGAAATATTCATTAAAGTGTTATCCTGGGTCACCTATTTTCCTGGAGGCCTCAAAGAAACCAATACGCTAAATTCTTTCATGACGCTCTTTATTATTTTTATTTTTTTACTCTATTCAGTCTCGAATATGAGGATAATTGCTTTGCTCTGATCCTTGTGTGATCAAGGATTGATTTGACCTGTTTATATAAATCTTGAATACAATAAAAGTCAAATTAGGCATGATGTTCTTGTGTTATGATTGACAGTCTCAGATGAACAAACTCCTCCCAAACCCTCCATTTAATCTCACGTTTTTATCTGCGCGTTTTTGTCTGTTCTTGTCTTCTGCTTGTGTTGTCTTTCACTTATAATCTTGATGAATTCAATCTTTTTCCTAATGATCAATTTGTTATATTTCAAACAAAACATGAATAGATCTGTTACTGAAGAGGATTTGGGGCACAGTTGAGCGTCACATGGACGTCTGTGTTTATACAAAAAAAATGTATCCTGAAAAAGTATGTAAACACTGTATGTTTTTGATGAGCAGACGATACGTGCAGACTAGAGTGAGCAAGCTCATAAACCCACACAAAGAAAACAAAAACGTTGGGTGGGATATAGTTCACCCCAGTGCATGTACAAATTTACCTGCTACAACCAACTCCCAGCTATTAAACCACACGTGGACAGACAAATCATAATCCCTTATTATTAACATGTTGCTGTGTCTCACTCCAGCGAAAATTAATGTACGGCAGTACAAAGAGTTCATACAAAACACACCAACCATAAGTCTGACCAAAATCCCCTTCGAAGCAACGCAGTCCACTCGGCAGCCATATTCGCAACGCTTTCGAGCAGCTTTTTTCAGCCATGCGAGTACAGTTCCTATTGACTTGAAAAAAATAAAACCTCCAAAACAATGGTCAAAGTTACATTTAGATAGCAAATTTCAAACAACAAACGCTAGAAATTTTTATTTCATTTTTGTCAAACCATGCAAATACACTTGTGTATTTTAGGCCGGCCCAGCTAATGCGGATGCACGTTCTAGAATAAACAAACAAGCATTTAGCTCTTTAAACTGTAAGCCGGAACTACATCGGGCATAGACGTTCTCCTATTCATATATGTACAATCTACGTTGTGACTAGTTTTGAGATATTGAGCTTCAAAGGTTTTGCATTTCATATAGCAAAAATGATATTTCATATGTGAAAAAGACCCTAAATGTATCCAAAATGTGCTATATAAACATGACATTTGCATATAGGGATTTGTGGAACATAGGTCAAATGCAGAAAAATCACTTTCAGCTTAGAATCTGCAAAACATTTATGAAAGCAATACATTTTCAAGCAACACAGTCAATTTACTTATCATTTTTGTAAAAACATAAAATATGTGTTGTAATAATGTGTAAAAAAGTAAAATTTACATGGTTTTTATGACTCTTGTTTCATATTTTAGGAAGCTTTTTTCTGGTTCAAGTTAAGAATAAAAGGCTGTGCTAATTGTTGTATCTACATGTTTTATCCACAGAAGGTGAGACAGCTAAAATTACCTTCTAGAGATTAGTATGGCTGAAATAACATTATTGTTAAAAATATACAATAATATTGGCATTAATGACATTATGAGAGTGTATGTAAACACAGGAATTAGGAAGCTAGCGCGGCTGGCTAGTGTTGTGTCTATAAATATAAAAATAATCTCCTCAACAAAAACAAAAACAAAAAATTCTGTAGTTTAAGCTGCTCTCTTTGACAAGAGTATCAATAAAACAGTGAAGCTTGTTTCCTCAGATATTTCTCACTGTCACTGAGGAGCCCGGCCACATGACAAAGATGGCTGATCCTGATTGGTCCTCTTGTGTGCATTTAAAGTACTGATTGACTCGCATATAGAACCAAATTATAATTCGATTTTGTAGATAAAACCTTTTTGTTTTCTAAAAAAGTCCCAAAATGTACAACATTACATAATGTAAATAAGTTGATGACAATTTCCAAAAAGTGCAATAAAATAAATCTGTTTTTTTAGTCTAACTCAACTGTAAGAACATTGCTTGTGCAATGCAAAGGTCATGGGTTTGATCCCCAGTGAACACGCAAATAAAAAATGGACTCTGAATGCATGAGTTACTTTAAATAAAAAAGATCTGCCAAATGCAGAATGAAAGTCAAAAATTAATCTACAAATGTCTCACATAGCTTTCTATGCATGTTACATTGTGAAATGAGAGCGTGTTTAAACATAGAACAAACATCATATTTAACATAAAGAGCTTTTGACATGTATCACCAAATACATACCGATCTAAAACCTCACACCCAATCAGGCTTACAGGTGAGGGGACGTAACATGAAGCTACATTTCGTGGACAAGGGCGCTAATGCATTCGCCCAGGCTATAGAAAGGGCACGAGGAAGGAAAGAATTGGCCCACGGTTAATACCTTTGTTTGGAGAGAGCACAGCTTCACGTTGACCTTGTCTCCTCAGGCAAATCCCCCCACCCCTGTTCCCAACACCACCACCAATAATCCGACCCACAAGACTCCTCAGTCAGTTCCAAAAACGATTAGCTGATAACATCACGGCATGCTGGAATGTAAACATTTACAGTAAAACCATAAGAGATGAACTCTCCTCCAGTGTGATGCATTTATCAGCTCTGCTTCTTTTCTGCGAAAACCCACAGTGAGACGCCTTAGCGACAAGCGCGGCTTAGCGACTCTATTATACGGATTTGTGCGCGAAAAATAACGTGAAGAAATGCTTATGCGTGAACGCTTTCGAAAGGGAGAGTTTAAGACGGATGTAGTGATATGATAATATCAATGACCTCATTCTTCTATTTTTATCATTGGCTAATAATACCTTCCATGCACGCAGCTTCACATTAAACTTCAATTCACTCGTAAATTTGAGCACGATCCACTGCTTACTATTTTGCAGAAGTGTACAAACTCGAAGCACACTACGTTCAAAACCTGCACATGGACTTCCAGTTTACCATAAAAAGCACACAAGCAGTTTTCCTTTCTCGTCCGCCAATGGATTCGTGAGTGTGGGAACGTGGTGTTTTCTTGGCACCTGTCTGTGAATAGTTTCGCACTCCTCTGGCCATAGATGGGTCGTCTAGTTCTCCAACCTGTTACATTTCCACGGGATGCTTCCCAACAGGTCTGTTTCTCACTCCCCGAAAGGAATTTCAATGTTTTAATTACGGCAGATAAGGGCAAACAAGGAGTGCATTGAAGAACACTGACACAAGGCAACTTATCAGAGCAGAGATAGGACCTCCACTTAGAACCTCTTAGGGCCGCTCACCAGTTTTGATTTGGCAAATGTGCTCTCCTCCACTGTCTGGTATGGTGTCCTGCTGTCCTTGCTCTCTTTGCAAGATTTGTTGTCAGGCAGGTAACATGCAAACGTTCAAGGGCTTCGCTGTTGCCGGCCTACAACCAAAATGCCTGAGAGAGGTTCTGACTTTGTGTTTGAAATGATATATTGTCTGCTGAGGACTAAATGGTTACAATGTGTTTTTTTACTTTATGGCAATAGGTCACTCAAGTTTACACATTATAGTGGCTTAAGTTGCATTAAAATCAATATGACAAAACAGTCAGGCTTTAAATTCCGATTGAACGAGCCGTGTTCACAATTACTGTACGCATACTGTATGCACAAGCAATAAAGTTTTTTTCAAATGAACAGTGATCAATTTAAAGATGACAAATTGATTTGACATGCAAAATAGAGCCTCATCGAGTTCTGCTTGGCTAAACAAAATGGCAGTTTAGGACTTTAGAGATCAGTGTGGGGTGTGTGATTCCCAGATTGAAACAAACATCCATCAGAAGCTACAGAAATTGAGACAAGATACTATACGTCCATGAAGCCACAAACAAATATTATTCAGCATGGGGGGGGAAGCGAGAAAGGCAAGCGTACACAACCAGTAAAACCAGCATGCATTTACTTCCCAAACCTAAACCCTGTGACTTTAGGTAATACTACAGCTTAAAACGCTTCGTCTATTAAAGTCTGTAACACACCCTTTCTCTTTTGCACGCACATAACCACGGTCGTATTAGTGGATTAAATATAACACATCTTACCATTTAGGGAAATGTGTTTTTTTTTCATAAATTGACAAATTACTTGTTGTAGCCAATCACATAATCCTGTTTACAATATACATTAGCGAGAAAGAACTGATTCATATACTTATATCCACTCCCATACTACTATTAATTCAGAGTAAAGAACCGACTCTTCCACTGCGTCGCCTATTTATAATAGCAAACCAAAGTCAATATGCTCTTACATAGCTTACTGCTTTATACCACAAAAGACACCAAAATACAGTACAATAAAAATAACTACATTTACCTTCAGGTAAAAAATATGAAAGTTTCTAATGCAGTCCAAAATGTAAAATCCGGTAAGTTAACAACTTGGCTAATACAGAATTCAACTAATGTGATTCCTTTGTTTCGATTATCTAGCAAAAAAAGTTTCATAGACTCATTCAATGAACTATTATTAAGCAATACACAAGTGGGTGAGCGTCAGGATTTAAAAAAGAAAAATGAAATGGTCAGGACAAAAAAGTTTGCAACTTTCAAAGCATATATTCATAATTCATTTGAGTTATCGGTGATTTTAGCTTTTGCAGTAAACCAATGTACTGTCTCTGAGTAAACCAGTCATGAATGACCAGTCAAGGCAAGCAAATTTGTTTCACAATGACAGCGAGTCTTTCTTCGCTATTCGCTATTCAAGGTCACTCTAGTCTACCCAATGGGCCTTTGTTCTGTCCAACCAGCTGAGACCTCTCATGCCTGTTCACACCTGGGGAAATCACCTAAAGCCTCAATGTGCGGAAAAAAAGAGAGAAAAAACTGTATGTTGTTTTTGTGTGGTCAGGCTAAAGAGAACGTTTTGGGCTTTCGCAAAGAGTTTGTGTCTGTCGGGAATGTCTCACAAAAAGGCCATTTGCTTGTTTATTTGATAGATTTTAGGATTTAAATGCACATTTACATGAATAAACCAAACCACACAAGTGGCCCATTTACACTAAAGTTATTCCCTCAAACCAGTCATGATTCTTTTTTAAATCTGTTTGTCATCGCAGGGATTCAATAGATACGTGATCTCAAATAAGACCAGCTCATCCTCTTGAATCCCTTCTTTCATTTTCACAACCGTCCTCATGCATAAATGCCAACACTCTGTGTGGTATTAATACATCATTTTGTGAGTGCAAGACCGTGCACTGCGCTCTCTAGACTAAAGCCCATTAAGGGTGTCTTACAACTATAAACACCTGGATTTATTAGTGGAAGCTCTGTGTTCATGGCAAGCGTTGCATGCATTTCTTTTATTTCGTGGAAAGTGTGAAATATCCTGTTTCACACGCCCAAACCTGTGACACACAAAAAACACAGACCTTCAAGTATAGACACACATAACAAAACAATCCAAATAAAATAAACGGTAACACTTACATTTGTATTGATATAGTTTGGATTTGTTCACAATTAATATAGTTTTTCAGCATTTTTCAGCTTCGTTAAAGGAATAGTTCACCTAAACAAAAAGAATCTGTTATCATCTATTCACCCTCATTTTTGTACAAGACTCTTGTTTTAATTGAGATATTTCGAGAAATGTCTCAGTGGTTTTGTGTCCATACAATGGAAGTCAATGTGGGCCAGTGTTATTTGATTATCAACATTCTTCAAAATATCTTCTTTTGTGTTCGGTAGGAAAAAAGTCAAACAGATTAAAATAAATGATTACATTTTTTTGTGAAATATCCCTTTAATGTCAGTTAATGCAAATACAGTGCAATAAATAATGCTAACAGTTCAAACTTTTATAGATTTTATACATGTTTTTTTATTTTTATAAATGTTCTAGTTTATGTCAACTAACTAATGTTAACAATTCATTAAATTCTATTCATGATGTTGTTGTCATGTCGTGGCGCGAATATGACTGAGATCTATTGAGACCTCCTCTAAGCGAATCAGATTTTTTACCAAATTACAATTAAATACCAATAAATTCGCAAAGGTGTCCGAGAAAGACACGTTAACATTACATCAATGAACACACAGAGATCTGAGGATCTGTCTCGGCCCTCGGCTTGGCCGGGAGGTTCATCAATCTGAAGGGGAGACAAAGACAGACAGAAGCCTTCAGCACAGTGAAAAGGAAGTAAGGCAGAGCAGGTGTGTTTTCACGGTTTCTTGGTCTCTCACAGACCTCCTAGGCAAAATGAAGGTATGTGTCCATCTCAGCTGTGCACTAAGTACAGTATTGCGTGTGTGTTCAGGGCCAAATGTTTGAAAATGTAATGAAACACGTCTGACATTTGAAGATACTTCAAGTGGTCCTTGTAAAAAATAAAGGCAGACAAATTCACATCATGTTTAACTTTATATCAAATGTTGTCAACAGGTTTATGTGAGGATTTAGGTTTAGGGGACAGAAAATCTGTCATCTGTCAGTTATAAAAAATCTAAAGAAGTTTACGAATGTCAACCACAGGATCCAAATTTTGGTGAAACTATGAAAGCCTCACGCCTAAAGGCTAATGACTAAGAAAGGTTGTCTTACAGCAGAGATGGCACTGGACCCACACAGAGAGAATGTGTGTGTGCCGGGGGGAACATCTCTTTTCTTGTGGGCAGCACATTTTCAAGGTGTTTTACTCTACCTGGGCTGTCAATGCCGCCTTCCACAGGTGCACACACCGAGGGGCTCTGACCTATAGATTGTGTTTCCAAAACATCGGCTTATGCACACAACAGAAGGGAGAGAGATGAATGTGTGTGAGGGCCTGTGCACATATGCCTTTCATACTGTAACAAAAATACTGGACAAATAATAAGTTGGTAATTGTGTAAATACAGTAGTTCCAACACATTAAATGATAAAATATATATATGAAATTAAATACTTAACAAAGGTCTAAAGTAAACTTTTATACTGAATTTTTATACTACATAAACTTTTAAACTATATTATTTATATTACAACTTTTTTGCCAAGGAATTTAAATATTAAAATAAACAGAGACTTGGTTTGACATTGTTATCTAATGCAATTACATTTTTAAGCGTGCACTGTAAAAAGTCAGCTGAACTTAATTTAGTAAGCTTATCCAATGGTTTTGTCCAATCTTGTTGAGTTGACTCAATTATGTAAGTTATCTCAACTTTTGGAAGTCAGTACAACTCAAAAAATTCAATGCAAAAAAGAAACTTAAAAAGATGAGTTTAAAAATTGCTGATTTTTTACAGTGCGACTCGGTTGTACAAATATATATATGCCATTGTCTACATACCTAAAAGAAAACACAAAAAATCTTCTATGCTTCCTCATTTTAAAACAATTATTTTTGTAAAGTATTACAATATTACAATTAAAAGACACTTGATTTGATACTGTTATAAAATGTAGTAACATGTTTAGGAGTGGCTCAAATGTTGCATCATAACTAAGGATTTTTAAAAAGTCAAAATACTATTTATGCTATATAAAGTTTTAAACGATGAAATCGTTTTTCATTTTAAAACAAATATTTTTGTAAATCAAAAAGCACATAAACATTACAATAAAAGCCACTTGGTTTGATATTGTTATCTAATGCACTGACATTTTTAAGTGTGGTTTAAGTGTGCAAATACTTGTAGGGCTATTGTATGTTGACTGACCGTGTGTAAACTATACACTGATTCCTCCATGGCCCATATATTGCTGATATCTCCGATGGTGAGATTTCTCCTGCATTTCATCAGTTTTACTGGTTGATGGGGGCGCTGAACAAGGTAGTTTTCCTTTTTGGAGAGGGTGGGAGTTTTTCAGTGAACATGATATTACAGATTGGGTTGTGTGACAGAGAGACAGCACTGGTTTGTGTTGAGAGTGAGTCTGCCAGAGATAAGTGAGTAAGAGGGCTATTGCAGGAGGGAGTCCACTCTGTCATGGCTTATTTAGACAAGGCAAGTCCTGGGAACGTCTCTCCACTCACGAGAAGCCAGACAATGGGATTCCTCATCAGAGTGTCCAGATCCACCAAACTCGATGTCCTACATAGGTCTCCCCTCACAGCCAAGAGCTTTATGTCTGTCCGTAATGTACACAGAGGCAAGCGGGCGCCATACTGTCTATGCAAAACTCGCTTTTTGAAAGAGAAGGAAGATATGATCAAAAACCTTGTCAAAAGAAACACTGCCCATCATGTTTTACAGCAAAGTTAAACACTATTTAGCAACTACACTTCTGTAGGACTGAAGGTATTATTACTGCTGAACTTTTAAAGGAAAAACACAAATATGTGGTTTTAGACTAGCAAGCTGACAATGAATTTATTGTTACTTGGGATACATATTGCAATAAAGTGATTTCATTTTATTGGATTTTACTATTATTATTTAGATCAATAAATGTATTTTTTTAATTAAAAAATATATTAGAAATGAATAAATTCTGGCTGTATCACCCAGTTTAAGCATGCCTTGAAATAACCTGCAAATTGATCACAATCCCTTTCCTCTGTTGTTAAAATAGTGAGAATTATGAGAAAACTACGCTTTAATTACTTTCTACAGCATTCTGTAGAAATTACAGTATTACTGGCAGCAGTAACTTACTGTAGATTTATATTTATCTAATTTATTGGCAACAGTTTGTTTAAAGATAAATGAACATTAAACATTAAGAAGTCTTTATCTTTACAGAAAAAAACAATAAAATAACAGCCTCATGCAAGCATTTCTGGTAACCAAAAATCTGGAAAAAAAAACAGAAAAAGGTTGAGGAGGATTTTTGGTTCCCAGAATGCTTTGCATGAGGCTTTATTTGATAGTTTTCTTTATTTTAAGTTCATTTATCTTTGAACAAACTGTTGCCAATAAATTAGATAAATATAAATCTACAGTAAGTTACTGGCAAACTGCTGCATAACTGCAGCAAAATCTTTTACAGTGTAGAGTTAAACATAAGTAAATACTACTGAAAAAGAAAATAGTAATAATAAGATGAATTAAGCCATGTTGCTAAACATTTTTTATAAGATAATAATTAATTATTTTAGAAGCAAGATCATGTCTTAATAGGGTTGAACAACAAGTCAGAGTATAGTTAAGTTATCCTATACAAGTCATAAAAAATGAATGGTGATGAATGGAGACCTGGAAATATTATTATATTCTGATGCTCAGAATTTAGTAACCTTTTTGTTTTAAAACTAATAAAAAATTTCCAAAAGTGAGGCTTCCACAGCCCCATTGTGTTTATCTGGCTATATTTGGTGCAGTGCGCAGAACAGAAGCAGATTTTTGTACACTCCAGACCAAACGTGATGAATCACCGAACAGACATAAACCAGCACCACGAGTCATGTGTTTTTTAGCTTTATACCAGAGTCTGAAGATCTTAAGTCAGGGTTCTATTACCCCTGAAAAAGAGCGAGAAAAGGTTCCGTAGGTGTTGGTCAAAAAGCGAGATGGATCGGGGAGGTGTCAGCTGCTGGGAATGAAAACAAATGGAGTTGTGTGTGGGTCTGAAAGCAGATCTGTGATGGAAACCTAAGTAAACACGAGAGCTTCCTTAAGGCCTGCAGGCCTGCCAGTTACCGCTGTCAAAACTATAAGCGCGTCTCTCTCTGATTAATCATACGCTTTCACCACCGCTGCTAAGTGGTGCCATAACTAAAAACAAGATCAGAGGATTTGTGGTCGTTTAGTGCCAAGAAAAGTAAAAGTGCTTTTATCCCATACCTACCTGACCCGTCCTACCACAAACGCCACCCAATATTCTACAAAAAGATACATTTTAATAGTACTTGCTATACAAATACATACAATATTGGAAACACAGTATTAACCTTAACAAGACGACTCCAGCCTCCAAAATCAGTGATTCGTTGCATTACAGCACTGAAGCCGATAGGATTTCTCTGCCAGACTAAATAGTTTAGATTATGGAAGGCCACATGCGTTTACAAAGATACAGAGGGAAAGACCTCTGGAGAACGCCTTCCATGTCAAAGTTCATATAAAAGTGGCCTTTCAGGTCAACCAATGCACAAACACATCTGTAATGCCACGGCACGAGGCCTATTACTAGAAAATCACTGTCTTTATAAAGTTTTGGTAAAGGTTGTTGCTATACGAGTGGCTGCCGTGGATCATTTAAATGCCACAGCTCTGGTTTTGTTTAGGAGGCCACAGCGAGCTGTTTGTTAAGATACGACAGTTGTCAACCACATTTGGAAAGACAATCTCTGAGGACGTCCACCGGTAGAGGCGGTAAAGGGGACGCCCATTTCTTGTTACAAAAATCATCAAAACGCAACAAACTACTCAGGCAAACGTGTGCGGTAAGAACCATACTCCAAACAAACAGGAGAGACACGAGAGACACGTCCTCTGTTTCTAGACCACGATGGCTCTTTCTTAGACTTCGAAGAAAAAGCAAACACTCTGCTGTCTGTCAGCAGCCCAACGACTAAAGCAACACACACTTTCTCACATTGTACCACTTAGGCCTTAGGAAACCTCTTCACGTCCTTCTGTGACTCAGCTGATCAAACATGAGCCCGGGCATATGTCCTGAAACAACAAAAACAATCGGCTAATTCTCTACAAATACCTCATTTACCATCTCTGACTCCTTAAAGGACGGCGCAGGGCCGATGACTCAGGAACCGTATACACCTCCTCATAATCCCCACAGACTTTACCCAGGAAGATCATCAGCGGCATTGTGGGCAAGCTCGTGCGGGCCACCCGCGACACGGATGGGAGAAGAGAGATAAACGAAAGCTAGGGTGGGGTAAAACACGCCGCCGCACACTCAGACATTCAAAAGTGTTCATTAACCCTCCCTGTTTGAACAGATGTCTACTTGTGTACGTCTGTGTGTGTGTGTGTGTGCCACAAGAGCCTACCAAGTCTAAAAAATGACTTTGCACCTGCGGACAAAGCTTGAATGCAACCTTGAAAGAAACTAACAGAGAAACTTTTGCATTTGTACTGCTGTTTACAATGAAACACAATGCCAATCATTTGATTCAACATTTGCAGGCAGCGATAAATCCTGTATACTTTAAAAGAAAGAACTTTAATGGTCGTATTGTGCTGCGAATAAATGTCCTTTCCAAAGCAAACATTGTGTTCTGCCCTGGTTTCTTTTGGAGTTGTTCAGCGGTGTTTTTACTAACAGGAAAATAGATGTCAGTTGAAGGACGTGAAGCCACGAGGTGGAACTGACGTTAGACCAGTGTGTCCACGCAGCATCTAAGAAATGAAAGCTCGCACTCCAGACCTGATTTCCATGTCAGGTTTGTATTCAAATCCAATAGATGCTTAGAAATGGCACTAAAGAAAACAACACCTCGACGGTCCGACCTTAGACACACAATCCCAGAACATAAGCAACACTTACAAACACACGAAAGTCTCAAGAGAATCCAAATCGATCCTCTATAGCTCGAGGCCAAACCCAAGCGAGGCGTGATATTCTATCTGGGTTTTTTCAAACGCTTTTTGCTTCTCATCTGCATCTGAAGCCTCCTACACTCACAGTTACGCCCATGCGCTGCTCCACCTGGCAGAGCGACAGTCAAGTTCACGTTCAGCTGGCTGGCCTGCGGCTCTCGGGAGAAGCGCTGATGGTTCTTCATCTGTCATCTGCTCTCGGGGTGGAATTTCGGAAAGCGACTATCGGGGGGATTGCTGCTACTTACCTGTTAAATCATCACATGATTGTTGTGACAACTGGATTTTCGAAACAAAAAGAAAAAAAGTGCACAAATGTCCTTTGCATTAGATAGGAAAATCCAATCAAAACATTTCATCAAGAGCAGAAAGGTGTCACTATACACCACTATTGTCAATAACCGCGATATTAAAAACTACAATCAACAATATCCTGTCAGTATTACACATATGATAATATTTGATAAGGGAAAATAAGAGAAGACAAAACTAAATTAAACATGAATTTCACTGATAGCATTATTTACTAAAATAACTAAAAAATATCTTCATAAAATATTGTTGTGAATGCTTTTGTCCATGATAACAGTGTTAAAATCGTGAGATTTTGTGATGACACTTGTATGAACTTAAGGGAATCACTGTTGCTTAAACGTTCTCAAATGGTTTGGTTCAAAAACCTTTCACATTTAATGAAACGTTCTATGGAATAAAAGGAAAAAGTTTTTTGTGGAATATCACTGCAAAGAACCCTTTAAACAACCTTTATTGTTAATTGATCGAGCATCATTTGTATGCATGTCACTTGGAGTATTTGATAAATTGTGATCTAATGACACCCACATTTTTAAAGTGTGTCTTAAGTGTCCAAAATACATTTTAGGGCCAGGCCAAGGCTTCCGTTTCATTCAAAAGAAAAACATTTAACCTCTTGTCCAGACGTCATCAGGCAGGTAAAGTGAGAGCTCCGTCACGCACACCCCGGCCAATTGTTCATAAACTTCGGATCAAAGGTCACATGTGCACCTGTGACTTAGACCAAACACAGAACTTGCCACCAACAGAGATCTTTCAACCCTCATGGCTTAGAGGAGCTGCTGCTTCATTCTCGAGGACACTGGCGAAGGAATTCAGTCGACACTAAGGGAACTAGTCAAAATCACATCTGAACACATCTACGCTTTACAGATGGTATCCCAGGAAGACTGTAAACTTAGAATGTGAACGAGGTTATGCTCCATCTCAAATTCACAAACATGTTATCAGAGGACGGATGACTAGATGAACTTAAAGCTCATCATTACAGACATTCTTTTATAGGGAATTTTACTCCATGTAAACAGACCTTTTCTGGTATTATTATGACTATCACAAACATTACTCGGTTTAAAAGCTTTATCACAAAATTACGTATTTTACCACACTAGACCTTTGTCTATATCTTTAAAACTGTATTTTAATGTTTTATGTTTTCCCCACTGTAATATCTCACTGTTATAATATTTTTTTTTACAATTTGACAGTCTGGATTCTCGGACGACTCAAATTTATTGTTTGAACCTTGAATTACATAAAAAAAAAGACAAACTATTGAAATCAGAAATTCATCAGCTTACGCAAGCAAGGGAAATCCCTGCACTGCAAATTTATTTAAAGCTGAGGAACAAAAAGGAAGGACCAAGACGGACCTCTCTCAATAGTCTCGACTGCCAGGTGCGTTTCAGATGAAACTCTCACACAGAAAAACTTCAATTCAGAACCAAAATACATTCCAGCGTCCACCATGAAATAATTTAAACCCATTCAAAATCATTTCATCACATGGCTTTGAAGGACCCCCGTGTAGACAGCGTATTGGATCTGGTCATGTGATCTTCATGGCTGAAGCATTGCTGACTGAAATACACTATATATTGGGCATCTTTCCGAAGAGGTTGATCAATGTGTTGTCTTTTTAAAGACTATGAACTTTTTCTAGCAGTTGACTTTGCTGCACATTTTCCACCAGTGCTACCATTAAATCCTACAAAAAATACCTCTGACATAGAAATCTTTTTTCTGAGTGCTATTCAGCCAGAGATGGCAATAAATTACTGTACAGGTCTACATTCTGCCATTAACAATTAAAATCCCAATCTATATTGAATGTATAGATGTCTTGTGCGTATATAGTTCGGCTGGGAATAGGAAGGGAACGGGTCAGGTTTGCTAGTCAGCTTATGGTTTAAAGGGGAATATGAACAGAGAAGCCCAACCCACAATTTTAAAAGACCTCCCCACTCATTAACATATTTTCCTCACATCCTGTCTAAAGAGACCTCTGCCGCCCTCTTGTGGGATTTTTAGGCTGTCTATTGGGACTGTGCAAGGTTCGCCTTAACATCACAATGAACAAAACTGTCACAGTGAGGTCATGGTTATTAGTGGAATTACACACAGACAATTTGTTTATTAAATGCATGAACAGAAATGAGTGTTTACACTCTATATGTGCGTATCGTTTACTATTATCCAGTCCTTTTGCATCATGAGTGCTTGTCTGATGGTTTTGCGAGCGACAGGAGAGAAAGCCAGGGTCTGCGTAAGTGCTTACTTCTCACCATCTCTCTGGGTTCTGCGCTTCTCGTGCTGGTGTTTGGTGATGAAGTACTTAAAGAACTCGTAGACCGACCAGCTGATGGCGGTGGAGGGCATCTGGTATATGACCCTCGCCTGTACGCCTTTAAAGTAAGCAGGCAGGCCGCCAAGCCTATAGACAGTTCGGAAGGCATGGCCGAGGCCCGAGATGTGTCTTTCTCTCTGGCTGACGGAGTTGAGAGTTAGAGACTCCTGCGTGTTCAGCAGGGTCTTGCAAACGTCCAGTGGGGTGGTGGCGGCGGCGGCGATGGCTCCCGCCAGAGCGCCGGACACCACGTGGGAAGAGGGGTTGTAATGTCTTTGGGGATTGAGCAGCTCTTGCAGGTATTCGTAGGTCATGAAGTGCAATGCCTGGAATGGCACGTTCATGGTGAGCTGCGTCGTGTAACTGCGGTAAAAGGCCAACGCCCCCTCCCGCTTCCACACGCAGCGCACGCAGTCCAGAACGCCACGATAGGGCGAATTGTACATCTGCATCCTCTGCTTCACCACTGAAGGACAGCGCGGAAACAGGAACAGGCGGCGGGGCAAAGGGAGGTCATCGCGGTTCGACAGGAAACAAAAGAGGAGAGGAAGGGAATCATTAAGAGAGGAGCAAAACACAAAGTGCACAAAAAGTCGGGTCGTGACTGAAATACAGTAGGCCCATCAAAGCAGCGATGTTTGGAATGAATCAAGGCTTTCATCCGGATACGACCGGATCAAATAAGTCTCCTGTCTGACCTACAGTCAAGCTGCCTGCTGGGAATAAACAGGGCAGAGGAGAGCAGGTGTCTACACAAGGTCTCAGTCTGGCACCTGCGCTGCTTAACCTTGAGCCTAAGGAGTGCAGAAACGCAAGCTACTGTCAGACTTTAGACTCGGGTCATTGGGGAATTTCTGCTAATACTACTGTTTCAACATCGCACAGCTGTTCATTAGAGCAAGGCCAACCTGCTCCCACAAGACAGTCTTTTGGAAATGTGCTCTCTTAAGGGTTTTAGGACAGCTCTTTTCTGCCACCTCCTGGCCGGGAGTGTACATTTGCTGGTTGCTATCTATTCTGACAAAATGATATTGTGTATTTTAAGCAGTGCACCTATGTCAACAAGTAGAAAAGTGGGACCAAAACCAGACATTTAAAGTCTTAAATGTGTAATATTAACAAGAAATAGCTATTAAGGCAAAGATACCTTCAGCAGGATTCATGACAGCATCGTGAAGCAATGTAGCAACGCATCCGGCGGTGCCTGTAACACAGACCCTTAGAAATTAACACCAAAAACAGCATGCATAGAGTGTGTACAGGACTCATACTACAACATTCTGATATAAAAAAAAAAGTCTAGGGTCGGAGCAGAAACAATATCAGATTAAAAAATGTGACCGGAGCTGTTGAGAGACAGGCATCAAGATTTAACAGAGATAACCGACTGGTTGGATATTTGTGTGGAATTTAGGATAAGGAGAGAAAGAGTCTTTTGTTCAGGATACAAGCATATACTTATCGAGTCATTGTTTTACAGTAAGTAGTCCAATCAGAGATGCTATTGAGGAACTTTTTTAACTTTTTTTTTTTTTAAGTACAGATTTTTCATTCCACTTTTTTGCACAGAGGAACAAACTGTTTTTGAAAATCTAAATCAAGGTCCTCTTGGTATTCTAGATTTTAAGGGTTTCTGGTCAAATAATATTTCTCAGACTTTTACTGGTTAAAATGTACATGCCAGCAGATACTTACCCTCTCTCACCCTGACCTGGAGAAAAGAGAAAGAGAAGAAACACTACAAATGCAACACCAGCAATCACTGTTTAGGGCATGAACTGTGCAGTGTAGAGTTAACCTTAACCCTAACTACCCATTACAGCAGCGTATGACATCTGCGATATCAGTTAGGCAATTTTTCATAACTACACAATAGAAACTTTTGCTTTAGAACCACATCAGTTGGAATTTATGAATGTAAAGCATGTCTTGTTATATAAAATATTTTAACCCACCTTTTCGTTTAACCCACTGAAATATATTTGGATCTAGATAATCTGCAGAACTTTTCTTTGACTGTTTTATTTCTCTATTATTTGAAATATTGAAATAAAATTATTTTTGAGGAATAAACACTTAATTTCTAATTGCATAACATCATTTTTAAACGCAACCATAACCTCAACTGTCTTTTTTAAAGATATTATGGAGACACATCTGTGAAACTCTTTATAAAGAGATCTTTCACAACATAAATAAATAGCAGTTGTGAATTTACAGCTTCTCTTTTTTAAGATAAACTTCCCACATGATCTTCTCTTATATATATTTATAGCTGCTGTCATGCTATAGGAGAGGGGCAGATTTGTTTATTTCGGGATGTGACCTCATTCATAGAATGCCGTTTTAAAGACACCAGATGAGGAGTAATGGACCTATGTTTGAGTATGACCATACATAAACCATAAACCATACCATAAAATGTGATAAAAAGTAAAAAACTTCCAAAATGTACACACAAATTGCAAACTATTAACGCTACCAGAATAATACCGCATCGATTGCTAACTGCAGAAGACAAAGTATGGTGGTGGATGTGCTAGTGAGAAGATTCAGCTGTGCTGATGGACAGGAATACTGGTACCGTTCGCCAAATGACTGTTTGCTCCGGGATGGATGACATCACCGAGAACCTTTTTCAACCTTTCATAGCAGGCGAAGTAAAGTGCGTGGGCTGGCCCCGCCCCTACAGCTGTGGCATTAAGGCCTCTGATTGGCCTCCATATCCCCTCTGTTCTCACGATGCGCCGCAGAGCATCCATCACATTACGGTAGCGCGCGTCTGGTTCTGGCTGAAGGCTCTGCATGCGGGTCTGCAACAAGGAAACAAACAAGTAAACTAACCATACTGGCTCAATATAAAGATCAAAAGTATCCGTAAAAATGTAGCCGACATGTAATAATTAGAAAGATGAGATATCCTAATAATATCACAGGTACTTACTTATACAAAATGTATACTTTTTGTGTATAAAACTAAATAAATATGCATTTGCAATTAAAACATCACATTCAAACAAGTTGGAATGACTCAAATTGTCTTTGCATGTGCTGATGAGCTCAAGGTCACACAAGGTCACATAATCTGACCTCCTAATCCTCTTTTCCTCCAGCGTTTCTGTCACATCCTGATGTACAAAAGTAAGGTAAGTGCAGTTTAAACACCGCAGCAGGCCACCACATGAATGCCAGAAACACTGACATTCAACAGGACCAAACATATAACAGTCTGTGATGTGCTTACATGTTTTGTAGATTTACACAATTTGATATAACTTGAAACTTTAGGGTTTTACCTTAAAGTGTAAAACATTATGGCAGGAGTATGAGGAACTATAACCTCAAACAAAAAGTTTTAAACCTTATTGAAACTACTGGAATACTTAAACTAAACATAGAACTGTCCTTTTCCGCTTCAAGATGAATGAAGTGGATTGTTTAATTTCTATTGAGAAGTAACAGCCTTGTAAGATTAAGTTGTCTGGATTTAACAGGAAATTTACATTTGACTTTTTATACTACTGTATGACCAGTCTTAAACCTTTATTTTCTTTTTTCCAAGACAGAAGAATCAGTGTTCCCATCATTTTTGACCATTGAATTACCAAATTATTAAATTATTCCTGACTGCTAGATACTGGTTGAGTAAGGCCTACTATCACACATTTGGGCAAACTTAATTAAAACTATAATTTAGGACAGTGTTACGCCAATGAACAGGAACTATAGTAATTTCGACATGAAACCGGCATGAATGAGCTTTCAACAGGGTCAATGTGCAGTGTGCCACAATGTGTGCTAAAAGCTTTGAACTAAACCTTGGACGTAACTGTAAACAGAATCGTCTAGTTGTGTTTACAATAACTGATCTGTAACTGTGTTACATTCACTACAAGACATTTTTAATGTTTTTTTTTTTTTTTTTTTTTAAATGAAGGTAATGTTTTATTAAAATGAAATGGAAAATAAGTCTTCTACAGGATTGCACTTAAATGAATTAGCTACAAACTGAGGAGCTGTCAACCAGCTTGTGCTTCAAGGTCAACACAAACAGCCTGAGTAGGAACAGGTGTAGAAGACATAAAGGGTTCTTTGTCTCTAAAGACTCCTTCAATTCAATCTGACAAAAGCATCTGACGCCTCACAGCAAAACTTCCTGACAGTTTGCCAAGACTCCCTAACCACCAGTGCATCCATAAACTCATTTTGCAATTATTTCATGCAAGGCAACTACCAATGCACAAACTGCAGCAGAAGCGACATGAGAAAATGTGGCCCCTCCACTAATACAGAGCATGCGATCACAGCAACTGTTGTTTTAGTGGAGATGTTTTAGGCATAAGATGAACACAAATTTCATTTTATTTCTGTAAACTGATGCATCTCTGATAAAAAACGGTAACATTTTACAATAAGGTTGTGCAATAAGGTTTTACAAACAATACTTCATTTAATACTTGTTTTAAGTTGATGCCAATTTGAGCTTTTACTACTATAATTTTAACAAAAATCTAAAATTGTAACTGTTCAGAGTAGTTACTGTGCAATGAACTAACATGAACAATTGTACTTCCATTAACTAAGTTTAACAAATATAAATAAATGAGTATTACATGAGTATTACAGTAGTGCAACTGTCTATTTGCGCTCATTTCTGTGCATTTCAGCAGTGTGTTTGGACACCAAAAACTAACATTCTTCTAAATATCTTAATTTTTGTTCGCAGAACAAAGAAAGGTTTGGAACAACCTGAGGGTTAGATTTTTCATTTTGGGGCGAACTATCCTTTTCATTGACAACACAATTATTTGTTATTTACATTGTATTATTTCGTTTTGGTTTATAGAAAGAATATGGCATGCAGCTGCGTCACAGAAAGTTATAAAACATTTAAAATTTTCTGTAAAACCTATTAATCGACAGTAATAATCGCAATTACAATATCGAGGTGAATAATCGACATTAAGAATTGAACTTACTCATAGGGAATGAGCTATAATGAAGACAGGTGGTTTAATTGGTACAATCATACTGGTATGGTATCTGTAAGAAGTAACGTTACTAGGAAACTTCGATATAACATGGCGCTGAATAATTAGTGTCATTTTAGAGACATTAAAATAAATATAAAAACACACCGTTGTGTTGTAATAAATCTATTCCAAATATTTGTGTGCGCTTGTGAAAACTAGTGGATTAGGCGCATGCGCAGTAGCCCAACGGCGCGTCAACATGGTCACGCGGTTTTGTAACAGAGGAAGCCACGTGTGACCTTCCGTTCTCATGTCCATGTTTTTAATGACACCTGTATCTCGCAGACTGACCGGTACTGCAAACGACAGGATCAAGACATGCTAAAACGACAGCAACATGAGAGAAATAAACTAGCAAACAGTTAGGGAATGTTAAAGTGTGGCAGACTGTGGAGCAACATGTCAGTCACTGTGACATTTTATGTTATCTAACTGATCCAGACAGATCTTGATGATGGAGATAGTTTATATTTTTTGTCATAAATGAAGCAATATAAACTGATGCACAATGGCATATGTTATATGTAAAATAAAGTTTAGGAAGTCTAGGACACTAAACTCGACCTTGGCAGCTTGTGTAGACCTCCCAGTTGGCCTAACAGCCTTGTCAGAAGGACTCACAATAAACTAAATGTGATCCAACATACATTGCATGGCTTTACCTTCACACAATCAATGGGGAACATCAGGCAATGCTCCATGATTCCTGCCACTGCCCCAGCTAACATGTGAGTGCTGGTGGAGGCACCCTGGGGCAAACCCTCATAGTCCGGTTCAGATAAATCATTGGCTTCGTGGGAGCCATACAAATGTCCAACGTGAAGCTCCGGTTCTCCTGCTATCCGAGGCGCCAACGTCCCGACGAGCCCATCCGAAACACCCCAAAAGCGACCGCCGAGCCACTGGATCTCTGCGCCCGCGGAAGCGCCAGCCACCGCGGCATCACCGCCCGACGTGTCCGCTGTCATCCGCCGCCTACGCACAAAACCATCCGCTTCCATTTGCAGCCAAACACCTGCGCTCGGTCCTCTAAATCATGCGACCCGCGCCCGATGTTTACGCTTTCAGCACGGGCCTCTCCCTCTGCGTGTCGGGGAGAGGACAAGTGCCGTTCACCGAAAACTGCGCACGCAGTAGGAGTGACCGACGGAACAGGCCGCGGGGGAAACGGAAACGCCTTCTCGCTCTGTACCGCGGTGTGATTGGAGGAAGCACGCGTCGATCAAAACAGAACGCGCGCAGTTTTATTGTTACTTTACGTAACCTAACGTCTGATTAAAGCAGCCGCACCCAACTTAAAAATCACAGATGCTTAAGTTAATACATGGGTTTAAATCTGAAGGTCAAAAGTCTATTAATCTCTCACAGTTTCAGACATTCTTGACAACATGACAAAGCAACAAAATTATTAATAACTATAACCGACACGTCCTGTGAACTATTTAATGCAACATTGCAACGTGAATTAAGCAGTTTTGAAGAAATGCAACAAACTTTGTCTTAAAATATTATTTAACTTCCATAATTACTGATGTGATCCAATGAAATTGTTCTCAAATATTAGCCTACTGTTGTTTTTTCCGGTCTACAGCACTGACTGGCATAGCGGTATTGCAGGGGGCGTGGCTTAGGCGAAATTAAAATTGTCAAATGTTCAATTTAAAATAAACAGTAGGCTACTTCTACATTTTATAACAATAGATTTGTAAACGGTTGCTTATGTCACACACGTTTGTAAATATATTTGTAAAAATAATGTTGACATTATTAACCAAAATATAAAATGCATAAAAAGGTAGTGCGCATAAATCACATAAAACCTATATTTGTAAAAAAAAAACATTGATCATTTTGTGCAAAGAAATATAGGATGGATTTTTGACATTCATTCTATTCATTCTATTTTTTACTACTGGTAGCCTATATAAATAAAAATGGGGCCCTTTAGTCATTCGTCTATTTTGGGAGGCCTCTGTTTAAGAAGCTCTGATGTATAGTTTTATATCTACAGTTTTAAATGAGAGATCACCAGCCACATTGTACTGCTCTTGGAACAAAATATCATGTAGGTTTTAAAATTCTATAAGAGCATGCAGTAGGCTACATCTACAGTTTTAGGTGAAAGGTTAGTAAACATCAGCATTGTTTATCTTCACCCAAAGCGTAAATCTTCTCTTTGGTAGAAAATTAACCAGCCTGCTCAATATTGAGCTAATTACACTTTAGGCATGAGCATTTCCATCTAATTTCATTTCTGCTAATGGCTCACGGTGTAGAATTTCTGCCGACAAAAGGAATGAAGTGTTAATTTTCGCTTACAAGAACAAAATTCCCTGGCCTTGATCGGATTAACGTTGACTGCGTGTTGTCCAGATGTGTTTCTGCAAGGAAAGCCAAGCTGGCATGTCTTGACCACAATGTCCTGACGACATGCTCTGATAGAGGTGTCGGGAAACTGTAGATAGTCTAATAGGAGGCTAGATTATTTCTTTCCTTTTGAGTACCTGAATCAATAGGAGTTGTTTTTCACAGCATAAGCAAAACAAATAGTAGTTAAAGGAGATTGTATATACTGTGTCACAGCAATTATATAGACTAAATTGAGTTTGTAATTCATTTAAGGCTCAGCTTTGGTTATCTTCTGTTGCTTGAGTGAAATATAAAGCCACAAACCCCCTGTTTTGAAAATGTGGTTCTGAAAGCTGTCTGCAGACACATCAGCAGGACATTGAAGTATCATCTCTTATCATATTTAAGGCAGAGAGAACCACTTATGATCTCTTAGAAGGGCTCTTCAGTCAAAGTGATTTCTCTTAGCAGAAGAGCACATTTCTCAAGTATTCTTCAGACGCCACTGCTTTGAAGCAACTTTATTTGATGTGTTTTATAATAGAAAGAGACACTATTCAAAAGGGTTTAAATTAAAGAGTCAATAGTTCACGAAATATAAACAATATAAATATTAAATAAACAAAGACTCATAAATCTGAAATTCAAGAATTATCTTTAAGTTGTGAATCTCAGCCGTGTTTTAAATCACCAGTGGATTTATTGTAGAGATATCATCTGTGAAATAGATATAAATTAAATTATACAATATGTTACACAAATATTTGCATCAGAAAGACAAATCCAGGTCAAATATATTATTTTAGTCACATAAAACAATCTCAGTTGACCTTATTACAGAACGTTATAATTTAATATTTTAATATAGATGTTATTCTGTGATACTGAAAAGTTGTTGGTGTATAATAATATCTTATCATAATTATTATCAATCTTATCAATCAAAAATAGGCATCTCTATGTTACTTTAAATTTCTAAACAAAATGGTCAAATAAGTCTTTACCGCCATCTACTGAAATAAAAGAAAATTGCGTCACGAAAACGTGGTTGCTTGTCTTGTTTTGCCTCTAAGTGGACAAATTAGGAATTGCAAGATAAAAATTAATGTTCAAATATTTAGATTTTTATATTATATTTACAGGTTTATTTTATAGGTTCTAGACTTTGGTAGACATGGTAGTCTACATGTAAATGTTCAGTAGCCTAAAAAGTAAAGAGACTAAACAACCACTTTTTAATTTTGTACAGAAGTATTGTGTTGGGTTGGTTCTAACTTCTATGACAGAAACCTCTGAGATCACAGAATAGCAACATCGGTTTCTAACCTTCTGATTATATATGCAGCTTTCACACAGACTATATGTCTGGTGGACAATGTTTGGACATAAGGTTAATGTAAATGCCAAGCATACTTTTCTAGTTTCAAATGTTACACAATGTGAGTTTTTGACCATGAGGCAGCAAGTATGACACTTACCTATGGACTTTTCACTACTCTGAACAAGTTAAATGTTCAGCTATACTGTTTTAAGTTAGCCAGATCAGCCAAACAGGCAGTGCACATTACCAAAAATTGCATTTTCATTACACCTTGACCAGCTCCCTTCAAATCACACACAATTTGTTCATTTGTCTTGCCTGACTGCTACTGATAAAAAAACATTGTTCCATTTCTTCCATAAAAGAGTTCTTAAATAAAAGCTGTAAAAGAAATTACTTCTACTTTTACAAAACCAATGTGGTACCAAGGTGGAGCCAAAGTATTTTCTGTTGGTAAAAAGTAACTTGTCTTGAACATAGACCCCTAACATACCCCCTCTGCACAGGGGGAGGAGTTCTGGAGTTTGAGCTGTAGGTTCAAGGGCTGTCTGGAAAAATCATGGCTGCTGCGGTCCGAGGGATTCGAGCACACAGAGGATTTATTTCATCAACACGCCGCTGCAGCCACAGCGTTGCGCTCAAACCTCAATATGATGCGATTATTATCGGTGGAGGTAGGATACAATCAATCATGAGCGATCTATAGAAATACTTCAAAAGTGTAGAAAAGTGAAGTCGTATCCAAGTGGGTACCCAAGTGGGCGGTACGTATGGCCCGGACATATCCTTTGATTGGCCAGTTAAAACAGATGTAAATTATAATTTTCCAATTTGTAATATTTTCTGTGTAATTTCGAATCTGAAGCTATTACTGTTTCTTAGTAAAATTATTGAGGTATGGATCATTTTTCAACCCACGTAGATGACGTGCTGACGTGATACCTGTCTTTTTCAGCGTTGGTGACGATCGATAACCAATCACAGTTTTTTTTTTGTAAAAAATAAATACACGTATAAAACATTTTTATTTGAGCTTTTATTTCATCAATAGTTTAATAAATAAATGTCGCCTGTGAGACTAAAATAAATATAGATTTTAATGCTACACTATGGGGGTTTCGGCTTTGTGAGCGGCTGTGCGCCCTCTACAGGAAAATAAGTTGTGTACAGAACAGAATGTCCCATAGACCCAACTAGAATCATTATGTAATACATTTTCAGTAAATGTTTTTCATTGTAGGAAAACTAAGATCACAGATACAGTATAATAACATGCTTTTCATAACATTTTATAAAAACCAGTTTTATTTTATAATGTTTTGCATATGTTAGCTTGTAACCATTTATTCAACATCCAGTGATTGATTTAAAAGCAGCCTAACTAAACACCATTTCTTTTCATCTTCTAGGTCACAATGGCCTTATTGCTGTAAGTACACACCAGATATGCTTAAATGTAGTTGGTCAATAACTGTGCAACAGTTTTTCGTCTGAAGAAACTGTCTGGTGTGATTTGTACAGTCAGCATATCTGCAGAGGGGCGGGCTGAAAACTGCTGTACTGGAACGCAGGCATGTGCTTGGAGGTGCAGCTGTATCTGAGGAGATCATTCCAGGTGTGTAACTTCAGATTTATCGCCCTAAAAGAGAAAGATCATTTTTTCATGAACTTTTGTCTTAGAACTGACTTTCGAAGCATTTCCCGAATGGATACAGGTTAAGCACAGGTGGCAGATCATATTTAATTTCTGCTTTGGATCACTGTAGTTTGTATGTGAATTGTTTTTGTGTGTTTGTTTTTATTAAGGGTTTCACTTCTCCAGGGCCTCCTATCTGCTCAGTTTACTGCGTCCACACATCTACCAGGACCTAGAGCTCAAGGTGCTTGTCATATTCATGTTACATGCCTTATTCTCTCTCTGCACTCTTGTACACATTTAAAATGTGTAATTTGAGTTGCACTAGTGCCAAATGTCTGCCATTAGTTAGCCAAGTGGGCAGTCGTGTCCAAAATGCACCCCATTGGTTAATCCAGATGATAATGTGTCAGTATGCTTAAAAAACACAATGAACACCTGACAGCCATAAAAGCTGCAAATGATTTATTACTTTTATTTATTTATTTAGATAACTGTTCTCCATGTGTTTTCCTGTGCAGAAACATGGCCTGAAGGTGTACATGAGGGACCCTCATTCATTTACCCCCATATTGGAGGAGGGTGTCGCAGGGCGGCCACCACGCTCTTTACTGCTCGGAGCCGATCTGGCAAAGAACCAGCAAGAGATTGGCAAATTTTCAGAGAAAGATGCCAAGGTTCTTTGTAAATGTCAAGAGGACTTTGATGTTTGCAGGGCACTTCCATGTTACTCTAACCTGATATATGAATATCTATTTTCTCTGTCCTGTCTCTACAGGTCTATCCTGATTTTCTAACCCATTTGGAAAGCATGGCCTGCGCCATTCACCCTCTTTTGGATGCACCACCTGTTGACATTCCAGGAGTGACTCGGGGATCTCTGAGAAAGAGAATATCTGCACTAAAGAGCTTAAAACCTTTGGTGAAGTCTGGTAAAGATGATTCAAGGTTATATAAGATCAACCACGCTCAACTTTTCCCTGCTGCTATTTTAAGCCAAAGCGTCTTATAAAACTAGAGCTTATAAAACTGCAGAATTATGGGAAAATCCATGTGTTTCTGTGTTTGAAGGGTTGAAGCTGGGAAAGAATATTCCAGACTTTTATGAACTAATTACAGCTCCAGTTATGAAGGTGGGTTGCGCTTTTTATAAAGTTGATAAAAATACATGAAATATTCAATTTACGCTGCATTCAACTTGTAAAACTTAAACTTGTAAAAATCAGTCACCTGTTTGTTAAATTTTTAGTTCATGAAAGCTCCAAATTTACCCTTTTCACAGTTCATGTGAAAATGAGTGGCATTGAAGGTTAAGGGATCTACTTTAGGGAGCAACCACTGCATATTTTGGTTTGATATTTATAGTTGTTCCTACTGATTATGTCCTTAACACTCTAGCATTGCCGGTTTGTCACTTTCTTCCAGCCCATTTGTTTTTCAATTTTGCAATTCATATTAATGCGATGTGGTATAAAAGAAAAACATTTAAGAGTGATTTGTTTTGGTTTTTCCCTGCAGGTGCTAAATCGCTGGTTTGAATCAGAGCCTCTCAGAGCCACATTAGCCACCGACTCTGTGATTGGAGCAAATACAAGCCCAAGCAATCCTGGAAGCGGGTGAGGGAACCTTAACATCAATGTGACCTAAATATTCCGATTTTTGTGGTTGTGTTAAACGTTAATCTCTACTCCGTAGATATGTCCTCCTGCATCATGTCATGGGTGAGCTGGAGAAGGAGAAGGGAGCCTGGGGTTATGTGGAGGGAGGAATGGGTGGAGTTTCTCATTCAATCGCCCGCTCTGCGCGCTCTCTAGGAGCAGATATTTTCACGGAGAGAGTTAGTGTTCAGTTAGTGTGAAGGTGTAACCTTTTGTATGAGCCATTGTTTCTGTTCTTGCATAATTCGAAAGTGTCCTGGATGTTGACCCGTTGCCTTTCTGGCTTCCTTTAGGAAGTTGAACAAGTTCTTACTGGTCAGGATGGTTCTGCACGCGGTGTTGTGTTGAAAGATGGAACAGAGGTCTTCAGTAAAGTGGTTTTGTCGAATGCAACACCCTACGTCACCTTTAAACAGCTTACCCCACAGGTACTGCCCTGACATCCTGTGATGCATTGCTTTTAAAGAAATAGTTCACTTAAAATGCTGTCCCTCGGCTCGTTTCAAACCTGTATGGAAATTTTTGGTGAATAATTCCATTAAAGCAATTTGAGATTGGAGAATTTAGTATGTTTCTAGGTCATGCCATTCTAACAACTGCTATTGTGGCTTTGAGCAAGAGACATTTAGAGTTTACCTAAGGAGCAGCCCTTATTGTTCGACTGCACACATGTCTGCATGTCAATGTGTTCGTTTACTACGTAGCAAGATTATTTATAAGCAATTTCAATGTTCTTGTTTTCCAATTGAAAAATTAACCACTACTTTAAATGTTAATGACAATCATAAATAATTGAAATCTGTGGTTATAGGACGCCGTACCAGAGGCTTTCATCACAGCTGTGGATCAGATTGACTATACTTCTCCTGTTACCAAGATCAATGGTATTATCATTTACTGCTTCATTTAACCTAACTAGAGAAGTAAATACCAGTGCCTAATGCAGCAAGAGTAGCATTAAGGTTTGGCTAAGTCTAGGCTGTCGTGTGAGAGCCATTGGCCTGACAACATTCAGGATGTCTTGTTGTTTGTCACATTTTTATGCGAATAGTAAGACGATGTCTTGCATACAGGTAGTTGCAAGAAATTAAAGAATCACATTCCATTGTGGACATAGTAAAGTAAGGAGACCACTTAGAAATCAGGCTTGGTTTGCAATTATTGGCTTTTTGAATGAATTTGATTTAAGTCTGTTCATCTCTCTATTCTGTGAACATCAACAGTGGCTTTAGACAGGCTGCCTAATTTCCTGGCTGCCCCGAACACTCCAGATGGAAAACCCGGCCCACATCACCAATGTTCAATCCACCTGAATTGTGAAAGTGTAGAGGTATTGGAGGACGCTTACAGGGAGGGCCAGATGGGACGCCCATCCTCCAGGTTGGCGTAACCTGCAGTGCGGCTTCTAATGGAACAACTAATATTTGCACATTACACACACATCAAGACACCAGGACATCTGCATTTGCAATTCACGACCAGAGTTTCTCATGCAGGACATTTATTGCTCAGGGACGGGTTTATTGTGATGGTTTTAGATGACCTCTTTATTCTTTGCACCAAACCACACTGATTTACATTTAATTTGAATTCATCTTCTGGGCATTTGTGACTAGAATATGTTTTTTATATATATATAACAGGCCTATGTTGGAAATGACCATTCCCTCCGTGCTGGATCCGACTCTAGCGCCCCCTGGTTGCCATGTGGTGTCTATTTTTACTCAGTTTACCCCTTATTTGCTGGAGGGCCGCCGCACTTGGACCAGTGAGGACAGGGAGAGATTTGCAGAGACAGGTCTGCAGTTTACCTACAGTAGTACCTAACTTGCTTTTTTGTGATGTTTGTAGATCTCTGTGTCCATTTTAGGCAAAGGGTTTTTTAAATAGTCTCATTTAAATAGGTTTGCTATCTTTGGCACGAGTAAAGCACGCTTTGATGTAATAAGATCTTTGTTTTCTGTCTCACAGTATTTGACTGGATTGAGCGTTATGCACCGGGATTTAAGAAGTCTATAGTGGGCAAAGATATTTTGGCTCCTCCTGACCTTGAAAAGGTCTTTGGTCTCACTGGAGGGGTATGAAACTTTAATTAATCTGATCATTTGAGGATTTATTCATGTCAGGAAGTTGTGGGTATTTTTTGATCCTATGCATAGTTGCATTCTGTTACAAAAATAAATATTTTTATTTGAATTTGCTTGCATATCTTTTCAAGCATTTTTCCCCCTACAGAATATATTCCATGGCTCGATGTCTCTGGATCAGCTGTACCTTGCGAGGCCTTTGCCCTCTATAGCTGATTACCGTTCTCCAGTCAAAGGGCTGTACTTATGTGGCAGTGGAAGCCATCCAGGTCTGTGCCTGAATAAATAAATAAAAGCTAGTTTGTTCTTTCATTTACTCGTGTGTATTGGATTAGTGGCATCATTGTGGCGTCACGTTTCGCATGTTAAACTTGATATGACTTCTTCTGTGTGTTTCATTCAGGGGGAGGTGTTATGGGTGCAGCTGGCTGGAATGCAGCTCTTACAGTCCTGGCAGATTTCCAACGCAGATGATGTCACTTTACGGCCTTCAGCTTGAATGTGGAATACTTGGATGAGATCAAGGGCTAAACAGAGATCAAGTTAAATATTAAGTGATGTTGACATTTGGTGTGATTTTGTCTGTCTTACAAAACTTGAAGAAATGTTGAAACACTCCCAAAATCTTGCCCTCAAAAATTGCTGCATGTATTTTTTCAATTGATAAAACAAACAAACGTGAAATAAAAAAGTGATTGATATTACAATTAAGCATTCTTGTTGTATGTAACCTGTGACAGAGCACAAGAACATTTCTCACAAAACTAGCTAGTCACTGACTAACTGCTATTATGGAGAGGAACATTATCATTCCAGACAGCATTTTTGGACAAAAATGTGGAGCTCGCTATACTGTAGATGGCCTCGAAGCAAACAGACAGGATGAAAGCCACAAAATGCCAACTTTCTACCAACCAAATATAAAACAGCAAGTGGAATTCTGTGACAGTGCAGATATGTTGTTATGTAAATATAAACACTTGCCTGTTTTGCATTTACATGGCATATCACTCACATAAACTAATTGTATGCACTATCTATATTACAATGCAGTTTAAATGGGAATTTGCATGTGAGGAAAACATTTGAAATTCGAATGGATCTATTGGTCATAATGGTAATTGGTTTCAATGGAAACTACAAGGGTAATGTTTTTTTATAACATTTATTTTTTTGCCTTTCTTGATACAGTTCAATGGAAGAGAGGACAAGAAGCATAGAACCTCGAGCAGGAATCATTTACATTTTTGCATTTGGCACGCTTTTATCTAAAGCAACTTACATCGCATTATACTATATATTTTTTTTGAGTATGCGCAAGGATCAAACCCATGACCTTCGTGTTGCTATAGCTCCATGCTCTGACCACTGAGCTACAGGAATCGAACTTGGGTCGCCTGAAGCACAACCACGTTTATTGGTTGGTTTTGGATCAGCTTATATGGTTCATAATGGTGTTTGTAATGCAAAATATGTACAGTTTATTCAGCATATCAATTATTATTAGATATTGTTATATCGTTTAAAAATATTAACCAAGTTCATAGCGGATAATACAGGCCTACATCATGTAAGCTGAGAAGTAATCGTACTTGTCCCGTGCTGAATCTCAGGGCTCATGGGGCCCTTTAAGACGCTCTTGCGGGGAGGTGCTTGAGCAGTTTAACACGCCTGTCCGACGCTCCGCTCGAGTCGACGCCCAGGAAGAGACACATCACACGTCTATCTGCATAACTTTAAAAATGACGATCTTTCTGGTGGTTTAAGGTTATTTGACGTGTAACGGTCGTGCATATGTTGCGGTGTTGAGAGTAATAATGCTGGATGGTCGGTCTGATGAAGTTCAGTTTAGATTTCTGCCGGTTACTGGGGCTCAGCGGTGAGTTTCGCGCATGCAAACTTTTTATAAAGTTACTTTTCTTTCAGTCGAAACCGTAAAACACACACCACGAACCTCTTATATCTGTGTTTTGACCGATGTAAGTTAGTGGATGGTTTTAATGTGGGTCAGGTTATAAAGTATTAGAGAAGTCATCATCATCGTTGGGAATGCTTATATGGTTTATAACATAATGTCAATTGCAACAGCACTTGTTTTGGATAGTTTGTAGGTGATAAAAACTGTAGGATTCCAGTGTTGAATAGATTCAAAATTCAATGGATTAAATATATACGTACATCAAATATAAAAATTATATGAATTCTGCATTTTAAACTATAAAGTTAAAGTAAAATTTTCCAAAAGCGAAGTGTGTACTACATTTATTAGAGGCTTTTAGTTTATATTGTCTTGATTTACTTTTACGTTTGAATGGAATCTAAACACAGTGGAAATCACATTCAACAGGCCTGGGGCCAGTTGTTCAAAAGTAATCTGATTGGATCAGATCTTAAAAATGGGTTGTTTAAAAGCAAAAAATGGATTGTGGATTTGGATTAGATCCCAAAATCCAATCTAGGATCAAATTGTCAGTTTGTGTTGCTCAAAAAAAATATTTGTTAGATTGGGATATGTTTGATCCAAAAAAAAATCTGGATTATACTGATGTCAGCAGAAGGGTGGATTTCAGGAACCCAAATAATTAACAAATCTTTAAAACTGGTCAAAAATACAACATTTGTATCATGTAATATACACACAGATACATTTTTATTTTGCTTTTATTTTTTGGCACCATAAAATAATTCAAATGTAAAGTGTTTTTTTAATCACTCTTTGTAAACTACATTGACACCATCATCAGCGGTGAACCTGTCAATAGTAGTTATTTTCTGGTGAACTCGAAGTCTTTTAGGTAAACACAACGCAAAGCTTTTGATTGAAAAAGGCACTGTTTTCCAGCTCATTTTTGTTTTTTATCTAATATGTCCCTTCAGGGCCTCCGTAGAACACTAGTAATCCAGATTTGGTAATCTGAAAAAGTGTGTATCTGGATCAGGGTGTTCCAATCCAGTTTTGGGAAAAAACCAGCACAAAATTCAAATGGATTAACTGATCCTGGATAGCAAAACATGGGATTTCCAAATCCATATCATTATGATCCAGATTTAATTGTTTGAACAACTGGCCCCAGAGAAATCACAGAGGCACTGTTGAGCTCCAGTGTCGTTTTAGAGTCAAAATTTAATGTAATAAATCATAATGTAATAATGATATATTATTAACAATAATAGACATTTCCAGTTCTTTTAGAGGTCAGCCTTAGTGTGTCATTGATATTTTTGTGCAACTTTCCAGCACATTAGGCAAATAACTATTTTTCTCTGTAACTATCAGATTTCTATTTCCAAATACTATTTCTAGAGTATTTCCCATGTCTGGCAACTATGTATGGAAGTTATGACTATTTTTTTAGAAAAAGTTTAATTAAGTTTTTCAGATCATTATTTTAGTTTGTGCATTTAAAAGCACCTGTGCATTTTCCTTATGACATCATGTTGTAAAACCCGTCTCGTAGACTCTCCTGTATTGTAAAATGATTTTTCATTCAGCTTTCTCCTCCACAGAAAGTCCTGATAGCTTTGGTTTGTTTGCTTTTACTCAAAATCTGTGGTGAAAGTGTCATTACGAATAACAGCGTCATCAATCATCATCAATAAATGCTGAAATATTCTGGTGCATTGTGTTTATATCCCGCGCTGTCACTGTAAGCAGCATTTGCCTGTGAGTCACATTCATAGTAAAATATGCAGAGAGGTCTTTGACAGGTGCGAGCGAGGTTGGCTACTGGTTAGCTTTAAACCTGGTTCATTTTTTTAGCTAATCGTCCGTGCTCGCATTGGAACCAACCGATTTTCAATGCAGTTGTCTTTTTTGTGGTTTCCACGTGTCTTGTGCGTTGTATGAATTAAGATTGTCGGCTACCATAACCAAATGGTTGCCGCATACTGACAGACGGCAGTGAAAACAGTAGCAGTTGGGATCATTTGCATGGAACAGTTTGCATGATCCAGGGAAGATGGGACTATCTGTGGGCCTTGACTGCTTGTCAAATAAATCAGTTCTTAGTTCTGCTATTGTCACAAGGTGCTAAAGTGAGAGATTTAAAGAGAGACATTAAAGGGAAGTGTATTGGTCAACACATCACTTCCTGCGACCACAGGTTTCAGACGTCTGTGGCCTGCAGTGCGAAGTATAGACGTCTTCTTTTATCTGTGTTTGTTTGAGATTTGTGGTGCTAGTTTGTTTACTGTGATTTATAACTCTGTGTGTGTGTGTGTGTGTGTGTGTGTGTGTGTGTGTGTGTGTGTGTGTGTGTGTGTGTGTGTGTGTGTGTGTGTGTGTGTGTGTGTGTGTGTGTGTGAACTCTTGTGTGATATAGTGTTGTAATGGCTGTAGGGAGTGGTTTAGTATGGAGAGCAGTGGTTTTCTAGCACTAATGCAGTTAAAAAGCTCATAAAGATCTTTGTCTTTCCGAAGCAGGAATGTCAGTGTTTTGCAAAGCTATTTTAAAGAAAATCGAGGTTGCCTGTTGGAATTTGATCTTTTTGATGCATAATAAAATAAAAATGCTTTTCGACATCGCAGGTTTAGATGCAGAGCTGTCAGGAATCACAAAGCGCTAAAGTTACCTTGTTTGTTTAAAATAGCTGACAGCAAAATCACGACTGTGTTGGATGATCTTCAGAGAAAGGATTGTTTTACCGGATTGCGGTCTAAGTGGCTTTCTTGAGAAACGTCTTGTGCTGTTTGGTTTATGTGAAGCTTGGAAAAATGGTTTATGTGAAGCTCTGTTGCATGGAAAATGTCTGTAAGGTCTAATTTGATCAGTTCAAGGGAACTTCAGGCGAACGGGAGTTGTAACCCTGCAGGGCTAGTTCTCTTACTTGTTGTATTGTTTAGTTTAACTCATTTGATCTTAACTTTGATTTGTTGTTTGTCACAAAGATGATGTGAAATTGTAATCTTTGTGCGGCTGACCCACAAAACATACTATTTTTAGAAGTGTTTTTCATCCTGATGATATTTGTCTTTCAATAGCATTCGTACCCTGCAGCAACATAAGGTTTAAATGTATGATAAGACTCAGCTCTGCACACAAAAATATGTTTGTGTGTCTGGAGAAGTTTTCCTCAGGGTGTTCTATTTTCCTTGTTGTTGCCTTTAATGAAGTTCATCAGTTATGTTTAACATGGTTCTCTTCTCGAGTTTAAACTCTTCTTCCTTGTAAACGTGGCTTTGTGTAGGCTACTATTGTTTTCTTAAGGCAAAATGTTAAATGCTCCCTCATTTGTAATTCACTTAGGATAAACGTGTGTGATAAGTAAACATATGTAAATGTAATTACTATGATTAATGTCATTAGATATACCAATAAGTCAAGTGTTTTCACTCCGGCAGAAAACAAACATTGTTTGGCCTGTTTAACTCGTGTTTCATTTCTTGTAATGTGAAGCTTTCTGGTCGGCTGGTTGTTATCCACTCAAGTTTGCATTGTTACAATGACAACCAGTGTGGCCATGCTAGCAAAACATATAGTTTGCAGTCTGAACAGTCGCTCTCTGCTGTCTGTCCTCCTGTCACAAAACGTTTTTGTATACTATGTAAATGAGCGCCAGTTGTTACGATGCTTTGTTCACATCTGGATTTCTATCAGCTGTACAGAATTAGCATGTATTTTTTGTGCTGTTTGAAGACAATAAATGCTTAAATATACAGTATGCAAGAAGCACAAGGCTGGTTACCAGTTCACTACTCACACATAGCATTATTGCTAAAAGTGCCTATGAATGAAAATGTATTTTTAGCACATTGAACACTAACACTATGACAAATATTGCTGAATTGTAGAGATATTGGTATTTCTATCCTTCTTGAAATAAACGATTCGTCTATTTTTCGCAGGCTCCAGTGATGAGCGGCCTGAGGACATGGAGACAGGTGAAGCTGAACAGAATGAAGACTCACTGGTATGAGAACATTTACCTGCATCAGTCCAGATGTCGGCTACAGTTTGTCTATTATGTGATGATGAAAAGTTAGGATCTTTAGAAAAGTTTCTGCTATCTTTTTTGATTCAACTGATTGAAGGTTGTCATAAAAACATGAAAATCTTGAATCAAGGCCCTTTTTGAAGTTTCAAGTAATAAAAAATAACAGTTCACTACGTAAGGTCTACACCTCTTAAGACAGTTATGTATATTATATTCAATAAATCCTCCGTAATATTACACAATGCAAGGTAACTTTAAATAAAATGTCATTTGGTTTGATATTTTCAAAAGAGAAAGACAAATGAGTATTCGTTTAAAATGATAAAACAATAGGAATACTGTTCAAAATGAAGAAACAATGTTTGTGGACATCTTGTGTTTCTCAGACGCAGTGGAAAAAGTACAGTGGGATTGGTTACACATTCAGATTAAACTTTATACAGTACATCTAATAAAAATGACTGTAGGTCTAGATGGTTAGAAGAGAAAGTGAAAGCAGCGCAAGTATTGTTGCAGATCTAATGCAGTCTGTAAAAATCTTTTTAGGGGTTGTTGGTATCTTGGCACAGTTCTCTTTTACAAAACCACAAATCTTTTTGTGAAAGCATGAGCTTTATCTTTTGGCCGTGCATTTCAGTTGGATCAAGGTCAGATCACTGTGCCCAGCAGATACCTTGTAGTAGCTCTGACCCTCTTTTGTTTAAAAGAACAGCATTTTATTTGTGCTGAACGTTCATGCGGAAAGATGTCTTATCTGTTCATGATAGTGCACATTCTTTCTGCAGCTTTGACTTTAGTCAGTGTAGGAGATGCTTGTTCCAGAACTGTTCCCCTGCAGGTTCTCTTGAGATTTGGATTTTAGTTAGCTAACTGCTCAATACTGATTTGTACCTCTATTCGTTTGAACACAGTTCCTGAACTCCTCTATATATATCTGTCTGTACATTTATGGAGGCCAAAGTCCATTTTCAGGATTGTTTAAACACTTGCAGCTAAAAGGTTCTTCTTTTCTTGACATAAATAAGGTTGGATGATTTAGGCAAACCATGGGGGTTGACTCGCATATTTTTGTGTGTGTATGTGTGGTGCAGGATGTCTTAACAGGTGAAGAGGGTCTCAGTGAGGAAGATAAGGCCAGAAGGAGAGCGGAGAGGCGTAAAGCCAAGAGGAAGGTAAGAAGAGTTCCTCATTGACAGATAAACTTTACCATAGTCAACAGAAGAATTGATCACTTTTTACCCAGAGTTCATATGGAGAGTCAACTATTGTTTGACTATTGTTCTGTTCTTGGTGTGCTCTTTAGTGGACAGACCACAAATATCATGGTTACTATGGTACTGTTATTATAGTGAGGCAATTGTAAATTTGTGGTTAGTGTGGTTTTACTACAAAAAACAAAAACGTTTGGTTACAAAAAAAGTTATGCTATGGTTACTTTTCGTAAGGATAGTATTACACAAGTTTTCATTTTTACATGTACTGTGGTGGCACCCTAGTGTCTTGAAAGAACCAACTTGAATATAATGGTAAATATGTTAAATATACAAAAATATACTGCATGGTATTGCCACTATGCTTTATGGTTAATGTAATCTTCTACGTTGTTTTCAGCGCCAGCGGCAGAAAAAGAAACTAGAACGGGTTAAGAAGGACGAATGTACTGAACAGGTATGTTTAAATAAGTTAAACTGGTTAGTTTTCTACTGACTTTGGATTACTGCATAGCCTATGTACAGTAGGTAGGGTTGCATATTGTTTGAATTTGATCAATTCCGATTCCCAATCGATTCCGATTTTCGATTCCCAACCCTAACAGAAGGCAGGATTTTTAGGTTTACATCATCAGATGCAGTCAAACAAATAATTCGAAACACTCTACATTATATTTATATTTCATGTATAGCTACAAAACAATACAATGTTGCATATGTAGCATCACTTATCTGTCTTTGTAGGCTGCTCGCTAACTTTTGGAACAAACGCGCTGTGTTTTGTGTTTGCATCCTCTTGTATTCCTTTGTGCTTCATATGACTATATTTTTACTCAAGATCACTTGGTGTGTGCCAAAGAACAGGCTTTTAAAGCATGTGAGTTTTCTTTAAGGGGGAGGAGCTTGTCAGAGCTGATTCTGAACTCGAAGAGTCTGAAGATTCTGAGCCAGAGGAAGTGGAGTTCAACCTTTCAAAAGTGGTAGCGAAGCCCATTCCTCCTCCGAGCAAAACTCCTGCTGGACCTCCACTGGCCTCGGGGAACCAAAGCAATCGGCAGCTGCCGACCCGCTCCGTTGAGGAGGTGCTGATTCTGTGGCAGCCAATGAAGTGCCAGAGTTGAGCTGCTTATTAATATGCAAATAAGAATGTTGTTTACCCATTCAAAGTTGATCACCAAGTAAACATGCAAATGAAAACGTTAAAGCAGGGTTTACGGACGCACAGTGTTTAAAACCAGAAAACCATGTTGTCGAGATTAATAGGATGAACAATACTTCGTGTTTAACATTGATTTATTATTTTCAGGACCCAGAGTGGGATGTCAACAGTGCTTTTGTTGCTAATGCAGTCAGTCACATTCGACCCAAAGCCAAAAGTAAAGGAGCTTGCAAGTCAAAAGAGAACAAAGAGAATGAGAGCAGAGGTGGGGAGGTGAGCGTTAAGTGAGATTTTTCTGTGTGCCGTAATGTGTTGCCACCTGTAGGTCACTCGTGAAGCCTGTGAACACTGAAGCAGGGCATTGTTGGGTTTCTTTGACTGTTTATAAATCTGTGGGTGGAGTCACTTTAGAAATCGAGGCCAAATATAGAAGCTTTTGTTTGTAAAGCTAGCTTTGAGGTGACAGGTTGCATGCTTTATTGAATTCTTTACATGTTGTGGGATAACTAGCAAAGTCACTAACTACATTTTTCAGTAGTGTGCTGGTAAAGCACACACTACAAGACAGTAGTGTACCAGAGTGCATTAGTCATCTTTTTATTGTTCATATTCACTTCCCCTTTGGTGCTTGGCCCCCCAAAATGAGGAAATTATGAATAAGACATTTCATCAGCTGTTGCTCGTTGCTGCTCTCGTGACATATGGTCTAACAGAGCAAAATACATAAAAATCTTTTTTCCTATCTCTCATTTCTTTTTTATATAGCAAAATCAGTATTGAGTTAAATAGATCTTGTTATTGTGTTTTAATTCTGTTATATAGATGTAGGTGTTTTGTGGTTTCATTAATGTTGAATGTAAGTTTGTGTGTTAATGCTATTATGTGATTCATAAATATCGTTGCTGAGATGAGAATCTTACACTGGCAATAAATATACAGATAATGCTGTCATGTGCACTTCTGCACGTTTAAAGTTCAATGTACCACATAGTGAGAATTGTGGGTCTTGAGGTTTACAATTAACAGAATATCTTCATGTCATGACTAGCGGCTGTTTGCTGGTAGCATGACATGAAATATGTGGATGATAATTATTGTTAATATTAATTACAGGAATATTGTGGGTTTATTTTTTTATTAATTGTCAATAAATTGCATTTGTGGCATGATTTGTGATTTGTAAATAACCCATAATATTTTTAGTATCAATTAATACATCTTAAATTGTTTTTACAGGTCTTTGGCTTATCCGATGCTATAACTAAAAGAAGTGCCTTACTAGTAGGTGTGTATCTCTCTCCTTTACACACTTGCGTTGTGTTTTTGGTCAGATTAAATATTGTGGTCAGATTGTATCTAGTACATGCTTTGGTTTACTGTTTTAAAAAGTGAGAAAATATCATGAGCTTGAGGACATAAAAGAATTTTAACAGCAGAAGCAAAACATTTCATACAGTACAGGGCTTGACATTAACACAAGTGAATATTTTTGGACGGGCAGGTTAAAGCTAATTTTACTGGACAAATAGAGTCTGAAAATGTAAATATAAAAAAGCAATAATATATGCTTTATTTAGTCTATGTAAAGCAGCAAACTAAAAAAAGGACTGATAATTTATTTATTAATTTAAAAATAATAGATCGTAACAGCTTTCTTTTTTAAAATGGTAACTTTTTTTAATGACGACGCTTAATGTCAAGGCCTGCAGTGTCTACCAGAAGTGTCATCATCTTATATTTGAAGGACATCTCAGTGCAGTGTTTCATATTTACGTCTCTTTCTGTACATTCCAGAGAAAGGGATCAGATTCGTTCAGGAGGGCCAGTACGCACAAGCTGTCAGTTTGTTTACAGAGGCCATCAAATGTGACCCAAAAGATTACAGGTTATACTTGGATCCATGTTTTATTTGATTTAAACACGATCCTTGGGGTGATTTTTATTTCTCTTTCACTTGGTGAAAGCAGGTTTTTTGGAAATCGCTCCTACTGTTACTGTTGTTTGGAGCAGTACCCACTGGCGCTTGCCGATGCAGAGAAGTCCATCCAGATGGCTCCTGATTGGCCCAAAGGCTATTACCGCAGAGGAAGTGCACTTATGGGGCTTAAGGTATGACACGATTATGTGTTTTTGAAACCGCGTTTATGAATGTGTAGTGATGTATGTGTGTTTGTGTGTGATAGAGGTACAGTGAAGCGGAGAAAGCCATGGAACAGGTGCTGAAGCTGGACGCAGACTGCGAAGAAGCCGTCAATGACCTCTTATATTGTAAAGTGCAACAACTTGTGGTAAATGAAAGATCAGTATCTCATGAATTTTTTTTTTTTTCATGTTTATTTATAAGAATGTTTAGCTTCGACATATTGTTGGAATAAATCACCAATACGGCTGTTTTCATTATTGTTTGGTTACAAATGTGATCCCACCAAGAAATAAAGCAAAACCGTGCATTTTCTTTTTAGGATCTTGGTTATGATGAGGAACAGAGTATCCAATTGCTGGAAAAATACAACACTGTACAGGCTGTTATTACAGCCGGAGGTAAGATGTATAAAAATGAGCCACTCGAGGGTGCTATTGCTTCAGCTGCATTACAGGCTTTTGGAGACAATTCTGTCAATTCTACCTACTCACCATCATTTTGTTTCAACTGACTGACTTCTGTGCAGCCTTAGTGACTATTGACTGACTGTATGATAAACAAATTGCAATACAGTAAATAGTGGGTTAACTAGCCAAAAAACGTTTTGAACTTTTGATGTAATGGGAACTGATTTGTCGTGTTGTTTCGTATTTCGTAGCATCAAACCAAGACTGTGTCCCTCTCCAGGCAGGGTAAGTCATGATGCTTGCTGATTTCTGTTTTGCATTTTGCAAATGTGTTTCTGGAAACAGCCTCTTCTTCACTGTCTCTTACCATCTCTCTCTCTCCTCTCTCTCTCTCTCTCTCTCTCTCTCTCTCTCTCTCTCTCTCTCTCTCTCTCTCTCTCTTTCTTTCATGAAGTCCTTGCAATTCCCTGTGGGTGGGAAACGTGACCACAGAACTGACAGAGCAGCATCTGCGGGACCTTTTCAAAATGTGAGATGTGTTGTATGAAATGAGCCGTAGAATGCCATTTTTGTTTTTCATTTTAACATTTGATGTGTTTTCTAGTTACGGAGAAATCGACAGCATTCGGGTTCTGCACGAACGCTTCTGTGCATTTGTTAACTACAAGAACGCTAATATGGCCTCCCGTGCCATGGAGAAACTCAACGTGTGTGAAAGCCTTTATAAATCTCTTTTATTGAAATGTATAACGGAATAATCTTTAAAAACAAAAACACTGTTTGATTTCAGGGGTTTCTGATTGAGAACACTCGACTAGTGGTCCGATATCCAGACAGATGGATTCAGAGAGCCCTGCCAACACCTGCCATTCAACAACCTGCAGGGGCTGCTGGGTAATTCAATTCGTGTGCTATTTTTTTATTATTTACATTTTTCAGTTTTGTTCTTGAATCACCAAACATATATACAATGACAATACATTTTCAGTTCTAGGCGCAGAGGTCCTGTCAATGGGGATGAGTGTTACTTTTGGAGGACCACCGGTTGTCATTTTGATGATAGGTGTCGCTATAAGCACATTCCTGAACATCGAGGGAAAGACTGGCAGCCTTAAATCAACACAAGCCTCTCTTCCCCTCCCTCAGAACATGACTGATGGGGTTGAACATTCACTTTGATTCTCTGTAGGTCAGGTACAGTGTGGACCAGTATTTTGGATTAGAGTCTTTTGAAAGTTCTCACGGTTCAGCGTTTTATGTGAATTCACTGTCGGGCTCTGAACCTCACTGGGGATTAAAAGCAGAGCAGAAGGGCTTCTGGGAAAGTGTTTCTTATGAGGTGAGGTTTGGGTGGTGCGGAGGGCCAGGGCATCATCGCCTACTGAGGTTTGTGTGGCCTCTTATGTCGTATGTTCTGTTCTTTTTCTTCTGTGCCAACACCACCAATCCAAAGAAGAGACTTGGATCTGGTCTGACTATTTTTGCTATTTTTAATTGAAATTCTGCATCAGGTTAAAAAACATCAAAACGAAAATTGGAGAGTCGTACCAAAGAATAATACTTTGCCACCTGTGGATTTAATTTTGAAAGAGCAACAAATTTCAGTCAGGGAAAACACTACTTTAGATTTTTGTGTTTTGATTTGATTAAAACTCTGATTTAACCTGAATCCCAGCTCACACACGCTCCAGCCTTTCATTCTGCATGTTTGTGGTGATTTCTAATCGGACTAATGATATTTTTTTTATCTTAAAAGTGCCTCAACTGTAGGACACATCAGTATTGCAAAAGATTAGAGGTGTTGTTCGAACCTTATACAGAAATAACATCTGTCTTGTTAAATTATTTTGGGTTTTCATAGTTTTGCACTTTAATACATCAGCCGATGAACTCTGCTATACAAAACAACTACAGGTCCTGTTTTTCAACAGAAGAACTCTTGTAGTACAAGTTTAGTCTTTAAAGTCAGATTCATGTTGCTGCAGGTTGATGTTCTACACCTTCCGTGGTATTTTCCTGTAACTTTTTAAGGACGCACATGTTGTACAGTTATGGTATTTCTGTCCGTTTGGATATTACATATTTTTCAGACAGAATATGAACACAGACTAGTGTTATCCATTTGTGATCGCAGACACAGGTTTCAGCCATAAAAGTTGTCTTGCGGTTTTATGTTATGCAAGAGCTGTAAGGTGCCAGAGGAAACTTCTGCCCTCTTTGCTGAGCTCAGCTTTTCATCGTTTCCTTTTATGTTTCATATGTTTTGAGATATAAGTTAGTTAACACTTCATGGCTTCTCATGGCTCTTTGTTCTTATTCTTATTGTTCTGACATGTTGGGCAAATCTTGTGTGTCTGTCATGCTGTTTTATGACACACTTAACCAAAGAAACACTACCTAATGTACCACGGACAAACACATCTGCTATTTTTACAAACATACACTATTTACACTACCCAGAATGCAATTCTGCAGTACATATTTATTTGGTTTTTAGATATGATTGCTTTGTTTTTTATGCATTATCACACTAGTGCATGTACTTGCATTGCTCCTCATTTATAGAATATTTATTTAACAGTCCAGAGTGCCTTGAAAAGCATTAGTTTGACTTTTATATCAAAGTTTCTCAAGCATTAATATTAAAGCAGAGATTTGCCTTGAACAGAGGTGTTTTTATTTTAAGCTGCAAATTGGGAGAAAAAGCGTAAAATACAGTCATGAAAAGAGTTAAGTGTTAATCATATATAAATAAATCACAAGGCTGTATTTTCAGATAAGTTATTTTTATTGTATTCGAGAAAGTCTGACAACACCGACATGAGTTTACTCTTGTGCTGCAGAAAAAGCACGTTGTTCCAGCGTGCATTGCATTTATTACAGGAAAGATGTCGTCATTTTGCTTTTATAATCGAATCCGAGCTCAGCTCTTCCTATGTTAGCAGATAATGAAATGGAGGTTTCATATTCTCTACTTTCACTGTTTTTATTTTTTATTGTGGCCTGTCCAATTTTATGTTTGTCATTTTGTTCTTATTCTCTAAATTTTGCAATGTTGATTGAAGAGTTCCATGTCTTGTTTTCTTTTAATTCTTATTTAGCACTGCAATGGTGAAAATCTCAATGTAATAAATGTTTAAAAGTGCTTTTTTCACCGTCTGCAATTTTTTTCATGGGGGGTTGCTATATTACTGCACATGCACGCTTTTGTGGTCCAAACTTCCACAAAGAATAGAGTCCCTGCAGATTATTTCTGATAACAAGCAAAATAAATAATAAGTAAATGACATTAGTTAGCAAGATAAAAGTATATAGCCAGTGTTGTTTTGGGTTACCAGAAGAACTGTTACTTGGCTAAACTTATATGTGACAAAGTTACATGTATATTAATTTGATTAAATCAATAAATATTAATATAAATGAAATAAAATATAAATAGTTATATTATTAGCCACTAGCCAGACCGATAAACTAACACAGACCGGAAGTTAACTTCAGGCCAGGTGTGTGTCTAATGAAATTGTCTAAATCACCTAGATAGGAATTACAAGATGGAACATATTCAGAATAGATCTCCCAATTCTAAATTCTAGTGTACGTGTGTTTCAACACCAGGGGGCGCTCTCATACAGAAGTCAGCAGATCACAGAACTTATTCTGTATGAGGAAACTTTTTTGTAAAACCACCATGAATAGCATGTCTTAAGAGCACAAGTTGTTCTCGCTTCCCCAGGATGGTTCGGGATGATGATCATACGTTAAAAATTCTTCCCTGTTATCAATGACACATGAAAGTAACGTGTGGTTGGCTCAAGCGAGTATATGAGATCGAGAGAGATGGGAAAAATGCTGCTGTATCTAAAAACAACCGTGCGCTTTAAATGAAAAAAATGTCATATGCCACCTACAGCATTCATGACCACCAGCCTGCTATTATGGCTTTGAGCCAGTGGTTTGTGGCCTTTGTGTATTGTTTATAAGAATCTATTGATAACATTTGATGCGCACTGTTCCGGTAAATATGTGTAGGGATTCATACTCAAACGGGCTTGTGGGTTTATGCACTCGATGTGACTTTTGACACTATCAAACAGTTTTTTTTTCATATTGAGAACTCCATTTAATCTCATTGCAATCTTGAAGAAACAACAAAAAATTCTTTCCTGTAGCTCAGGGGTTGGAGCATGGCGCTAGCAACGCCAAGGTCATGGGTTTGATCCCAGTATAATGTAATGTAAGTCAAAGCGTATGCCAAATGCATAAATGTAAAAAGATATTGAAGATTTTTTCTGACTTTGATTTTTTGGTTCAATACACAAAACTTTCTTCTATTTTTGACGCCGTAACAGATTGTAACCGACAGTTTTGACTGATCTGAAGTGTTACAGAAGCTTTAACAGGCCCAAGCGCTCTGAAAAGCATGGCAGTGTTTCTCAGACTGCGGTGACCCTCATTAACGCCCGAGGCCGTGCCATAACAGCCTACGTTACGAAACTCACGATTCCAGCTTGAGAGGGAAAACAGGAGGTGACAGTGGGGGTAAACCGGAGGAGGTGCTATAATTTGAAAAGGCAGTTGTTTATTGTTGAAGAGCATGTATTTATTTCATGCCACCGCAAATTGTGGCTTAGGGCAGAGCCGGGACTCATGGGTAATTACAGAGTTTGAGGCAGCACCCCACCACAGCAGCGTCTCTCAAGAGCTTGTGCCTGCCCTACACGTATATTCACACGTTGAAGTCAATGTGAGGATTGTGTTATCTACATCTATTGTACACGCTTGAAGATCATCCTCAGGTGTTCTTAGTAAATGATTGTATTACCTGTACTTTAAAGTGAGCACCAGTTTAGATGTTTCAGCATGAATTGTGAACTTGGAAACTTTTTGATTTGAAAGTTGAAGTGTTTTGTGGACAAATATGAAAGCACAATTTCTTAATTAAAATAATGATAACGCCTTACAATAAGGTTCTATTTGTTAACAATGCATAAGGAATGAACAAAGAACAACACTAATACAGCATTTATTAATGTTACCTTGTGTTAATTTCAGCATTTACTAATACATTATTTAAATCAAACGCTGTCACTGTTTACATTAGTTAATGCACCATGAACTAAAACCTGTATTGACATGAACTCACATTAACAACGATTAATAAATGCTGAAAAACTAAATTGTGCATTGTTTTAATATTAGCTAATGCATTTACTAATTCTAACCTTAAGTGTTACAAATAATGTTTTTGGAATGCAACCAGTGTCCAGAAAATATGGGAACCCCTTCAATACTGTTTTAAAAATGTCCCACGATGCACCTCATGAAGTAATATATAAATATACAAATTCATTGAACATCTTTCTTATTTATTTCATAGCTTTGTTGACTTTATTTGTTCACTTTATTACCATGAAGAATGTGTAGGTATAAAGAAAAATGAGTGGGTAGTGTACTGTATGCCACACAAAATGCATATAATATATAGGTGTATGTGTAGTTACTACGGCATGCCAAATGTATATTTCTGGCTCTTTCTTTCTCTCTTCTCAGTCATCTGGTGAGATTTCTCTTTGATTAGCTGCTTTAACAGGACCCCCCACTTCCCGTCTTGGTTTACCCAGTGGGAGGAACCTGCATTCAAGCACACGGTCACACCAACCTTGGCACAAACGTGAGCAAATTGCTAGTTTTCAATTGACAGCGAAAATGTGAACGGACATTATGTAATTACAGAAACTGTTAAATATTTCCCCTGGCGTTTTATAATTTTCACCCGTTTGTTTCCGAATTGGTGCGCGGGAGTTACGGTAATTGTTGTTGAGTTGCGGCCCACCTTTATACACAGTGAGGGGATTTGATTGCTAGAAATATGCCTGCGGATCTAAAACGGTTCTCCTGAGGTTTCGGAAAACCAACAATATCAACAAAATGTGCTAATTCTGTCATAACCTTGACACTCACAGACATGTAAACATTTAAAAAAAAGATCAATTAAAATAAAAGCATTTCTTTTATCTTTAGTATGACCAAAACCAGTAAAGAACTCAACATAAGACTATATAGATGAGGTAGAATGTAAGTCCAGAGATGTTTAAGACAATCCGTAATGTGGTTAAAGGAGAAGGATGTCTTGCTTTTTTGGGAGTGAGGTTTGTGGTTGCCTCAGTAAAGAAACATCTACTATGTGGTTATGCTTCTTCTTTTAGTTACTTGGAATTCGGACATATGGAGTTATTCAGGACTCAAGATCTTCCTCTTGGTCACGTTTCAAAGCAGCTCACTAGAAGTTGTGTAACTATGTGTGTAAAATAAACAAATAAAAACTGAAATAAACTGAATTCACACTTTCCCTTTGTTATATCAACCAATCTCTGTTACATGAAAATAATTTGGCACAACTTACTATAATGACAAAAAAACAAATATACTTATTTACCTAAGAAACAAACAGACATATGTGCTTTAACAAATGTTGATAATACAGACAATACAAATATCATCATGAATATTTGCTCAAGGTAAATTTTGTCCATCACAACATAACTAATACATAGTACAACATTTTATTGATTAAATGTTTTTATTTGCATTAAAAAAACTATTGTTGCTATTGTTTTCTTCGGTTCTGCATTTTTATTTACTATCAATTAACCAAAATGTTAACAATACTGTTAGAAAGGAATCTTCGAAACATTAAGACAAAGATGGACAACTGTGGGAGGGATGTAGAAGTGATGGAGAGAGAGAGAGAGAGAGAGAGAGAGAGAGAGAGAGAGAGAGAGTGAGAGAGAGAGTGAGTGAGTGAGGGACTGAGTGTAGGTTAAACTCTTTCATTCATTTTCCTCCAGACTGTGACTGACTTGACTTACGTGTGGCTGCCAGGTGAGTGAAATTTGTGGTGACTTTTAAATCTTTGGTGCGTCTGCTTGGGTTCCTCACCATAACACTGCACATTTATTTCATTTACATTTTTTTTGTGACTTAAACCTGACAAGGACACTTGCTGGATGATTTAACTGGCATAAGATGTTTGCACCTATTTGCATTTTATTTGTCTAAAAGTAGATAGTGTTGGTAAAATTATAGCTCTAAAGTTGTTGTTTGGATGGCAGATATTATTTGAAAGGTTTCTTACATTGCTATTTATATCCACCCAGAACCTTTACCAGAATAATCTTAATTTAGTTTGCAAGATGCTCTATTAATAAAACTTCTGAGGTACACGTCTAGGTTCACACTAAAAGAAAAATAAGAGATTTTTTAAATTATATTTTTGGATTGGAAAAAAATCACACAATTGTCACATTGTAATATCTGTTTTTATGGATTCCTTCTGCAAAATGTACAGCTGATTTGCTTGATAAAACATCTTTCCCACTTTTAACTTGACCTCCTCCAGTTTATCCCAAGCTTCAAAAATCTCATAATTCCTCAACGAACTGCACTTATATGGTTTAAATTATTTTGTTTCAGAAGGATAATATAAAGCATCACTGTGTAATTCAGACAAATCCTGCGCTCTCCTGTATAATTAAAGTCATTTTTAGTAACAGGGCCTGATCTTGTTTTATGTTCCAGAAGCCTCACCTGTGCGCAATCATGAATCCGGCCGTCTCCTCCGCGTGCGCGCTCCTCCTCGCGCTGCTCTTCGTGTGTGCGCATTCGCGTCCGGGGTCGCCGGGCAGGTCTGCGCGCGCTCCCGCTACCAAGGTACGACTGGCAGGTGTCGGCCACAGTGAAAACGAAGGACGCGTGGAGATCTTACACAACGGGACGTGGGGGACCGTATGTGACGATGAGGTCGATATTAAACTGGCTAATGTGGTTTGTAGGGAACTTGGTTTCCAGAGTGGCATAACGTGGGCGCACAGTGCCCAGTATGGAGAAGGAGAGGGTGAGTGAATTTCCAAATTAAACTACTTAATAAAAATAACAGTGGAACTCTAAATTGTGGGATATGAGGTTCTTAAAGGGACAGTTCACCTAAAATGAATTTTGACATTTCCTTCAGATTTAAACATGTTACGATTGATTAATTTACAGTACATTTGTGGATTGTGCAGATGCAACAAATGCATACATTTTATGTTATGCATTTAAGGTATAGCTACGTTTCTATTAGCATGTATTCCCTATGGCAGTCGAAACCATGAACTTCTGTCCCTATCCATTTAAGAGTTTAAACCTCTCCTTGTATCTTAAAAAAAACAGTTCACCCAAAAATGAAACTTTTCTTGCTTCTGTTGTTCGCAAAAGAAGATATTTTAAAGAATGTAGGAAAGCAAACAGGTCTGGGGGACTTTTGACTGCCATTGTGATTTTTTTCCTACTATGATAGATAGTCAATGGTGCCAAGAACTGTTTGGTTACAAGCATTCTTCCAAATATCTTTCTCTGTGTTCATCGGAACAAAGAAATTGATACAGATTTGGAACAACTCGAGGGTGAGTAAATGATGACCGAATTTGTATTATTGGGTGAACTGTTCCTTTAAGTTTAAGTTTGATCACTCTTCACATTTAACTGTGGATTATGTGAAAGACTCGAGAGCACTTGACAGTTGGATTACTGTTTCTTAGCAGTGCAAGTGCAGTGCTACTGTTCTTTACATCGTCCAGAATCACTCCCTGTAATTTCACTTTAAGGCAGCTATAAAGACAGCCACTAACCCGAAGCATGTATAACACTTAGTTGGCAAGACAACACTGTCATTAAACCAAAAACAAGCTCTTCAGACAGCTCCTCTAGAGCTCTGTTGTAATGCTTGTGATCGAGTGACAGTTCTTTCCCATTTGCCTGTAAACTCAAGTTGTGTTGTCTGAAGCCTTCTGCTTTATACTAACGTATATCATTTCTTGGAAAAATGTGCTTTAAATGGTCTCCCTTGACACATATACACATAATTATCGAGCATTTATAACCACGCAACATCTGTTACAGGCCCGATTTGGATGGATAATGTGAGGTGTGATGGGACAGAGAAAACTTTGAAAGACTGCAAGTCGAACGGGTGGGGTGCGCACGACTGCAAGCACTCCGAGGACCTGGGGGTGGTCTGTAGTCCAGAGAGAAGGTTGGACCAAGTGCATCCCGGAGTGTCCAGAAGAGGGCACACCATAGCTCTCCGACCAAACGCGGTCACCTCAAACCGCTGGCAGGACATTTACTCCAGTTCACCTGCACATCTGAGACAAGGCAATGGACATTCAGAGGATGGTCAGAGATGGGATCAGTTTTCCAGACAGCAATTTCAAAATCCGGTGAGATTGTAGATTTCATTACATTCAGACAAATTTTGAATGCAGTTTTTTTGGGAGCCTATCTTATGTGACTTATCATTTTATAATAAAAGTCATTGAGGCACAAAGGGCTCTTCACAAAAATAATAAATAAACAAAAACACTGTCCGTTTCTTCTTTTTCTAGTCAGCCAGAAAGGTCAGGATTGAAGAAGTACGTTTGCGGCCAGTTCTGATGGCTGCGAAGAGGCGTGCCCTTGTCACTGAGGGCGTAGTGGAAGTCAAGCATGCTGGGAGATGGAGGCAGGTGTGTGATAAAGGCTGGAGTCTGAACAGCAGCAGGGTCGTGTGTGGAATGCTGGGCTTTCCTGATGCAGAGAAGCCCAACATGAATACTTACAAGTAAGTTCTGAACTTTCTACTGAATAATGTGATTTTTCGGGGGTGATTTTTAGACGATCCTTCTTTCCAACGTCTCTCTGCTGGAAAGCCTTCGTCATAGTATCACGGGTGCTGGTGTATCTCCGCATAGTAAAGTCTCCGCTGGAAAGTCTTTATAATATGAACGTGGGTCCTAGCTTCTGCCTGACTTTTTTTTTATAATGAAAATCCACAGACCCTTTAATTTTATGTAATAAAATAAGTCATCGTTTTTCTAATGCCCGCTTGTTCTCTTTCCTCCGTCAACATGAGCGGACACGCCCCTTACTGCTGATTGGCTACAAGTTTGTTTTGGTACTTGGCCTGAAAGTGTTTTTGAAAAAATGATAACCCTGCCTTTAAGTTCAGCGGCAGGTTATTCTGGCCAAAAACCACCCACAGAAGAGACCGTCTAACAGACATGTAAAGAGTCCAGCCACAGTTTGTTTCCTTTTACATGCCATTTAGAGGTGGGTACATCTGAAAGAAATATCACAATTCTAGAACGGCTTGGAAATGCATTCGAAATATGTAGCAGTCCCTCGAAAACCAAAGGAATTATTAGAAAATGTGTGTAAAATCTGTAGTAGGAATTTCTGTCCATCTAAATAAAATATGTTTTAAAATTATTTAACAGAAAAAATGGCAGAATTGACAGTTTAGTGTTTCAAACTAAAATTGGCATGTTTGTCAAATGTTTAAAGCCCTGAGCTCAGCAAAGTAGCAAATCCTGCGGGTTTGGGAATCCTTGTGACTATCTCACTATATGTAACCGCTAGAAGAAACGTTTTTGAACAGATGACAAAATGATATAACAATAATGAAAATACAACTCCATAACAGTTTTTAAAGAAAGTATAACATATAGAGAGAAAATGTCTTCAATAAAAATCTCTTATTTGGAAGGGATTCTGTAAGCATTTATCAAATATGATTTATTGCGAATCATAGTTCAGTACAGTATATGTAGAGAAGTTCACGTCTGCACACAGAAAGATGTTTGTTTGCGAACGCAGGGTTAAGTTAAAAAGATTGACCTCGTCTATTTGCTGGAATATCACTTTTGTTTCTCTTATCTCTATTCTCCAGGCATCCTTCACAAACCTAAGCACTTAAGCAATGATTAAAAGATCTTTCAAACCTGCTGATACTATCTTCAGCTTTCCTAAAACTAACAGTCTCCCTTCTCAGCGTTTAGGTCCAAGCGAGAAGGTCTAATGTCCCGGCTGATTGTTATTGTAAAGACGCATCAGTTTAAAGCCTTCAAAGTGTCTGTGTTTGGAGAAAGAGTTTCAGGTTTGCTTAATGATTGTCACCATCGACCTTCTCTTGCTTTCTCACACAATGTTCCAATCCAGGAACCTATTTGTGTTTATGTTGCCCACATATATCAACAACCGCACTAGTAAAAATGTGAAGATTTGTTGTTTCAACCCATGGTTGCATCAAATACGGACATTTTCAAGGTTAATTTGACCCAGTGGTTAAATTTGAGGAGAAATGTGTCTGCTAATCTGTTTAATCTGTCTCGCTTCATAATGTATTTTTGTATAGCTGGCTAGAAATAACAGGATTACCATCTTTTTTCTTTTTGTCATTTACTGTTCATCCTGGCTTCTCGGAGGCCACTGTGGTTCAGTGACCACACTCACAGCAACTATTTCATTCCCGTCATATGAACGGGCTTTGGGTATGTAGAACCGTAAGCTTGTTATAAAAAGAACCGCTTTAATCTCATGTCTCTGCGGTCCCCAAGCTTTTTAGTTGTAGGTTTACTATATGTGCCATACGTGCCTCCTGCAGATGAGTCTCTGTCCAATGTCTGTTTGACCTGTTAAATGTGCTTTAGCTTTTGGTCAATGTCATCCGTTGAGATTCTGTTCCAGGGAACCCGGAAGATTATATTTTGTTCTTATAAAAAGGCATTTCTCACCAGCAGATAAGACCAACGACACGTATAGGATCCACTTATCTTCAGGTCACAGAACCTATGCAAGCTTTCGTTCGTGCAAGACTCAAAGACATGTAAGTCAGCATGAAGATGCTGTTTGAAGTTAAATTAGAGCGTGTAGAGCAGGCAGTGGCTTCTGCGGCTGACTTTCTAGGGATTCTCCGTTTGGCTCTTCATCTGCGAGCAGTCCCAGCACCTGACCTCACCATGTAGTACGTGCGTTTTTTTACAGACTCCAGACTTGGCAGATGCACTAAAGAGCTACTCCTCGCGTGCCCACTCAGCGTCTCGGAGATCGCGAACCGCCCTGCCCTCTCTGGATCCTCCACTGAAGATGCTGTAATTAAACGTTGGGCAGCTCAGAAGATTTCTACGTTTCTGGCGAGTAGGGAAAGACGGATTACAATTATAGCTGCGCCCTTTGGCTGTCGTGTCAGCACAGCAGTTTTTCTGTCACCAAGAAAATTTAAGGACTTTAGGCCACAATTCACACTCAATTATCCTTCGACTAACATCTAAATAGAGTGCCGTATTTTAGCTTTTAAGAAAACTGATTTGGTGCTTTGTAAGTGTAAAGTAGTGCTTCACGCAGATCGGCAGTTGAAAGAAAATCTATTTTTATGGTTATCGACTTTGACGTTTGCTAATTTAAAGCACTATAATCTACAAATTTAATAGAGGGCTTACTGATCTTGTTCGGTGGTCAGTGTGAGACATGTTATATCACATCATACAGGAAAAGAAGTTATTTTGAAAAATTACTTGAACAATATCACACAAGTAAGAGTTATGTACGTAATATTGACTGTTATCCCTTACAAAAAGTTTATTCAAGTGTGGTGTTAGTATACTTCTATGAAACGTGTTTACAATTAAGTATAGTTAAATGCGACAACACCTATAGAGTAACATAATAGTATACTCATAATGCAAATATAATATAATACTATAAGTAGGATGTTTACTTCATTTAAAGAAAGCTAACAGTATAGTACAGTATAATTGTAGTATAAAAACCACTAAACATAGTTTACTGAGAGCATATGTACTCTGTGTACTTTTGTAATCGAAAAACAACATATAAACAATAAACCTATAAGTATAATTATAGTATAGTTGTACTGTTAGTACAGTTTAGTCTCAAGGAGTACTCATATAGTGTACTAGCAGTATACTGCTAGTACCTTTATATTAGTGCTTAAAATATACTTTGCTTTAGTATACTTAATAAAATGAACTTGAAGTATGCCTATTTTTGTAAGGGATGTAATGAATGGTTATGATTTCTATTATATAATGAATGATTGTGCCATAACTGTACTCAAAATGTATCATATCCTTATTGTTCAAATATAAATGCTTAACCAGCATGTTTTCTACGCAGCTAGTAAGAGAACTGGTGTGTGTGTGCGTGTATAGACTAATGCTTAAAACAGTGGCATGATTGTTGTCTCCACACAGACCGACTCTCTTTCTCTCTATCATTACGTTTTCTTGGTTCAGCAGTAAAGTAAGGGTGGAACTCTCAGACTAATTACACGAGCAGGTATTCCAGTGCCAAAGTCTGTCAGAACAAATGAAAGAAACAACAGAGTTTTGTTGAGAGATACGTTTAACTGATGTTATCTCCTCTTCAGACTAAACCACAAATCCCATGTCTAAATCAAACCTGCTACTGTACAATGCTTTCAAAGAGATGAGACTGAAGAGCATAGATTTCTTTAAACTGTGAACTTGGATGACAGCTATAAATGTGGAAAGCGCTGGGATTTTTGTATATATTCTTTTGATATTTACTGTGGAAAAATGACATATGTTGGTGTGGTAATTCACTTAGAGAGAGCAGATACTATTTAAGTGTTCTGTAGCTGTAGAAAGTTACTACAAAGTTACTATGGAGTGACATGTGGTAGAAACATCCAGAATATTTTACAAGGTGATTAAACTCGAGATCCTACACGGAATTTGAGTTTCTTTTCTCTGGACTGAAAGTCTCACTCGAATTTCATTTGTGAAGATGGATCAGATATGTCCACTTACACGTTTGTTTCTGTTTAAGTACTCATTTAATGGTAAAGTGTGTCATTTCTGAATTATTCTACTGGCCACATGATTCCTGCCTTCAACCTGAGACTATCTAGGATGCTACATAGGATAAGCGTTTTAGAAAATAGGATGGATAGATCCTTTAGTCCTGATAGGCCACAAAAAGACCTTCGGTTGAGTCAGTGGTGATGTATCGGTCTGGATAGGATGTTTGAAGAAACCGAACAATGTTGAAAGCCCCACAGAACCACAATGTTTAGAGTTTTCAGGCATATCAACCTACGGATGTTTTACTTCTAGTTGTCTCTGTATATCAAGCTGCGGTTGGAGAACGTATTTTAGCATCACAAAACGAGACACATTTACCACAATGATAATGATGTTGATGACAGTGATGGTGATGATATAATGTCTCGCTGTGTTTACAAGTGCATTAGCAGTAGATGTTCTCACAGACAGATGGATCTCTCTCTCTCTCTCTCTCTCTCGATTTCCCTTGCAGTTTGTTTTTTGGATGTCTTGCTGTTTCTATTCCTGCATGCCAGTGGAAATATCTGTTTATAGAATCAACATTTTTAAAAGCTCATTTCGTGGTAGATTGAGTTGAAACATACAAGTGTGTGTTTAGGCGTCTACACCATCTGCTGTTATTCTTGTTTAATATCAAGACAGATACAGATTAAACGTAATCCACTCGTGTGTTGATGTTTTTACAGTATTTACACCCAGATTTTCTTTTACAGAAAAATATGGGATAAAAAAGTCAAGGATTTGTCAACCAGGTAAATCACTTTACTTTTCATTCAGTTTCTATGGAATGAGACTAACTATAAGTGATTTAAGATTTGATACAAGATTTTTTACCTTCCAAGCACCAAACCCATGTGCATCATATATTACCTGTATTTAATGTATTTTTATCTTGTATAGTTTTGTTCATGATTTTTTAAGATGTCACCCATAATCTTAAAAACACAGTGACTTTTGTCATTGACACCTGCCGACTTGGTTTGTCTCCCAGATTGAGTCAAATGGCAAAGAAGAAAGGATTCTGGGTTGAGAAAGTGCATTGTCTTGGCACAGAACCCAGTCTAGCAGATTGCCACGCCCAGCTGTCCATCCCCAGAAGCCCCGTCCCATGTAAGAATGGCCGACACGCTGTGGCCCGCTGTGTGCCAGGACCCCAGTTCACCCGTATGTCCTCTGGGAGACCCCAGGCCCCTCACCCTGTGGCGGTAAGCCTTAAAACAAACAAAAATGATTAAAATCACAATTTCTTAAGTACACTCTTAAAATTAAAGGTGCTTTACGATGCCTTAGAAGACATATTTTGTCTAAATGGTTCCATAAAGAACCTTTAACATGTTTTACAAAATGTTCTTTGTTGCGAAAAAAGGTTATTTAGATTATTAAAAGATAAGAAAGAGATGGTTCTTTAAAGAACCTTTGACTGAATGTTTCTTTGTGAAACCAGAAATGGTTCTTCTTATCACGGATCCTTTTAAGCACCTTTATAGTGTATGCTGATACTGACTACAGAGGAACAGTCTTATGTCAAACAGTTCTTTTGAAAGAACATATTTAAATTTAACTTTATATTTTCGTCTCTTCTCACAGCTGTCAGTGCGTCTAAAATCAGGGTCACGTCTGGGAGAAGGAAGACTTGAGGTTCTGAAAGAAGGAAAGTGGGGAACTGTGGTTGACCATCTATGGGACCGTATCTCAGCCAGCGTGGTGTGCAGAGAGCTGGGCTTCGGCACTGCCAAAGAAGCTCTTACTGGGGCATCCATGGGCCAAGGTAAGAGAAAGTTTCAAATTTGGAAGCTTCAGGTTGTGTATGAGGAAAAGACCTGGCGTGGACTATTCCCGTAATCAGCATAGAGATAATATAGTGGTTTTGTGTTGAAGGTAAATCACTGTGAAGGGAATTAGATTTACGCTGAGTTAGCCACAATAAAGATTTCCAGAGAAGTCAGAGGTAAGCTGTGCTTATCTGAGATACAGGTTTCAACACAGAGACGATGTGTGTAACGCTCACAGCATGTGTTATCACAAAACATACGTTCCTCTGCAGCGACGATGCAGAAAAACTTTCCCTGAACTTTCTACGATTCTCGGTCGAGTTCAGAGCCACACCACGCGTGAGTTTAGTTTGGCTGAGAGACGAGACGCGCTGCCCATCAGATCTGTGTTTGTCCAGTCTGAAAGGACGAGGGTAATTGCACAGCCGAAGAAAAGCGATGACGGTGGCAATTTACTGAACACTTTACAAAAACACAGACACAATGATTGTTACTCTTTACATTTGAAAACCAAACAGGAAGTTAATGTAACTCAAAGGTTTTAGCATGCGTCACCATACAAAGAAGTAAAAGAAGACATTGTGGTTATGATCTAGATTGTGTGGAACAAAATCCTTGAAAAAAATGTCCTGAACTGTACCAGTAGGAAGGTCCAAAATTAAAATTTTTGCCAGAAACGACCAGCCAAAAATACTTCTTTCCAGCCATAAAAATGTATAGATTTGACAGTATTCATGTGGCTTTATTGTGGTCTGTCATTTGTGATATGCCAGTCCCCGTGTCTCTTGAAACATCTGTCTCGAACATGTAAAGACATGACGTGTCTTTCTTCCTCATATATTCATTTGGTGGCTTAATCAGCTGTTTATCAATTAATCTTCAGCTGTCAGATAGATTAACTGCTTTTGTTCTCTGTAAATGTCATTGGGTTTATTAGGCAGTATTGTTAAAGTTACTTCTCTAGCTACGTTTTAGATTTTACACAGTTTGGCAGTGGAGGAGGTGAAGCTTTGTGCAAACTCCATAGCTTTAGGCACTTTATTGTCACGTGTAATTTTCCTGGCACAGTCGAGGCCACATAAACATATACTGTGTACAAAAGAGGCAGAAATGAACATTTTGATGACAGAAGAGTGCTTTACAGTTAAACAGGGCTGTGTTTTTTTTATGTTATTCTAAATAATGGTCTGTATTGCTTGCATTGCCCTAGTTTATAAACATAAAAATGCACTCTGTGTGGATTTCCTGTCAAATACAAAAAAAAGGTTTTATCCAGATAGATTATGCAACTAGCTCTGTGTGATAGATAGCTCATATTCTTTTTGAGGGACAATGTAGCGTAAAGCAACATATTCGGTTGAAGCATCATCTAAGCAGTTAGATGAAATTTAACATAACTTATATCACAAGAAACACCCAAGGGAGTCTTCTCTATCATTTCACATCCACACATTTGAATTAAGCAGATATCCATCAACGCATAATACAGCTGAGGAAAAAACGAAGATACCATTCCAAATTTAATTCAATCAGCATTTCTAGATGTATTTTGACCATTCCTGTTCAGTGTCTGTTGAATTTCAACAAAATCAAACCTCAGGAGTGACAAAGTCATCCTAAAGCAATGTGCAAGACTGACAGCAACAAGACCCATACAAACTGTGATAAAAATCTAGGTTATCACACATAAAAATATATTTGAACATTTACAAATATTAGTGTTGTATTGCTCAAAAGTGAATATGAACTTGTTTTCTTTGCAGTATTTGAGGTCTGAAAAAATACAGAGCATCTTTTGTTATTTTGACCTGTTTCTCCAGTTTTCATTTTTTGCAAATAAATGCAAATAGAAACAATATTTTTGTGAGAAATTTGGGAGAAATATTGGTAATAGTTCACAGAGTGAAACAAAAATATTAATTTAACCTAAACACATTTTTTTCTATGGCTGGATATGGAAGAAGACTATATTTCTTCATGCAGCACATACAGTTTTTCCACAAGCTTTAAACGGATGTTGGCAGTAATATTTCTTACACAGTCATTTAATCTGCTCCTAAAATAGGGATTATAGTCATCCCATGAAAGAAAAACACCATTAATGCCGAATATATACGTCGTTTAATTTTAGTGGGAAGAAAATGTCCATTTTCCGTAAACCACAGTCTAGTGAAACGGTTTTGTGCGGTCACTCCCTTTCCATTGGCCACTACTGGACTTAATCTTTGCTTTCATTTTCCTCTTACTTACTGGCCTTTTTCAGCATGTGATAGCCATGTTGTCTTTAATCTGATGATTTCACTTTTCTGTGTTTCCCTTATTTAATTCCAAAATTATAGACACAATAGTTACCTCTTCCAACCAATGGTGTATTTTTGTGTTTTATTGTATGTATTATATGCACTTGGATGTGTCTACTTCAATATTCAGATTAGTTTGATCAATTCAGTTAAACTTTTACTTATGGTAACCGCCAAACTTGAATACTTACATCCTTGATTACATATCATTTTCTCTTTGATGACATATCCACTTTAAACGTTTGGATTTTATCCAATCTTTAACATTTTGCGTCCCCAAAACGAACGAGGCCAGTGCAGCTGCCATGTTTGTTTGCAGGGTCTATCATTTTTGTTTCAGAAATAAATCATTATGGTTTGGTTGAAAACGATCCATTCGATCAGAAGACTGTAGTGCTGTATGCGCGTTTGCTGCTGCTAGCTCTGCATTTTATTTCATATACTCAAAATTTCCCTAGCATATATTTCAGAGATGAAGAAAAACTTTATAATTTAATTTGAACGCTGTTTTGGTGTATTTATGCTGTGTAGGGCATTTTACATCCTCATGGGATTCACAGCCGAATGTTAGCACACTGCTGACGTGATGCCCTCTGGTTTAACAAGTAATTGAGGCAGAATTCAGTGAGGTTTTACATTACGAGTAAACAAAGAGAGAAATGAACTGTGTCAGCTGTTAAAAGGTGATATGCTTTTCTCTATTCAACTTCAAGACAATGCACACCTTTGATTGTGATCTGACTCGTGTGTGAGTGTAAGAGGAGAGGAATGCAGTCTTTACACCGTAGTACACATAAGTCATTTTTGTAGAAGGCACTGAATTGATCAATCGCTAGACTCCATTATCTTTTATTTTGTATAAGAGGCGAAATTAAACCGTGAAAACACCGTTTTATCCAGCGCATGCATTTCTCAAGGTTTGGAAACAAAAAAACATACTTTGGTACACTATTGAATTTGTGAGTGTCCCAGCAACAATGTTTTAGCATATTGTTTTGTATAGTTTAAAACAAACCCTTATAAAAATAAGTGTGCTTCAAGTTAATTTTATTTAGTATACCTACTGCAAGAAAAGTATTTGTAAGTATACTTTATGCACTACTTAATATTTATTGCACTACTGTTCTGCTTTATCAGTAAATAGCCATCTGTATATAATGTTCATAGTACATACCCACTTGTTAAAATATTTTCATAATATTGCTGTGTCCAGCATTCATGCACATACTTATTTTTGAGACTTTGAACTTGGAAAGCTGCACTTGCTTATTGCACTTCTGGTTAGACCTAAACTGCATTTGTTGCCTTGTACTTGTACATGTGTAATGACAATAAACTTGAATCTAATCTAATCTAATCTACTGTAGTACAGTAAGTACTCTAATATCAATGTACCGCTAGTAAACTTGACCCACTCTTTAGTTTATAACTGTGCACTTTTTTGTTTATACTACAAGTACAGTTTAAGGTATATCCTCAGTAAACTACTAGTTCAGTAGTTGATATACAGTAGTTGAGTGTACTTGTATTTTTGCACTAAGTACACATGTTCCTATTTAGGTATTAATTATATTAAAATATACCTTATCTGTAGTTTAAGTAGATTTGAAGTAGATCTCGATCAGAGTACAAGTCGGTATACTGTATGTCAAGTATACTTTAGTGTAATTTTAAATACATTTCTGCTAAATACATAAAGTAGGAAAGTTTACTTGCTGTCTATGTTTTTAGTTTAAAATACATACAGTATAGCACACTTGAATAAACTTTTTTTTGTACATTTTACAGGACTAACCATAGACTTGCAATAAAAGCCAAATATTGCATCAAATAATATATTGCTAGGGTGGGATTTGTTAGTATGTTTTAAAGAGAGGGTTTAGCATAGGGTCAGTTAAGAAGTGTCCAGTGTTTTCTATGGGTGAGCATACTCCGATTGGGCAGGGTGTTTGTTTTTTGTTTTATTTTTGAGACTTTGAACTTGGAAAGCTCCAGTGACATCTACAGTTTGTTTGTTTTACAGGAACGGGGCCGATCCATTTGAACTCTGTGCAGTGCACAGGCACAGAAAGTTCTATTCTAGACTGCTACTTCCAGGAAGTCCCTCCCTGGACGTTTAAACACAACCGGGACGCTTCCATCAAATGTAATGTTCCTAAGACAGGACTGGAGAGCACGGTAAGCAGAAAGACCCTTTCTTGCAGGTCATCAGGTTAATAAGGTTTATTGTGCCCAAAGCTATTACAGACTAACAGTTCTTGTATTGCATTTTGTTTATGAATGACCCATAAAAAATTGAGTTAAAGTAATTCCTTTACCCATTCAGAATTCCAAGCCATCCAGAACACATTCGGCCCCATTTAAATGCTATGAAACCTGCACTTTTAAGTCAAAACCCTTAGTTCTTTTGCCACGTATCAGCCATGCGAATATCCACACACATTTTTCTCTTTTGTGACTTATTATTGTGACTTGTATGCGTTTTAGGTGCGGCTGGCTGGGGGCCGGGACACGGCCGAGGGGCGCGTGGAGGTGCTCATGGAGGTGGGGGGCAGAAAGCGATGGGGGGCTGTTTGCAGTGAGAACTGGGGAATAAATGAAGCAATGGTGGTGTGCAGGCAGCTGGGCCTCGGGTTCGCTGCGCGTGCCCATCAGGTGAGACGACTTGAGAATGTTTTCCAGTAATATCACCTGAATATGTCTCTTGTTTTATTTGCTTTGGTTGCCTCAGTCTGCGTGTGTGTTTGAGAGGTTGCTGTGCGTGTTTTAGGGGTGGATATTTCGGGGGAACATTAGTTTTATACAGAAGTTGTTTTGTGGAAAGGAAGGGTGGGAGAAGGTAACAGTAAACTGTGTATTTTTGGAGATAATGACAGAATGCACATACCATGCTGTTTTCAGCTGTAGTACTGTACTTTCACAAGTCTTACTGTACACAGTATACAGTATCTGTAACGTATGTTCAATACCACAGTACAGTACATATTAAGGGAATCTCACAAAGAAAATGTCAGGGTCATATTTAGCCTTAAAATAAAATATATCATTTTTTGCATAAAGATAAGTAGTTGCAGTTTTAGTAGTATTTTCTTTAGAATAAAGTATGTTTATCTATCCATCTATTCTTTACTGTAATGCATGAAAACGTATTCGTTTTTTACTTTCATTAATATCAGCATAAATTACATTCAGTACAACAATTATTATTATGTATTTTTATAGAATGTATTATATAATTATGTATTGTTTATAATAATAATAATAATAATAATGTTTGTTTTATTGTTATTTGTATCGATTTATTAAATAATTCATGTTATTTATTATTATTATTATAATACTAATACTAGTACTAACAATAATAATGATGATGATGATTATTATTAATAATAATCGTAATCAAATAGTAATAATATTAATATTAATAATAATAATAATAATAATAATAATAGTAGTAATATTATTTTTCTTTATATTTAATACTTTATACTATATATACTTTAAACAATTTTTATTATTAGTAACTAAAGTAGTTTACTGAAAATGACATTGTTTGTTTAGGAAACATATTATTGGCAAGGAGACCCTGCAGCGGAGGAAGTGGTGTTGAGTGGAACTCATTGTGTTGGAACCGAACTCTCCATCCAGCAGTGCCGTCGCAATAGTTACGTCCACTGCCCTCGAGGAGGCGGAGCTAAAGCCGCTGGCGTCACCTGTTCTGAAAGTAAGCTTTGTAAATAAATATAATAATTTGATCTATACTAAGAATCCTAACTAAGCACCATCCTGTGTTTAGCTGCACCCGATCTGGTTTTGGATGCCCAGCTTGTGCAGGAGAGCTCTTACCTAGAGGACAGACCTTTACACTTGCTCACCTGTGCCCATGAAGAGAACTGCCTGTCCTCCTCTGCCAGCCGTATGAATTGGCCATACGGTCACCGGCGCCTTCTGCGCTTCTCTTCCCGTATCATGAACTTGGGCAGAGCCGACTTCCGTCCCCGTGCGTCGCGCGAGTCCTGGACATGGCACCAGTGCCACAGGTGAGCTTTTTCTTTATTTGTGCTTGACTTGGCATAGTTTAGTCATCTTGCCACATAACAAGGTCCCTCTGTCTTTCTTTAAATTCGTTAGCAGCCTTCACTCCCTTTTTCGTGTTTTTTGAAAATAATTGCAATGCCATTCTGAGGGAACAAGGCGCGCTGTTGTGGGGGAGTTTCTGGTTCTGCGTGTTCGCGGACCAAACATGTTTTATTAATCTCTAAAAACAACACCAGAGATGTTGGCGTTTGAAAGCCGTCCATTCAGACGAATAGAGTAAACAGACCTGCAAACGCAACCTCGTCAGCATAACAGCAACTTCCTGTGAAGGGCGTTACCGTGGCAGCCAACACCTTGTAGGAGCAGTGAGGTCATTAGGCAGCGGTCCATAGTGAACTTTTGTTCTCCTCGTGCTCACCAGTCATCTTAAAATGTAAATGAGATCTATATGATGCTGTTGGGTGTGTTGGGTGGTTGCTATAGTATTGATATGCAGTTGCCAAGGTTTTGCTAACATGTTTAAACTTAAGCAAGGGTATTGTGGGAAGTTGCTACGATGTTGCTAGATGGTTGTCTTTTGGCTTATGTGTCAAAAGAAAGGTACAGTATGGCTTGGGTTCCTCTTTTAATGTAAGCAAATAATCAAATTTGTAGTACCAATAATGTCCAAAACTGTGGGTTGGAAGTAAGTATCTTTCCTAATTTCGATGAAACTTGTTATATATTTCTCATTGATTTTGCTTTTGCTCTAGAATAACTTCTAAAAGGAAAGGGAATAAAGTTTTTCCTTTCCCCATTTAAAATAAGCATGATTTAGAACATTCACAGTGCAACTATAAGTAAAAGTAAGATATAGAATAAATAAGTAAAGCATAGAACGTAACCACCCATTATGTTTTATTAAAATAACACAAGTAAATGTTGTTTTGTGATAAAAGAGATTGTTGTTGTGCTTCCTCGCTTTGATGCAAATGTCTTGCATATTATGCAAATATTTTCTAAAAACCAAACCATCACCATACCACAGATTGTGCATTCATCACCCACGGTCTCTTTCCACGACTGTGTTGCTTGCTGTCTCTATTTTGATAATGAAGAGTTGTGTTCTGCACTACTCATGAGACGTAAAGAATGAGTGAAATCCTATTTTCATATTTGATATTGACAATATTCTGTCATTTTGTATCTTCAGCAGACTTATCTCAATATCTCTATATTAATTTTGCCCAGCCCTAGTTAGAGGTTTGTTTGAATTCGTGACCCTAAATATCAGAAATCAAGATGCTTGTCTGCAGTAAATGACAAGCATTAATTGAATTATTTATTATTTAGAAATTGATTTTGGAATATTGTTTATTCAGGCATTATCACAGCATTGAAGTTTTCACTCATTACGACCTCCTGACGCTTAACGGAAGCCGCGTGGCCGAAGGACACAAAGCCAGTTTCTGTTTGGAGGACACTTACTGCCCTGAAGGTAAAACACCAGCTTATCTGAAATCTTTGATTTCTGTAGTTCGGTGAAAAAAGTTCAAATACACAAAACTGCTTTTGTTTCTTCATCAGGACTTCACAAACGATTTTCATGTTACAATTATGGAGATCAAGGGATTTCGGTGGGTTGCTGGGACACGTACCGCCACGATATCGACTGTCAGTGGATAGACATCACTGATGTGAGGCCTGGAGACTACATCATGCAGGTGTGCCATTTTCATTGGTTTAGCTACATTGGGGAGGTCATTTTTTACTCTGTGTTTTCTCACAATTCCTCAAATAACATCAAATAGTGGTGGAATCCATTTTAAAGGGTAGATTCTCATTTCGGGATGTCGTTTAGCCACGTTTTCCTCTGTCATTAACTGTAGAACGTCTTAATCTTCCAAATCACTGTGGGCACTGAGATGTCAGGGGCCTCGAGTTTTGCATGCAGAACAAACCAGTGGAGGAACTGCTTAGGGTCAAATCAAGAGCCTTTTATACATCCCAGCTGTAAAACCTAGGCTTTATTTTAATTACAGTCTACCTTCGTGCCTTGACCATTCTGAAGATTTATTTACTTGAAATGTCGCTGTGACAGATTTGCATGTATTTTAGGCATGTTTGGCAGATGCAAATTACAAACCGGCATCAGGGTTTAGCTATATAAATGGCCTGGCGGAGAGCTGTGATACTCGAAGGTCATTTCATTCTGCTCGTATGTCTCCAATGCCAACGTGCCAGCCATGCCAACCTGTTTGAGCTAAGACGCAGTGCTGTTCAGTTATTTTTCTTGAGTTACTCGTCTTGAATTGTACCAAAAATATCCCGATTCAAAGCATTCCTTGCTGGAAGAGCAAAACGTGCCCCATTAGACATGGTCAATTGGGTTCACAGGAGTTCACACCCGCCTGCTGTACTGGCAGTTTCTCGCTCAAGCATATGGTAAAGCTGGTCTTGCACGGTGTCATTAAAAATATGTGCAACAAAAACACTTTCACATTTTTAATAATTACCTTAAACGAGACTACCAAGAAAAATGTTTCCACTGTATTATGGTAAAAATAAAACAGGTGAACAGTTGATTCAGCGTTTCAGATTGAGCTCTCAGTGCTTCATAAGCCCAACAGGCATAATCACATCTGCTTCAATGATTTTTAACATTTGCATAGAATAATGTAAGTCTCTCAAAGACACTTTTGTGCACATACCCTGCCAGAGCTTTGCAATAGTAGTCAATGAATATATTGCGATTGTATAACTGTAATATGGAAGGCGTGCTAGGTTGACTCATTTTGGTTTGATGAACAAACTGATGTCTGGAACTGTGGAGGTTTTACAATGCTGTTATAAAATAAAATAAAACCGTATTATTTCATTTTGGCACAGTAAAAAACACCTACAGTTCAGACGGTTCATCTGATTTGTAGCGTTAAACCCAAGACTGCGTGAGTAGAGACGTTTGTAAAAGCTATTCAATGTAATATTCTGTAAACTGGAATATTATCATAAATCTTATTTTATACACCACTGTTTATTTTTGTGTGTTTTGTCAGGTTGAGGTCAACCCATCACTTGACATGGCCGAATCCGACTTTATGAACAACGTCATGCGTTGTCGATGCCGATACGACGGCCACAGAGTCTTCATGTACGGCTGTCATGCAGGTATGAACCCCTAACAAACCGAAAGACACACACACACACACACACACACGTGTCGGTACTTTTTCACGTGTCGGTCTAATTTATTTTGCTTTCACAGGTGACGCCTACAGCGCTGAAACCGAGGATTTATTTGAGCATCAGCGGCAGATCACTAATAACTTCGTCTGAGCCGGTCAAAGAGAGGTGAGAGGAGATGATGTTTGTCCAGGGCTCACAAGAATAAAAGATGATATTATCTGGTTTTAGAACGGTCTGCCAGCACCACCGAGTCTAAACTGTTGCCTCTACGGCATTGAATTTAAATAGCTTGAAAACACCTGAAAGAAAACGAATCTGTCGAGTAAGAGATAATGCTGGTTCACATAATCCCAACAAACACAAACAGGGTGAACACTTAGACGGTGTTTGTTGTGGAAGTGTGAATTAGCCTTTAGAGACATTTGTTTTTTAGAGATTAAATAAAGTTAAGTGAAAATGTGTAGCTCTTGGAACTATGAGACTATAAGAAAAAAACTGGTCTTTATTGTCTACACACACATATTTATTCCTGAGTATTCCTCAGTATAATTAATTTTACATTTTTAAACTTTTTGTTAAGTGTATATTTTACCAAAAAAGATACTACAGACTGGTGTGTTTTTGTGTAAATGTCTAATATAATTATATTACAGATATGATTATAGTAAGATTTACGTTTGTTCACTTCATTTCAGTTCTTTTGTTTGGGTTATGCACTTTATCGATGAACCGTCAGTATTCTGGTATAAATGGGCCAGTCACTACCCTGTATCAACACACACTTATGTTTGTTTGTTTGTTTGTTTATCGTTTTGGTATTTGTACCACCTTTCCTTTATCTATAGACCTCATTGACATTTGTCGATGACTTTCCTAAATCTCTGAGGATAACAAAGGATATTGTATATGCTGAGGATTAATTTATTTAATATGTTTAACTAGTTTTCTAGGTGAGAGTTTTATTCGTTTGAGAATTGAGAGTATTAATAAACACTTGCTTAATGGTTGATTGCTATCTTGGCGATTTGGTTTGAGTGATTAAATGGAACATGTTGCCTTAGTGTATAGTGTGTACTTGAAGCTTTAAAAACATGGCATTAAAAATGTATTTGTTGTTTCAACTTACCCGGCTGCCTTAAAATGTTGAGTTAATTCAACGTAAAAACATTAGTTATTGCATGAATTTGATGCAAAAATTGATGCTAAAAGCAGCTGGGTAACTTCATTTATCAAGTTAAAACAACAAATCATTTTTACTTGTATTGTATAAGTGAAATTATTATTTGCATTTCTATCTATTTGCACAGTACATGACAGATATTGTGCATGTTCAAACTGATATGTCATTTGTTTCTACTGTTTATCCCAAATGATCATGTTTAAAGATTTATTTTCTAATCCTTCATCTCTATTCCATTTAAAATCTTTCAGGCTTGATTTCACAACCATTTTGGCCTTATTGATCTTAAAGTCTTTAGTGAATTGAAAGTGAATCTTTTTAATGCTTAGATAGTACTAACATTAACTTATGTGTGTAGCAGCACATCTCTTCCTATAATAATAATTTTTTCCTTTTTTTTTTTTTTTTACAATATACTGTTATGCCATTTTTTAAATACCCTCCCCCCCTATATTCTGTGTACAGTTATCCTTAAACTTGTGTACTATTATTTTACAGGTCCTTTAATTTATGGTTTAAGACATCATGTTACTGTATGCTTCTAGTATTAATGCTGCATAAATTTTAGTTTCAGTCCTTTACTTCAAGTAAACTTCTGGTGCTAGTTGTGAACTGTCCTGGGAGTTTTCAAGGAGCAGACATGACATATATTTTTCAAATGTAATGGTGCAGTTCCCTCAGGGATGAAATATGTGTATTCTCCAGTTTAACATCACTTGGTCAGCCAGGTACACAAATGGAAAAGCCATACTAAAGTCATTCCAGAAACTGCAACGTGATAAAACTCTTGTTACTGTCTTGTGGTTGATGTTAAAGAGTCAACGCAAACAGCTGATCTTACAGTAAATGTGAATATATGCATCACTCATCAGGTTTCATTAAGCTGTCTATGTTTTTCTCCTTATTGTATCCCATGATTCATTGCACAATGATTCCCAATCATCAATAAATGTGTGTTTGTAAAGAGTTTTATGTTTCTTGTTTTATGAAACAAATGACTTCCAACAAAAAATAAATGTACATTTTTCAATTTAATATTTTATTCTTGCTTAAGACATACAATGTTATCGTATACTGTAAGATTTTTGTCTTTGTGTCAATGACCAAATACATAAAGAAAATAGTTATAGCATGGTGTCACAGTTTCTAGACCTATTGTCTATCGCTGCAAGCACCAGCTGAAGGACATAATACACATTTATCATGTCTTTCCTACTATAGCATTTCACCCTTATATGAGTCAAAGCACAGTGACAACATGAAATGCAAACTGTCAGGCATTCAGTTTAAGACTTATGACTTTATGAAGATTATGTTATTTTAGATTATCAGTCATAAACTACGAAATAAAAGAAGGCTGAAGTATTCTACATATAAAAATTGCATATATGTTTCTCCAGCTCAGCTTAGAAAATGAAGTCAGTTTTCAGTATTAAAATCTTAAAGCGAGTCAGAAAAAGAAATGAATAATTTGATTGTATTGTGACTATATTTTTCATTCATGTGCAATATATTATATAAATGTTTTCACTAATATTTATTTACTCGTTTCTTATTCTAACTCTTTGTGACTTTGCTTTGAAAAACAATAGCGTGCAACATTTTCAATTGAAATGATTCAGTCATAAGCAGGTTTTACTTTATGTTAGTGTGTGCATGCAAGTAAATTTCATGGCTTCTCACAGTTCCACTCTGAAATTTACAGCAAACAGCAGAACATATGCATTGCAATGGGAGTATTGCCTGACAATTACAGTTATATATACAGCAGAAAATGAGAGCTGTTAAAATGGCTGATTATAGGGTGGATCAGGAACGAGGTGCTTTTTCTGCCCGTGCCACAGAGAAGAGCCAGGAAGCTTTCTCTTAAAGCCCTATACAAACCGACACGATGCAAAGGGTTGTGGGAAACTACGCGCAAACACAATCTGAAAACACTGAGCCTGTGCTAATCACTTTCCATTGCTCATATAGCCAAGCGCATCTTATGCCATTTATCATTGTTATATAGGCTAAAGCAGAAAAGCTACAGAACAGCACAGTGGTGTTTAATAAAATATTTAAAGGGATAGTTCACCCAAAAATGACATTTCTGTCATCATTTACTCACCCTCTTGATATTTTAAACCTGTATGGCTTTTTTCGTCTGCAGAGCACAAAAGAATTGGAAAAGACAAGAGTAAATGATGACAGAATTTTAATTTTTTGAGTGAACTATCCCTTTAAAGTTTTTATTTTTCTTGGAGACTTGGCTATGTAAACAGCACTCCAGACATTGCCATTTGGGTGACCCGAGTTTGAATCCCAGCTCATGGGTCTTTCCCAGTCCTGCTGCCCTCTTTCTTCCCCCATCACTTCCTGTCTTTCTCTTCAGTCCTCTCGAAAAAAAATATATATATAACTTTTAAAAAGTATTTAACTCAAAAAGATTGTAATGAGACCTATTGGCAATCTTTTTTTTTTGGTTTATGCAGATGCTATAGTAAAAATTCACTATTCACTGGAAGATTCATTCATGTTTCATTTGGTAGCTGATACCAAATAAATGATATAACACAACACTCTCTCATGGCAATTCACAATTATTTTATGAGGTGGCTTATTCGTATGAATGTGTACAATGTTGGTCTGTTTTCAAGGTGAGGTTTCTAATAATCATTCGCTTTTGTATAATTCACATCCCACAAATTCATATGAAGTTGCAACCTCGTAAAATTATAGTGTACATCATTACAACAACAACAACAAAAAACTTGGGGAAAGTTGTAAAAAATACCTATAATTGGTCAAAAACTGAAATCTTTCTGCATGTTATTATGTAGTGGTTGGAGTAATGTATAAAGATCTGGGGTAGTAAGAAACTCAAAGGAACACTTTATGAGCTATCATGATCTACAAGATCCAGACACACCTCAAGTTACTTCAGGATGACCAAACCTGTAACAGGTGTCATGGAGGTTGATTTGACACATTTTGTCATCATTTACTCACCCTTGAGTTGTTCCAGAACAAAGAAATTTATAAAGCAATTTTTCCTACTATGGTAGTCAATGGTGCCAAGAACTATGTGTTTACAAGCATTCTTCCAAATATCTTTCTCTGTGTTCATCAGAACAAAGAAATGTAGACAGATTTTGAACAACCTGAGGGTGAATAAATGAAGAATTTTCATTTTGGTTGAACTGTCCCTTTAAGTAAGGATTTTTTGCTCTTTATTCAGTTAACTGTACAATGGACACTTACATCTCTAGGTTTGTATTCTTAGAGGCTATGACATTACGCAATGTCTGTTTTCCAGATTGTTAAAATCTGTCAAGAAACTTCAGTTATTATAAATGTGCCTCCACCTAGTGGTCATATATTCAAAATTCAAGTTTAAAAAAACCCTGAGGGCAAACAGAGACCTGCTGTGTTTACATACTAAAATCTTATAAACACTGAATCATTTTATAATGAATTTTCTTTCACTTTAGAAAATGCAAACAGCTGTACAATGTGGACGGTTTCTTACGGACAAATGTCAATACGATCTCGGATTTATGTTTGTGGAGGGAACATTAGGTGTCTCCCCTCAAAATCATGGTCTGTCACATCCAATGCGTCACCAGCACTATATAAAATGACATATTCTTTCTCACAGGCCACGGAAGATCTCATCTCATAAGCCGCACGTCTGTACACTTCACCCAGCCAAAGTTAATGGAAGTGGCAGGGGTGGAGAGATTTCCCCTTTAACCATCTCTCAAGTGTGAAACTGTTCCCTGTAGGGTCCTGTGGGAATACGCTTTGTATAGGCCGGGCTTAAACTTTGGAAACGTCACACTTTGTCTCCCTCCGCTGGCTTGCATAATTGAATGTGCCTATGCATGAAGATATAGCCAAGATGGCATATCAATGGCAAATTATTTCAAGGGCAGATTTCTTTAAAAATGAGGGCTTCTCCTTAACTTAATACTTGATGTTAATATTTAAAAACATTCTCATATTTAAGCTTAACATGCAGAGATGACTATAAATACGTGTCTCTGCTATCAAAATATGATTGTTTGTGCAAAGCAATATGAAAAGCGTTGGTTCATAAATGTATTTTTTGTGGTAATTTCAAAGTGAATAGAAACAAATTGATTTAAACAACAACAACTGAGGAAAGCTGGGTTTCCTGTCTACAATCCATCATCTCAAGTATATGATATATTCTTATTGCCTTATATAATTTCCTGTTATGATTTTGTGTTTCCGAGTGATAAACTGACCTCTGACTTGGAGGCTGTATCTCATTTCACTTCCTAGTTCCTTATGACGTGAGTTGTGAACAAATATGCGGACACTAGCAAAGGCCTTGAGCTTTTAAACATCGGGACACTGGTGACTCAATTACCTGCGACACAATAACAAGGTGATGGGTTTGGTGCTGATGGGATTATGTCCGTATTAAAATGAGCCTTTATGACAGATTCTAGTGTTTTTTCTCTCCATCTTCATCTCCTCCACACCTTGAGTTGTGTTCTGCCCTGCTGACAGACTGACCTCTCCCACTCGCATTAAAATCCTCCATCCTTACCAACCGGCAGATCAAATATTTTATTGGCTGGATCTTGTTACCGCTTCCACCTGCTTCAGTTCACTCCTGCTGTTTTTATTTATTCACACATCTAACTAGCAATATGCCCACTAGCCCAAACATATTCCAATTACCATAACTGCAAACATAACAATAACTCATAGTAAAGGTCTTTCCGACCTTATATTGTGTAAGTCATTATTATCACTAAATGGTAAAGTTATGTAAATAGGATCAAGCGTTAAAGAGAGTTCACCCAAAACTTGTTGGTCCAAACCTGTATGACTTTTTCCAAGACAGTCTGAATTCACTTTGACGGAATTAAACAAAGCAGCATCATCAATTTTCTTTACATTTTTCATCTCACATTGCAGCATCTAGTGGTGAGGTTGCAAATTGCAACCAATGGCTCACTCCACCGCTCACCCCTTTTCGAAGCACTATGGTGGCTGAAACAGGACAAAGATCTCATCACGTTTTCGCTTCTTTGCCGAAAGAGATGACATATTTACAAAACACGTTCTGCAGAGCAGTTTGTCCGTTTAGGGATACTGTAGAAACAACACGGCGAATTCCATGTAAGTGGACCCACGGTGTATGTAGATAGAAATAACTTATTCTAAGATAATAAAAACATAACGCTTCATTATGTAAAATCTTTATACACCTCTGAAGACATAGTTATGTATATGATATTGAATTTCTATCAATAGATCCTCCTAAATATTACACACAGCACCTTTAAAGGTTTAAAACAACATACATTTCTTACCTTATTAGTAGATAAAAACTATACTGTACTATACAGCCAAGTGTTATAGAAATATGTTATAGAAATATTTATTTATTTATAGAAAAACATATTATTAATACATTTATTTTCTTCCCAAACTCTAAGCTAAAAAAATGATTGCAAAATAATGAAATGTATTTATGTTGGATGAGCTGTTTTAAATGTTAGTACATTACATTTTAACTTTTGTGTCTGACTCAAACTACTAAAATAGCTGTTGACCAGTCAGTTATTGTTTTAAAAGGAAAAGATGCTAGGCAGTCTTGAATCCTAAACTGCAGAAAATGTTTTAAAGTGGGGATGCTGCTCTATCTTTCAACGTGCAAGGATAACCTCCTGACCAAGATTAAGTACAGAAGCCCTGTGTCTCAATTCATCTTAAGCACGATAAGCCTACCTGTATGCCAGCACTGAGCAAAGTGACACATGGCTTCATGCTGGCTATACTCGCTGAATACTGACTAAACAGTATGCAAACCCCAACACCCCCTCTCTCATAGATTACTGTGAGCAGAGAGCTGTGAAAAATCTCTTTGGATAGTTGCCTTTCATTTTAGCAACCACTTTTAGAAGTACACAAGCTGAATCTTCCTATTTCACAGATGTTTGTTTCCTGGACCATTTTAAAGGTGAACCATGCATTTTTGCCTATAGTCTTGTGTAGCCCAAACTTTGAGTTTTAAGGGACAGTTCTCGCAAAAAGGAAAATTCTTTTATCATTCGCTCTTTTGTCATTTCAAACGTGTATGACTTTCTTCCTTCTGCCGAACACAATAGAAGATACGTTGGTAACCAAACAACATTGGCCCCCTTTGGCTTCAATTGTATGGACACAAAACCACTAAGACATTTCAAAATATCTTCTTTTGTGTTCCACGGAAGAAAAAAGTCATACAGGTTTTGAACAACACGAGGCTGAATAAAAGATTGTGGGTACTCTCCCTTTAAGGCAAAACATCAGTCCACATATCTTGTCCTATCCACTTAAACTAGTGGAGCATCAGATGTTGTAAAGCAAAGAATCACAGTTCATTTTGTTTTCATGCTGTTCAAAGTCATGTAACTAACTGTTTAAGGTTGACTAAATGTAAATGCTTACATCATTTTTACATTCCACACTGCCAAAGTCTAAACAGCACTGTATCTTTTCCTGATTCCCTCATATTAATGGTGACACGAATAATTATAGTAATGATTTCAATCATAATTAACAAGCACTCATGTGAATAATTTAAACTGCAGATTTCTTAAACAAACAGATATCACGCTGGAGCAAATTGATAGTCAACGGTGTAGAATTCATCAAGATCGCAGAACGCATAATTGAAGCGAGGTTATGAGAGATGGACTCAAGTTCCCCTCCCTGGTTGCCCTTCCTTCCTTTTCCTGTCTTATTAATCTCTTCTGTCAGAGTGTTGTTCTGATTATAGATGTCACACAGCAATAAAGCGAGCACAAATCAATAATCTTGAAATTAAAACCAAAGTGAATTTCCCCAGCAGTCCACATGTCTGGTGTTACGATGCTTGAACATTCACGTATATGACAGAGAGAATCTCAATCTGAAGCTAATTCTGGTAAGACATGTGGAATCTGCAGGGAGGCATTCTTAATGATCTCAACCACACTTGTAAACATTGTAAGGATCATTTTATTGTTAAATTATATAAATTATTGCTTTTACTTATTTTTTTATTTTTTCATGTTGTTAATGTTTTACATACTAATCTATTTATAGCAAATCACAATCTTTAATAACTTACCATCTCTGCAGTGAATATACTGATGTTGGAGAGATGTTCATCTGATCTTTCTGGACTATAAGGTATTTGTCAAACGTCACAATAACACTAAATATCTATTTATTTTGAGGCAATCAGCTATAGGTAGTTATTTAAATTGTGGTGTTTTATTCTATTGTTATGTTTATATGTCAGTGAGAAGAAGAACATTTAAGAACTTCTATATCAATATCCATATAGACGCTTTCATTGGACGCACACTCCTGGCTTAAAGTTAACTTCTGGTCTGTGTTAGTTTATTGGTCTGGCTAGTGGCCAATAATATAACTATTTATATTATATTCCATTTATATTAATATATATTAATATTTTGATAATTGTAAACAATAAACAATTTGTTAAAAATTTACTGTAATTTTATTAAGTTGAATGGGTCGTGTAACTTTGTCACATTTAAGTATAGCCAGTACGGTTCTTCAACTGGTAACCCAAAATAATACTAAACATACTTTTAACTTGCTAGCTAATGTCATTTACTTGTTATTTCTTTTGCTTGTTATCAGTAATAATCTGCAGGAACTCTGTTGTTTGTGGATGTTTTGGCAAAAAGCCTATTCTGTTGAGATCAATAGTCTATTAGTTTGACCATGTTAGTTGCATCCTTGAATTCAGTGACAATACAACATTATTTTTCTTGTAAAGAGTAAGCATTAATAAATCTATAATCAGTGTGAAAGCCTGGGAGAACTACAAAGCTATTGTAAAGCTGAATGTAAATCATCTTTAAAAAATGTTTATAGGACAGAAGGCTATGTTCCACAATTTTACCTGCTAGTAAAAAGTTTTATATGTCACAACCATATGTCAACTTCAAAGAAATGTATTTTATTTAAATGATATCTGTATTTAGCCACCAGTAGGACAAATAAAATGTATATTGCATTTAAGATATTTAATATACAGTAAGTGATTAAAAACCTCTTGATCTAAAGGCAAATGTCTGAATGTTTGGAATTAGTTATGCATATATAATATAATTATGCAGACACAGCACAAACAAACATTTTATTTTAAAAAGTTTTTAAAATGACTGACTGAATAATGTAAGAAAGCATCCAATAAGAGCTCAGAACAGACAGGGAACTCAAAAGCATCCCAGGGTAAAAACTCAAGAAGTCTGCAAATTCTGCAAATTTAAAAGGAAAGTAACCCCAAAATGAAAATGATCATTTACTTACCTTCATGTCATTGCAAACCTATATGACTTTCTTCCACAGAACACAAAAGAAGATATTTTGAAGAATGTTGGTAACAGAAATCCGTAGGCCCCCACTGATTTTGTGTCCAGTAGAAGTGAATTCAACATTCTTCAAAATATCTTCTTTTGTGTTTTGCAGAAAAAAGAAAGTCAAGGCTAAGGGTGACATTGAAGATTAATTTGGCATTTTTAGTCACAATATAATTCCTATAGTCCCATTTGTGTTACTTAGTTTTAATGAGATTACAATTATTCTAAAATGTAGATAAAATAAATAATGAGTGGGTGACCCTATAAACATTTTTAAAGTTTTCTTTTTTCTACTGTCTTTTGACAAAAGTACAATGCAAACTTGAGTTCCTCTACTGTACAAAAAGTGTTTGTAAACCTTTTTTCTTTTCTACTCATCTTCTGTGAAAGGCATAGATTACAATGTTTTATCATTGTCATGCTTTTCCTCCTCCAAACTTTACAGCCTTTGAAATCCGTACAGTTATCTAGCCTGCAACAGCCCCTTTCACCGGAGATGGACATCTTCTCACTGTTTCCTCCTTCAAAGACCTCTCCAAATCGATTGAAAATTAATTTGCAGGCTTCAGCAGAGAGATGACACGCTAGAAAGTTCTTTAGCTGATGCTGACAGCACGCTTTGTCTAAACACAACAAGTTATGTTTGGTTTACCTCAGGGCGGATACATGAGTACAAGTCCTCTCATGTAAGGACCCTGATTTATCTGTCCTGCTCCACCTGCACGCAACACAACCAACGTGCGCTGTCAAAGAAAAATAACTCTTTACACTAATAATCATTTTTTCTATTCATTAAATGCTTTACATAAGTGATTTCCGATTCCCCAGTCAGAAAAAAATCTGCTTGACCACTTTAACATTTCCCCTACTCATTCCCCAGTTGGCCTTCTTTGGATTTTTTATCCCAGATGTGCATCCCAAACAATAGTGCAGCAAATACAATTCACAAATGGATTCCTTAGTTTTATATGTATATTTTATATAATGGATAAGATAAAAAATGACACGCATCACCTTACGGCATTCCACACAAGCTTTCTCTATGATGTTGATGTGCTGAGACATCTGTAACATTTCTATCTCTTACCAGCTTGTCTGTGCCACGAGTGTGAGAATCACTATTTGATTTCTCTTATTGATCTGACAGACCCTCAAGGCCCGAAACACTGGCATGGGCAGCAGTGACAGAATGATGGCCTCACACATTTTATCTGCTCAACAAGCAAGATTTCAGGCAATAAAGTGGACGCAACAAACATTGAGAAATATAATTAAGAAAGTTTGGAAGCTTGTTGGCCGATGGCAGAAAACAGCTTTCTACATTCATTTATCAAACGCGTGATGGTATAACACTTGTGATAGATACAATGCTCAGCGGAGCAGATATTTCCCCCTGAAATAAAGTATTTTTCAAAGACATAACTCAAAGAACCAAACATGGCAAAGAACCTAAAAGTTTCTGCGCAGACGCAGCGCTGTCATTCGTTCAGGCATCTGTGACATGCCCACAATCTGCCCACAGTCGCTAATGCATATTGCCCACAAGGTTAGGGTTGGGGGTTTACTTTATCGATCTGGAAAGTTATGATCTGATTGGCTGATTTTACACAACTTCCACCGGACAACGGCGGTACCCATTGACTTCTATTGTATGGACACAAAACCAATACACATGCCTTGAAATCACTTCTTCTATGTTCCTATATTATGCAGATCCATCATATAAAAATATGCCGGATGTGTGCATTGTAGCTCCATCCCTCTGCTAGATACTATGAGAGAGAGAGAGCTTATTCAAAACTGTATATTTCCCCTATTTCCTGAGATCAGCTATAAAGAACAAACACTATTAAGCTCTGGATCAATATAGGGGACATCACCTCCGTTATCACACTGCAAAGTAGATTTATGCCCCTTGCCATTGGAAAATAAATCACATATTCATACTTTAAATTAAAACAGTGAATGATGGTGTTTAGAGAGAGTGAGTGAAAAAATGGGCTTACCAGCAGATTAAATATTAGTGCGAGTGGCAGAAATGTGTATTAAAAACTAGTGTAAACCCACTTTTTGGCATTATTTTGGAATGAAAGGGCATTCTTCATATCTCAGGAGTGTTTTACTTCGCTCCTACAAAATACAAATCTAATCAGTTCTCTTATATTAAGCGGACTGAGGGGCAAGCAAGGTGAGCCAGAGACGTAAATCAGTAAGTTTCAGTTCGGTTTCTATGAGAAAAACATTATGTCTTTAAATCATTACAGTCACCTTAACTCAAAAATGAAAATTCATCGTTTACTGATGTCCTTCCAAACCCGTTTGACTTTCTTACTTCCACACACATAGAGGGGGTAAAATATAGAGGGGATGCCCTTTTGCACGAAAATATTTTCCTTTTTGGAGAACAAACTGCTTAAGAATATATACAGCATCTCATCCAAACACAAACACAAATATACGACTTGGTCTCAGTTTAGTGCACTAATTAACCTAAAGTGCTTTGTCTCCTTCCTTGGCTTCAGCCCGACAGGACTCATTCTGTCAGTGACTCTTAATAGGATCTTTACCGATTAGACCTGTAATGTCATGCTTTATGAGAGCTAATGATGATGGTCCGTTTGGGGAAAGAAGACATATGACATCATCCATCAGCTAATCGGTACAATACAAACATATGGATGTATGCATCCGCCAAGGACATTGTATTGGGATGTCAAAGGAAGGTGATGCATGGATAAACAACTTAGGAGTTAGGGCTAGGAATCAAACAAATTATAAGAGAAAAACAACACCACAGAAAATGAGAACAACAGTAAAGACAGGTTTTATAGGTCAAATGGGTCATTTGGACAATATATGCACATATTGTGATTTGATTTGTGCTGGGATCAAATCAGGTGTCTGAAAAGAAGAAAAAGAATTGGCTTCCTGCAAAGACGGCTGATACATTGGGTTCAGAAGGTCTTCTGGGAAACAGAATGGGTACCAGCATGTAGCATCCGTTGATGCTGTGCAGGTCAATAGGACATTACTGGTCTGAAAGTGTTTTACTGAAGTGCAAAGCCAACATGAGCAATGAAACGCAAAGAAAGACAGGACATCTGGGACCTTAATTGAAGTTTAATGAATTGAAAAGTCTTGCCTCATTCAGAGGACCAAAATACTCATGCTGAGGATGGTTCAATGATAATAACCTTCTGTGTAAAATGAAAGCATTTTCCATCATCTTCCACCTTTCAGTTGGTTTTCATGCTAAAAAGATAAATGAAAACGACATTTTAATGTAAATGACTCATTTGAGAATGTTGTGGTTAAATATGAGTTTGTGCTTTTGTGGTTAAAATCGACTGAAACTTCTATTTTATTTCCATGAAGTACCATTAGGGGATGTGGGCGCTACGTTACTTCACATCGTCCAATAGAGCGCGCGGAAGAAGTGACGTCAGTGGATATTTTTATAGGTTTTATAGTTGAAAATGTACGTGCATTAACTAGCATTAATTCTATTATTCTTTTATGGTAACCTAATGATGCACAATCAAGATTACAGATGTGGACAATAGTAGATGACTAAAGGACATTAAATGGTTCTATTTAAAGGTTATATAGATTAGCAGACAGCAGTAAAGTAGCTAGGCTATTCTTTCTAATCTAAACAGTAAGAAAATACATATTTAAAATATGTTTGGCTTTTTTTCTAATTTAATTAAACCACAATATAAGTTCTCTTGAAGTGCAAATGCGATTTTGTGCCAACACAGATATTGTTTTGTTAACGTGCATTGACTATTTAATTATATTATTCAAAATCATATCTTAAAGCCGTACAGGACCTGAATTATTAAGTAGGAAGCTTCAGGTAAGCCCTACGTCATACGCGAGCCCCTCCTTCCAATGTAGTCATTGGCCATCGAAGTTTAATATTCCGTGCAGCGGCTTGTGATTGGATAGTTTTACACACAACTGATTTCATAAAGCAAATTCTTGGGAAGTTGTGTAAAATCAGTAAGAGACATACTCAAGGTCCACAGGGAATCTGTTTAATCGGAGGATTTGTGACCGCCTCTGGATTCTCTTTCATGTAAGTAGAAGCGCTTTTATAACTACTGCAGCGTGTTTAAAGTTAAAGCAGATGCTTTGATCTCTTCCTGCGCATCTTTTTGAGTTCTCAGTCTCTTCTCCGTCCATCAGATGAGATGTAAGCGGTGATGTGATAACGATATTAATAAAGCATCGGGACAACACTGAGTCAGACAGTCGATGTGCTTTTTTACTTTATCTAATTCGGGATTCGCTTGTTCTAGTGACATTGGTTTTAAGAGTTTTTGAACGCATGATACATAACATTTTCCCCATTTTATTTTTAGTAAATTGAGTCTTTTTTTGTGTGCAGAACGTGCACGTTTTAACATCAGTATCATTATTAGTTTTCTCATAAATGCATTTACTTGCGTAAAAAGAAACATATTATGTGACTTTATATTAATTCGTTAGTTAAAGACCCCCCGTCAGTGTCATATTTTTATGGTGAAGTTTTCCTTTAAGTTACTTTATAGCATCTTCATGCTGTAAGATATGCTTGAGTAACTGTGCTGCTGTTTGTCGCAGTCCGATTACAGTCCAAATGAACGATGAATCTCGAGATGAATAAAAAGCGTTTTTTTTGGTCTGAAAGCAAATTTAAATTTCGTTTACAATTTGGCATTCCACATCATTTTTAAACGACCATTAGACAAATCTATATAATGTCATTTAAAACACACCCATTATTAACTTTGTGTATATAAAATACAGGGAAAACTGCTTACATGTGAGATCACAATGCATACCATCTAACATCTGTTGTAACTGCAGTAGCTGTGTTGTACGCTGACTGCGGAGAGCTGGAGCTGATGGCATCATTTCTAGTCAACCTACCTCTTCAAGATGCAGAGCTGCTGCAAGGACATATTCACCTCTCGGGTTCCTCTGCCCGCCTGTATCTGGATTTATGACCCCGTAGTCATGAAGACTTTTTAGTCTGGAACACCTCCAGCTCTGGCCTCATCCGAGAAGCTTTTATATCATTGCATTATGGTGACAGATATGAGAATGTACAGTTTTTTGAGACTGCAGGTGTTCCTCTGTTTTTATCTGGTCATTCTAAATGTGTAAAACGTGACATGTTTACTCTGCTTTTACTGTTTGTACCTCCGCTTTGGGGAGGTATGCGTATGAAAGGATGCTAGGAAAACAAAGTGGCAACCTTTGATAAAGCCTTGAGTCAGTATGACTTTGTGCATTTTGTCATCAAGACTCAAATGATCACCCCGTTCAAACCCTTGGTCCAGTAAAATGACTAATGCAATTCTCACTCAAGTGCTTTTATTATGAGTGTAGCACTTTCATCTCAAACAGAAAAGAATATATTAAGACTGTCTGGATGTAAATTAATTGATGACTTTGATGTTGGAGCTTTGTGGCTTTATTAGTGCTGTAAGGACACTTGGATACACTCATATCTTCATCTTTTCAGTCTCTTACTTGCTTTATTCAACATCTCTGTATCATTTAGCGTCTCTGTGACCTTATCTTCACCTATATACGCACGAAACCTACACTGCCAGAAAAAAGTGCACACTTTGTACCTTTGGCTTGACTGATGTTGGTGGATGTACCCCTTTAAGAATACTTCCCTGATGAGAATCTTAATACATATTTTTGGATCATACGTTGCCCTTTTTGACAGACATGGCCCCTCTAAATGGTTTTGTTTCTTCGTAGTCTAAATAGTCAGATTAGATGTTTTTCAACATCGTAAACCAGTCAGATAGATAGGTTACCCCAGTTCTGCGTTCTCTCTTAGTCTTCTTGTCACATATGGATTTGGCCATATGAAACGTCTGTCTCGTGCAGTAAACTCGCTTCTACTCTCAGATCTTAATTTGGTCCATTCTGACCTGTCACATGTCTGCGCTCTCTGTATTTATGTGTGCGTCCTGCGAGCGTAATGCTGGCGAGGTAATTGCCTCTTAATGCTGTTGAAAGTCATTCCGGCTTCAAAACTCACTGAAAGTGGATATCTCGTCCGTACGGTTCAATTCCGTGTGTTTTACTGTTCCTCTTACTTGAGTGAGTCATAACCTCCGTGAAAGAGATTTTCACAGATCAAGGGGTAAGTGTGAGGGGTCTTGGGCACTCTGTTTAAACTCTCCCCTTCATATAGGGACTGCACAAAGCAAAGGGGTGGTAGTGTGTGGAAATGTCCTTTTTTATGTTTGTCATACTGCATCAAATGTAAATTCGTAAAAACGTAATCTTGTAGTCAGTGATTTTTGTAGTTTAGTTGGTAGAATGTTGTGTTACCAGCATAAGGTTCAGGACACACATACACCAATAAAAAAAATTGTACCTTAAATAAACTAAAAGTATCATCCAAATGTGTAAATGTATGTAGTTTTACAGAAATGCAAAATGTAGAAATGCAGCTTTTGTCATTATTGGAGCCTGGCCATAAAAATCAGTGTCCACTTTTTTGTATTTAAAAAAACTGTTTAACACAGAAGAAAATCAGGTTTTGACTATTATGTGATTAAATAGTGACAGAATTTTCACCTTTGTAGCGTTTCTTGAATATTAAAATGACCATATCATTAGAAATACATGCTTTTTTTAAAACCTCTTGATTCCACAGATGGCAGAATGTCAACATGGATATTACTGCTCGCCGTGGGTGTGTCGGCTCGTTTTGGACTGTCCCGGGGTCAGCGCTCCGAACCCATGTTTGCCTCAGTTACTCAGAGTATTTTTCCACCGGACTACGAGCACAACCCCACGCAGCTGAACTACGGTGTGGCTGTGACTGACGTGGATGGAGATGGAGATCTGGAGATGTTTGTATCGGGGTGAGTGTTTTTGAAATCACGTTTATTATTTTCAGGTGGATAATTATGAATTTTATAACATTCAGTTTCTTGAGGGATTTAAACATGATCAATGTCTGGCTCTTATATGCTGCTTTTGTATCGTTTGACAAAGTACAATTTTGTTATATTGACAAAGAACAGAAATCGTTTCCAAGAAAATGTCATTACCTTAGTTTGTGGGTGGCTTTAAAGTGATGTCATCTAGAAGAAATGAGAAATGCCATGACAATCAATTTGGTTTGAGAACCATTTGTGATATGATTTGGAGTTTTGTGGATTTACTGAATGCTGATGCAAATGTGTGTATTTTGACATTTTAGAGTTTTTGGGGTTACGAATAAGACTTTTGATTGTGTGGTAGACAGCTTTGTATCTCCAGGGAACATAAATCTTTTTTCCATCTGTTAAATGGCAGCTAAGGTTGAACTGTGGGTCAGAAAAATGTACAAACAAGGATTTTAAAATGGGAAGTTATTAAAGTTATCATTGAATGTAGTTGTTAAAACTTTGCGAGAGAATTAAGAGGAGAACCAAGTGAGATCTTAAGGAGATCTTTCTTCAGCTCATGCAGTTGTGGCTTTATTTATTGGTTAACTTGAACTGAGTTTTTAATGTGCTTACATGCCCTTTTTTATCTCTTTAGCTACAATGGACCAAACCTGGTGCTAAAGTACGACAAGGTTAAGATGAGGCTTGTTAACATCGCAGTTGACAACCGCAGTTCTCCATACTACGCGCTCCGAGATCGACAGGGCAACGCTATCGGGGTGACAGCATGTGACATAGATGGTGATGGAAGGGAGGAAATTTACGTCCTCAACACCAATAATGCCTTCTCGGGTATGAAACCGTTCCCTAGGAGAGGCTCTTAATTAAATAAAGTAAATGGACATTAGTTCTGTTTCATTTGCTTTTGTTCTTTTATGTGAGCTCTCTGTTCTTCATGCAGGGAGAGCCACATACACTGATAAACTCTTCAAGTTTCGTAACGGACGGTTTGAGGATCTCCTGAACGATGAGATAAATGAACACAGAGATGTTGCTAACCGTGTGTCCGGTCGATCAGTGGCGTGTGTGGACAGAAAGGTAACAATCCTTGTCAACGTGAAATATGTATTTTTTGCCTCACTAGCGACATCTCTGATTGTAACATGAAATTGCAGGTTACTTCATGTGCTTATGTTTTGGTGGGTTGAAGTCAAAGGATGTCAAACTGATGTTTCTTACTGAATTGTACACGACAGTTCAAATTATAAATCAAAATTATCGATCTACAGTTGTGTAAGGTAAGGTAAGGACACAGTTTTGAAGACTGTGCAAAGATTTTTGCATGTACTTACAAACTGGTCGTTCATTTTTAAAAAGTTACGGATTACATTTATTCACCCTCGTGTCGCGTAACACCAGTATGTGACTCTTTCTTCTGTGGAACACAAAAGAAGATATTTTGAGAAATGTCTCTGTGGTTTTGTGACCATATAATGGGGGCAATGTTGTTTGGTTATGAACGTTCTTCAAAATATCTTCTTCTGTGTTCTGCAGAAGAAATATGTAGAATGTAGAATATGAAGAAATGTAAATGTAATGAAATAAAGTAAATGATTAAAGAATTAAACTTTTTGGGTGAATTACCACTTTTAACTGTGGAAAAAAAATTTTTTGTTCGGTTTCCAAAAATGTACATTTAAATATATATATAAATATATACAAATTCTAATGGCTAATTTTGGTTTTGTAGCTAATAAAAATGGGAGAGTCTGTTTTCCCCCAAAAGCCACAAAACATTTTAATTTGTCCCGGTGGTATTTGGAATAGTTTCTAAGTTTTATAAATGGGCCTCTTTTCAGAAATGTTTCAGTTATTTGGAGCCAAATGATATGTATCAATCATCGAGAGAACAAGAGAACAACAGCAATTCTTACAGCAGAGGAAAAGCGAGGTTATGAGGGTGTTCAGGGACTTTTTACATCTTGTTACCGTCTGATGGTTTTTCTCTGTTAGGCTCAGAATCCTCTGTGGCTATCGGTTACTGTTTGTCAGCACTGTGAAGTCCTGCCCCGTTCAGTCAGCCAATATGATTGTTCATTTCTAGCGTTCTGCATTATTTGTCTCTGACAGCGAATCGCGCGCTGCGATAATTAGAAAACGCAAGGCCTCATTTGTTTTTCGTAAGGAGACGTATTAGAAGGAAAGCACGGCTTTAATTTGTCTCTCCGCACGTAGGTTATCAGAGCTCTCACCGTCCGACCGCGCTTCACCGCTACTTAATCCCGGACGGCATGATGGATGACCAGACATGTCAATGATTTGTATTTAGTCCAAAACACAATAAGCTGAACAGCATATTTCTGCAATTACTTCTGGACTGCACGCTGTTGTGTGGAGCAGTCAACAGTGAAGGATGCTCGGTAGTCCTGGGGAAGAGCCGGCGAGGGATTGAAATGGATTTTTTCATCTGCAGTCATTTGACCGGGCTGATGCTAGCGAGATGGTGCTCCTTAAAAGTCCTTCATAAATGATTTTATGATTTAAATGATTTAGGATCGGCCTGATAATAGGTTTGGAAAGAAACAAAACAAAATGTGTTTGGTCTTTACAGAATTAAAGTTGGAACAAAAAATTGCCCTATTATTGGATGTTACACACAAGTCGATTTGAAAAGTTAGCTGCAGGAATTTGCTTCTGGTGCAGATTGTCGAGTTTGCCTTGCAATCGTGTGTATTTATATTTATTCTTAGCTAGTCGTACAAGGTCACAGATGTGTGGCATGATGAACATTAAGGTGAAGTCATTCATAAATCATACGTGTTCCCTGTTGAAACAGCATAGCTAGTCTTAATAAGACTTCATAAGATTTCTTAACTAGATCTCCAAGGTCGACCAGCTTCACCAAACTTGCTGTTCATTCAGCTGCTTGTTTTTTTAAATTGTTTCTCCACATATCCCTTTCGACTTTAAAGACATTAATATACAAATGCATTGTATAGTTTGTTTCTCCTTGAGAGTGAAGCACCATCATTTGTCACTTCAAATAGACAGGAAGACACATGGGCTCGTTTCTTAAAGAAGACGGATTGATCCTCACATACACCTATCTGCAGGAGCTGGTCATTATTTAAGCTTTATTGCCGCTTCTGTTTTTCCTTCCAATGGTATTAAAGTACAGCAGGACAAAGTTTTAGCTTTTGCTTTGTTAGCTTTTAGCTTTTTAGTATGTAAGCAGTTTAGTGGTACTGAAATAGAGGTTTCCCATAAATATTGAGCCAGCTGAATGGTGTGAAACATGCATTTCAGGGATGCTCAATTGAGTTTTTACAGCTCTGAAATGGGACCTGAATGGTTGTGGTTTAAACAGCACAAGGGTGGATACAGATATCACCATGTCCTTGAACATGGCGACCTGGGGTTACTCCAGTGCCTGTAGTACGTGTTCTGGATCGTTCTTCCAGTTTTTAATTGACAGGATTTTAAACAGATAACTAAAGATAAAAATACTTTAAAAAGCTATAATTTAGATGTTTTTCTATTTAAAGCTCTACGTATTGACAGATTTTAATGGCTTAGGCTAAGGAACATTTGCGCCTCCATAGTATATGCAGTTTTATGCTATTTGCCAATGATGGTTTGATCACATTGCAACATGGTTTTTATCATATTAATGATATTTTTGTTTTTAGTTCAGCTTTACTAATATTTTAAATTAGCATTTTTAATTTTTTGTAGTAACATTTTAGCTATTTTGTTATATGCTTTAAATGTTTTATTAAAAATAAGATTTGAGCAGATTTAATTTTTTTTTTTGTGCCTTAAACTTATATATACTGTTTATGTTATTTGTGAGATATATATATATATTATATATATATATATATATATATATATTATATATATATATATATATATATATATATATATATTATCATCTTCAGTGTATGTAGTAAAGTAAAAAACATTTTTTTTAAATAAAATGTTCATTTTGTCATGAAAAGACTTGTATGTTTGAAAAATTATATTTTTGTCTACTAAACTATTTTCAGATATTTAAGCAAACACCTCAGATCAAAAATTTTCTTTTAAATAATGAGAAAAATTTCACTCAAGTGTCCCAAAACTTTTGAACACTAGTGTATATAAATTCCAGTTTGCATACTATGCTGCATATCTTAAATAGTACTGAAATTAAAATGAGTGCACCCTAAATTGTAGTATTTAGAGTACCCTATACTAACCGAATTGAAGATTACATCCATCTATTGCCTGATGTACACTGCATTTATACATAAGATGTAGGCCTATAGTAAATATTACGTAAGAAAATAATGAATAAAGAAAACCTAAAATGCATTATATTTTGATATGTATGATATGTCCTGGTATGCATACTCTTTTGCCACAGACTCAAACGTATCTCTCTCTTAACAAAAACGATACACACTTCACAAGTAGGTGAATTGTGATGCAGAAAGAGTCTTTAACAAGAGAATGTAACATTTACATTAGTTACATTCCACTAAATGGTTGAAACAGGATGATGTTATTCAAAACCTCTGTAAATCACCTTTCGTTGTTGATAAACAGAGCATGAAAACCATTAAAATCGTGACATTAAAACCCAAACTGCTCCTACAGTCCGCGGCGGCTAACCGCATTATTCTTTAATCTCTGTTTTCTGACCTGAAGTGGCGCTTGTGTAGAAACCAGTGAGCGTTTGACATTTTCATTGTTGTGCCTCATTAGGATTCTGGTCATGAGCTGCTGATATTTATATACTTATGTATATATTTTTTTATTTCAACACTTCCACGCTGTTGGATGGTGGGTGTCTTTATTGAAACTGTGTGCGTAAGTTCATTTGCTTGGCTACCTCACTGACTTCATATCCACAGGGAATCTGTCTGATAATGGGGTGTGAAATTAATATCCAAGGGGAGGCGGCTGAAATATGCGTGTGTGAGTTTATGCGTGCGTGTGTGATACGTGTGGTCATGTGTACAGTATAGTGGGTGCATGTGTGTGCTGTGCTTGCATTATGTGGAATTGTGGGATACAGTTTTATTTATGTCGTGTGAGTCATGAAATGACGTGTTATTGCAAATATGACCATCAATGTTTCTTCTTTTAGGGAACAGGACGTTATTCCATCTACATCGCCAATTATGCCAGTGGGACAGTTGGCCCGCATGCTCTGATCGAAATGGATGAAAGTTCCAGTGACCCGTCCAGAGGAATCATTGCACTGTCAAACGTGGCCGAACAAGCCGGCGTCAATAAGTTCACAGGTTTGTGAACAGCATTAAATCACCTTGTATCACCCTAAAGGGGTTTATTTTACAATCAGCCTTTCTGAATACTCTCATGCCGCAGATACAGCGTGAAACGGGTCTAAGCATACGGTGATGTCAGTGAATATATTACCCGAGACTTTAACGGCCTTGAGCTGTAGGGTCCGAGGTTTTTTGCCTTGGGTCTGATTTACAGCAAACCTCAGTGCTCATATCAGCTTTGAATCACTGAGTTATAGACAGTGTTTATCAGCTAAAGCAGCTGGTAATAGAGAGTTCAGAGGCCTGGAAGGCAGCGCTGAATAAAGAGACGGAGGTTTTGGCGCACTCAGCTGTTTACGGCGCTGAAAGTCATGTGAAGGCGCAAGGACAAGCGAGTCGTATTTCAGCTCTGACTAACTCAATGAAGCAGCCGTACCATTAATCACTTTGGGGGGAGCGGGCCTGTGGACCTCCATTCAGAACCGCTTCAGGAAAAGCAGTTTTGTGGATGGCTGTGAGGGGAATGAGGCAGAAGATACCTAGCGTATAGGATGGTGATACCCAACGGTCAGACGGGAGGGTTTTCACACATTGTTTACAGCCAGCGTAACTTTTGTATTAGTTTTTTGTTATTACTTTTCTGTATCTGTTGATGAAGTGCTCGTTTTTAGGATTTAAGCAAGCCCTGCCTTTACTAAAATAATCCATGGTTTTACTATAGTAAAAGTGTAGGAAGAATGTTTTTTGGTGAATTGTTTTTTGTTTTGTTTGTAGTCAAACTATGGTTACGTTTTTAAGGGATAATTTAAAAGAAATAATCACCCAAAAATGAAAATTCTTAAAATCCCAAAATAATACTGGCTAGACATACTTGCCAGCTAATGTCATTTACTTGTTATTTCTTTTGCTTGTTATCAGAAATAATCTGCAGGGACTTTATTCTTTGTGGATGTGTATCGAAAGTAAAGTTTGGGTTGAGAAAATGTACTCACCCCCTATGCCATTCCTGATGCATATGACATATTTTCTAGTTTTCATATATTTCATCACAAGACCCACCGAGATTTCTCAGTAATATAGACGGTTTTACAAATGTTACTGCACATGCACGCTTTTGTGGCCCAACCTTTACTTCCGAACTTTACTTTTACTCATTTGATTAAAATTCAACTGGAATGCCAATATACATGAAAAAATTTAAGTTTGAGTGAATATTTGCAAAGAGAAAAATAGGCCCATATTTAGCGTAAGAAATGCCCGATTGTGAGGCCCATATTTAGCGTAAGAAATGCCCGATTGTGCTGCTGTAATTCAGTTAGAGGTCAGAGCTGAATTACAGCAGTGAGAGCAGTGATGGCGCATAGGATGTGTTGGAGGAAAGCTGGTTAAATGCATACGTCCACACTCCCTGTAATGTGTTTCCGAGGAGCCAGAGTCTGTGTCAGCACAATCAGCGAGAGCCTGTGTCGAGGAAATGAGCTGGAAAGCCGCTAACGATTTCTGCTGTGGCTTTGGTGATGATGGCCTTCCCTGTCTTCTGTTTCAGGGGGACGGGGGGTCGTGGTGGGTCCTATCGTCAGTCAGTACCTGCCTGATATATTCTGCGACAACGAGTACGGCTCCAACTTCTTGTTCCGCAACAACGGAGATGGTACGTTTACGGACGTGGCGGCACAGGCAGGTGAGCTGTCGCTTCTCTGTTTCTTGATGTTTCTTGTTTTATATGCCACACATAGGAAGTGTTCTTTATTTCTTTTTCTTGCAGGAGTAGACGACCCGATGCAGCATGGCCGTGGGGTGGCGTTAGCAGATTTCAACCGGGATGGGAAGATGGATATTGTCTATGGAAACTGGAATGGGCCGCATCGCCTGTTCCTGCAGCTCGGCAACCATCGCAAGCAAAGGTTCAAGGTGCGGTTTGTGAAACCACTATTTTTAGTGGTTTCCATTTGCTATAATAACAGTGAGTACTTAGTTTTGATTAGATGTGAATATAGTTAATGGTAGGCTTCACTTTTCATCTTGGCAATGATTTATAATCTCATGCAGAGGAAGTCGTGCTTCCTTTGTCTTGAGCTATATCATTAAATCTTGACAGAAGATACAGGAAAAAAATAATAGCATGTGCTGTCTGATGAAAGTATTCAATTATTCTCTAATCAGAGTTTTATTGTTTGTAAAGTGACCTGGCCCTTGTTTCAGTGGGTAGAGCATTCGAGTGATTGTAATTAAAGACATTAAGATCTAGGAACGTCTCTGTTTTTGTGATCTCTGCTGAATAAAATTTCAATGTGATGATTTATTTTTATTATATCTTATAGCATAAAGAAAAAACATGTTTTTTAAAATAAATAAATGTATTGTCAATTATTAAGCAAAAAACAAACAAAAATGACTAAAGATAAAAAAAGGGAAATTCTGTGGTCATTTCCTCTTGTCGTTTCAAACCTGTATGACTTTATTCCGCAAAACACACAAAAAAAGATGTTTTGAAGAATATTGTAAGCGAACAATGGTGGTACCCGTTCACTTCTATTCAATGGACACAAAACCAATGCAAGTCAATGGTCAACGCCGTTGTTCGGTTACCAACATTCGTCAAAATATCTTAATTTAGGCTTTGCAGAAGAAAGTCATACAGGTTTGAAATGACAAGAGTGTGAGTAAATGATGACACAAATTTCATTTTTGGGTGAACTGTCACTTTAAGCACTGTACATGGGATTTGTGGTACATAAAATTGATCTATAAAATCTTTTCTATAAGGATGCATTAGCAAAAAACATACAGATACAGCTTTGGGGCTGTGTCAGATAATTGTATTGACTTCAGTGGGTGTCAGTGTATTTGACTAGGGTGTTATGAATGGAGCAGCGGCGTGTGTAAATCGTCTCTGACTTCAGTTTGATCTCTGTTTAAAGAGCAGTGATTGGCTCCTTTAGCAGAGAGATAAATGTCAGGAGGAAGCTGTTTTATGGGGGTCAGTTGGTGGGTTAATGTCTCGTGAGAGAGATTACAGATGGATCTCCACAGGTGAATTGCAGGGTATGATGGCATTTGCCGATATGGGATTAAGATGCTGTTTTATTTTTTTTGTGGGAGGTGCCCATCCGTCCATCCATCCATTCGTCTGTCTGTTTATGCTAGTTATAATACATTTCCTGAGTCTTTCTGTTCCTCCGTCGCTGGCTGTTACCACCAAACAAAAATGATCAGTATCGACTCGCTGTCACTCCTCTCCTGGGTCCTGTCCAGGGATGGCCATCACCTCTCCTTCAACCAGACAGCAGAAGGTCACTTCATGGGCTTTTTCTTGCTGGCTTTATGAGCCCTATAATTAAAATTGGGCTTAATACTTGAGAAAGTGCAGGCATGCTCAATAACTCTTCCATGACTCAATGCTGCGCTACTGAAGTGTGGAGATGGTGGTTACTTTTCTCTGCTTCTAGTTGTAGGCGTTGATTTACTGTACCTCCAGGTCAGGTATCACTCACAGACATCACAGATCTGCTTGTACAATACTAAAAACTGACTTGTGTAATAATTTATACATCAAAATGATTTTTTATTGACATTACATTCATGCTTTTTATTTAAAGGGACTCATAGTGCATTCAAGGCTCTATCTGGTACGCCAACAGTTGTTTCATATTAAAGGGATAGTTCACCCAAAAATGGAAAGTCTGTCAACATTTATTCATATAGTCATCATGTTAAAGTCAAATGTCTCAGCGGTTGTGTGTCCACACAATGGAAGCACATTCTGAGCAAGATTATTTGTCTCTAGGCTGATGTGTGTACTTCTGGCTTAGCCTTGTAGATAAAGCTTTGTATAAAGGTCCATGTGCCACCGTGCCCATCTGATATACTGATATCCTTGTTTCTCTGTATCAGGACATCGCCTCACAGAAGTTTTCCATGCCATCTCCTGTTCGCACAGTCATCGCAGCTGACTTCGACAATGATAATGAATTGGAGGTCTTTTTCAACAACATTGCTTACAGAGGACCGTCTGCCAACAGACTCTTCAGGTATATTACAATATTTAGGTTATACTTCACCCAAAAATGTTAGTTCTGTCATCATTTATTTACCATCGTGTTGTTCCAACTTTCTTTTTTTGACACTAAAGGAGGTAGAATATTATGTATAGGTGTTAGTTATAGTCTTTATTCACTTACATTATATGGAAAAAAAGAGCTAAATTTCTCCTTTTGTATTCAGAAAAGAAAGGTTAGGAAAAACATGAGGGTGAGTAAATGATGATGACATCTTTTTATTAATTGTTTTGGGTGAATAATTTATTTAGGTATAGAAGATTGGGACACCCCCTTCTAATAAACATGTATAAACATCTATTCCAGTAATTCCAATCAAAACAAATACCAAACAAAAGCTTTTTTTCTTTTTTTAAATGTCTATATATATACTTGCCACTGAATTGACTGTTTTTTTGAAGACTCAGTTCCTTGTTCGTTGAGTCACCTTGATAATAGTGTATTATTTCTGCCATTGCCGGAGCAGTGACTCGGGCTGTTACATTCTGATAAACTGCATCAGATGGGATATTACACTAAAACTACAACTATTAGCAAAGTTGTTTGATTCAGATCATTTTCTCTTGGCTACATTGTTCATTGAACATTAGTTTGTGCAGCTTATTTTGCTAAATGTCTTGACTGTAGGGTAAACAGTAAGATAAACAGTAGTTTTATTGTTTTAAAGTGTTCAACCAAAAATGAAAATTCTGTCATTATTTACTCACCCACTTGTCATGTCAATCCTGTTTGACTTTCTTTCTTCTGCAGGACGAAAAAACCCAAGATATTTTAAAGAATGTTGGTAACCGAACCATGGCAGTACTCATTCCCTTGCATTGGTTTTGTGTCCATACAATAGAAGTGAAAGGGTACCACCATTAATCTGTTACCAAGATATCTTCTTTTGTCTCATACAGGGTCAGTAAATGATGACAGAATTTTCATTTTTGGGTGAAAAACTATCCTTTTAAAAAATAAAATTTTTGCAAAGACAAAAAAGTGTGGATCTGTGAATTTTAAATGACAAAATAAACAAAATCGTTTAACACAAAGACTATAATATTAATGTTGAAACATTTGCTGTAAAGAAATGTCTTTAAATATCTTTAGCTTCTTTATTAAGATTTGTCTTTGGTATTTGAACCAGGATTTCCCGGGCGGATTCGTCAACATTTAAACGAGGGTAAGAAAAATGCGCAAATGCGCATATGTGCCTTTTGGGAATCCACAGAAAATGTTTATATTTTTCCTGCATAAGAACACTTGTACGCAGTTATTCGTAAATGAAACCCAGTTTATGATTATGTAACAGATATTTCTTTAACATTTACATTGTAAGGCGGGAAGTAATTATTGAAAACCTCTCTCCGTTTCGGGGATTTGGTTGGAAGCCCAAGCAGCCCAAGCCAAATGTCCAATGGCAAGACCACAAGTCTACCTGATGGGAAATTCCCATTATATATCCCACCCATTGCACACGTATTTCCTAAAAAAGACTCAGTGTGACATTAAAAAGAGAATATTTTTGTTTCTAATCCCACACTCAAACAATCTAGACCTTAGTTTTCAGAAAGCAAAGCCCTTTGTATAAAATAACCATAGAAACCTCTCTGTTAGGATTATTAGTCATCCAAATACAGAGTAAGAACAACCCGGCAGAATGTTTTGACTGGATTAATATTGTAGTTTCATGTAAATGAATATCTCATTTTGAGACTTGTTGTATAACTTGCTACGTCTGTCTTTGAATGTTCCTTTGCGCTGTGCCAAAATAAGTCATTTATCTAAACCGTGGCAGAATTTCACGAAGAGAACACGGAGACCCGCAGATCGAGGAGCTGAACATCGGGGAGGCCGCGGAACCGGAGGGACGAGGAACCGGTATGAATTGATTTGGGGTGGAAAATTTAAGGCTGTTAATCCATTCCATGAGTCTTGGAAATGGTCAATTTCCTGCTTTTTTAAAATCGCTACATACAAAGGTCTTTCTGATTTTTAGAAAGATTGCTGAGTTCGTTGTGACATAGACATTTTAAATTAAGCTTTTTGTTTATCTGTTCTGGCAATACATGACCCCTACATATCATTGACCCCTACATCTGGCATCTGTCTAAAAAAAGTTTATTATGTGAAATGTTTATTTAATAGACACTCAACTGGCAGAAATACTGGTTGAGTGCATCTCCAAACATTGTTCCATTAGCATCTGTTTCTTCTCTCTCTACCACTAGATGGCATTATAAATCCATGCTTGTGTGTTACTGTCTACCATTTTATTTTATGATAGTATATAGTGCAATATTCATTCATGAATGAGTCATTGTTATTTAAATGATCACTGTATTAATGAAAGGTTGAACTCACAATGTTTAAAGATGTTTTTGAGAATAGGAAACAGCTGTGATGAGTAGGTGTATCTGGATTACAGGAGCAGCTGTGACTGATTTTGATGGAGATGGACAGCTGGATTTGTTGGTGACACATGGAGAAAGTGCAGCTCAGCCCATCTCTGTGTACAGAGTCACACAGGTGAGGCCGTGTTTTACACCGCTCTGACACTTTACATAGCCAGAAGTTTTCTTAGTTGCTCCTCTTTCAGTTTCATTTAATATTTTTTCATTTCGAATGTCTTTGTCTCCTATGTTTCACCAGAATTCTCCAGGAAAATTCAAAATAAACACTAATGGGACCATATACAGTATTAAAATGCTTTGTATAATACTGTTCTTACAGTATGCTATAAATATATATACACTTTTTTCTGGAAAAAGTGTGATGTCATGTAGGACCGAACAATATTTGGCTGAGATACAACTATTTGAAAATCTGGAATCTGAAGGTGCAAAAAATATTGAGAAAATCACCTTTGAAGTTGTTAATCGGATGTGCTGTAGCAGGCTGTTAAGAAGAAACAGGTTTGTTTTAACGCTTACCGATGTAATGTCCTTGTGGAGAATAGATGAACCTGAAAGCTGAAATTCTTAGCTTTACATAGATACCAAACTTAAATGGGTAATTCCCAAAGAGCGACAGCAGCGATTGAAGGTTGTAGACGTGTTTGCGGCCATTTTTGTGTTCAATTTTGCTGCATCGAGTCACAAAAATAAAGTTTTGATATATTTACAGTTGAAAATTGGAACATGATCTTTACTTAATATCCTAATGATTTTTAGAATAAAAGAAAAATCTTGAATTTTGACCCATACCATATATCGTTGGTTTTTGCTACAAATATACCCGTGCTACTATGTTTTTATACTGCTGTCTGTGTGTTTAATAATGGCTGTTTTCTCATTGTAGGGCTCATCTAATAAATGGCTCCGTGTAATTCCACGCACACAGTTTGGGGCTTTTGCTCGTGGGGCCAAAGTGATCGTTTACACCAAAAGAAACGGCCCCCACACACGCATCATAGACGGAGGATCCGGGTACTTGTGTGAAATGGAGCCGGTGGCTCACTTTGGACTAGGTACTGTATGCATTTCTTTTTTCCTAACATCTGTCTGACAAGTTTTATTATTAAAAGAAGAGTTCACCCAAAATAAACATTCTGTCAATTTTTTTCCTCACCTTTGTGTTGATGCAGCCCGTATTACTTTCTTTTAGACTTTTTTAAAGAATATCCAAGCCATTCTTTTTATATAATGAAATGAAATTCAGGCTCCAAAGTAATAAACAAATAGATAAAATGAATACAAATCTTCTGAAGTCAAATAATAGCTTGAATAGAATTTCCACCAAAAACATAAACATGCAGTTTTGTGAACTATATCAATTGATTTGTTTTAATAAATTAAAATGAGTATTGTGTAAATAACTCAATGTTAAACCTTTTGTTAAACAAATCTATATACAATTGTTGTATTCCTTGGATGAAAGTAAGTCATAGGCTTGTTATGAGATGAAGGTAGGTAACCATTTTTTTTCGTTGAAATATTCAGGTGAACTTTCCAGCTGAAAGGTATAGCCGTGAAATTATGCAGACCTGTAAAATATCCATTTCATAAGTGCATCCACTGTGCGGAATCACAGTCTCGGAAATGTTCGGGGTCGCTGAGCGGCGGCAAAACAAGCTTTCGCTCTGCTGATTCATTACAGAGAAACAATTATGATGTAACTCCAGGTCATGTTCGCCTGTGGGGGGCTCGAGTCTCGTAAGGTTATACAGCAGTAATATTATCCTCCGCGTGGAGGCCGGTTCCTGAATATCCTCATAGACTGGATGTCCAGAGAGATGCCTGCAGGTGCGCCGGCCGGTGGCAGTGGACCGGGACCTTCCCTAAAGCTCGGCCGTCTTACAGATGCTTGGCGGCACACGGCTTCATCTGGGAGCTATCGGACGGATTCGAGGCGGGAACGTGCTGCCAGCTGGAAGCGCCTATGGTTCTGAATGTGCTGTGAAAAACAAAGCGATAGCCATCAGTGGTCATCGGATCCCCCAAGGGGCTCGTAAATATGTGTGTGTTTGTTCACTGGTTTTCGTGGATGTTTCGGTTGGAGTGATTGCGAATTGTAAATTATGTACACGTCTCAATGTTAAGTACTGGACTGGTACCATGGTGCAGATGCCATCCTGTAGGGATGCAAAACTGATGTTGTGTGTTAAACCGTTATAATTTAATGGTGTTCCAAGGAGCATTTTTTTGTAATGTTGTAATATTTATTTATTATATCATTTATTCACCATCATTTTGTTCAAAACCTGAAGATATTTTGAGAAATGTCTTAGCGGTTTTGTGTCCATACAATGGAAGTCAATGGGGGCCAATGTGGTTTGTTACCAACGTTCTTCAACATTTCGTGTTTTGCAGAGGACAGAGAGTCAAACAGGTTTGGAACGACATGAGGGTGAATCTTGTTTGCCTATTTTCGAAATTGAGACATTGCTGCGATCTCTTTTTAAATCTTTAGAGGTGACATGTTTGAGAACAATACAGATTCAATTCAGCTACCCTATGAACTCAAAATCCGATGGTTCGTTCAGATGCTCTGTTAAACCATCTCTTAGTAGCGCTAGCGAAATGTCATCCTTTTTGTCTACGGAGGCACCTGAGCCAGCCCGGGCCGTGCCAGGAGCCCCGTGGATCTGTTTACCTAAGAAATGTCGCTTTAATTAAGAACTGGGAAGGTGGTCAAAGCTTTTCTCCTGCTTGACTAAAGGCTATAATGGAAGAAAAGACTAGCGGCCCACCCGTCCCTCCTCCTCTCTCTTCCTTTGAAGCTCTGCATGTCTCCACCACCACGTTTGTTTCCTTTGGACGGCGATCACGACACCACAAGAAACTGCCATGTCGACTACTGTCCTGTTCTTTGTGCAAAAGCCAGTCGTGTCTCTGACAATCTGATTGTTTTAGTAAGTGGACTGTTTGCCGTAAAGCCTCCTAAAGTGCTTTCCGACCACCGCGCCATTTCTAAAGCTCCTCAATCCAACATTGAACAAAAGACAGATTTCTTCTGTAAGTCTGGTATATGAGAACTTCGTTGTTTGGACGTTATGCCAAAAACCTTCTAGTCTGTGAACCCCACACACCGTCAGCCATGAGAGACCTCTTCTGCCTCTATCAAATGAGACACGTTCAGGCCTCAGTGCTCACAGATCTGCCCACAGCTGAGACCCGGCACATTCTTGAGCATTTGTTTAAGAGTCTGCGTTCTACGTGCCAAACCAGAGCCTGTTCCAACCTGGCTTTCGCCGAGAAACTTCTTGGGAGGGCTTTCTTTCCCAAACGGTATTTTTCCGTGGAGAGCTGTATGTTAAGAAAAGAAATCATTCATTATGTCTCTTAAGCCTGAGGGCGAGTTCTGAAGGCAGACTGTTCGTGAAGTATTGAAAGGATTGCTGTTCGCTGCCCTGACAGGGAAAGATGTGGCCACCAGTGTGGAGGTGTTCTGGCCAGATGGACGATCCGTGGCCAGGCCGCTGGAACCCGGCGACATGAACAAAGTTATGGAGATCCATTACCCCGAAAGCGAGGAGGAAGTGACCCCGACTGTTGAGATTGAGGTATACACCCTGTCTGCCTGCCTTGTGCATTTTTTTTATATGTTATTGTTGTAGTCATTCAATGTGGTTTCTTCCATTTAGTGTGGACCAGGATTTGAACTCAATGAAAATGGCCGTTGCACAGGTACACGGCAAATTTGGTCACTGCGTGTCACATTTAGTTTCCGAATCCCTGACCCACGATTGCATTTCTAACCCATGAGCCATGTTTCATCCCCAGATCGAGATGAGTGCACACAGTTTCCATCCGTCTGTCCCCACGAGCGACCCGTCTGCACAAACACCTACGGGAGCTTCAAGTGCCGCGCAAACAAGAGGTGTAACCAGGGATTCGAGCCCAATGATGAGGGTACAGCGTGTGTAGGTAAGTTGGGAGTAAAGGAGGACGATTGAGGTTGATCGATGTCTGTTTAATGTCCTGTTGCTTTGTTCTGCTGTATGTAGTTGAATTTGACCCTTTTGTTATGTGCACAATTTAGCAGTGAATTAATGTGTGGTGTTATATTGACCCCACAAATGCTTAATATGTAGCCACAGGGAAAAATAAAGAGACCATTCCAGATTTTCATTTAATCAGCATATCTAGATGTATTGTGGCCATTCCAGTCCAGTATCTGTTGAATTTCACCACAAAGTCATCCAGAGGTTATCACATAACTTTTCCTAAATACGTGTAGAAATATTAGTGTTGTATTGCCTAAAAGTGAATATGAAGTGTTTCCTTTGCAGTATTTGAGAAAAAAAACAGAGCATCTTTTCTGTTATTTTGACCTGTTTCTCCAGAAATACAATATTTCTATTTGAAATTTGGGAGAAATATTGTTTGTAGTTTACAAAATGAAACAAAAATGATAATTTTACCTAGTAAACGCATACCTATATATTTTTAAATCAGAAAAACAGATTTTGAAATGGTGTCTTAATTTTTTCCGTAATGTTTTGATGCATTGATGCCCACTATAGTGTACAGATCTTTAAAAGCAATTTTGATCCTAGTCAGGATGTGATGTTACACCCAAACCAGCATATTGATGCAATTCTGAAATCATTTTGAGTTAAAAATTTCATCCACCTCTTTCAAAGCCTTCACTGTTTCCCCTCAAATTCTTCCTCTTCTCTATTCCACTGATAGCTTTCGCTTCAGGTTTAAAATAGTGACTCGTTTTTCTTTTCTGTCTGTTCTTTTTGCAGCTCAGGTGGCTTATTTTGGAGAAAAACGATCATCATCCTCTTCCAAACTCTGGTCTTCCTGTCCTCTTGTACTAACTGTACTCACCATCTTCACCGCATGCATGTGGGCATGAAGGGCCGAGAATCTCTCCGCTCCTGACATCTCTGTCACTCTGCTTGTTCTCTGTTTCTCCAAGATCCTTGCTGTCTCGCACTGAAGGCTTTGGAAGATGGTTGTTAAATGAACTTTCTATGAACATTTCACTTTTCCTGTTGTTTCTGCAAATCTTAATTTATAATCGTGATCAACAAGAGACTCAATGCTTAGCTTTCCTGTTGGGAGCCACAAAAGATGCGGAAAAAAACAGCTAGAATGAAAGAAACTTCTGATGAAATACACAGCAATCCTGTTTCTCATCATATTCATCAACTGTGATTTGAGATGGGATTGTAATTTGTATGATCTTCATAAAAGGCCTTCTCTCAGCGTGTCACAGGCGGGTAAACAAGCGGTCACAGGTTCAATTGAGTTCTAGTGCGTTCAGACCCGTATCGCATCTTGCCAGGAAGCAGCGTGTTAGCAGGTTTTTCAGGAGAGCATTTGCCCCGCCATCTGTTTCATGCAAGGTTACATTCCTTTAGCGAAAATAATACATTCACAAGAGTTTCATACAGCACTGTTTTGACCCTCAACAATACTCTAAAAGCAGTCGGGACACACAGCATTTTACTGTCGTATAGCACAATGTTGCCAGCAAGAAAACATTTTATTTTCTCATTTCTTTTAGTTAATGTTAAGACCTGAAAAATTTATGGTAAATCTCACAAAACCTTCAGCATAAAATATTGAAATAATACATTTTAATTGGTAAAATTACTATGATTTCTTTGCAATGTGACATTATTTTAATGACAATCACAGTATGCTTATTTCCTCTTCATCTTATTGCCTTAATGCAATAATAATAATAATAATAATATGTTTTTATTAGTGTGATTATTATTATTAATAATAATTTATTTATATTTTGTTGTTGTACTGCCTTTGATTAAAAACGGTTTCACCGGACGCATGCGCTTGGCCAACATTTTTCTTCCGGTCTGTGTTGTTGATTGGTTTGGCTGGTAGCTAATAATATAACTATTTATACTTTATTTAATTTATATTAATATACATTTATATTTATATTTGATTGTATACAATTTATAATTTGTTGGATTTTATTGTATATTAATTGTATTATATAAACAATTTGTTGAATGGGTCGTGCAACTGACACATTTAAGTTTAGCCAAGTAACGGTTCTTCTACTGGAGACCCAAAATAATACTGCCTAGACATACTTAACTAATGTCATTTACGTGTTATTTATTTTGCCTGTTATCAAAAATAATCTGCAGGGACTCTATTCTTTGTGGATGTGTACCAGAAGTTAAGTTTGGGTCACCAAAGCGTGCATGCGCAGTAACGTTTGTTTCGGTTTTGTTGCTTTGAAACCGCCTATAGTTTGATAAAACAAATCATACTTTTTGGAAAAAAAAATTCATCAAGTAGAATGTAACCTTGACACATTACTAAGAGATTTAAACTACAATATAAATAAAAGTAAGTTTTTATCATAGTTAAGATTGTGATAACAATAGTCCATTCAACATGATATTTGGTATATTATATGTCTTTTGAAGCAGGTTTGTGTGAATATTGGGTTAAATGTATTTACTACAAATGGTTTTGGTTATCCCCTTAAATACGTAATTGCGTTATTATATTTTGTGAGTTTTGCCATCTCAAACCATTTTTGGGGGATAATACAGATGAGAATATTTGAGTGTAATGAGCCATACAAGCGGGTCAGTGAATGAAACATATAACATGACGTGCAAGCTTCATTTACCTACCTGTTAGCTTTTATCAACCGAATGACCTCATCTGATGAAAGATACGATACTTCATCACTGTTGACTTAAAATCGGCACACTCTTTAAACACTGAACACCATCATATCTCAAGAGAATGCCTTTGAACGGTGACATTACTATCATAGGATAGGAATCCCCTCTGGTTTGTGATGAAGGTGTTAGATAACCTTTGAGCTGACTCATGATGTCTGCATCGCAGGGCAGAACAGATTCTCTGTGTTTAAGCTTAAGTTATCATTTTCCATGTGGCTCAAGAAAACCCAAAATGCGAAAGACAAAATGCGACGACTGCTTCAGGAAAAATCAGATCTCACGAGAGCTGACAGATGTCACCTACAATTATCGTTTCAAAAGTACACGTAGTTCTGTTCAAAGCAGCTTACAGTTCTTCAGTGTCGTGGTTGTAAGGAGACCAAAGGCACGTTGAGAATCTCAATAAATGCATGTCATGTAAAAGGGTTGTGAAACTATGATCTTTTGAACAATTTGTAATGAAAATACCAGCATGAGTTTTTCATACTGGTCCAGACTGCCTTGGTGAATCGGTTTAAGACCTTGTCCTTGGATGGTCTCTCCGTCTGGTTTTACAGAGGTTTTGGGCACTAAAAAGTTTAAAGACTTTTGGCCAGGCAGACAAGAGCATCTGTGTTAAACCAGTAAACCACTTGCTGGTACCACAGTCATGTTTTTACTGGGCAAAACTCTAAAATTGGACAAATAAAATTTGGTTCAACTGGGTGGAGACATCATCGTATGCTGTGGAACAGCGTGCAAAACACAACTGATAATTGTGAAAGCAATGCTGGTATTTACAACAGGGAAAGCGATGGCATCTGTGGGATTTATGTTGGAATGGTTTGTGTGCATTTTCACAAAATCAGTCACGCTCAGAGAAAAGATGACAATGTTGACATTTAATTCAATTGTTCAGTTTTTTGTTTTTTTGAATGAAAATTTGTTTTTGCCGAGTTCACTGTAATTTGAGATCCATATGTAAAATAAAATCAAGACGTTTTTCTGTGTTGGTTTTCATTTTGTTTAATTGAAACATTAAACCTTCATTTTTTTGTCTCTGTTCTCACAAAACGTTCCATCTCAAAGTCTAAACAAACAAGCAAGCAAAATTTATGAACCAAGAAGTTTATTGACTGACCCAGAAAAACCTTCGAACCAAACACCAAAAACTTCCCCAGGTATGCTCGAGAGAAGCGTGTTTGGATCTCAGACAGTGCTGGGCACACAGCTTACCTGAGGCTGTTAGGTCTCTGCTAGGGATTCATGGGGTTTTTTAAGACATATTTCAGATATTTTCCCTCAGTTAGTTAGTCGAAGAGATAAAGAGAGATACATATAAGAGAAAATAAAAAGATCTGATCTTGCAGAGGAAAGCAGTTTCAGTCTGCTGAGGTGCGAGGTCGCTGTGTGTTTGTTTTCTTTGAATGCAACATTAGATTCTTGAGGCAGGGTCAGGGCTCAAAACAGGTGCTGGGGTGAGAGAAGGGAACCTAACGCCCACATGAATGACGTACCTGTTTACCCAGGTGTGTTTCTGTATGGCCGTTACCGGGCGATCAGCCAGCAAGACTATCAGTCTTGTATTCCAAACCAAGAATGATGTAAATACCATAAATAAAAATAACTGAATGGTCTCTCTTGTAGCATCTAAATATCTGTGGAAAGTCCTGAACCGTTTCTGCTGTTTGAACAAGCTGTGAGACAATTCCCAACATTTGCTTCTGTGCTCTGAAGAAAGCTAAACCACTCAAAATAATGAATGTTGAAATGACATTTGGTTTTCATTTACATTTATTCATTTACCAGCTTTTTCCCAAAGTGACTTACAAATGAGGAATGCTACAACATAAGCGATTTCTTCACAAATGCCAAGACGCAAAACTCCAAAGGTTTGAGCCAGAATGGAGATATGTAATAATATTGGTAGACGTTATTTTAATGGTTTTAGGGGAAGTTAAGAGTTTTCATAACAGTATTAAAGCTTTCATTCATGCTAAGGATGCTTTGATTGACCATTTAGAACTAATGTTGTATAACTCACCTGAAAACCTATTGCTCATTTTCTCTCACCTTTGCCTCTATAGATAACCTTTAACTCAAATCCATATTTAATGTGCACTTATTTTTTGGTACCCATGTTAAATTCAATTCAAATTAACTTGCGATGTAATAGAAGAACCATTTTCATGCTTCCACATGAACCATTCAGTCAAAGAACCATCTCTTCTTTAGGATTTCCACACAGTAGTGACTTTTCTGTTAATATTACATGCCTAAATAATATATTTCGTCTCTATGATACTAGAGGAAGTGATTTCATATCTCTTTATGTAGATCTGTATTTATTTGTAACTCCAATCTTTATGGAGATTCATATCTGGAAAGATATCTAATGGGTTTGGGGTGATGTAAAAGCAGGATTTATAGCCAGTTTCAAATATATTATTCATCTCCTGGCTTTATTCAGTTATCTCTGGCTGTTCGAATTCTGACGCACTTCAGCCCGATAAAGTATTGATGAGGTTGAGGACACATACAGAGCGCACAGTTGTTGAAGAGAATGGGATTACAATGTGTTGATAGCATCTCTTACAGATGGAAGATTGGAAGGATGTCTGAATATTGACTGAATGTGGTGTTTGCTGCCATTGGCTGTCACTGTGTAGCTAAGCGTCGAAACCAGAATGTCTCATTTACAGAGAACAAAGTATATGAGGACACTCGGTTGATTTTGTCAGGGCAAATAATATCAGATAGTATACAAAAGATGTCTTATGCTTTATATGCAGACTTTTATTTTGCCTGAATTTAGCTTTTTGTCATATTTACGATTGTCATAAGACTGTCCCTTTAAGCAGCATTTTTGAAGACCTCAGTGTGTGGCCATCTGATTATTTTTGAACGCAAAGGAATGAGTCAAAGGCATTGAACGGGTCAACATCTTCCTCAGATCATTGACAACATGCCGTAGCCTTGAACCGAAGCTTTCATAACATTGCTAAATATTTCTGACAACTGAGATTATTGCAACAGCGCATATTTATGCTGTGTTCGCAAGATGTTGTTTTGTATCTACAACAGACACAACAAAATCGGTGTTAACCCCTGAGGTTACGTACAAGTAGCCAAAACCAACATGGCCGACTTTTGAGAAGAGTATAAAGCGGAATGTTTGTAGAAACTAAATCCAAAACCAAGGAGGCAGTATTGTATTCATACGTTTTTTGTTAAACTGTCTTATGAAACCTCTGCAGCTGAATACATAAATAATAAATGAACTCTATTGTGAGGTGTGAACGGATCGTGTTGGCATGTCTTGATCACTACAGTAAAGAATTTGTTCATCTCTTGTACACGTTTACAATAAAACTGGAAACCTAAGACTTTCACATGTCTCCAATGTAATGAAACTGAAGACAGGTTACTTTAGGCATTTAGGAGATGCTTTTATCCAAAGAGACATACAAAAGTGAGGGAAACAAAGTGATTCCTTGTAGGTTTTTAATGTAATGTATTGTTTTATTGATGCCATATGGAGTTATGCCTTTTAATATGATATAATTTGATTGAGACTACAATCAAATAATTTAGGTTTGGTGACCCCTAAGAGATCTTTGGCAACCCCGGGTAGGGATTGGTTGGGAAACCCTGTATTAAACAATGGACTCCAACTTCCAGTCTCCCCGGTTGAGTCTTGTTTACTTCCAAGGTTTTATCCTCATGCTACCCAAAACCATAGGGAGTTTTTCCTCACCGCATGCACTTTTCCTTGCTACTGGCTGAATATTCAAGCTCTATTTTCTTTTAAACTCAGTTGAAGCAGCATGTGTTATGAAATGGGCATCACAAATAAATCTGAATTGAATATACAAATGAGCTTAAGGGAATGTTCTGGGTTCAATACAAACAAACAAAAATCATGTTTACAGTAATGTACCGACAATGGAGGTCTATGAGTCGAGAGTTTCAAGGCAGAAATGGAAAGCTTATACTTTTGTTGATGATGTGTGTGTGTTACATCTTTCAACGGTAGAACTACTGTTTACTGCTGAACGTCTGGTTGTGTGTTTGCGACGTAATTCCTGTGGGTGATTTTTTGCCAAGTAAACAATACTTTACTGATAGTTATGTAATGGACTATTTTAATGGTATTTTTGAATGCTATATGCAAAGGTCTAAGGCTTTGCAATGGTGAGGAAAAGAACTTTGTCATATAACCCAGGTATATTTGTAGCAATAGCCAACAATACATGTTATGGGTCAAATGATACATTTTTTTTAATGCCAAAAATCAAGTAAAGATATTTTGTAAATTTCTTACCATAAATATATAAAAACTTTATTTCTGTGAGTGGATGCAGCAAAATCGTCAAACTTCACTCGCTGCTGTCGCTCTTCGGGAATTACCCTCAAGTTTGGTATCTATGTAAAACTTAGAATTTCAGCTTTCGGTTCATTTATTCTCCACAACATCATTATAGCGGTAAGCCAATAAACAGCGTTAAAACAAACCTGTTTCTTCTTAGCAATGGCCTGCTACAGTATCTCTGATGGGCAACTTTAAGGCCATTTTGTCCATATTTAGATATTTTGCACCCTCAGATTCTATATTTTCAAAATAGTTTCAAATATTCTAGCCAAATATTGTCCTATCCCAACAAACCACACATCAATGTAAAGCTTATATTCAGCTTTCAAAAAATTGACCTTTGTTATGGTTTTGTGGTCCAAATAAGATTAGTAAAATATGCATATATAATCCTCAATATAAACAAGCTTTTGTGTTTTTTGCTGTCGAAATTCCCTTTAGAATTAAATTTTTGTTATTTTTTGCTAACAAACAGCTTAAATTGTATTCAACCCAGAACATTTTTAAAAACTAGTATGATTTTGAGTCCAATATTGAAATGTTTGTTTATTTAATGCTTGGTAAAGATATCATTAAGTCATTAAGGTGCAATATGTGATACATTGTATTATATTATATATGAAAATATTTTAAGACTTAAAGGACAAACAATAAAATCTATAAAAGGCTTTTGGAAAAACAGCATAAAAAAAATGTAAATTTAAAAAAATAATAAATAAAAATCTTTTATAAATAAATCGCCCAAAACACAAAACATGACCTTCTTATAAATCATCCATAAGGAAATCTTTAAGTTTAAATAAAAACAACAACCGTTTCATCTGCAGAGCTTTACTCTAAACTAGAGAAAACATAGTTTTGTTATAAGCTCATGTCAGTGCTTCACTGGCCCATCTGTCTGTATTCCTGTCACACTCCAGAATCGTCTGAACGGAGCACTTCCTCGTAGTTTTAAAATGATTGTCACTTTATTTAAAGTGACCTTACAAGAATGAATAACAAATCACATCTATTTAGTCTGTATGATTACCTCTGGTTCTCAGACAACAAAGCTCCTTTAGTTTGACTTTAGTCCTCTTCCTGTTTTTAAAAGTTCAGAGCGCACTTGGCCCGAGTTCTGACACACAAGTGATTTTAATTTTCCTCTCGGCTGATAAAGGGGATGACGTTTTCTCTATAAACGTGAAGTCAGCGTGTATCAATAACGCTCATCCAGACCTGCGTGTTTACTGCTGAAAACTAAATACATTCGTGGAAAACTCTCGCTCTCTTTGTACACGAGCCTTGAATTCATTTGAGCTGTTCATTTTGTTGCCTCATTTCATTTTCCAAAATAATAGTCCTCTCAAGCCTTTATTTAAATAACCACACTGTTTGTTTCTTTCTGAGATGTATTTACAGCATTTTGTTGTTTTCTGTTCTGCATTGACTTTGCATTTGCAAAAGTTGTATTTCATTAAAAATAAACTACCTCAGCAGCATTTTTGTCTATAAATAAAGAACTACATTTTTGTGGGTAACAAATGGTCAGTGAAATAAGATGTTTAATCTTCACAAGTGTAAACTTCAAGAGGTCAAGTTTTATGAGCCATTTCATGTTCTGTGATGACTGCTGTTTGTATTACTCATGCAACCAAAGTTTAGTTTAAAACCAGTTTTAAACATTGATTTTCAAGCAGTTAACATCTAGCAAACATCAACATTAAATAGAAAAACTAAATGAGTAACAGGGCTGTCACTCAATCAGGGCTAACTGGTCTGTCACTCAATCAGGGCTAACTGGTCTTTTATATTTTTGTCTAACAATGACCTTGTTGAAGGATTAATCAGCCTATTAATAGCAAAATAGAGAACATCTGATAAATTCAATCTACTAAGCCATAATTTTGTTACCTGGCTGATGTCAGATCAGTTTTAGTAGCAGTTGTAATTGGTGTTGACGATCTGATCAACCATTTAGACTGATCCAGTGATCATTGTCATCACCTGTGTTGCTCTGGAGAGATGATAAAGCCGCATGGAGCTGTAGCTGGTTTTGGGTTGAGGCTGGAGAAGCTGAACACGCAGCGCCAGCTGACACCTGGGCCCTGAATTGTTTGGGGTTAGGTAGGTGTTTAAAAGGAAATCTACAGTCGAAAAACATGATTTTGAAGAATAAAGAAGTGAAAGAAAAAGGGAGGATGGGGAAGATTGAAAACGTATGAAACTAAAGACCATTAGTACAATGAGCATGTGTGTCCAAACAGAAACAGTGATGCTCTTTATTTGTGCTGATGGGCTAGATATTAATAGTAACAAACTTTCTTTGACTTATTTTGTCAGCAGGTGAATCTGTTCTTTTAAACCAGAAAGGATAGATGTTATCTATTAAACTGCAGAACCAAATTCAGCTGCTTGTTGCCAAATCCATAACTCTAATCCTCCATGTCTGGAGAGTTTTCATGTTGCATCAAGCGTAACATTATTTCCATCCCAACAAGAGTTTTATTTTTATAGGCAGTAATTCTGCTAAATGTCTGAGAGATAATTGCTCATTTTTATAAAGTGCTTGAGCTGGATGTTGGATAAGGGGAACGTTGAGGTGAAGATATGGCTCTCATGAGCAACAGAATCATGCAACAATACAGCCAAAGATGAACTTGTCACATTTGTTAGTGTAGCACATGCACACAAAGCCCAGAAATCAGTCTGCTTTTGTTTTGTTGTCATTTTGTATGAAAAGAAATATCTGATCACTGTTTCAAGAGGAAAAACAATTTTTTATTTTTGTTGGCATTCTGGACAAAAGAAAACAAATACATTTTTACAAAGTCCATTCTGGGACATGACTAGATTTTTATAAATTGTAAAAAAAACCACTCTTCATACATAATATTCTTTTAAGTGCAATGTAGTATATACTGTAAACAACTGCTCAATCATAAATATTGTTCATTTGTATATATAAAAAAAGATATTTCATGGCAAAAAGCCAGAGATTTTATAGTGTTCCCAAAGGAAGTAAAAACAGTAACTGGAAAGTTATAATTTAACATAAGGAAGACATTAACACTTAAGTAATACTTCAGTGTTTTCCTTAAGGTACATTAAAACTGCATATTCTACAATACAAAACTAGTATAGTATACAAGTATTCGGCCATATCAAAGTATTGTAATTTTTCATTTGGAGACCGTTTCAATTTTCCATCTCGCACACGTGCATGCAAGTGTTTGATATAAATGAAAAGTGAATATTCTGGAAAACGCAAGGCATGGCACACATCAACCTCTCTCTGCCCGACACTCCATATGAATTATGTATGACCTGACCAAAATAGCAGGCTTGTCCATATAAACACATGGTAATGTATGTCTTTTTAATGGAACTTACATTTTTGCGTCATGTTTTACTGATTTGTATGAAACAGCCCAGGGCACTTTCAACCCCTAAATGTTGTATTGTAAATAAATGCTCCTCGCACTCCATCACGAGAGTCAAAATCAGATCCTACATGACCCCATTTTCAATTTTCAGCCACAATATAACGATTGTGCAAAATCATATCTCATGAATGGCAGACCTGTATAGTTTCCATTCACTCACTCGCAGTACCGAACCACGAGTCCACGGCCAGACCCTCATGCATTATTAGTGCAAGTCATGTACAATTTACAGACGTCTCTCTGGCAGTCCACAGTCGTGATGGATCAGCGCCAGGGTGGATATCTCCACAGCAGTGAAACACGAAGGCAACAGACACAGAATCTGTATGTCTGCTACAGTACTAAAGATCAGACGAGTCCCTGTGAGAGCAGAGCTGAAGAGCTCAAGGGTGGGTTTAGTTTAGCCAGGTGGAAAACTGAAAATAAAAATGGGAAAAAATGACAGAAAATAATGAAGTGGAGAAGTGAAGTAATAAACTTGAGATGCAAATAAGGTTAAGGTTGTCTTGCATGCTTTTTAGAAATGAGAACAATGAGCTTTTGAATAGAGTGTCTATCCTCCATAGCATTTAAAGGAATAGTTCACCCAAGTGCTTTTTCGTCAGACCAAAACAGATGTAAGCAAACTGTCTTCTTTTTATACAATAAAAACTACAGAAAAGGACAAACGGCAGCATAAATGTATTCAAAAAATAGAACCTGAAGGTGAATGTAATTCAGCAAAGTGACAACTTTAATTTTGGGTGAACTATTCATCGGTTGTGTTTTATTCCCCTCACCGGCTCTCCAAACATGCCAATAAAAGCACCATAAACAATTGACCGCCCCCCCCATCTGGTCATTTATTAAAGAAAGCTACATTTTTTTTTTTGAGGGAGTGTATATACATTAAATTTGTATTTATTTGACATACCCACAGATTTTAAAAAGAAAGTCATTATTTCTGATTATCGAAAGGGCCGTCCTGCAGAAGAACATTTACAGAGCATTCCTGCATTCATTACCTCCTGAGAAACCAGCAGGAACAATGAAGAAAAATCTCTCGGCCTGTTCCGAACAGCTGGTGAGTCAATCTTCTCTGAACCCGATCAGTCAAAATAAACTCTATCTAAGGCTCATTTCCATTGCTGACCTCCACGCTGGCTTCCTCAGCTTCCAGCACAAGCAAAAGCTGGAGGTAGATTTTATCGTAAAAAAAATAAAGCCGTTTCTAAAAGGGCTGCTGTTTGCTTGTCTGAGAGCTTTGTTGGGCGTATTGTTCACAACACTAAACACGGGTGAAACAAACAGAGGCAAGATAGCTAGTGAACTGAGATGCTGTTGAATCTGGACTTTTCTGTCCAAACTAAATTCGATTCAAATCAAATGTATAGGCAAAGATGGATTATGGACCGGGCCAAGTGGCAGAGTGCAATGGGGCTTCAAACTTGAGTGGCCCGATATGGGCTGACACACAGAAAAAAGCTAAGACAGGTGCAAAATTGTTATAGATTGAGCAAAAAAATATGTTCTTGACCCTATGAACACTAAACATGCAGCTTTGATTTAGCAAACATTTTGTATCCCTGCTGAGAAAAACAACAACAGTACCCTGCCAAAAACACAATAGAAAATGTATTTGATTTAATGGTTATAATGGAAATTGTATTAGTTTTAATGGTTTCTATAGTTTTTTTCAGCAGGTTGCTGAAAAAAACATAAAAGAGGTTGTAGTGGTTTAAATGGTTTTAAAGGGAATTGTATTGGTTTTAATGGAAACTATAATGGTGGTATGGATTCTATTGGTCAGATGTTAAATCCAATTGGAATAATGCTCAAAACACATTACAAAATGGAATTTTGTAATGGTTTTAATGGAAAAGCTAATGGTGCATAATGATATTTAAATGTAAACCATTAGATTTCAGTGACTGTTTCTATTGGGTTTCTATGTTTTTTTTTTTTAGCAGGGATCTCTTGCAATTTGTTCTTGTAGGAACAACTTTATTTTCCAGGAATTTTTATATGAATCTAAAGTATTTACAATCATTATTTGGTCTTTAGATATTAAAAATGCCTACAAAAGTGTTAGCGTGACTTTCATCATGCTCGACCAGATGAACTATAGAAGATGACTACGATAAAAACACAACATCTTAAGCTGGATTTTCTTCAGGAGGCTGGTGACATGCGGTCCATGTACAATCCATCTTTGAGCATTTGACAAAGTAGCATAACGATAACTAATGCAAATGCAGAGGGGGGTGAAATAAAGAGAATGATGTGGGTTATGGTAAAGCTTCTGGCTTTTCCTAAAGAAGCAGGTTAGCGGTACTTCTCTCTTTAAAATCTGGTGCTCTCATGTTTCAGCATGCGGATTTTGGGCAGCGTACTAGCCCCCCTGTACCCGTATCCCTGGTGCTGCTCCTCCAGTCATTGTGCCGTGCTGGACGGAGAACTTCCACTGGAGCTGGAACTGCTGGACTCGCTGTCCTCGAAAATGGCAATCTCGATCTAGACGGCCACAGTCAAGGGTTAAAAACAGGACCTTTGATATCATGACGATGCTGATACCTAATCTAAAATTCAAAGTCTATGTATACTTTCTATTTCAACCAAAAGAAAGTGAACCAGATTGCATACTAGAACAAACAGACAGACTAAAGACCACAGAACTCTTTAATTTGCATTTAACTCAAACATATTCCAGATGAGAGCTGGACAGCTGTTATCTGCATTACCTCTGCATGAGAAAGCCGGAGTTAATCGGATGTTGAAAATGGCAACATATTGCTCAAATCTGGTTACCGCAATAATGGAATTTATACTATCAACTGTTTAATTTTAATACACAAACATAACGTCTTTCCTGTTTGTTAAACCAAACCCTTGTGATGGATTACCGGTGGTCAGTGTGGAAGGAGCTGAATGGCAGTTATTGTTTATCCATTGCTCCTAAGGTGACAGCTGGTTGGACTCTGTAGAATTGTGAGCAGATGATGGGCTGCCAAACCCAGCTGGGCTTGTAGTCAATGGGATGGGGAACGGACAGCGTTGCCAAGCAAGCTTGATGGTCCATTGGATAGATTTTCATTTCCCAAAAGAAATCATCCGAAATGGGATCCAAGGAATACTGTGTTCCTGAATGCTCTTTTGAGGGTGTATTCACTGTCATACCTAGAGAATATGGACAAGTGATGGGGCTGGTATATGCATTTTTGACGTTGAGACGCAAACACAATATCAGGGTTTCCTAAAGTGAGCAACGCCGCTGTTGAAAGACAAGTGCATGTTCAAACCAAATGAAAAAAATGGGTGGCCTATTGGGGTATATGATGTGTTTGGAGCCCTCAAATTGACAAATCCAAATATCGCAAGCAACATTTCCCATCTTATTGGGTTTGTTGCTTGGAAACAGATGAATATAATCTCTTTAACCTTGCAATGGGATGAATGTTGTGAATTGAAGCATTTTTATTAGAAGTGTTCACTTAAACTTCACTGGAAGTAGGTGGCACGTACAACGCAACGAAACTAGATCGCTCTCATTTTAATATGCGACACTAAACTCAACCTGACTGCTTTCAATCTGGATAGCTTTAATTATTATAAAAGAACCATTCTCGTATCAGTTTCCAAGCTGTGTCGATCTGAACCAAAACTGTGTAAACAACTATTTTCAAATACGTGCCTTTTCTCAATGAATTCCATAAACAAAACGTTCGGTCCGGCTCTGAACGTTGGCTTTAAACTTCAGCCGTTAAACACTTTAGAAATAAACACGAATAAGCTCTGTCTTGACAAACTTTCCTCTTCTAGTTATTCTTTAATCACAGAAACAAAGCGTTTGTTGCCAAGGCAACATTTTGGTTTCACAAGTTTCCCACAATGTACTTGCAACCATTGTGTAGGAAAATTAGGCCAACAAATACGAGATTTTCCTCTCTGCTCTATATTAACATCATTGTGTCACTTCAGTTGAACGACCGATGGTGAGGAGAGTCTTTTGTATATTATGTGACATTCATTAAGGGGACACTTATGAAAAATGTGTGACCTCAGTAGTCGCACAATCACAACAGTGTCGACCGGTATAATGCTTTGCCAAACCAAATATAAATCATCATGTTTTTCAGACTGGAAGGGAAAGCCATGGGAAAATATTCACAACTGGATTATGCTTTTTATATTAAAGTCAAACATTTCTTTAAACGTATAGCCTATAGGATAGAAGCAATCACAGGCTTTTTGTCAAAGGATATCACTCTCATGCCTCTTTCAATGGGGTCTGTCAACAGCAAACCTCTGGGTGCATAGATCTTCTCATTCTGCTCTTGAACATACATGCTGACCTTCTTCAGCATCTGTGGAGTCAGAGAAGGGACAGAGATGTTCTTAGTTAGACTTTCAAATTATCTGTTGCTTTAAAACGCCAAAAAATGTCAAAACAAATGAACCAGAGAAATTTTGACATCTCAAGTGGGCATTGCAGAATTCTGTATTTCTCTGCCCCAGTGGGGTGGAACTGTGCATCACTTTTCTTTGCTTTCTACTGTACAGAACCGGCCATGAAAAGGAATGTTTGCAAAAAAGAAAATGGGACAACTGATCTGTAACAGACTTCCAGAACAAAACCTGTAGAACTGCAAAAGATCATGTTTATATGAGCAAATCATAAATCATGTAACATTTCATTTATGTATAAAGTACACAGAAGTGGCTAAAATTGATTTCCAACTTACAATGCTGATGTCTTCAGCCTTTATTCAAATATATAGATGTATAAAAAATGTTGTATGCATGGTGCATAGTTGTGCTTTGAGTGTAAACTAAATCTAAGAATGTGGCTTGACAACAAAAATGACAACATTGACAACAAGTGAATGACTGTTATATTCCAAATGTGTTGTGGAACAATCTGAAGGTAAGTTCATTTTTGGGTGAACTGTTTCTTTAAGGTAATGAGAAACATTTCACTGAAGTGTTCAATATATATGTATATTATATTATAAGTCATGTTGACATGATTGATTATTTAATACAATTATGTGTAATTGCAATTCTTTTGAATTTTCTCGGAAAGCCTGTGAATCAGCAGTAACATGTTAAGAAGCGCTGATGCAGAATAAAAGGTCATATTCTGATCTACGATCTTAAGCGATGATGTCTGACCCAGCACAGCAAGTTTGAAATCTTGTGCAATCACTCGTCTTTGAAGAAGATGCTTATCTGGCTGTATCCTGAAGCATGAAGGAAATCATCCGTGTCCACTCATGTGTGGCCTCCCGTCAGCTGGAGCGACAAACAAAGCTGCTCATCTTGGGTGGGTGGATTTTGTCAGGGTTTGCATTAAGGTGGCATTTTTACAGTCTTGAGTTTACAAATATCTCTGGGAAAGCCTGACATGACCTGGAAAGTTGCACAGATGTGGCCAAGCGTGAGCGTCACTTTTCAAACATCATAAAGCGTCAAGATGAATGTGGGCAAAAAGAGAGCGAGAGAGCCGGCAGGGACTTTCAACTTCCCGGTGTATCTCTGTGCCTGTCAGGCGACGCACACCTGTGAGGTCTTTTCAAAGTGTACCACAGTATAAATGCCATGTTGTGATTCGGTCAGGTATGTCCACTGGCGGACAGGTGCTCATCTCAAGGGAACCATTGTTTAAGTAGGGCATATTCACGTATATCAAACCTTATCTCAGTTCCTTTTGACTGCTAATCAAAACCGATTTCCATCTCGTGTACGTGTGTGGTCAGAGTAGAATGGGCCGGCACATCAAAATGTTCGTGAAACTTTCTAATGTTTAGTCTTTTTGTTGAATCCTTGGGTGACCACCATTGAATGTTCCTCTTTGATCTTCAAAGCCTTCCATGGGTCATGTTTGGATCTCAGAGTTTGTGTCTAGATAAATGTAATGTAAATGAAGCGAGAGACTTTATCTCAATACCTTTTCATAGCGTGTCTCCATGCAAAGGAAAATGATGTAGGCCGTAGCACAAGCCAGAAAGCCTTCCAAATACGACGGGCCGCTGATCTTCTCTGCCTCAGCGTAAAAGCAGTTGAGCGACTTTACCGTTTCTTCAAACAAGCTCCTTTCGATCTGCACACAACAGTAAAATGAGCTTTTACACTAATAACATTACAAATATTATTTAATTGGATGCCTTCATTATTAAATGATCTGTGTGTATTTTCCAACTGACCTAAGATCTAAACCTTTAAAATTATAAACCTTTATAATTTGTATTTGCTTTGAACTGTATTATATTTGTCACAGTTTAACTTATGTGCAAAACATTTCTTTTGACTTTGAATATGTTTGCCTTTTTAAGAGCGAGTTTAAAGTGAGCAGTGGCTTGTGGGATAAGCAACCACAAAAATGAACAACGATGCATCCAAACCCTCTCATAATAAACCCCCCTGCACTTTCTGGATGGATATGGATTTCTTAGTAAATACTCTCTTTGGTTCTGGATAAAGAGACTTACTCGACTGTCCAGCTCTGCAGGAAACTTTGTCTGGAATTTGCAGATGGTACCGTCGCTGTAATCTCTCTGAACGAAGACCTTGGTGGCCAGAGATGCACTGTGACGCAACTCTTGAAGGTTATGGAACTACAAGACATCAAATACATAGTCAAGAAAGGCTGCAGACTGATGACACACAGGCATTTTTATAGATGTATCGTGAGACAGCACACTCACTAACACAAGTCTTGGATGTTATACAGACACATTGCCGTGGATGCAACATTATACAGACGCACATTTACTGTATAGGAATACCATATTTGCAGATGTGTTTGTCATCAATGACTTGTCACCCAAGAATAAATTCATACATTTCTTTATGCTGTCTTCTGCAAAGAAAGTAAAACAATTTGGAATAAGAAAGTAATGCAAATTTGGATCAGTGTGATTTTTAAGAAAACAATTATTTTAACAGATGTAGGTTTACAGTTTTATATTCATATCTTTTTTAGATTCACATTACTATCATTTCTGAATTTACTTGCTGCCAAAAATAATCTGGAAATACTTTCTATTGCTTAAATCATGAATTATTCAGTGTCGAATCATTCCATGAATGGAAATAACATGAAACCATGTTTTAATGTTTAATGTGAAAATACTTTTTGCCATGCACATGTACATCTCATACAATGTATATGGGTAATTGACAAATATATCGTACATGTCCTATGGTGTGGCATGGCAAAAATTTAGAAAACAAACATTTTTTTTAAATAATATTTGAATTATATTATATTATAGTTCTTACTCAAAAGAACCACACAAACACTGTTTTTTAAACGAATCTTTGCCCCTCACGATTCCCTGGATTTCTTGTAGTTTAAACCTCAGCTTGCAGGAGACAAACCACCAAATGACTATAAATCTTGTCCTGTCAAAGTTAGCCTAGTAAGCCCGATAGGTGAATATGATGATATCCCTGTGAGGCCATTAGCTTCACTGGCCATCTCAACCCTCAGCGGTGGGATAGCAGCAGCAGCCAATTAAAATGAATCTGTTGAGGCAAAGGTTATGAATCTCAATGAAACGGTCCATTCAGCAGGAACATACGAGGGTTCGGAGGTTGATTCTAGATGCTGCCAACACTGGGAAGTATTTCATAAGTAGCCGAGCACATCTGCAGAGGCATATTAGGAAGAAAGATGTGTAGATTCAAGACTTCATAGCCTCCCGGGGCATTTTCCCTCTCTTCCCATGTGAATGAGAAAAATGATTTTAAACAGATGTGACAGAAGCATAACATTTACAGCGCTCAGGTTTCTTCCCACAGAAAAGGGGAAATGCTGATGTGCTCGTAAGAGACACCACAGAGGATCCAAAAGATGGAGGACTCGCTCTCTCGTTTCAATTCAGTGCTGTTTTATAGGCATGCATGTTATGAGGGAAAATTCTCCTCTCCTAGAAAACCTCCTTCCTATCCCAGAGGGTTGGGTGTTTAGCAATGGTTTGGACCCATTTCACAGAGGAATAAGTCATCAAATGGGCTTGCAGCACATAAGACACCGAAAGCATTAAAATGCAATATAATATCAACTTCAATCATGTTTGTACTCACTGAAATCCAAACCAGCTGCTCATTGTCATTAAACCCTTCGTGTATGTGGCTTTATTAGATTTGCCATCTAGACACATCTGTCATGAAACAACATGAAACCCAAATGCAGGTAGATGATCATTTTCATTCTGGGTCAATACAAATATTTCTTGAAATGTTCTGTAACAATGCTTATCAAATATTGTTCACTAAAGTCACCTATTTTTCGCCTTTGTAGATCAATGTGATTTTACTTTTGGGCAGATGCTTTTTATATCGCAGATTTAAATACATTACATACCAGGAGATTATCAGCTCAGTTTCCGGTCCCTTACTAGTTGCTTTTGAATAGACATGTCTGCATTCTTAAGCATGTTAATAAGTGAATGGCTTCCATACTAAATAAAAAACCAAGTGCTTTTTATTTCCAAGTCATGTTTCCATGTTCAATGTAATTTTGTTTACCACCGGATAATGAGAATGACTATTTTTCTTTATGGATTGACAATCGCATAAGTCGTGTTGAGTTCCAGAAATGTTATGCTATCTTTCATCTGGGATATTCTCATCGGCTTTGTAAGATGCTCTGCACGCAGTTATAAATAAAAACCTTCAAAGCTGCTGTCTGGTCAGATTTAGCCTATGAAACCAATGCACCTTGAGTTTGTACTTTGCGTCAGCTCTGATACTCTCTATAATGAGCGCCGCCATCTTTTATTCATTGAGTTATTTGAGTAGATTTTTATTACAATATAAAATAAAATATTAATAGCCTATAATGAAATATAATATAAACACAGACCGGAAGTTAACTGTGGGCCAGACGTGTACGTGAGTCTGATTAAACCATCTACTGTATAAAAAATGGCACTTGTTGGTAAATGAGGCGGTCGAAAAATATAGCTGAAAACTGCCTTAGATTTTAATATTACTGGGACCCCTATGTCTAATGGACAAAAACCCCAAAGCAAATCAAACACTGATACTTATTTTGGTATTAAATCACCATTTATAAAGTGTACTGCTACATTTCTTCTAGTTGCATTCAGATTGACTGATTTTACAGACCTCACATAGTGTTTAAACAGGAGAAGTTTAGCACAATTCATTAAATGTAAATAGTGCATGGATGTCATGCCATTAGAAAATGAAGCAGCTCTTTAAAGAGTCGTCCCCCTCGAAATGCTGAGTGCACTGGGCCTCAGGGTCACATTAAACAAATTACAGGTTGTTTTAGCCATGACACTTTAAGGGGGCTGTTACATTGTAGAACTACTTTCTGTCTTGCATTGCCATGTTCTTGTTTCCACCTCCTCTTAGTCTTTGTTTTCGTTCTCAAAAAAAATAAAATAACGTTGAACAGATACGTTGTTGTTGAATGTTGAAATGTATAACTGTAAAGCTGTATATACATTCAATTTAAATTGTATGTTCATGTCTCACAGTACGACGGTAAGATATAAAGATTACCTTTTATGTGTGTGAATCTACTTTGAAGTTGATTTCTAACTAGAAGAACTTGGGGACATTTACATTTAGTCATTTAGCAGATGCTTTTATCCTAAAGCATTTGGGTACATCTTATAAAAAACGAGAAATTCATAGAGATACTGTATCTATATAAACATCTGTATTTATATATGTGTGTGTGTGTGTGTGTGTGTGTGTGTGTGTGTATATGTATATGTATGTATGTTTATGGTATGTCTCGGTTTAAATGACCACATTTGTGTGTATGCCAGCATCTTAACAATCTGTTTACAGTATGTTAGCCATGTTTTGGCACAAAGCTTAAAAACACTGACATGCACTTAAACTGTTCTTGTCAGGTTCATTCAAGTAAAAATATGATCAAACTACACCAACAAATTTTATTTTAAAAAATCTGAACAAGCGTAAAATTGCATGTTACCACTTTGTTTACTGTTGAAGTTTCATCTAGGCAGAAGAATAGCAACCAATCCTCTAAAGACTCTCTAACACAGCAGCTCTGCTCAATAAACAAACACATCAGTTGTCACAGTAGCCCCAGAGCTAGCATAACACAACCTGGTTTATTTTAAGCACTGGTTATTTTGAGAATTAATTGTACCTTGATATGGAGAGCTTGTTGACTTCAAGAAAATAAGCGAGCCATCTAAAGAAGCTTTAGAATAATAAACTCTGTTTGCTGAACTGACCAGTGAACCGAAGGTAAGGCACATGGGAGCATTCTGGGAACATTCAGATGACTCATTACAATATCATTTTAATGCCGATGAACAGGATGCAGGCCGACAAGACCACAAGATGCCCAGAGCAAGTGCATTACTGTTGCTCTTGTGACAGGAAAAGCATTTTTTCACAATGTATAAGTTAACATCAGTTTCAATAAGCATATACTAGCCAAAGAGAAAACTAGGTTGCTGAAGGATAAAATTGCTTCTTTTCCTGAATACATTACGAACGGTGGATTCTCATTGTATATTCTCACCGGAGGGATTTGCATGCCTTTTGGATAAATCTGTAATTATGGCACAGTAAAAAGACAAAGCAGGTTGTCATGCAATCCACACAGGTGCATAAACATAAATCACTCTGGTTTGGAAAGACCGATTATATGACTAATACCTACACGCGTCACTGACGTCTGTCAATGTAAGTATAGGGATGCATAATGTGATGTATAACTGTAATAATTTTTATGCACATTTTTTTATTTTTATTTCTATCTGACATGATTTATGGCTTTGCATGACAAATTAAGCAGCAATCTCTCTTTTGCAAAATGCATTCCAATGATTATCCCAAAAATATTTTAACACAAGTGCCTAAAACACCATGGTAAAATGCTAACTAAAATTGATTCATCTGAGGTATAACCAACTTTTTTTATCCAAAGCGAATGTACATTGCATTATACTATACATTTGTATGTGCAATTCCTGGGATCAAACCCATGACCTTGGTGTTGCTAGTGTCATGCTCTAACCACTGAGTTACAGGAAAGCTGTTAGGTGTTAATCAGTTAAGTAGTTGCGTTACTATGCAGGTTCTATAGGCTGTTTGATCCTATATAGACGATTTTATCATATGTATACACCTGTCCTGAATTTACGCTCCGTTGTGTGTTTAGTTATATTAAAACTTACTTTATATTAATGTATATGAATTAATAGTAAATTGTATTGCATATTAATTGTATTACATTAAAACTACTCAACAGTTACTGATTCTTTGCAAAGATCTACCGGAAGTTACGTTTGGGCCACAAAACGTTTGTCTATAAAGCACTATAGGGGTTGCAAAGGAGTTTGGGTGGCTTGGCAAAAATCTAACAGGTCCAGTCATTTAGAAAAGTAATATTCTTCTAAAGAAAAAGCCCAATTTAAGGTATTCTTATAGAAAATATAAAGTACGTGCAAGTTTATTACTTGATCTTAAGGGTTTTGTACAAATCCGTGCCCAAGAAATAATCTAGTCTTATTCCTGTAAACGCATGTTTCACGTATCATTCACAGGACGCAACGCTTTCCCCACATGTATCTGTGTTCGTTTAATATTAAAGGCAAGACATTAGTTGCTTGTTGTGGTTTTAAAGGTGTAAATACTTTCAGTGCGGGATGTTAGCGATGGATCTTCATTCAGTTCGTATGTTTGCGTCTCTGTCCAGGGTGCTGAATAACATATCAGTCTGTCTATATCCACTCGTTCTTCATTAAATCCCGTCTGCTGTTTGCACAACATTTGTTCTTCGCAATAAAACGACAACTTTTGGCAAATTTTAACGACCTGTAGAAATTTTGAACGAATGCAGTTCCTAACGGGTCTAAAGCGTTTGTACAGGAAACATCGTGACCATGGTTCAGACCCACAGCAGGTGTCAAGATAACTTCATAGAAGCCACGTCGATAAAACGCACCTGCTATGCGCAGTACCGGAGTATCGTACAGTATGTTCTCGCAGCTCGTATGAACGTGTTAAAAGAAATCTTACCTCTGTCGCCATGACGCCGGAGGATCTGTCCCGGTGCTGAAATCCTCTCCACTCGTGGGACAGGAACGGATAGCGAGAGGAATGCGATGGAGAGGGTGGAGCACCGTCAGACTTGTGGAGGAGTGTCTAAATACAGCATGTTCCCTTCATGTCCGTGGATGCACAGGGATTTCAGAGAGCCAGTGAGAGGGCTTGAAACCACCAGTAGAGCATATTGCGCTTTAAACGAGTGTTTCTTCATTCATTGCATTTATCTTTCACCTCTTCTTTTCAAATAGCTTTAATGTAGATATTTTATTGTATTAATCCCGATACACAAATGATCAATGAAAAACATCAATTTTGGGACTAAAGTTTTTTTTTTAAGTTACTGTGTTTGGTTACTAATGAGACAAGTGTCCATGAATAACATACTTGACATTAAATTTGAGGTTTGGTATCCTATGAATCACGTTTGCACAATATCGCATTGTGAGCCATTAGCACATCATAGAGGTTTGGCATTTTTACAAGGCCAAAACTGACCATGGTTGAACAGACACCCCACCTTTGGAAAGTGTTTCTTAAGAACTTCCAATCTGTTAACACTTACAAACATATGGGTTTTGACAGGTATTCCAAAGTGCCTAGTGGACCGTAAAGCGATGGAAATGTTAACGTCGATGCTTCAATAATCATTTCATATTATACTTTGAATAAAATGATGACAGATTTGTGATGTACTGGCATTTGTCTAAATCTGTTTGTTTTAAAAATATCTTTCCCTGGCAATCACCGCAGTGGCTCAGCCTGAGTCATACATGCATAAAACAGACTGCATATTTCAAAGGAAGGAGCAAAGCCTCTTAAAAATTTATCGATTGTGCTATACTGATGTTTGGATAGACATTCCAGGGCATTGACTGGAAAATGATTTAACCACACCATCATGAATTTGTAATGGAAAACAAATCAGGGCGCAAGTAAACTTAATGTGGAGTAAACTCTAATGTTGAGACAAACCTCTTGCACACATCTGAAAATAAATATATGCATTTGAAAAAGAGGAAGATTCGCCAAAGAAAAACCTTTCTTTTTCTGCACATCGCAAAAAACAAAAGAGCATCACCAAACAGCAAAACAGTTTGTGTTACAGACCTACATGGGCTGATACAATCAAAATGGCTTATAGCCCAAAGCAAGCATGCATGCATTCACACACATACAGATTCAGACCTGGCACATCTTGAAATGACAGAAGTATTAATCATCGCTGATTTAAGCACAAAGCCACTGGGAATGTCAAACAAAACAAAAGGTCATAAACAACATGTTGAAAAAGTCCTTATCATGTAAAGCTGCTTAAATTACTGTGGTTAACTTTATGACTTCAGCACATATATTTATGGAAGCTTTTCTGCTCATCCAAAAATATGATAGATCACCCAAAAATGTTTTTCTTTGTGTTCACAAATGGCAATTTTCATTTTGGATGAACTATCCCTTCAAGAGCTGCCATCTTTTTTTTGAATGAAAGCGGATTAGAATACATTGGAAAGCAGAACTAAGAGCATTCACTAATTCCTGCTGCTCACTCTGGATTGTGAATGAAAATGCGGAGATACGTCGAGGGGAATCTCTTTCATCCAGGCCAAAAAGCGCCCTGTGCACCATCCGCTGGCACAGAAATGTCCCTTACATGGGAAAACCGTATGAGGAAAAAACAGAATTTAGCTCAAAATATTCTTCATTCATATTGTCTGTATATAGAGGTGCTAAAAATAAAGCAGGCGATCTCACAGCGGCCAATTACTAGCATTGCAAAAATGAAGCTATAAATAGAACTCCCTAAATAGATTCACCAAGGCACCGTTGATAAAGGCTCTAAAGCAGCTGGTGTTTAAACATGAGAACGTGTAGATCTTTAGGTTTCTTTTCTTTACTTTCTCATGATACGTTTATACCTGTAGTTAAATGTACAAAACTGGTTTAACCCAGCAGCTTCTGATCAGTTTATACATTTTTACTAAACTGGAATATATTGTGTAAATGTGTCTAAGGACATGCAGAACTACTGTTACGAAGGAAACCGAACAAAAAAACATATTCCTTACGTTTGCATCTAACCATCTGGAAAGATCCCTGGATCATACTGAAGTCTCAATAGGATTCACAGGCATTCAGATGAAGAAATGTCTATGTGAGAAATCATATTGCAATACTTGACAGACCACAGAACTATTGACTTTGGTGTGTGAAATGAATTCCTACAGTTGTTTCCATTCACTTGGCAAACTGTTTATAAAATCTGGCTTTGTATTGGTAATATTAGACCGGTGTTGAAATACGGCTAGTGTCACCGTCTTGAAGTCGGAAGACATTATTGTGGGTCATGATAAAGCATCTGTATAATGTAACAGAATATCAGTTGTCTTTGACTTCTCTTCCTGAAATCTTGACATTTCACTGTCAGTTGAATGGTTGCACAAAATGTACGCATATGTTGTCATTAACCACGATAGACGTAGAGATAACTTTTTAAATGAATGTTTTTAATGAACATTACAATAAATGTAGGATCCACTATTTGACTATACTATTTTTTTTTTAAATACCTGTGTCTTCACTTCACAGACTGCTTGCTCTTAAGGGTCAGGAGTTCTTGTGTCTTTATAAAAAAAAACTTTTTTTATTTTAAGTTTCTTTGATTCACAAAAAGAAGTACAGTTCAATGTATGGGGAAGAATTTTGTGCATGCGTGTGCAGGACTGGTCAGGCGTTTTGCCACCACAAATATCCTTCGCCTAAGTGTTGACTTAACAACAGGAGGAGACGTCTGGGATGTGATCAAAATCATGTTTCGTTCCAAGAACACAGGAAATGAGAATTCTGAAAATGCAAAATAAAATATTATTAACTTGGAATCTTCAGAAAAGCAAATAAACATTTATCAGAGCTTGTGAATGTTTTAGATCACTTGGGTTGAGTGAACTTTGTCTCTTTTTCCCCTGACATATTGGAGTTGACAGAAATTGGCAGGGCATGTGGTATTGCTTTATGAAAGTATTTCGTGATATGATAGACTCATGAGATCATATAACTCTGGCTATAAAAAGGTTTTATGATAAATAAACATTTTTCCTACCATTTCTGGGATTACATTTTAAGTAAATGACAGCGCCGCATTCGAATACACTAAGAAAACAGGCACTTTAAAATTGTACAATTAATACAAAAGTATAAAAAGAGAATAATGTCGATTTAGTTTGATAAATGGAAGACAAGTCTTGTAAAATACCCCACAGTCACCAGTGATGGACATGAATTAAAACTGTTCTTGACATGTGCTGATTTAATACAAAGTGTTACAAGCTATATTATCCAGTTCAGTGGTTCCCAAACTACTGTAGGGTAAGTGAGGTGATAAGGTTGCGCAAACGTTTGGAATTAAAGACTAATACAACATTCCAACCTTAAAGGTGCAATGTGTAATATTACGAAGAATCTATTGACAGAAATGTAATATAAAATGCATAACTATGTCTTCAGAGGTGTATAAAGATCTTACATAATAACCGTTGTAGTGCTAAAATGGAAGGTGAGCGGTGGAGTGAGCCGTTGGCTGCAATTTACGGGTTTTTTGGGTTTGTCATGTTCTCCAAAACCTGAACTGACTGTATCCTCTCCAACGACAGTTTTAACACACAACTATGTTAAAGATTTTAGAGAACTCCAACTAAAACATCTGAGCTATGCTATAGATACAGATATAAAACATTATTTTTAAGAAGAAACATGGTTTGTAAAGCGTTTAACCCTTTTTGATCCAACTGCAATGAAAAAAAACTTTCTTTTACAAGATTCACATGTACATGGCTAACATGTGTTTATACTGTATATAGTGTAATTTCCATAGGCTAACATATGTTTATACTGGATATGTCAGTGTAATTTCCATAGACTGGAACGGCCCAAATTTAATTAGACTTTAGCCGAATTATTCACCAATTATTTTTGGAAATATGCTCGTCATATAACAGCAGCTAACAAAGTCAACACTGAACAGACGGTGACATCTATCTCTACCAGGAAAAATAATCCATCATTAAATTTACTGCGAGTGAGGCAAAAACTATTCTGAATGAACTGTGAATTCTTTCAGCGAGTCCCCAGAATCCAAACATGCATAGGGAGCTGTGATGGTGTGAGATAAAGCTGAAGTATCGTAAAACTAAAGGCCATTCATAGGCCCCTGAGGCACATTCAAAAGGGAACTGAACGGCTAACTGAACTGACACGCAGGTTTCCATACCTATTAGGCCGGAGATAAAAGGGGTTTAGTTGAGATCATCACCATACTTGTGCAGATAGACACTCCAACTCAAACATCTTCAGGATGAAGCATTGGAGCTTTGGTCATGTATGTGCTGTTGCTATGATTTCGGTTACAGTTGTAAACTCAGCTGGTTCTCAGTTTTCATTAAAAGAAAAAGCACTCTGTTTTATGCAGAGAGACATTATAAGTGCATTATGAGTAGTTGAATGATGCTTTGGCAGGTCTTGGCACGTACGCTACGCAGATGATTTCCGTATTCTGTGTGGTCTGAATGCAATGACTATGGAGGTTTATAAAATACTCTGGTTCATGGATTTGATTTTGAATGATGTTAATGTTTTTTTCAATTGCATAAACACAATTTACTAAGACCATTTTAATATATTTTTTTATCATTTTAAATATGGCATATTGTTATTTCTTATATGCCCTTCACATGTGTGAAATATTAAGTAAAGTATAAAGTAGACTATTGAGCATTTAGAATACCCTTACAAAAAAGTTTATTCAAGTGTGCTATTAGTATACGTTTAAACTAAAAAGTATACTTTATGTCTACAGTTTATGCACTTCTCGGATACTATATATGTAGTATACTAATAGATAAGTCATGTAAATTTGGCCTACAATCTTGTGACCTGGCAAAGTAGTATGAAATGGAAAAATAGTATATAAATATTAAACTACAAATATGATTCATTTATAGGTGCTGTGTGTAATATTAAGGAGGATCTATGGATAGAAATGCAATATCATATACATTACTATGTCTTCAGAGGTGTATAAAGATCTTACATAATGAACTTATGTTTTTAGTGCCCTAAAATGAGCTATTAAAATAAGCTTCTACACAAGTTACAGCAACTTGCTACAGTCGAAATGTAAAACCGTATGAAAGGAAATGATTCATTGTACTTAAATTTAAGACAGCAAAATACAGTCTTGATGTCACTGTATCAATATGGTTGTCAATATTAACATTATTACTTCCTGTCATCATATGGTGGGGCAGATGGACATGCCCTCCAGGTAAAACTTGTGGTCTGTGCTTACCCTATGACAACAGTGGCAGGTTTCCATCATCCTGCTCAGAACGCCGTGGGCATCGGCACTCATGCACACGTGATATTTCCTGTTGGACAAGTCAGTGTGTCAGAACCACGGTTTTGACCATCTTGAACATTTATGCCAACAGTGGCATAAGGACAACCTGACAGATAGCAGGAATTGACTAAATATAGGACAGATCAACTGATAGGCCTTCTGTGACGTGCTGGAGGGCGACCTGTGAAAACAGTGCCCTCTGGTGTACAAAAAAGTTTTAGTATTTCCTTCACATTCTGTATACCTGTGATAAATAAATGTTTTGTTCTAGTTGTAAATATTCAATGTAAGAAGGCCAAAGGCCAGGTTAATTGAATAACAGCAGCTTGAGGTTATTCAATAACGGTTTTGTATATCATTTCCATTAGAAAAACATATCCAACACGATATATAGCATTATTTTGTCTGCTTATGATGACAGTCAATAAAGCTACAGTTTCACTGCAAGGAAAAGTGATAATATGATAAGGTTACATTTTAATCAATTAGCTGAAAGACAAACCTAGAGGCGATGCGGTTGAAGAGGTTTTGCCGTCGCAAACTGTAGAATGTTTATTCAAATGTTTATCACTTTAAATCTCCAGAGAGGCCAGACTATGAATAGCGGACTTCATTCATGCATGCAATGTGGAGGTTGCAACCCCTGCATTCACCTCTGGATGAGCTCCAAACTGCCCACGTAGAGCCGTTTACCCTGGGGCGACTAACAGACAAGCCCTTATTAATCTCATTCAGCCTGGGCGAGTTCGCCAAAGAAAAAACACTCATTATTCAAGTACAGTATATAAGTGTTACAATAATATTCCCACACCAGGGGATAGAATCACAGCAACGTACTGTAATGAAAACCAGAGGCACCACATCCACAGCTGGAACGGACCACATTTACAGACACAATAACATGAAGTACCTTGCAGATTGAAAGTGTCTTAAAGGGACAGTTGTCATTTACTAACCCTCAAGTTGTTTTAAACCTGTATAAATGCATTTGTTCTGTTGAACTCAAAAGGAGATATTTTGAAGAATGTGAAGGTTTATATTGAAGATTTGTAAGAGGATGTTAGGGTGTTGATAGCATGCGTGATTATGCGTTATTTTAAATAAAATTATTTGTGCAAATGAATGTGACATAATGAAAAAAGAAGCTTACAAGGACTGTAGTTGGTAAAAAAAACTTTTTAGGTTTAACATTTCTTCCACATAATGCTGCAACCAAAGAGAAGAATCCATCCAATGCACTGTCATTGAAAACTCATGAATACCGTAGTAAAGACGCGGTTCTCTTACATGAAACAGAAATGACGCTGTTTCAACCCAACCCACATGAGACAATTGTGGGTTGAAATCTTCAGTAATGAAGTACCAAGAAAACTTTGTTCTTTGCTCTTTCTCGGTTCAGATGTCATATCCATTCCTTACGAAAGGTGCAAGTCACGGTTCATTAACCCAGAGCTGGACCTTCCATCATGGATTCTAAACATGCAATCCTTGGGAGAATTACAGGAGGCCAAATCTCCTCCCTGTTCTCGGAAGCACCAGTTTTTTTCACCTAATCAGAGCCGAAACCATTTTGCACACTCCTCTTTAGCTGGTCTTTCTGAGCCTCCTTTCTTCTCCAGTCCACCATAATGCTTTTAAAAACTGCAAAGTGCTCCAACACTGTATGAATGATGGGAGAGGAAGGAATGGGGAAGGAACAGCCAAAATAATAATAACTCCCCCCTGCTCTGGATTAACTTGTCAGACATTCGCTTTCCTTCTGCCTCGCTCCATCTTATAAAAGATCTGCCAACCTCTTGATGCTTTGAAGTCATGTCTGTTTTCCAAACTGTCAGAGCACATCCCACCCTGCTTTGGCTCTTGTCAGCGCATGGCGGGCCAAAATCTGTGGGGCCTCATTATGGTGAAATGGTCGATAATCACAGCAGTGTGAGCGCGGGGAAATAAACCCAGGAAGCGGATCGTGATCCTGCTCCGTGGGCTGACATGACTGCGTCCAATGTTCCGGGCCAGCCAGAGACTCCCAGAATGAAAGACGAAGGTATGTTGTCATCCCGAACATATTTTCGAACAAAACTTTCTTCACTGCCACCATCTTTTCATCTGGAATCCACAGAGTAATCAGTACGGAAATGAAAACCTCACTCAAGAGCGCCATCATTCACTGATGTCAAACGGCGCTCGCCGTATTGTAATACGAGGGGACCGTCCGACGGTTTGCCAACTTTTATATCTGTTAAACATCTGCTCCAGCACAGCAAATTAACTTTCTGCATGAAGAATGAGAATTTTTTCATTTTGGTTGGAGTATAATAAAAGTTGAAAAATATGTTATCAGGTTGTTTTGTTTGCAAGTGTCCCTGCCAAGATTCCATAGCTGCGGGACTACCTGAGCATCCTTGCAAATGTTTCTGAAGTGGGCATCTGCTCTCAGTAGCAGTGAGGGATTTCGTGATTTACAGGAGGCAAAGCCCAGACCAAGTACACCGGACTGGATGAGAAGGTTTCTGTGCGGAGTCATTTGCAAGGAATACCGAGTCATTGAAAGTACAAGAATACACACTGGATCAGTAGAGGTCTAGACACTGGGAAAAAAGCACTGGATGACTAAACACTATAAACATGAAAATACCTTAAACACTGGATTACCCGAAAACTGAAAGTCTGGACAATGAAAACCGTAAACATTATAATAAACTAAACTAATTAATCTAATAGTGTCAATCAATTTAGTGGCATCAATCAACTTTTACATAAAAATAAATAATTGTATCACCTTCCCCCCTCTCTCAATACACTATGCCATGAAACAAAACATGTCATTAAGTTTCATCATGTTTGACAGCTTTTGGATTTCATATTTAAATCCACAAATTTGAAAGAATTATTAAATGGAATTTTAAATGGAGTGCTGAGGAAGACCCAATGTCATACTGGAGCTGTAACACACACAAGCCTTTTCTTGTGTTAAAGTCTGGACGGACATACTATTTTGAGTTTGGGATTTCTTTTTAATCTGAAAGCTTTAGTGACTTTTTTATTAAAGTTTTTAGAAAAAGACTGACACAATGCAGCACCATCAGATTTAATAAACTTTCCCACTTTGAAAGGAATAAAATACATTTTATATTCCAGCAATATATTGGAAAGTCTCTCAAAGGGCTACACCCTTTTTGTTGCATGTATGAGATGTAATTACTTTTGGATATCTTGCATTTAAACAAGACCAGAGGGATTATTGATCTTCGGAATATCTTTAAAATCAGCGGCCTAGGGCCAGACTGAGAGAGTTTTGGGACAGTTGACAGAACTAAATCTTGCCCTGATGTGTGGTTTTGTAAAATTTAAAGTACAGTATTGATGTGTTTATTGCTGAAATATGTTGTTAATGCTTAAACTGAATGAAGATTGTTTTGCAAGTGATTGCCAGAATATAGCAATAATTATGTGTCATTGGAGGCCACAGTTTGTACAAAAATAATTGTTTACTTAAGACCTGAAATGTTGCAAGACCTACCACTTATTATTTTGTTTTGGATCAGTAAATGTATTGGCAGGGCACATACACATGAAGATCCTTAAAAGCCCAGAAAATGTATTTTTGGATGGTTTAGCAAAACACAGCACTGATCATCAAAGCTCTGCCTGGGACAGTCTGGCCATTTTGGTCTTGGCATTTAAGAAAGTACATTTCCTATAATTGAATATTTATACCAAATTCTCAGTTTCTCCTTTTAAAGGATAATATTTTGCAGCAGGGAACAGGCATGTCAATTGAAGGGTACACAGCACTTGCATCTGAGCGACCTCACTGTGTTAGCTATTGCTGACCTGCATCGAGCATCAAACTTTCTTTCCAATCTCCTAAAGAAAGATTTCCTATCTGTTCAGAGATAAAAAAAATAAATAAAAACAGGCAGTGCTTACACAGAAATTACATCATGAAGAGGCTGGTTTAACTCTAAAGGCCAGAGGGAAGGTGAAAAAATGCTTATGAAAGAATACATTTTAATTGCATAAAAGTTTGTATAATATTAAAACTGATACTAAAAAAAACACATTATGATAGGACTTTTGTACAACTAAACTCAAGTACAAATCCAACTGTGTGAAAAACCATAGCAGTGTGGGTTACATTTATTGGCAATTTTATACATCAGAGATCACACACACACAAAAAACATGCAGATATGTTACATACCTTTTCAGAACTCCAGCTTTTTTGCACTGTAAAAAGAAAGTGAATCCCTCCAAAAGAAATAGTTTTTAGTTGGCATGAAAAGTTTTTTCACACCATAAGTATTACTGGAAAATAAATGGAAATGTATTTAATAAACTGCATTATACTGAAACCAAGTGCTTATATTTTTTAATGTATGAAAATGACAATTCCAATATTGTAATATATATATATATATATATATATATTAATGTATTTGATATAATACATTTGATTTTATATATATATATATATAAATATATAAGCATTTGTAGATGTATTCTGGCCATTCCAGTGTAGTGTCTCTTGAATTTTAACAAACCTCAACTGTGATAAAATCAAGAAAAAAAATAATTTTAAGTAATTTTACTTTTTCTAAATACATGTACAAATATTACTGTTGTATTGCGTAAAAGTGACTATGAACTTGTTTTCTTTGCATTATTTGAGGTCTGAATGTTTTTTTTTTCCTGCAAATGCAAATAAAAACAATATTTTTGTTTGAAATTTGGGAGAAATATTGGTAGTAGTTAAGAGAATGGAACTAATTATCATTTAACATTAACACATAAATTCAGAAAAACTGAAAATGGTCTTTGAAATGGTCTCTTAATATCTTTCGTGGCTGTATATAAAGATATTTTCTTTAAAATCCACATTTACACATGAAGCACTGCAGAAAAACAGTGTGGCCTCAAAGCGGACAAAAAAGAAACTTCAATGCAGAAGTTACTGAATGTTGTCACTACTGGTGGATTTCTGAGTTAAATCTTTATCACAGGATATCTTGTGTCCTTCATGACAGCAGGAACTCAATTTAAGAAAGGCATTTTATGGACTATGTGGCCATTTCCACAGGTCAGTGTGAGATCTTTGATAAGATAAATCTACTCCACAAACACAAAGTAGTAGATGATTACAACGTTCAGCTCTGACAAGTGTTTGGGTTCTTGAACTGACACCTTAATGCTTTAATAAAGATGGTGGTGGAGTTTTAAATTGGGATTCGGTATCATTCATGGTGCTGCTGAGATACAAAACACTGATGCTCTCACTCCACAATGAGAGATTACATTACAGCTACAGATCCCAGAACTGGTTCACTCTGATGGAAAGATTTCTGAAATATCATCAGATGAAGACCACAGACTGTATGGCATAGCTGAGTTATTTTAAAAACACGACTCTGTGGCCTCGGTGTAGAACTAGATTAGGATACAATTTCGCAAATTTGATCTTCTAGATCCGTGTCTCCAAATGTTTTCGAAGGATATTTATTTGAAGAGATATGCTCTATCTGGACTCATATACACACCCCAGTCACTCAAAGGTGACTATACGTCTATACTACAGTAAATGTATACAATAAAAATACTGACATACAACCATGCAACACGTTAAGCATACAAATTGAATTTTATGTCCATTTTTAAAATTTGCATTTTGCTTTAAATGTTGCTCAAAGTGTTTGACTCTCAATATACCGCATCATCCGCAGCAGTTGCTGCTTTTGGAAAAGGCTTCGTTTTAAAAAGGGAAAAGGATCAAAACCGCCACACAACACCTGAAGACAAAACATCATCTTGATGGTGGACCACATGGACTGCTCGGAAAAGCAAAGGGGGAAAATCAAACATCTCTTAATACAATCCTGTATCTTCTGAATACTATCTGTAAGACTCTACCTAAGAACAATCTGGTTTGGTTCGGGTCCAGTTTCCTGCTGACGTGAAGGAGAAAAACTACTGAAGTGCATTATGTTCAGAGCAGTGAGGACACATGGGTTACACGGCAGCTGTGATTGATCAAATGCATTTGAAAGCATATTGGGTAATGAAATGTCAGATCCTGGATTGATGTTTAAAAGGGCTGATTCTGTTGCACACCGCTGGATTATTTCAAACTGGTGTTTGTTACTGTTCTTGGGAAATGACTGATTCAATAGAAGTTTATGACTTCATATGCAGTATCCTGTTCTGGAGCTTGACAGAATTGAATCTGAGCTAGTGCACAAGTTCTGTCCAACACATGAACCTTCTGATTTGATGCTATAAGGAGCAGATGTGCTATGATGTTGTCATGGAAGTCTTCCTGCATCTGTCGTATTTCCCATCATGTTATTGAACCCCTCTTGTGGAAAGGTTAACATGTGGTTAAGGAGTGGGTTAATCTGAAATTGTTGATTTTGAGGTTTTCGTCTACGATTGGCTAAGTGTAGGTACAAGTGTATATTTGAAGTGCATGTCCGATATCACAAATCTGTGTCATATAAACTAATTCATATGAATTTGTATGATGTAAAACATAAACAAATGTCAGATTATAAAAAAGCAATAATCTGATGAATAAAAAGGGTCCATGGGAATGAGATGAAAAAAACTAAAAAGAGCATCTTTGTGTTAAGGTGTATAATACTTACGATTTGCAATTTTCTTACCAGGGTTTTCCAGCTCCTGGTGTGTCCTTGATTCACCTGGCAGTTACAAGAACCGGAAAAACTGCAAGAAAAAATAAAGTGAGAAGGGAAAAGAATGACATAAGTAGTAAAAAAGAATGAGGCTTACTCTCTCTGGTGAAGGAAAACAGATGAGCTCTGACAGAGTGCTAAGCGTCTGTAATTTTTCAGCAAACAGAGAGGTCTAACATTTGCATTGGAACTCGTAACAGAATATGACAGTCACGTATAGAAACAGGATTTTTTTTCTGCGAACATATGTTCTACATGCTCGATCTCCTTTGAACAAGTAGACATGAATTCTGTAGGCAATATTTTTAAATATGAATAATTCAAAATAGCACAAAGAAAGAAATGACTAAGACAACAGTTATAGGAGGGTTAAGGGTCTGACACCCCTAAACTGAAAATTCTTCATTCAGTCATCATTTACTCACCCTCTTATTTTAAATCTGCATGATATTCCTTTGCAAGACACAGAAGATCATTTGAAGAATAAAAACTTGTGGTCCCCATTCACTTCTATTGTATGGACACAATACCGCAAGTCAATGGGAACATCCAATATTCATTAAGAAAGGAAGTCACAGGTTTGAAATTACAGGAGGGTGAGTAAATGATGACGTTTTCATTTTGAGGTGAACTATCCCTTTAAAGTTCTGAAGAAGGCCAGAAATAAAAGATGCAAGAAAATATGTAAGCGTCCAAGTCATCTTGAGAAATGAAACAAAACAATATTATTTAAGCACTAAATGTTTGTAAAAAATTGGTCGGAGCCGATAACCTCGTGGGCAGTGCTCCGACACGGGCGACCCGGGTTCGATTCCCGTCTCGTGGTCCTTTCCCAATCCCACCCTTTCTGTCTCCCACTTCGCTTCCTGTCCTCTCTCTCACTTAACTGTACAAATAAAGGCAAAAATGCCAAAAATACGTCTCCAAAAAAACTGGTGTAGGGAAAAGAATTTCACAGTTCAAAAAATAACCCCCGCAAAAAATAAACTAAACAAAAGCTTTATAAAGCACAAATGTTACAAATAATATTTTAACAGTGTTTTCATACAATGTTTTAAGAACCAAGTAAAATTAAGTTGTTTTTGGTAACCATGCAGATGCCGTGCATTAGTTCAGTATAGTACAGTAGCTATGTCAATGTTTTTAGTTGTTGAATTATTGTGTAATGTTTTATTAATATTCATGTCACAAGTATTGTCCAAATATTTGAGACCACTAGTAAAACTGCTAGTTTTTATACTCCATAAATATATAATCAGTATGTCAATTTATATATTTTAGTATTCGGTACAGCCTCCCTTTTGCTTTAATGCAACATGCACTCCAGCAAGCATGGATTCCAGAAGTTTGTGGAGCGAAATTAGTGATCCATGTTATTCCAGCTTAATTGAGAATGTCCCAAAGAGATTTTTTTGTGGGCTTCAATAGAGGTAACACTGAACTGGCATTTGTACAGAAGATCTAACATGGTCACAAATTTGCTTGTATTTGATTAGTGGCATAAAAATAGCAACTATTCCTTATTCAAATATTTATGACACAAAATGTAATTTAAGAAAACTACAATGTTTATTTTACATCTTAATTCATTTCTTCAACATGGTATCAGGATTTTTATACCTATCACAACAACAGTTCTTTCATGACTTTATGATTAGGACATTTGACTGACTGTGCACCATTACGTTTGCACCAGGTGAACCCCAACATACTGCACCACATACATAATTCCTTCATGCATCTCCCTTAAATGTCATTGCATAATTTACACATGGGAGAGGGAGGTGTGAGAGTGGTCGGTGTGGATACAGGGCATATGGGTTACAGAAAGAGTAAATAATCCCCATGGTTTGCACCCTTGTGTGCTGGCACACTCCTAGGAAAACTATGAGTCACATGAGAAGAATCTTGAGGCACTTCATGAAGATGAGCTGCCAGGTTCCTTTACACCTGGTGCAGTGGTTTCTTTACACACCGAGCATGTGCAAACACAGAAGAAGCAGAAGCTGCTGATCACAATAAACTCAGAGCGAATATCACAAAGTATGACCTCATTCGCACCCCATTCATGTGCACATGCTGTTTGAGTGTTTTAAGCAACCAATCCACTTTAATTTACTTACTTTTTGTTTTTATACATTTTATAGCTCATCCGCTTCAGATGCTAAATAAGCCTCAAAGCTTCGGCGTCGGCATCCTTGCAGGACACTAGAGATGATTAAGAAAGTCCTCTGCAGGGAATCCGAGTCGAAGTGTTTAAAGTCACATTCTGCAGAAACGCTTTACCAGCGACACAGTCGTGGAGAATCTGGAATTGTCTGAATGCCGGTTTTGTTTCAACACTTCTGACACTTGCCATGCGAAAGGAAGTTTGAGAACTTCATGATTACTCTCGGTTTGGCATGAATCAATCCACACGCATGCCAGGTGCTCAGATATCAGACATTCTGCCAGACACAAATTGCCATTTATTGTGCTAGTTAGTTTTCTATTAGAACGCACCCAGATTACTTTAGTTAGGAACTGATGAATTAATCTGGAAGTGCACGTGTATTTCCTCTGCTAATCTTAAACTACTACAACCATCGGTCATTTTAAGACCTGTGATATTTAAGAACTTACGTTGAATACAAGGACCTCCATTGTTCAAACCTATATCCAATACTGGGGTGGACACTGGAAGTAATTTCGAGATTTAAAAAAATCAGTATAATGCAGTTTGCATTTATTTATTTATTTTTCACTTTTGAGGCTTACAAAACAATGTCAAACAACATGACTCTATGTGTAGGCCTATTCTTACATTTGAAAACAATGGAAGTCTGGGATGTCCTCACTACAATTATATTACAAATATTATTTTATACAGTGTTGTGCATTATTTCTGACAATGGATGGTTTCTAGTGTAGCTTCTTTGACACACCAGTAGCCGTTTCACATCTTCGCAGACCCCCAGGACTCCCAGACCCCCAGTCTGTCAATCACTAAGCACTAGTTCCTGCCTTCATTCTCTGATCTGTCCCTTTGAATTTCGCTCCATGACCACAATCTTTTCAAGGGTCTCTTAAAGGCCTGCCCTGTGATTGGGGGAATCACAATCCAAACTGAAGTGCGTTTCCCACAAGCATGCCTGACTCCACGGCTGCCCCGCAAGTGTGGCGTCTCTCGAGCCGTGCCAAGCGGTGAGCTTAATACACATGAAAAAGTGATCTTGCATTTCCAGGGATAATAAATAAAGCGTTTCACAGCCTTGGCCGAGTGGTTTTATGGAACTTTAAATATATTCCTCGGTCTCATTTGCCAGCAAAGTACTTATTTTGGGTTTATCATGAGGCAAATCTGCGGTAAGACATTGTATTCTCAGCTCTCCATTTCATCACATTTCAGAAACGATGCGAGTTTACAACAAATATTCTTGAAGATATAATTACATGTGTTGCACAGAAATTGTATCTTCAGGTTAAACTGTTAAATCAGAAGTCCATGTGAAAATGGTCTTTGGCATTTCCTTAAGATGTTTTCCTGTGGCTCAGTGGTTAGAGCACGGCGCAAGCAACGCCAAGGTCATGGGTTCGATACACGAACAAATGTATAGTATAAAGCAATGTAAGTTGCTTTGGATTAAAGCGTCTGCCAAATGCGTAAATGTTTTACATTGTAGAGTAGATCACGGCTTTATTTTGGTTGTGACTTAAAGCCCCGGTTTCACAGACAAGGCTTAAGACTAGTCCCAGAGTCTTACCTGAAAATAACTTGCCCTGACACATCTTAAAATATGTTAGTGCCATTGTTTTGTTTCAATATACACATCAGTAATGTTTTTTCTACGGCATTTTAATAAAAGCGACTTTAATAGCCTAAATTAACTAAGGCATAGTCCTGGCTTAGGCTAAACCCTGTCTATGAAACCGGGCAAATATGTTTTACAAACAAGCACTGGATTTATTTGATGGTCTGACACTGCAGTATAAAACCAATTTAATTAGAAAATTAGATTAACCAACAAAAATTAGATTAAATGGCAAGCAAGTGGAAACTTCTGCTTAATTCTCCTTAGAAAAAGATCCAAGAATCAAGCAAATGTCTGAATTAGAGTTTCAGAAAAGATCTCAACACTGTATCAAACTGAGCTCAGATTTGCAATCCAAAGTCAATATTATTGAAGATATGAACTCAAACACTTGTCATGGCACGTACCCAAATCCAGATTACTTGACCTCTACAGCTCCATACTTCAGTGTATTTCAACAGTTGTCTAATTTGTTACTATTTCTTCCCAGCAATTTTAGGCGAAGTTCATACAAAGCAGTCAACCGGCTTTATCAGAAGAACCACACTTATCAACTAGTTTAGTTAAGTTTTTTAAGGCTACAGTACCTGCTAGACGAGCACCAACTAGCACAGCCCATGCTGGTCTACACAAGCTTTTTCAGCAAGACCAAACTATTTTGTACTTAATATGAGTTGAAGTTTCATAACAGCTCAGACTCTGAAAGGTATCACAGCAACAAGTCTGAATGAAAAGCATTTAAAATTTAAACTGCCCAGCATGCAAAAGTCACACAAACTCACTATCTTCTGACACCATTTCTTCCTTTTTTTTAGAATGCATTTGACCTGTAATATTTTTCACAATTCTAAACATTTAATGGCAATATTTCAAAAAATCTACTGAAGATTTAGGCTTTTAAACAGGTCAATGCATCCGCACTGTAATCCAATATGAAAATGATTCTAGATTTACTGTATGCGAATAGCAGAGGTTTGAAAGGAGTTTGAAAGCAATACAAGAGATAAAACCTCTTGTTAGGACAGTAATGCATTTGGCGCCTGACTCCTGGTACAGTGAGCTCTCTAGGTTAAATATCTTATTAGCAGAGAAGATACAATCCGGCCAGCTCATTTATGTCAAAACCACATCATTTAAACTCCCATCTAAACCACACAGAAACAGATAATCCCCATGGATATTATATTTCCCAAGCTAAACAAATTTGTACACATTTCTACGCTGCATCGGGATAACATTGGCGTTTTGCTTTGCGCACAACATTCACTTAAATCAAATAAACCCCGTGCCCTCGTTCGACCTGAACGTTTTCTTCATTCTTCAGGGTTCCCTCGGCTGGCTTATCAAGAATTTACTGAGCATGTCTGGGCAGCGGGCCACCTCGACAGCAGCCTAAAAGCAGCCCTTTAATAGTCACTTCAAATCCTCTCTTTTAAGCAGTTGGCTGAAAGTGCAACTCCAGCGGTGCTTGAACTTAATCTCTGAAGAACAAGCCAATCACAGAGCTGGAAAAAGATCAAGTGTAGTGTTGAATAGCCAATTAACACGGCCCTGCACGCAGACGAAGACTTCAGCGGGAGTTTCTCTTTTATGAAAAGCACTGCCGTCTAATAAGAACCTGCTCACACAACAGATTTTCCACTGCTCACATCTGACTGAAGTAAACAGCAATATTCAACGGCTCCTATCACTATTTATTTGTGTATTAAGTTTGAATGAAGACCATAACGTGAGTATAAACTCCAGCGAGATAATGAGAAAGAAAATAAACACAAAAACTGTATTTGTTATTGTTTTACAATAAAAGTATGTGAAAGGGACTTAATAAAAAAGAAATAATAAGACTGATTTTGCAGATAATGGATCTGTTTATTTCTACCACATTTTCTGCCTTTTATAGACTTTATGTAGTAGGCCTAAGTACACTAATATCAATGCACTAGAAGTATACTTGAAAGTGTACTGCTTCAACTTGGGACTACATTGGCCCACTTTTTAACTTATAAAAGTATACTTTAAGTGAAACAGTGGTAAACTAGTTTAGTGTTTTTGGTTCTATAAGTATACTAAAAGTAAACTCATAGGTATACTTGTATACTGATATTTTACTAGTTCAATAGGCCCTCTTGTAGCACATGCATTTTTATATTGCAAGTATGCAGGTAAGATTTATAAAAGTAAACTACTTTTAGTGTTTTACTATAGTTATAGCTTTATAAACTTGAACATGCATGTAGCCTGTGGAAAACTATGTGGAAAAGTATTTAATAGGATGCTTAATTAGAGTAAACACAACTACAAGCCAACAAGTATACAGTACTTAGTTGTACGAGTACAATGTATAATGAAGTGTTCCGAGTACAACTATAAGACAAAAATACCTTCAGTCAGTATACGGAAAGCTTTCTTAAAACTACACACATACTTCTAAGAACTGTATGCATAAAGGCAGTCTCATACTGTACTAATAGCAAACTCTTTTTTTAAAGAGTTGTCCATTTTATTCATTTGGCAAACACTGGTTATACATTTGATCAGTTTGTCCCTAGAACTCAAAGTACAATGATATCAGTTAGCTACATGAGCCCTTTTTTCAATCAAAACTTTTCTCAGTGTAGCAAATGCCACAGAATATCATTTTCAATCGAAGCTAAATCAACTTTAATTAAATCCTTGTAATGTCCTTGTATACGTTTTTTTGTATACAGCCTCATATCTGGACCCAAATCAGAATATTTGACCTAATAACATTCCTCATCATCACTGATGTCTCATTTATAACCATTACTGTGATTATTGATTTCAAAAGAGCGTAAAATTCAGCCTCTTTCAACATCTGACACAATCTGGGCAACAGGGCTAAATGAGTTTCCATTTCTAAAGAGTGATTATAGTTTATTCCCACAGAGATCAGTCCTGGCTCAAAATCCCTCACATAGTTTTATTAACTTTCTAAAGAATCAACCATGGAGGTATGAGACAAAGCTAGTGGTCAACCGATGTGGGTTTTTTAATGGCCGATGCCGATATTTAGAAAGCACTGTGGTCGATTGGCCGATAAGAGACTGATATAACAAATGCAATTAAACGAGTAAATGCGAGACATACAGAAAATTAAATGAACAATTATTGTGTATTACTTGAACACATGAAGAGGTCCACACATGACATTATATTAACATTGGGCAGCTAAACATGGCTTAATATGAATAAAATAGAGCAATTTAAACATACTGATACTTACCATATAATTTTTGTATCTTATCCAGCTTACACGACCCATTTTACTCATATTACATTACTAAGTTTCAAATGCCTGCTTTACATCTTAGGCTCATTTTAAAGAATAAAATGCTAATGTGCTGTATGGTGGCCAAACAGATTTTTTTGGTCCGATGTCGATAATTAAAAACTTCGGTCATATATCGGTCTATCACAAGAATAAGCTGTATGTAGTGAAAACATACAGCTCGTAAAACTTTTTACAAACCGCATTCGCTGTTACATGTAAAAAAAACAGCCTGTGCCGTGGTGTGACTTTATATTTGTGTGTCTCTCTGCCAACTTGTAAAACTCCAAGAAGCAAACATTCGAAGAGTATGCCGACAACATGCTGTTAGTAGGATTTACTGTAACCACTGTTCACTGTTTGTATGCCAACCTCCAACACCTGTAGATACAACACCTTGTAAGCTGTCTACTTAGGCTACTACATCCTAACTAAAATAGAATCTCATAAGTGACTGATTTTGACTGCACTATACAAGAGGCAATCCATGCATCATGCAAATTTACGCAATTACGCAAACCACAGCAAAAAACTTTACTGACTTGCTGATGGAAAACTCTATCCAAATCAATAGCATATCGTTTTTATCATGTTAACAATGTAATACCTAAATATATAAATACATAAACTTAAATTGAAAACTTTTGTTTTTTTAAACTAGAATTCACCTCACTGCACTGTTCTCTAAAGGCAATTCAAACCCATCCCTGGAGTTTTCCAAACACATTTTCCAAAATATATCAAACGTACAAATCTCTCTTCTTCAGATATCCAACAGAGATACATTCTGATTTCATTTAGCTAAAAATAAACATGCTGTCATACTGTACCACAGCAAAAGTTAAAGCAGACACACTAAAACACATTCAGTCCTCTACCTGATAACATATAAAGAGATCTGTCAGTAATGTTGCTTTTGGTTAGGGCGGCTGTAATATGGCAGTAGGGCCCCCTGCTGCTGGGTGGCTGTGGGTTGAGCTCTAGGCCCCACAGTGTGACAGTGAATGATAGAAAGAGACAGAAAGAAAGCCGCTTTCTATTCACATCCAACGGCAGCATTAGCATAACTCAAACAGCACGGCCGAAACGTCCTGACCACCTGTAGATACGCTGCCGTGAAGCCTTTTTCTGCCTGCTGTTTATTTCCTAACGGAGCACAATGTGAAACGCCGGAGCAGATGATGTGGAGCTTGTGTGTGTAAGCAACCGAGCTAAAGAGAAAATGAATGAGAGCAGCGCGCTCCACGCACGCATTGTGCTGCAGGACAGCGCGTGGGCTGCCTGTAGAAGTGTCTGCAAGGGGGGTGGGCTCCTGGCACCGCCCACTGTGCAGTAATTGGATGTGGTTTGGAGGAGGCGGGGCTTGGTCTGGACATGAGAAGGCAGTGGAGGTGGGTGGGTGGACATGCTTGCTCACGGTTTGTCTGCTCAAAGGGCCTTAAGTCCACTGGCTTTTATGCACTAGGTGCACTTGAGTCAAGCTAGTAAAGAGCTCAGCATTGAGACGTGTCTCTCTGCTGCCAGGAGTATATAGTGAACTGACAGGACAGCCCGAGTAAAGGAGCGGTGAAACAAGAATAATCAGCTCTTGTGTATTTTGCTTTTTCCATAGCAAAAAGGATTTAACTGCTAGTTTTTTAATACGCTTCCCTATCAAATCGAACTTTATCAGAATGGCAGAGAAGAGGCAGGTGTCTCTGACCCAGGCTTTGACCCTGGCGCTGGTTCTGCTCACCTCAGCGGCTTCAGCGGAGGAATACGACTATTACAGCTGGCAATCGGACAATTTCCACAACGGCCGTTTTTATGCCAAGCAGCCGCAGTGTGTGGATATCCCAGCTGACCTGCGGCTCTGCTATAATGTGGGCTACAAGAAGATGAGACTACCAAACCTCTTGGACCATGAAACCATGCCTGAGGTCAAGCAGCAGGCGGGCAGCTGGGTGCCCCTCCTGGCAAAGCGCTGCCACGCTGATACGCAGGTGTTTCTCTGCTCGCTGTTCGCCCCGGTGTGCCTGGATCGGCCGATCTACCCGTGCCGCTCTCTGTGCGAGGCCGTGCGGGACAGCTGCGCGCCGGTCATGGAGACCTACGGCTTCCCCTGGCCGGAGATGCTCCAGTGTGATAAGTTTCCCATTGACAACGATCTGTGCATTCCCATGCAGTTCGCCGGGGGTCATGCCACTCAAACTCCAGGTAGGACCTCCAAAAATTGTTCTGAAACTAATTTTTTTGTTATTACATACAACAGACTTTTGAAACTGTTTTTGTAAAATAATGAAATAACTGCATTGAGCATTCACTAAAATATTTTTAACAGCTTGCTTGAATTGCATAAACGTGTCAACTTGCCAAAAACAATTTGCATCTACCTCAACAAATCAGTAAATTATTTTAGAAACCAGAAATATTCAAGGTATGAAATGCATTTCTTTATTTTAATGTTTCTTAAACTTTATCAGCTAATCAGTATTGGCTTTATGCTTTCAACACTGACAAAGTCTAAAGTCTAAAGACAAACTATTTTCTATACTGTTTATTATAAATGTTGACTAGCTGTAACTTACAAAAACAAGATGAAATGTTGTTCTAAAAATGTGTTCTGACGAGCTAAAATAATGTAAAAATGTTGGCATGATCACAATTTTTTTTACAGTGAAAATGTATAATCATTAGGTTTGCATAGATCTGTTAAACAAGCCCCGTTGTTAGATTTCCTCTGTGTCTAGCTCAAGGATCTTGAGAAAGTAAAATGAAGGAACGCTCTTAGACAGACAAAAAAACTTTCACTATCTAAAGCAAACATCTGATGTGGAATGTTGAGAGGACGGTCCCCGCTGCGCCATGCCTCTCTGTCTTTGTTTAGCCCTGCATTTAGGTTTCCAATTAGCCGGGCAGCCAAACTCTTTGGATCACTAATTAGTCTGAAACGTTGTAGATTACTTTGTCTCATTGAGATTAGAAGGGCTATTGTGATAGACAGAAGAAGTGAAGCACAGGAGAAGAGAAGGAGAGAGCAGTAAGTGCTCGAGGGAAGTTTGAGGACGACGCTGAATAGAGTGAACAGGTTACAAAAGGATGTGTATTGTGGAACCAAAATTTTTTTTATATATATTTTCTATAAATGAAAAATCTCACAATTATTTCTTTTAAAAGTTGCTTTCTTTTAAACAACAGGTGGCTTTAAATGTTCAAGTTAAATGTAACAAGAAGAGATCTGTGTTTATGATTTACAACTAGTAAGATGGATGTTTGTGTATCCGTGTATGTGTTAAAATGTAGCACAAAGCCACTTTTCACTGCTATGATTTGATGGATTACAATGTTCTCAGAAAAAAGGGGGGACTTAAAAAAAATGTAACTCCAAAACACTGTTTTCATAACTTAAGTAGCTTGGCTTCTTTAAGAATAATAAATGCCTTAAAACTGCAGCAAAATTATAATGCCAAGAGTGAGATCTATGGGGTGATCTATTACAACCATAGCTGTTCTGAAATGACATGACGCTGAGGGGATGGAAACTAGCGAAATGTGCTTTCCCCAGCTGGACGGCAAAGTCAGTCACAGCCAAGCGTTTACAGCGATTTGTGTTTTCGTGAGGCGCACATCGATGTGAAACAGGACCCTAGAGATAACATGACAGCACAAACCCTCGCTTGACGCGGCCAGTCGCTCGGGCCCGCAGCTCCGACACGCACAGGCATCGGCCCAGGAACATGAAGAGCTGTTTTTTCCCATGTGGTTTGAGGTGAAATGTTGGGACGGGCCAGAGCCAGCCAGACCCACAGACATGTTTCACAAGATGTTTCTGGAAAGTGACATGACAGTAAATGATATATTTCAGTAAATCACATTTTTAAGAGCGTAACAGCAAAACCTCTTTAAACAAATAATTTCATTCCTCAAATACTGTGGGAGACTAACAGACAACTGCAAAAAAAACTGCCAAGAAACAGCTCAGAATAGACACGTCATGTCCAAATTCTTGGTTAAGTTTATCAACGATGTAAAAATGCTTTCTTCGATGCCAGTTTAATATGCAGTGACAAGTATGTGTGGGTTGACCTTCCCCCAAATGTGTGACAAACACAGGCCTGTGGTGTTATTAAAACACTGCTCTGTTTAAGCAACACCGCCTCAACAAATGTTATGAGTTTGGGGCGGGACTATCTGTTCAGCCGACCAATGGAAGCTAGGGGAGCGTTCTGTAAACCTGTCATTATTTCTGCAATTGCGTTTGGCGACATCAGTAGTGCAAACATGTCTCACTTCAACTTAAAATAGGATTTTAAGAAGCAAAGTTTATTTAACAATCAGAATTAATTTGGCTTAACATAACACAATGTAAAGCAAACCTGCTGGCTTGAATGTGAATGAATGTGTATTCCATTGTTTGCAGGATTCCAGTGACTGTAGAGACTCGGCTGCCTCGAGGGGCGACTCGGGGAGACATGTAAACCCGTCTCTTACTCCGCTCGCTGCACATTTAAACACGCATAAATCACAGCAGTTTTTCATTCTGATTAATGTTTATGTGCAAAGTGTTGCTGCTCATAACTTCAGGGGTCCAAATGGGCCATAAAATTATGACCTGTGCATAGTTTAAACAGAACATTTCGCCTGTAAACTCTGATACAGAAAGTCACTGAGGCAGAAATCTGTCGGATACAGGAGGTCTCAGAGGAATTGGCTTAAGAGAATTCATCTTAACAGAGGTTTTTTAGCTACAGCTCAGGCAACTACTGTACACCCATATCCATGATGACAAACTTATTGAAAAGGTGTTGCTGTTTTCTTTCTACATTCAAGACACTTTATTTATATCATTAAACAAGATGTGTGGTTGGCCACTTCTAAAAAACAGTGTAAAAAGTACAGTTGCACTGATATCATATCATAACCTGGTACTATGCAACCAAAAAACGCTGCATGACGTGAAACAACTAAAGAGAATCTGAAAAATCAGATGTTTAAAACGGCAATCTGTAACTTAATTTCGCCTCTATCGCCAACCATTTTAAAAACCCAAAACTGCAGGTTACTTTACATTGCTTTACATTTCTTATGAAATTTTACCTGACAGCTCATTTTATAAACTCATATAGACGAATTAATCGGACTCACAAGCCTGGCCTGAAGTTAACTTCTGGTCTGTGTTTGTTTATCCGTCTGACCAGTGGCTAATAATAGAACTATTTATATTATATTTAATTTATATAAATAATAATTAATCTTAATATTTTATTGTATAATAGTTGTATTAAATAAACAATTTCTTGAATTTTACTGTATATTAATTTTATTAAATAAACAATTTGTTGAATGGGTCATGTAACTTTAGCATTAAGGTTTAGCCAAGTAACGGTTCTTCTACTGGTAACATTTACATTTACGCACTTGGCAGACGCTTTTATCCAAAGCGACTTACATTACATTGTACTATACATTTGTACATTTTGTATAGTAAGCAAGTGGGGGTTAGGTGCCTTGCTCAAGGGCACCTCAGCCATTACCCGTCAGACCTGAGAATCGAACCAGCAACCTTCTGGTCATGAGTCCAACTCTCTAACCACTGGGCCACAACTGCCCTACTAGTAACCCAAAATAATACTGAACATACTTTTAACTTGCTAGCTAATGTCATTTACTTGTTATTTATTTTGTTGGTTATCAGAAATAATCTGCAGGGACTTGTTGATGTTACGTAATGCAGTCAGATTGTCGCCATATTATAGGTCAATATCATATTTTCATGTTTTTAGGTTACCTGTCTTAAAACTACTGTAAAAGTAGAAATGTAAAACATGCATTAAACAAGGCATTTCTGTTCTGTTTTCAGAGGAATCTCTGATGAGTACCTATACATATTTGAGCCAATAAGAAGAAATTTAAGAAAAAGATTGGTGTCTTTCAATCCGAATTGCTTGTCGAAACTCGGTTTGCAGAATTGCCCATGCTCAGTCCCCTGACAAATACTTTGGCTCGGTTTCTGCTAGGCATCCTGCCAACAAACCACCTTGCAAAACACAATAAATCGCTCTACAGTGTAAAGAAAATGTTTAACTTTCACGTAGCAGCTCGCTACAGTTCGCAAGACTGTAAGAAACGATGACTCTCCAAACCACGCTCGCCGCGTGCAAACACAGAACACACCATCACGTCTCCGATCCGCTGACTGTTTAGCGTATGGGAATTCCTGCTCCGAGACCAACTGATGGTTAAAACCTACAGAGGGGTTCAACTCCCCACGACCTGTGCACTGAAGCCTGGTGAACTCTGACCCCTCCCCTCATTATCTGCTGCTATGGCTCTGCTCGAGGCTGGGGTGATAAACTCTGACCCTGGGTTTTTAACCTGGAAGGGGGAGTTTGGACAAGAGCCATGTAAGTTCTTGTTACCAGATGCTTTTGGTTTGTTAGCTCAAGGGAGGGCCACTGGATCTGCGCTGAGTAAATGACAAAATCATATTCGCCGCCATCGAGATCAGATATAACACATCATTGTGCGGTTGATTTCGGTGGAGAACTTCAAGCTCACTTCCAGCCAAATTGGTCACGGTTTGTTCCATCAGAACCGCCCCACAGGGACCGAATAGAGGTTTCTGTATTTTTCACTGTATGAAAGAATTACTTTTCCAAATCTTCACAAACCACATCCTGCATTCTTTCTGATCACCCTGCTTAGAGGGTCAATGATGTGATTGAAGCCCGGAAACTCCTACAAAGGGAATATAAACCATGATGCTGTTGTCAAAACCATGAATATAAATGGCTTCTCTAGAAACCTAGAGCAAATATTAAAAAGTGATCACTCATGCATTAATGACAGATAAGGTGTACTATTTTTCCCCTGCTGAAAAAGGGTGGAAACCAACCAGCTGGTTTTCTTTGCTGGTTTAAGTTCATAAGCTGGTCTTTCTGCCCAAATCCTCTCTAACACAAGCCCTCAGGCCGAGCTGAACTGATAACATTATATATGTTAGACAGTAGATATAAACACAAAACCCCAGTAGGTGGCACAATAAAACTAGAACTTGGCCCTAAATATCTATTAGCTGTGATAACTAATGTAAAGCTGTTTGCATGTGCCAGTGAACATATTCACTGGCACAAACTGCTGAGAAGGACGATTTCACAGTGACCTATTAAAATCCTACCTTTATACAACATGCTCATGCACTGTTTTGGAATGGTCATTGGTCAGATATATGTCTTCATTAGGCAGAAGTTGTTGTGTGATGATATGCAGCTCATTTTTGGGCACAACACAGACCTGGAGGGCTGGACATCCACCCTACAAACCTGTAGGGACTTTTGTAAATGGGTTTTAAAAAATGAATAACTAGAAACAGAGTTTGTATGCGTTTTCACAGTGATGAACCAGTGAAAGTCTTCCCTCATAACTTCCCCTGAGAAGAAATAAAACCAGAGCTGCCAAAAATTCTCCCTCTCATGACTTTAAACACAGTGGATTAAGCTCCATTAGCACTGGCCTGCTGGCTGCCCCACGTGAGTCCACCACAGCAATAGAACCGTGTTCATCTCTGGGCACAAACCAAAACACTAAAGCTTGTAGAATGAACAAGCTTAAAGAAGTAAACTTAACATTGGTAAACCAATCAGTTTAATGTTAAAGGTTTCAAATATTGTGTTCATTTGAGACTGAGCAAAGATGGGCGTTTAATAATCTTTTACTAAACTAAAAATGTCATTTTATAACAGTTATGACTTGTCCATAGAACAGCTCTGAAAGCTGAAACAACCCGAGTTTCTGTGTTTCTCAAAGGCAAAACATTGGCCGTGTTTGACTTCATGCGTCGTTGCGCAGACCGATCGGCGTATGACATCTAAATACCGCGAGAGTGGTTAGTTAGCGTACGTGCAGATGCACCGCAGCTGCGGATTTATTAAACGCGGGTCTTACTGTTTTGCATAGGAGGAAATCTGCCGTTCTCACCGTCAAAAACCTGCTTCCGCTGCACAGCCCCACGACTCGCGAACTTTACGCTCGGCTTCGGTAGAACTGATCCGAGAACGCTCGCTCACCTTCGAGTTTTAAAATGCGTCAAACAAAAACACTCAAACTCGCCACAATACAAACAAACATGGCAGGTTCACCCTTCTTATTAATAAATGAGTTCAGAATTGTGTTATTTTTAAGAAAAAAAATTCAAACGATTTTTTTATTTAGTCTATACAAAGTTGAATGTGGTGCATGGTTTCACTTTTAATAGACAGTAAATAATATTGTACATTGTGTTAATATAGCCTACTATATTTTGTGTTACTGTCTATGTGCAAGTCGAAATATTGGTAGCCTATATTTATTGTTTGTAGGGGTACGCAAATAGCACCTTAAAAATTAAAATGATAAAACCTAATTTAGATAAGTGGATTTTTTTACTTTAAAAAAAAAAGAGGATTTTAAGTACAAGGATAAATAATGGAATTGTAGTCAAGTTGTTTTATTCTCAGCACACACAACTCAAATGTTCCTATTTAATCACATATGAGAAATCTTATACTATTATTTCCTCTCTTTTTTCCTATAGTTTCTAAAGCCTGTCCACCATGTGACAACGAGTTAAAAGCCGACACCGTAATGGAGCATTACTGTGCCAGTGACTTTGGTAAGTTATTAACACCCACGACACATGCAATAAAACCTTTATTGACTTTTTAGTTTAAATGATATGCCTTTAATAGGAAGGGAAAACATTGAGTTGGTTGTGGTCTGCTTGAGTGGGAAGTGGTTGGTGTATTACTAATATTTTTTTTAACAATATTTGTATGCGGTTTTAATAATATTAAATACAAAATAAAGAACATCACAACATTTTTAAGTATGTCATAGATAAAGGAATTCCTATGAGCATATATAGGGGCTTTCGCACCGCAGGAACGATTTCATAGTTCCGGGATGATTTGCCGGAATAAGTACCTGCTTTTTATTGTGTTCGCAGAAACCGGACAGAATGTTAGTTCCGGAGAACCTTTTTGGAGGAACACTTAAGCTCCTTCTCTGAGGCAGAGTCTTAACCAGCAGGACAGGAAAGATCCGTGAGCTAAGCAAACGCTGATTGGGTGAACTTTTATTGTTCGTTGTTATTTGATAGACACACTTAAATGACGTCGCTGTCGACTGGCTTGCGTCGCTAAATAGTTCCTTTTACAGGTGCGAAAGTGATGGGGGAAATGGCCTGAGGGAAAATTTAGTTCAGGAACGACAGGACTCTTTACTCGTTCCATAACTTTGTTCCTGAACTTATCCGGTCGGAAAGCGCCTTATGTTTATTGGAGAAGATTCCTGCTGTACTAGGAATTTTTTTATGGTTTGTTTCAAGTGATTCATTTTGACTGGTGTCGAAGGTGAATCTTTCGAATGAGTCTCTGGCATTAAATAAAAGAAGTTAAAAGAAAATTTTTAAATTGTTCACTACATTACATAGCTCTGGCTTGATGGTTGTTTCTCTTGGATTTGCTTTTATTTATCCTAATAACTATGACAAATGATCCAACAAATGTTGTTAGGAGTACAGTAGGTCTGCGTTTTCTATCTCCTACAGTTTAAACATACTAAATAACAGTCAGAAAGTATAAGTGTAGACATCACTAAGAGAGTATGAGGCGTAATGTTCAAAAAATGTCACAACGGTTAAGCACTAAAACTCACATACTGAAGCCATTGAAAATTACAGGATATCTCTTCCTCTGGTGTTATGTCATTTGACGTGTTATTTGTAAACTAATGCTGTACTGTATATTATAGGTTTGATAGCATGCACAATTTGTCTTACTTGGAGAGAGTGTTTTAATTCTTGCGGTTGTGGTTGCCAGTTCCTACAATGTAACAGCAATCAGTATATCAACACATACCGGACAGCCCGCACACTTATCAAATGATTTGTGCATGTGTAGACCGCTGCTAAGAAAACTCTCTCTGTGTTCACTGGCTCATGAATACTGCTCATTTTAATATTTGATTTAGTGTAGAAGAAATTGTTTTTCTGTTTGGCTTTGAGATTGTAAATGGCCATTTTTAAATAGTTGTGTTATTGTCTTTGGTTTTAGTGAGAACATTTTTGCTCAAATAATGCTTTGAAAGAGCGCATTTCTGACGCTCAAGTGTATTCCAGTCGCATGTTACATTTTTGTTTAGTGTAAAACATAGTGGACCGTTACTAATGTTTATATGTGCGATGTATCAAATGACATAAAACAGCATTTTAAAAGAAGTCATACAGTCAGATCACTGTAGTCTGTTGCATCCTCGTAAATCCAACATGAATTTCAAAACTTATCAGTTTTTGTTCATTCAAATCTCCAAATTCTCATTCATGGCTGGGTGGGTACACGGCCGAGCTTCGGTTTCAGAATTACTGAAGACTGCAAATGCTCAAGGTGACAGTTTTCCTCCTCGCCTGCCTTCATCTGATGTCAGACCTACTGCCAGCCATTTAAAGCAGCTCTTGTTTAAAAAGCGGTTTTAGCTTGTCACCACGATATTGCCCAGGCGTGCTCGCTGCCCACAAACATTACGGGTCACAAGCAACCGCCTGAATAAGTTGGGCATGCAAGCTTTGCAGTTCTTCTGTGGTTTTGCGAGGTAAATCTGACAGAAAATCTTTTACTCAGCTGTAACTTAAAGGTGATGTAATTTTCGCTGGGCTAAAATACTTTCTTCCTGTACCAGTTTAATGTGCCAGTTGTATGTTGTTTTCCTTAAAGAGTGTAAACATTGTGGCTCTTTAAAATTTCTGTTTGTTTGAACGACCCGAAATAGCACCAATGACTCAACCATTGGAGCTACCTTTTCATTTGACTAATAACAGACAGTGTTTTTCAAAACTGACTTTGTATTCATAATGTACTGTAGTTAAAATTTGTCTATTTGAATTTTTTCCATGATGACATTTCCTTTATGACCGTTTTATGACAAACCATAACGTTTGCAACTATATTCATGCCATTCTCAAACACCGCCATGCAGGTGAGCTCGCAACATGCATCAGTCATGGCATGAAACACTTATTCCTGCACTTCCAGAGATGTCTGTTTTTATCTTTCTACATGAATGTTTATTTATAATAGTAGACAAGAAGCCTGGGCTCAGACTTGTAATGCTTTTAAATACTCCAGATGCTTTGATACAAACTTAGTCATTGATGGATGTGCACTTAGTCCAGAGCCTGACTTCTGTTCCATAGCATCAAAGGTGTACTTGACACATTCATGTTTAGTTTCAAACTTGCTAAGAGACCATATATACTTTCACCAGTGGATCACAAATTTTAGATTTTTAGACTGTTGCTTACATTACAATTTAATTTGAGGAAAGAAGGTCCAAACACAGAGAATAAAACACAAGATGCATTTATTTGTTTGCAGGAGCACAGTCTCATAAGGGAAGCTATAATTTATCTTGGTGGTGGTGTTTTTATCTTGTTTAAGAGTTAGTATATCTCAAATAATAACTTCAGATATTACCATGTGACTGACAGAGAATGTTGTTTAAATTTGAATGTAGGAGTTACAACTCATTCAATTTTGTGTATGAAAAGTTTGAGTCCTGTCTCGAGCATCATTTGCCGGTTCCTCTCCCCTGTCTCTATATCCAACTCTTTCCTGTCTGCTCTCCACTGTCCTTAAAAAAAAGAATGAGCTATTTCTTTCTACAGTATCGCTAAACGGACAAACTCATTTCATAAGTATGTAATCTCCTGCAAAGAAGCAAAAACGTGATGACATCTTTGTCCTGTTTCAGCCACCGTAGTGCTTCGAAAGGGAGGGGCGAATCTCCCTTTAAATCCTCATTAAATCCTGCTAAAATCTTCACATAGCTCCTTTAAGTTTTTTTGTTCTTAACTTAAAAACAGTGGCATATGCCAACACCAGCATCACAGACGGCAATCTAAAAAATGTATTAAACTATTGACAAACCAAAAAAATCTAGATTTGACCCAACCATAAAATAAATCAGCCTAGCACAGGTTCTTTAAAAACCATTGGTTGGGTTTGTGTGTATTTTATCCAACATTTAGAGTGTACATTTTCTACAGAAATCCTTCATAGTAAGGGAATTATTAAATATGGACATATCATGATGCACCACTGTCTTGTAACAGAAAAGGTGTTTGGTCAAAAACTAGTGAAAGTGAAATAGATTTGATTTATTTTGTACTGTATATGTAAAATGTTTTGTTTTAATAGAATTTTGCCTCTTATGTGAGATTTTGAATGGTTTTACAGTAAGTTTGGGGGTTTGGGGGCTTTGACCCTGTTAGCGGCAAGAGGTAGCGATGTGTTTGGGCCACTGAAGGGGTGTTCAGTTTTCACATCTGTCTTCGAAACTTTCCGTTCTACTCTCCATTCTCTCCCGGGCGAGCGCAATTAGTGCCGTCCACGTTTAAATGATGCTCCTCCAGGGAGGTGTAAACTATTCCAGCGCTCTGGATGGCCTCGGTTGCTGGTTCCTGTGTGCTTGTTGTGAAATGACTTGTTGCTTGAGACAGCAGAAATATATGGAAGAACCAGAGTGTGACCAAGGAAAACTTTATTATTTTTTCCAATAGATAAAGTTAAATGACAACACTTTAGAGCCCAGTCCTTTTTCAGAAGAGTCTTTCCATGGTGTGTTTAAAGGTTTAGCTTACCCACAAAATTACAATTTTGTCATTGTTTACTCTTCCTTGTGTCATTCCATTTTATGCACTTTAATAGTCCTTTTTAAGATTCACAACCATGGCATATAGGTTTGATATAATGAGATTTAATGTAAACTGTTTCTTTAAGTCTGTCTTTCTATTTGTTCAGCTCTCAAGATGAAGATTAAAGAGGTGAAAAAAGAAAAAGGAGACCGCAAGCTCATCGCAGCACAGAAGAAGAAGAAGGTACTTAAGATGGGAGTACTGAGGAAGAAAGACTTAAAGAAGCTCACGTTGTACATCAAGAACGGAGCAAACTGCCCCTGCTCACAGCTGGACAACCTCGGGAGCAACTTCCTCATCATGGGCCGTAAGGTGGACCAGCAGTTACTGCTTATGTCCATCCACAAATGGGACAAGAAGAGCAAAGAGCTCAAATTTGCCCTGAAATACATGAAGTCTCATCAGTGTCCCACCTATCACACCGTCTTCCAGTGACACTCTTAAATCTTCCAGAGACTGTTTCTAATTCAAACACGTTTTATTACTCAACAAGTGGCTTTTGGAGACTGCTTAGGAATTAAAGAAGTAGTTCATTTAAAAATGGCTGCACCTTCTTGTCATTCCAAACTAGTGTGACTTTCTCTCTTCTGATGAACACAAAAAAGAATATAGACTAGTTGTTCTTTTCAATGCAGTTATAATGAATGGGCACCAACGCACACTTTTTTTGGTCTGTTCCTCACGCAAAGCTATAGTATGACTTTAGACCTGGAATACTGTATCATGAGTCATTTGGACTATATGATTTATTTTATAGTGGTTTTGTGTTTTATGTGAGGCTTGGTTTGGGTCCAAATTTACTGTACAGCAATTGAATGCAAAATACTGACCAGTACAGTTCTTTAAAAAATTCTCTTTTGTGTTCCGTGGAAGAAAGTCATAGATTTGGAATGAGTTCAGGATGACAATACTTTCATTTTTGGTGAACTAGTCCTTTATTTCATCAACATGTACAGCTACATTTATAACTGTATCTGCATAAAAGGAATTCTTTATAAAGCGATCAGCACACTTAAGATGCATATTTTAAGTTTCTAGATTCCCTCAGTCACAACACAAGGTAAAACAAACCCTTGGTTCAATGTGCAAATCACTGCAAGAAAAATGTGTTAAAAGCTTTAAGAGGGAAGCGCTTGGTCAATAAGCAAATATTTCATTGCTATGGCCAGGTTTCATTTAAACAAATGCCGGCTGGTTTCCACTTGTATTTTATTTTGTAGATAAGGAATAAAAAAGGTTTTATTATATACGATAAAGGTACGATTGTGGTCATTAGCACGAGTCTAGAACGTGACATGGCTCCAGTTGTGGCTTGAATCTTGGGAGGTAAGAGAGCAAAAGGATTGAAAGTGCTTTTGACTGTTGGTCAGGACAGCGCCCAAATATGTCGACCGCAGCATGTGAGCGAATCTGGACCATTTCTGAGCTCTGAGAGAGACCGTCATATCAGCCAAGCTTATGACAGACTCTGGACTCATATAAGCAGTTTGGTTGGTGAGGTTTTTTGGGCCTTCTAATGCTTTCTAAACAGTATGCAACATTCTTTTTCTACTAAAATGATTATCTATTGCTTTAAATATACATACATGGTATGGAAAAAGCCTTTTGTTGCGATTACGTTCACTGTAATAAAGATAAAATTGTAAAAGTGTTAGGTCTGTTTAATAAGAGACACTATAAACATTGTAAAGGTCTAATGTAAATGTTGTTTGGTTTCCAGAAGATACTCTGTTATCTTTAAACATTTTTTCCTCATTATTTACTCACCACCACAATGTTTTAAACATGTGAAATTCATTATTCTGTAGGAGGAAGGGGAAAGCAGAAGTTGTAATACAATGACTACAATGGCACTAATACTTAAATCTCTTCCTCACACAAAGTTATCATATGGCTTTAGAGTACTTATAATATAGCACATCATATGAATTATGGTAAAATTTAAAGGGTTATATTTGATGGTTTTTGGGGAAACTGTCCCTTTAAGGCAAACCAAGAAATGCAAAGCATCTATTTGTATCCGTGCATTTGCCCGACTCTTACAGTACATTTACGGTATACATTTTTCATTATACAGTATGTGACCCATGGATTTAACCAATGACCTTTGCATTGCTAATGTAGTGCTCTATGAAGTAAGTTATAAAATGACAAATTACCAAAAAAAGTGTACATCACACACCCAACTTCCAAAGCAACATCCATCCGATCAGGACCTCTCTATTTTCTATATGTTCTCAGCCGCCTGCTTTTCCAAACGCATGGAGAATGTGTGCACGTACCATTACTACAATGCTTTTTTATTCCTTAATGATTACTTAGTATTTTTAACAATGTGCAGTTTAAAGCCAATTCAACATTTTAACTGCAAATGTTTATATCGACATTTTCCAGAATTACATGTATGCAGTGATGACCTAAAAAGTGGGTTACAAACCAAGGACTGGGTTCATCCCTTTTTGACCCAACGCAGGTCATTTGAATTGATTTGCTGAAGGCACTTGCAGTTGTAACCAAAACTTCACAAAATACCCAGTTAATTATGGATTAACTGCCTTAATAAATCAAAACAACAGACAGACTTCATAACAAGTTTACCATGCAGGCCAAACATGGTCAGTCATTGTAAAAATTTTGCTTAAAATCAAATAAGACACCATGTTTTTTTGGCCCGGATGAATTGCACCATACCACACACTGAATCAGATCTTACAAACCATGTACAAATTTGAAAGTAATAGAGACGTGCTCAATTAGACCGAGGGGCATGAGAGGAGAGATCCAGAGCGACACAAACATGAGATAACACTGAAGAACAGAAAGAGTCTTTACATGAAAGCTTATCAGATGCACAGTCCCGGCCCCTCAATCTCATCCCTCTGTCATCATCTCTGCAAAGGTCACTTACCGTAATTAAAAAACGGCTGATGGCTGGAGACAGGAGGAACAGGACTCAGCTTTGTGCCAGAAGGTCCGTGGCATAAACAACCCGGCACACCAGCAATCAAAAGATCATTTAGACCCTCGGTCAGCTTCTGTGTCATACTGATTTCCCTGAAAGGTTAATATCACCGGGAATGCGGTGCTCGGCCAAGAGCGGCCCCCGACCGTCACTCTCTCTGTCTTTATCTCACCCTAGTGATCTCCAATCCATCAGCAGGGGGAGAGAATGGCGCCTTTGTGCTGTTCAATTGCCGCCACTGTGCTTGTGCAGAAACTTGATTAAAAGCTGGCAGAGATAAAAGCAGACCTTACAGTATATATACACAAATATATACTGTATATATATATATTTATATATTTTATATATATACATCTTTTACCAACCTGTTGCTTATCCTGTTATTGTTTTGCATCTGTTTAATGATGTTCACCCAAAAATGAAACATCGTTTTCCTTAGTCATTTCAAACCTGTATTACACTTCTGCAAAACACAAAATAAGATATTTTGAATAATTTTGGTAACCAAACAACACTGACCCCCATTGACTTCCATTGTATCCCCACAGCACCGTTGAAACATTTTTCAAAATATCTTCATTTGTGTTCCACAGAACAAAAATGTCATACAGGTGAACAACACGATGGTCAATAAAGAAATAATTTTAGTAGTTATTGCAAGTCACTTGTCACTTATAAGTCACTTGCATCAAAAGATGCCAGCTTTCAGTTTTGCACATAGACATTTGACATGATTTAAGAAACTAAAATAGAACAAATTTCTGTCTAAATCATAAATAAAATCTTGTTTATTCATAACCAATATTTCACATAAGAATGTTTTCATGAATTATATCTACAGACATTTGTTCTGCTTGTGTTTCATGAATGAGGACCAATGAACACATACTGTAAGACAAGGAATCATGGGAAGCTTTCTTTGTGTCCTGGCAGAACATTTCAACTGACAGAGAGCACATGGGACTGAGATCAGATTCAGGCCCAAACCACTACATCAAACTATTTCACGCAGCTTTGTTTGGCTTGCTCTAAAAAAAAAAAAATATGTCATCATTTACCATCTGACCAAGCTGGCATGTCTTCATAGAAGGTTCAAGGATGGGTTAGTGTATTGCCCAAAGCTAAGCATCTTTCAAAGCAATCATGTATTATTCATTTAAAAGAATGAAACTTTTACTGACGGATCACTTGATAATTAAATATCTGCTTTCATTTTCATTTTTCTTTTATATACCTTTATAAGCTACTATCACTAATATCATAATTCTTTAAAGCTTTGTTTAGAAAGAAAGAGATCGAGGAAAGAAATGTAAAGATTGTGTTAACATCAGTAAGACACTCATTCCTGTCTGCATACCAGGACATTTGGGATGTGTGGTGGTGAGACAGCTCAGCGGTGAGTGATAGACCCACAGAGGGTGTAAATGTGAGATTTGGTCCACGAGAGACAGCAAGACCCTCCGCGTAGGATCATCTCAGGACATGAAAAATCATCGGACGACCCTCATCAGCAGCGCAGGATTAATCACGAGCACAGGAGCTCATAATTTAAGACAGCAGCATCTGTAAAGTCCATCACGCTTCCTCTGTCCCCTCCGACCACCTTCCAGAACAAACACGTCCACCGGGAGATTTACACCACCAGAAAACAGAATCTGATAAATAAATCCATTTCCCTGGTGATTTGTTGACAGTTCGGTTCCTACACAGTCCCTGTTTTGCGGGACGAGGGGCCCCTAAAGGGTCAAGGTTGTCAGAAAGGTCACGCTGTCGGTTAAGCCTTCGTGTTTTGGCATCGGGGTCGCAAACTTTGACCTCTAGGCCATGAGAGCCCAAGCCTAGGCCGCCCAAGCAAGAGTTACACGAGGACAACCTTCTCCCGCTAATTGACATAATCTCCAAAACTCCAGTAGCTGCCCCCGTTTCTCAGCCGAGCAGCAGGTTAATCAATAGAGCCGAGACGGTGGAGGGTGAGAGAGGCCCGGTGGTCTCAAACCATTCAGTCCTTCCAAAAGCTCCTCTATATAGGGCTTGAAGAAACCTAATAAAGCCATTCTCTGGCATTGTTCACGGGGAATGGCCGAATGCCATGTCTGGCTCTTGCGACCCACTCCTTACGCCCGCGCACTCGAAGCGAGTTCCCATGAGGAAAGTGGAGGCACAAAGCCCATTTAGCTGAAGAAATACAGCTTTTTATCAGGGTGGTAGAATTGGGGTCATTAGGGTTGTGCCACCCCCAATGCTAACCTTTACCTCCCTCAGTGCTGCATGTGAGCCCACCCTCCGTCCTCATTCATATGCGTAAGAGCCTGTGAAAAGATGCTGGGAAGCTCAGGAGCTGATGGCCTGCCAATCAATCTGTCAATCACAGATGTCAAACAGCATATGTGCGACGGGCTGGTGGATTACATCAATGAATGCCACTGTAAAGTGATGAGGGGAGATCCTAAAAAGCAGTTTTTGTGTTGTAATCTGTGGTCAATTTCATCCTTAGCATGTGACTTTAATGTGATAAATACAGCAGTGGCCAAAAGTGATGGCCGGGGGGGCAATATTTGCTTTTAATTCTCCCTCAGGTTTGATTAAACCATCAGATTATGAGGTGTATGGTACAAAATAGATACAACTAAACTTTTATGGCAAAACTATTTGACAAAAAGCAAACAGCTTGTCATGAAATATGGGGGTTTATTTAAATAATGCATGAAAAGACAAAAAGCTATAAAGTAAATAAAGCAAACATTGACTACAACTTTATCAGTTGTTAAAAAATGTTCATTCTTCATGTAGTAATAGTAAACTATGCACATGTGATAATTTTTTTGCCAAACCTCTTTAAAGTCTTAAAGCCGAGCTTCTGTTTATACTTCAAGTACAAATACAGTTAAATAAAAAAGTCAATTGTGTAAAGTTGGAAATAACTTTTCACTAGGACTGTATATATAATATATGTTGAGATATAACTGAAAATGGACTAGGTTTCTTTTTTAAGTAAAAATAAGATAATCCTCCCCCTGACATATTGTTATTTTGACAAAAATGAATTTCTCCTCTGAAGTTTCTAAAGAGATCTTATTACTGTTTAAAAATACAAGTCGACATTTAAGAGTTCATCAAAAACTTCTAAGATCTATTCATGTGGGCTACACTATTTCCAATACTGTCAAAATCAAAACTGACAGTTTCATTATTCCAAATGTAAAATAATATTTGAACATTGAAAATCATTTCTTGTATGCCAATAATTGTTTTATCTACTTTAATTAAAGGATTTCCCAAAGATATGAGCACCTGATTCAGTGTGGATCTGTCTGCCTACCTCAATGAGAAACATGCTCATCTTGCCCATGAAACACAGCTCAATGCCTGCATTCAGTATACAGAACAGCTATGATGCTGTCACACCACACTTCACATACTGTAAGCGTTCCCCTGCATGGTCTCCATCTGTAGCACTGAGCTCAGCTGCCCACACCTACTGAAAACAGGTCAACAAACATGAAGAGAGAGATTGAAAGAATGCATTTAAAGAGACAAAGTATAGGCCTGTGTGGAATACAGGTGGACTATAATTTAAGCATATTCTAAAGGACATTTTCAGGAGAGGAAAATAACTTATATTTGTCAAATATATACTTTGTAATGCTCTGTAAGAATAAAAGCATTTGCCAAATGGGTAAATGTAACTATATAATTATTTTGCATAATCCAAACTGTCTATTGAGACATTTATAATAAAAGCAATCTTTTTGCAAGTATAGACGGTTCCAAAGCAACAACATAGACAACCTTTACTGCACATGCACGCATTTGTGGCCCAAACTTAACTTTGGGTACACATCCACAAAGAATAGAGTCCCTGCAGATTATTTGTGATAACAAGCGAAAGAAATAACAAGTAAATGACATTATGAAGTTAAATGCCTAGTCAGTATTATTTTGCATTATTGGCCCATTCAACAAATTGTTTATTTAATAAAATGAATATGCAATACAATTCAACAAATTGCTTATTTAATAAAAAAAATTATATATACAATGAAATATTAAAACAAAAAGTAATATTAATATAAATATAATATAACTAGTTCTATTATTAGCCACTTGCCAGACCGATAAACAAACACAGACAGTTAACTTCGGGCCAGGCACATATGCATCTGATGAAACATCTAAGTATATTAATAGTACAGTTTATATAATTTATGTACAATAAAATTACAGTACTTGTTTTTATTTTGCAGTTCTTTTATTGCCTTTTAACTGCATAAAAAAAATCACAAAATGCATACTATAGTACAACATTTCTGTTTGTTTGTAATATATAATATACCAAATATACTCATAGATTAAACATTAAAAATAATACCTATATAATTGTACAATTAAATTTGGGAATTTGGCAGTTTTTTTTTAATCCAAATTCAAGCTATATGTTTTTTTAAGTTACCAGAAAACAAAAGCATACAAGCTGCATTGAAACCATGGCTTTGCATTACTAAGTATTAAACCCATGCTACTGTCTGAGTGAAAACCTGCAGGACATACATTGCCAAATCTGTGCCAATATATTGAAATAAAGTGGAATTGATGTATCTGTGCTGAATCCACCTGGAGGCATTTCGGCCCAAATCCTCTGGCAACCAGCTGGTGAGAGAGACAGAAAACGTTAGCATTGCAGTCTTTCATTAAACACTCAGTCACTGCCACAAAATGACCCTCTCACTTTTTAATTTACATCACTGTCTCATCCAGACACATTCATCTATTCAGGGGTGTCACTTCAAGGTTATCACCAGTCTATCCAAAGCTAGAAATAACCACAATGCTTCCATTGCACCAGAAATGGACATTTCCGAGGTGCGTGTGAGCTACCTCAGTGTGTTGTCATTGCTGTCTATGTTGTCATTGTGTTTTCCATCCTGCTGTCTGTTTTGTATTGTTCTGTCTGCTGTCCTTGAACAGTGGTTCCGCTGTTGAAATTAGATACAGATTTTATAATGGTGACCAACACAATACACCTTTGTTTGTATAACAAATGTAAACAAAACGTCTCTAAAATTAAACATTGAAATTGTTATATTTATCGGTAAGCACAAAACGTATGTAAACAAAAATGTCCTTAAAACAAACATAAATTATTATTGTGCATAAGTCAATAATTCATGGCACAAAACACATTGTGTGCATTTTTTGGTCGTCTAGTTTTTGAACTTGTATTTAAAGTCTGGGTTGTATTTTCTTATATAATTTTGTTTAGTTTTATACATGGTGCTTGAGGATGGGGGCATGTCACGCAACTAGTCCATTTTGGCACATGTCTAATCTGACAAACTTTTACCGAGTAACAGATGAACTTGATTGGATGCACAACCTCTGACATCAGCAAGACAGATAAGTTTTCATTTTCTACGTTGTGTTTTATTTCTGTAGTCTGTGACCCTAGAACAGACCGGTGACCCATCATGGGGTCATGACCGACCAGTTGAGAACCACAGTTTTAGAACCAGTATTTGGGAACCACTTGGCTCATGCAATTGTGGCCACATTCAAATTCAGTGGCATTACAGTGGTAAAAAAAGGACATGGCATTGAAAGAAAGGGGAAAAAGGCAGAAATATTAAGCTCTTGTGTTTGTAAAACAGAGCCAAGTCACAGATTGAAATGATTTATAATCGACTATGTTTTTTCTTTTTTCCTACTCAACTTTCAGAGGTTTGGAAACTCAGTATCCCAGTCTTTCTCTCTGACAACATACTCTCAAAATCAGTTTGTCTTTTTCTCTATACATCTATGTAAATTGTAAATTTGAGATCTCTGTTTATATCGTACGTGCCGTGATCTCATTCCAAGGGTTTGTGCACTTCAAAGGAATTGGAGGGGCTTATCGCAGCTCCAGTGTGCCCCTGTGTTTATGATGCAGGCAAGAAATCATGCGACACATTTTAAGTGCCAAAAGAGCTGTTCGCTGCATCCACCCGAGCCAGAAGTTCTGAGGTTCTGCCGATATCCCTGGCAAACAAGCACTGTGATATATCTCACCCCTCGCGTCCTCTGCACTCGAATTAATGAGCAGCTGCCACAAAACAAGCCACAGGGCCTTTCTTTCTCAAAGGAGGAGAGATTTTTGACTCATGTACAATAGTTGAGAGAATGGGCTGGTGCTGGTGAGGATTGGGGATGCATGCTGCCCTGTATTAAAAATAATCTGTGCAGATGCTTTACGTTCATTCTGAGTTCATTACAAGTTAAAGATGTCTCACAGCTGTCTTTAAATGGGGACTTTTGTCTAATAAAAATTATTATTATTTTTTTTTTACATTACATTTGACAGACGCTTTTATCCAAAGCGACTTACATTACATTGTACTATACATTTGTACATTTTGTATAATAAGCAAGTGGGGGTTAGGTGTCTTGCTCAAGGGCACCTCAGCCATTACCCGCCAGGACTGAGAATCAAACCAGCAACCTTTTGATCATGAGTCCAACTCTCTAACCACTGGACCACGACTGCGGTCTAGGTAATAGCTTTTAAGATACCTGTCCATCCACCTATCTACCCATAAATGCTAGAGCATCTTTTCTGTTATTTTGACCTGTTTCTCCAGGTTTTTTTTGCAAGTAAATGCAAATAGAAACAATATTTTTATTTGAAATTTGGCAGAATTATTGTTAGTAATTCTAAACACATACATATAAATAGCAAATTCAGAAAACCTAAAAATGGTCTTTTATTTTTTAAACTCATTAAAACTATGGACCACAAATGTAATATGGGAAAATGTTTAAACTACTAAAAAATTCTAATAAATAAAAACTTACTTTTGAATACAATATTGAAGTTTTTTTTCAGCTACATGGATTTGTTCTTATTACTATAAATGTATATAAAACATAGTGGTGATGAGTGTCCTGTACCATGGTCTAAAAAACACTCTGTTTGAGCAGCATTACATCATCAGAATGTGATATCATACTGCAAACATTTAGCATTGGAATAAAAACAATGTTCTGAACGCACTGTGTCATTTACACTGACACAGTAATGGGCTGTCACTTCCAGCCGTAACAGACATTACGCTTATATAAACATATGCTTACACTTATTAATAATTAAAATAATCACAATGTGTAATTCACATTAATATGGCCCATGGTTGCGTCACACAACAAAATAGGAAAATGTAACGAAGAGCAATTCATTACAGTGGATGCTGTAAAAGGACACGATTCAGAGGAAAACAAACAACATATAGCGATTTCAGTGTCAAGACCAAGTCAGAAACACAAACTGAATATTTTAGCCGTTCAATATGCTTAATGTGTCTTTCACGTTGCTGTGGAGGTGGTAACAAATGTCAGTGCTCCAGGAAACAATAGAGTTATCTGTCTTTAAACCGGATATGTTAGGATTTAGCTAGCAGGCTGTAAAAATGTCAACTTTAACTAACTTGCTCAGCGAGATTCTCTTTGAACTGTTGTTCTGCCATGAGAGTAGTTGACCAGAGGAAACCGCCTGAAGACAAGTGCAATTGATGCTAGGTTGTCATTTCAAAGACTTAAAGGAATAGTTCACCCCAAAATAAAAATTCTGTCATCATTTATTTACTCATGTCATTTAATACTTGTATATGACTCTTGAAAAGTGTCTCTAGAAAAGTCAATGAAGGTCAATGTTGTTTGGTCACCAACATTCTTCAAAATATCTTCATTTGTGTTCTGCAGAAGAAAGAAACTAACATAGGTTTGGAATGGCATGAAAGTGAGTAAATTACGAAAGAATTTTCACTTTTTAGGAGAACTGTATCCCTTTAACTTTTCCTTTCCTTTATTTTCACATCTCTTGTGCGTGAACTTCATTCTCAAATCATACTCAAACCAACAGATTTAACAAGAAAACTACAATATGTTAACCGTATCTAAGATTGCCCTAAAAAAACATAGATCTGAACTGCTTTTCATGTTCTCACTGGTCTAAGAACACAACGTTCTGTAAAACCTGCTATCAAAAATTCTCTGTGTTGGAACCAGAGGCGATTCATCTTAATTTAACTCCGTTTGTAGCTCTGCTGTGGAGATAGCACTGCCTCTGTTCACTAGATCTTAAATCACCAGCTGTTTGCTTTGTCTCCGGCACTCAACACCTTCATATAAAGTGAGAGCTATGTTCCGCTGGCAGCCTGGAGCCGGCGAGCTGATGGCCTTTTTATTTCCTCAGTTCATCAGTCCCCGAGCGAAACTCGTGTACAAAAACGTCACACGTGAATAAACTCGACGCATACAGAGGACGTCAAAACAACTTTTGTGTTTTCTGTGGAACACAAAAGAAGATCATTGAGAAATCAACTGATTGTTAAACATCATTTAAAAGTTTATTTCTGAATCACAGCCATCGCTTCCAGGAAACGTGTTGCAGGAACATGACAAACACGATGAATTCCATCACTATGACCACATTCCCACATCCTGGGCGCATATGGACATATGAGACCTGAGTCAAAGCTCAGGGGTGAGTGGAGACACGTCCAGATGTGGAGACAGTTTGTCCAGGGAGGGTGTGACGGCCCAGTGTGTTATCTATGGTCAGGGTTGGCTCTCCGTCTTGGAATGTTTGGAAATGTGTGCACCTCAAGGGAATATTTTAAGTTAATTTGTTAAGACGGTTTGGGGGGAGCACTTCCAGTTCATAATCAAAAGCACTTAAAACGTGCAATACGTAAATAACTAGACAGCATATCTCAATGACAACATGCTCAAGAATGTAACCACAAATAATCATTTAAAGGAATAATGATTTGAATTTCCTCATCTTCGTGTCATTTGCAATCTGTATGTGGTTAGCACAAAGCAAAAAAGGTCACTAAACTTGAATTAACTTGGGTGCAATTACGATGCCCTAAAATTGTACCTCCTTAAACAGCTCACTTGGTGCCGCAGACATCCTCCATCCGTTCTTGCCAAGAAGTTCAACGTTTGGAAGTTACATGACAAAGTTATGTGTTCAAGGCTAAAGGTTTGTGTCTCTGACAACCATCCCTAGATTCATTTCCCCCAAAATTCCAGTGCATTCCTCGACACTTCCACTATCACCATTAAATCACGCATCCTTCACCTCGGTGACCCTTCTTCGGTCTCCATAAATCAGACGGCTAATGAGATCTGACCCGCTGATGACTGGCACAGCAGCAACTGAAAAATGCTCCCTTTTGTCTCACCTGGTCTCACCTCACGGCTATAAATCTTCTGGTCTGTGTCTCTGCAGCCTATCTCTCTGAATGACAGGCTCCACGGAGACTCCATCTGCAGGAGGGGGATATGGGATGAGAAAGAGACGGAGATTAAAGGGTCCACGTGTAACTGTCTGGCTGACAGGCGATACATTAACGTTCATCACGAGAGGTATTCTGGAGAGATATGTGGATGAGAGAGAGAAATGAGGTGTGCTTGTTATGTTGGACAACAAAATGATTTCCAAAAAGATTGAAACTTACACCAGCACCAGAAACAGGGTTGGACCCAAATGACCTTTATGTCTGACTCCTGCACGGATACAAGTTTACAGTCCGTATATGGTGTAGAAATAAAATATTTTTAAACATGCCGTGCCATATAGATTTGTTATAGGCAACTATACTGTTTAAAAACAAATAATAATAATAATAAACATACTGTAGGCATTTATACATTTCAAAAGGAATAAACAAATACTTTTATTGTATCATTACTCTCATGCTGTTTTAATCGAAAAATTAACCCCTAACCCTTTTATCGAGAAAAACTTGCAATAATACCATATTTTTTTAAATGTAGTTTTAATATCATATATTGTGTTTATTTTATGTATTCATAACTAAATACATTTATGATTTATGTTCATGTAAAGTTGTTTCGCAACAATGAAAATTGTAAAAAAAGCACTATATAAATAAAATCTATAAAATAAATTAAATATAAATGTGCTAAATATTAACATGTGGATTATATTTAAAAAGTTAAAAAGTAAATTGAGTGTCTTGTTTGAACTTTGTTAGAAGTTAAAGCCGCCGTGAATGTTTTTTTATTTAAAAGTTGTATTTACTACATAATAATATGCTAAAGTAAATTATTTCAAATAAATGTTTAATGTCCAATAATTTACTCATGTGGCAAATAGCCGTATAGTAAGTGGAACAGTGTACATCCAGCTGGTTGTTATGGCAAAATAAACCACGTCAGGGTGATAAGAGTATCACTGTATCACTTACATACATACATTATATAATATAATATAAATTATAGTATAGTATATACATTATATATAAATTATAGTGAATAAATTGTTTGTACAATATATGTATATTACATTTGCATTTAAAAATTAAAACAAACTAAAAAAGTTACAGAACAGATTACATACACATACTCATCACATATTTGTTCATGTGAATAACACTGACACTTTTCGATCTGTCTCGTGTGTGTGTGTGTGTGTGTGTGTGTGCGTGCGTGCGTGTGTGTGCGCGTGCTGAGCCAGACCTCCATCAGTGTATGGCCCTCTTGTGCCTGTTGACTGCTGGCTGGACTGAAGGTGTAGTTGACAGTGATTTAATCGTGTCGTCTAGTTCATCTCCAAGTAAAAGCTCAACAGATCTGTTGATGGAGAGGCACACGTAAACAAATCCTAGTCTTCCTGTGAGGACTGACTACACCACCAAAAATATGTGTACAAGCCAGCATGCTTTCATCCTCTCACACTCACATACACAGAACAGTTTCAGTTCATTTCGATTTCACATCGGAGGGGCTAAAAATATGTTTTCAGAAACGTTTCAGCCAAACTAAATAGGAAAACATAAACATGAAAACAAGTGTTGTAAAAGGCAGCCCAGATGCCTGGAGACTTCCTGCTGATGCTGAAATTCTGCCGGTGCCAAACTGATCTCAAAAACGTTTAAAGGTGAAACGGAATGCAAAAAATAATGAACTGGTTTCAAACTGGTTTCCCAAATACTGTTTCATAATCTATACTACAGCAAATAGTATGAAACTATGCAATTCCGAATAGAGTTGAAGTTGCTATGTTGTGATGCTCAAACAAACAGAGTAATGTTTTGATACTGCCACAGTGTTTACAGTTGGTTACAGTGTTTACAATCTACAAATGGCTTTCCTATAGTTGTCTCTGTGTGTTTAGTTGGAAAAGGCGAAAATATTTTTCATATGGAAAAATAAAACGCATCACCACATCATTTTGTATGTCATAGTTTCTCTTACAAGATACTTGCATGCAGTTGACTGTGATCTATGTTGCAGCCACAATTGCATTTTAAACAGACTGTAATGTTTATAACATTGGTAGACTGCCTTTTTTCTCTCAGCATGTTTTAGAAATGTTCCAGGTTTGGTTTTGTAGTACAGTTCTTTCAAGACACTAATTTCACTGATGATTTTTGTTGTACTCAAAGGTTTGTTATCCCTGGCTGACTCTTTACTGTCTTTGGTCGCTATGATTCTGTTGTCTGTCATCAGAAAATGAAGCATCAAGCTGTTTCCCTACAGTAGTGTATACTTTCAATACACGACTAACCCTCATGAACCGCACATATGTAATAATGTCCCAGCGGTTAAGCCAGTTGTTTGAAATCTGCCGTTTCACAGCCTTTACATTTTTCTGTGGATTAAAGGGGCTAAAAAAGTCAAATGTGATTAAGAGGCCCATCTGCATTTCCTAATGTAATTCAAGCTTTGCAAAGAGGACGTTTTTGAACAATGGAGAGCTTGAAAAAATATACCGCTTGAAAAAATAAACCACTGTTTCCCACAAGGAAGACAACTAATATCACCTGGAGAAAAGTTATCTGGTAGCATTTTCATTTATCTCAGTGGCAGTTACTGGACTAGTGGAGGATCCACAGGAAGGACATGATTGTGACTAATCACACTAAAGCCGCATACAATGATGTCATTGCAACACTGAGGATAGAGCGACTCGCCTGAGTTATGATGTCACTGGTGGCAAACAGGGAAGAATAGACTGTTTCATCCGACGCACGTGCCTGGCCGGAAGTTAACTTCCGGTCTGTGTTTGTTGATCGGTCTGGCTAGTGGCTAATAATAGAACTGGGACTTCAAGGAGCTTAAATATGAATAATTAATTTAAAATTAAATAATATTAATATTTTCTAAAGCTTTATCCTCCAACTTTTTACATTTAACTAACTAAAGCATATTAATATGTCAAATATGTCTTTTAAAATGTTTGGGCACTGCGTCCACATGCGTGAAGAAACTTTACTGACCACTTACAGTACAGTATGTCTGCAAGAGAAATTCAGCTTTGTCATGTGCAGTTTTTCTTTCATCTTCTCTTTATCTTTTTAGTTGCATACATGCCAAAGAAACACAATTATCTTAACAAATATTTACATTCTCTCTGTCTCTGTTTTTTCAACTTTCCATGACTAAAGTCTTATGAGAGTTCAGGTCTTGTTGGATGGTCGATGGAAGTGAGGAATAGGTTTAGAGAACAAGATAAAATCAAGAAAAAAATCACTAAGGAGTATCCCTCACACAAAGAAAATATATTTTTAGATATATCAACTGCCTATATATTAAAACATTAAATATATATATATATATATATATATATATATTTAAAATATTTAAATAATTCATGGTTAATATACTAGAATATTATGAAAGATTGAATTTCCGCTTTTCATATAATAAAAAATATAAGTACTTTGTTCCAATGTGTTATTTAAAATAGTTTTTTACAGTATATTCCAATATTTTTTTGTTTCATAAGAATACACAACCAGTCTCCAAACACACACACACCCCAGAAGTGGAGGGGGTTTAGTGGACGTATCAATGACAAACATTTCCGAGCGTTTGTTAATTGTTTTACAGCTCTAGTTAAAGGTGAGGCATCCATTCTTTATCGAGAGGCTGTTGAGTAATGACCAGGCCCTGTGAAAGCCAACATACAAAATCTTGTGAAGTCCAGGAGTGAAGGGGCCTCGGGGAGAGCCGGGTCAGCATTAATAATTGACTTATTCACCTAAAAATGATGGCTTTATAAGCTTCCTGTCATGGGCCACAGCCTTTGAGCAAGATTTATCTCTCTCCCCCAATGTGGAAGATAACATATCTGTGAAATGACCCACTCCCATAACGATGTGTACACATCATTATGCATTGTGTCCTGTCTACAATGTACTTGGGTTAATAAGTAGTGGAAATTGATCAGAAAATTGTTTGGGTGAAATTAGATGTTATATATATTATGTTTTAACATACTCACTTTTTAATGTACAAATTGCAAACAAATGATACAACAGGTAATTAAAGCAATAACACACAAACAAGATTATGTTACAGCAATATATATGCATGATTTATGCACGCACACACTGTATTGTTGGAGTGTACAAATAAGCTAATTGATGTGGGTTGGGCTCATCTGTAAAGACAGGTGACGCTGGTTACTGAGAGCCTTTAAAAACAACCAGTTTGTGGTTTTCTGATGGAAGAAAGATGATGTGTAGAGGGTGTTTAAAAGTTTGTTAGGGAGTTTTGAAGAAATTACTATTGAAAGAACATATGTTCAGATTATGATTTGTTTTTAAAAAACGTTTTTTGTCATCCCTGTTGAAAAAAACAATAGAAACCATTTAAGAGGTTGTGATGTTTTAAAGGGAATTGTATTGGTTTTATTGAAAACTATAATGGTGTCTACTGGTTGTGATGGATTATATGTGTTGGATGTTAATTCTTATTGGAATAATGCCCAAAACACTACAAAATGGATTTTGTAATGGTTTTAATGGAAAAAGCTAATGGTTCATAATGGTATATTAATGGAAACCATTAGAAATTCTGTGATGGTTTCTATGGGTTTTTTTTAGCAGGGAAGGACCCCAGTGAACAAAAACATGGTATTATTTTGACTATATGAAAAGCAAATTTCTGCAATGATAGGACTTGAGCAGATGCACTGAGGAGAGTGTGATAACTACACTAATCTCTCTGCAAAGCCATATGTGTTATGCATTACTTAGGCTTTCAAGAGGGAAACGGATACAATTCTTAGTGCACTTTGTGTGCGTGTGTGTTTCAAGCAAAGAGCTTGGAGTCATGGACATGTAAATGTGGGCAATCACATCTTTAAATTATTCATCTGTCAGACGTTAAGTTGCAGAAGTAAAGAACAAGTAGAGTTACAGCTTAGAAATCTCCTTTTCAGACTGGTTAAGAAGTTCTGAAAGTTATGGTTTTTACTATATATATATATATATATATATATATATATATATATATATATATATTCATTCAATCTCTTTTTGAAAAGATCAAGGAATAGTAGATTTCTCATGAAACTTTCATGTGGTTTTCAAAGGAGCAAGAATGCCGAGGCCTTGTGCAAGAGAAACAGGAATTTTAATCCTCTTTGTGCCTCTCTCAACTATGATTAATCTCCTCAATATTTGGAACGATGAGAAATGATTGGTCTGAAAGGACCTGTACAAGGGGAGAAAAATTGACTGAGCTGTGGGTGAAAACCATACTTTAAAAAAAAAAACAGGAGCTTTGAATGATGGGCTCACAAAGATGGAAGTAAGGAAGTAATGGAACTTCTCAACATTGTTTGCTAATTCTTCTCTCACACTGAACTTACTGTATTCATTCGGGCTGGAAATGTTCAGTCTTTTCATTGCAATGGTAAAATGAGTGTCAAATCAATTGAAACGAAATAACCCCCATTCCTGTAAGTGTTGCTGGCCTTCTGTAGAAATACTGGCAAGTTATGGTTGTCTAGTTTGTGAAATTAAAGAACAAAGGCTGTTAGTGAGACCTTGCCAAAGTCTTAGGAGTAAGTCTGCGTTTCCCGCTCGCACAAGGTTATTGGATGGACACCTGCGCATGGAGCTGCTGCCGAGATCGAGCGCTAAAGTCAAAGACACTTAACCATCTGTAACTGCTGTTCGAAGGCTGTTGTGGACTGTTTTTAGCCTCTGCGTTTCCTGGAATGTATTGGCGTGTTTATTCATTTATACTTTGTCATTGGGAACATAGCATCTCTAAGTAATCTGGGATAATTTATTTGAATATGTATTACTCATTGCACTTACAGCCAAAAACAAGATTGCTACATCAGCAGAGCATTTGCTGACACTTTTACACGCTCAACTTCCATCTAAATATACACGGCAAGATTCCTGTTATGAATAGATTTCATCAAACAGAGCAGATCACAGATCACAAACATTCTGACACGGTACAGCATCCGTAAGGCTGGTCGCTGGATACCTCCTGCTATCTGTCGTGGTGAGATTACAGTAACATGAAGGAGGTGGATAACAGCTCACCTCAGGGGCTGGAGAGATATTACAGGCTCCCAAACAATGTGTTGATTGACCGCTTCCAGTTCTGAGGGTGTAAATACTTCTTGCAATCCACAATGGTGACGGGGAAAACCAGAGGACTGGAGATCAGTGGAAGTGTCACATGATGCTAAACAAACAGAGATGAAGACGATAAATTCACTAAACAACTGCACTACTACAGCACGTAGTATTTTAGGGCTTAACTCTGGCCATCTGATTCACTATGCACAATACGACACACATTTCAAGCAATTGTATTGAATGATAAAGTGTGCAAATAAATGACTGCCAGTGGGCATAATTCGTTCTTAGGTCAATTTCCCTTATTTATAGCTGCAGATGAAATGACAGCCAATTGACCTTTTACCCCGAGTGTGAATTTCTACTAGCCACAGTGAGTGTGTATAGCTTGACTGAACTTATTTTTTAGATCCTCCCCTACTTGTTAAACAATACACATTTAAAGTACAAATAAACAAGCAGTACACTCTTAAATGCTAGGTTATTTTAACCCATGGTTGGGTAAAATATGGACAAAATCCTGTGTTGTCTGATATTCACAAAATCAGACTCAAGAAAATTATACACAAATGTAAATTCCATAAATCATTACTAATAGGTTAAACTTTGTTAATAAAGAAAATTCATGTATTTACTCTCTGTTATGTACTTGTAAACATTTACTCAGTAACTTATTACTTATTATTAGAGGAGAACTGGCACTCCCAGCTGAGACTGGGTTCTCCCAAAGTTTTTTTTCTCCATTTATTTATCATTGGAGCCACCGTTGCCATGTTGGCTTGCTCACCAGGACACTGCTGATATTAGATTAAAGGACCAGTCATTGAAATTTAGTGGCATCTATTGGTTAGGTTGCAAACTGCAACCAATGGCTCACTCCACCACTCACCCTCCCTTTCGAAGCACTACAGTGGCTGACACAGGACAAAGATGTGATCGTGTTTTCACTTCTTTGCCCAAGGAAATAATGTATTTATGAAATGCGCTCTGTAGAGCAGTTTGTCCTTTAAGGGATACTGTAGAAACAACATGGCGAATTCCATGTAAGGGGACCCGCGGTGTATGTGGATAGAAATACTGTATCTCATTCTTAGGTAATAAAAACATAACGCCTCTTTATACACCTCTGAAGACATAGTTATGTATATTATGTTGCATTTCTGTCAATAGATCCTCCAAAAATAACACATTGGACCTTTAACTTCTGCAGATTCCATTAACATTGCTTTTATTAGGATGGTGCTCTCTGTTTGTACTCTTCACAATAATTTTCCTCTTGTGTGTTTCCTTTTCCTGTAAAGCTGCTTTGAAACACAACATTGTAAAAAGCACTATATCAATAAACTTGACAAACCCAACCATTGGTTTAAAGGAATCACATGTCTGTCCATATTTGACATTACCGTGGGTTAAAACAAGCCAGCATTTTTAGAGATATATAAGAATATTTGATGTTTGAGATGGTCAGAAGAGAATTCTATTTATGTAAAATTCTAAATGTAAAGAGATAACATGAAACGATATGAAACCTAAGAGAAGACAAACAGGGTTTTGATTTAGTTCTTAATTTAGTTGTTTATAGCTTTAGAATATTACATTAGGACTCTTAAAGTGGCTCCATGCTGGTTCAGATCCTGAGAAGAATCACTGGAGCATTCTTGGGGAGTTTTGTAATCCATTTTTTGTCTAATACAACTTTGCCACATTTCAGTGGACAGCCATACTCACACGACCTATTTATAAACCGGAGAGACCAGGTGGCCCTTATGCTGGAACGGGTAAGGACAGTTCAGTCACTGCATGCGTGTGTAATGTGAGTTTGGCCCTTAAAACATGTCAACTTTTTTGGGGGGTGGTTTGTGTGAGAGTTTGGGTTCAGGGGTTAAAGTGTGGTATAGGAAATATTAGCTTTCTACAAACCAGTGGAAGTCTGAGATGTCCTCATAAATATAATGACACAAACCTGTCTATATGCACAGTGTATCAGAACAGAATGTGCTGTGGAGACGGGGCAGCGTGCCGCATTTTCTGGAAAAATGTGTCCTAATGGTTTACATTCTGCTTGGCCACTGAACATTCTTCTACTGCTTTGGAGAAAATAAAAATAGGAGCAAATGGGTGGATATTTGGCATACAGTATGAAAGTATAAAGTGCTAAAGGTGTTAATTTGGTATTGGAAGAACTGAATGAGAAATGAAATAGTTCATATTACATTCTCAGACTTCTGATTGCAGACTTTAATATCTTAGTGTATTGTAAAACACTGTAAAAGAGATGCATGTGAAATTTACTAGGGTCTTTTTCTCAGAAAATGATATGACTCGTTTATCTGATTGTTCGTTTCCATGGTAACATCATCTCAAATGAACAAAACCAGCAATCACTACAGCTGCTGTCCACCCCTCCTCTCCTCCTGCTTGGAAAGTCTTTACTGTATCTCCCAGCACACCCAGTGCTTTGACAGGAGACCAGTGAAGTCCAACACAAGCCCCAGCAGGCCAGATGGTAATGCAGAGCACACTGTGACACTCGGAACAAACCCACTGGCAGAGGAATGACAGCTTTGCGCTTCAACGCCACAAGTCATTTCACATCACGTTTAAAAATGATGTAATAGCCTGAACTTGAATGCCTTTATCTTAAAAATCTCTTTAAAACTGTGACATCATCAGTCTGGCAACACCCTGCTTCATAAACCTGTACATGTAGTTTTATACAAGAGGCTTCGTGCATCTTTTTGACAACCAATTGCTCAAACATAACTGTATATAAGACAATAAGCTCTTGTTTTATTTATTTTTTTTAAATGTCATAGAGTTCATAGATTTTAATATGCTGTGCAATATTCTTATGGGTCTTATGGGTAGGGAATTCGTTTTTTGTGGGGGCACTTTTATGGTTATCACACTACTTGGTTAATAAAGAATGTGCTGTCATTGGTGTGTTGGTATTTCACTTTGAACAAATAGAGTTGCAACAATTCATTGAACAATCTTTCATTTAAGTAGAAGGTGGACTGTCTCACATGATGCACAAAGTGTAAAAATAACAAAACCCTTGCTTCAGAGGAGATTAAAACAAACCAGTTTTCACCAAAGCTGCCCAGGTGAAGAGAAAGAAAATGGACTTAAAAGCAATGCACTTCATCAGAGCCTGTGACCAGTTCGGGTCCTGGCTCGTGGTCCTTTCCTGTTCCTGCTATCCTCTCTCCTCCCCATTGTTTCTAGTCTGTATGTAAAAAATCTAATGCACCTCTATCAGAAATTATAAGAATTCATCTGTAACAGAGCCTTAGAAATAAAAGTGACACATTCTAAAACGGTCCAGTAGCTCAACTAAATTTATTATAGCTGTAGTAAGTCATGGGGACTTAAAGGGAAGCGTTTCCTGAACGGGCCCTTAAGTCACAAAATCTATTCGGATTCACTGAACACAGATCCTGCTGCTGTTTTCTTCATCTGGCTGCAGGTCTAACTCTTATTCTCTGGAGATTTCTGACTTCTGGTTGTGCACAGATGGCATGCTGCAGTCAGCCCTAGAGACACACACACACACACACACACACACACACACACACGCAGCCCCAGTGTGAGGGAAGCTGGCCAGGACAGGCTGTGTGTTTAACCACAGGTGCTTTTTGCCTCATGTGCTCAAGACTAGAACAGGAAAGCAGGCACATTGTAAATACAGTTGTCATACACTGGGGGCGTGGCTTAGCATTGAAAACAAATCCTGGATACCTTAGATATACATTAATATCTGATGAAAATGAAGAGAGATATTTAATACATGTAGCTTTTCTGAGAAAGAAAAACACAATTGGAAATAAGTTTTTGCCATCAGTTTAATAAAGTCCAGATTATTAGACATTTTTAATAGCAAAATGAATGGGAAACCTTGCCAACTAGGATTATTCCCCCATTGGTAGGTGGGGTTTGCTAACTTTATCCATTCCTGTATCTGAAATATTCTTTCATACCTCAATTAGATCATCACTTTCCTAAATTCCTCTTTGTATGTAGTTCACAGACTGTTTTCTTTCATGTCAAGGAATAACCGAGTCATGGAAATATAGGAACGCATTTAATACGCTCTTTCGACTGTAAAGCCCCAAAGAGAGCGCTAAAAAACTCTGACATTTTTCCTTTCATCCACTTTATTGAATGCCATTAATCATTAGCTTACATATGACCCCCAAAGAGCCAATTCAAACATCGAATCCAGAGCAAGATTTACTGCAGGGTCATTAGAAAGACGTGCAACACCAGGAAATATTTCTCACTGAATCAAGTGATAAAAAAATGTGCTTGGAAAAGATGGATTTGGAGAGTGAATTTGTCAGGGGTCTCTCATCGAACGTTCTTGAACTTGCGTGGAGTCCGAGCTCTTTATCTTGTCTAAATCCACCCTCTAAATCTATGGGCAATGCAGAGCCTGTCAACATACTGTTACTGTTTGCTTTATTGAATTGTTATGCAAATATCAAAGATATATTTTCTTAAAAATAAATAATAACATTTTTTTCTTTTTTATAATCTTAGATGTACAAGTATAATAATATACCTCCACTCAAATATGGACAAACCCAAATTTGGGTCAAATATGTCAATTTTGTAGGTTAATCCAACCCAACGCTTGGGTTTGTCCATATTTTACACACTCTTAAACACTTTTAAAAAAATGCTAGGTTATTTGTTGGATCCCAGTGTTGGGTAAAAGGAATAAACTCAACAGTTAGGTTATAAATGAACCCATGCTGGGTTGTTTCAACCTATTGTGGGTCAAACATATGGGTTCATTTAACCCAACTGTTGGGTTTGTCCATTTTTGACCCAATTTTTTAGAGTGTACCTTGAACTAACAGAATTTTTTTTATTTTTAATATAAAATAAAATGATCTGAGGTCAGCTTTCCCCTTCTCTCCAGCACTTGAATTGTTTTCTTCTGCGTGGGACTCTCACATGTTTGCTGACTGAGCTTTCAAAGTTCCAACATGGTCATTGTGTACCACAACTGGGCAGCTTGAATAGTGGAGTATGTTAATGTTGCTTTGTGTGGTGGTCTAAACAACTAAACAATAGTACAAAGCAAACTAAACCCGATCCAGAGGTGGTAAACTGTGTGAATCATGTTAATGCAGAACAGACAGTAGTTTGTTTGGTAAACAGAGAGCAGACCATATTGCATTACAAAGATGATGGCAAAACAAATTCAACCTCCTTATGAATCCTCAAAGATGTGAACCGGGCTATTCTGTATGCAACAAAACCATTCTGTACTGTAATGGCAGCAATACTGCAGCGCTTTTAAATTGCGGTCAGCAAACAACAGTTGTGTCATGCCAAAGTAGGAGAGATTTTACGATTTTACAATTTACTCAAGGCCTGGGTCACCTAAACGGGACCAAATGGACTCTTTTAAAATGGTGAGAGTCCAAAGTCAAGGCTTATCAAGGCCATTAACACTAGAATCTGTGCTTTATAATTGACCTGGGGCTCATTAGAAAAACTTAAAATCATGCTTTGCCTGCCTGCTGTGGCTCTGAGGGCCAAATCCTATTGCTTTTATGTGGCTTTAGAGGGCTATTGCCTCCGGCTAGGGCTCGCTGAACCCTGAGGCCAAGCACATAGATCACAGCATAAAGACAGCACTGAGACGTTTTGCCACCTTACTGGAATAATTCTTTGACTCATTCAATGTAATGATGGTCTTATTCTCAGAGCAGGACAGATGATGATTTAAACAGAGAAAGAAAAGCCTCTTGATGGTGGAATTGAGGGCCAGCACATTTGCTGCTATAACGCAAAATTCCTCATCGAAAGAAAGAGGCCCATTGTTGAGGCTTGAGCGCTTGCCATACACACACACTGCTGACAAGAAAGACAGGACAAACTGAAGATTACTAAAGGTGTCAGACTCTCAGAACTCAACAGGTGTAGGGACACACATTCATATACTGTAAATACATTCACACAAACACACTGGGTTGTACTCAATCTTTTGTTAGGAATATACTTCAAATGTATTTACAGTACAGTTCAAATAAATTTTTCAATTCAATTTCATTTATATAACGCTTTTCACAGTTTTGCATTGTTGCAAAGCAGCTACACATAAATGTGTGCAATAGTTACTATAGTAAAGAGAGAAAATTATAAAAGATAAAGAATACATGTTACAATTATTGCAGTTTTTTCAATAACATTTACATAATGCTTAAATTACATAATTTATATATTAGTAGTACTGGCTGTAAAAAAATTGTCTGAAGATTGTAATCCATTTATATGTAACAAGATGACAGAGTTTATGAAAAATACATCAAATTTAACAGTGAAATGAAATGACAGGTATAAAATGTATGCTATAAATGAATGTTAAAATAAATATGATGTTAAGTCACCTTAAAGAAACAAGTATACATGCAGTATAAAAACTACTACACTAATAGTTTACTCCATGTATACTTCATAAAGTGTGTACTTAAGTGAAGTAAAAATGTGATTACAAGTATTAAACTGGTAAAACCAACAGTATATAAGTTCACTTGTAAGATTTGCAGTAAAGAAGTACTTGAACTTTCTTTTAAAAAAGTATACTTTTATAAATTAAAAACCGGCCCAATGTAGTTCCAAATATGAGAACGTTGATATTAATATACTTGCTACATAAGGCATGCTTAAAAATATACTTGAACTTTTTTAACAACAATCAATTATACTTTGTTTGTGCATATTCCCTTATAAAAAAATTAACAAGTCTGAAGTGCAGTCACATGACAGACTGAATGACTGTATCCAAAATTTTCGAACTCTGATAAAACGTGAGCTGTGAAATAAAAAGACAAAAGAGAGGTGAACATTGCATGCTTTTTAGGGTCAAATATTGGTATATATTAGAAAGAGGACACGTGCACAGCCCCAAAACTGTCAATCATTTCGGTGTTAGGAAATCCCCTGTATACATGTAGATAACAGTCTCAGTAGGTAAAGTCTGATAGTTTTATCAAACAGAACTGAAGCATTCTGGTCAACCTTTTAGTCACAGAGTTGTTGACCCAACCATCAACCCCTAAAGATCACGTCAGAGAATTTGTTTCCCTAAACCGCTAATAGAAGTTTCAGCCAATCACAGAGGTGTTGAGGCCATAACAAACCATCTTTGCCAACATGTGTGAGCGACAATACGTTGAACGCTATAAAAAACTCTAATAAATGACGATGTCTCCCAACCACAAAATAACACTTTACGATTGCTAAAATAAACCTTTTGCAATTGGACGAAAAGCCAGGGATGACTAACTGCAAGCTTTAAGTGTGTGTATTTTATTAGTTTGTTGTTTTATAGTCTGGTTTCATAGAGAGTTCTCTTCTGGGTCATTAGGAATGTCTAAAATGCCCTCAAATTCCCTTCGGCACAGATTTTGAGCATCTCGGAATTTCTGAAATGGAAAAGACAGCAGTTGAATGATTTACTAGAGAACCATAAGTGAACAGTAAAAAATCCACTTACACTTCACCTTTAACTGTTCATGGGTCCATTCTGAGCTCAGTCGGTTTTTGTAGACATGTCAGGTAATAACTTCATCCTCACACAAAACATTGACCTGTCAATGATCTCATGAGAAAAAGACAAGACTTGAAACATCATTATTATACATTTAACCTTGAATCAATGTTTCTTGGTTGTAAATCCCTCTAAGAATACTATTTCTGGATGCAAATTCTGTTAATTTTGATACCATGTTGATACCTGCTGATTTTTAACATGTCTGGTGACAGAAACTTGTGGAACAACAGACTGAAGTTGAGTCTGAAAATGTATGTGTAGTTGACACATTTCACAGGTCATAAAACGTTTAAAAGCCCTTTAGCTCCCCCTAGTGAATCATTTTTACCACTTTAACAACACTACAAAACAGACAACATGGCAAACTGTGAATTCAAAGCAATATTTGTTACTTCCATAAGTGTACAGAAAGGGAATAAAAGTGGGTTTCGTATATTTTATCCTCATTAAAATTAGCTGCAGGGTGTATGTGGCCATTACTCAAAATGAAAGGAAATTTACAATGTTATGAAAGTGCCAACTTGGTGTAGATGTCAAAGTTCCAATTACATAAATGCGTTTTCTCCAAGAGATTTACATGTAAGATATCATATTGTTTCTCTAGCTGTAGGTAAACAAAAGCACAACACAATGATTTTCATTCACAGAAGAGTCAGAAGAACAACTTTATTTGATTTGGAGTAGTCACATTCTTTATTGGGCCGAGTTGTTATAATATATGCAAATTATATTTGTAGGCTGAAAATGTTTTATTTGTTAACATTTTTCATTCCGATTTTATAAACGTTTGTTTTGCAATAGTTTCATTGATTTTCTATTAAGATTTAATTACCCTATACGGTGTGACAACATGCCCTGCTACTGTGACGTGCCACTAAAAAGGTGTTAAATGAGCAAATTATTGTGCAGTAAGCAGAAATGAATTACAGGAAAGAGTTGCCATAGATATTAACTTTCAAAAATTAGAGATCAATGTCACTTCCGTCCAGCAGATGGCAGGAGACACCAGTGTGTGTCTAAGGAAACTAAAGCATCCTACATACTTCAGACTTCCCATCTGGATGGTTAAAAAAAGTTCATAATTGAACTTCAATAGCAATTATATGTTTTTAAATATATAGCACTTGTTGAGTGGTAAAACGCAGACCAACTGTTTTAAATAGTATATGACACAAAGGCCATAATGATGTCATAAGGCATGGTAATGCCTTAAAGATGTTTAATGGAAATGATAACCCCTGTAGGTCTAGCCAAGGTTCGTAAAAGAAAATGAACCTGTGTTTTTAACCTGATTATAAATTTACACTGTAGAACGCAGTCAGTGTTCTATTCGAATACCATAAACACTAAACACGCATTAAAAAAAGAAAAATAACTAAATGGATGTAACAAGAAATTGCTGCCACATCCACCTATACGTCATGTGCACCCCAGAAGTTACTGGAATCACAACACACGCACAAACATTGCTGTGAAAGTCCCGAAACTTCAAGAAACACAGCATGATTTGAGCTCTTGTTAATTTCTCTCCTCGTGTTTACCACTCGGTGTGAGAAAACAGAACTTAATGAATCAGTTTTATAAAAGGCTGTGTGTCTCACACTGAGCGCCTCAAGCTTCAATTACATATCGAGTTCCTTCAGCACACACACACACACACACACACACCTCTCAGCACAGCATCAAATCTCATAGCTCAGACAGTTAGACATATGCAGACGGGTGATTGACAGCTCTCATTTCTGTCTCAGGTGTCCGTCGGAGCGGGACATTCTTGATCTGTGTTGCCAAGAGCTGCGAATCCAAACAGCTGTGGGAGATTAAAGCATTAGATTTATCACAGCTCTCGGTGACCACACTATGAGGGATATTCGGTGCCGTGCCGGAGGTGTGAGGAGCGCTAACACACCGTGACCCTCAAGTTCAACCGGGCAGACGTCTGGACACGCATTAATATGCAATGTCATCGCTGTCAGTTTATCTTGCTATCAGTTTACCTCAGTTTAATGAGACACCAGAAGCAGAAACAAACTAGGAAATGACATCTTTTGGTACAAAGTACATGTTATATTACTCATGTACCTCATGTACTTTCAAATCTGCCATTTTTGGGGGAACTATCCCTTTAAGCCATGCAATGCTACTGTAAGTATCATTTATATCTGGTGACAAGTTAATTGGGTTTAATACTCTGAACTAACCTTTAACCTTATGAGCAGTACGAGTATGAGTAATGAAGATAATAATAGTTGTGTTTGACTTGGCAACAACTACTAATGTGAAGTTGACACAAAATGTTTACCCAAATGACTCTCATTCTTCTGTACATTGTGAGACATCATAAATCCACCACCTAAGGAGAAGGCCAGAAACACACATCACAGGTAGGCCTACTATCTGTGCAGCTCGTGAGTTTTAAATATTCAAAAATGTACCTAAAAATAACAATACCTGCAACTTTGAGTGCAGGAGTAGCAGGACTTTGGGGTGGTACTACCTGTTTGCCTAAAAATACAAATGTCTGTCACATTACAAATGTCTCATCACCCTCGAGTTGTTCTAAATCTGTATACTATGGTAGTCAATGGTGGCCGAGAATTGGTTACAAGCATCCTTCCAAATATCTTTCTCTGTGTTCATCAGAACATACATGTATACAGATTTGGAACAACTCAAACGTGAGTAAATTAAATCTTTTTTTTTATTTAACTTCTTTGGAGTATCAATTGTCTGATGCAACCAGTAATGATAATGTTTATCAAAGACAGAAAAGTGTCTGAAGTATTTAGAACATTTTTCATCACAATTGCACATTTCTTTATGTACTTTTTCAGGAATCTGAGGGTGCAAAAAATCTAAATATTGAGAAAATCGCCTATAAGTTGTGCAAATGAAGTCCTTAGCATAGCATATTACTCACAAAAATAAAGTTTTGATATATTTACGGTAAGAAATGTAAAAAATATCTTCACGGAACATAATCTTTACTTCATATCCTAATGATTTTTGGCATAAAAGAAAAATGGCTAATTTTGACTCATACACGATGTATTTTGTTCTTGTGCTACTTAAGACTGGTAGCTTTTTTTATAGACTGTAAATGTACAATAAAAATGGGGAAAACAATTTATTATACAGTATATCCTGTAGTTATACAGGACAATGGTTTTTTTTACGGTATATTTCTGTCGCTCCAGCTGGTCCAGAAGAACTTCCTGTTACATTTGAACAAAATACAACCAACAAATTTTTTTTATGTTTTTTTTAATCTTTAAAATTTATGTAAAATTAAAATAAATAAAAAGGAAACAGGAAGTGCGTCTGGACCAGTGTTTACATCTTGTGAAGTGGTCTATAAGCTATACATTGTAAATCAGGGTAGGGTAAGGAGAACGTTTGCAATAACTGATCTTTGTTTATTTTTAACCCAATAAACGTACGGATTGTAGCTTTAAAGAGATGATACTAAAGATAACTTTTATCGCTGACAGCTACAGCTAATAACAACGCAGCTTCGCCACACATGGCCGGTGATGTTAGTGCCATCAGAGAGTTTGTCTGGTAAAACTGGCTGAGATGAAAATAGATGTGCGCATTCGACAGCACTGTGGTTCAGGCCTGCAGCTATTACGAAGAGTCCATTAACCACAGCGTACTGTTTTTAGAGACTAAACCAGAGCGGAAAGGAACTCGCTCTCTCATGCAGGCTAATGAGCTGCGTCTGTATCCTCGTCTCTTCAGATCTGAGGCGGGATATAAGCGGCGTGTTACGAGTCCTGTTTGACCTCTTCTCGGCGGCAGGCCGCCGTTTGGCAGAACCTGCTCACAGCGCCTATCATCAAATTTCAGCCGCTGTCCAGACAGGCTGGCCTTAAGCTCATGTGAGAGCCCCGCGACCTCGGCCCTGCTGATTCAGAGACACATGGGGATGCCAAGGACATTTCAGGGCACAAACCAGCATACTTGCAAAGTAGTTTCACACTTAAAATAGCATGCCACTGTAGTTGTTTTTGCTATTGAGCAATTTTAATGCCTACACTTACCGTGAGATGTCAAAACACAGTTTTGCTGATGCCTGAGGAAAACCATGGGAAGAAATTCAATCTTTAATGACAAATAGACAGCAGAACAGCCAATGCGCTAAAGTCGCATCAAATCAAATATCGCCACTAATGAAAGGGAATCACAAACATATGTGCCCGTGTTCATGCTGTGAAAAGACACTAAGTCATCCCCAGGAAAACTTGATTCTGATCATATATGTTGTTCAGCTATTTTTGTGTACTGCATACTAAACAGTATAACTGACTGTGTCATTAAATGATCTGTTGTCCAAGGACACCAATTTCCAATGCCGCTGTACTAGTTTCATACCTTCTGCAGTCTCTTTCTTCTTACATAATGTAATAAAATACTTCAACTTAATATCCACTAAATATTTGAACGCCTAAATATTTCATGCCTGTTTATGTATATCTCTGGTAAACTGTAGTGTTGTTAGCAGCCACGTTGCTGACCATAGGTTATCCCTTACAGAGACCTACTGTAATATTTTAAGAACTTACATCGAAGAATAAACAAACTATCTCATTTCTTCAAGTCTTATCTGAACATAAGTTTCAGAACGTTAGCAGCAAATGCAAACGTTCACAGTTCAAGGAGAAATGTAAGAAAAATGCAAAGCATCTGGCAAAAGCAGGATGTGGTCCTACATGTGACACTAAAGATAAATGAATGGTGCATCACCGATTATCAGATGCTGAAATGAATTGGCTTCCTCTGTCGTCTTTGGATGCACATTGTGATGGGATGGAAGCGTCTGGATGCTCTACAAAAGCAGCTGTCAAATCTGCTGAGAGATTATAAAAGGGCATTCATTTCTGACACACTATGCAGACTTTTAAATTCGAGGGGAAAAAACATGACAATTTCAAGAGCAGATTTTGAGTGATTAAACAGTCTAGTCTCAATATGGAGTTAATAGACTGTAAAGACAGAAGCACATTTAAGCCTGATGTGCATTATGCTTCATTTAGTGGCATTCACACCTCTAAATTTGCTTCTGAAAGCGATGTAGGTAGATGTTGAAGTTTAACAAAAGTAATTGCAGATACAACAACGGTTAGAGTACAACAGAAAGTTAAAGCAAAATAAGCTGGTCATAGATTTAACACAAAAAGGAAAATAACACAGAGGTTGAAAAAACACAGCAATACAAAAAATATGAATAGGCTATAGCGGAATTATTAGAAGTACTTTGAAGTACCATGATACTCCCTCAGTATTCTGTAAAAATGCTTGAATGTTAAGTGGTGGTAGTATATTCTGAAATACCTTTAGATAGTAAAGATCATTTTAAAGGAATTCTCATTATTATACATTTAAGACATTTAATGTTAAATCAATGTTATAAATAACCAATATAACATTAAATAAACTGGAAGTTATCTTTGCTATCCGGGTAGCACCATGACAAAACATGCATCAGAATGATTTTAATCAATCATCAATATACTACAAATATGTCTGTGATGAAACGTGCTTGTACTGAGAGAAAAGGAAAATGTAAAGTATATACATTTAAAATTAAAAAACGTGATGAAATACCTTGTTATATTTGAGTTACCTGCAAGAGAAGTTTAAGGCTGCCCTGCGCGTGACCTTGCGGTTCAGATCTCAAGTTTGTTTTGAAACGTACACGCACAGAAAAACAAATGCAAATGTTAAATTATATTCATGCAAATTAATGTAATGTATAATGTCTAATAAACTGCTTTGTAACATTTAACGTTACACGCGAGAGAATTAGTGTTGCTAAATTTGTTCGGTTCAGAGTTCAATGTTGGTTATTGTGGCACATCAGCTCCACTACCGTTCTTTATTCCTGCAAGGGTCTGTATTTCTGCGTAAAAATGCATTTCAACAATTTTGTCACACTCTCTACGTTGACCCCTGTATTACTATTTGGAAACACTGCTGTGTCATGGTACTTTTTCTTGCGAAGAACAAGACAAAGTAAACTAACAGTTTCTGTCATCTCGAGTGGGTCTTTCAGATGAGCTCAGCTCGTACCTCGTAGGCTGATAGGCTGTGTGTGTGTGTGTGTGTGTGTGTGTGGGCACAGTGTAACTCGTATCTCTGGCTGTAGTATCTGTGGATTACTGACGTGTGTGTCAGCGCTATTATAACCGTGCGCGCTCGCTTTTACGCGCGCAGTCCGATGGCGTCGCCGCGCGCTCATATCGCCACTCTCCGATCGTCTTTCACGATCTTTTGGTTTATGGATGGAACGGATCGCATGTAGAATCAGGACGTTTTAGGATCTGGTTCAGTTCAAGTGCTCGGGAAACTGTTCTTCTGTTTGATCCTAGAGTAAGTTGGATACAGGTGCGATCTCACTGCAACTCCAACGGATGGTCGCGGGAACGGATCTGGATTAAAGTAGATCATATCTGATCTAGCGCAAGGTGAGCTCGAAACACACAGCATGCTATTGATGATGATGAAGGACAGAATTGTAGTTTTATTGTTTACTGTGTGCACGAGATCTTTCACAGCAACAGTGATGCGCTGTGCAGAAAAACTGTACTTTTTACTCCACTGAATGTTTCTCTGGGTTGGTTTGATTTTATTCTGTATAGACGTGTATCGTACATTCGCACATTCCCACCGGTATCATTCAGGGAAAAATAGTAGACGGGTTATTCAACACACGCTGACCCTATAACAAGGCATGTTTTAAGACACCTTTTACTCCAGTCTGTTTCTGTATAGGCATCTGCTGTTACCCACAGTCTTTGCTACAGTATTTACCGTTTGTACATGGAAAATAATATAGCAGGACATGCTTTTACACTATGGCATAAGTTGTCACACTTTTTACTGTAGTGAATGTTTTTTTAGGGTTGTTATGTTTTAGTATAGACATAACTGTACTTACCGGTATAGGTCAGGGAGAAATAAGGGGGTTATTCAGCATACATTGACCTTATGGCAGGGCATGCTTTTACACTGTATGAGGCAAGTTGTCACATTTTACTTCAGTGCATGTTTCTTAGGGTTGGTTATTTTTTAAAGACACCATCTGTATCTTAAAATATTGGCTACTTACTGTTTCTAGGAAATATGTATATTTTAGGAAACATTGGAAACAACAAATATGATCACTTTTTACACTATATGGGGCAAGTTGTCACAGTTGAACCTTGGTTTTCATTGACACAAAAACCTTTTTACCTGAAATATTCGAATATATTTAGAATATATTTTAAGTTATAAATATAAAAATAAGTTACTGTATAATATTGCATATTCTGTACATAAATATGACAACTTGCCCCAGTATAAATGTGACATCACAGCAATACAAGTTAATTTTACCCAACAGCTATTACAAAAATGTGATACTGTCGGAATTTCTGTTTGTAAGAGACTGCATAAATAGTCAAGTTACTGCTTGAGAAAACAAGCATTTATGCAATCTGACTTTTGACTGAATAAAAAGTATGACATTTTAAAATCTGTTTCAATGTTACCCCTCCAAGCAACAATTGCTGTTACAGTAGTGTTAGCATGTTAGTTTTGTTATTAAAGTACTTTTATCTTAAACTGTTTATTTCTTTTAAACAGTGCAGGCCAACGTGTCATAGTAAACTGAAGTTGCAGCGCGCACGTTAAACGGTTGAGAAACTCGAGATTGACGAAGTTTAAGTTACGTTGATCTTTATCCATTAAGACTCTTAAGCGCATCAGTAGATAAAACAGCTGCCGGTTAGCGTCATGTTACTGAAGAGTCCTGAGAGATGCAGAATCCATCTAATAACTGTCAGCAGTTCACTTGTAAGGCAGTGAGTGAAGTCATTTATCACAAAACACAATGACCGTGGGTTACATAATTAGACATAGATGGACTGAGTGCCGTAGTTCCAGTTTTGCAGATTTTAAGACTATTTTGAGTTATTTGAAAATCATTTATAAGATATTATTTATTAGAAACTATTGAAAGCATGACAGAATCTACACACTTTGTTAGCATTATGTATTTATTATTTAGAAGCAACAGACATTGAATCATTAGGAGATTTAATTTTATCTTACAGGACCTGTTGTGTGCCTTCATGCTGTTTGTTATATGAACTTTCTTTTAGGATTTAAAGAGAAGAACAATCAAGGATACATTTTTGTGGATTTTGTATTTTCTAATCCTGTTGTACACTTCATTACACATCGTGTGTTGTGAGGAATATTTTAGCACAAAAATGCTCAATACAACTAATGCACTTTGAGCGAATCATTCAAAAGTGTAAGCAAGGTCAGCTTTTTTTTTAGAGTAGTTTGTTGTACTACAGTCTACTACTGTTTTTTTTGTTTAAAGGAATGTTCTGGGTTATTTCTTCTTTTCGGCATTTGTGACATGGTAAAATACCACAGAAAAAATATAGACTCGTCCCTTAGTTCGTAAAAGGGTGTTGTGCTGTACAAGGGCTTCTGTGTATTTGTGTAAAGAAAACTGTATGACACATCAGTTGTCAGAACACTGAATAGTTAATAAAAAAGTTCAAGCAACATGAATATACAACACAGTTTTATGGGAATTTGTGACATAATCATGAAATTGAATTTATTGATTCATGTTCATGGACACGCATTTGCCCTTTTTGTGTCACTTGGCATGACTTTCCATCTAATGTTTTTTAATAAGTATCTTTCATATTTATAAATTAGGGCTGTCAAAAGATGAATCGCGATTAATCGCATTCAGAATAAAAGTTTGTGTTTACATAATAGATGTCTGTTTACTGTACATATTCATTTTGTATTTATGAACACAAACACACACATGTAGGCCTATATATATATTTAGGAAATATTTAGATGTATTTGTTTATATTTTATACTTCTTATAAAACATGTATTCTTAAATACATGTATGGGTTTGTTTTTAGAAATACAAAATTAATATGCACAGTACACAGACATATATTACGTAAACACAAACTTTTATTCTGGATGCGATTAATCGCGATTAATCGTTTGACAGACCTAGTATAAATATATTTCAACGGAATCTGATGGGATCATTCCTGAATATAAATTTTTGGGTTCAACTACTCATTAAAACATGTAATTTCATGTTTTGCCATTTCATGTTTTGTTCAGCGGTACCTTCTCCTGGCAGATGTTTAGTTGTTTGTTCCGGTTTTAGCTGTATATTGCTTTATACTGTACACCTGGAAGGCAGGCGCATAGGGATTTCTCCACGGATGATATATTTGTCCCGTGGCCTGTGTGCTTTATCTGCGGTGAGGAGGTATTCTGTCTCAGCTGTGACGCCTGTCAACGATGAATGATGGATTTGGTGCCGGTGCACAGGAAAGTTTATGGCTCCGTGTGTGAGGAATATCAAATGCTTTGCTGTGCTGTGCAATACGCAAGACGCTAATGCAAGAAGAAATAACAACAGGCCTAAAATAGCCACGTGCACGCAAGCATGTGCTCAAAATATACAGACAACACACCTGAAACGGATCCCTCGCGTGTGCGCAATAAATGCCTCAATCAAATTAAGATTATTGCAAACCATAATGCACTTTGAGTCATAACCTGCGAGAGTTTCTTTAAATATATTTTTGGCCTAATCGCTGTAATTGTTTCGTCTCAGAGGAAGCGATAATCACATGCATTTTCCGTTTTGTGTTCTCTGCTCTTTTGACCATGCACTCTAGTTGTGTTTTCCTCAAGACTGCTCCATGGCAACAGGCATGACGATCCGTCAGGAATAAAGCACCCGTCTTTCGGTACGTCTCCAGATTTGCATTAATTGCTTTTCACACTCTAGTCACATGCAACCCCTCCGTCTCTTTAATATGAGGTTTAGTACGTTGATGCATGCCATTGTAATGCGTTGTTGTCAATGTAATGAAAAGCCATTTCAAACTAAGAGAGTGTAAATCCCTCTTGCTGTCATTGCAGATGATGAATCCCATCTCTTCTTCTCCAGGGGGCTATTCAACTTGCACATTTAACAACTAATCTATTTAAAAACTAATGCACTCCCAGCTTCTGACATCCCTGACAGTATGCTGGTATGTGGACAGATTTGCTGGCTACAGTGAACTAGAGAGATGTCCCAAGTTTCATTGGTAACTGTAGGAAAGGCGTACTGTGATGTTTGTTAGTATGTGACGTGTGTTGTGGAGTCTTTTCGTTCTGAGAGGTTTAAGAGGTGACACAAATCATCTTGCTGGATTCCTGTTTCTTTTTTCTTACATCACTAGCAGTAAGCTGAACCACAGATCAGGCACGTACCGTAAATTAGATTTCAACATTCTCTAAAGAAAATGTGAGTTGTGCTGCCATGCATGGTAAGCCTATCTGTCTGCTGTAGGGTTTTGTGGGTGGTTGCTAAGTTGTTGCCAAGTTCAGTTCCAAATTTTTATAATATCCTGGTTTGTGTTTTCTATATTAACTGTCAATATTAAATCATTTAATATATATTTGAACATATATAGAATAATACATTGTTAATGTATTACAAATTATCAGCGGTTAGAGCATGGCGCTAGCAATGCCAAGGTCATGGGTTCGATCCCAAGGATTGCACATACTCAGAAACAAATGTATAGTATAATCGAATGTAAGTCGCTTTGGATAAAAGAGTCTGCCAAATGCATTAATGTAAAATGTAAATATGGAATGTTTTATTTAATATATTGCATTATATTTTCCAGTATATTTTGTTTCATAAGGGCTTTCCTTTCAGTGTACCTCTATGGAATTGTTTTTCACCTGCTTTCATCTGCCACGTAAAAAAATGAGACTCAGATCGGATTGAAAAGTAATAGCACATCTCCTCAAACAGCGTGAAATGAGGAATCGCTCACATCCGTAGCATGAAAGCTGTTAGTGACACTGAAGTTTAATACTTAATATTATGGATCTAAGTGTACTGGAAGCATCATCAAGAAAGGTGCAGTTTATGTTCATGCATACATTAGTCAGCTGTTTTTCAAAATGTTTTGTTTTTAGTCTTGTGTGTATTAGAGGAAGGTTCGAGCTCCTGACGTGACGTTCTGCGAGTTTGCCGTTTAGCGTGACACTGGGGTGACACTTTTGTCTGTTTATGTCTCCTCTGTCACACCCTGTTCAAATGACCAATGAGAGCTGGAGCATAGCGTGAGGCTGTGACTCAGACCGCATGCTCTGGTGTGAAGGAACCAACAGGATGAAAGGAAAGTGAGACTACCTTTGTTATGCTGTTCCTTCTCTCTCTCTCTCTCTCTCTCTCTCTCTCTCTCTCTCTCTCTCTCTCTCTCTCTCTCTCTCTCTCTCTCTCTCTCTCTCTCTCTCTCTCTCTCTCTCTCTCTCTCTCTCTCTCTCTCTCTCTCTCTCTCTCTCTCTCTCTCTCTCTCTTTCTCTCTCTCTCTCTAATGTTTTGTTTACGCTTTTAATGATGTTACCTCAAGGTAGGCAACATCCCAGCTACTGGAGGAAAAGGACATCACAGGGAATGCTTTAAAAGACAAAAAATTGCCCTGATTTCAATCTTGCCAAGGCCAAGCGTTTAAATGAACAGTTGCAAGAAATGTGAAAATGTTAATGTACTCAAAGCAGAGAAGATAATGTTAAATAAAATGAACTAAAAAAATAGGGTTTTTTTCAGTATTCCCGCCCTCATGCCATCCCAGATGTATATCACAGGCATTTTCAGAGGGGTCACCAGAGTACAAAAATGACCCATAATGACTCTTGGTGCCAAAGTCAATGACGTCAGAGTTCGGTCCCGCTCCGTGCTCCCTGGCACACGAGCATCCCGATGCGCCAGGGCCCCAGCGGGCGACATAATCTTTTCTCTTTTGCTACATCATGGAATCCATCCTCATATGCTGGTGTCCTGTGGGCAAAACTGGTTCAATCCTATGTGCTATTCCAAGAATTATATACAGTAGGGAGGGAAAAGGCAGGATTCACAAAATGCCTTGCAGGAACTGATGCACATGACTGTGGTTTTGCTTCGCGGGCACCCGGCAGTCATATCTTTCAGCATTATAGAGTGAAAAGAGAAGGGGGTGATCTAGAGACCTGTGATTGACAGGTTATGCTAACAAGGACATTGCAAGGTGTTTGAGTGAAGAGGAGGAAATGAAATTTCCTCTGAAATGCATAACCGCTATTTTTGGTCATACCGACTGAGGCCATATTCTTGTGACATTTAGCGTTATAGCACAGTTCAATTAATGTATATAAGGTCATTCTAAAATAACAGGCGGACGTAAAGGACGATACAGTCTACGGGGGCCATAAAAAAATGTGCGGCCGTAATTCTGTTTTATAATTATGGCCGCATGAATAAAACATGCTCTAGCTTTTTTGATAAAATCCTTAATGATAACTGACCTTTCCTTTAATTTCATCCATCTGTTGAAGCCTGTATTATCCAGATAACAAAAATGACTACATTAGCATTTTCTGAGGCAAACAGCAGTTTTTGCTTAGCACTGTAGGAATAGCATTGAAGTTGAGCTCCGGGTTTTAGTCTTCTGGTTCTGTTGTCATGACACTCAGCGTGGATCTATAAATGGTTAAATAAATAAAAAATGAATAACGCCAACCACTATTCAGCATACAGCTAGGGCATCACTGTTGGTTAGATGTCCAATGGTATGTTCACATGCACACATTTTCATCAGTCTGAATGAATTCGGTCTGATTGCAGAAGTACTGCTGTAAACATTGCAATCTGATTCAAACAGTTTTGTTTAAAATATAAATTCACATCTTTACAAATACAAATTCTGTCATTTATTGTTCCTTGTGTCAAAACCTGTATATGACTCATTCTTCTGTGGAAAAAGAAGATATATTTCTTTAAAAATGTATCCGTGGTTTGTCATCCAATGGAAGTCAATGGGGTCCAATGTTGTTTGGTTACCATGATTCTACAAAATATCATCTTTTGTTTTCTGCAGAAGAAAGTCATACAGGTTTGTACTTTGTAATGAAATGAGATAGTCCCTGATAGTGTTTTTTTCTTTAAAGTTGATCAACTAAACCAAGCACTTTTTTCACTCACAGAAAATTTAGAAGTGTGAACTGTATAATGCCAGAAATGATAATGCTAAGAGCAAACAGTGGTCCTTCTGCACCCAAAGTCATGCCATTTACGGAGTCAGTGTTGCTATATCGGGCGGCTCAAACAAACAGCGATTTTGAAAGTGTTTATGGGGAAATCATCCTTCAAATGGCTTACTTGTTGTTATCTAGGATAAGAGAAAGCATTCTAACATTCAAAAAGTGACATCACCTTTTGCATGCAGATTTTTGCATGTAGGTGTTAAGAGGGCGTGTGGTCGTTTTGGAGTGTCCAGTTCTCAGTGAACGGAATACAAATGTGAAAATCAATATTTGTGTACAGTTGTGTTGTTGACTCTCAAAAGCATCTCCAGAGATGATGTGTGAGAACTTCTGTCATTATGCAATGAATGAAATTAATTCATCAGGCGCTAATGAACAAACCCTTCGACTGTAGAGCAATTAAACGGATTGCTTTTAAGAAACACATGAATAAATAGGGTCTCAGCATGATCGTTTGAGAGCACATATCTAATATATGGCAGCTGTGCGTGTTTCCGAAGCGTCCCGTCATTCCTAGAGAGGGTTCGGCTGGCGGGGGTAATCCTCTGTCTTCTAAAAACTGGGGTAAATAGGCGTTTATTCAAAGGCTTTTCTTAGAAGCTCTGATATCAGCTGCAGCCCACATTTCGCCCCGGACCGTATCCAGGGCATTGTGAAATGAACCAAAAGACCCTGGAGAGCGGAGGTGTTTGTGCGTTAGCTCAAAACTGAATAGTGGACGAGATCATGGAAAATGTATCTTCTCTACACACCAACGGCCTACATGAAACATTAAGCTGCGAGTTTAACAAAGGGGCATTAGCACTTCTCTGCCGTTCTTGTGCTGTCTCTTCTCTAGCCGAATAAGGCTCTATTATGGTCTGATTCCAATTTGGACTGACATGCTGTAGTTTTGTCGTTGGGGGTCGTTCATCCAGCTTGAAGGCTTTTGTTGTTGTGCCATTCTCATCTCGTATCTCTGCTAAAAATGACCAATCTCAGCGAGAGCTTCTGCCAATGGGTGTTATGTGTGACAGGTATAAGGACAGAAAGACGCAACCAAAGTTAGTCAAGTTAGTCTTTGCATTTGGTTGATGCTTTCTCGGTTTATTCTTATTTTTGTGTCGTAATATGTTGTTGATCACACAAGCACACAAAAAAATGCTGTTTTTTTCAACCCTTGGTTTGGTCAAATACGGACATTTTCTATGTTAATATGTCCTATACATTGGCTGAATCAAGTGTTTTCTGGCTTGTTCTCACAAAAGTCATATTGCGTCCAACCATAACATTTTATGTTGTTATTATTTATGTTAAGTCAGGGGTTATTGAAAATCCAACATATCCCATTTTGGTGTCATTTTCATGTGACATGAACACATAAGCAGTCCACCCTGTTTTTATACAGCATCTTCACCCTGAATATATTCAGCAATGAATGCTGTACATTTTCCATTTAAATGTCTATTCGTAGTAATGACTGTAGTTTGTATTTCTGTTGACTTAATGATGTTTCTGCCGTGTGAGCCCAGGATGGAGGCGTCCTTCTGGGGCCATCTCTAATCTATAAATGAGCTTGTGATGCTAATGTTCTGGTCCATTACCCTTTAAAATGGCAGTATACAGTAGCTCGCATCCCGCTAGAGTCCGCAGTTAACACATTGCTGTATTTGCCTATGCAAATATTAAGAGGGAGTGATCTATATTAGCTCTGTGACTGGGTGGCATTTTGGAAAAGTTTTAATGACCAGGTGGGTCAGTATGTTGGATTTGCTGCTATGAAATGTAAATGTCAGTGCTTTCAGATTCAGAGATTGATGATTCAGAAAAATCTTGCAGTTTAGTAACATTTTGTGTCCCTTTGGTAACAGGTTATAGTAAAATAGAAAAATGCATAAATGTAATAACTCAAGATCTGCACATACAGCTCTATTAATTCTGTCTGTGTTGTGCTACATGTTGAGGTTTCCATGTGGCCTTTAATCTCTTCCATGAGCACTTAACTATCTCATAATATAAAAAATATATATATTTTTCTACCCCTATTTTTCCTTTCTTAATGTTCTCTATATACTTGCTTATACTATCTTGACGTTGTATTTGAAACTTTGTATTACTAGCACTTCTAGTGAGTATTGCTTACTTAGACGAATCGCTTGCTGTTTTCCTCAATTGTAAGTCGCTTTGGATAAAAGCGTCTGCCAAATGAATAAATGTAAATGTAAATGTAATCTTTGGGTGAACTATCCCTTCAAAAGGGGTGTTCATATAGGACATGTTCTTGTGTTCAAACCTCGGGGTAACAGGAGAATTTACCAGAATATATTTACCAGGCATTTTTAAATGGGTTGATTTTAATTCTAAGCACATTTAACAGTGTCTATAAATTCATCCCTTTTTAAAGCTCCAGTGCTAAAAGTAATAAAATACTATATGTAAAATATTGAACATTTAGTTGAACATTTTGTATTTATAAAGGTCTATTCACCAAAATGATAACTATAAAAACTTTTAAAAAGTCATTCTAAATATAAGAGAATAGCACAACACAACTCTAATAATCCGTTGATGTGAATGTTCATATAGTTATCGTTCTTCATATGAAAGGGCATTTACTCTTGATGTGACTGTGTTTCGCAAGATATTTTCTCTGTTTCTCAGATGTTTTAATCAACAGTGGGTCAACCTGTGGGATTGCACAGGACAGGAAATCTTCCTAATTGCGACGAGAAGAGGAAGAACAATTTCTGAAAGCGTCCCTCTTCCGAAGGGAGATGGCAATCCCAGTTCTCTTTCGTCTTCTGGATGATGTATTTTTAATGCTCCCCTTTGTGCCAGTGGATAGGCGATTAAAAAAAGTTCTCATCAAGTTTTTAGGGCCGTGGTGCTTTGAAGAGCTGCGTCTGTGGGATTCTGTGACAGCCATAAGAGCCCAAGGCTTTCTGGCCTTCCGAAATTTATTTCATTTACATAAGCATTTTTGTACCTTCACATGCGAGCGTTTCCCTTGTGAGACTGAACTACCGCTGTGTGGATGTGGGCCACTGCTTATGAAAGTCTGTGATCTTTGGTACTGTAACCCAGACCTTACAGTTCGAGCACTGAAGCGTGTAATAGTGCCGATTATCAGATTACGTGGAAGGCGTATCATTTGGAAGGCTGTCGATGTGCATCTCTACACCCCAGCCTGACAGTCAAGTAATCCTCTCTATATTAGGCACGGAACAGCATGGAATTGAGTTATTTTGCAATGCATCACTTAATACATATGGTAGCACATGGCACATTACAATCTGCTTTAAGATGCCTTTACTAATTGCCGTTCTGTAGCGTATAAACACGTTTCTTTGAAAGAGGCCTAATGATATCATGTGGCGGAAAGCTCATTTACTGTCGGCAGCAGATGTTTACTGTTTTAACACTAAAATATATATAAAGAATTTCTATCACTGTTTATAACATCCAGTTTTATATACTTTGTAAGTGCAAGGGCACACTTATGGCAGCCCATGTCTCTCTCAAGATTCAAGATTCAAAGAAGCTTTATTGACATGATAAAATAAATCTTACATTGCCAAAGCACAGGAAAATTAAATATAAACATTCTTTACAAATCTAGGTTAAGATAGAAATAAAATCTCTCTCTCTCTCTCTCTCTCTCTCTCTCTCTCTCTCTCGCTCTGACTTTCAACATACTGACTGTGAAAGAAGCAGGACAACATCAGCATGCTTGTCGTGATAGTATGACCCGTGCACAGCCATGTAAATTCGTCAGATGGCAGATGGAATAGGGAGGTGTGGTGACTGATGAAGAGGAGTTATGAGTAAGCGTTTAGATGCGTGCCACGGGCTAAAAACAACACGGTTCTTTGATGTGCAGTGAGTTTACACTCACAAAAAAAGTTGTGGTCTGAAAAAATGCAGCACAACGTATAGGACCTGTGGCTGTATGAGGATGTTACTTACCAGATTTGCAGTTATTGATCGAGTGCTTGCAAGGCGATGGAAGAATAGTGATAAAGTTTTAATTCAGGTTTTGGTTCTGTCTAAATGAAATGTCACATCAGAGTTGCTTTTTGTGTTGTCATGACACCCAGAGCTGTCTTGTATGTGGATGAGACGAAGTGATAGTGTTTTTGCAATATAGATTTATAGATGATCATATGGATGCAAGGAAGATACCAATCTTAGTGATATATCTACATTTACATTTACATTTATGCATTTGGCAGACGCTTTTATCCAAAGCGACTTACATTACATTGTACTATACATTTGTACATTTTTGTATAGTAAGCAAGTGGGGGTTAGGTGCCTTGCTCAAGGGCACCTCAGCCGTTACCCGCCAGACCTGAGAATCGAACCAGCAACCTTCTGATCATGAGTCCAACTCTCTAACCACTGGACCACGACTGCCCCTGCCTATCTAGAAACAAATGCATTAGTACAGAGCAACGGCACAGATGCCCTTAGCAACTGCTCTGACCACTAGCAACATCCTGGCAGCCATCCTGAGATACTAACAAGCTGACAGTTTTTTGCAAAAGCAAGTACCACTTTATTTTCAAAATTCTAGTTTCTTCTACCGTAGTTTTGCTAACAGGCTGGCCAGCGTTCACACTCAGCAGGAAGGTAATGGCAGTAAAACAAAGCTAAATTGCACCCCTGTGAAAGTAAAAAGCTTTTAATTACTGTGATGAAACTTGGCATGAACATGCTTAGAGGTCATTATTATAACAAATTACATTGTTTGAAAGTGTAAGCGCTTACAGCCGTTTTCCACACCTTCAGCAATCTCAACTTTTCACATCCAGATGGTGGAGCTCATTCCTCCTGTGCTCGTATCCTTGTAAGCAAGGCAGGGATACATTAAGTCTCTTTTAAACTCAGAAAAACTATCAAAGCGACTGTCTGAACACTTCCACCGGGCTCTGTGTTGTACATAGGAAATAAAAATTCAGACATATTAAATTAGCCGAGCTCAGAGGCGCTCTCAGAGATCACCAATGTGCCATAATACAATTCTAATCGCTGAAATTAAATTGTGTGAAACTGGTTTTGTGTCTGAATGCACACAGTGGGCTTGTTTTTGGAGGTTGGATAAAAGAGATCGCTACCAACTAAGTGATTCAGGAAAACTTTTTATGCAAAATCATTTTTCGGATAATTATATATGGTTTTTTATATCGCTGTTTAATCCAGTTTCTGAGTGTAAGCAAAGGTGAAACCATTGCAAAAGTGAGGTATTATCACTATATAATTTATTCCGGCAACAAACTACAACTTATTTTTTTATTGAATATTTTTTATTGAATATTTTTTATTGAATCTTTTATATTGAATATTTTTTATTGAATATTTTTTATTATTATTGAATATTTTTTATTGAATATTTTATGTAATTATTTTTTTACTGTGATGTTTGGGGTGTATGAATGTGAAACCGAAAACTTAGAAAACAAATTATTTGCTATACATAGGCTACTGTGTACTGAGTACTTTATTTATTTGCTACTTTCTGTACAACTCCGGCCTGCTGATAATGAGTGTGGAGGATGCAGCAGGGTATCGCAATCTGTCACACTTTACTGGGACTGTACAGCATCACTCCATCACTCTCAACTGCTTCAGATGAAATACTAAAACTGGCAACTTCCTCTAAATATCCGTCAAAAATTGACAGTCTTTATGTACACATATGAGCAATGCAATGATGACTGTTGTGTTCAGCATCCTGCTGGAGAAAATGTCCAGTTTGTTCTCAGCTGTCATGATGTCTGAATATGTACTCCATGTTCCCTCAGTGCTGATTGTTTTGGCCTTTATCTGATTTTTGGGTTCTCTGAGTCATGTGTGACGTGCTGTGGGCTGATGTGTACCCATCATAGTAATTACACCGGACCTCTTCGGCTCCTAATGGAGCGTCTTCAGGTATCAGAATTAAACCAGCATTAAACTCCAAGTGCGTCCTCAAGACTCCCGCGCTCAAACTTCTGAATAATTTATTCACCACATCAGAATCATGTTCACTTACAGATGGCAAAAATAAAGAGATTTCTTATATGGCTTTGCTTTTCAATAATACATTAGGTGTATGATGAGTGATTTCCACAGATATCTTAATTCTTGATGAATTCATTTTTTCTGTGATATGGCTTATTTTTTCTAGAAATGAATTTTCCATGTGCATACGTTTTTTGTCCTTGAGAAGGCAGGTAATTTTGCACACTGCATAGTTCGTACAGTAACAAACCTTTTAAACATTCTCACATTTCCTTATCAAAAAAATAGACGCGCACCAAGCAATTGTGTGTTTTGTACGTGTTTGCACTTTTTGAATGGGACTTTTCCTGTAGTTTCCAACCTAAAGGGAATATTTGATAAACCTGCTTCTTAATTCGTAACTAAGGAAGACAGGGTACAAAGCCTCTATTAGTTTTAGATGAGGATACAAAAATTACAAAGTCATTTTTCCTACTATGGCAGTCAATGGTGGCCAAGAACTGTTTGGTTACAAGCATTCTTCCAAATATCTTTCTCTGTGTGCATCAGACGAAAGAAATGTGTAGAGATTTGAAACAACTCAAAGGTGAGTTTATTTTTGGGTGAACTGTATTTTTAAGACTAAAACATGTGTGTTGGTCTCATCATGTGTGTGTGTGTGTTTGTGTGTGATCAGATGAAGTCTGCTGGAGCTGGTGATGAAGCACTTTTCACTGAGAGCTACTGTAACATCTGCAACGCTCAGCTGATCTCCGAGTCTCAGCGTGTGGCACACTACGAGGTGAGCGCTCTCTCTCTTTCTCACATACACACACACACGTCAGTGACATGCATTACGTTAAAAGCAAGCCTCATCAATTGCTCATTAGGGAAGTAATAATCATTTGTAACCTAAATGCTTCTCTCATGTATTTTTCACCCGCTGCTTTTAAAGTTGTAGTGCAGTGCACCTTTCCCCAGACCCACAACCCCTTTATAAGTAACTTAATGATTGACCATTAAAGAATCATCCCTCTGCATTATTTACATCTCCCACGTACGGTTCCCTAGACCACGAGTGCCGATCACTAGATTAATGAGCTCGCTAATGAGGACAAACTCCTTCTGCACAGAATCAGTGTAGCTGAGGGAACATGTCTGTTTAACAGGAGACTTCGGCCAGATCCGTTTACAAAGCTTTACAAGAGCCAATAAACTCTTATGTGGTGTTACGGTAACACTTTAGCCCTCCTGCCATCGATCCCTGTGAACCTTTGTCTTGAGTAAATGCTCTCGGATATCACAGTGTTCGAATTGAGTCTAAAGTGTTGGAGTTTACTATTCTGTACAGGACATCTTGCTTGTCTTTTGCAGGGTGCATACTTAATATTCTGTATATTCTATATATTTTATATTCTATTCATGTATTCTTTTATTATAAAAATTGCAGAAAAAACACAATCTATTACTTTGGCCTCTCTATCGCCATCTCTGTTTGAAATATAAAATTGCAGGTTACAGGTTATACAAACGTATCTTTACAGGGGTGGAAGTGAAATGACACAAAACAAAAAACAGGCTCATTAAATTGTTTCTGGCTGATCAATAAATTGTTATTATATTTTTTTTTAAGTTAAACATTTTTCAGCATTTTGACAAATTTAAAATCTTATATAGATTATATTTTGCTGCAAGTGTGTCTAAAGATTTTTTGATATTTTACTGGCAAGGCAAAAGAAGTTGTTTTTACTACATATACTCAGCATCCAGAAAGATATGTGTGTCCTAAAAACATTGAACTTGTCACCGAGACTCTGGGTTGGTGGCTGGTTTATTGCAGGAACTAAATCAACCAGCCATTCCCTGGAGAAAGATGTTGTGTGTGATAACATGACTCCCAGCATGCATTTAGAGCTCTTCCTCTGGGATTCAGATGCACCAAACTCTTTCCACCTGTCAGAGCAACTTTAATGGACTTTTGGATATCTTGGGGCCCTTTTCTCTCTCTGTTTCTCGTGTGTGTGTTCATGCATGGCTGGCTATCTGATGGATAGCTAACAGACATGGACTAAAAGCTTAGGTTCAGTGTCTATCACTTTAGAGAGAGAGTTTGTTATCTGTCAGCTGCCCATCACCACCTCACTCTTTATTCTGTGTCCTGTGTATTTATCCACCTGCTTTTGTTGTTTTGCTTTTTGTACTTGTTTATCTACTTGTCTGAAAACTAATGAAATCATTGTATTTTTCTATTTAGGGATAATATTTTTCTCTTGGAATTGATTTTTCAGAAAGAAATTCTCTTATGAGGGTAATTTCTCAACACAAACCTGTAACCTATATATATCACGAACATGTCATAATTCATATCTTCGATTGGTTATATGCCTTACAAATCATAAAAAGCCGTTTTTTACAGTGCCAACGCCATATAAACAGCCACGGACACTGTTTCAAAGCATCAGTTCAGTTTTTCAGAATGTACTATTTACAGATAGGTGTTTAGGTAAAATTATCATCCTTGTTTCATTCTGTGAAATACTAACAATATTTTTACCAAATTTCAAATACAAATATGGTTTCTAATTGCAGAAAATGAGACCTGGAGAAACAGGTCAAAATAACAGAAAAGATGCTTTGTATTTCTTCAGAACTCAAATACTGCAAAGAAAACAAGTTCATATTTAATTTTAAGCAATACAACAGTAATATTTCTACAAGTATTTAGGGAAAAAAATATTATTTTATGTGATAGATAACCTCGATTTGTATCATAGTTTTCAGGTGTTGTGTTGTTCTGTCAGTCTTTCACATTGCTGTTGGATGACTTTGTCACTCCTGAGGTTTGATCTTGTTGAAATTCAACAGACACTGGTTTGAAAAGACCATAACACATCTATAAATGCTTTGAAATGAAAAAGTTGGAGTGGACTCTTAATTTTTTCTGCATACTTTCATACCACTCGGTTATTCTGTCACTGCAAATTGACAGAAAACTAGTTTTCATATATTTATAGAAAGCCGTTTGTTCTCTCTTCAACTATCAGATGAAATCTCTCTCAGGCTAAATCTATCCCTCACAGTCTGGTCTTTGGCTTATTCTGCATGTATCAATGGTTTCTTTCATCGCGTCTCTGTTCTAAACTCTTCACTGGACCAGTGTAATCCAGTCTGACTGCTCCAGAGATGACAAAGCTTCCCTCTCTCTCTCTTTCTCTCTCTCTCTTTCTCTCTCTCTCTCTCTCTCTCTCTCTCTCTCTCTCTCAATTTTTCAATTTAAGTGTGCTTTATTGGCATGACAAAATTGTACATTGTATTGCCAAAGCATTTGCAGCTGTGCTGCATACAATTAGTGCAAATATGTATACAAACAGAGGGTAAGTAATAATAATAATAATAGTAATAATAGTATCAAATGAAAAGTGTGATATGTGTAGTGCAAGCTTAAAGTGAATAAGTAATATATAAAATTTAAAGAAAAATACAGTACAAATATTTTACAAAAGCTCACTCTCTCTCTCTCTCTCTCTCTCTCTCTCTCTCTCTCTCTCTCTCTCTCTCTCTCTCTCTCTGTCTCTCTCAATTCCTGATCCCAGCTGTGTCTCCCTACCCTCCAAGTCTATCAGAGCACACACTCTGACTCTTTCAACTTTTTCATACTTCTTTAAGACTTACTCACAGCTAGGACAGCAACCGCTGTACCTGTGCCCATGTGGGGATTATTTTCTTTGGATCGGTATCTGAGACGTTTCCTGAACCAGCAAACTCATCTGTGATCTGTTTTGTTTGTATTAATCACCTGCTTAATACCCACAGATGCTCACATTGCCATTTTTAATATCAGACTTTATTGCATATTACATTACAGATTCAAGCAATTCATCTTAACCCCACGGGGATATCAGAGCATTAAAAATCTGCTCAGATTTGAATTCCTGCTTATTCGGTGTGTGCTGTTTACATAGACTGCAACCTTCAAATTAAGCTTTGTTTATCCAAAAGTGATTTAAAGTGAATTTTACTCTGCACACAACATAAATTGAAATGTTTGTCACTAGAATTACATATGTTAAATAGATGCTACGTCTTTAAAGAGTAATACAAATACTTGCTGAAGCATTTCGTTTTATTTTACTGTATGTGTGGTAAGTGTGTTTTGTGATGTTGGGAAGAGCTCATCCCTCTGCGGTAAAGAATCTGTGAAGTGAACTGATTCAGAACGGCACAACTCGACAAAGTGTCTGAAAGTTTTATATTTAAATTAAAAGCATATATATCAAATGCATCTGAAATCTCATTTTCATATGGTCAGGTCAGGTACAGTGCACAACAGTCAGTCACGCACTGATGTTCACAGTCCGGACATGACAGAATGTAACGGCAGGCTTTAAAAAAAAAGGTCACTAGGGCTTTGCCCTTTTGGCCCACCTTAACTATTTGAAAGCCGAGCAGCTGTAAATGTTTTGAAAGCTAAGCAGTCTCATGCATTTTTCAAAGATCAAGTCCTCAGATTCCTATGAAATAATCAAAGTGTTTGGGTGGAGTAACAGAAGCCACGATTTAATATTGAATTGATGACGTGACAAATATAAATTTGCATTTTTTAAATGCCAGTAAAAGTATAAATGGTTGAAAATAGACCTTAGAATGCTGAATGTCTATTTAGTGCAGTCTATTTTTGCTGATCAGTTGTGACATTACATTCTCTACTCTCTCTAATCTCACATTGATGTGTTATCTAGTGAAAGTACTTAATATAGATGTGTCCATTATGTGCTAATTTGCTCCGTATCTTTTTTTACACATAACAGAGCAAAAAACATGCCAACAAAGTGCGTCTATTCTACATGCTCCACCCAGAAGATGGAGGTCCACCATCCAAAAGACTAAGACCAGACAATCCGGTATGTGCTAATGCTCAGAAAACAAAGCTTGGAAATTTGGAATGTCTCACCTTCTTTGTCTTGTTTCTTTGTCTTTTTATATGCAGTGGCAATTTGCACTTGTTAGGCCACAAATAATGTGTGAATTTTGTTGCATTAAATAGAATTACCAAACCAAGTGCCATCTGCAAATAAATGATGCTTTTCTCAAACTTCCAAAGTACTTTCTACAAACTGTTTCTTATAGTAGATACAATATAAAGAAAGTCACTTCCCTCAGATTTATATGTGTCCTAGCAGTCTCTTAGTTTGTCATTTAATGCAATAACATTCATGCATTTTTGAGTGGCTTAAGTGCACAAACACTGTTTTGGTATCTTTTTAACTGCAAGTTAAATTTAGTCTATTTATTTCTAGTATATGAAACCTCATATTTAGTTTGTTGATGATGTGTTTTCATCTGTTGCTTTAGTCCACATTTAGATTTCTAGCTATATGTTCGCTGGCCTTTCATTTGTCCATTATTTTCATTCCTCTGGAGGAAAAAAAAGCATTATCATTTTCCCTTGAAGGCAAATGACCAGCACAGCAACCATTTTCTTAATGTCTTCATGCATTCTGAATTAAGCCATGTTTAAAGAGTGCTACTTTGAAAGTAAGAAGCCAAGACTTCTAGAACAGCGGCCAGTGACTTTTAGACAGATATTTCTCTTTCCTGGTTCCTCTGAACACAGTAAAAAACCCATTGAATCCTAATGATTGAAGATTTGACATGCTGACACACAAACACTGCTAGTCTTCACTCACAGTTTTGACTTGTTATTTATTGCCTAATTGTTTTCTTGTTTTCTGACGGGTTGGTTTATCACCTCAAATATTCAGATTGCAATAGGTATTCTGTGAAGCGTCGCAGCTTCCATTTGCTTGAATCGTGGTCCATGTGTTTCTATACAGAAGAGCTCATTAGTGGAGCTGTTTATGAATAATTCTGTATGGCACCAGTCAGTTGGCACCCAGATACTTTGAAACTCTCCATCTGAGAGAAGCAAGGCCCACAGGCCACAAATAAAACTCTAAACTGACGGACAAGCCACCGCACCAGAGAAACTGATGGTGGGCAGCAGAAGATACACAGAGTCAAACTTTGAAATCGGTTTTTCCAAACTTTTGTCTCTAAAAGTCAATACAGGATCCTCTGTCAAGAACAGATGTATTGAGTTGGATCTTTCTCCCATTTGCTCCGTTATCCGTCTGGAATCAGTCAAGGAGACACCGTGTGCCCTGGCAATGCTGTCTGCAACAGGAGAGAAAAATCTCAGAAAGATCTATTTAATACCTCAGTTTTTTCTTCCTCAGACAGAAATTTTAAAAAAAAGAGTGTCAGAGGAGATTAACAATGTAAAAAACTGTTCTCCTTTGTGCAAAGATACCAACATCTATAGTAAAATCCAATTTTTCGAAATTAAGATTTTTACATCATGTGAAAGCTGAATAAATAAGCTTTCTATTGATATATGGTTTGTTAGGATAAGACATTGGCCGAGATACAACTATTTGAAAATCTGGAATCTGAGGGTGAAAAACTCTTTTTAGTTGTCCAACTTTTAAAGTTGTCCAAATAAAGTCCTTAGCATACCATATTACTCTACGGTATATCTACGGTAGGAAATTTACAAAATATCTTCATGGAACATGATCTATACTTAATATATTGATTTTTGGCATAAATCGATAATCAATCATTTTGACACATACAATGTATTTTTGGCTATTACTACACGCCTATTAAGACTATCACAATTGGTTTTGTGATCCAGGGTCACAAATGATCTGAGATATGTTGTGCATAAATTGTCTCATATTGTCACTTTTAATTTAATTTAATTTAGTAATCCAATAAGTCTCATAAAATTTAAAAGAGCAACTTTACCAATAGCATTTTTCTTGGCCTCTGGAAGCTTCCTAAATGTTTCTTAAATCAGTAGCTTAATAGTTATATAAGTACTAGTCATAGTAATGATTTAAAGGGATAGTTCACCCAAAAATGAAAATGAAAACCATTGGACCCATTGACTTGCATTGGTTTTGTGTGCATATAATGGAACTCAATGGAGACTCCAAATTCAATTCGTTACCAACATTCTCCAAAATATCATCTTTTGTGTTTTGCAAAAAACAGGTTTAAAATGTCAAGAGGGTAAATAAATGATGACAGAATTGAGTGAACTACTCCTGTAAGTAACCATGTAGTAATAGATGTTACCATGCTTTGTGATATTCTCAAATCAGAAATCTGTTTAAAATCACATCTGAAATGCTTTTCAAAAATATGTATATGTCTGGATTTTAAAAATCAGATTTAAATTGAGATTTTCTGTTCATACCATAGGAAACTACTTGTGTCAAATGGATTTGACACAAAGCAGATTTTTGATGTCTGTCTAAACAAGCCATAGAGACATTCCAGCTTAAGCCTAGCTTCCTTTGAGAATAAACCTCAGTGTCGTTTTAAGTTACTTCTTAAAACTTTCGACTTTGTCAGAAAGAAATTAAGCCGTGACTGTGAAAAGCACAAGTTTGCTCTTTGATCGTGTCAAACAAACGTATACGGGCTAGCAGGAGAACAACAAAAAGATGAAAGTAGGTCAGAAAGGTGCTCGGAGATGTAAAAAAGTACGTTTATTTTGCTACTTTGTTGCTCTCTGTCGGGCAGAGTTAAAGTGTGTTAACATTGCCCCGCACAACAGGTAGCGCTTCACTATTCCCTCAGTTTTTCTAAATCTATATTTTGTGCTGCTTTAAACAGGCTGAATTAATGTGCGTTTCATTCTTTTCCTCCAGGCTTATTTTTAGCTTGTTTTCACACTCTTCCGAGCTTTCCAGCAGATGAATGAAAGAGTGAAAAAGAGATAAACATACTCCTGATTAAATGCTCTTTGTTAACAACAGAACAAGACCAGAACCCCCCGACACACACGCATTCGCACCTTCACACACCAGCTCACACACTCACTTTTCTTTTATTTTTAATCCTAAAATAGGTCATATGTAAATGAAGGCAGATGTTTACGGCAAAGGAAAGTCAGTGGCATGAAAACGGCACATTTGAATGAGAATCGGGAGGAAACGGGAAACGTTCGACCTCTTCTGTGCATGCTGTCAGTAATGAGTTGTGACGGTTTTCAAATAAAAAAACATTTCACGATCAATTGAGCAGGAATTCAATTTCAGCTTTTACTGTGCTTGTTGGTCTTTTTCGCAAGCTTGTGTTTGGTGGTGCTGTATTTTGGTGTTGCTGACTGCTTCAGATTTTGTGGTATTGGATTGCGCATCACGTATCTGCCGTACAGATGCAAAAATGAATGTTTGTCCTGGTTCTGTGATCATTATCATTGTAGTAATCCATATGCGAAGGCCCTGTGGACTTGAAAACCTGCCAGGACTCACACGCATGCCTGCACAGAAAGCTGAGGGAATTCAGCAGATATCATAATAATAATCTTACATTCTTATACTCTTAATCCCTGCTGGGGACCACTGCTGCTATTATTTTTTACTCTGTTTTGGATTTACTCTTTGTCCTTCAAAAGCATGCACAGAGTAGAACTAAGTTAGTGCAAGGTGATATTGTGCAATTGGTATCTATTGATGCATTTACCTTTATTTACGTATTAATTAATTCATTTTATATATTTAATAATGTTCATTTATAAACAGCAACTCTATAAGATTTCATGAAGTCAGATGAGCACCACCAAATCTATCACATTGAAACACAAATTGCATTTATTACAGTACAGAAAAACCCGGTGGTCAACAGATTCGCCACTCCTGCAAACATCAGTCAGAAAACACACTGGCCAGCTTGCTGGAATCAGGTCACCGGCTCAGGGACACAGAACTAGGCCATGAAGTTTGAACTTATTTGTCCCTTTTGCTTTCAGAAGGGAGGTGAGAGCAGACACTCCCCAGCTCAGGGATGTGAGAAGCTGTGTGATGGGATAACAGCATGAGACTTGGTTTACATTTCAGTCCAATGTGCCGGTATGCAACACTTTTGCTATAACGTTACGGCAAAGAGAATTCAAAAGAATAAAGCATGGGTATATTGACAGTTTGTTGGACAGAAGTAAACATACCCTGTATAACTTATAGGCATGGCTGGTTTGATGCTATATATAACGGACAGTAGAAATGTGGTGAACACAGAAAATACAGTGTGTTATGTTTTACACCATGTATTTGAATTATTTACAATTCAAAGCTGCATTAGGTGGTTGCCAGAAACATCATAACCTGAAATACAGAATCAGTTTTGGATTTTGGTCTGACAGGACGTTTCAGATTAAGAGCTTCCTCTAATTAGACTTGTTTTTCTTTGTTTCTCTTTTGTTTTTGTTCTATTGTTTTATTTGTGAAATTATTCAAATATAGGTATAACCACAAGGTTATTTAATAACGTACCTGTATATAAACCAATAAACATTGAACTAACTTCATATATACACTATTACTTGATATACTTGATGTTTGTTTTACTGACCATTTCAAAAATATTTTGCTAAATAAAAATGTGACATTACATTTTCTCTGTCCATAATTTCAGCTGTAGAAAACAGAGAATAATTAGCTTTAACTTTTTTATTTTTTACGTATATATGTATATACCTGGCCTTACCTTGAAATGCTAATTTTACTATAATAAATGTGAAGGTAGAGAACAGCTGAACCTGTATTCATCATACCAAGGTCTAATACACAGTAACTCCTTCCATCTTAGAAAAAATATAAACTCACCAACATTAGGAGTATTGTTTTATGGTGACTGGTAAGGCTTTTGTGTAATGTTATTTTGGGGCATGACCCAGAGGAAATGCTCTCTAATAGCTTAAGGTTCTTATATGTATCTTTTTGGTCTTAGTAGATCCCTTAGGGGAAAGAAAAATAGAAACGAATGAGGTAATTGTGATCATACTGTACAAATAGAGTAAAAATGAATGTGGCAGAAAAGCTCGGATCATTTGATGTTAGAGGGGTTTGATGGGAAATGTTTGTTTCCAGACTTTGGTGCCTTGGTAAATGTGAGCACTGTTTGTTACATTATTAAGATCACAGCTGAAATGCCAAGAGAGACATGTGAAATACAGATATTTTTGTCATTTGACTGCTCATGGTTACCTGTCACTGTATGACAAGAACATTGTAACACACGTTTGAAATAAAACTATTCATTTTAAGCAGAGACGGTTAAGACATTATGGAGATGTTGAGGTAGACGTGCAGTGATGGTCAGGAGAGCGTAGCTTTAACAAGCCGTCATGGGCGCTGTCCGGGTTTTCCAACCCAGAGAACAAGTTAAGGAAAAGAAGAGCTGTCAATACCAATAAAGATTTCATCACGGGTGACGAAAGTCAACGAGACAGTTGCCCTGAGGGAGCCTGACATACAGAGCTGTCTGCATATACATTTGACAGAACCTCCACAGAGAGTAAAGAGATGGAGAAAAAGACTCTACACCTTCACACCTTCCATTGGCCACGGTGCCTGACTGCCAGAAGACACATTTCTACATTTGCTGATGAAGTGTCTCCGCTGAGTTTTGGTTTTCACCTCTGTTTCACAGAAATCTCAGGAGTGATGTTTGAGCAGAATGCAGAGATGCACAAAAGCTGGCTTGAGACTGTGGAAAATGTCTGAGCCAAAAAAATTCTGTGCTGTGGAATGAAAATATGGCAGATTTATTTTTAAACATCTGATTCAGATGGCTGATGCTATTTGCAGTAGATTCGAAAATAGCTCGCCCCAAAATTAAAAGTTTTATGTTTACTCACCCTTGTGTTGTTCCAAGTTCATATGACTTGTTCTTCTCTGAGGAACCTCATTCCCTTCATTTTTCTCTCATGAAGAAATTAAAGATCCTTCTTTAATATAAGTTAAAAATTAGGTACAGTTACACAAGACTATATGGGGCTGATATTATAAGCCTGTTGACTTCGTACGTCTTTTTGAATTTCAGGTTATAAGTCCAAATATGCCCGACACCCTCTCAATACCATCTTATTATTTAATGCGATTCATGTATTATTTAATACTTGTCCTCTCTGTGTGGCTTCCCTCATCATCACAGGTTTTCATGCATGTGACAGAAACAGTCAGTAACATTTGAAAGTATTTCCACTTCTTTTCAATGACATTCTATCTCTGACAACATATAGCATTCATGTGTTTCTGTGAGATGAGAAGCTGCGGTGCTGTTTTGGTCAGTGAACTAGTTCTTGGCTTCTCTTTGTGCCTGATTTACTTAAAGCTGACCTTTTTCCTGCCAGACTAGGCCAGGACCTGACTCAGAGCGGTGGGGGGTTGGGAGAATGCCAAAGGGCCCCGTCTGTGCTAGAATTGATAGTGGCCCCATAATCCACAGTCCGGTCTCCAGAGACGTGAAGGACAGTTCAGGCCAGTGGCAGCCGCTTGCAGCGCTCAGAATGTGGCTGCAAATACTGTATACTTGAATCTGAATATTCAAAATATCTTCTGGCTTTTGGATCTCTGGAATTGGGTTTAAACTTTGTCTAACAGATGGTTAAGGATTAGAGTGTTTTTCCTGTCATGTAAAAATTGTGAATGCAGTAATTGCATTTATTTACACAACTAAACATTGTTATCCCTTTAATGCTTGGTCTTGAAGCATTTAAATATTGAAAAAAGAATTAATTTTATAGCAAGTTCTTACATTAGAGTACCGTGACGTACCCTTGCAAGTAATAAACATCCTTCTGTGTACTGTACTCCCTTGACTTTCACACAGACTACAGTCATACAAAGTGTACTACTGTATATTATTGCATGTGTTGTGCATATTGTAGTACATATTGCACGAAATGCAGCGATATGTTTCAGAAGGGCAGCAGCGATGTTCACATTAAAAACCTTTAACTTTTATTTCATAAAATTGTATATTTTACAAATACTAATTTATATTAACAATATGCTACTGTACTTATTGAAAAGCAAAGTGTGCCCTGCATGGGTAACTTTACAATGTTTTGTTGTCTGCAGTACAAATGTTTCCATCCATTCTTCATGCTTGTAAGTGCAGAAAAACAACTTTTACAGAGGTCACAAAACACATTGTTTGCCACATGATACGCCAAAGCAAAAAACTTTCAATTTTCAAAGAGTCGCTTGTGAAAATTTCCAACCACTCCTTGAGCAGAAGTGAGCAAGCGTTTCAAATTATTTCTACACAAGCAACATGCTCTCTGGATTGTGAGCTGCATTCGGCAGATTTCTGTAGCTCAGCGGTTAGAGCATGGTGCTAGCAACGCCAAGGTCATGGGTTCGATCCCAGGGATTGCACATAATTAGAAACAAATGTGTATAGTATAATGCAACGTAAGCCGCTTTGGATAAAAGCATCTGCCAAATGCGTAAATGTAAATGCTGTAGAAACATAAAATAAGATCCAGTCATTTGTAAATGCTGACCGTATAATATACACTGATGCTATTAGTTTAACTCTTGTGCTGTTTGTAAATGATGCACACATTTTTTCCTATGAGGAGTACATGGCTTCAGTTATTTATTCTTTAATTATAAGAGGTTTCCTTACCCCCATTGTACATCTGGGGGAATGCATACCCTTGTAAAGAAATTTCAGAAAAACGCATGTGAACTGATTGTAGTTCTGTATTTTGTATGTCTGTGTTTGTAGGACAGTGCAGAGAACGAGGTGGACAGAAACAAATGCTGTACACTCTGTAATATGTTCTTCACGTCGGCGATTGTGGCTCAGTCGCACTACCAGGGCAAGACGCACGCTAAGAGAGTTCGCTTGGTGTTGGGGGAGTCGCCGAGTCTGCCAACAACCACAGGTAAGAACCAATGCTAAACTGACCTTTTGCTATTCGAATCTAATAAATAAATCCTATTTAATTCATTTTCTACAAAGAAAAACTGATGAGGATGATAAATCTAGTCGGTAGTCAGTGTGGTGGTGATGTTCTCCCCCACGGTTCAGACCGCAAGCATGGATGGTGTGTTAAGCGTGTTCTGTGTAACATATTGTGCGATGGTGGATTAGATGCCCATGGGTGTACTTGACAGTTATGAATCAGAGCTAGAGGAACACGTGATTGGTTCATGCTTGAAGCCCACAGCGGTAACCTGACTAAAGTTCAGCCCTGTCAAGCAGCCTTAGTTTATGCCCATCGGCCCAGCTGTTTGTGCAGCGTTAATGAAACTATAAACACAAGATCCACTGAGTGTCCTGGAAGACTGAAGCAATATGCAACACTGAGAAACCTATAATTTCACAACTATACTGAGAGTGTTTAAGCTGTCTGTGTTTAAAGGAAAGGTTCAGCCAAAAATGAAAATTCATTGTCATTTACTCACTCTCATGTCATTCCAAACTTGTATGACTTTCTTCCTTCTGTAGAACACAAAAGATATTTTAAAGGATGTTGGTAACCAAACAACAGTGGTACAATATAAAGGACCTGTGTGTAAGATTAAAAAGGATCTATTGACAGAAATGCAATATAATATCCATAACTATGTCTTCAGGGGTGTATAAAGACCTTACATAATGAACCGTTATGTTTTTATTATCTTAGAATGAGCTATATCTACATACACCGCGGGTCCACTTACATATAATTCGCCATGTTGTTTCTACAGTATCCATAAACTGCTCAACAGAGCGCGTATTATAAAAACGTTATCCACTTCGCAAAGAAGTGAAAATTTGATGACATCTTTGTCCTCTGTCGGCCTCCATAGTGCTTCGAAAAGGGAGGCTTGGAGTGAGCCGTTGGTTGCAATTCGCAACCTCACCGCTAGATGCAGCTCAGTTTCACTGACTGGTCCTTCAAGTAAGCTAAAAATTATTCTTGTTAAAGAATGTTTAGATTTTTGCTGGAATAAAACAAATGACACTGAAAAAATATTTAGACACATTGAATCACCTGAGCTCTCATTGCCGAACATGTGCCAGTTTGGAAAGACATCGGCGTGGGTGGTAACGCGGGCACCAAACTTGAACTGGAGATTAGCTTTCTGTTTTACGCTTCAGGCGTATTTGTCTTAAGACTTTTTTGTTCTCTGTTCAAATTTGATCATGTCTCACTTTAAAGTGAGCTTAAACACGCCTCACAGATGTCTGCCGCAGGCATGGATATACAAACTGGAGGCATATCTATCTTTAGCCTGTCAATGACTATTAAATTTCATTTTTCACGATAACGGGAATAAATAAAAAATTATTTTGATCAAGCAATATAATGTTTCTTTCCTCCCCCCTAGATGAACTGCACTGAGATGTGTTTGTTTTTTGTTTTCTTTGAGCATTAGATATTGTAACAAGCACTATGCGGTTAGCGTGATAATGTGATCGTCTATTTGAAATGCAATTTGTAGTTCACTGGTGTCGGCTGGGAAACAGTCTTGTTAGAGTTCAGGGTATTATTTCTTGTGTTTTGTTTTTCCAGATGGATCCAAGAGGTCTCACAGCAGGCGGCTTTATAGAGTAATATAAAAGGACTTTACCATGTTTGAAGAAAAAGTGATAGAGAGTTTTAGTAGAGTTAAAAGTAACCTCACAAAAAAGGTTTTAAATGAGATGGTGCTAACGTACAACCACAATATATTTTTCTTAGATTCAAAAGTACAATGTGAAAAGATACCATCAGGGACAGAGGTCTGAAATCTAACTTGTGTTTGAACTAAGCAGTGAAGCAAACATGAAAAATTTTAAGAGATGCATACTAGGGGTGTCACAATATACTGATATTAGCAATAACTGTGATATTAAAAGACCATGATTATCAATACTGTGTTAATTCTACAAATATAATAATATGAAACAATTCAGCACCCTTTTAAAGTTTGACTTACAAAATCTCTAAATGTGATTTTTTTGGCCAAGAAAGGAGAAAACTAGGGATGCTTCGATTGATCGGCCGCAGATAACAATAATAGTTTATCTGGAAAGGTTATGGGAGAGCTTACGGCTGATCAGGATGACAAGAAATCGGTTCTCGGTACCGGCTGCAAAAATCAAAAAATGAATTAAAGATGAATTTGATTGGTAGCATTATTTGTTAATTTAGAAAAAACACATTAAAGTAGAGATCTGATAATATTGTTACATTGAATTATTTTGGCCACGATTATCATGGAAGTCTGATATTGTTACAGTTCTTATGTTCAAAACAGTTATAGTATACAGAATAAAACAAAACACAGAGGTCTTCAAAACTTTTTAACTTAACACAACTTTCTAAAAACAAAATGTTCCTAATTGTCTTGAACATTAATATAAAAGAAGCTCTTTTTTTAATGCTGAAGCACTGCTTCAATGGCTGTAGAATGAAGTCTAAAATGTTTGTCACTAAATTTATCTTTTAAGAGATGACAGTCCAGCAGTTACTAAAACACAGCTTGCTGTCAGCGCCTTAAAATCCCTCACAGAGAAGTTGTGCTTTTAAAGTCATCTGTGTTTTATATTCTATTTATATTCTATCAAAGAGATAAACTTACTAGTCAGCCTCTGTAATAAATGAGGTGATGTATGCGTGTGTGTTTTGGCTCTAGCTGATATGAGTTGATCCGTGTTATTTGAATCATCTTATTCATCAGGGTAAGATGTGGGTGGTGAGAACAGAGAGGTGTAGTAACTACAGATATGTCTTCACAGCCCTACCGTATGACAAATCAACTAAAGCAAATGATCACCATCTTAGCAACCAAAACCTCCAACATTTCATATTATTTTTAGGGAATGTACACTGTAAATGCTCACCCACAACACTTGGCGAAAGAACTGTTTATGTGATTTACAGTCCCGTAAACAATCACATTGCGCTTGGCTCATTCTGACCCGCGGCAGTGTTGCGGCCTGCGGCTATTGGGGTTGGTTACCATGGTAACAAGTCCCATGGCATTCTTGATAATGTCACCTGGAAGATCAATCCATTCACTCACTTTTTTTCTGAGAAGATTGAGGTAGATTCAGTTTCATCTGCACAAGCGTTGACCCTCTCTTGACCCGCCTGACTGTTCAATAGATCAGGCTTGAGAGCATCTGTGTGTGTGTGTGTGTGTGTGTGTGTGTTTGCCAGAAAGCAGGTGCACAAAATATACATCACATGTTCGATATTAAATAGTCTCATGAAATCCATTTTTTACTGATAAATGTTTATGGGATTGCTTTATATCTGTGCAGATTCGGCTCCGCCCACCCCCCAGGCCACAGATCCACCCCCTCCTTTGTGGCCCCCACTGGCCAATCACGGTGAAGCGGGCAAGTACTGTTGCTTATGTGGCGCCTGGTTCAATAACCCACTGATGGCACAGCAACACTATGAAGGCAAGAAGCACAAGAGAAATGCGGCACGGGCACGACTACTGGAGCAGCTGGCTGGCAGCCTGGATGCCAATGAAAGCACAGGTCAGACCCACCACATCCTCACCTACATTACAGAATTAAGTCATACACTTTGGGATCTGACAGGCTGCTGTCATTTAGTCCATTTCAAGTATTATGAATTTATGAATTTATGAGTCTGAATGTGTTTTTTATATACTGTACATAAACTAAAATATGGGTTGAGAAAGCTGTTTTCAGATCAGACCAATATCATTCTTGGAGTATAATTGCATCAGATGGAGCTTATTTCTGTTTGTTTGTGTCTACTGTATAGCGTGTGTTCGTGTTTGTGTGAGGACTCTGGCAATCTGCTGCGTTTTCAAGTTCCCTTTAAACAACAAAGATCTAAATCTTGTTTTCCCCTTGGGTGAACATCTAAACGAAAATAAACCGAAGTGCTGCAAGGATGCAGTTCAAATCTGACGTCTAGACGTATTGCATTGCACAGCAGATGTTCTCTTCGGGTTCTTAAGCAAGTTTATGTGGTCCACACGTATGAAAGTACATTGCAGTTTTACATTTGTGGCTTCCAGGAGCATCCACAAATCCCTCGCACAAACATCTTCGCTCCTCACAGTTGGACCTTCTTGCGTTTCTGCTCTTCAAATGCATATTTCACATTGATGTAATCCCTTAACATGATAGTCATGCTGTGTGTGATCCAGGTATCTTGACAGATCTCTTAAGCCTGTTGAAGTAAGTCGTGAGTCACAGTGCTGTGGTTACTCAGGGGTTTGAACAAGGTCATGTTATTGCCTTTGGATACTAGACCCGTACAACCTGAATAAAAAGTCTTGTCACTTGTGTTTTGGAGCTAAAACTCAAAGTGATGCTAATAATATGAGCTTTTTTTGCTTTTCTTTTGGTCCTTTAAAATTTGTTGTTTTAGTGGATTATTATTTATTTATTTATTTAGCATTTTTGGTCAAGTAGCTAAAGAAAAAGTAAAGTTTTGATTACTTTGTAAAATTGCACAATTGCCAAAAATGGCAATGCCAACAGTGAGGAGACACAGCCATATCTATAGTACATGTGTAAAAGTGCAAGGACACACCTTATGTTCTCCTATATGTGCAAACTGATCAGAGGGTTTCAAGTTCACTGAGCTTCAGTCTTATTAGACATCAGCACACATTCCAGGACACCCAGGCATGAAAAACAGCTGTCAACAGAGTATAGTCCAAAAAGAGCATGCGGACACCTGCCAAGACTCAGCAGGTAACTTGCATTCTCTTCTACCAAGATTCTTCACGATGCAGAACACAAGCATGCCATGAATGCAATCTCGCCTGTGAAGTTCAGTATGCATCAAAACTTTGTGCTTTACAGGAGACACAGTTGTTGGTGTCCTTGTCAAGATGGAAGACAATGTTGCAGTAAATTGTATCCTGCTCAAGAGAAAATCGTTTTTTCCTAGGCATGAGACAGCAGGGTGCCCTTGTCAGGAGCTTTTCGGTGTGAATGTCACTTTTATTTAAATCTCAGCAGAAAAGCCGTTGATCATAACAGACTCTCATCAAGGTGCTCGTGACTCCCAAACATCACATCTCTACACAGATGCTGTTAGCTTAGATTCATCCGGAGTCCTGCCAGATCCAGTCGCCTCACAGTATCCCATTTCCTTTGGTACCTTAATGTGGATAGTATAATACATTTATATCATTTGCCTGAATGTTACTTGATGTACTGCTATAGTGTCTTTCTATTTTGATATTATCCCTTTGACAGGCTTTATAGCATAAGCATGTCATTTTTTTTAATAAAGGCAATAAGGCAATGCTTTTGTCTTAATGCTTTTGTTGATTCACACATTGTGTATTACAATTTTTTTGTTTGTTTTATTATTTAAATTAACAGGCAATACTGTATTTTTAATAAGCACCAAATAAAACACCCCCAAAGACTCCGTTGGTCTATCCTCTTTCATTTATCATTTACATTAGCAGTCTGCACTGTGCACACAGGTCACACGAAACATACAGACGAACACATTCAGTCCCAAACCAATGAAGAAAAAGATAGAAAATTGGAGGATTGCAAAAGAAAGACTTTTCGTAGGCATGTAGCCATTTATTACCACTCAAGCTTCTTATCAGGAGTAGAAAGCTATTGGTGGGGCTCATCAGAGGTGACTGCTAGCATCTCCCAGCCCAGACTTATGGCTATTTTTGTGAAGAACACTCCAGTGTAATTGCCTTCCAACTGGGGCTGTATTTTGTTGCTGAGAAAATTGGAGCGCCTCGCAACCTTCTCCTGCTGCAAAGAGGTTTTCATTTCCCCCTAAACAAAAAGGCAACGAGAGTGACAAGCTTTAGGATGTAAATACCAGCTCTGTGCTGAAGAGCCTCCTGCCACTTCGTGAAGAGGGAGATATTGAAAGTGCCGCGATTTGCCCCGTTTAAAATTGCAAGAGCGGGTTATGTGTTTCACAAAATATCTAAAAGTCAAGTACAGGCGAGCATCTCCTTACTGTTGAATTTGTATCCCTCTGGATGTAGGATTAAAATCGACATACTGGATTATGGTTGGTGTCTGTATCAAGTAAATGTGTGCTTGGAAATATTAGTGGAATTACACTTTTTCCTATGGCTCAGTTGGTAGAGCATGGTGCTAGACATGCCGTATCATGGATTCATCATGGGTTTTATGATCTGCTGTCGTCTCTATGATGGTTAGGGAAGGACCTTTATGTCTGTTTTATATGATGTTTTTTCTGTATGTTTTTGTGAATTTCTCATTGTATAGTTACGCATTCCCTTGAGGTCATAATAAAGTATGTGGTGATGGATGTCTACTTTAAACTCTACTGATAGAATAGAATAGACATTTATTGTCAATGTTCACAATCTTGTGTGCTCACAATCTTTTATTATAATTCCTGAAAAAAAAAGAACCCGGCCCAAAACACAATAGAAATTTTTATAAATTTAATGGATATAATGGAAATTGTATTGGTTTTACTGGAAAATCTAATGGTGTCTACTGGTATGTGATGGATTCTTACTGGAATGATGATTTAATGGAAAAGCTGTTGGGGTTATTTTTAGCAGGGGTAATTTTAATGTGGGAATTATCCTACACAATCTCAATTTGTAGTTATTTTGCATTAAACCACTTTATTTTAGACCAGTTTAGACCAGTAGTATATCAACTGGCCAAACACCAGTTTGGCAATGTTAAGAGACTAGCTAAACCACATAAGACTTGTTAAAACCAGCAAACTACTGGTTTTGGCTGGTTTGAGCTAATTTATAGCAAGATCAAATGCACAATTTATCATTAAAGCTATAAGCCCCAAGAAGCAGTGGGTTACAGTCATTTTACAAGGGGTGTTATTAGACAAATAAGTGAGTGACTGCTATGTAAGCATTTTATAGTAGCTTACAACCCAGCTAAGCCCATCAGAATCAAGGACCAGAAGTTTGATATACTTCAGTTTACGGTAACTAATAATAAAACTTTTTCCGCATAAACTTCACATAAACCAGACTGTGTTTTCTCATTCTGACCCACTCTTTCCAACTTTCTACATTTTTAATGAAGCGTCCTGATTTAATGTTCAGATCCTCAACATGCGTTAAATTGCACTATACCCAGCAATTAAGTCTTTCTGTACGTCTGATTGGGCACGATTAAAAATTTCGTAGAAATGTATGAGTGCTTCATCTGTTTGGTTGTAATTTCCTGTGTAAGAGAAGAGAAACTGATTTATGGTTTGTTGTGGGAAAATAAGTGCGACCTCTTTCACTTCAGCCAGTTAAAAACCAACTTTAATCTTCAGTCAGTAAATATTCATCTTACTCTGTCTAGCATTTCTGTCTGGCGTTGTCTCTCCATGGTTTTGGCATTTCTCTGGGTTTAATTAACTGGGATTAGAATCCATCAGTGCCTTCAAGGCTGGTTTATGAGTAACATGCTAAGAGGTCATCGGGGGTCCAATGTGAAATAAAGAATAGAAGAGAGCTTTAAAACGAAAACAAAAGCTCAGTAAAGTATACTTATAAAGACGTATAAAGACCATGTCATGCATTTTTAAGGAGGCTAATCCTTTGTAGTCTGCAGGTAGATGCTAATTCCTAATTAAATGAAGACAAAATATTACTACAAGAGAGGATCAACAAAATATTAATAACAATAAAATTGTTGTCAGTGTATGTTAGGTATTATAGACCACCTTGGTGAGTCTGATACAGCCGCCTGGTCTCGGACTAAATCGAGCAGCCAGTAAAGTTGGTTTTATAATGCCGGCTACATTTTTATTGCAATACGTCACAGTCCCATCATAATTCCTGTTCATATTAATAGCTTACTATGAATAGTGGAGCAGTCACGTGTTTTGGATTCATTACACGTATTTGCTCTCACCATATGTGTGGTGCACTGACACCGCAAGCTGTGAACATCACTCTCAACTCACAGTAATCCAGAAACCTTTATTAGACTGTGTGTGTGTATTCTGTCAATATTAAACATAAAGTTAGAAGAAAATAAGTCATTCAGATAAAGTAGGACATTGCCAGAAGTCATAAATGCACTTTTTTCTTTTATCTTTGATGGATTGTGTTGTTTAAAGTGCTGTGAAGATGAAGGGCATCTAGGTTTCTATTCTTGCTTTTTATTGCTTCTGTTTTGTCAGCATATTGATTTTTTTATATTGGTTGAAACAGTTGGGAAGAGCTGTGCATCTCTTCTTACTGGTTTTGTTTGATTTCCTCAGACCTGGTAAAATTAAAAAACAGGAAAATATTTTTGATAAGTGCACACGAAAATGCAAGTTCTGTCATTTTTTACTTACGTCTTACTCCAAACCCCCTTGATGTTATTGTATTTGTAGAGCACAGAAGTTTTTTACAGCTTGTTATGAACACCCTTGTCAAGCTGTAAAATTAACAAAAAAGAAAACAGAACAATGGACAAAAACAATAAAAACAACATAAGGGCTTTGGAATGACAAGAGTGAGTAAAGGATGAAAGAACAGAATGTTTTTGGATGAACTGTCACTTTAACAACTTAATGTTTTTTTTTACTTTTATTGATCCAAATTGTTGACATAAACGTTTCAGAAAAACATTGTTTGATATGCTCATTTTAACCGAATTGTACCAGTGGGGAACTGTTTTAGTTTTAAGAGCTCTTGGTGTGACAGCGTGGCAGCAACATAATGCCAGCTTTTTTACATACAAGCCTTTTTTTTGAACAGATCGAGGAACAGACAACACTGCTATCAAAAATAACTCTGCAGATGTCTGAGAAATACTGCCAAGATGTGGCGCACATGGTCTCTCCACATGTGCCGAGAGAATTTCTGAGCATTTTTTTCTATTTTTCTGCCATCCTCACATTTTCCTCACATCGATCTATTTTTGGTAGCTGCTGTTTTTAATTTGTATTACCACCTGCAAAGCCTTTAATTAGCTCACATCTGCTTCCCTTTTCAAGAACTTGGAGCCCATCCTCTCATAAAGACCATCATAAATCATAACCCCCAAATCAAGAGGCCAGCAGGACAAAAGAAATCTGAAATACTTACCATTCCAGGAAGACTGTACAATAAGAGGTTTTTATGACGGTGTTTTCAAAAGAACCTGAAAAGCATGCATGAAATATAGATCTCTCTTCTGTTTATAACTGTAGGCAGTTTTGAAAGCAAAAAACAATCAATAATGTGCATAGAAATGGGACAACATAGTTATCAAAAAAGCATCAGTGCTTTTAAAATTAACTGTAAAAGTATTTGCATTCTGCTTTAAAAATGAAGTGCATTTTTGTGTTTTGCTTTAGGTCTGCGCCGGAGTTACTCATGCAGCGTTTGTAATGTGGTCCTGAACTCCATCGAGCAGTATCACGCACATCTCCAGGGTTCCAAACACCAAAACAAGTAAGTGAGCTGCTACCATACAGACTTCTGTCACAGCCTTTCAGAAGGATGCTCCGAGGTTTCTCTTTTTGACTTAAAGTGAGAACTCCATTGTCAAAACTTTTGTTTCAGATGTTTTTCCTAAAAATCAATTAATGAAACGTAATTGAAATCATCAACTTGGCTTCCAACTATTACAAAAACAAAATAATCCTTTGTAATGGTCTACTGTACAGCAGTGCAGCTTTTTATTACATATATTTTAATTTGTTTTCAGTTTAATTCAAGTTAAAAAGTTAGTTTTCTGTTGTAATAATTGTGATCTCAATATTATTTGGATCTCAATATTGGCCAAAATAATTTTTGTCATAATCAAGTAATTCTACATGAGACATATGTTGACATCTATATAGTTATTAAAAGCTATACAGTTATAGAGTATATTTCAGAGTATACTATAGAGCTTTAAAATTCATTTAGAGAACAATAACTATTTGATATTAAAATCAATATTTCTACAGCATTTACTAATCTTAGTTCATGTTTTTTTATTTTAAAAAAAATGTGTTGACATTAACTAACATCAAAAAATATGATTAAATGCTGAAAACCTATTCCTTATTCATTAGTTCATGCTAGCTAATGCATTTACTAATTTTAACAAATACAACCATTGTTAAATGTTATTAAAATCTCTGACATTTGAGACATATAAAATCTGAACATAGTTTGATGCACGAGATCTTGAGACTGAAGAGCTCATCTAAAGCTCTAGAATTGACATTTTAGTCTTTTTTTTGGAGGGGAGGAACCTGATCATCCTAAACTTCATATTATGCCCTCCTAAGCAATTTTCTAGTTCAGAGATGGCACTGAGTAAGCATTGTCACCTGTGAGTACTTAGAAACAATTAAAGTGTGTGTTTATTTTCCTGTGCCAGAGCTCCCTGTGCATCAGACAGTTGAGTTTAGTTGATCTGCCACCCTGTTTGCCTCCAGAGCCCCCCAGCCACCTCTTACAGACCATGCCCATCAACTCCGTAATGAAATAAATATGATTCAGAGCAACAATGAGGAGAGGTAGAACAAACCCAACGACACCCACTTGCATTAACAGGAAATGTCTGGTTTGGAGCAGCTGGCCCGAGCTACGCGGGGCGGCTACGACACGTACAGCAACTTTAATTGCTCTTCACAATAAAGCAATTGATTAACATGCCAGCAGACCCCCGGGTTGGGGAGAAGACTCCAGCTGAAAGCCAAATCACTGTTATCCTACAATCATTATTTGTAATTAGAGCTACATCCTCTCTCACGAGGAATTACTGACAGACAGGAAGTGTATTGATTAAAGAGGATGTTGCGCTGTCGTATTGCTGCGGCGTGTCCCTGTGTATTTTCATCGAGGAATGGAAAAGTTTATGCAAGAGTCTATTTTGCATTTAGACACAATTTAGGGATTTTTTGCTTGTAATAACCCAACAGTGCATCAGGGTTTAGGATGCTGTTGGTTGTGGGTGGACAGGGCTTCCAATTTATGCAGAACACAATCTGCTTCCCGCTACATTCCCGTTTTTAACCTTTGCTGAGTGCCTTTTGCCAGATAAATACCATTGCAAAAGTAAATGGTATAAAATATTTTTTTTTAAAGGTGAAATAATCCATAACCTTTGCCTCTACATGGACATCTTTGTTTGAAACATGGCAGGTCACCATGTTCAGTACTTATATTCTTATCTTCTCTTTTTTTATGTACTTGCTCTAATACAGATATTTGTTTATTTTTGTATAAATATATATTTTTTGACTTTTTGTCCTTCATTTATATATCCATAGGATAGCGTAGACATGACAGGAGCATGAGGGTAAAAGACGGGGTGTGGGACAGGTCGGACTAGAATTTGGTTTATTTTGAATGATGAAAGTTATAGATTGAATCTGTTGTCTATTGTTTTAGTAGTTAGCTTTTAACATTCTCAAAAGGATATGTTAATAATACTCTATTTGTGAGATTGTAAGAGGTTTTGACTTTTTTTTAACACACAAGTTATTTTGGGTTAAACAAATAAAAGAGACAACACCGGGTTGAGTTTAAAATAACACAAAATGTGTTGTCCATGATGTGTTTAGTTGAGTAAAATTATATATAGTCTTCCTACTTTAATGTTTTAAAGGTTTTAACGTGATAGTTCACCCAAAAACGAAAATTCTTACATCATTTACTCACCCTCTTGTCATTCCAAACCTGTATGACTTTCTTTATTTTGCAGAACACAAAAGAAGATATTTTAAAGAATGTTGGTAACCAATTAACGGCGGTACCCCTTCGTTTTGTGTCCATACAATAGAACTGAATGGGTACCATTGTTCAGTTACCAAAATTCTTTTGTGTTTTGCAGAAGAAAGTCATACAGGTTTAAAATGTCAAGAGAGACATTTTCATTTTTGAGTGAACTATCCCTTTAAAGTACTTTCCCTAAAGTCCTGCGTTGAATTTCGGTCTTCATAGGACTGGAACACAAAACACACACATACAAGGAATCACTCGGGCCCGTTCCTCTCATGTTGAGAGATACACACACTAATCAGAGGGACTCCAGGGGCCCGTCTTTCTCATACTGAGAGACACACAAATACACACATTCATCAGAGGCAGTCTGGGGTCTGTCCCACTCATACTGAGACACACACACTTTAATCAGAGAAACTCCAGGGGCCCGGCCCTCTCATACTGGTACTCAGCAGATTGGCAAATGGGGTGTAATATCTGGCAGGTTGTTTTCATCATGTAGGGCAGCAGCCAGAAAACACCTAATTTCATTTCAGAGTGACAAATGAAAAGCCGTCACCTGCAGGAGCACGGCATGCTGGGGGATATTGTCCCAAAGGAGAATACTGACCAGAATGTTAACATTTTTAAAACCGATTCATTGCGATGTTTGTTTTAATACGCATTTCAAAAGATCTTGTGTTGTAGAAGTTAGAAAGTCATACAGGTTTGGAATGACATGAGGATGAGTAAAAGATGAAAGAACTGCCTTGAAAACGATCTGTGCAACATCCCGCATCTCCATTGAGTTTGAATGATGTTAAATGAATGATGTCCATCAAACGTTTACTAAGATCATCTGCGAATTCTCATGGTAAATCTGTCAATCAAGCCATAAAAGTTGAAAATGCACCTCTAATTCACCGATAAAGTGTAAACTTACTTGTACTTTTACAACACAGATGGAGAGATTTTATAGAATCTTTTAACAGTTGTGAAGTGATTTTCTTTCCACCCGTCATTAAATTAAACATTCAGCCAGAAGGAACTTCAGCTAATGTGGGGGAAATTGATTTTTGAAGACCAGAAAGGATAATGATAGTATTCAGAAATAAGTCATTAATGATTCATGAATTCCCATTCAGCTGTGGCGGCAGAGCGTTCCAAACGGTGTTCCAATCTGATCCGAGCGTCTCCCACAATGGACGTAAACCTATATCAACGTGAAAAATCCTATGGCTTTTGTAATACACTTTTAGGTTCTCTAAGTGCCTGTCACCAGAAGTACCCGTTGGATTTAAGGTAGACATTACTGCCACCCGATTTATGGTGGAAAATGTGGAGTCGGACACCAGTGTGCCGCTTAAACACTCTATGTGACAGTCTGTCTTTACTCTGCCTAGACAGCATTTTGTTGATGCATGATGACTTCAGGGATGTTTCACCTCCTTTCTTCCAGTTTTTCGGTCTTGTATTACACAGCCTAGTGTTCCGTGAAGAACAGCAATGACAGTCCAAACTCTGACGGCTATAATTATCTATGTGAAGATCAGGAAGGGAACGGATTTGGGGGCGGAGAGAAAGCTGTCACACCCCCTGGCACCCCCTGCTGAAGCCCGTATGTGGAATTAGCTGTCAAAGTGAGGTTAAAGAAATAGTTGGCCCAAAACATTGTATTGTCATTTGCTTAGCCTCATGTTAACTTTTTGTTTGTTCATTTTTATTCTTTAAAATATTCTCCTATGTTGTTCCACTCAAGCAGCAGATTTAGAATGATTATTTTTAGGTGAGCTGTTCATTTAAATGTTGATTTCCTGATGCTTGGACTCTGTGGCAGCAGGCAAAAAGTTCAGACATAGTCACCCCACGACTCCCATCAGAAAACATTCATTAACCCTTTATCTCCCTGCATCTCAGGTGTCCAAACAGCAGGTGGATTTTCGGTTCAGCGCTCTAAACTGTCAGCATCTCTTCTGCACGAGCAGCATTTAGACCGTTTTGCTCATATCAGAGTTTAGTTTCAAGGTGACACTCCGGCACAGTCGAAGTAAAGTGTGAGTGTTCTCAAATGCAACAGAGCGTCTGGAAGTCATTCATTTTCAATGAGAGCAATTTCTGGCGACACGAGCAACAGCGACCGCTGGCAAAGTGACACGTGCGAGTCCATTCATGCGACAAAGTTGAAAATGTTTGTGGATTATAGCAACACGCAGGGTTATAATGGAAGGCCGTGTGAGGAATGCTGGAGTGCTCATTCATCTTGTTTCAATTTGTTTGTTTTTTATATTGAGCTTTTTTATATTTTTAGTTTGTATGTTAATTGTTGTTATTTTATTTATTATTTGCTTATTTTTATATTTATTTTATAGTTTTGTATTTCTATAACAACTATATTCCAGTCAATCTCGCTCGCAGGCTTTTAAACCCAAACCACAGAAAAGCCCACTGTCCACCCCCTTTCTGTCTGAGACACAGCTGTGGACCATCAGTACTGTATCATTGCATGGTGACCATTAGGCTTGTGGCACAGGGTCGTGCCAGGCTGTGCTGACAGAATGTGTTAGCTGTGCTTATCTGCCACCGGCCAACTTCGACCCTCCCTAGAGCTCTAGTGTACGCCACTGGAGGACATCGGCCCGGTTTAGCATCTGCTGTCCACTCCCACTGTGCCCTCTAAAAGCATTCAGCCACTCTCTTTATGCCACCAGAGCTCGAGACATCATTTCCTGTAGCATCAACCCGACTCTGAGTCATGCTCATTTTCTCACCCAGAATCTCACTGTGAAATGCAACAGCAGACCAGGTTTCAACAAAAATTGTGTCATCATTTGCTCGCGCTCTTGACATTTTAAGTCTTTCTTTTGCAGAACACAAAAGAAGATATTTTGGTAACCAAAAACCATTGGTCCTCATTGACTTCTATTGTATAGACTCAAAACCAATGCAAGTCAATGGGGACCAAAGGTTTTCATTTACCAACATTCTCCAAAACGTCTTCTTTTGTGTTCTGCAGAAGAAAGAAAGTCATAAAGGTTTGAAATGACAAGAGGGTGAACATTATTTTAAAACACTAGATTGCATAGAGGTGTGTAAATGATAAAAAGAGTCAGTCCCTTTAAAGTCAATATTACAGTACCGCACCATCCCTATTGAAAGAAATGCCTTTGCAGAATATATTGTTCATTGTGATTGTCAAAAGCGTCTATTTGCTTTCTATTTAATCTCATCACTGTCTAGAGAAAACACTTTTGATACTCATCTATTTCTAATAGTAGAGACAGCTGCATTCTATGTTACCAAAAATACCACGTCTCCAAGACAGAAAGAGGTTTGATTTCAGCTCATTTTCACCTGCAGTTACAGACACTGACTCATTTTCCCTCCCTCTAATGTTCTCCATCATAAACAGATCAACAAAACCGCTGTGAAATGGATCTGACCGCCTCAGCGTGAACTCTCGTCCTCAATCTCATTGGATCTGGCACTGCAGGTGAAAGCTGAATTAAACACATGCGTCGGATGCTGAAAGCTTTTCTCCCCCACACCCGAGATTCATTTTCTTAATGCTAAGCTTGGTTTCTTATCTCCTTCGCAACTCGGGAGCACACAGGTCTGGTCGGCAGCGATTGTACGTCTATTATCTTATACTCCGGCCTCACTGTGTGACATGTTCCCTGTTCATTTGTCAGCAATATTAAGCAGATTTTTAAGTGTCCGGTCGTCGTTGAGAGGATAAGAAGGTGATTTAGTGCTGGCGAGAGCGGTGCTGCTGACGGTGTGGCGTTTTACTCGAAACGAATCGGATAGGGAGCTCAGGATAGCGATGATGTTCAGTGACCTATTTTTTCTTTTGTCTGCGCTGAAAGGTCTGCTGCTTTTTACAACTTAAAGTGGCCAAGAACTGCCCACTTAGACGGGAAGATTCATATGAAGGACGTCAACTGGTTTTGATAGCTTTTATGTTCGGTTATCAGAGATAAACAAAGGGTGTGTCGTCTGGTGCTGAGACTGAAGTGACAAAAATAAAAAAGAGGTGAGGCGGAATAGATGAAGGATGAGGTTGTAGAACAGTGAGAAAGGAGTTACAGACTGAGGTTGAACAGACTTGAAAGTGTTGATTGATTCGATGAGAGTGTAATCCGAGCCCATCACATCAACGTGTAGACCCTCTTCTTCTACTATCGATCCCCTTGGGCTTCCTGGAACAAGATAGCAGGATCCAGCTCACTGAGTTTCCTCTACCTGTGTAATCACTCTGACTGAACTGCAGTGCCATTCCTCAGAGAAAATCCGGCGGCTGTAGACGGGCAGACAGTGGGGGAAATCTCATCTGCAAATGAACATAGAGCCATTTTGATGTGATGGTACAGCGCTTAACAAATTTATTAGACCACCAGTCAATGTAAGGTTTGTGCCACAGCTGCTCTTAAAGGGATAGTTCACCCAAAAATAAAAATTCTGTCATCATTTACTCACCTTTGTGTTGTTCCAAATCTGTATACATTTCTTTGTTTTGATGAACACAAAGAAAGATATTTGGAAGAATTCTTGTAACCAAAAAGTTCTTGGACCCCATAGTAGGACAAATGACTTAATATTGATATTTTCGAGAATGTAGAACAGCTAAAAGTTCTGGGGCACTTTTGATGACCATTGTCATTTTTCTGTATGGTTACAGGTATTCGTCCAAATATCTTTCTCTGTGCTCAACCAAACAAATACATTTTTTGGAATTTGGAACAACTAGAGAGTGAGTAATTCATGACAGAATTGTCGTTTTTGTGTGAACTGTCCCTTTAAACACATACAGTAATGGTGATTACCAAAATCATGACAAATGAAGAGTTGGACAAAGCAAAAGGTTTGTGTTTATCCCCTTTAATGGTTAATCCACCAGTAGGGTTCTGATTTTGATTCTGCTTATCAATTTCGATTCCCAGTTTCAATTCCAAAGTTGAAGTAAAACATTTAGATATCAACCTGTATAGTCATTTAGCCTGCTTATTAGACTTTTTTGGTTAGTGTGCTTTACTAATACCATAGTAAAATATGGTTCATTTTCATAAGGGCTTTTATTGAGCTATCAGAGGAATTTAAATTTTAGTTTCAAATTCGGATTTGAATTTTAAGTATCTAAATCCTAACCTTTCTATTCTGATTCCGAATTGGAATAGATTTTTGATTCCCAATCCTATCCACCATTATGTGTAAGCTCTTTAGTCTAATGCTAAAATACAATTATTGTTTTTATCCATGATGAAATGTTTTACTATAAAGGCATCAAAAGTAGTAAAGCATTTTATTATTTTTATTCAGATGCCCAAGTACAGTTATTTACCTGTAGATCTTGATACAAAAATACGTTTTAATGGTTGAATGTTACGCTTGACTAATTTCTGAATTCTGAGAGAAGTTGAATGTGCCGATGTGAATCAAGAGTATTTAGTTGTTTCAGTTTGTTATTTGCCTAATAAATGACAATAAAATGTTTAGTTTAAAACACATTTTTGAAAGATTCCTACAATATTTGTGTTTTCTCTTTGTTATGATGGGTGGTCTAATAAATTTGTTAACCACTGTTTAAGCCTAAATGTTGGCCCCTATTGACTTTTCTTTTGTATAGACATAAAACCAATGAGACATTTCTCCAAATATCTTTTTTTGTGTTCCACGGAAGAAAGAGTCACATACAGGTTTTGAACGACGTGAGGGTGAATAAATAATGAAAGAATTTTTATTTTTCTCTTTATTCGTCTCTTTAAATGTCTTGCAATGCATTTGCATCTGTGTTTGCACAGATAGTTACCATCACAGTAATGCAGGCCGTGCATTTAAATCTGTGTTCGTATGTCGAGTATATGTCTAGCTGTTCACCTGACTAACCGCATGAGATAGCAAACTCATTCGCAGGGAAGTCTGCTGTTAATGAACAAGCAGGAATGAGTTTCACTCCATCTCACTCTTATATAACTCAGGAATGAGCTGTCTAATGTGCTGCCGGGTGTCGAGTAAGAGAGAGCTTTGGGGATTAAAGCATCCTGTCTCCAGGGGCCGACGGGACGCACGCGGGCGCAGCTCCTGCTGGATAAGTGTGGAGTCGTGTAAGGAGCTTTGGTCGGGGGACGAACACTCAGCTAGCAGCCGCTGGGGATTAGTTCCCTGCACGGCACAGGGATAAAGAGAGACTGGCTGTAAAAACCTATTTCTCTTCCCGTCCTTCAGCGGGCTAACGGGTCTTTAATCTGCCTTCCTCTCTTCTCTCAAGCCTTCCTGCTGCATCTTATAAGCCTTGCAAAACTCACTGCTTTGCTTTAAAGGACTTTTAGTAGTGCAATATCCGTGAAACCTGTTTTTATCTGTCTAGCTTACAACTGTGATTAATGAGCATGATAGTAGTGTAAATTGTCATTTAGGATTAGGAACCTTTATTCAGAACAGGTTCAGTTTGGAAAAAATGGTAGCAAAATGCTTTGTGTTGTCTGATAACACGCAAAATATTTTTTAGACTTCAGATTTTTAATGAATCAAACACTTTGGCAATTCCATGCAAATGTCAACCTTACTATGAACAAAATCAAGTTTCTACCAAACGTTTACTATCATGATAGCTCAGATGTCAACATATAGTGGATTAAATACTCATGTGGGGTCTCTCGTAAAGATTTTTTTACATTTTTATTTTCAATAGTCTGGTGCCATTTTTAGGATTGTGATATCCATAACAGTCCATATTAAAAATTCTAATGAAGTAACTATTTTATGTTTTAATGAAGAGCCATCCCTTATTTGTTGTGTATATCTTCTGGTTTGTACATTTTAATTCACAGAAATCCTACAAAGTATGCGGTCTCTCAAACGCTGTTCTTTTTTTTGTCATATTCATAACGCTTTTTTATTGACCTTTTTTTTTAAATAAAAAACTTGTGCATAGACTGGTATTTTTGGTTCAGTATACTGGTAACAAATACATCCATAACGCTGGAATAGCCCACTTGCAGGTTTTTTTATTTAACCAATATGACTAAAACTGCTTATTATTTTGTTCAGCTCAAAAATAACCCAGAACTGTTACCATGTTAAAGGATTACTGTTACTAATCATAGTTAAATTACTAACTGGCTTAAACTGAAACTAATAAAACAAATGAAATATATGCCTTAATATATATATTTATTTTTTATTTTTTTTATTAAACAAAACAAAAAATTTACACAGCAATAATTTGAAATGTTTAAGTTGAGGCATTAAAATTATTAACTGGAAATAAATAAAAGCAGATAAGAGAAATAAGAATAAATAAACCTAAACAGCTATATTAAAAACATAAACAAGAAAATGCTAAAAATAAAAACTAGAACAACTGCCTTGTTATTCTGCACAAAGATCTTCAATTCTCTCCGAATTGTTCTCTATAAAACTTTACTTCGTAAAACCCCAGTCGGTGCTTATTTTGTCATGAATTATGTTTCTTAATATCTCTGTAAACGCTGGCATGTTGCGTTCATTTAGCGAGATGGGAGCTTTTTCCAACCTCAATAGATCCGAGACGTCTGCAGCGAGACACATTAGTAAACCGTTCAGCTCAAATTCCTTCAGTTGCATCATTTACTGTTGATGCATGACTTAGTTTATGGGAACATTGGATATTTGAAGCCGTTATGTTTTGAACAGTGATTATAATAAAGATCTGTACGCATGCCGCTGTTCTCAGGCAATACTGTTCAGATTTCACACCTTGTTAGGTTTTGTGTGTAAATACACTTCAGACGCGAGCAAGTGCTTATTAATGCTCGCGGGGGAAGAATCCAACAGATATATCGTCATATTGCTTTCCCTGATATTACCTTCTGGCGAAAACCTAGATCTTTCAATTGGGATGAAGAAAGAATAAAGCTGGTAAATGTTGCCTACAGTATAACATGGGTTGTTATTGGATGCTAAATGATGCAGTAAAATTCGTCCTCAGTTACTTTGTTTCAAGGCACCGTAGCAAGACTTGTTAGTACCCTACCAGGTGGCAAAGTAAATAACTTGGTCCACTGCATACTCATTAGTCTACATATGTCAGCGTTTGTCTTTGCACCTGCGAAACCGAAAACCTCAGTCAAGGCTAAACTTTTTGAGACGCATACAGTATAACACAGTTAATATGAAATGCATCTTGAAGTTCAACCAAATATCTTATCATTTGTTGATCCTTGTGTCATTCAAAACCTGTACTGTATATGACTCTTCTGTGAAGCACAAAGAAGATATTTTGAGAAATGTCTCAGTGGTTTTGTGTTCTTACAATGGAAGTCAATGGGGGATAATGTTGTTTGGTTCCCAACGTTCTTCAAAATATCTTCTTTTGTGTTCTGCAGAAGAAAGTCATACAGGTTTGATGTGACATAAGGGTCTATCCCTTTTTCAAATAGTCGCTTTGACATAATGTGCGTTCTGCCACAGGCCATTGAGCCGTCCATCCTCACACAGAGAAGCACCAAAGGATCTCCAGAAATGAGTCAGTGGCTGACAGTGTTTTTTTCTAAAGCTTGTGTAAATAGGGCTGGAGAGCGTCCGACTCGAGCTGCCCTCGCAGGCTGATGTCAGCTCCTCTCTCTTTTGCTGTCACTCTAGCGGATTGGAGCGATACAGGGGGATTTTGACCCCTCTGGCGCCCTCAGACACAAACACCTCTGACTTATTTTGGCAACGGCTGTGATGGCAGCTCCCCTTCACCTGGGATGTCAGGGTTGCCGTGGTTTCCAGGGCGACTGCTGTCTCCGTGACTAACTAAATGCAGCACGTACGTGAGCGCAGATGCACATACGGTACAACCACACTGTACGAAAGTGCGTTGTTGTTTTTCTTAGCGGGTTTTCTAAAGTTTTGTTGCTCACAGTCTTGCAGACGATTGAAAATTTTCTAGTAAATGTTATTGCCAGATGTTGGACATCCTTTACATCATTCCAAACCAGTTTGTGCATCATTTGTTTAGTGACTAAGGGGTTAAAACAATGCAGACAACACGCGCAAACAGTGCTATTAGTGGACGCAATTCATTCTCAGAGAATTCCCTCGTGTCTCCTGTTTACCGCCGTAACATTCAGATAAGGATGCAGACTGTTGGAAGACAGGTTTGGGAAGATGATTCCACAGGCGAACTAACAGGAGTTATTTTTAGTCCTGTTTGCAGAAGCATGCAGAGAATGACCTCCCCAGAGGCTGAAAAATCCCCAGGTGTTAAGCTGTATCACTGTCACACGCTCGAGGATACAGTGCTGGTCTAACACACACACTTCTGGCCAGTGTCCTGTATTTCTCTTGAGGTGTGTCTGTGTATAGAAATGAGAGGGAAATATTTATTGGAACAATTTATCTTCAACTCTGTTGAATTAGATGTGAGCGTAAATATTTACACTGTGATTACATGCAAGCCAAGAAATATTTTTGCTCAAGCCTGGCAGGGTTTAGATGATATTTATGAAAGATTTTTTCATTGTCAACGTTTAGGTGCAAATTGTAAGAATATGAGTCACTCAAAAATGCACATTTTAATGTGATAGTTGACCCCCAAATTGTGTTATTATTTTCTCTCTTGTCATTTGAACGCTGTATGACTTTCTTTCAAAGTCGGTACCCATTCACTTCTATCCAATGCAAGTGAATGGGTACTTCCATTATTTGGTTACCAAGGGTGAGTACAACATTTTTATTTTTGGGCAAACTATCCCTTTAAGTAGCTTAAACTCTCATTTCTTTACACTTTCTTTTATAATAATAATAATTTCTTCCAATATTTTGTCATCTTTTTCCAACATGTATAGCACTCATCTTATTGCCTCCTTTAGATGTATAAAAGCATTTGTTGAATTCTCAAATCTTAATTTGATTCAGTAAATTCTATCCCATTATTAACCAGAGTGACCAGAAAACTGAATTGATGAAGATAATATTTGGAAACAGATAAATGGTTTGGTAGCGGCTCTATAATTTATAATTTTTTGTTATTTCACAGCATTCTGAAAACAACAGGATATTACATATGCATTGTGAAAATTTTTGATCTTTAGACCAAATCTAACTCTTATGTTGATGTCTGCCTACAATATTTCTAACCTGATCTCCCTAAAACACTTAGCTTTTTTACAAAATGGCAATTTCGTAGATTGGCAATTACAAAGATTTATGATTGTTAGAAAAAAGTATAAAAGAATAAGGAAACTGTCAGTAGAGCGAAAGCAGACCATTTTAAAATGTACAGATTCATACAAACATACAAATGTAAAAGTTATGAATTGCCATTATGTGTTGATATTTTTGCCGCTATGTTTGATATATAGACTGTATAAAACAAAACTGCTGATATGCCAAGTTCGGTGGCTGAGGTGTCATCGTGACAGCTAACAAACAGCAGATAAATGGCCACCTGCCCTTCATTATGCAGTATTTTAAGGCTTAATATAATTTAAACGGATGAGTTAAATATAAATTCACCCCCTTACAGTTGTCATGAAGGACAAAATTAGCTATATAGACCAAAATCATTTTTTGTACCAGGCTGTAAACATGTTTTTTTTCTGCTATAAACTTGGGCATTTTAACATAGGGCTCAATGAGATTTTGCTCTCTTTTGGAGCCAGCCTCTAGCGGCCAGTCGATGAATTGCAGTTTAAGTCACTTCCGTATTAGATTAGATTCAACTTTATTGTCATTACACATGTACAAGTACAAGGCAACGAAATGTAGTTTAGGTCTAACCAGAAGTGCAATAAGCAAGTGCAGGATATACAGTTGTGCATAAATACAGAATAAAGCAAAAATTATGAAGAATTTACAAGTGGGAATGTACTATGAACATTATATACATAATGTTATGTATTGGTACGTAACCAATACGTAACCAATACGTATTGGTTTCACGAGTGAGACCGAAAGGTTGCCGCTTGGTTTGATACCACATTTGTCTGACGTCTAGCATTATATACCCTTACGATATATATGCAATATATTAGGTAATGCAATTTCATATATTGGAACCATATGATTATAACTTTCCATATATGAAAAGCGTCAATGTCAATTTTCAAATAGATATAAATGATTTAATATTTTGATAGGAAAACATATTTCAATAACCTTTCTTGGTTCGTTTTTACAGTTTGAAACAGCATCAGCAATGAAGGACTAGAAAACACATCAGCTGACACGGAGAGTGTTGTGTGAGTTTACGGAGCTGCACAAACTAAGGGAGAACTCACAGCCGGATCATTCGATATCTGAGGTTTTTCAACTCTCAACCGTGTTTGATATGTATTCCCAATCAACAGCTAAAACACTGATCTATTTTTGGAATATCATCGATCGTTCCTCAAGCAAAAGGATGTCTGTGGTGTTAATATGAAACTAATCGAACAATACCAGCGATCTTCATGTAACATTAGCACACCAGCCTGAATCCACACGGAATGTTCCAGCTACTTTTATTTTTGCCTTTCAGACTCTCATTCGCCGTGGCCTGTCGTCAAACGGGTCATCGCTGCTTTGGTTGTTCACTTTGGCATGCCGATGACAGAAAAATATCATCGACCTTTTTACAGTGACTTTGTCATCGAAATCTCTCACTTGTGCGTGAATACTGCCAGTGAGGAGTCGATTCAGCTGCCTTCGTGTGAATTCTGTCTTGGCTGTTGTCGAGCGGCACATTTTCTGCACCATTTTCCCGGGCTGAACTCACTTGTTGTTTATTCACATCTCAATGTCGTTTCTGCCAGAACATTTCTGCAGTCTTGCGCTGCTCAATCGTTGATGTCAAATGGAATATACCATTAATATAAAGGAGTCCGGATGCAGCGTGTTGACATTTCTCACCGTGACTCAATCGTTGATAATTCACATTGACGTAAATGTGTGATTCAGGCACTGAGTTTCATCCTAATCTATGCCAAAATGACTGCCTGTAACACCCGAGCTCAGTGCCCGCTGTCTGAAGTATGAATGCTCTTTATGTTTGCTTTCTTCTGATGTGGCATAGGAATTGCAGCATTTTTGGTGTATTTGTTGTCATCTTAGATTTTATGGTAGCTACATAACTAAGACCTGGGGCCTCATTTACAATAATGTATGATCACGTCTGAATTGCTTCTAAATCAACTTCCAAATGAACCTCATCGAGGTTTTTTATTTTAGGAAAGCAACCGTTACATTTCAACGTACAAAGATTACGTCTTAAGAGAAATACATGTTGATTTTATATTGCTTTTTAACTCAAATAAGACAACCTCGATGACGGGTCGACAAATTTTATTTATTTATTTATTTATTTATGTAAGCAGGGACCATGCACATCACATGTGTTGTTAGCTTTAAGTCCCTGCAGTTTTGGGCAGAACTTTTCCTGGAAAATACCACAGATCCCTTCTTTGTGAGATGATATAAAGCACATGCGATATGTTTTCGCATGTTTGCGTGTTGAATCTTTGATAGAGGCGTCATTAGGACATTTGCATCAGAAATTTGTGCATGCATTTTTTTTATTCAAATTTGGACATTTATGAACATTCTTATTTGATTTATGAGTTTTAAGTCCCTTTAAAAATTTTTTTGCACTTTTAACATAAAATCCATGACATTTGGTTTCGAATGTGAGTGTATGTATACAAGGTGTACTCATAAAAAAAATATGCATAAAATCTGGAATATTTTCCTAACATAAAGGACAATAACAAGAAACCAACTTTGTAGAAGCAACATTGTTAAGTTTTCTAAAGCCATGAGATAGCTGTTATGAATGGACCACAATTTAAATCACCATGAAATTGTTTATAAATATTGCAGTGTTTATTATAAATTATATATCTTTGCGGGTCATTTTGTTTTTAATTCATATGACCTAATCTTTTATCAATATCATGAACCAATGGAGCATGACCAACTTTCAACAATCCAGTGAATTGCTAAAGGATGAAACCCAAACCTACATTGTATTACAGAAACTATTTGACTCGGATATACATAAATCGTTTCATGCTTTTTGTAACCTAAAACCTTCATTTTGACATAGAATCAAACCCTTGAAGTTTACATAAATGACAGTGTATGGAATTTTATAAATGAGGCCCCTATTCTGAAATTCTCTCAGAATTTGTGACATTTATGCAAAACAGTGTCATGGTAGCGACCAGGCCAGATGTTTTTAAATGGCATGGTTGAATAATGCAAAAAAAAGTTTTTGTAAATAATCGATACTGAATAATATTGTTAGTAACACTCTTAAACTGCTCGTCCAGGATCATTATTGTGGAGTATTTACTTGAAGATTTTTGTGTGCTGCTTTATGAACAATAAGTGACTGATTTGGCTTCGACAAAAACATCTGAAAGGATCACGTCACACCCTAATGATGTCAATGTTTTTAGTGGAATGACTTCATTTACAGAAGCTGATATTTATATTACGGAAATGGCCAGGACTTCTCTTGTGGTTGTGGCCTGTGGTTGAAACAGAGTTCCAACACACACAAGTGTGATTCATAAAGTGTTTTTAAAGTGATGCAGATATTTGAGAACTAACTCAGGCTGTTCAGATGTGTCTGTTTCTATCAGTTCTTGTTTCAAGCCTTTTACTGACCATGTGAACTCGAATATCAGTCTTGCTGTCCATAAAATGGAATGCAGTTACAAATGGATTATGAATATTTTATGGTTATATACTGTGGGCTAAAATAATATATTTATTATAAGAAAATATATATTAAATACAATTTATGAAAGCATATGTATGTAAATCGAACGTTTTTTGTGAATTTCCTGTAAAACAGTGAACAATGAAGTCTGTATTGTGCACATTTGTAAATACACTTGATGATAATTATTTTCACTCTTAAACTGTACATGAGTCTTTGGGTAGTGAATTTGTTTGATATGAGACATTATGGTTTGGACCCGCATATGCATTTGAACATCTAAAATATGTAAAGATTCATTTTGACCTTGAGATGCAAAAAGGACAACAGGTATGTATGGAAACAAAGCCCAGAAAACAGGAATTATCATGTGAGCTTTAAATTTCTAGAATAGATTAAGAAGTCATTTTTGATGTTTCCTAGTGTAAAGCATTTATCTTATTTGTCTTTACTTGCGAAGATGACAGATGGCTTGAAAATCAGACACTTAGCAGATGTTACAGACAATTATATTATATTCTAAGCCAATGTATCATCAGCTGGAAGTTTCCGTTGAAGGATGTTTTGGAGGAAGGGAAAATAAACTGTTTTTAAGCCAGTTAGCATCACCGGGGACGCAATATTGATCGCTGTATACGCTTTGAGAGTTCAGGGTTATTAAAGTGAATGTGTTTGTGTGTCTTGCTGTAAAGTTCAGATCTGTTTTAATAGAGATCTTTTTTTTTTTTAAACTGCTAAAAGACATTATTATTTTTTAAGTTTAATTTTTTTAAGTTTAATTTTTTAAAATAAATTTAAATATTGTCTGGAAGGTCTAGAAACAAAATACACAGTACACTTGTATTTGGGACATTAAAGAAACAGTTCACCCAAAAATACAAATTCTGTCATCATTTCTACTATGGTAGTCAAGTTACAAATGTTCTTCCAAAAATATTCATCTGTGTTCATCAAATTGATACAGATTTGGAACATCCTAGGGTGAGTAAATGGGTGACAGAATTTTTCTTTTTGGGTGAACTGTCCCTTTAAGCTCAGAACCTTCAGGTCACATTCATTCAAGAGATGTAGAGACACTGTTTACATTGATCTGTTGATAGAGATCAAATGTTTTAGTCAAACTGTACCTTTAAATTGCCTTCATCACATGCATTTATAAATGATTTTAACATTTCAGAATGTAAATAACATGCAGTTTTATTGTCAGAGTTTTAATAGTGTTTTGTTTTACAGGTGTGTTTCTCTGGTACTCTTTTCCCCTCACAAATCTCTTTAAACACAGGACAGCAGCATCACCATTTTAAACTAATTACCTCAGAAATCAAATCAACTCTTGGTATCAATCTGCTAAAGAACACACAAGGACATTGCCCCAGACTCTTAAAACAGCTTGATTTAATCGACATTCATATTTATATCTTGTGTCATAAACATAAATAGATTATTTTACATCAATACTGTACGGGCAATGATAACATCACCTTCATCTGTCATATCTATAGAAGGCAAACCACTGCAGTCGCTTGACACTAAACCAGATTATGTGACTTTCATTTGCCCCATGGAATTGATTTTCAAGGACAATATTTTTCTATCGATAGAAACAGTGTGCTATCTATTTCTGACACATACTTCAATTGAATCAATTGGTAAATAAAGTAAAAAATCAATGTTCTTCAAATTGTTAAAATGGAAACATTGGGTGAAGAATCCCACACGTGTTTACTAAGAACCATGCAATGTAACCCACATCACTTTAGTGGAACATATAAGCCTTTTATATTCAGAGGTGTGATTCTTTTTTGTTTTTGCCACAAAATTGTTTGTCACAAAAAGTGGCTGTATGAACTAATGTACACCTTGTGATCATACAGCAAAACCCAGAAACACAAATTAGCTTTTTCACATTTCATAACAGATCATGCTGTATGTTATTATGCAACCTTTTATTATTTTACCCCCATTTTAAATACATTACACATTATGTTCTGTCATGTAAAACATGATATCAAGATATAAAAAAATTTTGTCAGCTCATGATTTTTATTGGTTAAAATCTGTCAACCTCTTTCATGTACGAAAACAATTATAATCTGAAGATATGATACAGAATGTATATGACCTGATACAAGTATTGCTGTAATTTCAAAATGAAACCATGGCAGTGTTAGACAGCAGAATGTTAATATAAAGAGTGTGTCACATCCACAGATGTAAAATGAACCGTGAAGTATCTTTCCTGTGGAAATGTTTCACAGTCATCTTAATAAGCTTTTCTGCTGTGACTCCCATCTGGATGAAACAGATTCAATTGATGCACACACACACTGATAAAAAAATGTCAACATTTATTCAGTTAGAATGTTATCATGTTAATAAGATGTTTTGCACCATTATGTTTTAATGAACAATGCCCATATTTCATCATTATTCTTTCTTTACACGTTTTTGATTTAAGAATGTGTACCGATTTAGCATTGTGCTTTATATTTTGCGTTACTCATACATCTAATACTAACCTTAACTTTTGGCGTACTATGATGTTTATATTGAAATGCATTCATAAAGTGCATACATTATATTGCATTTACACACTTTAATTATATATTTTAATATTATGTTTATAATCTGTAAATGATCTTGGTTAGAAATCAGCCCACTGTTCAATTGTTGACAAAGTTGTCAAGCTGCTGTCATTTTTGCTGTTTGCACAAATCTTTATTTTTAAGTGGAATGTGCTCAGTTTGATGTTTGAATATGCAGCAGATGTCCTGTCACTCTGCACCAATCAGCAATGACAGAATTTGCATGTGCTGATGTTTTACTTTGCTGTTCACTGTCATAAGTGTTTGCAGTGTAGACAGTGTTTGTTGATATAATGGGAGCTGGCGACTAGTTTTGCTCATTCTCGGTGTAGACGTGCGTCACAACCGATGCAGTTTTTTGCAGTGCAGACGGATTTGATTATAACTACTGGTTATACTACCGGATGGTCTACTACTTCCAGTAGAAATTTGAAGTGCAAAACGATCCACACTGATATTACCCACAACTCACCGCAAGTAGGCGGAGTTTAGTGGCGCTTTACTGCATTAATAAAATTAAATAACTGATGCGTCACTAAATTAATAAATATAACTATAGCGTTAACATTACATATGAATGAATAAATACTTTATGGAAAGAAGAAATGTATTGATGTGTGTGACAGTTATTGACCGCAATGTTGTCTAGGCAACAACGGCCACTTTCGTTTCCTGTTAGTATGTGCGTGCATGTTATTTTGCTACACACTAAAATGTCTATACTTTTCCATAACAAAAACTGTACATACTTTAAGTGCATAGTAAAAGTAGGCAAATTGGGCCGCAGCAAGAGACTGCGATGCTATTCAAAACTTCCTCATAAAACGTGAGGCTAAAATGCTGCCCACTTTGACCTCAATTACACATTTCTCATAAATATGGCCCCGATTCCCACTTGATGATGAAATGCTGGCTGTCAGTCAGCGTAATAAGATTTTTACCGCTGATATTAGAATTGCCAGCGGTTGACTGAAATGAATGTCAGTGTTGACTCTGGTGTATTCGCTATCTAATAAGCTCACTTCCAGCAGACGTCTGCATCATTTGTCATTGTCAGAAGCGTTCAGGACCGCTTTCACACTGCTGTTCCTTCTCATATTGAGATCTCGCCATCGCTGACAAAACACTCAAGTCAAATATGACACGTGTGAGGCGTGTCCTATTGCGTCTGTCTACGCCTCATTTACACGCAGAATGCAGTAATCAAAACGTCATTTCTCATATAATACATTTAAAGTATTAATACATTTATGATGAAGAGTTAAACAGAGAGTTTCAAAGCAACAACATAAACAAACGTTACTGCGCATGCACGCTTATGTGGCCCAAACTTAACTTCCGGTACACATCCACAAAGAATAGAGTCCATGCAGATTATTTCTGATGACAAGCGAAAGAAATAACAAGTAAATGACATTAGTGAAGTATGTCTAGCCAGTATTACTTTGGGTTACCAGAAGAACCGTTACTTGGCTAAACTTAAATGTGACAAAGTTACACAAATTGTTTATTTAATAAAATTCATATACAATAAAATTCAACAAATTGCTTATTTAATAAAAAAATGTAACAATAAATTATTGATATAATTAATAGTAATATAAATTAAATATAATATAAATAGTTATTATTAGCGACTAGCCAGACCGATCAACAAACACAGACCAGGTCCAGGTGTGTGCGTCCGATGAAACCGTCTATATTCAATGTAGACGGCTGAATTTTCTGTGAACCTACTTTTAAACTGTGTTTCGTGAAAAACGCAATAAAGTGACTTGACACTGACCAACAATGATTTAAGAAGAGACATTATCTTTCATCATAAAACCATGACGCTTCTCAATCCCAGAAGACCCCGTTCATACCTGAGATTACAGACCAGTAATAGACGGAGGATAAGGTCACAAACATTCAATTATTGATTTCAGCTGAGCAGAAAATTACATCTCAGGGACACAGAGCAAATAAAACACTGCTTATCATCACTGCAACCTCACTGATGTCTTTTCTCATTTGTGTGGAGGAAGCGCTAGACATAATACAGCTTATATTGCAGGTGAGTTTGTTTAGGGATATTGAATATTAACTGCTGTGATCTTAATTTAAAGGGTATTAAATTGATCTTTTGTCTTACAAAAGTAGTTTTTTGTTACACAGTTGTTATATTTACACTGCTGTGAGCTAATGTAATTAAAATCTGTCAAGAGTCCTACCATCAGATCCAAACTAAACTAAACCGAAAAATAAACTTGAATTTTACCTTTTTATTAAGTACTTAATTCAGTTTTCTTTTTCTTGCCCTATTGTAGTGCTATAGTCGAGACCACCTAAACCAAGACCAAGACAAGACCAAGACTTTGAGGGGCCAAGACCAAGACCAGCACTCCTAAAATTACACTAAAACCACTAAAGTCATATAAATACAGAATCATGCGTTCTTAGTAGCAAAAGTTCTGGTTTTGTTTGGGACTAGCCAAAATTGAACAAAAATTTTTGTTTTGGAGTTTTCTATAATTAAGTGAAAGTGACCTATTTGCTCATCAGTTCTAATGTAATTAAATAAGATATCATGATACAAGTAGCTGTTTTGCAAGTACTTGGATACTAAGAAATGCATTTTTGCCAGTGTTGATTTATTTTGGTGTGAATCTTCAGACAGATGGTGTTGTGACCTCTAGTGGTTAAGAATCTGGGTCACTAACACATGTAGTATTCACCTTGTGACCCCTTAAAAGTTTTCTCTGACTGATTTTTAAAAGAGACAGATCATACTGTAGTGTGTGATAAAAGTTTCATAAGATTAATTATTCACACTACATTATGATTGGAGCTTATATTCACAACGCTTCAGAAACTTCAAAGTGAATTGAAAAAAGACGTCAAACTACTTTACGCCGTTGACTTATTCATGCGACTGATTAAGACCACATTAAAGAGAAAAGAAAACTATCTGTTTCAGATTCATCACAAATCAAGTTTCATTAGCTGAAACACAAAGAACATCAATGTCTGGGAATAATGATGCACAAGATGATATCTGTTAGGTTCATGAATTTAAGATGGTTTTTAGTCACGACCATGTTTAGCTTTGGATGGTTAAAGCTGAAGCACTATTATAAATCCTGTGCTATTAAATTATGCGCCATATGGGAGAATTCTCTGTTGCATACTACTAAAAACTTGCGTCACGTTATGAGTCATTTTATTTCTGTCCGATGGTTTATGTCTTAATTAAATTGATTTTACTAAAAACATTCAGCTCATTTAACTGTTTATATTAAACAAGCATGTGGTTATGCCTATTTTTGGATAATACAATATGATCTTTCTGTATATGAAAAGAGAACTTTTAAATTTTTCTCTCATCTTTGGGACTCATTTTACTCTGTATTTTTGCATTGCTCCACTTGGTTTGTTTTCATGTGTAAATACTGCAAAACAGTCTTGCTTACTGATAGCTGCACAAAAATAGCTGCTGCGGTATGACAAAATCTCTGACACATCATACCACCCAGCCCTAGTGGCAGTCTAATAATAAAGAAACAAAGTTTCTGAGAGTACTACACAAATTCAAAGGTCAATACCACCACCGGGCCCTTGACTGACGCACTTAACCTCATATTTCTTTGGTTTAAAAAACGTATAATCATCTGTTAAGTGTCATCTAACACATCTTAAGACACATCTCACCATAGCTGACCTGGGGAATGTAGCTGGCAGGGTTGCCAGATCTGCATGTCAAAACTTCATCAAAAATAGCCCAACGAGCCAAGCCCCAAACTCAAAATATGTCATTACATTCCTATAATAAATATAATATATAAATGATTAATCAAATATTAATGATACATATTAAATATCTTAATCTTTCCTTAAAATTTGATAGCTGATGAACACCATTATTTCATCTGTAACATAAGATATAAAGAATAACAAATAAATAACGTGTGGCAACAGTTTAAAAGTAGCCCAATTCTGACGTAAAAATGCATTGCAACCCTGGTAGCTGGTTAATGCTGGTGTTTAACTGGCATTGTGCACTTCAGTGGTTACTAAGAAATAATAGATACATATTGAATTGTGCTAATTTATTAGGGGGTTGCAAACATTGCAATGCTACATATGGAATCAATTGGAAACTCTGTGGAAGTGCCGGAAATATTGCAAAACTTGGCAAGTCAAAGTGTTTGGGAAAAACTTCGTTTACGTCACCTCCGCACTCTCCTCAACCTTCAAGTGTCTTCAAAGAGAACTTCATGTCTGGCTCCATTACACACATGACATGCTTGACTCTCTGCACGCTGCAGATATACTTCCATCATCATTCACGGATTACTTTCAGGAAGCACTGAGCTCTGTGCATTACCCCGGTAACTCTCCCAGCGAGAGAGAACAGAGGTTACAGGCAAAACTAGGGCAGGTATTCTCATGAAACCGAGCTCACAAAGTCCACTTCCCTTTAGGGAGAAATGGGGACTAAAAGCTATTTTTACCATCCAACTCTGCTGCCTACATCAGCATAAGAATCTCTGGGCTAACAACCACCTATTTCATTCCTGCACCTGAAGAAGGCTGATGGTAGCAGTTTGAATTTTCTTATTTGAAGCAATTTTTCTATAACCAACAGAAATGTAGGATTTCTGTTGGTTATAGAAATTATAAATGTTATAGACTCTAGCAACAGAATGAATGAGTACAGGATATGCGTAGATGTGTAACTGACACTTTATTCATTTAGCACGACTCTCATACCGACACAAATAAAATTCAAGGTCCCGCTGGTAATAAAGACACGGTGGTGGCGTTCATGTGTGCGTAATAAGATCACTACAACATGACATGATGAGCGATTTCTCACACAGCTTGTGTCCAGACCGGAAAAAAACACGCTTCCATTACAATCAACAGAGCTGTGTGCTTTATTTGATACAGGCACTGTTACTATTTTTGACTCTGCACAGCAATTCCCGACCCTTGAGTTTGTTGATGTATATTTCCAAAATTTAGAGACCCCTCCAACTTTTAATAATGGCATACTCTAAACAATAATAATACACAATAATACACTCCTGTGTATTCCGTCCCTTTGGACTTAAACCTCACAATGAAAATTCTGTCTTCATTTACTCACCTTCTTGTCATTTCAAACCTGTATGACTTTCTTCTGCAGAACACAAAAGAAAATATTTTGAAGACTGTTGGTATACAAAAATCATTGACTTCAACTTTATGGACACAAAAACAATTACTTATTTTGGCGATAACAAAAACGTTTACTTTCGGTTTTAAGGTAAGAAACGACGTTCAAATGCCACGAACAGGCAAATCGTTTGAATCATTTGTAAATATAATTTTATATATGTTATTAAAAGACATATTTATATTTATTTTTTGTGTTATATTATACTGTACCTGTCAAAATGATTTGCAGCAACCGTGTGTTATTAGTTTTGAGTGGTTGTTATCTGGGATCAACAAACCTGCAAATGTTGCGACTGTCCAATCAGAATCAAGCATTCCAATGAGACGTGTAATAAAGTTAGTTTACATATCGATGCTATTTCACATATGATCATATTCTTAGTTTTTATTTTTTGCCACAGATCATTATTATTAGTCACTCATTATGTTTGTTACTGGGTTTGTTTTGCCAATATCAAACTAATAAGCGGGGCCTAAGCGGCGCCTCATTGTTCCTTCACAGAGAGGCATGAGATCCATCTCAAAGACATTTTCTTTCTCCGTTCCTGGCTGGTGGAATGATCTTCCTGTTTCCATCAGGACTGCTGGATCAATTTCACAATTCAAAAAACAGCTGAAGACCCACCTCTTCCATGAGCACTTAACTGTTTAAAAAAAAAAAAAACATTTCTACCTCTATTTTTCCTTTTCTAATGTTCTCTATATACTTGCTTATACTATCTTGACGTTGTATTTGAAACCTTGTATTACTAGCACCTCTCGTGAATATTGCTTACTTAGACGAATCGCTTGCTGTTTTCCTCAATTGTAAGTCGCTTTGGATAAAAGCGTCTGCCAAATGAATAAATGTAAATGTAAATGTAATATAAAGTACTAAAAAAAGCGTATGTAATCGTTTAAAAAATAGTGTTTTTTGGACATGCAAGGTTTCAGAAGCACGGCACCGATGTTAGACTTGCTATCAACTGAGGTTTAAGTTTAGTGTCTGACTATACTAACAACTGCATGTGTGTGCATGGACTATAAACTATAAAAGTGTGTGGTCATGTGTGCATATTTCATTAAGAATACTGTATAACCACATGCAAACCAGATAATAAGAGAGCCCATCTCTTTACCAGGAAATTCAGACATGGACCAGTTCCCGGTTAAACGACATCCGAATTTAAGCTGCCCCAGAGAACGACCCCATCAGGCTGTCACAGAGGTGTCAACACTTCCCAAGTCATTTATCTCAAATAATGTCAGAGCTGTCAATCACAGGGGCCAGCTCAAATCACAGACAGTGCAATGTGTGAGCCATGCTAATGAGAAACACATTGTTATTCTATGACAAACCCCCGTAACTATAGTCCTAAACCGAAAACATCATTAGGATACCAAACACCACAGGACTGATGCTATTTAAAACACATGCCGGTGTATTCTGTGTTCACTAAAGAATGTACTATATTAAGTGCTCTTTAATAACTGATATTAATGTCACATAGTGCTCATGATGACATTTAAGATACATTTAGAAGTCTATAATAGAGTCCGAAAATGTAAAATCTGTTAGGAACTGCTTAAAGGGATGGCAATAAGAATGATTCATCCTCATGTCACTTCAAGTTCAAATCTGTATGACTTTCTTCTGTGGAACACAAAAGATATTTCGGAGAAAGTTGGTAACCAAACAACATTGACTTTCATTGTATGGACGCAACACTACTGTGACATTTCTCAAAATATCTTCTTTTGTGTTTTAAAGAGTCATAGGCTATACAGGATTATAACAGAGCAAAGAAATGATGACAGAATTTCAATTTGTGGGAGAATAAATATTTTTCTAATGCTTTTGTAGCCAAAGTAAGAATCTATAAAGTAATTTGCTTTCAAAAATAAACCTACCATGCTATTTGCTGATATACAGAAATAAAAAAATGTGACAACTTGCCCCCCTTCTCCCCAAGTGAAATTTGTTGTCTTGACATGTCCCAAAAAAAGTTAAGAAACCCAGCACATATCTGTCAAAGCTAAGAAAGAAAAAGCAACTGCTTGTTTTACAGGAATTACTGGTAATATACTTCCACATTTGTGTCATGAATTATATGCAAGACTTTGCTTTACTACGCATCCTCGCAAGAATTATGGGTACAATTAATATCTGCTTTTCATTTACTCCTCTGCCTTTTTATCACCACTTTAACAGCATGCTAAATTTGTTAGATCAAACGTCTAATTTTCTTTCTGTGCTCACAAAGACCTCTTAAAGGTTTTATTGACTCAGGACACCAGAGGGTCTGTCACTTTCAATAGTGTCTGTGAGAGACAGGCCCCTGAGTAAACACTCATTTCTATTAGTGACCTATTTCAGCAGGCATTGGACTGGAGGGGAACTGAAGGTTGGATCTATCTGACCATTAAGAGTCAGACAATATCTGTAAAGACCCGAGGGGGCATGAGATGCATATAAATCAATAGAAAAATAAAGAGGAATTGATACTGGCCCTGAGTCCTTCTGGACTAGCAACCACCACTATAGTCTCTGGGCCCGACGTACAAAACATTCAACCTTTAGCTAAAAGTGAACCAGTAACAGGATCTTAGTAAAAGATCTTTAGATACTAAATGACAAGAGATTAGCAGCATTTGCCTAAGAGTATCAGGAACATATTAGACCGTGTTCCTTGATGTCCATCAACACATCAGTAAACTGCTCTGAGGGCAAGGGCATCCGTTTATCCAGAATAACAAGGTCAGAGAGTAAAGTCATTAAAAATGTAAATGTTCTCCTGACAGGCCTCGAGTTGTTCCAAATCTGTATACATTTCTCTGTTCTGATATAAAGATATTTGGAAGAATGCTTGTAACCAAACAGTTCTTGGACCCCATTGACTATCGTTTTACAATGGTGGTCAAAAGTGCCCCAGAACTGTTTGCTTTCCTTCATTCTTCTAAATATCTTCTTTTGTGTTCATCAGAACAATGACATGTATACGGATTTGGAACGACTTGAGGGTGAGTAAAGTCAACATGAAATCTGAATGGACCTTGTATAGTTTTTTATGCACATTTTAAAGTTGTAAAAAAATGTAGCCTGATCGCTTGCTTGGCAACTTTTCTTATCAGTTGACGTCAGAATGCCTTTCACTTTTTAACAACATGATTGCTAAGCATTATGATTTTATTAGACTTTTTAATATATATCCAGCTCACCTTTCACAGAACTATTCCACACTGTGTGTGTTTGTGTGTTTCATGCTGTCATGCTCTATCAGAGGGCATAATACCTCCCACATTTCATTTAATCAGTTTAGGAATAGATTAAGCAAAAATTGGTCTAAGGCCATACAGGGTAAACTGTTTTAGATAATGTTTATTTGAGTGTGTTTGGTAATATTTCACTAATTTATTTTTGTTTGGCTTGGGTCTCAGTTTATCAGTTTATAGGCCATATATCACCAACTCTCTGGAGAATCGCTTATGAAATTCAAACCACTTAGTTATAATGAACTGGCAGTGTGTTTTAATATTAAATCAACTGTTACTGTATAAAATGTCTCAAAACATAGATTAATTAAAAACAGTGAGGCAGATTAATTTCTTTTGACTATACACTCTTAAAAATAGAGGTCCCATAGAAGAACCATTTTTTTGTTCCACAGAAAACCTTTCAGTCAAAGGTTCTTTTAAGAACCATATTTTTCTTACTTTTTTATAATCTGAAGAATCAGACAGAATGACTCAGATGTTAATGGTTCTTTATGGAACCATTTAGACAAAAAAGATTATTCTATGGCATCGTGAAGCACCTTTACTTTAAAGGCTAGATCATTACATGATGCTCATATCAATATAACTGTCTGTTTGTTTTAGCATATTGGTATTATATGTCATCAGTGTTCATATTAATGACTACTAAAAAAGAAATATCATGGGTAAAAAAACATGTTTATCTTGAATAAATATGGTTGTGATTGACAACATTGTCAACATGGTCAACCACTGAGCCACAGCATGGCGCTAGCAACACCAAGGTCTTGGGTTCGATCCCAGGGATTGCACATACTCAGAAACAAAAAATGTATAATGTATAGTGCAATGCAAGTCGCTCTGGATGAAAGCGTCTGCCAAATGCATAAATGTAGATGTCAACAAATATCCTAACACTAAATTGTTTTCCACAGACCCGATCACCAAGGTCAAGGTTGCTAGAAAACATACATACTGATTTATTGCATCAAATGCACTGTATAAAACCTTCCAAATGAATGAATGTAGGCCATAACTATTGTTGAAACTGGTAACTCTCTGCAGGGAGAGTTTGGAGATCTCAGATCAGGTGATTTATTGCGTTAAACATGACTTTTTCTCTGGGCTCCCACATGCATTTTGACTTAATATAGTGCACTCTTGTGAAATGATATCCAGGAGATCAAATATCCAGGGGAACCTTTTAAAAGCACATCCATGCATTTATAAATATGCAAGTACAAAATTTGCATAACATGGAGAAATGATTACATTATGTCAAATCAACCAGCCCTGCTAATGGAAAATTAATATCTGCACATGAATATGTTATGACTCAAGCTTGAAGGTTAAAGGAACTTTTTTGGGTCGACTGAGTGGCAAAAAAATTATCAACACGAACCAAACAAAGTCAAGATTTAAATAGGGTTATTGTACCGTACCTAAGAAGAACTTCACAGTTTTACCCAACACATCTGGAGAAAGTAAAATGTGCAAAAGACCTTAATAAATCAAATTAAGTGAAATGTAATTTTCTTCTTAATTTTAAACGTAAATGTAAATGTCTAGGAAAAAGCATAACATTTTATTTACTTCACATAATACTTTCCTTTAATAGAAGTATGATCTCTGAACAATACTGCAGCAGTATAAGTTTTAAACCCGATTTACTATCCGGATTTACCCAAGCAGTCAAAATGACGAATAAGCTACCCCTTTAAAAATGATTACACCTTCAGAGGTCTGTATGGAGCTTGAGAAATATAGATATTTCAAATCTATCAAAAAATAATGTTCTTCTGTTCTCTCAGGGTTTAATGGGTTTCCGTAGCAACCCACTTCTCTTGATCAATAATACACACAATGCTTTTCACATATTTTCATAACATCAGTGGAGTCTTTTATATATACTTTGCAGGCTCCTTAGAACATTGAAAGTCCCACTCATAAAAACCTTTTTCTTGGTAATGTACAACTTTCATTTATACAATATCTTTGTAGTTCTTACACTTTCCTTCCCATTTCATCTCTGGTGTTACTCTCTCTGCCAATCACATGCCAGGAAAGTTCACTGATCTTTAAGACAAGAGGAACATCCTATCATTGCATTTTGACCAAATGCAACGATTCAATGAACATTTTATGGTCCTGCACCTTTCACAGAGGATCTGTATTTAGAAACATTTTATTTAGACCACTTGGTGATTTTTATCAGGAGGTGAACCAGCAAACAAGAAATGTTGGAACGAATCACATAGCCTGTCTTTAAATGTACAAAGCACTTCGGAATTATAAATCTTAATGTATCTCAAATTCAACCGAATATACTGTATGCTCATGTTCCATAAACCTTTTTAAATACTGTGAAACCCAAATATAGCTGGTTGTGTACGATTATTGAACAATGCTGGAGGCAATTTCCCACAAATTCGGCCAAGATAAACAAAGATCATAAAACATGCTGATGAGCTGTTCAGCATTTTAATGAGAAGCAAAAACATTCTTCCAGAAATTTAGGGAGGAAAAGAGAATTACTAAACATTTGTTTGTTGCAGTGATAATACATTTTAAAGTAATCTTCAACTTTTAAAGAAGCAAACACCGCATTGGGCACAGATGCTTTCTGTTGCCGTATACAGTATATATAGGGCGCAATGCCATTTCCATTCTGAATACAGAAAGTGTTCCACATGCCTTTCCTGGGGGCAGTAATATAAATATATAATGCAGAATAGCCAAACAGATTTTCACTGAAGATGAATTTCTGTCAACACTTTTTCTTTTTAAGAGCAATTTCAAATCATTGTCTGTTTTAATAATGCATGTCACAGATGCTTAACTGAATACACTGTATTTCTTGCAGGAAATCATTTGTCAACACTTGTCATTTGTAGACTTTTCAAACTGATGAACCAGACTTCTGGTTTATTTTGGGGTCAGCAAGGCATGCATTAGATCGTGTTCAGAGCCTCGGCACACCGCAACGCATCCATATTTAGTTGTGCGCCGCAAATGAGTGAGAGTTGCTCGTGTTTGTTTTGGTCTGTTTGTTTATCGAGTCAGCGGTCCTCTGGGGAAGAGGAAGCATTTGATGGAAATGCAGAAGGGAGAACGGTGTTTAAAAGTGGGTAAAAAGGGGGGAGGTGTGGTTTGGGTAGAGGAGGAGTCCTTTGGCAATTGAAGCCGAGAGCAGAGCAAATCTCTGAACGTATTAAGACAGCTCAAAGCTCCAGTTCGGTCTGATCCACGGGCGTCTGTGGACAATCGCTTGCAGAGAGGGAGAAACACAAGGTCAGAGAAAATCGTGACAGAATGAGGGTGTTTGTGTGTGTGAAGCATGGCTCACTACAGAGCTGATCCAGAGACTTCCCATGAGGCCGTGCACCTGGGCCTTTACGCCCATAAACATCATGGCCATGACCGTGGAGCTGATAACAAACTCTGTGCTGTCCCACCGAGATTTCATTATAATTCCACGGATAACATACATTACCACATAACCAAATACAGCTGCTACATTAGTAGATAAGGGAAGCAATTTAAAATGTTTACTGTATACAAATCACGGTGGCGATTTTGATAGTAATCGGGATTTCTCTCGCTCTACAAACTGAACGTTTCTGTGCACTTTTCCCATAATGCAATGCACAAAACTAAGGGAGCATTAAAGGGACAGTTCAGCCAAAAATGAAAATTCTGTCATCATTGTTCTGTTGAACACAAAAAAAGATATTTGGAAGAACGAACAGTTCTGGGCCACTTTTCACTACTGAAATAGGAAACAAAACTACTATGGTAGTCAATAGTGCACCAGAACTGTTTGGTTTTCCCACATGCTTCAAAATATCTTCTTCTGTGTTCAATAGAACAAAGACATTTTTTACAGATTTGAAGCTTGAGACTGAGTAGATTATGCCAGAATTTTCATCAATGCAAACTATGTTCACTTACTGGAAATCACATCACATTTTCTTAAGCCTCAGCTCAAAATCACACAAGCCAAAAACATGATGGAAATGCAAGAGTTTTGAAAAGACAATCTTTCATTACATTTTATATAAACATGCATAAAAACACATTGCTAGACAGGCAGGGATCTTAAACATAAACTAAACTAAACATATAAACAGAAGAAATGTTCAACATATGTGCATCAAAAAATTTAAGTATTGGCCATTATTAGCTTTAATGAATTTAGTTGTTAATAAATACCAGCGGTGATGTTTAACATGGGGCTTAGTTGCTGGATGAGTCCCAATGTATAGGACACTTACGCAAGAATAGACATTTTCTAATATAATCATAATAATTGTCAATATTTTAAATTATTTAATAAATATTTGAAGATATATAGAACATGTTATTCTTAATATATTACAATATATTAGACAATTAAATTATACATAAATAATATTTGCGTTTTTCATACACTGAAAATCTATTTTTTCAATATACTGCATTATATTTCCAAGTATATTCCATTTTTGTCTCATAAGTGGAGCCAGGTCCTTTTCAGTGCCCAAACTCATGTACACTATATACTCAGGCAGGGGCTGAATGAGACACAGTAACTGTGTTTTTCACAGCATGAGCCGGCTGCTGTACTTCCAACTCCCACCACCTGGGGGCTCCCTCTCTGAAAATTCTGACTCATCACTCACACCTGTTGCTCATTTTTGACTCATTCACCAGTCTATATAAACCTAACATGAACTGTTCTGTGTTCCTTTTAAAGCTAACTGAGTTTTGATGTATTATACGGCTCAATAATCCTCTGAATTTATGTAAACCAGCCCACACTTAAACCGAATTTAATTGTACAGTACTTCACGCTGAGAACATCACAAAGCCATGGCAATATTTCATGAGGGTTTAATTGTGTTCCAGCCCAGTAGGACACAGAGTCAAAAAACCAGATGAAACGCTGCACAGCACAGACCTGAGTTTACTAAATGATCGCTCAGATAGGTGGCGTGATTGATTAAGGAAGGTTTATGACGCAAGAGGGATGTAAGAGTCGATGTGACAGTGCTGCAGTATCGGCTTGTCAGTAAAGCTTCAATTTACCAACTTGAAAGGCAAGATGGAAGTTTTTACTATAAACTGATCAAATGAGCGAGATTCTCGTGTGGTGGTGCAACCAGAGTATTTCCAACTGTTCTCTGATGGAGACGGAGCAAATGAGATCTCCTTAATATCTCAGTTATTTCTCCTGGACATTAGATTAATTAGAGACTGAATAGAGAATTTTGCTTGCTTTGCACGTGTGTACTTTACAGTTTGAATGAAATCTTAACAAAACGTTGTTTTTAACCAAGCCAAAAATAAATGAGTTATGCTTTCCTAATTTGAATTTAAATCTCAGCATTTCTTAGAATGTGTCAAGACAACTCAGATGTTGCCTGTTCCAAGATGGCAGACACATTAAAGTCAATGTGCCATCTTATATATACATAGGAGTCAAACTCAAATGTTAATCGCCATAATCTATGTCTGGGTGTAAATCCTGATCATTAGTTGACAATTTTGTTGGTCCAAGCTACAGGCAAAATTGATCAAAATATAGATTTTATAGCACAGCTGGCACCATCAAGTGTTATTTTGCTATCTTGGGAGGGGGTTGATTAATTTGATATCGTTTTGCCAGAAGCCTTAATATTTCATGAAGAGCCACACCGGGGTTGTCGGCCGCACCTGTTAGGTGGTTGAATAAGTGCTTAGGGCAGAAAAAACTGCACGAGAGGATCTGTGACAGTAAAACGGAATCCCTTCATTAGTTACAAGCTCGTAAATCCTAGTTTCCACCACCTGTCAAAACACAATTTCATACTCATGCACGAAAGCAGACCGAGATTTTGCATTACAGACTTTGATGCTGTAAAAAGCATGTCTGTCCCATAGCAACTAATATGCTAAATTACATCCAACACAGAGTATTATTTATTAAGCTCAAAATCTGATGGATACTGGGAGACCCGCTGAGCTCAGCTGGGGCTGTTTTATGAAGATGGGCCAGCAGAACAGAGGCATTCGGGTTCTAGCTGGCTTGAGTCAATAATTCATATATGCCAAATCTCTCTCATGACCTTTTCTAGCGGCGTGCATTACAATAGACTGGTTCTGCTAAAGCGGACAGATGCAGTGTTTCGTTCGGCGATGTTTTTGTGTAAACAATGATCGTGTAGTGAAGAGAAAAACTGTGTTCAGATTTACACCGTGTGTGCCGCTCCCTACACGTCTTTTGTTGACCAGACCTACAATTCACTGCAAGGTGTATCATGCAACTATGTGTGGCAAGAAAAAAAGGTTTATGAAACACTCAATGCTACAAAACATTGGTAGCCAACACAGGACACTCCCCTGCAACACAGCATGCCCATTTTCAATCTGTTTCAAGGCTTTAATATTTACATCATCATGCAAATGAAAAAAAGATATGTAAACAAACTGCAAGTTTTGGGTGCATATACATTACTCGCCGCAGCAATTGTTCATGGTAAAAGAGAACTGGTGGGCCTTGTTTTGCTCACTACATGCATTTACTATAAGGGTGTGATTATTATCTGAAAGCATGATTAAATTGACCACATATTTACTATATCGTATAAATATTGAATCCCTACTATTACTTGCATGGCCCAAGCCTGGTGAAGTCCAGTCGACTGGAATGTACCCAAAGTGTTCAACAGAAGGTGGGTGAGTCAGATAGGACACGCTCTAAAGAGCTAGCAGTTGGTGAAGGGTGTCGTGTTAGCTCTGTGTGGTAGAATGAGAGAAACTGCTTTTACACTTTTAAGGGCATTATCTAACAGTCCGTCTGTTTGATTTATACGCTTCCAGCCATTTAAAACACCCGCAGAGAAGTTAAACAGTGGACAGTGTGGTTCTGAAATGCAGGGGTTTGGGTCTTCCCCCATGCTGAAATTTGACAGAATTACTGCACAAGAGTAGAGAACAGAATCAAAAATGAATGAATAAATCCACCAAAGCTCAAATCTCAGCCTCTTCCTCCGAGAACACGACAAAAGCCATCGCATCATTCCTTTCCTGTTGCGGCATCTGAGCGCATCAGGCCGCTTCCATATTTTATGTTGCTTCCTCTCATCTGTGAATATTGCGCTCTGGCGAACACCCTGAAAGCCCCTGATCCTTTCCGCAGCAGATCAGACGTGTTTGCATGCGCTAGCAGTCGCTAAGTCTGTTGAAGGCTTACCCTCATATCATAAACCGTGAACCCTAAGGGCCAGGATCTGCAGAGGGAGTCCGGCGGACGAGCAGTCGCAGCGAACCGGCATGCTTATCTCGCAATGAGTCTTTTTATCAATAAGTCATTTGCATCTGCTGATTATAAATCGGAGTTTTGTTCGGTTCCTCGTGTGAGTCACCAATTATTTTGTTTTGTTTCACTACGGAAAGATTAGAAAGAGCATGTGCAGAGGAGCTGTTTTGCGAGCAGGTGCATTGATGCTTTCAATAATATATACCTTCATAACAACATACTACATTTTCTTACAGTGTGCTTTCTCACAATAACTTTGAGTACAGTGCATTATGACATGAGTGCTTTCCAAGTTATATTTCATCCAATATGAAGTACATTTAAACAACCGAAAAACTACGAAAACTAAAATTCTTGCTCTTACTGTGTCTTGGTTGTATTTTTTATTTATATTATTCATTCTATTCTATTTTTGTTTGTTTGTTTTCAGTGATTTGTAGTGTAACCTCTTTCACAATATCTTCCCTATTTTGTTATTTTTTAATTGTTTGAAAAAGTAAATAAATCATTGAAAACAAAAAAGTCTGAAGTACTGTAGGTTGACTTAAGTGATGTAGCCTTTTCAATATAATTTTGTCATTCTGTCAGATTTTTCCACTGGCCCGGTCGGGCAAGTGATTCTAAACTTTACTGGCCCTGCCAAAATTTTTGCTGGCCCCACCCCAAAAATGTAATAAATAAATAACATTGTCTAGTTACTAATATCTTAATAATAAAAGTTATAATACCATAAGTGATTAAATAAGAATAAGTAATCAGAGTATGTGCATTTATTGTACCAATAAATGTAAACATACAAATAAAAATACAGGTTGGTCTAATAGTAGTTATCAGGTACAGAAATTACATAATGTAATATAACACTTTATGGTCTTCATTGTATAAATTAAATATAGATTGAACTATAGTAAACTTAATCGGTCAGGAGCAGTGAGCATTTTCAAAATGTTTACGTTCATTTAAGACAAAATTGATTAATTTTACAAGGATACTTGCTACTATGGGCATTATGGCATAATTTTATGTGGATATGCCTGTTAAAGAGTAAGAAGACGTGAAATAAAACTCAATTCAGTATTTTGCGCGTTGTCTGAGATGTGGCTTGCTGGTCGCACGAATATCATAAACAGTCAGTGAGAACTGAATTAAGTTCTCTTTTGTGTTGTCTTGAGAATATTTAAATAGGCAAGGCTTAATGACAAGCAAATTATAATTTTTTGTGACAATACCCGATCGGGCAAGTGACATGTCCATCATCTGGCCCAAGGGTCTCCCATGCTGGCCCCTGGTCATCTGGCAGTCCGTTGAGCCCTGAACGCGTTTTCCGGAAATCCTGTGGAATTCAACCAATCAGATTCTTGCATACCAGTTATCCGATTAAACACAAATGATTATATGTGCTTGAAATGTTATGAACGGCAGCTATAATAATTATTCTACATTTGTTTGTTTTGTATCTGCCCATCCCGAGGAAACTCGAGATTACACCAGCTCCAGTTTAGATCCAGACTATTATGAAGACTTCAGATGATTTCTGTGAGGACTCTAGATGACATAATCTCTGGATTATCATACTAAACTCATGAATTCTACAAATATGTTGATCACTTTATCATTGCTTTAAATGCACAATAATCTTTTTAGTTGTAAGTAGTAATCAGATGTATACTGTATATTTATATTCTGATATCACACTTTATAAGAGAATTTGCTTCATTGTGATTTGTTTAAAACAGATTTTTTTTATTCACTTGAACTGTTTGCGGATTAAAGAAAGTATGAACTTCAGCCAAGTAAATAATTTTTTATATGAGAAATAAAATTGCCAAATAAAAATAAATGTGTTTATAACTGAAAAGCAGGAAATTAGAAGTTGCTAAAACTGTTGGCTGGTCTTAGCTGGTCCTTCCAGCCTGGCTGTTACAAGATGGGAATTAAATACCAGGCAGGGAGCAGATCCTTATGCAGAGTGAGTAACTAACATGATGAACAAGGAATCAAAAGACCATGACGTGAAACAAAACAAGAACTTGAAACAACACCAAAACTCATCAACAAGGAAAAACTGCAAATGTCTATCCTCTCTTTGTTAATTCTGTACGAAATGGCCTCCATAATCTGTTCTGCTAGAAAATATGAAGATAGTATCGTATTAGAATACATTAAATAATACATTACATTAAATAACACTGAGTATGTTGAAATATTTGAAAAGCTTTCGTCAACGCTAATATGAGAGAAAAACAGATGAAGTTATCCCCTTGAACTTGTTTAAGGTCCTACTTTGGTTTATAGAGTGTCCAACAACACGTTTATATAGGCGGGCTTTGCACAGAGTCACGGAAATGAAATTACAACGTCTGACGACTCGTTCAAGTGAATCAGAGTTGAGACTTTTTTCCAAGCCATTATCTTTGCTATTTGTGCACTTTCGGCTTTACTTGGAACTTGGAAGACTGCTTACATGCACACACAGCAACACTGCACACTGCATGAAATGTTTTTTTAATGATATCCAAATACCCTCTCTTTAAAATACTTGTTTTGTAAATATTTTAGTGTTTTGGAACAAATTCTTAAGTGGATGTTTGTCTGCTGCATTTTAAACTTCTGTGTTGTTTCGCCTCTAGTTGAAAAGCAGGTTTAGTCCATTAGCAGACACATTTTAAAAGCAGTTCGATTAACCCGCTTAATCTAAAATGAGACACTGTTTGATTTATATGCATTGACTGGTGACATCTCTGTGTTCATTGCACAGAGCTGGAGGTTACACTATTATGTCGAGCAATTTAATTTCCATTTTTCATCAAAGTCCAAGTGATCTATTGCTTTTTGAAAGGAACATGAAAGGTATAAGCTTTTTTCAGCAACTGTTGTATGTAGAACACTAATACTATTGTCATACAGAAGTAACACAACCACATTAATAACAATATATACATACACTGAAAAAAGGTTCGGTGGAATTACTCAATTTAATCATGTACATCGGTTCCACGTGATTTAAATACATTTTTTTAACATAATTTTAACTTAAATTTCTTGCAATTTAAGAAAAACGTGTGTTAATTTTTTTTTAATTCAATCGTGTGGAACCGATGTACATGATTAAATTGAGTAATTCCAAAGGAACCTTTTAGTCAGTGTACTATTAAGACACTGTTATTTACATAAGCAAGGAAAGCAAACTATACGTACAATATATATAACATCACTGTTCTGATATTCATGCAATGCAAATTCAGTTTAATTGCAAACATTTCTAATTATTTCCAAACCATTAGTAAAAGTATTCTGGCAGCTGCTCATAATAGAACATTATGTGTCAGTACAGACCAGCAACAAACTCTTTACTTCATTCATAACAGAAATGTTCAATTTGCATATACTATTAAAAATATTATTCAGGGAATTTCTGTAATATGGCAACAGACCACTAGGGGCAGCATTATTCATTACCAGTAGCTGTTTAAACTAGGGCTGTCACAATATCAGATTTTCACTTCACAGTTATCATGACCAAACAGGTTTGCTTAACGATTTCTTCACAGTATTTATTTAATGTTTTTCAATAAACATAATACAAGTGTACTGGGGCAGATAGAGAGAGTTTGTAACCACTGTAACTCTTAAGGCAACATTTTGAATGGATGTTGAATAGTTTACGGCATGTGTACAATTTACACAATATCGATAATTTTGATTTTTAATATCATGGTTAATGACAATAACGCTATATTGTGACACACCTACTTCAAACCTACTTCTTAATGTTATAGTAGATGTTTTACATATATAAAAGAAAATGATGTTTTCCCTCCCCATTCTCTTCAATTTGAGCCTTCCTTGATTCATATTCAAAGCAGGAGACAGCATGAATGGATGAACGGATATATGGGGCAGAGGAATGAGGAACGTTGACTTTTTCCATCACTTGAGTTGTGAAAACCAAAGGGCTCTCCTTCCACCTCTAACACCTTCTGCCTCACCGCTCTCCTCTCACACTCAACCATTGATTGCAACTCATGAATATTTCATTTCTTTTGTAAAAATAATTTGAAAAAGTGGCTCTGCATATTAAGAATCTCTATTTTCAGAAAATTGGAACTTATGTGAAGTAAATGGATGTGGAAATAAAGGGATGCCCTAAACTGTCCTCCGGGTAAATTCATTTCACAGTTGCATCCCTTTTGCGTGTGGATTTTCAGTGCTGAAGCCCATGTCTAACCAACCTTAATCCAGTTTAACCAAGCATAGTTTCCTGACACGTTAACATTGTGTCATTTCTGTTTGTTAAAAGAGAACAGAATTTGGTTTAAAGATGTGTTTAGATTTTCTAGTGATCATAGCAGCAGTAAATGATCAAATGAGAAGAGCCGACGCACAGTTTGGACAGGCACACAATGTCATTGAGGTCAGATATGTTGGGTAAACAAGGGGTCAAAATCGTGTCTTCTTTCTAGAGTCTCTGCTATGCACAATGTTACTAGGCAGATAGAAAACTGGGTCATGACCACCGATAAGGGAAGGCTTCATGCAGGCTGTTGCTTTTCTAAAGTACAGCAAAACTACTTTAACATGGTGATGGAGTTGAGGAAGTCATTTTGTTGACAGGGGTGGCAATATTAAGCGCACGATGATGGACGCATTCAGAAAAAAAGCTTTATATTGATTTTAAAAAGTATGAGGAGTCTGATATGATTTAAAAAGATTCATGATGCGTGTTTTCATAAGCAAAGTTTCCGCTTTTATCTGTGCACCACCAAACCGTTGCTATGGCGACTTTCTCACCTCAGTTCAGAGGAAAGCCTTTGTAAAATTATCACATCTGAGAGATGCAAACTGTTCTCCATTCAGAAAGATATGTTTAAACCTTAAAGTAATTATTCAACCCAAAATACAAATTCTTTCATCATTTACTCACCCTCATGTCTTTCCAAACCTGTATGACTTTCTTTCTTTTGCAAAACACAAAAAACGATCTTTTGAAGAATGTTGATAACCAAACAACATTGGATCCCATTGACTTCCATTGTATGGGCACAAAACAGAGACATTTTTCAGAATATCTTCTTTTGTGTTCCACAGAACAAAGAGTCTGGATTTGAAACACATGAGGATGAAAAAGTTATTACACAATTTTCATTTGTAAGTGAACTAGTCAAAGTCAAGTCAAAGTCAAAGTCAGCTTTATTGTCAATTCTGCCACATGTACAGTACATACAAGTGGAGGATTGAAATTGCGTTACTCTCAGACCCTATAGGTGCATACAGATAACATAGAATAACATATATAAAAAAAAATATATCAAATTACAGATAAATACAAAATCTATATATGTACACAAAACAACTTTACAAGCAAGGGATATGTAACCGAAATAATTGTGCAAACCAAAGAAATAATCAACAGTGCAGATGAGATAAACAGCAGTGCAGATTAAATTAACAGCAGCGTAGATGAAATAAACAACCGTGCAGATGAAATAAACAGCAGTGCAGATGAAATAATCAAATCAAATGGTGCAGATGAAATAAACAACTATTTCATTTGAACCCCTTTGCCATTGGTGAAGTAATGGGATCCTCTGAAACAGGTTCTCTAAAACACAGAAGTGATGTTTCAGTCATGCAGAATAAAAAATCACAACAGTGATTTTTTTTTCTAATGAGTGCATGTTGAATGCTTAGCTACTGTACCACAAAAAAGCACTAACCTTCTCACAGGACTTAAAATAATTCTCGCTGGAGAGTTATCTGTCCCGACAGCCCTGGTGTTACTGAATGCAAACCTTCAGTGGTCTGGATAATTACAATTTCATAACATGTCGGCCAAAAAAACAAAACAGAACAGATTCGCGGCTTTATGTTGGAAACCCAGCATCTGACAAGCGTGTTGCACAAACTTTCTTCTCTCTTGCATTTCTCTCAACCTTTTTCAAAAGATAGCAGAAACTGATCCATAAAACATCCAAAGACTTTCCTGTTACACAGCAGATGGTATATTTAATAAATTAAAACCTCTCAAGCTTCAAGACTGAATAACAACCTTTTAATTTTAAAACAGTAGTTTTCCATTTTCAATTTTCCTGTTCAGTGCAAAACAGGTGAAACGTTTCATAAGCCAGGGGTAAATGTGGTGCTAACATACTAGTAGTAAACTTGTAAGTTTACTTGGGACTAAATCTATAGACTGTTTCACCGGCAACAACATAAACAAATAATAATCAATAATCTGATGAGGAGATTTTATTTCATTTAACTTAAAACAATTAATATAATACAATATATATATATATATAATACTACCAGAGTGCGTTCAGGACATAAAACATTGGATGACTAATAATTTTCTTCAGCTAAATTCCGATAAGACCACAAACCTGTAAGCAGAATATTACAGATTACAATTTACACATAAAAGGATGCACTGTTACCTCAGCAAATATACAGTAGTTAAAGACCTTGGCATTATATTGGACATATTTGTCATTTGAAAACCACATCTCTAACGTCACAAAAACAGCCTTCTTCCATCTTAGAAACATCGCCAAACTGCAGAATATTCTATGTATTTCCGACACAGAAAAATTAGTTCACGCATTTATGACTTCGAGACTTGAATATTGTAATGCTTTACTCTGTGGTTGTTCTGCATTATCATTAAACATCATACAGTTGGTTCAAAATGCAGCCGCTAGAGTTCTTACAAGGTCTAGAAAATATGATCTCACAACCCCAATTTTATCATCCCAATACTGGCTACCCAAGTACCGTATAGACTATAAAGTACTTCTAATCACTTATAAAGCATTAAACGGTTTAGCTCCTGTTTATCTAACAGAGCTTTTATTGCGCTACAACCCTTCACGTTCTTTGCGCTCACAAAACTCTGGACTCCTGATAGTACCTAGGATAACTAAATCCACTCGAAACTCTGGAATAGCCTTCCTGATACTATTTGAGGGTCAGACACACTCTCCCAGTGTAAATCTAGATTAAAAACGCATGTTTTCAGCAAAGCATACACATAATGCATACCAGTGTTATCTCTAGTCTAAAAGAAATGAACAGCAGCTACGCTTATTATTCTTTTTAGCCTTCTCGCCTACCTCAGGATATACCCATCCCGAGGTAACCACAGATTATGCTGGCTCAACTATGACCACCTTGTGGTATGAACTTTTTGGTTTGTTTCGACTTTCTTCCTGTAAAGCTGCTTTGAAACAATGCAACATTGTAAACATTGTTTACGGTTCAAAAAACATATTAGGTTTCACATTACCATACATTACTGTTGCTCCTACTTTTTTATTTCTTTTTATTTATTCTTGGTAAGAACCATTTCAATGAGATTTATACTGAAAACTTGGCTATGAAACTCATTTTATTTTGGTAAATTTGGTGTTCTTAGCTGAACTTTTAAATCCAGATTCCCACTGCCAAGACGTGACTTTCCCAACAAAAGGCATCTGCTGTGAGGAAATTGTCAAATGTAATAAGTTAGCGTAGTGACGGGGAGACACAGAAGCATTTGACCAGCGAAAGGGATGCTCCGATTGCTTTGAAGTCAGAGCGCCAACTCACATCCACGCTGCACAATCACTTCAAATCGGATGTGAAAGGTTAAGTTAAGCGGACCACAAAACTAAACGCACCTCTCCGTCTGCATTACTTACAGCGCTGCCATGAGTGCCGAGTCTGAAACAATTGCAGCGGACTGTTTTCAAATCACAGCTACAGTATAATCAAATCAGCAACACTCACTTCACAGATACTGAGTCATTTTATCACAGCCCGACTCGATCGGCACACATCAGAAAGACAGAAAAGTTATTCGGCACAATTTGAATGTAATATTAGCTGTTAAAAACAGGTGGCAAAATAATCTTTCAGTAGTCACACGGTATAAACCTTACTGTGAGTTTAATTTAACACATTTATCACAGAAAGAAAATGATACACTTTTGTCCAATTTAAAATGTGTTCCAGCGGTTAAATATTCACAGTCCGGTTCATCAGCTCTTTATGCAAACACATAAACAGCATGAAAGTTCTTTTGGGCAGCAATTATGATGTTATGTTTTCATCTTTTACTGTAAATCAGTCAAAGCTCAGAAGATTCTGTGCAGATAAAGCCACATTTCCTCACACACATTCAGCTCTTGCGGACTTATGACTCTTCGGGGCACTCTTAGGTTCATTGTTAATTCACCTTTTGCATCGAATCGACTTCAGAATGGCAGGACGATGACAGGACGTGTCGTCTCCCTCTTTTACCTGCCAAAAGAATAAATAGCAGATAAAATGAGGCCATTAGGAACAAGGCAGAGCTCATTAGAGCTCAGAAAAATAAAACCAACTTTTCAACAGATCATCAGTAGATGTGGGCACCTGCTGACACTTCATAACATTACAGACCATTTTGTTGCCAGGTCTACGGTTTTCCTGTGGCATTGAGCTACTTTAAGTCATTTATAAAAACCAGAGTGTGTTTATGAATGCATGAATACATGAATATGTATTTTAGGAATGAGAGTGTCATATTTTATGTTCTGGTATTTGGGCTGAGGTCTTTGGGATAGTTTTGATAGGCCATTGTGTTGGTCTGTTTCACAGATCTGGCAACCCTGAATGTGTTGAAGTAAGTTTTTCAAGCTTAATTGCTTCAAACTAAAAAAACATAAAATAAAATGAATAAGAAATAGTTTTTTTTGTGAAATACTTTAAGGAGATTACACAACTATAGGCTTAGCAGAGATTTACCTCATCTATTTCCATCATTATGAAATTCCTATTTAAAAATAAATTGTAAAAATATATGATGAAACGTGATGTAAGATCCTTTTCCTGTGGGGAAACGGATCTGAGCATCTTAGAGACACGAAGACTCATCTGTCTGCTGAGATGTAGGCCGACAACAACATACATTATGACATCATCATAAATGTAATGTAATATTCTCTCATGAACAACAAACCCTCAGGTATCAAAGTCTAATAGAAAGATCTCAGAGAGAAAATCACAAGGGTAATTCATTTAGGTGGTGTCACAGCCTTCCTGCTCGATGAAAATTCACATCAGCTGATCGGCCTAGTTTTCACATCTTTTCCTTTCAAACATTAAATCCTACTGCATTGACATGACTGTATGTGCTAAACCTGAAGTCAGTGCGTGACAATCATTTCACTGTGATTCTCTGTTTTCTACAAAAAAACATCTTACATAATGTAAAGAACAGTCTGTAAAAATTTAACATTGATATCTTTATTATTGATTGAGTATGGCATGTCAAAAAAATACAAATATTGTGAAATAAATGGTTAAAATCAAACTTTTCTCATAATTAGATTGAGACTTTAGACTTTACACTGCACTGTGTTAAACAGAGATTCTGTCTTGTGTCATTGTGCCAGATTCTATTTTTAAAGCTCGACAATTATAATCAGACTCTCATCACACATACATTTCAAATGTTTCAAAGGTTGTGAACGACAGGTGAAGATGAGAAATAGCTAACAGAATTATTTCCTTTCCATCACTTCCAGTGTAAAGCACACTTTTAAACAAATGTATCAAATCATCAATCTGAAAGCTGTAACTTTTGCATCTATTTCGCCATCTCTGTTTGAAACAAAATTCAACATTATGTACTTATCTTTACGTCAAATTGTGTCAAACTAATATTTCCTGCAAAGTCATATCTGACATCTCAAATTATAAATCATTCTTATAAGTGTACATTTGAGAATTGAGGAATAGACAACTTTGCAAAATTGGTCCGGAAGCACTTCCGGTCTCAGTTTTTATTGATTTACTTTTTAAATCTTAGTATTTAAACAATTAAATGATTTAAATAATGAAAATATTTGTTTAACATTTTGATTTGGTTATAAATGCTCTATTGATTGTTCTAAACTTTTTTATTGTTTTGTTCAAACTTTTGTGTTGGGCTAAAGGACAAGTCAGTAAAATTTTGCAGCATCTAGTGTTGAGGTTGCGAATTGCAACAGCTCGCTCCACCTCTCCCCCCCTTTCAATGCACTACGGATGCTGTCAGAGGACAATGATGTGGTAACATATTTGCTTCTTTGAAACGCGTTATGTAGAGCAGTTTGTCAGTTTAGGGATACTGAATCAACATGACAAATTCCATGTAAGAGGACCCGCGGTGTATGTAGATAGAAATAGCTCATTCCAAGGAAATAAAAACATAACAGTTCATTATGTAAGATCTTTATACACCCCTGAAGACATAGTTATGTATCTTATGTTGCATTTCTGTCAATTGATCCTCCTTAATCTTACTTGAAAACTGGACCAGTGTTGGACCACCATTGTTTACATCTTCCGAAGTGGTCTATAAGTTGAGATGACAGTTTTAAACACTTGGTCTTTTAAAGAATGGTCTTTTATATACTTGCACAATACCTGATTTTTGTATATTTTAGCTAAAAAGTTACAGATTGTGGCTTGGAAAGAAAATTCATACAAATATAAATGAGAAAACTAAATAACTTGAGTAATCACTTTTCTCCCTAAAAGACAGTTTTGGATCCTCAGCATTATACTTAATGCAATAGTGGTTAAAAATAAGGATATTCTCTGGATGGTTTTCTCCAGTTAAAGTTTTACTGTGATTAATTTTATCTGCAGGGTAAAGATCCAGCAGCAGTCAGATTGTGAGCTCAGAGGGTGGCTATGCTGACTCCAGTCTGACCTGAGACAAGATATATAGAGGCCAACAACAACTGCTCCCTACACCCTCCAACATTATTAATAGTTTTCACTTTCAGCCGGAACCTTTTCCAGAGGACAAAGCATATACGGTATATATGATGGATTTTGTCTTTGGTTTCATAGAGCTATAATGCAGCGAAAAGAAAATGGACAAAATCCTTCTTGTTAATAGGATTGTTGTATTTCATGCGAATTCATACAAATGTAAATTTAAGGGAATAATCCTGTTTTGGGGGGGAAATCATCTTACTGTAAAATACAGAAAGAACTATTAATCTTCAGCTACTTTAAATATGTCAAAATAATGAGGATAAACATAGAGCTGTATCTGTAAGCACAGGCAAGATGCCACGCTATCCAAATGAGATATTTTGTAAAATACAATTAAAATTGCCTAAATGATATTAAACTGTAACATTATGTTGTGTGATTACAAAGACAAAGCGCAGATTCTTTTTTGGAAATCAAATTAAATCTGCAGAGCGGATGGGCCTGGAAAAAATAAATCCCGTCTCCTGGCAAGCGCGGGGGGCTCAGAGCGCAGACGCATTTTTCAAAAGTGGATGAATACGTTGTTGGCAGCAGGCGCTTCGCAGGGCATCGTGTGCCTTTACAGATGGCACTGTCACTTTTATGTGTGTTATTTGTATTTCTCTCAGGTCAGGGTTTGTTGTTTTAAGTATTCTGGCTGTGTGTTCCTTTATGATTTATGAATAGCCGTAATCCAAAAATGGTAATTTGGTGACTGCTGTGCTGTGCCGTGGGGAAGGATGACAGCTAAAAGAGGTTTTGCTGCTTGTACGGTAAATGGCACTATTATTATTATTATCGCACATATTTAGGGATGCTAAATAATACAATTGGGCACACATCACTTGTTCTGCAGACATGAATGATGCTTTAAATTGTGTGTGATTGCTATGATGTTTATAAGCAATGGGACTGCAAAAACATTACAAAAAAACAACAACCTAGGGACCAAAATATACTTGAGGGCTTAGCAGATACTGTCAAACCAAACTAGATTTGAAACTATTTCACACTTCTCATTCCATCATTTACCTGACAAGGAGGTAAACATTGTAAAAATAACCAGAACAGCCTGAAAACTGCCTGACACTTGAAGATCCCTGTATGAAGATCTTTTATCTTAAGCCAGTTGTCAGACAATTATAGCAAAAAGTTGCAGATCACCTCCGTCGAGCTCTAGGGTTAAAAACAGAAAATGACAATTTATCGTGTGCTGTATTATATTGCAAACAAAACATTGTTTTTAAAGCAAGTGATATAATAAACCAGCCTGCTTGGTTTCCTTTCAAGCGGAGATGAGAGACATTTCAGGAGCACCCAGGAGTGAATGTTGTTGTGTACAAAACTAAGAGACAGACAGAGACCTTTTGATGTTTCTTCCTGTTTTTTCACCGTCAAGTGAGTACAGACATGTTATCGGAAGGAAGAAATCTCATGTTTTGACTGCTCTCCATTGAGAAAACATCTCCAATGGTTTATTTTTATTTGTTCGTTTATTGTTTTGCTCGGACTGTTTTTCATCTTCATGCAGTCTGTGTCTGGCAGTGTTTTAGATTTGTATATAGTTAGTTGTTAGATTTTTATTTCAACTTGATATCCCCATTCAGAAGCACTTTTGTTGGAATAACCAATGAAAAACGATTTTTAAAATGCTGCAAAATACTATTTAAACGATCACATTCATTAAGATACATAAATATAGTAAACTATACAAGACGATACACATTTAAAAGACAGTTGTATTACTATGAACTAGCGGAAGAAGTCTTGCTTTAACTTGTCAACGTATGGACTTTAACACTATTCAATGTATTAAAAGCAGAATAATACCTAAAACACTATGAATATTATAATATCGTTTCCTAAAACATTACACAAAAAAGCACATTCAACACAATCTCTATTTGTATGAATTTGTATCTTATTCATACGTTTTTAGTATGATTTGCTTTTTGATGTTAGGTTTAGGGGTGCGGGTTAGGGGATGGGCCTCTGAATTGCTTTTTTCTAATAATCGTATGTTTTTGTATGATTCACATCATACGAATTAGCCAGCTCATGAAATAGTTATGAGTTCCCACCTCTTTGCCCATTTTCGATAATTCGGGAGTGGCGCGTGATGACGTACTGTAAGATGGCGACATCCCACTTTAGGCTTCAATACGCTCCTCAAACCTATGGATGACATCACGGACACTATGTTTTACACAGTCTATGGTCTATCCTCAGCGTTGTGTTTAATCTCATAGAATCATCCTTCAACCTCAACCTGGTGAACAAAAAGGATGGCATGAATTGAATGTGGCTTCATCACACTCCCTGTTAAACTGCGTTTATCCATGTGGACTTTGATTTGACCCTGTTTAAAATCCAAACCCTGCGCATGCCTTGTATACTTTCAGGCCAAAATGATTTGGCCCTATTGATCTATATCCAGCCGTATTTTTGGGTTCTTTCCCACTCATCATGTGCGTGTTAAATATTCAGATTGGTTTGCCTTCGTCGTGCCAGCTAAATGGCAGACATTAGCGATACATTGACACAGTTCGGTAATAATACTTTGCATGCAAAACAGACTTTCCGACAGAGAACTTTCTTTGCTGTTTATTTATGTCGCGGCTTCATGCGTGGCCACAATACAAAAGCTATTCTCTGTGTTCATGCACTGAAGTCAGAGAATGTTCTCGGTCTCAAAAACATCAGTGGAATGATGTCAATTACAACAAGTTGGTAAAAGCAAGCAGAAATCGTGTTTATTTGTACAATGTTTAATGTCCCCTTAGATTAAACCATCAAAATATGTGAAGACATGGCAAAATCCTTCCTGTCACTCTACTCATTGTATAAAGCCTATACATCCAACTGCTGTTAATGTCCTTTTAGGTCTGATCTGATGAACTCTGATGACACAATACAGATCCACATCATCATCAACTCATTAAATAGGTTAGAGAGTTAACAGCTATAGCGAATAATTCAGAGAATGTAAAATATGTTGCTCTGAGGTCAACAGTTCATGTGATGTGTGTGTAATTACTGGTTAGCAGGGAAATGTGCTCATAAGCTGAGCGCTTGGAACGTACCTAGTGATCCTATTTGCATAAAATAGCAGATGCTGTGAGCGTTTCTGCTCCATCGAGCTCGTGGTTTTCTTGTATTTTCTAATCGCGTCGTGACCGTGAACAGCTCTTATGCAGACGAAGCACACGAGCGCTAGTTATGAGAACGCAGTAGCGCGGGACAACCGCAATCAATCATTAGTTTAATTTCAGGTCTGCCGTTTATTTATGTAATTAACATTGTAACATAATTACAGTGTTAATTATAACATCAGTACATCACTGACATATTGAAAAAAAATTATTGCTCAGGTAGTTGAACAGATGCAGAATGAAATACAATACCTAGGCTATACATTTACATGGACACATCGGATTGAAACTGAAAAATTGCGGTAAACAGTCCAGGGAAACAGTGAAGACATTTTAAATGCGTTAAAATATTAATATGATCATTTAGAGATGACACGCATATGGAAATTTGTGACACATTGTCAGATTTATGCCTTTTGATTTCTTTAGCAACAGCTGCTCGTTCCGTGCGTCATAAGTCCTTACATCTTTGCACATGCGCAAAACTTCCTACTTTGGTTTTCAATCTGTACTTTGGTTTTCAAGTGTTTACATGTCCTATCAATCGGATTACAAATGGCATTAACCACCCCTTACAATCTGACTGAAATTGTAAAAGTTTGGGCATTTTTATTCTGATTGACGTGTTTATATGGAGAATTTTCATTCGGATTGGACTTTTAGTTGGATTACAATGGTCCATTCTAATTCAGCAAGAAACTTCTGTTATAAAGTAGACTGTACATTTTTATTTATTTTTTTACAGATTTTCCACGTACAATGTAAAAAAACTGTAATTGTTTTTTTACAGATTTTTCATGTAATGTAGGTAAAACAAACGTCAAATTTACATAACACGTAATCCCAAATTTTCTGTGGTATTTTTTTTACAGTGTGAAAAGTTAATAACTTTTAGTGTTGCTCTTTTTTTTCTTGGTCTGATAGACATAGATTTAAAGATCTGTTAGATTTGTTATTTCTTTAGCTTATTATCAGAAATAATCTGCAGGGACTCTATTCTTTGTGGATGTTTCCTGGAATATAAATTTGGGTCACAAAAGCGTGCATGCGCAGCAACGTTTGTTTATAGTTGCTGTACCCCATTAGGTTCTGTATCCAAATGGCTCATCTAAACAAACTTGTGACATGCGTGCTCCGAGCGCAAGTGGTTCAGATCAGTTTTCACTCTCTTTAGTCTACAACAGCAGAATTTACTGACCTCAATCAATGAACCTTTGTACAACTGGGCAAAATTATCACTTGCGACAAAGGGAGCAAATTTGCTTCTAATCTCCTCCATTGCTTCCCATATGGGATTTTCATTAGCCCGACATTGTGTCCACAGCAGGAAGCAAATGAGATGTCATGCAACCTGGAGCACAGAGGCCTGAAAGGTCCGGTGATAAATGAATCATTTAACGAGGAAAAAATGACCAAAACTGGAGTGGCTTTGGAAGTTCAGGATGCAAATTATTGGGTTTATTTACAACATATGTCATATGTCAAGTATACCAACATTTTATTTTTATACATATACATTTCAAGATTTGCATAATGTTAGTTTAGTAACCACCCAAGAACTAAACCACAACACATATTTGCACCGTGCAGTGAAAATATGTTCATGCCTGAAGATGTAACCACAGCAACAGAAGCCTTAAGCATTTCTCATTAATTTAGGATCATTATCTGACACTAACAAAGCACAAACATGGTCATTATTAATGACTTTGTTACTTTTGGATATTTATGTTGTACAAAAACTTTTTCATCTCTTAAACAGTTGACCTGATTTGTCTGGATGCTAAACAACAATTTGAGATCAAAATCGATCTCAAGAAAAAGTCACTCTTTAATTTACACACTTTTCATTGTTAAACTAAGAAATCATTATCCCATCATGCTGTCTTTAAATAGGGTCACACATTTATCACAAAATATATTTTGAACAAAGACTATTAGAAACAACTCTTTGAAACGCAATAACAGATGCATGTCAGTATGTAACTTAAAATCCCAGAACTGTATGAGGGTGGGGGGGGTTCTGAGAGATGCTCATATGCGACGTCCTGCTGTGGCTACATGCACACTGTGCTGCAAAATATCCATCTAACCTCAAACCTTTCTGAATTGCCATAGTAACAGATAAAGATCAAGCCAGTATAAATACATTCATACAAAGCACAATGAATGTACTGGCCAAGCTTGTTAGTGTTAACAGACAGCGTGTTTGTGTTAGAAACTATCGGCCATCATTCTGTCTTACAAGCATACAGCAATTATCAGTGTCCTAAAGATAAAAGGCCTGTATTCAGACAGACTTGAAATTTAGAACGAAGCTTAATTTTGAGTAAAGGATGTGTTTCCAAAGATGGTAAAATGGGTTTTTAAATTACGTGAGATCCAAAACACTAAATTTGCATTTCATGTTTACAACCTGTTAAGTTTTCTGAAGCAAACCTGTAAATCTATCCAATAACCAACAACAACTAAAAGTGCATCAAGAAAGCATAACATTTGATGTAGTTCTAGTAAAGTCTATGAGGAAATTGTATAACCTTTTTAATGCTGTATAGAATGGAACTGTTTTTCGTTGATATTAGAAGCTGTCAGGTGTAGCTACAGCAAATCTCTAATGCTGTTTATCACTGCGGGCACAATGGTTGCCTTAGGACTGGCTTGTGTAATAAAGCTATTCTCTTTGCAGCGGTTCACATTAGCAACACCGTACAATTTTTTATGGGATGTACATGTTCTTATTTATACATTTTTGCTTCATTAACACTCTAAAATCACTGACCAAGGATTTCCAAGGAAAGGGGATTCGCTTTGAAGTGCAGTAAAATTCTTTTTAAATGCTTTAACCGCTTGAAGAAATATTGAACTTCATAAAACCATTACTGTTAGACGCAATCTTTTAAAACTCACAGATGTTCTCAAAGACAAGCCATATGTACTTTTTATAATCCTGTAAAGCTCAACCTACAAAACTACATTATTAAACGGATTATTGATAGTTGTTGAGCTTTTGACGGCGAGTTGGCTTATTTAAGAGACAACACTGACACCTAGCAGAAGAAATGAGAAATTACAGTTTCTCAGCTACAGAACAGATGGAAGTAGTGAGACGCAAGCCGTCATGTTTTCTTAATAGTTTGAGTATTTTTAACATCATGTCAAAATAAGATGGGTAGAGACATATGCTTACTTTTCTGAGGAAGCTGGCAGACAGATCTTAAACGCATTTAATAATCATGTAGAATCATCGCAAATATAACAAAATAAATTGAAAGGAAAAAACTTTCAGCAATTATTTGTCAGACAATTACAGACAAATATTTGTTGACAGTAATCCTTCTGGCCATCTGGTCATATTTACAGAAACGCCCATATGTTCAACTTAAATCTATGCCCTTGTTTAGAATAAACATAAAATCAATGCTAACTACATTATTTGGTGTATAGCTTAACATAAAAAACTGACATAGGTCAAATGTTTACAAAAAGTTTAGAATAATAGTTTTGAAGAAACCAAAACTGTATTTTACTTAATTTATGCTTTTGATTTTTTAGTTTAAGGCTCTTAATAACTATAAGTACAGACGATGTCATGTCACACCCTATCCTTTCCCTGAACTCTATAATTTTTTGAGAAGCAATGCATGGAAATATACTACAATCCACAATTAAAAAAAAAAGAGTTAGTCAATATTTACCGACTGAGTATGAAATGACAAAAAATACTTGAGGAACGTTTTTCATTTCTCATTTCTAAAGAATTTCTTAATATAAATAAACCCTAAAAAAAAACATTTCTGTTATTTATCATTTATTCATCCTCATGTTCTTCAAATCCTATATGAATTTCTTCTGTGAAATATAAAAAGATATTATAAAAGTGTCTCAGTAGTTTAGTCCTTAAAATGGAAGTTAAAGGGTCCGGTGTTGTCTTGTGAAGTTTTCACGGAACTTATTTTGTGTTCTGCAGAATAAAGAAAGTGATACAGGGTTAACTATTCCTTCAAATTGATAAATGATCCCCAAAAACATATTTACAAAAGTATTTTCTACTTCAACATGCATAGCAGTCTTGCATTTTTTTTTAGCTGCGGGGAAACGTTTTATTATGTGCACAATTATTCTGTTATTGTGAGGGTTTAATCTCACTCTGCTGTGAACAAAGCAGGTCTGTTTGACTAAAATGCTTTTCCACAACAAGCATGCCAAAGTCATGAATGCATGTTTCCTTCTAACGCACAAAGAAATATAGTTAGTTTTTCATAGTCCATTTATTTAACTCTGTGTACATGTGCCTGAAATTGTTTGCACTACAAACTGGCTCCAAAATGATCCGCAGTCAAACAGAGTGTACTTTGACAGACTAGAACGGACCTCACAAATACATAAGCATAAATAGTAAAAAAGTAGAAAAAGTATAGGCTAATTTGGATTTAAGAATGCAGAAAGTTAGACATTACCATTAATAACGTTGTCAAAATTGATATTTCTCTTAAACAAACGCATCGATTCGCTTCAGAAGACCTTTGTTAAGTCGAGAAGTTCTTTGATCGATGGATACACTTTTTGGAGCTTCAAAAACAATGTTTACCATTCACTCCCATTCTACCGCTTGGACGAAAAAGGATAGATGGTATTATAACTCTGATTGTATTTATCTGACAGAAGAAAGTCATATATACACCTAGGATGCCTTGAGGGTGAGTAAAACATGGTGTACTTTCAGTTTGCCTCTGAAATGTTCCTTTAACACATGAGTATCATTTTCCAATGGCCCCAACAACCACATTAACAGCAATGTACTACCAGGATTACCAAAGTCTTTGTGGGGCAAATAACAAATTTCTGCCATCTGTTATGGGCTGGCAGCAAAGGGAAAGTCTTGGTATTTCCTCAACTCTATAAATAACCTTCACATCCTGCACTGCCCTCTGCCACACTCTGTGAAAAGAGCACCAATTCAGACGCCCCAAAACAGGATGTGACATCATTTCCTCTTGGCCATGTGATTCTATGTTTTAGGAAAATGTAATTTCTTGTAAAAAAAAAAATTATGAATCACTGAAACATTACATGAGGGAACATTACACTTTGTCTTTACAATCATAAAGACAGGAGGAATCATCACATTCAATGTATATGAAAATTCCCCCAAACATACTTTTGACAAAATTATTTTGTTTGCAACAGTTTGGCCTTTCTTTCTGTTTCTTTCTAGTTTATCCCAAAGGTACTCGGTGGGGTTCAGATTTGGGCTTTGTGGAGACCAGTCCAGGTGTTCCACAACACACTTTGTGTCCACGCTTTGTCAAATTTGAATTAAAAAGAGCCCAGCTTTGGGCGCACAACAGTCTGTTCATTGCCGGCTGTGTTTCTTTCCCTCACGTGAGCAACATCACAGAGAGGAATGTGTCTCTCAGCACTCTGTGGGGAGCGTGCGGTTAACAGTCCACATGTGTAGGCCTGCTCTCACTGAAGTTCTGCTGCTTATCTCAGGAATAAAACGCCCACAAGAACTGATGAACATGTCACAGGAAACAAAGCCAACAGGCTTACGAGCACCGAAAGAGACACTTGGAGACGCTGTGAATGCATAATACGTTACATGGTTTTCATCAGTTAATGACATCCATGTGTTTCTGTCAACACATGTCTGTAAACCAGAGAGCTTTTACCCCACTCAACGTTCCCAAGGGGAATTCACAGTCCTTCCTGTTTGGACCAAATTTTGCCTGTTGAATGATTGTGAAAAACTCTCATCTGGCCATATGTGACTCACTGGATATTAATTTATTTGTTTGGCATCATAACTGATTGTCCATTCCCTCTTTACATAAAATACTCTGCAGAATGTATGAGTAATCTGGCAACATTTCAATCTCTCAGAGGCACTATGTTCTGTGACATAAATCTCTAGACCACCAGAAATTTGAATTATAAAATGGTCGTACGTTTTAGTACAATTTGCTTTCGCGCCAGTGCCGTTAGGTGTGGGGCGGGGTTAGGGGTGGACCTTCAGTATTGCTTAATCATACGTTTTTGTATCTCACAACGCATAAATTCATACGAATTAGCCACCTCGTAAAATACTTACAACTTCCCGTGAGATCGGGTTGAATCTACACACCATCTCTGCTCTGACATTATAAACGTTTTTGTTTTCCAAAACAAAACTTTTGTTACAAGTTTTGTCTACATCAACTACTACATTTTAGGCCCACCCCTAAATAACACAAAACCAACTGTAGTTGGTCGCCTTCCTGTCTGTGGGTGATTCATGTCCAGAGTAAGCTGCAATGTGGACCAAACTTTACACCACAATTCAAAAGCTATGCTAGTCTACGTCATTGACTTGGTGAGAGAGAACAGAGAGCCAGAAAGAGCAGATGGGAATGAGAGAGACAGACTGACTTACTGTATCACACAGCTGAGCTCCTAAATGGCAGGAAATGTCTTTAAGTTCAATAGTGTAAATACCCCTCGGCCAGCATGGAAAAATGTATGCGTTGCTCAATGAGCTTTTTCCAGGGAGTGTAACCATACTGGTCTGTACTGTTATAATTAAGCCTAATGCTGTATTAAAAAGTGAAAAGAATAAAAATACTCACGTTTAGTACTGTAAGTTCTGCAAAAAAAAGACTTTTCTAACATTATCAGCAAGACGTTTGGGACACACCTGTTCATTTTTTACATTTATTTATTTTATAGAGTCTTGAATTAGGGTATTTATATTGTGGTAAATAAAGTTAAACAAATCGAACCATTAAAATCTTTAAACTTACTTTAAACTTGCCACTCAGCTCTGCGCATTCCAGGCATTTTCTCAACAAATTTCATGGTGCATTCTGGGACGTTTTGAACAGTATTATTACATGTCGTAACAGTTCCCATGCCACATTTCTTGTAATGAACTTTCCTTATAAATAATAATATTAATATCATTTAGAAGGACACAATGGAAAAAACAATTCTTTAGCAACATTGTGCTATGCATATAAATAGACACACCCACACACCGTCATTTACAGACATTTGACAAAATGACTTCCTGGACGAAGGAAGTCGTAAACAAAAAGGTCTATTTTATTGAACATTTTTTCCTCAGTAAAACAACAGAGAAACAACACAAATGAACTGTCACATGTTTTTTATTGACTGTTTGTTAATAGCTACATATTACATTTGATTCTAATGTGATTGTCAAAAAAACTGTTAAATATAAAATTTTGTTGAAGCTGATCAACTGAACAAGATGTGTAAAGTGATGCAATTTGTTCTAGTATTGTCAAACGGTAAAGCACGTGTACACACACATGCTGTGTTAAGACACTGTGATTTTAAAAGGCGCTGCTTTGTCAATGTCACATCAATACGTAGAAAATGCTACAAATTTGATATGTTGTTTCATCAAGCAACAAACTGCTTTTTAAGTTGTCAGGTGCGATTTAAAAACTATACAATGGTTAGAAATATATAGCAACAAAAAACACAGACGTTTATGCATGAATGCAACGGTACAAAGCTCTTTAAATTACTGTAGAAAAGGCAACAAACAAACCTGACAGCCTGAGGAAACAGTTCAAACCTTCTGCTTTAAGAGAAAAGAAAATGTTTTCCAGTCTCCGAAAGCTTGCAGAGTGCGACCAAAGTAAAGGCCCCTCAGTAACAGGACGTCCTGAGGGTCTCCAAAGCGCCGCTGGTTTCTTACACGTTGGTCTGCTCCCCTCGACATTTCCTACAGCAACCGTAGATGGCCGAGAGCAGGTAGACGCTGGCCGTGAGGCAGGCGAAGACTGAGGCAGTGAGGTAGACCTTGTACAAGCAGTGATGTTTGTAGAGCTCCAAGTTGCAGTAGGAGTTCTTTTCCGTTTTGTAGATCATGATCCCAATCGCAGACAGATACAGCACAGTGGCCGCAATGTCATGTATCACGTTGCTTAACAACCAGCGTTCTCCTCCCACGATGGGAACGAGGTCTTGTTTGTCCAGCAGCGTGAGGATGAAAATGGCCAACGTTAAGAGCCAGAAGAACACAGCCACGAACAGCACAAAGTGAATGGAGCCCTCATACTTGTTGGCTGCGATGGTGACCCAAAGCCCGGCTCCCAGCAGGATCTGGAGGACCCGTACAATCCCGACGAAGCTCTTGAGGAATTCCTGGAAACTTCTCTTCACCTGTGGCTGAGGGGGCATCTCCTCTTTGTTGAAGAAGTATTCTGGTGGGTCTTTAGGGTGGGGGCTGTTTGCCACAACAAACAGGAAAAAATGGAAAACGGGAGGGGTGAAAAGCAGCTGATGAGGGTTTTAGAGAAATATAATACTGTGAAATGTACAGAGAGTGAATCTTCAGCTCAGCTCCAGGGTTTTGAAATGACTTTTCTCTGCTGCTTCTCTTCCGTTTCCTATGTGGAAACTGCAGCGTTGTATCTCCCTCCCCCTCTTCTCCAGCACAGAGCAGGAGGAGGAGGAGGAGTGGAAGAGAAGGCAGGACTTGAAGACAAACCCCTTCCTGCACCTCATCCATCACAACGTTTCGCTAAGCTGCTGTGAGAAATCCTGTGTGCTGTAAAAAACAGCTTTTTTAATTAACAGTTCTATATCTGAACAAGCAACAAGCATTTAGTTAAAAATCTGTTATGGCATGTCAGTTTTAACTACATTTAGAGAGAACAAATGTATATTTTATTGTTGTTTATTTATTACTGTTTGTTTTAAGTGCGAAGATATTGAAAAATATACTGGTTAGGAAAATGCTTATTGTGACAACTTACCCCTATGGTGTGTCAACATCAGCCCATTATTATGCCTCTTCGACAAAAAACTTGCTCTGTAAAATAATCAGTTGAATAAACAACATGACAGTAAAAACTGGGATATTTTAGATGGGAAATATTCCCATTTTTCTCAGTTTCAGTATCATATTGTGTTCCGTACTTATCAATAAAGTCTCTTAATTTGTATGGGTCTGAGAAAATCCATGAAACACATTAACCCTCACCATATTTGGACTTGAGATCTGACCTGATGTGCACTCAGTAAATGTGTGACAGAGACAGGAATGTGGAGTATTTCAGTCTCCGTTCAACTGAACAGTCTTATCGCTGCCGGTATATGTTGTCCATTAAATTCATGTTTTATTACTTTCCCAGTTCATGACAAAAGTTCGACAGCTGAGATCAGGGGATGGATACCATGACGTCAATATATACAGACATACCCATATGCAGTTGTCCGCCCCTTTAAAGATTCTGGCCACACAGAAACCTAGTTGGCGGGCTTAGTTTTACACTTGCATTCTCATTGTGTGATTTATTTTACATTTCCTTTAGGGAGCGAAATGTAACCGTACAGCTAAGTTTCCACAAAACTCAGATCAGGCAGCTGCATAACATTGACAATATCACATGTTTCATCTGCAGTACAGCTTTCAAAAGTATGGGCTCAAACTTTATTCTAATTCACAGTAAACATGAACTAAATAATAAATGTTAATTGTATAAATTAAAAGAAAGCACTTTTTTTTGAGAATTGTTCAAGTTTTGTAAGAATGAACAGTTTAAATGTTCTCCAAAATCTGGACAGCATCAAAAATCTTGAAACACAACAATAAAATGACGTAATTTAAATAGTGATAAAAGTAATCAAATAATAATAATTCTAGCATGTCTACAAAATATCTCAGATTTCACATACTGTCAAATACTGTTTGAGGAACTGACAAAATATGGGGCTTTCCAACATTGTGCAATATCAAAACAATGAAAAAAATCAAAGACAATGTTAGCTTACAATATTTTTAGTATGACTGTGTTGTCATTTTTTATTATATAAGTCATAAAGGTCACATGATTGAAATGCTCAATTTGATAAGCTCAGAGAAGTGTCTTGAAGGTTTCACTTGAGACATGGCAGTCATCTCTGCAGAACAGGTCTGTCTCTAAAAAACAAAGACAAAATAAAAAGACAAAGCATTTAAAATGTGAAAGTTTATTGAAATTTCTATAATCAGGGTGGCGTTAATCACGGTAACTGCCACTAGATGGCAGTCCAAGCAAATGTAAATATGTCTGGACAAGAGCTGTATTCCCAGAAGGAAATAAAATGTAATGGGCAAATAAACAATTTTTAAATGACAATTCCATAAATATTTATGATTGTTTAATTTCTTTTAACTACAATTTAGAAAACACATATTCCTTTCATTCTAACTCAAATTCAACATCCTTTGGTGTGGCCAATTCAATTCAGAGAAATCTGAACAATTGTTTAGTTCAAAAACATGTCAATTCAGTACACTGCAATAATAATCTGTTACATTATTAATACCTTTCTTTGAGCCAAGTTTTCAACATATCCCTGCATGCAGCCTGAGAGCTGTGTGTCTGTATACGAAAAATAGTCAATGTGATGGGACTCTAAACTTCACAGTGGGAGAAGGGCAGAAGGGCCACTGATCTCGGAGGCTGCTGTCACTTCACCGATGATGGGAGTAGAGTATAGACCCCATAAGGAGCTCTTTCTCTCTTTCTTACTGTCTCTCTCCGCTGGTTATGGAAGTCTATATTTATCCTGAGAGGGAAAAAGAAGAGGGGGCAAACACTGCAGGAGGCCTGCTGAGCTGAATACATCTCTCCAGTAACCTCATGCCAATGTCCTCATAATCTCTTTTACATGCAATTCTAAAAATATTCACCAAATATGTGCATTGTGTGGGAATGAGCAATTTATCAAAACAGGGAATGAGAAGACACGGCCAGACTGCCAAGTCAACATAAGCCCCTGTGGATTTACGTATAGAGGCGTTCTGCTGACTGGGGGAAAGACGTACACATGTGAGCAAACATGCACACACCCGCACACACGTGTGCATCTCAAAATCCACAAAACAGCTGGGAAGACATATTAAGACCTCATGAGTCAGTTGTCATGTGGTACCTTACTGTATATGAGCCATGCAGAGAGAACAACACTCACTCTGCTAACTACTACTCGTGTTACCATAGCAACACTAGTATCCCATTAAAGGAGCTGGCAAGTACCAGGGCATCACAGGAAACAGATTTAGTGATTTAGTCAAAGTAAAGTGCTACTGTGAAATGTGATCTGATGTTTGGCCCTCACATTAGCTACTGTAGAAACAAAAAAAATAACCCCCTGCTGACTGTACTGATGCCTTTCATCTCTATCAGTGGGACACTCTGGATTCATTTGGCATCCCATGAAAACACAAGCTCAATAACTCTCCAGCCAATAGTACGTTAGTTTCACAAAGTAAGAACTGTGTAAGTCTATGTTTAATCATTTGTATTGGACTTATTTGTATGCACACGTTCAGCTATAATAGTAAAATATGACAACCAACTTCTGGGGACATATAACTGATCCTTACTAAACCAACGAATAAAACAAAACATGTTTATAATCTAATGAAATGCAGTATAGATCTAATGCGATTACAAATAACTATATTCGCTTTACGTTCTCTGTCATACTTGCGATTTTTGGGTGAGAGAAGTTGTGCCGCTCATGACGCCATGCCGTTACTGTAGCTTACGTCATACGTACAATCATGCCACTATCCACTTCGCGAGCGTTGAACTCGTAATGCGTAAACAAACGTGACTGAAAACACTCGCTTATCTAAGCGTGAACGCGCTTACAAACGGCCCTTTAAAAATGTACTTGGGTGCAGGCCAGGGTTTGTCAAATGCTAAATATTCACGATTTCTCGTACAATGTTTGTGCAAGTGGGTGAATAAATACAGACTTACCTGTTGACACTACACAGTGTGTATTAAACGCACGTCCTTATTACGCTTGAACGTTTTACTGCCATTAGAGACGAGTTGGTGAGTTAATACAATTCTGTTCAAAACTGTCCATTTCATTTTCATGAATCGTTTAAAATTACCGGTCCCAATGTGAAGGCTGCGCACTGCGCATTTACGTCAGCAAGGCTGTATTTTTTTTTTCATTTAAAAGACATTCTACTATTGTAATAAGGCCCACAGACACGGCTCAAACATTATACAATTAACATTTACTCCTCAAAAACATAATCACTGTAGTTTAATTATTAACTTGAAACACTGAAATAAAACCGTAAACATCGATGACGTATGCGGCTTTCGAAGTGCATGCGCACTGCGCAGCCTTCACACTTTCTAAAGAGCTGCATACAAGTGAAATGTTTTTTTTTCATGTGTTTATAGTAAACAGACTGAAAAACTTTACTGTTTGTATTTGTAATTGGATGTTTAGAAAAATTATGATTGACAAAACGTAGGTAATTTCAGAGCAATTCTATAAATATAAAGGAAAACAATGTGAAGATACAGTTTAGGTAGTTTTACTTCAGTTTGCCCATTCAACCTTTTACATTTCTGACACTAATACACAAATCTTAATTTTTTACACAATTCTAAAAACACACAAATCTGCAAAGCACCGTCTTCACAGAGCACAGTCCATCTCTCCTCAGTCAGCACACAAACACAATAAAACAAGAACACATAATATTCACCTGAATGTAAAGTGCTGTCTGTGAAATTGGAAGATGAACATTTGGACACACAGAGCTCAGGGCTCAAAGCAGGGAGTCCAATTATCCCCCAGTTTTCCTTTTCCATCAGCACACAAGTATGCAAAATAGAGATTTGTGACATTTTAGATGAATTCCCACTGCTGAATGGATTGTGTTACCTCACGTCAGTCAAATTAAAGGGGATCTTCTTATGTGCATTTGGCATACCTAAGTAAATTTGCATCACTTGTTAATTTCTACATGGGGTTTCAGTATATTATGCATGTGCAATGTGCATTCACAAATCATAGTGTCATGTACACATTCATATTTATCATTCACTGTAATAGTTTACTGAAAGTCATTTAATGAAATTTAACTGTTAACTTGTGTTTGTATATAACAACTTTAAGATTTTTTACCATGTTTTAAACTGCAGACTTTCCCCAAAGAAAAAACTACAGATTTCCACGCCTGGTGATGAGATCCTCAAGCAAGAACTATACAGAAAAAGGTCAGTTTGACATAACTGTGAGATGTTTCCAAAAACTTCTGGTCTCAAGAGACCTGAGAAATATTTGTATAAAGAACCCCTTGTTCTCTGAGCGTCACTTAACATGTCGTCTTGTTCTTCTAGCTTTGTTTCTCTCTTAAATGCACGTCATCTGTTTCGTTCAGCCTGGGGTTGCTGACACTTGTGAATCCCGTAGGGGGAATTTATTTTGTGGTACAGTGTTTAATTGCAGTGTTTAGTACTGTAATTATGGCTGTATGCTGCATGTATATTGCCTCAGAGCTGAAAGCGGATTCTGGGTTTTGGATTCGAGGGTCAGTTGAGAGCCCATCAGCACACAACATCTTTGGTTACATGGCAACAAGGATAACTGGTGACCCAAATACAAGCGTGTCGACATCAAGAAATGCGGGGCAAAAAACAGCCACAAAGGACAAGCATTCATTTTTAGCTTTAAACATGAAAGATTACGGCCCCAAAAAAGAGTCTGCCATGTATGTTTTTAATTGGTGAGGTTTGGAGTCTGTTATACACAAAACATCTAGTGAGTTCAAAACTTTTTGTAAGTAGACTGTCTTTGTACATGAATCTTTTTCTCATTTCTCTCTGGAGACAGAGATTAGACTTTATTTTATTTTTTGTTGGAGGGGGCTGTATTGTATGTACTGGGACAAAGAATGATCTTTTTTTGTATTTAGATGATAAATCTTTTTTTTTTTTTTTTACTTTTTTATCCAGTGTTTCAGAATGCATTTAGGGCATTGTGCTTTTCTTTCTATAAAATAAACATGACATTAGTAAGATAAATTGGAGCTCTTTAGATGCCATCTATTTTTAGCCCCTAAAGAGTACAAGTACCTTGTAATAAGGCCACAATGATTTTTTTTGTGTGAAAAATGCTCTGTGGAAAAATAATAAGGATTATATATAATCATTTTTTGTTTACCAAAACTAATGCAGAGAACATTATGATGAATTTGTCTTTTTCAATGCTTACTGTATGCTGCATCGATTTTCCTTGGCTTTAATCATTGTACCCATTGCGAGTTACCAATATTTGTTAATGCACGTTTAACTAATGTATATGTTAACTAATTAACATACATGACTTTAACAAATGAAACCTTATTTAATTAGAAAATAAGGTTGGCTGATTTGTTGTTTAAATGCATAAAACGCACCACTGGCACGCATCTACCGTTAGATGTCGCTGTACTTTTGATAACTGCTTGAGGTGTGACAGCCGATACTATTCTGGCGAAAATATGTAATATGCCACGGCTGGAGCGCGTGAGTGTTGGTTTGGTGAGTGGTACTGTTCAGTCCGTGTCTCTGTGTGCTTGTGAACAGTGGTTTTCTGTCATTCATGGGGATCATGTATGGAGATGGAGACCGGATCGGACCCCCACGGAGGGACTGCGTATGTTACCTGGGACCACCGACCACCTTGATACCCATGTAAGAACTCAATCTATAACAAAACATAACATATGCATGAGTAGAATTTGTGTTGTGTTATGATGGGGTGCAGCTTCAACTCAGCATCACTTTGGAGTTGCAATAGTCGTGACAAATAGTAGTAGTAAAAAATGTATTTCTCTTTCAAGCGAAACACATTTAGGGTCAGTTTAATTTATGACAGTGAACTATGGAGATTTGTTGGAAAACAATAATAGAAATGTAATCTAAACACAATTACGCGCATCTCTCTGAATGTGATCCTTCTCATGGTCAAATGGGTATTCTTCCAGAAATGTTTAATGCATGGCATGGCAGTTGTTTTTACGCATTATCAGTAGTTATAGTGCGTAAAAAAGTTAATAGCAGTTTTATGTATTCTGCATACAGTAATGGCAGGAGTAGCCTATAAAGATAATTGAATAGCCCGGTATACCTATGGGCGTTAGGAAAATAATACGTTAGGTAGACTGTATCTATATGTGTAGAAGATTGAATGAAGACTGTTTTATAGGGTTTGCAGGAGGCAGCGACCATGTTTTTTCAATGTAGGAGCGCATTTCTTTCATAAGAGCTGGTGCGTAAAACGGAATAGTTAACGCCTCCATGTGGCCATAGACTGCAGTATTAGAAATAATTTCTTATATGCACCCACATTATGATAGTTTTTTGCATTAGTACATGTAATTTCTCGTCTATCACATTAAGACGCAACGTGACTGATGAAAACACCAAGACGTCAATGTTGAAAGAAAAAAAAAGATGAGAAATTCTAAAGGTTTAATAATTATACAAATTATACTATTACAAACCATAGTGTGAATGGTAACTAATGGTATTTTCTACCGGTATATGCAAAGTTTTATATGTGGGATCTGATAGATATGGTCCATATAGGCCAGAAAATAATAAAATCCTACTAGAAAAGGGCCCAAAAAAGAAATGTTGTCATGGTTTTAATGGTATTTGTAACCATTAGAATTTTGTCTAGATCTCTGGTCTAGATTTAATCAGTGAATAAATGAATTTGACAGATTTGGATAGCTATACTTCACTCAAAAATCGGTGGCTTACTGTGCCAGTAGTGTGGTACACTGTTATACTGTACTCGTCCAGCAGTCATGTCTGGTTATCATCTCAGCCACTTTGCCTCCTCCGCGCGTAACGCCAGTGGAGGGTGAAGATCGCACACTACACACACAAGTCATACCGGGGGCTGAGTGCTGGCAAAGCATTTTAAGCGGGGTGTTTGTGTGAATGCTAGTGTTAAAGTAATACTAATTTATCTTTCCGCCTACGGAGGTAGACCAATCAAATCCACATGTAATGAGAAGGCTTGTTTGCGCGCTGCGCTCCGACTGGCACGCCTCGCCCTCTGTGCCAAGCTCTCCAAGACAGCGCGTTTATAACTTTGCGTTCTTGTTTCCAGCGGGATGCGCAAATCCCCCGAGGTGAGCCCCAGAAGGCTGTCCGACATCAGCCCCCAACTACGCCAGCTTAAGTACCTGGTGGTGGATGAATCGATTAAAGAAGACCTAAAGTCATCTCGGTCAGTAGAGGACATCAACAGCGCATCCATCGAGGAGAGGATCTTGAGAATTACAGGCTATTATGGCTACCAGCCGTGGAATGCAGTTTATAAGAGTAAGCCGTTTCTTTTTGCAAATCAGTTATGTGAGAATATTTAGGCTATGGTTTTGAGGTTGCTTTTTCAAAGTTCGGGTGATGAAGTTATTGTTTTTTTACGTATAACATTTTAATAAAAGTTCATTTTAAGATTCGGAGACATGCAAATTGTTGATATACTGTAAGTGAATTTAAGAGAGATTTAAAATTAATGTGGATAGCATGCTTTGCTTTAGATGATTTATTCTTGGAAATGCAGGTGATAAATTATTGCATTCATAGTGAAATTGAGACATCTGAGCAAAGTTCAAGTTTCCCTTGGTTTTGCCTTTTGAGAACACCACCCAACACACACAAACAATTTATATCCTTTAGTCTAACTGTTCCCTCTGGATACATGAACTTTATGAATGTGCTGGGACCCATTGTGTTTAGAAACAGACACTGTTATGGCCAGTGAGCTTGTATTTTGGCCCTCATAAAAAGCACCAGCAGTCTGACCTTTTCTGGGCACATTGTGAAATGTGTTTGTTAGAAGAAACAATAAAATGTGTATTGTGTAATATTGAGATATTTTGTAACTATATTAGGCAAATATAGGGATCAGATGCAGTTCAAAGGTCTTAGATGTAGAATGAGAGCTGCATTAATTGTAGACTGTTGTATATAATTTCCCATGGGGAAAACACTGAAGCTCAGCTTACTTTAAAAAGTGAGTTTATTGTAAGTTATTTTACATATCATTCTCTGCCAATAAATCAATGTTTATCAAGTGGCACAAAGACACATTTATATGCAGAATTTAAAGTGCCCATTTTCTTGTGTAATCTTCAGTTGGTCCTGTGTTGTGTGTTTACTGCCCAGGCAGGCGTAAAATGAGTCCCTTGATTTAAGTGGAAATGAATTTAGAGTCTAGAGAGTTAAAGGGGATGTTAAGCTAAGAACCAGGCGCTTTAGTGTAGGCTGGGGCTAGTTGTCAAATTGGGAAGTTGTCTTAAATGTGTGTGAATAAGTAATGCTTTCTCTGGGGTCATAAATGTGTGTTGCAGTTGCTTAGTACATAGTTGCCAAACTGCTAAGCAAAGGTACACAATTGTCTTTTCTGGTTTTCCTTCACTCTTGTCTCCCCTATGAACCATAAACACTTACAGAACAGTTCATGTGTCTGTTTACTCTCAGCACTATTACACCAGCATTTTTTTTGTAAACATTGGCTTTGTGTGACTGGTTGTGTGTTGCAGTGTTGTAGGCTTGTGTTAATAATGGCTGTACATTGCACTGTATAATTTTAGGATATTCTCATTTATTTTAATGTACCATAGCGGACGTTATAAACTGGGGCTTTAATAATGCGTTCTGGAGCTGAACTGCATGATAATATGACAGTATCAGTTACAGTTTAAGTTGTATGAGATATCCTTACCAACATGTGTCATATCTGTCATTCTCACCCTTCAATCAAACAGGATTTCAGGGACTAAGAATAAAATTGGCCACACGTTGCTCTAGAGGGAAAGGTCTAGCAGAGGACAGAGCAGCAAGCTAAGACATATATTGTTCCTTAATGGTCTTTCTGTCGACTAGAGAGATGTACCTGGCTGGATGTCATAGAAAAGTAAATACAGACACAGTTCCTGTCAAAAGGTCCCTGTCAAAATTATACAGTGTTGTTTTGCAACGTGCACTTCATGCATATTGTATTGTTTTAACATTGTCCCAGGTCTAGTCTAGAGTAGATCTTAAAAGTGAAATGTTTCATCTAGTGGTGAGGTTGCAAATTGCAACCAACGGCTCACTTCACCCATCTCTTTCAAAGCACTACGGTGGCTAATACAGGACAAAGATGTCGCCACGTTTTCGCTTCTTTGCCAAAGGAGATATCGTATTTATGAAACGCGTTCTGTAGAGCAGTTTGTGTGTTTAGGAATACTGCAGAAATAACAAAGGGACCGCGGTGTATGTAGATAGAAATAGCTCATTCTAAGGTAATAAAAACATAATGCTTCATTATTTAAGGTCTTTATACACCTCTGAAGACATAGTTATGTATATTATATTGCATTTCTGTCAATTGTACCGCTTAAATCTTACACACTGGTCCTTTAACTAAAAGTGAAACAAGCAACTTTATTATTTTTGAGTAAAAATGTTTTACACAAATTGTAACTCTTTTATAAAAAGGAATCATCCGTACACAATAAAATACATTTTTATTTTGCGGAAGAAACGTTGAAGAAACTTCCAGTTTTTCAGAGTGTTTGAGAGTTGTGTGGGCTCTGAATGAGGTCTAACACTTTAATCAATGAACAAAGTAACACCAGACAACTAACAGAGATCCAGAAAGGTTTAACTGTCCGTGACTGCACCGCAGGTGTATCAGTCAGACAGAATAGAGGAAGTCCTTCGATGCAGGTGAGACAAGATTTGTCCAGTGTGAAACCCAAAAGATGTGACTTTTTTATTGTATGAAAAAGTCATTTACATCCAAAACAATCCCACTAGCTACTAAGCAGATTTTTCTTGCATCTGTCTGCAATAACATGTAAACAGTTTCTACATGTAAAAGCAACGTTTTATAAGGTCTCCTAATATGCAAGTATAATATTTTTACAAATCAGAGTAAATATTACTTCCTGCTTTACCCGAACATTCAAAATAAATCAACATTTTTTTAAAGGAAACTTTGTTGTATCTCTTTAAAAGGCAGTGAGTTAGTCTTTGGTTGGGCAGAGGAGTGTCAAAGTGATTTATTAGAGATGTTCAACCCGAGTTGTGCAGTCAGTGATCTGTAAGTCGCTGAACGCTTTCATTAACCTCGATTCTCATCTCAGAGGAAGAGAAGGTATATTTGTCTCTGTAAGGCTTGCGTAAGATGAGAACAATGAATTATTTGCGACATACATCTGCCACTTTGCATCCCCCTATGCTGCACACGGGAGCCTTTGAACTTCCTGTTAAAATTCAGTCTTCTGTTTTGCTTCACTGAACTCTTTTTGTGGCTTTAGGAGAGGTGTTGTGAGAATAAGGACAATTTGAATTAAACTCCATTGTGTTTGTCTTTAAATGTGATGAAAACATTTACATTTTTTAAGGATATGCGGCGACATCTGTTAACTCAGAACTATTACTTTCTAAAATAAAATTACTGAAGAAAAATACATGGTTTATTGTTTATACAGTAAAGAAACTCCAGTGTAGACCATGTGATTCCAGCTTCACGGCTAGATATACAGACTGACTGCTGAATACAGTCTTACAGACAGGAGAAGACATGTTTGGATAGATGCTTGCTATTTCATTAGAGCTAATAACAACTACACTGGGGTTCTTTGACAGCATTAGTGTTTGTGTTGCGTAAAAACAATTGTTTTGCTTAATGCCTTTGTAACTAAAGAGCGAGACAGGTCTGTGGAAAGATGTTTTGTTGAGGAGTGTTGTGTTGGCTGGTCAATAATCCAATCACAGCATCCAATTTAATTCCACTCTTTTATAGCATCCCATAGATGTACATTGTAGCATGGACCCAAACTATATCTTGGAACCAGAATGTCATAGAGATTGTCAATGGGCTCTTTAATTTGATGTGGTAATCAGCTGCAATGACCTAGACCAGCCTAGTAACCATTTAGCACCGCCCTGGCAACCATGCACCATCAACTCATGATGGTTGACTTGAACAGAAAAGCACTACTGAAATCCATTTCAGACAATATAAAAGTCAACTTTCTTCTTGTTCACTTTCAGATAAACTTCTAAGCAATATTTTAGAGTCACTTGCTTGTTCTTTATTAATATTTTTTACACAGATTAGAAAAATAGTAATAGCATTTTAAACAGTATGAAGTACCTGTTTTTCTGGGCTCCTTTGGGCTGTGTTTTCTTCGTTATTTTATCAAAGTCATCCATTTAAAAGACTTGAAGTTTTTGTTTAGAATTTTTTATGCTGGCACACTTATACAGCCGCTGAAAAAAAATAAGAGACCATTTTAAATTTGATCAAAGGTGATGGGTTTGATCCCAGGGATTGCACATACTCCGAAACAAATGTATTGAATGTAAGTCGCTTTGGATAAAAGCGTCTGCCAAATTCATAAATGCAAATTCAGAAAGACTGAAGTCTTTGAAAATGGTCTCCTAAGTTTTTTCTGCGGCTGTATATTTCTCCACATAACTAGTTTCAGGCACTCACACAAATAGACTTATGCCTTCAGACCAAAAAGATCCATGATCATAAAAGCTATTTCAGTCAAGTGACCCTAATTTTCTCAACAGTAGTGTTGGTGTATAAGATTGTATACGTAGTCCATTGCATATGCATTGTATGTACAATCTATATCCAATCCACCATTAAACCCTTTGCTGTAGTTGTATTTATATATTCAATATTCATAAATTCATACATCACATGAACAATTCTCTTCATTATAGACAGCAACACACGCCTGCCGGCTTGTAACTAAATCCAATATCTGTGCTGCAGATAACAGGATTTCGGTTGCTGTCGCAGGGTCTGGTTTTGATGGAGTGGCATTAGTCTGTGGGAGAACTATAGTGCTAATCACAGTCTATTCTATAGCAGCACGGCGGCTTAACTCCAGGGCACACCAGGAGAAACTGTTCCTGCAATTAGTGTACTGTGAGTCACTCTGGATAAAACACATCCACTCAGTACTAACAAGCCCATGAATACGTAAATGCAAAACTCCATTAAATGTTTCATTAGCTGTAATGTAAACAAATGAAGATGACAGGCTAGATTGGATTTGCAAGTACACAGTTTAGTTTACTAATATGCCCTTGCCCAGTAACATTGAAATGAGACAAGAGCCTATAATGTATTATTTATTTTTGTACATATCTCATTTTCTTTGTAGTATTGTTCATAATGCATCATTTAGTATTAGTATTCATAACGCAAAATAAGTCGCTGTGTAGGAAGGTGTTTGTCACCAGAGTTTCATGTGACTACATTCTGAGTCATTCTGTACAATAATAATAATTTTATTAGAAAATGTCTGTGTTTTTACATCATATTTATTACTTACATATATGATTTTGTAAATATTAATTATTTAACATATTTTAACTAACTACACAATGCCTTATGCCAGATTTATCCTATAGTTGGCAAGTTTGGAAGGATGTTTCTGTATCTTAACTGGTAAAGCATGGTGTTAGCAACGCAAGGTCATGGGTTCGATTCCCAGGAAACAGACAAATTATTAAATGTGCACTTTGAAAGTACTGTATGTTTCTTTTGGTCAAAGTGTCTGCCAAATGCATACATGTATATTTAATGTTTTATATAACATTGTTTAATAATTTGTAATCATTAAGAATTTAATTTTAGACCTGGTTTATACTATATCTCTTGGCTGTATCTCTTATGATGTAAAATAGCTAAAAATGAAGCAGCAGAAAATTGCCTCGGACAAGATAAACTTGTACAGTTGTGAATTATGTACTGAGGTCTGGAGGGGGATAGACTGGGAAAAGATAATCACGTGACTTTAGCGTTTTGGGGCATGAGCTGCCCAAGTTTTTTTAAAGAAGTAAAAAAAAAAGATGTAAAAATCAAAACAAACCTGTCTAGAGGAAAAGACAGGACAAGAATGGAACAGGATTGTGCTGTTGTACAGTGTAAGAAGCCAATGCATTGACACACATGCTAGTTTTAGACATTCATTTAATATTTATCATTTGCGAGTTTGTTGGCATTTTTTAAAAAGTTATTTTAAAATAAAACTGGCTGAGGTAAAGGGCTGCTCATATGCTGCTAAAATATGATATTAGAGTCTCCAGAGACCCAACGTTTGCTAAAAATCTAGAGAATTTATGTAACAAGAACCATGATATCAAAATAGGACTTATGAAGTTATTTTTAAAAGTTATTTTTCATACAGTAATATTTTGATCGTCTAAAAAAGTAATCCTCTCATACTGTAAAATGTATCTAAGCTTAGCAGGCATTACAGCACACATCATTAAGTGAAAGAGAGAATATTCATAAGAACATGCAGAAAATATTATAGCATTTTATTTATTTGTACCGTACCATTTAGCCATTTGAGTCTTTGTTGTCTACTTTTAAATGCTAATCAGAGACAAAAATCAGTCATAAATCATTTTTTTTATTTCACCCTCTCTCTGCCCTTAGTATTATTATGGGCTGTTTTTAAGATGAACATGTAAATTGTCTCTTCACACATGAAAGCTTACTCATCGTAAGCCTGCTTTCAGTCCAAAACAGATTGCGCTCCTCCATCCTTCACTAACAGTTGCTTAAGTCTTTTATTCTGTGTTTTTTATTTTACTTGTATCATTATTCTCTAATATTCGGCGATCTGTGCTGCTTCTGTTACTTCACTATTTCTCAGAGGTGGACAATAATTTTGTATTTTTACTCTCGAGTGAAGTACTTTGGAAATGTACTTCACTACATATTAAATGTTTCTTTTTATACTTATGTACATTATCAAATCTATTACTTTCTTTTACTAAGTATTTTTTTATTTCTAAAAGTGTGAAAGTATTAGATTTATGTACTTAAATACTGTGTTAAAGGTAAAAAAAAAACGTTTATGTATTTACGAAATGTAATAGAGTACAAGTATGATATGTGACCCTGTCTTAAAGGTCAATTTTTCGAAATTGCTGAATAAATAACCTTTTTTATTGATATATGGTTTGTTAGGATATAATCTGAGGGTGCAAACAAATCTAAATATTGAGATTTGTTTTAACTCTCTCTTTTGGCTGACAGCTGTAATGACGTTGTGGAAAATAGATGAACCTGAAACTGAAATTCTAAGCTTTACATAGATACCAAACTTGAGTGGGCAAATCCCAAAGAGAGGCAACAGCGAGTAAAGTTTGTAGACGTGTTTGCGCACTTTTTTTGTTTGTAATTTTGCTGCATTTACTAACAAAAATAGAGTTCAAAATCTTAATGGAACATGATCTTTATACAATGACACATACAATGTATTTTTGGCTATTACTACAAACATACTTGTGCTTCTTAAGACTGGTTTTGTGATCCAGGGTCACATATATGAAGTATTTGTTTCCAAAATAAAATGCATATAGGCCTACTTGAAAAAAATTACTTAAGTAAAAGTAAAAAATACATAGTTTTTTCCATCCTGCTGTTTCTAAACACTGAATATGCATCTTTTTAAGTGTAAATGTGAGTGGTCATGTGTAACTGTACTTTCTAACTTCAGAAATTTCAAGATTACAGAATGCTTGGAACTGATGAATCGAACGCAATATTGCAGGGGGATCATAAATTCAATTCAAAAGGTAAATCAGGGTTCGTTTTTATTTCATGTTGACTTTAAAGCTACTTATTGTTGTTTTCATTTCACAACAACCTTGTTTGTTTCACTGTTGGTGATTCTGTCGATGTGGCTCAGGGATTGATTTGTTAGTTTACTTTCTCGCTCTCTCTCTCTCTGGATGCATGCTGGTGCAATAGTGTTTGCTATTGATTGGCTATCCAAAAGTTTCAGTCTGCTCTGAACAAGGTCAGACTGATCCCCAATGAAACCCTCTCCTTCAGTCTCTCTCTCTCTCTCTCTCTCTCTCTCTCTCTCTCTCTCTCACTGTCTGTTTATCAATCACCTGGTTTATCTCTCTCAACAGCTGCACAGGGTTTAAGAGGAGAAGATCTGTTGCTTCTACTACTGTAGTGAGATTGTTTGGTGTGCATCACCTGAGATTAATTTTAAGCCGACACCTGTATTTGAAAAAACATAGGATAAAAAGACTCGTTTTAGTTTGATATCGAATTTTTGTTCGGTCTCTGGGCAACGGGATATGCATTTGCATATTGATGGCGCTGGGTTAAATGGAGGTCAGTGTCATCTGGAAAAAAGCTTGATGTGGAAGTTTAGATGTGGGTGTGCCTAAAAGGGTTCATAGCATTGAGAGATTTTCTTAGATCTTTTGAAATACTGTTTGAATGTCAATGGCACTAAAAACACTGTAATTGTCAAAACTAAGAATATTTTTCCATGAAAAATAGATGGATCAAAACTTTCAGTTGTCATTTAAATTAATGCAATATAATAAATCGACAAATACTCACCAAAGTATGCACAAAATACTCTTTTGCCAACTAGATTTTCAGAGTATCATTTCAGTTTATTAAAGTCTGATCTAACACATTCACACTCTGTGGGTGTAAACCAAACCCTCCTGCTGAGTTGTATGTTTGATGGTTACAGGAGAGAATCACAGGTCAGTTAAGTGCTAGAAAAACAGAATCTATGGAACGAAATGTTTTCATTGAAAATAAAGCAGTGGGAATCTGGGAGGTTATTTGAAAGTGATGTCGAGAAAGAAGTCTGTTTTGAAGTGGCTTCTATCCTGCTGTCTCTTTCCATATGAGGCAAGACTTGATGTTCTAGTCAGCCTGGGGTAACAGAGAAATGCAATGCTTTGTAATCTCCCTCTTTTCTCTATTTTCAGAATGACAGTTTTATATGGTGTCATTGATTGAGAGGTTGCAGTGACACTCAATCAAATACGTTTATCTTAAGTCTTAACAATACTCACCTTAAAGGAACAGTTCAGCCAAATAAAATGGCATATGTGTCACCAAATTTGTTTTCTGAATGTAGTTTATAATAGTGTTTGCAATTTTCTTCTCATTCCAAGTCTGAAAATGACCATAATTATACAAATGCTCAAGTACAAGGAAAATAAGCACAAATTTGAAATTTTCACAAGCATTACTGTCGAGTAATAAAGGCTTATTAAAGGGACCTTTTGCTTGAACCGAGTATTTTGGGAAGAAACATTTTGCATGCTGCTGCTTCAAAAAACACTCAGAAATAGTTGGAAATCACCTTGGTCTTGAAGTAATTATGTAGCTTTTCTCTGTAGCATATGTGAAGGCGGCTCAATCATTTTTGAGTGCCTGTGGATGCTGAATGAACTTTAAATGGATACCTGTGCTTTACGATCAGCATCAAGTCTCTCTCTCTCTCTCTCTCTCTCTCTCTCTCTCTCTCTCTCTCTCTCTCTCTCTCTCTCTCTCTCTCTCTCTCTCTCTCTCTCTCTCTCTCTCTCTCTCTCTCTCTCTCTCTCTCTCTCTCTCTCTCAGTTATTGTACTTGTGGGACACCAGTAGTGATTGCTACATCTAAAGCTTTCGTGTAGCTCAGCTGGTAGAGCACAGCGCCAGAGGTGTTGGGTTCGGTTCCAAGGGAATACATGGAGATTTTATATTTTAGAGAATTGGAAGACAATGTTTTCGACAGGACTGGTGTCACAAGGTGCTCTTTTTTTGCAAATCTCCTTTCACACGTCTTGCATCTGCACCGCAGGTACACGTTGTGCTTTCACATTGAGAGCTGCACAACAGAACCGTGGCTCTATTAAGAAAATGTTGAACACATTAAGAACACGCTGCCCAAACACACATAAGCTTCCAGCTGTTTGGGTTGTAGTCTTTTGTTGGATTACTGTTAACCTTGTTAGTGTTTATTGGACCAGCTTAATATGTTTGAAATGTTGGTTTTTATATGGGCTGTGTAAACCAGCCGTCAAACGTGTGCGCTTAAGAACGATTCAGTGAAAAGAACCGGTTCAGAAGAGTCGTTCATGATTCAGACATGGCTTGCTTTGTGCATGAAATCTGATGAAACGGGATACAATGGTGAGGTGTGAACTTTATTTTCATCTACAGTGATGATTGGATTTTACTTTTAAAAAAAAAGTTTTTTTTTTTTTTTTAAACACTGTATGATTCTATAAATAACCTTCAAAGGTTCTTTGGGGAACCAGAAATGGTTCTTCTGTGGCATCACTGTGAAAAACATTTTTAACACCTTTATTTTTAAAAGTGTACAGCCACAATTTCTTATTTCTTGTTGGCAATTTCAGTCACAGTCCTGCCTATATATGAGAGCTTTTATTGTTACCTTATTTACTGAATCACCCTTGTAAATATTTTAGTTGGTCCTCTTTAGGGACTTTGGACCGAGCACAACAGCATACAACTGTAAGTGATTGCCAGTAACTTACTTTATATTTATCTAATTTATTGGCAAGAGTTTGTTCAAAGATGAATGAACATTAAACTGAAAAACTATAAAATAAAAGCCTCATGCAAGCATTTCTGGGAACCAAAAATCTGGAAAAAAAACTGAAAAAGGTTGATGAGGATTTTTATTTTAAAAGGAGGCTGTTATTTTGTAGTTTTTTTCTGTAAAAATAAAGATAAAAATGATTTAATATATTGACAGTTAATATACAGAAAAATATATTTTCTTTTTGTAAGACAGAACCTTTTGTGAGAATGTCTGTATAAGTGCAATGTCCTGAAAGGGAAAGTGTGAACAGTATCTATGAAGTTGGTTGATATTTTGTATTGCACAGATGAATTTTGATAATATTGCACAATGCAGATGCAGTTTTAAATGATTGTGAGGTAGGCGGCCTGAGGTAAAAAGTTATTAAGAGTATATTAAAATTAGCATCGTTATAAAACACAAGCCAGAAGCCAGCTTGCCATGGCATGTCAATGGACTCAGACCACCACGCCAGTCTATGTAAAGTCAGTGCGATCCTAATGCGTGTAATACTCACTATGCCTTCATGCACACAGGAAAAGCAGGCAATTAGAGCAACACTGGTGACATATCCAACACGACAGCCAATGGGGGAGGGTGCAAGAATAGACAGAAACAAACCACCCCCTCCACAGCCCCCTCAGGCATCATGCCCACCCGGATTCTGCATTATTGTCCTGGCTCTCCATCATCTTCATCTTCATCATCTTAAATGAACCCTGTTTATCAGTTAAATCACATCCTCTCCTTATGCCAATATAGGTTTTAACTGGAAATAGGCTGTGGCATTTAAAAAAACAGAATGGAGCCGTTCGCCTTTTAGATTTCTCCAGCTGCTCAACATTGGAAAGGTCAGACATGTTTCTGGAAGGGTTGGCAGGTATAAGTGTCACGGCAGAATCAGCACAATTGAATCGAGAAAATACATTTAATGAGCCAGAAATGTGGCAAAATATGAATGCTGACTCAACGGAGTGTTTTTGTCTAAATAAGAAATTGTATTCATTAAAATGAATGGCAGGTAAACAGTTGTGATTCATTTCAGTTAGATAGTCCTCTCATATCTGGATGATTGTTTTTTTGGCCAGATTATACTATAGCATGAACCATATTTAATGCCAATAGTCAAAACTTCAGATTGTCAGTATAGTCAGGTGGTTTATGAAATTCACAGAAATTATTGTGCAGATTCACTTTAAATGAATGGATCACACAAAATATATCTTCTTATATCATTTATTTGCCATCATTTTGTTTAAAATCTGTATATGACTCTATTGTTTGTGAAACACAAAAGAAGATATTTTGAGAAATGTTTCAGTGCTTTTGTGTCCATCAGGGGAAGTCAATGGGGCTAATGTTGTTTGGTTACCAACATTCTTCAAAATATCTTCTGTGTTCTGCAGAAGAAAGAAGTCGAATGACATGAGGGGAAGTAAATGATCCAGGTCCTAAAGTAAAGCCAGGTAAAGTGAAACTAGTTTAGAGACCGATGGAGCTCGCCATTACATCTTGTTATTCGGCATTTACTGATGGATTGTAGCATCTTTCAGATTTCTGCTTTTTACCTTTCAAGTGAAAGTATGAGCACACCTGCTCCGCTCTTTTGAAATCGAGCCAGAGGCACCAGCTGCAGCGATGAGAGATACACAGTCTCATACGCCTGATCAGAACCCGGCTTGATGGTTGTTGAAAGCCTTCTGTCGGAACGGTAAAATACAATCAGAATGCAGAGAGAGAGATCAAAGGGCCGAATATAAACACATTCCCCTTGTAATATTTTCAGAAATATTCAGAATTTCAACTATTCTAAATATAAATAGCTGTGTTCTAGAGACAGTACATGTTCATCTGTAATGCTGTGAAGGGAAGGGTGGGGCTAAAGTCTCCATGAGGTTCTTAGAACACAAAAAATATGAAAGTTCTGTATCCTGTCTGCCGTACTTAACCAACATTAAGCAACTCCTCTGCATCACTCCAACTTCAAATTAAAATTCTTAGGCTTTTGGGGGCCTATTATATTATTTATTGTCTTTCTGTACAGTATATGATGTAACTTAAAAAGTGGCCTGGATAAAAACATCAAACTGCTTCAAAAGCTAAAATACTGCGACTTACATAAGGACAAGCTTTACTGGCATCTCTATTTTGTAATGAGGAGCTTGCTGGAGGGCGCAAAGCTGGTGTAAATGGTTACGTCAACATCATTGTTACAAACATATTGCTACGAGCTAAAGAACAGAAGTGGATTTAGTTGATTGATTATACCCGCAAATTCACTGTTTATAATAATAGTGAAAACCGCAAGCAGAAGGAAGCAGCAGGACACAGATAGCTGCTAATGGCAGAACTGGGGCGCAACAGTATTATAGGAGAGAGATGGGTAAATCCCACAGATGAGCAGGGTGTGGAAGAGTATCTAGAGGACCATAAAGAGAAAATAATGTGTAAAAACATGACACAAATAGGCATTGTGTGCTTACAGAACAGGATTAGACACAGAACAGGATTAGACACCCAACAGAAGAGTGACACCGAATCTCTGCAGTGTATACGTGGCATCTGTTATGCATTCTTATTAACTGTTTTATTTCCCCAGTCTCTTATTGTGTCTTATTTCTTTCATGTCGAGCATCTTTTAATCACATGTGTGTGCTATTTGGATGACAGTGTAGATGAGACAAATTCTGCCTTTTCTCTCATAGTCTTTGTCTCTCTTTCTGTTTTAGAAGCATCAAAGCACAGTAAGACTCATCGGTCCTGTTAAATCAGTTGCTTTGTGCTTCTGTCTGTTTTGTCTCTTAGGGTAGTGCCAGTGTTTCTGCCCTCAGCCCATGTTACTCTGGAGATACTGTAGAATGAGACCACAGCGCCCCCTATTGCCTAATTACAGAAAATGAGTAGAAACTGCCATATCACAAAAACTATCAGTGGTTGTTTGTGGTTAAGATGTTTGATGAAATGAAAATAGATTGTAAAAATCGAAATAAGTACTACGGCGGTACTGGAGTACGGTGATGACATAAGCATTCAATGCAACAGTATTTGTCATTTGTATAATTTATGGTATTTACCTGGTATATCAGGGTATTTCAAGGAATACCATGGTATTGCAGTGCTATAGTACCATGGTGAAATGACCTGCTACAAGAATCCTTAGCCATCTTTAAGAATCGGCTATAAACACATCTCTTTCATCAACACCTGACCCAATTTTTTTTCTCTTTTCTTCTCTCCATACACAAAAAGCAGTATGTATTTATAGCTTTGTATACTGTTGTAGGCAAATTGAGACCAATTTTATTGCACTTATGCATTGTTGCCCTTGTGTTGTACTGATTTGCCTCATAGGTAAAGGATTTATTACCAAAGGGTCTGTGGGTTTTAAGGATAAAAGTCAGGCAGGAGCTAGGACCCGCATTTATAAAGACTTTTCAGTGGAGACGCTTTAGGACACTGGGTACTATGGCGAAGGCTGAGAGACGTTGAAGAGAAAGATTGTCTAAAAATCCCCCAGAGGATGTTGCTTTGATTTGGATCAGTATGTGAGTAACATTGGTTTTGCTGTTTGTCAGAACCAAGATATGTTTGTTGTTGTTTTGAGCGTCATTATTTATATGGAACCAGTGTGCTGCTTGTATATACTCGTGTTGTCTTGGCTTGTTTTATTCATTTGCATTATTATTTGCATGGTCTTAGCTGTGATAAAGCTAAGCATTTCATGCCTCCATTGTACAGCACGTTTGAGGGCGGAGCAATGCAGAAAGGGGCTCCTTTTGCGTAGTAGTGTGTTTTGTTGTCAAATAACTACAGTTTTCAGAAATCGCTTACCCCGCCTTTAAACGTTTTTATACACCTGTTTGACTTTTACATGTTATTCAACAAATAATTAATTGGATACTAGTCACTGTTATTTGGATAGTCACTGGCATTACTTAAATATAAATATTGGAAAATTATTCTCAAACATATACCCTCACGCTGTTTAAAATGGACTGAAGTCAGTTTAAGGAACTCTTTTCCATCACTGCATTCACAGAAGTGCTGAGCTTTTAAAAGATGATGCCATAATTTTTCAGCCAACAAAGACAATGTGCGATTGATTGCCGGTACAATAGCTGCTGTTTCTGCTGACCTGAGGACATTTTTGGCCTTTCATTCCAAAAAAGTGAATGACAATATGTAATGGTTTTATTTCACACAGATGCAATCACTGTTATTAGTCAGTATTAAATTCATTGTTCCCCTTAGCTAAAGCTAATGTGGATTGCACATATGATAGACACAGATTTGTTGTGCATTTGCGCATAAAAATAAAAGCTGATGAAATAATCTTAAAGTGTGCATCTGGCTAAACTGAATCAAATTGTTTTGTGAGAGTGTGTGTGTCTTGTATAATAGATATGATAGATATGTCCCTATTTTTTTGACCTTTATGTTTGCGTATGCTTAATTATGTGTATGTATTGTGTGTATGTTTTTCCATGTATTGTTGTATTAGGTTTGAGTCAAAACACACGTTTTACCTACTGAAGTCCACTACAAATTTCCTTACTAAGGACAATAAAGTATATTTCAATTTCAATAGTTCACATCCTACTTGCATTACTGCAGATTTGGTGGAATGTCCTTGTTTTCACTGTAAAAGCTAAAGATGAATTTGCAGACGGTTTCTGCTGCTATTTCAGTTCTCTGTATTGTGCACTGAACAACAAATGTCATCCTGAAGCATTGATGTAAGAGTCAGGAGAGACAGGAAGAGAACCAAAGATCTAGCTCTGCCTAACCCTGTGTCAAAGCTACTTTAAAGATCCAGCTGGTTGTTTTCTGTTCTGTCTCAGTCCCCATTTATTTGAATGGAAAACAGTGACAATTTTTCAGTGATGATAGAGCGTAAATAACTCAAATTTCAGGTTTGGCTGAATGGTCCCTTTGACAATATGAGGATAAGAAAAGCCACCACCAACCCTCAACAAAAAATGGCATCCAGGCGATGCGATAGGGATGTAGATATATATGCCCACACATCTGTGCTTAGGAGGGGCCCGTGTGGGCACTGCAGTGTAGGAGGATTATTTTGTACGTTTGATGTTTTGCATGCTCATCTATATTGCTTACTGGGATCGGCCACCTCTCACTCCCCCTTACCGATTGCATTAGTTATGCTTGAGCTCATTTTCAATAAAGACCGCATATGTTTGTTAATGATAAAAGTGTTGGTCTGAAAAAATCTGGACCCATGAGAATTAGCTCCTGTAGCCTGTGCACACACACAAAGACGCATGGATCCACTGAGTTCTTCTTTTCTTTTGTGTGTAGTAAATAATAGATAAGCTGTCGTGAGAGAGCGAGGCTTCCCTCCACTCCCTCAAATGACGGTAGTTTCTGGTGCCGGCTTCCCAGCAAGCAAATGCACTTCATGCTGTAACATAAACAGAATTCCCATACTTATCTCGTACTCATCGGCCTCAAGGGCAACATACATTCGCTTTAGGGTGGATCTGGCATAAAAATTGTGTTGAAGGTTTATTGACAATAGTTTATAGAGTATAATATTAATTGTGCATATTAATATTAGTTCATGATGGAACAGATGTTGGTAAAATACACTTTTAGATGAGATGGATCACAGATGTATCAGATGTTCCACTCCAGAGATCCTGTTCTGTTCTCCATCACGTTATTCCATCACAATCCATGTCAATTTATAATCATGTTCAGTCATTCAGAATTTTAAACACATGCCTGGCTGTGAGGGTAACAGGAGTGGAAAATGGTCAGAAATCCAGTGAATAATAAAAATAAAGAGCATGAAGGTTATTATGAAGGTTAGAGTTTCTCAGTCCTGTTAATACTGTGATTTAATCTGTTGTTAGGGGTCTATTGTAAATTGCTCAGATGACATTATATATATATATATATATATATATATATATATATATATATATATATATATGTATATATATTAGATGCAATAATAACAATTAATTAAATTATTGACATTTATATTGACAGAAAACTTTATAACCACTGATGATGCAGAATAAGTAGCCTAGTTCTTGGCAAAGAGGTTTACTTATAAGACTGCACTGTACAGCATAGTTCTCTTTATTTAAATGATTAATGTTTACTACTATGCTGTAAGTTGTGGAAATAAATGTACTTTAATAAATGCGTACCTCACGTTTTATATAGTCTTCAGTGTTCGCTCTCTTGAATAAACACTCGAGTGTTAATATGACATTTAGTCAACCAGAACGTTACATTTACATTTCTAAAGGGGTGGGAAGGTTAATAAAAAAGGTTAATGCGTCTGCGGCGACGCAGCTGGTGGAATCGACATCATTGCAGGGATAGATGTAAAACTCGTGAGGAAATCTTCATAGCACAGAAGAAATGGGATGTTTTCCCCCACCTGACCAACTGCAGCATTGTGGCTGTCCCGAGTGGAGAAGTCACTGGCAGCGCAGCGCATAAAGCCCGAATGAAGGAGGATACTGCGGAGTGTTTGGTGGGAGGGGAGCCAGACCCATTCCTGCAGAATTCAGGGGTAGAGGAAGAGCAGGAGACGTCGCGAGCTCCTCATACTTCGTGCAGTTTGGATAGATATCGGTTTTAGGGATGTAGTCGATGCGGATTGAGCTCCGTCTGTCCGAGCTCGTCAGAATGAAGAAACATTCGGCCCGGGTTGCGCCGCTGTCCGCCTGCAACAGTCCGGTGCTCACCCTAACCAAAGTGAGAGGTATGTGCGCACCCGAATCGTGATTTAACATTCTGACGCGTTCTTACTGTTATTTACGTGTACTTAGTTGGTTTTAAATAGTCTTTATTGTTTAGTTTGTTTAAACTACACGCGCTAAACAGCCTAATAATTGCGGTTACCAAAGGTCTCCTTTACGCATAGCCAGTGCAGATGTTTGGCGGTGGGCTCTGCGCTTTTTGTGTTTGGAATACCAACATGAGTGGATCATTTTTAAAAGATGAATAATGTCCCAAATCCTTTTCATTTACTTGCTAATGAAACTTTTATCATAATTCAGAAGGATCCAGAATTCTGCGTGAAGGGTAGGGTTTCATGAAGACTTGAAATTTATGAAAGGGGCATTCCATTATGTAAAAGACTGAAAGGTTTTCTGCTTTATATTCAGGATTTTTCAGTAACTGAGACAAAGCATACAAATCATTCCTTCACTTTATATGCATGAAGATTTGCATATACATGTTTTCTGAGATGTTGAGAAGATGAACTTGCAGAAATGCAGACACACGCAAACTGGTCAGCAGTTTATGAACTTCCTCAATATCTTGACTATTTTTTATGTATTTTTTATGAGATAATTTTATTTTATTATTTTTTGATGGAACACTGCTGCTTCATACATCAAGTTGATTACATGTCCCATTTTTCCCATTACTGTAATGGATAAATCAGGTGCGTGTAAGCATTTGTCATGGTGCCCAACAGCATTTTTTTGTTTACCTTTAATGTTTGGATAAATTATTCTGTTGTCGTGGCTTGGCATGGATTTTTAACCTTTTAATTGTGACTGAATGTATTGAAAATACATGTCAAAAATCACAAAAAAACAATCCAAATGGTTGTAATTCATTAATGCTTTAAAATACAGACCTAAAGTCGGTCTCTTATGAAAGAAAAATCACTTAAATTGTGACATATTTTGGACTTAATACCTTTTCTACATGTTTTATATTGTAATAAATCACATCCAGTGTATTCTGGAGGCTTAGACCTTAATTTAAGAATGTATTACAGATGTTTGCACATTCTCAGCAAATGAAAGTGTGGTTTTGTGGTCTGTATAAAACTTGTAGAGTTACTTCAGCAGTTTATTAGTAAGCACGGTTTACTCTCACAAGCTGCTGCTGGCATTCTCTCAAGCCAGTGAGACAGCTGGGAAACTGTTGTTTGTTCTTCTCATTGTTCTGTTTCGTACTTTGATGTTCTTACTGATTTCTCTTTACACATATTTATGGCTTCATATCAACAGATGGTCTCAAAAGCTGTTAGGGAATCACTCAAGACTGTAATACACTTGAGTGTTTTTGTGTGTAATGCCGTGAATGAACATCATCGATCTGTGGTTTCAGACCTAAGGGTGTTCTATTTTTATTGTTATGATGTACCGTAGGCCTCTTTACTGCCATTCTACAGTTAATAAAGACTGGAAATTAACAGTTCTGTGGTGCATTGTGGGTATACGGGTAATTATTTTTGGTAATAACCCTCCAATCAGTTCACTTGTCATTGGACAAAAAATACTTATTTGAGGTATAATACTGTATTACTTATGATTTTATGAAATAAAACGTTTAAGTAAAGTAGCATATACGATCAGTCAGATATCATGTAATCCCTAGATGTGCAGTGGATGGTTATCAGATGACTGGATGGTCCAATTGACCAATCAGAATCGAGTATTCCGTTGAGCTATAGCACATGCAAACAAACAATGCTAGCAGCATGCGTAGTTTTTACAGGTGAGCACTAAGATTGATGCAACTCGCACATTAAGCCAGTGGGGTCTTTAAACCCGAGCTGTTACTCCATGAGGCGGTAAATCTGATGCAGGGTGGCAGAAATAAAAAGCTGTTTTAAACCTGCAGTGAGTCATTACAGTGACGTGACTCATGCACTTTCATTGCCAAAAGTCTTTCTGTTTTGATATTGGCTTCCATAAGCACTCCATGTCCCTGTTTGAAAGCCAATGGACCATTTTTAGTGTTTTCTTTTTTGTTGGTACACACCCAGCGCTTTAATCAAATATATTTCACACCAGACACCCATGACATGGAGTATGTGCTTGATGCCAGTCATTTTCGATTTAGAGCTTTAGTCATGAAATAAGTTAAGCATGTTGCCTTTGATAGTGTTTGGATGCACGTAATCCCGACTGAGAGGCGTTTTGCGTGAGCGGAAGCTGATGCTTTGTCTCTGTTTGGTAGACTTGAGCGGGAGAGATCTTATAAATGACTTTAAATGTTTACTTTTTCTAGTGTGGATTACAATACATAGATTGTCAGGGAATTATTTTATCAGTACAAATATTGTGCTTTCAAAGAAAGCCTTAAGGAATACCAGCAAACCATAACAGAAAGCATTTTTCTGCGATCTTGTTTGTGCTGAGCAAAACCTATTTCTTTTTCTTTTGGCACCTGAGCAGAAAAACTGATGTACAGACTCCTGCAGTGTTCACTCTTCCATGGGTTAAAGAATAAATTGAGTCCTGGAGAACGACTTGAAAGGTTCATCCTAGTTCACTTAAAAAGAAAAAGTCTGTCATCATTTATTTGCACTCATGTCATTGACAACCTGTATATGACTCTTTCTTCTGTAAAACACACAAAAAATGATATTTTGAGAAACTTCTCAGTGGGTTTGTGTCCATACAATGAAAGTAAACTAATGAGTAAATGATAGAAGAACTAAACAGAAGTAAACTCTCTTGTATACAACCAAGCATCACAAAGTAATGCAAGTCACTTTGTGTTTCATTCGAAATTCAGTTGTTTTGTTGTATAACCTTATTGAAATAAAGATCTATTTTCTACAGAATTAATCTCAGATGTTTCTCCTAAAATATCTAAGGAGGAATAAAAATAGAAACATTATTAAAAGTATTGAGCTGTAAAATGAATGTAGATTTTATTAAATTTGATTATCTTAGTAATATTGACTTGGAAAATATGAGCTCAGTTTGTGACATTGTTGAGATCTTTTCAGAAACTCCAAGTCTAAATAAAAATATCTAAGATGCAGAAGACATTTGTTCTCCATTTGGACTATATACAATATTGTTCAGTATATGCTGATATATGAATTATACAGTATAGTATAATTTTTATGAGTGTAGTCTATGTGTGTGTCCTGGAAGATATATACAATAAATATTTTTTGTTTTGAAGGGGTGTGTCATTGTAAAATGTTTAGGAAAATCCTAAACGCTAAAATCCTGAAATCCATACAGAACACTTTTGTTTAACCTCCCTTGTGTCCTGTGAAAACTGTGAAAAATGACCTGAGTTTACAAGAACAGATGTGCCGCTTTACATCTTGAGGACAGAAATGGCCTCTAGTATTTTATTGATGACTTTTAACACACTTGTCTGAAGTGTTTACAAATTGAACTGGATTAGCATTTTAGTGGAAGCTCACGAGCTAACTGTCAGATTGCTGGAGGGTTTCGACTGTGGGGACATTAGCGTGGAAAGCTCTCTTTGGGAGACACCTGCGGCGATAGCTCATCAATTAAATGCAGCAGGGGACTCGCAGGCAATCTATTACATATTGATCCAGGCAGGGAAAGCTGGCGGCACTCCAGTGTCTTTAAATGAGGTGTGTCTTCTGCAGGGGTTAGAGGCTGCGCTGGAGCACTTACACAGGGAATGAGGCGGAGAGATGGATGAGATAGACTTTGATGTACAGATATTACGAGGAGAGCGTGCTTGGGATGCACGCTGGGACCATCTGACCAACATAAAGGCTTAATGACATTTCTTAAAGCGCTCATTGGTGGCATTTGTCTCACATTTGAGCGCAGGTACTCGGACACACAGTGGGCGACTGGCACGATTATGATTTTCTCTATTGTGTCAGTGAGAGGTGAGCAAGGTCACAACAGAGTGTGACATCCCATACATCTGTTCTACCAGCTGGACATTACAGGTTGCTCTGACCTGCTACACATAAGCCACTTGTTTTCATGACTACACGTCTATTAGTGAAATACATTTAAAATGATAACATATACTACAGTATATAACAATGTGCGTATGAGAGAGTGTTTTGTCACGTCATTCTTTATATTGTAATGCTGAATAATGCTTTTCTTTAATTGCATTTGAAGACATTGTCTTCTCGAGGCACTTTGCAAAGTTGGAACAGCACCACTGCAGACCATACAATGAGTTTGGAAACACATGGGTTGTGTCAGCATAAATGAATGTTGATTTATGAGGGCATCTGCCACTTTAGAATTTCTGGATGACTGGTATGCAGAAAGTTAATGAATAAATGCAGATTGTCGCTGTCTGACAGACATGTAAAGCGGCTAGTTGTGGTTAGCTTTGATTTGAGTCATTTAGGGGCGAGTATGTATGATCCAGATTGTACTAAATAATAAACTATAAAAATCTCTCTTTGAATAGACTAATATTAGTAGAGCATCTCAATATTTCTGTCTGTTCAAAAGTATGTATTGTAATGTACTGTATAACACACAGTACAGTACAAAATCCAATCCTGCTAAGTATGTTTTTGAGATTTAATGCCACCAACATTGCAAGCATGTTTTGTCAACCTGATCATTGTTCCTGGGAAGACTTAGTACTTTTCATATTTTACATCAGATGATCAGTGTACAGACTGTGGAAGGTCAGTGGACCCATAAAAATAACACAAAACATCATAAGAAATAATTGAAAGGTTTTATAAACACAACAGCAAAAAACATGTCAACAGCAATTCCTTTACAAATGTAAGTATATGGGGCAATAGTCTCTCTTTATAAATGCATTTTTTTTAATGAAACCAGATGAAAATGTGTCTTGTGGTAATTGACGGCAGGCCTATGCTTTTAGAAATAAAGTTGCTTCACGATGCCGTAGAAGAACCATTTTTGGCTAAAAGGGTTCATAAAGAACCTTTCTTATCCAAAGAACTTTTCTGTTTCCCAAAATGTTATTTATTGTTAAAAAATTGGAAGAAGAGTTGATCTTTGGGGAACTAAAATTGGTTCTTATATGGCATCTTTGTGAAGAGCATTTTGTTAGACTGTAACATACATTTAAAGTCGGCATTAAACGGGAGTAACGATCACATTCTTTTCCGTATCGTGAAGTATATCCGAGTGAAACAGCTTCTGAAATGAGAAAAAAGTGCCCAGATAAGTCACTTATAGAAAAACACTACAATATTCCAAAAAAATAAGATTTTTCAATTTTGATTTCATGCTATTTTTAACCATAAATATTTGTTTTAGGAAGTGCTAATTATATAAAGAAATCCACTAAAAGCTTACAGATATATTAGCTTTTTTCCAGAATCCATGGGATACCGCACTGCAGAGCTCTCTGTCACCCAGATGGCTCTTTGTTCATATTTCATCTCTAACTGTTTAAAATCTTGCTGTGGTGTCCCACGGTTTACTGACGTGCTCACGACAAAAAAAACATGGACCTGCCCTGTAGTGTGTAGAGGCAGCGTTTTCAGAGGAGGCACAAGATTGTCATGCTGCTTGAGCACCATGAATTTGAGAGAGAGAGAGAGAGAGAGAGAGAGAGAGAGAGAGAGAGAGAGTTGGCTCTACAAAGAATTGGCTGTTATCAGCAAGAGAGATCTGCACTGCAGAGACTAACATAAGAGGGGGGAAAGTTACGGAAGAATAACTCGAGCTCGCAAGCACATTCAAAACTAAGAATGGGCATGAAAGTGGGATTTTCCAGATGGATAAAGAAAAAAGAATCAACTCAGTCTTTTTTGAGTCAGTTACGAGTCGTCTGCTTGAGTCTAATGTAGCGAGATCTCTGAGGCATGTTGTCTGAGGCCTGAGACTACATTTGCCAAGACATCAAAATGACAAAAATGTAGCCAGTGATTCACATCAATAGTATTTTTACCAGCGTACATGGATATATTATGATCCTAATAAAAGGATTCATCATTAGGGAGGATCCAGTGCATGTCTTTCTGTAAAACAGGCTCATATTTTAGGGTGGTTATACATGCATAAGGTAATCATTGAACATAATGATTTCCACACAAGGCTGGGTTCCATTATGTATGGGTTATCACTATTGTTATGACTCGGCTGCCATTGTGTGATAAAGGCATTCGCTGGCTTCTTCCGAAAGTAAAGCCGTAGCGATGTCTGAAATCTGTGAACAGATAACTCATTAAATTATAATAAATTTCCATCGCTTGTGGGTTTGTATGTTGTGCTCATTATACCAGCATCTACCAAATGTCAGTCTTGACACTTTTTGAGCTCACTGTGTCACTGTGTCAGTTTTTGCTGATTCAAATCTGTGATCTTTAAAGCTGAAATTGTGTGGCATTTGGTGACTGTGAGCTTTCCACATTGCCCTTATTGGGAATGTATGTTTGTCTATATTCTATGTTACCAAAAAATTTGTTAGACCGTGTTGAATCATTTTACATGTTAAAATATTTTGTATTTCTTAATACAAATTTTTGATTCAGTTGTGCATCGAGCTTCGGATTTTAATCTTCCAACTTCTGCTGTTAAGATTTTTAATGCTATGAAAATATATACGTCTTCTCTAGAGTATTAGAAATGTCTCAAACGGTGGTCTGGCAAAGTGCGCTGTGGGCGGCTCGTGGTCCTTTCCCAGCTCCTGTGGCCCTCTCTCTCATCCCATCCTTTCCTGTCTCTCTGTACTGTCCTGTCTGGCAAAAAAAGTCTCAAACTGTGGTTAGATTTACCAAGATATCCGGAATCAAGTATCTTATTTATAATAATGACAGCAAACCATATGCAAAGAACAAATTGTCTCCTTTTCATGGTGATAAAGTATGTATGTCTGGCCACTGGTGGTTTTGATATACAAGGTGAGATGTGACATGAGCACTTTACTTTAACCCCCACGAAAGGTTATAAAGGTGGGATCTGTGTTTTTATGCTGGAGAACACTACCAACTATAATGGTCTTATAAGCATCTCCTAAAAGAATATAAATCTCATGCTTATCCAGAAACAGATATTATAATGCAATGTAAGTCATTTTGGTTCAAAGTGTCTGCCAAATGCATACATGCTATAGTTTCTGCAGCTTGTATTGTTTTGATGGCATTTATGTGTTTTTATTCATGTGTGTTTCAAAGGACAGCAGGCAGTATTTTGGTTAAAAATGCATAGCTTGGTCATTAAGAGTAAAGGGGTCCATGATTCATCCATCCAGATCATTTGATGATTTTGCTGCATACGACTGGAACAGATTGACAAAGCCTGAAGCTGAAATTGAACCGGAGCTGAGAGTCCTTGACTATAATCTGAGGGACCTAATATATAGTTGTTCCAGACAGATGTCTACCGTAGTGTGTGCTTAGGATGAGTCCTGAGAGATTTGTATCAGCATTATACTGATGATCAGTCACCATGGTATCCACACATATTTGTTACAATGAGATAATTCCTCACGTGTTAAAGGCAGTGGTGGTGGTAGTTCATTATGACGGGATGAAAAAGCTTTGGTTTAAAATATAAACAGTGGCAGTGCTGGTACAATGACAGAAAAATTTGCATTCATTACTTTGCAAAGGGCAGCTTTGTAACCCACATAACTGTTGGCATTTAATAGGTTCTTTATAAAAAATTGAGGACAGGGTCTGGTTCACTTGAGTGACTTGGCTTGAAAAAAATACTTCTGGTGGCTTTCAAACTTTCTAGAAAGCCACAAATCTGAAAGTTTTTTAATGCTTTAACATTCACCTGAAGAGGTTGCAGCTGGGGTGATGTAACCAGATTTAAAGGTATAGTTTTGCCAAAAATGTTTTTTCATCATTTACTCATGTCATTTCAAACCTGTATGATAGTATTTCTTTGGCAGAACACAAAAGATATTTGGAAGATTTTGAAGCTTTCCTGTGGCTCAGTGGTTAAAGCATGGCGCTAGCAACAGCAAGGTCATGGGTTCAATCCCAGGGATTGGACATACACGGAAACAAATGTATAGTACATTTATGCATTTGGCAGACACTTATATCAAAAGCGACTTACAATGCATTACACTATACATTTGTTTCTAAGTATGTGCAATCCCTGGGATCGAACCCATGACCTTGGCGTAGCTAGCGCCATGCTTTAACTACTGAGCCACAGGAAAGCATAATATAAAAATACCAAACTACGCTGGCCCCCATTGACTTCCAATATATGGACGCAAAACCACTGAGACATTTCTCAAAATGTGTTCTTTTGTGTTTCACAGAAAAAAGTGATATGAGGGACGATGACAAAATTTTCATTTTTGGGTGAACTATCACTTTAATATATTTTGGATATGAACACATGTAACAGAACTTTAGCTGTATTACATTTGAATAGACAAATTACAGTACATTCTTTTTAAAACCTAAACTAAACATTTGACAAACATTGCAGTTTGGTCAGGGTTAAGTTATAAGTATTTTAACGTATAAGATACATTATACAAAAGTGACATTTTGAGGCCCTATTATTTCTCTTAATCAGTAAATTAAGAAATTGAGAGAAAGAGAGAGACAGAGAGAGAGAGAGAGAGAGAGAAACATACAAAAATTTGTGCATTTTCACAGTTTACTCTCTTGTGATTTACCATGTTCTTGACAAAGGCTAATTTTTTTAATTCATAGTCTTGTTAAGTATCTTCTTGTGTTTAATGTATCTCTTGAGAGTAACCAGATGCTTCAGCGTTAAGAATGGTCCTTGTTCTCATCATGAATAAGCTGATGAAATACTTCAGAGACAGGCAGACGAATGACTCCATTATTCTGAGTGTGAAAAGAGCTTTTAAGGGTGTTTATAAATGGATAGGATACACTCGAAACGTGCACAATAACATGGCTGTCCTTGAATGACAGGTCAAGACAGATTCAATTCAGGTTTTCTGTTTCATAAAGGACTTCCCCTTGGCAGTCTGAATCACTTTCTGTGTTGAATGAGTAAACTGTGATATTGATTTCCTCTTGGATGTTTCAGGGACGGCGAGTGAGAGAGTGATGTTTAACTTCTTTGGCAGGAGAGATTCTTTAAAAGTCAATGATGTAAATGGATTTCATTTTATTTCTCCAGCGGTGTAGAAGCTGATGAAGAATGTGTGTGTTGTACCGCAATACGACCTGCTATTAAACACAAACGTATTTAAAATAGTTTTATTTGATGAAATAGATCAACATAAAGTTGAGTTTAATTCCTGCATTTGAAAAAAACTCAAATTGGCTTCTCAGTTCAATCCAGTATGATAATGGGAGTATTTAACAGTGCCAATAAAAGTGCTTATATTGTCCAGTGCATTGCACAGTTACGGTAATAGTTCCCATATTTCTAGTAGTTCCCTGCTTAAAAATGTGATAAAACCTCTAAATTGATCTTTGAATCGAAATGTATAAAGTTTCCTTCTCATCTGCATCTATTCTATAAACAAGAATTAGAGAACGTATTTTAACGTAAGACATTACACAGATCATTGTCTTAACTGTTTTTATTGATTCGCAGGGGAAGAGCGGCTGCGGGAGAACGTTACGGGTACAACCGATGGACAGGCGATGGGAGGCGCAGCGGGGGCCGAGTCAGGTACAGGGAGGCAGAGATTACGCTGCTGTGTGCGAGTGACAGCCGTCCAGGTGCGAAAAGCAATATGGGGCGTGGCCATGGTGATATGCGTGTGCACGTCATGGGCAGGCTCCACCCAGCTGGCCAAACTGACCTTCAAGCAGTATGATGCACCATTTACTCTCACGTGGTTCGCCACTACGTGGAACTGCCTCTTCTTCCCGCTGTATTACATCGGACACCTGTGCAAAACCCCGGAAAAACAGTCACCAAAACAGAGATTCAGGTAAGAACTAGAAGACCCTTTCCATCTGCAAACCTCTATACAGTATGTGGTTCATTCATTTAATCATTCAAGATCTCATAGCATCTTTAATCCACCTCGATGTATTCCATGTCACTTTTAATTTAACATTGAAATACAGTGTTTGGTAAGTATTCATTTCTGGGGTAAAACCTTTTAATCTCTGTTGAGGGAGACACCGAGGTAATTCCTGACACGCCTGCTACTGTAATACTGTGGTGCCGTAATGCACAGATGACTTTCAGACCTCATCCTTTACTCGTGTGTCTTGAATACAAAACAGAATGCAGTTTGTTCCTTAGGCCGCTTCAGAAAATCAACTCATGCTCTTAAAACCAAAAGTACTGAATACCTGGGAAGTAAAATATGTGGGGCATTACCCCATAATTCTTCAGTTTACATTTAAATTATACTTTTAACCCAAATACAAGCTGTTTATCTTACACAAGCCAACAATATTACCATACTGCAATATCGCATTTTTACAAGGTAATTAAAAAGTGATGTTTTGCCAAATTCATCCATCTTAAGTGCTTGACATTCTTTCCACAAACTCATCTAACACTTTAGTAAACACTGTTGAAAAACATGCTGTAAAGAGTCCTTCCCATAATCCCTCTTTCTCTTACTGTGGCCATCAGAAGTTAGACAGATGGACGGAAATTTGTATATGCCCCTACAAACATGAGTCATCAATATTGTTGGTCTGTTTTTTTCCAAGACTATGCATTTTAAATACAAGTATCTGCTCAGATAAGTGAGGAGTGCACTTGCACAGCACTAAGGCTTAAAGCCACACTGTCATATAGACGGTTTCATCGAACGCACTCGTCTGGCCCTAAGTTAACTTCCGGTCTGTGTTTGGTTATAATATGTATTTATATTTATATTAATATTTTATTGTATTGTATATTAATTGTATTAAATTAATGACAATGGTTTATGTTGTTACCGCTGAAACCTTCTATAAGGACAGCAATTCACGTATTCAAAAAAAACGTAGTATGTGAGTAATAAATAAAACTTGCATAATTTCAGTTAATTTTTTTTTTAATAAAGCGTGTTCAGATATATTTAGAGACGGCTCTAATTGAACAAAATGACCATTGACGAATATTTAATAAGAGTTGGGTGCGTATGTGTTCATCACACTGACTTTAACCCAGACACGGAATACTGCAAGAAAGAAAGAAAAGATGAAGTGAAGTGAATGTGGTTAAACTGTCTATTGTGAGATGTTTTGAGACTTGTAAAGAAAATTGCTAATTTTGAACCAAATATAAGTATGATGAATATTTATTAGGTTTGCACAATATATTATTAGCCTTATTGGCCAATAAATGGTCGTTTCTAATATTATCTGTATATAATAAAATAAATTATAAATTATTTCCTCTGGTTGAGACCCATTTGACTTGTGACTATTGAGAACCTTTTTCTGGTTTGAATTGTAAGAACATCTATAATTTGTTTATTAAATAAACATTATACCAGAAAGTTTAAAAGCTAAAGAATCTTTAATTATTTTATTAATCTTTTTTTATTGTATTGAATTTACCCGATCATGTGTGTTTTATTTTCATTGGTTTATTTGACATGAAACTGTAATGCGTGATTTGGACAGTGAACTGATGTTTTATTTACGTCTGTGTGGTGTATTCAGAGAGTGCTGCCGTTTTTTTGGGGACGATGGACTGACGGCGAAGGTGTTCTTCACTAAGCTGGCCCCTTTTGGGCTGTTGTGGATCCTGACAAACTACCTGTATCTCCAGGCTCTGAGAAAGATCAACACCACAGATGTATCGGCTCTCTTCTGCTGTAACAAAGCCTTCGTTTTTCTACTATCCTGGATCGTGCTGCGGGATCGCTTCATGGGCGTCCGGGTGAGTGCACGGAGCGATGGTTGAATGTGATGAAACTTTCTTTTCTTTTCATGACGCTTGATCAACTGATGTATGTGTTCCTCTAAGGGTGAATCTTCTAAAACTGGTCTGCAATATGTCCTGATTTTCTTATTTTCCTGATGTCCTGTCAGACTTTACCCTGAAATTAAACAAAAAAGGCCAAAAATTATTATTTACTCTAAGAAAATATTTTTGCATTGTACATTTGTACTTATTTAAGAAAAAAATGTGTCAAAATGCTAAGTAATATAATGAGCATAGATGCTTCATTCAGAGGAATATTGTTTTCGTATAGTTTCAATAGCACATTTCATTTACATTTTACATTTACATTTATGCATTTGGCAGACGCTTTTATCCAAAGCGACTTACATTGCATTATACTATACATTTGTTTCTAAGTATGTGCAATCCCTGGGATCGACCCCATGACCTTGGAGTTGCTAGCCCACTGAGCTACAGGAAAGATAATACACATTTCATACACAAAGAAAATGTAAAGTGCTTCACATAGAAATGATTTACAAAGAGAAAAAGCATGCATAATGAATGAGAGAGCTTTACAAGGTCAGACCGGCAGACACAAACCAGCGTCACAAGATGATGTGAAAAAAGAATTAGAAAGTGTTTTAATGTTAAACTTGTGAATTTAATAGGATTACATGACATAAATATAGCATCTTGTTGTGGACCTGCAGCTTGTGATATTTCTCTGGATTTCTGTCAGCGCAGTAAAGTCTTTCACATTCACCTTCCTCTGCCATTGTTTTCCTTTTTCTTGTTCCTGCTCTCGGATCAAAGGAACAAAATGCTTTTTTTTCTTTCCGTATGCCAGTTCCTCACACACAGGCACTGCAGTGCCAGGCAGATTTTAGTGAGAAGTTAAGTGGGTTCCCATCTAGAGGAAAAACTGTGAGCAGAATGAGCAGAAAGTGTCGGGTGAGTCAGAGAGTGAGTATGGCTCACGATTCAGCTCTGATAAAGGTGCTGCTCTGCTTTAAAGAATAGATTTCTGATATGCAAATAACTAACAGAAACTACTGTATCACAGCTCTATACTCTCGTTGTTATAAAAGTTTTGCTTTTTGTTGCCTTGTTACCTACCAAGAATGAACAACTGAAACAAAAACAGAAAATATATTTAGGCTTTTGTGGCCCAAACTAAACTTCCGGTACACATCCGCATAGATAGAGTCCCTGCAGATCATTTCTGATAACAAGCAAAAGAAATAACAAGTAAATGACATTAGTTAGCAAGTTAAAAGTATGTCTAGCCAGTATTATTTTGGGTTACCAGTAGAAGAACCGTTACTTGACTAAACTTAAATGCAACAAAGTTACACGACCCATTCAACAAATTGTTTATTTAATCAAATTTGTATACAATAAAATATACATCAAATAAAATATAAATAGTTTTATTATTAGCAGTAGCCAAACCGATCAACAAACACAGAAAGTTAACTTCGGATCAGATGCGTGCGTCAGATGAAATCATATGAAAGATATGTAAATATATATATATATATATAGGCAATAAAGATATTGCTATAAGAATGGTTTTACAATTAGTCAGGTTCAGTTTAGTCGGACAGTCATTGTCTGTCTAAACACTGAACGTTCAGTGTTAAATGTTAATGTTTAGGATAGAAATAAACCTGTTGTATTTATAGAAATATTAGGAAAACTTGGGAAACTGTTTTCTTGAGAATTTTCCAACATAAATAATAAACCTACAAAATATAATTCAGCTTTTCTATGATTTATGGGTAATATATGATCCAGACACGTTCCCAACAAGATTCATGAGATTCACCCATGTGTATTTCTGACTGTATTTTACTGTTGTCTCCCCTGTTGAGATGAGTGTGAAACAGAAACAATGTCTCTGATAGAATAGAAGAGATAGAACAGAGTGTTTTGGGACAGAGGCGGATGAGAGCGTGAGGAGAACAGAGCGTGAGATGATCAGGAGGCTGTTATGGAGTGTTTGGGTGGAACACTAGTAATCATCAGTCTTTCTGACACCCTCCTAATGTTCCTCTACTGCACTCAATTCAGCTCCACTCCGGAAACGTTCCTCGCCGGGATGCGCACATATAAACACAATCACACACACAGCTGGTGTTATAAAGCAGGCCTGTTCCATCTGATACTCTCAAGAAGAAATACTGTGTGTGTGTGTGTGTGTGTGTGTGTGTGTGTGTGTGTGTGTGTGTGTGTGTGTGTGTGTGTGTGTGTGTGTGTGTGTGTGTGTGTGTGTGTGTGTGTGTGTGTGTGTGTGTGTGTACTGCATATATACAGCCACAGAAAAAATTTACAGACCATTCCAGATTTTCATTTAATCAGCATTTCTAGATGTATTGTGGTCATTCCAGTCCAGTGTCTGTTGAATTTCAACAAAATCAAACCTCAGGAGTGACAAAGTCATCCAACAGCAATGTGAAAGACTGACAGCATGACAAGACACATGAAATCTGTAAACATAAACTATTTTTTTTTTTTTTTACTAAATACATGCATAAATATTAGTGTTGTATTGCTTAAAAGTGAATATGAACTTGTTTTCTTTGGAGTATTTGAGGTCTGAAAAAATACAGAGCATCTTTTGTTATTTTGACCTGTTTCTCCAGTTTTCATATTCGGCAATTAAATACAAATAGAAACAATATTTTTATGTGAAATTTGGGAGAAATATTGATAGTTCACAGAATGAAACAAAAATAATAATTGTACCTAAATATGTACCTATAAATAATCAAATGAAACTAAAAGTGGTCTTTGAAATGGTCAAATTTTAGTGTATAGTTGTACTGTATCTATAAAACATCAATTGAATCTGAGGTTTTAAATGACAAATGTTTGGTAATCTCTTTTAGCTTTAACCATCAATCTTGTCTGAAGAAAACACATTGTTGAAAAAACTAGTGATAAATCCTATATGTTGGTAGAATCAAAGTATTGATCAGTGCTCTTAAAGGGATAGTTCAATGAAAATTCTTAATATATGTTAAAGAACGTTGATAAGGACAACATTGGCCCCAACTGACTTTCATTTTATGAACCCAAAACCACCATTTCTCAAAATATCTTCTTTTGTGTTGCACGGAAAACGATTTTAAACAATAAATTATTATTTTTTCAACTAAACAGTCTCTTTAAATACTGACATATAGTTGACATTCAGAAAGAAACATTATCAGCATTTAGAGCTACATTTTAGTCTTCCAAACATGCCTCATGCTGTTTAAAGCAATACATTATAATGGATTTTTATATGTCTTATTTTGCTCTTTTGAAAGATTGTTGCTGCCATTCTGGCCATAGCTGGAATAGTGATGCTGACATACGCTGACGGGTTTCACAGTCACTCGGTTATAGGAATCACGCTGGTGGTGGCCTCAGCATCTGCCTCCGCTCTATACAAGGTAACCCCACATCATAGCAAATAGTTCTAGTAACATGTTATTGCTGTTCATCGAGTGTGTAGGATCAATAAGTGACCAGATCATTTAGTTTTATCTACAGTTTAATGTCGATAAACCGTATTTGTCAAAACTGAGCTTCTAAGCGAGTCATTGGATGAGGTGCATCTTGGGAATGCTTTGCTCTTGTTTTCAGTCATTAATATGATCTCACTAATCTGTTTGCCTGATTGATTTACGATGTACTTCAGGCTCTTGGCGGTCATCTGAATGACTGATCAACCAGACAGAAATATCACCTGTAGCTCTTGAGTTGCATCATTTCAGACTCGTCCTGAGACAGAAACAAGTCTCTATTTCCTCTCTTCCTGCAGTCATTTGAAAGATTAGATGATGAATGTTCTTGTCTATATTTATCCTGTCCTCAGTTTCAATTAGACAACACTGAAGATACTCATTTAAAAAATCATTAGTTGTACAAGAAGCTATTAACAAACAAACAAGTTAAATATATTGAAACTATTAAAAAGAATTACATCTTTAAAGCTGCAATATGTAACGTTTCCAATTTTGTACTTTTCGTACAAACCTTTGCGTGGGTTGAAGTTAAATAACGTCAAACTGACATTTTCCAAGAATCTTACCTGACAGCTCATCTTGTAAATCATTATTATGAGCTTATAGTTGTGAATCAGGGATTTTTTTGTTCTTGTTCAATAATTAATACAAAAAAGTTATGGAGTCCAGTTATGGCTCAAGATTTTAAAATACAAATGTTTTGATTTATTTAGGGAATACTTTTTTTAACTGTTGAGCTTCTACCACAACTAATGAAAATGTTGCTACTTTTTATTGTTACCCCCTCCAACACCGATCCTGTCATTTCTCTTCCAGGTGCTTTTCAAGCTTGTCCTGGGAAGTGCCAAGTTTGGAGAGGCAGCTCTTTTTCTGACTATTGTCGGAGGCGCAAACTTTGTCTTCTTGAGCTTTGTGCCAGTTATCCTGTACTTCACACATGTTGAATACTTTACATCCATAAATGAGCTTCCTTGGGCTTACCTGTGTGGAGTAGCTGGACTCTTACTAGGTAAATAAAACATGTGTGCTTTGCTGTTTTAATAGAATCATATTTGATTGTACTGATGTGCATTTTCTTATTCTTCAATAGCATTTAATATTCTAGTGAACTTTGGAGTCGCTGTTACATACCCAACACTGATTTCACTTGGCATTGTTCTGAGTGTCCCTGTCAATGCAAGTAAGTTCATTTACATCAGAAGCTTTTATAATCAGAAGGATTTTCTTTTAAAACTATTACATTGACAAGAGATAACAAAGATCCTGTTTTCATTTATTCACCCTCATGTTCTTTGTTCTTCTGTGAAACACAAAGGGATTGTATTCTGTCAACCTTCAAAATGAAGTGTGTGCGCTTTGTGTTTGTGTTGTAGTGGTGGACCTGTACACTTGTGATATTCACTTCAACACAGTGCGACTCATTGCTGTGTTTATCATCTGCCTTGGCTTCCTGATGCTGCTCCTACCAGAGGACTGGGATCAATGTCTGATCGAACTCGGCACCAAACTTAGGAAACGCGAACAGGCCGTTGAGACGCCTGAAACGGGAGGCGGGCTCAACTGGACCCGACGGGCCAGGACCTCCATGTCAACATTTTCTCACTGACACACGCTTATGTCATATTCAACTGACCGGATGGTGTGTGGAATAGGATCATCCCATCATGTACTATAAACAAGGCTTTGGAGGAGATTTTTTTTAAGTTCTCCCTAGATGACTGTCCTTTGGTACAAACTCAAAAGAAGGAAACTCAAGCCAGACGGCTGTTACCACTAATGTGACTAATGCCCACAAGTCACTGCATTTCTTTAAGTAATTTCATTGAAAAAACATTGTACTGTTTTTAAATGAAACAAAAAAATCTAATTCGGTTACTCACTTTAACATGATGGCATAAAAAATACATGATTGTGAGAAGTTAAAATGTTTTTAAAATATTCTTATAAATCTATTGAATTTAAAGTTGCAATGTTTCGAGATTAATCTCATAATATGATCTTTAAGAATAAGGACATAAAGTTACATCTTATTCCCATATGACAACTATGTTTTTGAATTTTTTATTTTATTTTTATTAGCTTTCATTTTTAAAAAAAAAATCTTTTCCAACATATGTGATTCAAAAGACGTTTTGAATATTTAGTTTTTTCATTGCAGTCTCACTGCAGAACATGCTATTCATGCACATGGTAACTGAAGCCTTGTGTGATGAAAGATTTAAACAGAATTCAGAAAACATTTTCTCTTTTATGTTTCAAGAAAGTAGCTCATACAGGTTTAACAGAACGGTTGGTAAATAATTGATTTTTTAAATTATATTAAAATATCACATTATGAACTTTACTGGCATACATCACTGCCAGTGCCCATTAAACCATGTGCCAAACATTGATATAACGTATGAACCGTAACATCTGTCTACCTACCTGAAGCCCTGAAAGATTTCATGTCTCAAACTGTGAAACTCATGTTGAATAACAGCAACATCCGGAGTCTCCAACAGGGGGCATCAGGAAGTCCAAACTGTTTACACTAAAGACATTTCTTGTCATATCCTATACAGTTTCTTCTGATTCCATGCTCAACACTGTGAGGACACTTCAGTGTCAGTATTGGCAAGTGAAGAGACTTTCCTCACTCGCATAACCGTCAATGGGGCCACAGACGTCCTTCGAATGTATGACCAGTTCTGCAAAGTGCACCCACACTATGAACTTTCCAAAGGTGGTGACCAGAACTGAAACAGCACTTTTACATGTGCAACATGTTCAAATACACACCCTGCACTTCATAAGACTCTTAATAAGAAATTATTATTTTTTCATTTCTTTATCTTATGGACTGTCCCAAGGGGGAGTCGAGCTACAGGAAACCGCATGCAGAAAATGACAACAAACGCTAGCTGACAGCTTCACTGCCTTTGATTTGCAATAGAAACTCATCAGCACTGTCTCCCATTGTCATTGTTATGATGACAATAAATATGATATTGTATTCCTCTGGAATTATTGCTAGACATTATTGTAAACCTTTGTAAGGAATGATTTTTACACTGAAATGCATTATGATCACATTTGAGGCAAATGACGTCGAAAACAAATAAATGAAAAGTCCATTTAATAGATCTGCTTTGTCTGTTTTCAAACATTTTTGTTTGAATAAACGTTACGTTTTTCCAAATCATTGCTGTCCTTCTGAAACCTTGGATGTCCAAATTTGCTGTTGTTCAGGAAATGTAGAAAATACTGTACTTTTATAATGATTAAATACTGTTGTCAAAGTTGACAAGCGCTTAGATATGAAGCAAATATATAGATATTTGACAAACATAAAGGGTGACTAATAATAATGATTTATGACAAAAAATTTAAATCATCAAATCTGGAGATAGGAGGTTTCAGAATGGCGGCGGCGGCGGCAATATGCTGTTTTTGCACATGTGAAATTCATGCAGCAGTGTAATTTTATTGAGAATTTATGGTTTATTTGTACATGATTAATTATGTCACATAAACAAATTCTTATTTAAGAATGACAAAAACGCTTCTATGGCTTATTATTGAAATACAGAACTTTTCTTTTAATGGCATAAACAACATAACTTACTGCAACAAAGAGACTTTTTCCCATTTTTTTTATTAAATAGAAAAAAACATTTTTTTTAAAGTAAATTTATCACAATGTCACAAACGCTATTTATAGACATGATATTCTGTATAGTTAACATAGCTTACACTGAACCCAGAACACATATTATTAGGCATCCACATGTAAAATAGCCCATGATTTTGTTTTAGGTACACTTGTTAAGGTTCTTAAAAGGTTCCTTGTCAGGCTGTATGGTATACTTGACACTTAAAGTTGGGTCTGAAATGATAATTTTCTGGGTTAATGTAACCCAACCGAAGGTTGAAAATAAACCTGCATGTTTTAAAGTGTAAAGAACCTTCAACATCCACAAAACCTTTCTGTTGCAGTTGAGTTTACACAAGACAGTATGTGATATTTTCAGCAGATATCATGTTCAACTCTTACTGTAATCTGTCCATAAAAGAACGTTGCTTGTTTCTTTTTGGTCGCGGCAGAGTAGGGAAGTCTGTTCCTCTCCCGTTGTCTGGAAGGAACCTGCAGGAGATCCGCAGTCTTAGCGTCATTTCTGCCACATTTCCGCCAGACAGATTGAGAAGCAGGAGGAATAACATTACTTAGTTGTTCCTCTAAGCTGTTGGGGAACGAAGAGCTCAGAGTGAAGACGGAGGAGTATGTCGACTCCTGAGGCGCCGGGTCATTTCTGGAGTGTGCCGTGGAGCTCTGGCTCGTCACGTTTGTGGGGTCGCTCTCTACTCCGCCTCCGACCGTAGATCTCTCAACGCTGGCTTGTCCCACAGCGCCGCCCAGCCGGGCCTGAATCTTCCATCTCAAACTCTGAAGGGCCCCCTGAAAGCGTTTGCTCAGGAGGGCGTACAGCAAAGGGTTGATATCAGAATTAAACAACACCAGCCAGTAAGAGAACGTAACCGCCGAGGAGGGAACGAGGCTCGTGTGCCGGGAAAGAGCAGTTTCGGTGGCCTGCACCAGAGACACGCTAATGTAGGGCGTCCAGCAGAGGAAAAAAGCGGCGATGACCAGGAACAACCTTAAGATGCCGTGGTGCTGAGGTTGGTTGGGATGCTGAGGACTGCTGCTGTGGAGTTGAGCCAGGATGGAGTGCAGACGGCCACCGGATTGCCTGGAAGAGCTATCGTCTCCAGATGGTGCTTCTGGAGATATTTCCCCAGGGACTTCCAACTGCACATCAGTCACAAATCTACCGCTCACATAGTACACTAGCTTGGAAGGTGCATAAATTTCCGCAGACGGATGCTGAAGATCCGAGACAGATGCTGACGTGGGCTTGCTCCGGAAATGTTCCTCCAAGCTGTGGATCCTCCTGGCATGGTAACGGGCCACCCGTACGATCTTCACGTAACAGTACAGGATGACCATGCCTGGAAGGAGGAAGCACAGCACAGCCATAAAAACCGTGTAGCTGGGGCTGTTTGCCCAGTTTACAGCACAGCTGTACATCGGAGCCACGTAGCTTACGTTGCTCCAGCCGAAAAGAGGAGGACAGCTGGTCACCATGGCCTGCATCCAGATCCACAACACAGCCGAACCTGTTCTCCATACGGTGCAGCGGGAATCGTACCGCAGGCAGTCCATGATGGAGAAGTAGCGGTCCAGCGCAATAGCAGCGAGAGTTAAGACTGACGCGGTGCAGTAGACAGAAGAGGTGTAGCCAACATACAGACATAGATCCTGGAAAACATATGATCAAAGTTTATATTACGGCGAGCATTGTGGAAATAGTTCACAATGATGTCATTTCACTGCCACAAAGAGACATCGGAATAATCCTCACAACACTTTATGGGAAGTCTCAATATGGCCTCTCTCAACTGTTATTGTAGAGAAGATATGCATAAAAAATCAAAAAGACATGATAATGTCAAGGTATAAAGTCATACTAACATTGCAGCTGACCCATCCGTTGTTCATAATGGAAACCGCCACAAACGGCATGACTCCTATCCCCACTAACAGATCACTGATGGCCAGATTAATGATCAGGACGGAGGTCACAGTGTGGAAGGTTTTCGTTGCTGCCACGATCACAATGACCAGAACATTTCCTGACAAGAAACAAACAAAACAGAATACATTGATTTCAATCTTGCTATATCATCATTCAATTGTATGGATTATAAATGATGAATATTACATTTTACATATAAATTACCTGACTATTTCCATTGTAACTATACTGTACCTTTAAGATTTCTTTGTAAACACACTTGTATGATTGGTACATTGCATGTAAAAAGAGTAACAAAGGAACAGAACGTATAAGTTGTGAGTTGGCTGTGTTATAGTTGAGGCAGAAGGCTGTCAAGTTAAATTTCATATTATCATTTCAATGTTTCATTACTGCACGTTACTAAAACATGCAAAATGCTTTGGAGAGGGAGAAAACATGCACGAAGCATAAAAGAATTAGATACGTGATTTTGTTTTACCTGACACCGATAATGCCTTCAACATAGTCGAGCTTTACAGTTCACGCACATTTTCACATTTACTTTCTTCGGTTTTCTTCTGGTAACAAGGCCTATTGTGTTCATACCCCACAATTCATTCCTCAAATGTGCACGTTCAGATGCAAAACTTTATGTTTATGTTACACCTGAGATGAATAGTCGAATAGTTTATAAACTCACCCGTCACTGCGGCCAGACTCATGAGCACCATCAGCGTCTCCATCATCAGACGCGCACGAGACGACAGAACCGTCGAGTTCTTCACTGAGCTCCGCATCTCCAACTCAGATTCACGCAAATCAAACCACTGATTCAGCGAGGGATCCATTCAAAATAACCATCAAAGATTAAATCCGATATGGAAAAACTAGATCTCCCTAGCCAGTGGCAAACGCATCTGGCCATTTAAAGAAAATATACATTCATACACTGTACCCTTTGTAGCCTATAGTTTTTCGAATTGAATAAAATGTATAAAGTATTTTTGTCTTCTTAAAACGAAACTTAAGCAGCCAGCTGCGATCCTGTTGCACCTGAGAGCGCTGCGCAGTTTGGCGTCTCCAGGGTCCTTCCATCAGCCATCAGTTATCCACAGCGATGACAACATGGAAAATCAAACACATGACTTGTTGAATGAACACTATTAACAGGGTTGGTTAGTTTCTCGAATCTTTAAGATAGATATGAATTGTAATTAAATGCACCACATGCATCTCCAAAAGCATTTGACCAGAATTCATTTGAGAGAACAAACATTATATAATGTAAATATAATTTGAATGACACACTTAGTTTGTTTTGAAATTGTTTATTGTTCCGAAAGAAATGTTAAAATCGAAGGGGTAAAATATAAAGTCATCTACAAAAGAGATACAATAACATCAGAAGCAAAACTGTGTTAAGCAACAAGAACAAGGTTGTATAAAGCAACAGCTTTCCAATACTGACATGTGCTTTCTGCTAAAACACAGAGAACTGTTCAGTTCATCTTTGAGAGGCTGGGATGTGTTCATGATCCAGTGCTCGCTCCTAAATGCTGCCGGGTATATTCCCACACCAGCAGGGCGGCGCTCACGTGCACGTTGAGGGAACGAGTGATGCCTTGCTGAGGAATTTCCACACACACGTCTACCAGTTGCAACAGGTTTGCAGGGATGCCTTCCCTTTCATTCCTGTCCAGAGACAAGCAAACAAACAGTTACAAAAACTGCAGAAACATCTCTTGTCATTTTGGGGTCACAAAGATCCAATATTGTTTAGTTTATGATGAAGTCAACGTCTGAATCCTCCAAGGTTTACCCAAGAGTTAAACAAAGCTTTTAAATGGCGCATCTGAAATAAAGCGCAGCTTGATAGCTTCACATAAGTGAGATAATCAGGCATAACAATGCAGTGATTCAGACACCTGCTGTGCAGAAAACAACAGGTGTCTTTATGCTCAGACAAATGATGCATTAAGACCAATCACGAATACCAAACAAACACACACATTTTGATAAGTGTATTGTTGCAGTGCAAACTGGTGGTTACGTAGCATTCTCATCACAATTTGTTGAACGGGTCGTGTAACTTTGTCACATTTAAGTTTAGCCAAGTAACGGTTCTTCTACCGGTAACCCAAAATAATACTGACTAGACATACTTTTAACTTGCTAGCTAATGTCATTTACTTGTTATTTCTTTCACTTGTCATCAGAAATAATCTGCAGGGACTCTATTCTTTGTGGATGTATACCAGAAGCTAAGTTCGGGCCACAAAAGCGTGCATGCACGCAGTAACGTTTACTTACGTAACCGTCTGGTAAGGTATCAAAACCAGTTACAGCTTATCACTGGATCAAACTGTGTTTTTATTTGACCCACATTTTGGAAACCCCTGCTCTAAAAACCAAATCTCTTTGTTTACAACAACATTTGGTTAACTGTTCTCAAACAAAATAGTACCGTACATCTGATGTCATGTTTTCTGTATGTGTGTATAGTGTGTATGGCTGGTTTTGCTGATGTGTGCTCGGCATGTCAGGACAAGCATCTCTCTCCTGCCGCATTCAGGGGTGAGGAAATCTCACAGGGAGTAAAGCATCAATTAGCCCGCTAACATTAAACTGCACCCTAAGCACACTAAGATGCTATTTTTACCCCATCACCCTCTTCACAATGATAACTCTGTTGTTCATAAGAGTTAATCGAATCACATCAGTTATTTGCTTGTTTGGATTGAGCCTTTCTTCTGCTTTCCTACAGAACAACTGTTCGGAAAAGAATGTGTTTAATTCCCAGTGAATGCACATACAAATAAAATGTTAAGCATTAAATGCACTGTAAGTCACTCAAGATAAAAAATGACATTGGGAGCAGCTGGTTAAAAATAATAGCAAATACAACTAAAATGCATATATGTAGAGTTTATCTGAAGTGTCCAAACATGTTTTGGGTCCCTCTGTACATACAGAGAATTCAGATAGCGAAGTGTAGGTATATTTACCCAAGTAGCAAAAGGCTTCTCTCAGGAAACTTGTAATCTTGCAAATTCCGGCTGTTGGATGTCTGCTCCACACCTATTACAAAGTATCCGTCTCTCTTCTTCAGCTGCAGGAAGTCGGATAACTCGGCAGGCTTCACCTGGGAAATTTGGGTAAATAATGTTTGATTTTTAAAAAATCCTGACAGATTTCTTAACTCTTGCTCTACATGTCCACACACTGGTCGAGTTTTGTATTGTTGACAAAATACATGATAATTTAGTGTCATTTTTGCACTACTAGTGGCTTAAAACAGAATGCAATCTATCTGTCAACACTATTGATTTTATCTTAATACAATGTATTTTTCTGATGTCTCTACTGCAAATAATGCAAAATTATAAAAAGCACTATCAAAAAATTATTGAACTTTAATTTATCCATATATTAAGGTGTTCTTGTTAGTGTAACTATAAATTCAAGTATGGAGTAATATTTATTAACAACATGTACTTACTAGGGGTTAGGATTAGAGTATGCTTTAGGGTTAGCTGCTTGTAATTATGCATTTATTTATTTACTGTTATTACTATAGTCACATAGACATACATGTCACATGGTTGTATAACAAGGACAATGTAAAATGTTTTACCATACATAGGACAAAAAAAGCAAAAATATTATAGATGGTTTTATCGGACGCATGCGTCTGACCTGAAGTTAACTTCCAGTCTGTGTTTGGTAATCGGTCTGACTAGTGGCTAGTAATATAACAAATTATTTTATTTTTATGTTAATATTTGATTCTATATTAATTGTATTAAATTAAATAAAAAATCAAAAGACTTAATTTCTTAATTTGCAAAGATCTAGCTGAAGTTAGGTTTGGGCCAAATAACGTTTTCTTTATGTTGTTGCCGCTGAAATCTCCTATAAACGTAATACAATTAAAAAACACACACACACCTCCAGCAATGGCAGCCACAACTCTGAGGACACGCTGAGCGCCTGGAATTGTTTGTCGTTCACGTGTCTCAGACTATCCAGAACCAAAGCTTTAGCTCCAAAGATCTCACATGTCCTACACAGACCTGAAACAGACACACAAGAACTATTTGTTAAAGCACAACTACAAAATACTGAAGAACATTACAGACACACATCCAGGAAAATAAAAAAGTAGCTCTAATGTCCTGTGTATTATAAATAATTGTCTGCTTATCCTGTGACTCTCCTTTATCAGTCTATGAACAAATGTTGACACACAATTTAATGAAACACATCAACCAGATTTCATCAACCAGATGAAAACCACAAGCCTATCACACCAACAATAACCCGCTGTATTAAATGTTTGAAGGAGATAAAGCCTTTTATGATGAGCTTTTGTTAAGATGGATTTGTTGGGTGATGCAGAAGAGATGTTGATGGGTTCCTCTGAATTTCATTATGGCACACACAACAGAGACATTTAACACGTAGGCAAAACTTAGCAACAAAAACATCGCAAGGCATTAGAACATCACGTAGAGCAGTGAACAAAGCTTTAACACACCAGATGATAAGACACAGTACAGTGTTGCTAATGTAAAGACTCAAAGTGTTCCTCTGCATTTCCTGGTTCATTGTTGTGGGTCTTTGACATTGATGCTTGGACTATTTTTAAACTTGACATGAAACATAACTTGAAAAAAGACAGTGGCACAATGGCCAAGGATGTCTGTCGGCAACACAAACAGATAAACCAACAATAAAAAAGACAGAACACAAGATCGTGCCCTGTATAAATGAACTATAAGTATGTTTAAAAATTGTAAGAAAATGACAACATTTGCATATTTAACTCAATTCAACACATTGATTAATTATGGTTATCGCCACATTAAGAATTATCATAAAACACATAAACTACATCACAGTTCAATTCTCTTACCGCCTAGATTGGTTGGCTTGTCAATGAGGGATGCAACCACCAGGAGGGCGCTGGTGTGTTTGCCCAGACGTACTGCCCTCTGTTGGGCCATGAGCTCAGGTTCCTGCTCCTGAACACTTAGTTTCCATGGAGTGATTTTCTTCTGGACTTCTGCCCAGCGCTCCTCCTGCTCCATCTCACCTGTCAGACACAAACTATATCAACTAGGATACAGATGAAATGATTGTTGTGCTTTATCGCCGTAACGCACAGCATGCAGTTCTGATATGCTGTGGATAAAAGCATCTGACAAAATTTGTACATTTGTATTTTTATATAATTGACTACCTAGGAAACATGTTTATCTTCTATTCTAACTGCTGAAACATCATGGCAGTAAAGATTTGAAATATAAAACATACAGATTGATAACACAAAAATGATCAAAATAAAGATAATTGTGTTCTCTATCTTGGACAAAAAATTATTTATGTATTTTATTACTTTTTCTGCTAAAATTCTCATAACGCGTCTTGATTTGTGCATTATACTGTATGTTTTAATTTAAGCGTAGAGTAAAATTAAAATATGTTGAAAAAAACAATTTGATGTTCTACTAGACGTTCTCAAATTAGAAAAAATGACCAAAAAACTGAATATTCATGTATAATAAAAATGGAGAAATAGTGGAGGAAAGAAGTGTCCATGACTGATATTCTCATCCTCTGTAACGTTTTTTAAAGACGCAAACAAATATATTTACATTAAGTTTGATTTTATGTAAAGAAACACATCTACTATTCCTTTTTAAACGGCTAACAAGTTAACAGATTACTTTATATTTATCCAGATAAAAACATAATATTATTTTGTCACACTGTGTGCACATGACCTTTTCCCTTCTCATTACTGATACAGGTCGTTTTCCACATTTAAAGAAATTCTACATGTATAATATTCTATTAAAATATAATTAATTAATGCCATATTATGTATGATTAATAATTTAGCAAAACATGCTATGAGATTAACAGTTTTAAATAGGTACTCCTCATAAGGGTGTTTCTTGTTGCCCTCTGGTGGCGAGCGATTACCTTTATCCTGCTGGATCCAGTCTCCAGGCTGGTGTATGTTCAGATCCATCACAGGGTTCTTTAAAGGCAGGGACGCACACGAGGGAAAGTTAACAAAGCTCTCAAATTTCCATGCCGGAAGCCATTCATCTTCTGCCAGCTCTGAGAGGCGAGGAAAGATCTCGAATATTGTCTGGGGGAACAGGGAACGTCATTCAGCTACATTATAACAGCACAGATCGGATCAGACTATGCCATTTAGGGAAAAGTTCTTACCTCCACACTGTAATCCCGGATCGGATGGAAAACGCCAAAGAAGAAATGCTCCTGGATTCTCGTCCAGTTTTTCATTGCATTGCTGGGGAAAAGAAAGTTTCGGTTACACACTAGCATACAACCACCTAGCAATCCTTACATGACCCTATTATTATGACAGCAAGTTTGAGCTCACATTTTCTGCAGAGCAATTCAGATTATTTCAGGATTAAAGTGTGTAAAGTTCTCACCCTGTGTTCTGCATGGCTTCAGCCTGGTTTAAACAGGCCTGGACCACTGTGCTCAGACCGCCCAGATTCTCCTCACCGAGAACATTAGCGTCTTTCAGCTCCCAAACCCTCTTGAGAGCGAGAAGAGCGTACAGACGGACGCTGAAGTTATGGCTGAAACACCACTGCAGGATCACCTCCACGGCTCTCCGCCAATGCACCTGCTGAGGGTAGAATCCAAAACACCAGTTCTCACAACCAGAAACGTGCTTTTGACAGAAAGTCAAGAGGTGTTCATGTAGCACCTTCTCGTCCAGTTTTGGGAGGAGGATGTTCAAATGCACGAGGACAGACAGAAACGTGCAGGTACTTGTTTTCGTTTTCTCGTGATCCTGCAAAACAAAGGTTTAAATGTTAAACATATCTACACAATTACATGCATTTTTATATTTGAATAGTTTTATATTTGATCCTCTGATTCAAAACTTCCAGGCTCAGCCAATGGCATGACTTTGGGGGGAACCTGTAATAAATCACAAGTTCAGACTCACCAGACTGAAGCAGTTCCACAGGTTCTGGATGTGACACGGGTACTGATGGAGGATCAGGATCAAGGTCCACTCTATCAGGTACTTGACTGAAGCCTGGTTACTGCAGAACCCAGCCTCACACACATGACTCAACACAAACTCTGATACAAACTCCTGTGACAGAAAAAACAACATACGCTTTAATTCTGTGCCAAATTCTGAAATACTATATTGTTGTATATGTTAGGCACAAAAGAATAATAGAGAGGTGAAAGTTACAGATGCGGTTCACTTGTTTTTTGGTTTTTTTGCAAGAATAACATTGCTCTGACTTGAAAAAACATGATCTGATATTAAATAAAATACACAGCAGTGGAAAAAAGACCATTCAGAGACCATTACTAGTTATAGGTATGTGTTGAAGTCAAATTATTATTTTTGTTTCATTCTGTGAACTACTATCAATATTTCTACCAAATTTGTATTTAAGTGCCAAATATGAAAGCTAGTGAAACCGGTCAAAACAACAGAAAAGATGCTCTGTATTTTTTCAGACCTTAAATACTGCAAATAAAACAAGTTTATATTCACTTTTAAGCAATACAACACTAATATTTCGACATGTAGTTAGTAAAAGTTATTAAATGATTTTATGTGATAACCTCAATTATTATCACAGTTTTCATGTGTCTTGTCATGCTGTCAGTCTTTCACATTGCTGTTGGATGACTTTGTCACTCCTGAGGTTTGATTTTGATGAATTTCAATAACCACTCGACTGGAATGACAACAATACATCTAGAAATAATGATTAAATGAGAATTTGGAATGGTTTCTTCTTTTTTTCACAGCTCTTAAATACTCTAAATAATATATCAAATATATTGCTTCCCTCAAAATGATTTAAATGTAGTAACTTTTTAGCTAGCTAGCCAAGTATAGCTAACTGATTTTAAAAGCTATTCGAAAACGTTTCCCTGTATTTGATCTAATGTAAATTAGAAGAGGATTAATATGCATGAGCGTGTGCGGAGAGGTCTAACCGCTCTTAGTTTGGGCAGTAACAGCAGCAGCGTCTGCCACACGCGGTTCTTCACTCTGTGCTGGATGGAGTTGCTATAGTAACGTACTTTGGATTTTGAAATCTCGGCATCCTGTGAGGAGGAAATAAGAAACAGGATGGAGCTTTAATCAAAAACACATGCAATAACCATAAGAAGCCAATTCAAAAAGAATTGAACACACACACTTCCTCTTTTAAAGGAAGCACAACTTAACACCCGATTTCCAGTAAGAGATGTATTTAAGAATCAAACAAACCTTTTTCAGTAGCCTCTGAACGAGCTCTTGCATCACACGCTGGTGAAGCTGATCGGACGGATTCAGGCGGCACAAGAAAGACAGGACGCACACGCGGGGAAACTGATCGTCTCTGTTATCACTGAAAACAAGATGCTGTCATGTACAAAAAGTGAACATTATTTAGCTCCTTTTAAACAGAACGTGTTGTGGTTCACCTGTTGATGGCTGTGTTGGCAGCACAACTATCACCAAGCTGCTCAACGTAGCTTTGAACTTCTTGAATAAGTCTGAAAGTAGAGGGAAAACGTATTCTGAATATTTCGTCTGTCTTTGAAATGTATTACATAGCACCTCCATTTGTTACTGTGAACCCACCTTTGGTCTCTCCTGAACACAGGGCCATATACACAGGCTTCAGTCAGAATGTTGAGGTGTGAGAGAGCAGAGCTAAAGAAAACATCTGTCTGGACTCCCTCTTCTGCCCCAGAGGGCAACCACATGTCACAGCAATGCTGGATGAGAACATTAAACACTCCGGACCGCACTTGAGCTAGATCCATCAGCTCATTCAGAATCTGTAAAAAAACAAAAGCACACCATCACAGCATATGATTTAGAAAAATGTGTGTGGAAATTAAATTATTGTTTTGGAGATTACTATCAGACCTGTTGAATGCAGGCTGTGATTTTAGGGTTCTGCTCCTCCGACAGCTGTAGCAGCTCCCGGTTAAAAGCTAACCGCACACATCCCTGCAGTGTGGACCAGAAGTCATGAGGGTTTGTGCTCAGAGCCCTAACCACCTTCCATGATGCACATATGGCATCCACGCACAAAGACTCATCAGACTGCGCCACCTGGTGGAGGAAACAGACCCATGAACTCAACAGCACACAATACAACTAATTACAAAATGACAAAAGCATAACATAGATGCACTCAAGAGCAGGTAAATAGTATTTAACTTTTTTCAAATAAAATTCAGTGGATGTCAAATGATTTCAGACACTATCCAATGAAACAACAGCAAAAGATGCATGACAGCTCATGGTGCACCTGTGGTAAGACTGTTATCATATAGTCCAGAACTGGCAGCACAAGATGACCAGGCAGTAACGCCAGAGCCTCAACGGCAGCTTGCAGGACATCAGGGGCTTCAGAGGCCCGCAGGTGCCCGGCAGGAATAGACTTCTGCAGGAAACTCAGGCACGTCCACTGGTCTCGAATAAACTGGGCAACGATTCGCCCCCAGTCCTTCAGAACAGGGCTATCCTCTGGATAACTAGAATACACATTCATACAAAATATATAATGCTTCACAGAAAAACACAAGCGGATTGGTTAAAGAGTTTTAGTGGGTCTATTTTACAATACACAATTACAGTTAAGTTTCACCAATGTACATCATATTGTGAAAATTGCAATAATAAAATGTATTTTATGTTTTCTGTATTTTTTTCACTATTCGTAAAGGTAATACTATTTGTATGTATGTATGTAAAGCTGCTTTACAACAATGCAAAACTGTGAAAAGCACTACTGAAATTAACTAAATATTTAAAGAAACCGATCACAGAAAAGGGAAATTTTACGATTATTCTTGTTTCTTTTCAAACCTACACTACCGTTCAAAAGTTTATGATCACTTGACTGAAAAGTATTTTGTGACATATATAAAAAAATGTGATCTAAAGTTGAATTTTTTGTACACAAAAATATAATTATAAAAATAACATTTTATTTAATAAAAAGTCTTCGAAATTGATGATTTGGACTAAATAATGAGGGAATGGAAGCCAATCAGAGCCCAGCATAGAAGTGTAAAGCATCTCAGGGTGAGAAACTAGCTGATAAATTCAAGGCAAATGCTACTTCAAGACACTTAAATCTTGATTTGTTTTGTTTTCTTTTGTCATTAAACATAATGCTCATCATTGACATGACATAACATTGTTTTGGTCAGTTTTATTATTCCACTAGACAAAATCTAAAATCTAGAAAAAATATTAAGAAGAAATGAATAAGTCATCCTAAACTTTTGTACGGTTTGTGCATTTTTATCATCATTCATGAGGGCTAGTAAACCGTGACAGAATCTCATTTGTAAACAAACCTGACTAAGGGATCAGCTGTGGGCTTCATCAACGTCTGGTTGAGATGCTGAAAAGATGATGATGAAGAGTAGAAGTAGTCGGTCAGTGAGTGTAGAGATCTGATGGCCTCAGAATGGGAGCTCAGTACACCACGATCGGCTATTTCACACAGCAGGGCAAGTGTGGCCATACTAACCACTTTCTGAACCTGTCCTGATACAGACGGGTTCTGAAAAACACAGACAAACACAGTTTAGATCTCTAGATCTCATTGTCAGACACATTCTGAGACTATTGGTTATTTTTCTCCAACATGAACTGCACCTGATCAGAAGGTTCATTGAGGATCTTCAGACAGTTATTGGTGAGTTTTAGGATGTAGTTCTGCTGCAGATTTGAGCGATACCAAGACACATCGGCGTAAGTCAGAACCAGCTCTCTTAATACTGAGAGGTGAAGTTCAGCCCTCTCCACATCACAGAACTAAAAGCAAAACGTTAGATGGTTTCAGGTGAACATTCAACTGGTGGACCTGTTTGTGTATGAGAAAACACTCACCTCCCTCAGTTCCCCACTCAACCTCCTCAGCAGAAACTCCTGGACCGACTCCACCGTCGACAGCACGTGTGTCTTCAAAGCAACAGCCACAACATCCTCTGCAAACATCAACAGGAGAATCAGAAACGTTTGAATCCTGCACGCTAGTCTTCCTTCTGTCAAACACCCACCTTTCTCTGGATCTGCGGCTCTTCCCCGCAGCTGCAGCAGTCGCAGGAGTAGCTGCAGGCTCTTATCCGTCTTATGCAGAAGCAGGTAGACATTGGTGCTGAGTCTGTGTAAGACGTCCAGCAGAGGTTGCAGGAGCTGTTCTAGATCTGCAGTTCCAACCGGTTCAGTCTTGCTCTGCTGCAGGTCAGCGGATAGCAGGATGGCCCGGGCCAACAGCTCAGCATGTGCTGGATCAGGTACACTTCCTGTTTGATCTTCGGGGAGATAAGCCACATTTTCAAGTGATGTTTCAGAAGACACTGACTGTTCGAAAGAAATGTTTCAGGAGCAACAAAGCATGTAGATGTAGGAAAATCCCATTGCTGTATCCGACCTGAGTTAACTGGAACCGTAAGGAAGGTCTTCAGTCGATGCTGAACGTGACTGAATACGGAAGATCTATTTGATGTTTTATCACGAAGCTCTTCAGAGGAACCTGAATCACCGTCAGCGAAACGAAAATGGTTTTCATTCGTCCGCAGCCAATCACAGAGCTGTAAACACAGGACGGGACAGTGTGTTGTAAACGTCAGTGTAGATCAAACACTTTGCGGTTTGTGTGAGATGTATACATTCAGATTAAGTGAACTTTGCTGGTGTGGGTTTACCTCAGTCCAAAGCGTTGTGCCACGACACAGAGACTCCTCAGCCCGAAAACACACAAGAAAACTGAAAACCTCATTTAAAGACACTGCTGACTGCCAAAAGAAATAAAGAACATAACTTAAAAAAGATCATAAAAACATCATGATTTAATTCATACAATCATCCAACAAATGCGGGTCAATGTGAAACCCCTGCCGGTGTTTGTTGGATTACTGTCAATGTAAATTTGGAATGTTGGTGTTTGAGTTTAAAATAAGTATAAGTAAAAAATACGTTTTTGTGTAGTTATACTTGTTGTGACAACACTAAACATGGCAAGTGTTAATACACACAACCGTTTTATATTGATAATCAATGGCATTTGTTACAAAATGTACATTTGTTACATTTTTGGTCATTCTTATTTTTAATTTTCAGTTGTCAGCTTTTCTTTTTTGTTTGCAGCCTTCACATCATTGAATGGGTTTGAAATTACATGAAGGTGAAAAAATGATGACAACATTTTCCCCAGTTTTGGGCAAACTGCTTTCGTTTTTTTAAAGGGAGAAAGGTGCAGTACCACATCTGTCAGAGAGAGGGCAGCATGAAGCAGATAACACTGTGACGCTCCTCTCAACAGGACCTGATGAGTGATCATGGCACAGAGTAGAACTTCTCTGAAAAGACACAAACGTGTCAAATACAGTTAGCAGCTTGTGTACATTTCATAACTATTACAACTATAGCTTAAGCTTCAAGTAAATCTCTTCTTTAAATCCCAGATAGCACTCTCTGTTTCTGTACCTGAAGGCCCGGAGCCCATCAGAGTCAAGTAGAGGATGGAAAGACAAGCAGCTCAAAGCCTGAGACAGGAAGAGGAGAGGAACGGCACACCAGTGTCGTAAACCCAGCCGCTGGATGAGCTGTAGCAAAACTGAGCCTGATCAAAACAAATTCATACATTTATTGATCGATATATGATCGGCATGTACTCTTGACTCCAATTTTTGAATGTAAAAAATTCAATTATTTATCCCGGACTTGTGTAGCCTTATTCTTGCTATGATTTATGGGCATAAAAGATAGGAACACATGTCGCTTATGTTTACCTCTGTTCTCCTCTGGCAAACTGTTGAAGAAATTCACCATAAAGGTTTGTAGTTTCTTTCCCAGCTCTGGACAATCTCTGATGTTCTGCTGAGCGGATCTATGAAAACAAACAGCTTAGTATTGTTAAGAATACTGTAAACCAATGAAGAGATATGAAGGGAAACAGCATACCTGTGATATAGAGAGCTCTCTGCAAGAACATCCATGAATGGACCGGTTATAAACTGAGAACCAGAAGAACATTCTTAATCAAAACAAACACACAAGAGTACATTGATGTGTATTCCCATAACCACTAACAATAAACTGGAAGCGTAAGATGGATTTAACGGATGTACCTGTGAGAATGCCAAAGCAAATCCAGGTTGATGCATTGCTTTCAGGTCTAACAGGTGATTGACTCCTTCCTTCATGACTGCCTTGTTCTCGCTGTGAAACATGCGCTGATACACACACAGCAACCAGGAAGGTGAAAACAATCCACCTGATAACAGGGAGTTGGGAAAGCGGGATAAAATGAGATCCAAACCACTAAGAACAAAACTTGTAAAGTTGTGTGTTGCTACATTAATGTACCTTGAATGTCAGTTGATGTTGTCTCAACAAGCATATCAATCCTGTTGAGTACAGGTCGAATCACATGAATCTAAAACAAATACAGTAAATAATAACAGGCGGTAGAGTATATTGTTCAAAAGCAAATGTTTTAAACATAAAACAAAGAAATGCAATAATTGGAAACAAAATCACAAACAGTTAACTTGTAAGATGTAGACTGATACATGAACACATTCCCTTTCTGAACACAAGAAGTTCATTTTCAGAACTTTTTCTCCTATAAATGTAAGACATTATTATTCCCATTACAGTTCTTATAAAATGCTTCTTGCATTATTAATTTGATCAATTTGTTGTCAAAACACAATTTATGTAAATATTTTTTATTGAAAATAATCACATTAATAGTGCACATGTAAACACGAATGTACAATTCAGCAGTAAGTGAATAAGGCATGGACACATTTTGATAACAAGTGTGTTTATTTAGAGAAACAAGATTATTCTACAATACTTTCCTTAAAAATGTCCATTTGCAATTGATTCTATAAAATAAATACTGTACTGCACTGCTACTGTACATATGTGCAAATATGCTAAATTTGGGCTACAATATACATTTTACATTATCAAAGCACATAAATAAATAACACTTTATATTACAAATATAAAACTAATATGGACTTTAGCATCTACAGCGAGTGAGAGGACAGAAAATCAAATAAGACCCAATGCACAATACTTTAAGTCCTTTGTCACGCAATTGACTTTGCAATTACATTGCACATCAAACAAAAGTTTTGTAGTACTAGTGCTAAACTCACTTGACTAAAATGAGTACAAAATGTCATTAAAATCAGCAAAATCTTCATTAATGTGTTTAGTATCAGTGTGGTCTGGAAAAATTCTTACCTGATTTTCCTCAAGTGTCTCTAATACTAATGCATAATCCTCCCAGAACTCCCTTAATAGCTGTCTCTTCTCTGCAGTCCACCTAAACAAGATCTCTTCTGCAAAAAAACATTTTACAGTTTAAACACTAGCTTCTCTTGAAGCTTCATTTTACAGGGTCCTGCATCTTTCAGCGAATGATGCCCTACCAGTGCCAGGTGTCTGGCAGGTCCCCACATCTTCTCTCCAGACATCTGCAAGTGCCACACACCGGGTGAGCAGGTAAAGCGCCCGTTTGCGGGTCACACTGTCCCTGTGTGTCAGCCCGGCCTGGATCACCCTGAAAAACCTTTGCGATCTCCTGAGGTCCGGGCGGTTCCGGGATGAGTCTGTCTCCTGAGAGTACAGGTGATCAGACAGAGCAGTAAGACACAGCAAAACCCGAGCTGTTACTGATTCTGTCTGATCTCTCCGATGCCATGACAACAAATCCTCCCATATCTGATGTAGAGTTTCAGATTCTTCTGCTTTACTACAGGCCTTCAGTATGGTGAACCAGATCCGAACAATGATTTTAGACACCCTGGAGTCAGACAGATCCTTAATACAGCAAAGTGTGCAGGACAGAGTCTTAGAGATAATGTCTCTGTTGTATGATATGCTAGATAGCAATACGGCTGTGGCTTCAATAGCAACATCCATGTCGAAATTGCTGGTTTCATCATTTCTCATCATTAGTACAGGCAGAAGAATTTGACATACCTGCTCATGAACATCAGTCTGACATATACTGACACATGCAGCAAACAGTCCACAGACTGCACTGAGCATATCCTTACCTCCATCATCTGCACAGGAGATCATGTTCAATAGCGGCATGCATTGATCCCATATCACTGTCGTCACCTTACAAATGAAACGTTCCTCTTGATCTGTATGTGATTTTGAGGAAAGCTCCTGGATCAGAGCAGTTAAAGCTTCAATCTTTTCTATGTCAGGCAAAGAAGTTCTTGACCAGCGCAAAGAGTTGATTAAATTCTCGGGATCGTGACAGTGGGACAAAAGAGTGTTTATCAAAAAACGAGACATGATAATTTTCTTTTTCGGATATAAGCGCCGTCCACAGTTTTAAAACCCAATGCAATGTTTTGCCTTTGACACACGTGGGAACCGGTGCTGGCCACTTCCTGAACTATCACTTGGTCACTACACGCATGCGCCATGTGGGCATACGCTATAACTTTGCTTGCCTTTAGAGGGCGCAGTACAATAAAGCTAGTCGATATAATAGATACTGATCAGAAATGTGAATGAAGCGCTTACAAATCGTAAAAGTTTATAAAGAACACATTTTTAGATGTATAACTTATATTTGAGAAATTTGAGCAAAACGGTTTGTAAAAAGATATCTTGAGATCGTTGCGATAAGGACCTACCACGTGACAGTGCCGTTTACGGTCCTCTTAAAGGTTTTGTACGTTATTTTAAGATAATACAACACGTAAAATGCTCATGTAATTGATATTTGATATAATTTCCATTTATTAGATACAGACCGATCTTGACAAGCACACCAGTTCCCAAAACGGCACAATAGAGTCAAGAAAACGTTTATTTAGAAACTTTATTTTGTCTCTTTTTCAGGGTTTACTAACATAACTGGCTGACATGTCTTTAATGTTTTGGAGAAAGATTGTAGAACCTTGCTTGTAAAGCACCAGGTTTGGGCAATTTTGCATTGGAATGAATGATGAAAGTTTTGAACACACAGAGTTAAGTCCTAACACATAAGCTCCGCCCACTTTCAGACTCTTTGTTGAACAGTATGTTAATGCATTTGTATTAATTTTTTAACATTAATAGTTACCTGTACATTCAATCTTTAACATTAAACATCACAATGTGACAGATTTCAGCTATATTTATTCATACAATTTAACCAGTGTTTTTCCTTTCACTGAAAGGAACATGTACAGTATGTATACAGGCATGCTTTTAATAAAATATGTGTTTACCATACATAAATGCAGCAATTACACCCAACATTGTGTACACACCCTTTGAGGGCCTGATCTGTATTTTGCAGTTATTGAAATCAAAAGAGCTCCATTTATCCAGAACAACTAACACTGACCTGATCTACACTGAGTCTTTGTTGTCATTGCATAATACACACTCAGACGCGCAGTCGTCAATATTGCTTGTCTGGAAGTGAACAATAGAATCTATCTGATATTACATAAAACCAACAGTTTACGTACAGAAAACCTTGTGGCTTGACCTTTTTCTTCTCCGTCAGTGGCTTTAGCAGGTTTATGTGTGCATTGTAACATAAGTACATGAGTATTGTCTAAACAGAAGAGCAGGTGATGCACGTAGAATCTTCGTATAATAACATTATCATGATCAGAAACCCAAATATCACATTATTGATTAAGCGCTGAGCTGCAAGTTCATACATTAACATCACTAACGTAATAATAAGTGTTAAACAAAGTCGATATAAAATAAAAATACTTTTTAAAAGCATGTTGGAGAAAAATCCATGTTGAAAGTCTATAAAGGAACATGTGGCAATTGAATGCACAAGTACAGAATTAACTTTTTAGAGAGCACAGCTTGTAAAAAACATTTTGACCATTTGCATTATAAACTCCCTGAGAATCCATCTCAGGCCAAACACTTGCAAACTGGGTAAACTGTCTGTTTTTATGCATTTTAAAGAAAGATCCTCCATGTCTGAGATTCTTAGAGCATCCAGTGAGTCTCAGTTTGCTTATATGTTTATATGAAGAGTTTTTTTAACGCTTAATGTTTATGTCAGATAGTGACAAACTAATAATGCCTTGGTCCTTGTAAGATTTTGAAGTAACACACAAAGTTGTGTAGAATGAAGTAGAAATTCATCATCCATTCTATATGTATAGTCTTAAAACAACCCACAACTGTTTATTTTGTCTGGCTGCCGAATAGCAGTGAAACACATTAACTGTGTGGTTCAGTCTGTTGTCCAACGCATCAACAAGCAATTGTCTCCTCTGTTTCTCAAAGGATAAGCTCCAATGGCTGGTTATCCCCCAGCTGGTCCAGGGACAGACAGTTCGTGGAGCGCTGGACATTGAATGAAGGTTTGTCTGGACAGGGACTGGTCGGAGAACAGCTTGTGGAGTGTGGCAGGCCGAATGTGTAGCTGTGGGAGGTGTCTGGAACTGATGATGTTCCCAGCGTTACAAGAGGGGAAAACTGGCGCACGTCGTCCAGGCTCAGGCTGTAACGTTCGACAGTCCTCTGAATCCAAACCTGAAATAGGAGATAAGACCAACTGGTCACATGATGAAGGACTCTAGAGGGGGAAGACTGGAAAAAGGCACAGGAGATGTCAAACCTGTTGGCTGCTGTCTGTAACACACATGTTCATTTGATTGTGGACCGTTTTTGATCTCATTTGTGGACCTGTAAATAGAAGCACATTATCTTTTAAATAAAATTGTGCAAGCACATAAAATAAAAAAACATAAGACAAACTAAATATTTGTGATATTATATTGACCATTTTTTTATCAAGATGACAGGATAAGTTTAGATTTAGAAACACATTTTGCAAGCAGATACCAAAAGGATCTCATAAGTGTTTACACACATACAACAAGATGTGTGCCAGAAAAAATTTAACTGGTTGGCCATGTAAATGTGGCCTAGGATATTTTGGAACATAGACATGAAACATTTTTTGTTTTAACCTTCTGCCATGTGGAATCGGAGGTTTTAATACAACTGACCAAACACACAATTTTAATAGTATAAGCAATGCTTTACTGATAATCCGTTTTTGGGTCTTCACCTTTAGAGTCCATGTGTGATTGGTTAGTGGGGCAGTCGACAGACATGCCTTCCAATATCTCAGACAATCGCAAGACATCCTCAGGGTCATCCACAGAAACCTCCACTGGCTCTTTCACCATTTCCTGCAAATCTAGATTCACAAGACATCACAATAAACTCTCACTCACAGAGATGCAATATTTTTTTTAATTGAGACAATGACCTTGCAAGTGGGTTAACAAACAGACTAAATAACTTCAATAATTCACATTCTTCAGATATTTTTAAGCAGGACTGTATATGTAAGGAATCCCAGCAATGCCCAACTATCAGTACAGCACGTGAAATTCATTACGTGAAAAGTATGTTACACCCTTGCAAAAAGTTTTTGAAATACGTGTAAAGCCTATCTTAAAGAATTTGGCCCTAAATCAAAAGTCATAAACATCACAGTGGAGCTTATTCAAGATAAGCGTTCCAAACTCTCATGATGTGCCCTCTGACGTAAAGCCTGTCAAAAAGTAGGCATCAATTTATGCTGCCTTCTAAGATAGATGTATTTTGGCTTTGTAATATCCTTCACAAATAATCAAGGGCAGCTGCCTATATAAACAATATATAGCCTATATATAGCTTAAGACAGAACTGGGGTCTTGCAATCTTCACCTTCATTCTGCCAATCCTCTTCATCTGCCTGAGCTTTGCTGCTCCCGTCAACGCTGGAGGTGTGTGAGGAGCCGTGACTGATGGCAGAGATAAAAGACTTTTCCTTCTCCTCCATAGAGACCATCTCCACGGAGACGCTGTGTTGCCTGGTGTCCGCCTCAATGCCGGAGCTGCTGGTAGAGTGTCGAGACAGGTGAGGACTTCCCTCGCTGCAGGGCTGATCCAGGTCCAGTTCATCACTGATATATGACTCACGATACCTCTTCTTCTCTGGATTCAGAGATTTTTGATTCCAAAATCCAAAGAAAGAAATAAGAAATCATATTTTACTTTCAAAGAATACATATTTTACATAAAAAAGCTATAAGGTTTATTGTGAAATACTTCTCATGTCATTTAAGCACATTTTCCCTGTAATAAAGTAAATTAAAAAAAACTGATATACTTTTTTGTAACCAACGAATACTTCTATAAACATCCTTTAAATATCCTTAACTTTGACTGTAACAATTTAAATATATAATAATTTTGTGGTGTTTTTTAACACAAGGAAAACATTTTTTATCTTAAAATGTTCTTGCCACATAATCACCCATAATATCTGAGGTCATTAGCTAAATGGGTTCCTCATCATAAGACAAAACATAAAGAGTATAAAGACCACACACCCTCGGTGTCCTCCAGCTGCCGGAGGTGTTTGAGAGCAGGTTGCAGGCTGAGATACAGTCGGTGGCAAGAACTCAAGTGTAACAAAAGGTGGCGAGAGCGAAAGGCAGAACCCGTGTAATACACCAGCTTCCTTGCAGAGGGCAAACCATCTGGTTGGATCTCAAACCTCTTCCCCTGCGCAGAAAGAGAACATGTAAAGGAACTGTTTTGATAATGTGGACGTGATGTTATGAAAATGAGAGTATTTTATATTTGTCTCATATAATGTTTTGGATAATTCTAATATCTGTGTTCCTGTAGATCTGGTAGATCACTGTACTGCAATGGGTTTGATTTCCAGGGAACACACATACTGATACAAATGTATAACTGTAAGAAGCTTTCGATAAAAACGTCTGCTAAATGTATAAATATAATTAAATAGTTGTATAAGTGTATGTGTTTGAGCACCACTGCTGTCACAATAAAGCACATCATGATGTGGAGTTCATTTCTCGTGTAGGAAAACCAGTGGGAATGATGTACTGTAGAGACATGGCAAGTAACAACATGAAATAAAATATACCAGAAATGTGAGTCGTCCCACATGAAACCAGGGGAAGTCATAGAGCAGGTCACGCACATTGTTCAATTCCTGCAAAATCAAAACAAAAACGAACCCATCATTAGAATAATGAAGACTTTCAAACTCCCATAAAAAATATTTAGCTCCAATATTTGTAGACATTTTTAAAGAGTACATTCCACAAGATCATAAACATTACATTTCATGCATTGTGTAATGTTGGCGTGTTTGAAAGTAAGCAGTCTGCCAAAGTTGTAAATCCGAAGGTGAACAAATAACAAAGTTATTAGCTTATAAAAATGGGAGTCGACTCTGAATCACGCGGACGAGTCGTGACCCGTCCAAATCTTTAACCTCTGTGTAGCTACGTCAATAGAATATGTCCCCACCTGCTCACGAAAACTTGAACACATGCGTTAAACCAATCACAGCAGACTAGACCATCTGACCAATCACAGCAGACTACGCTAGCGAAAAGGTGGGGATTAGACCGATGAATCGCAGAACGAATCATTTGAGTCAGTCGAGAAGTAAGGTAATAAAAACAGCTTATTACGAAATAATAGTGTTTAAACACCATGTATGTTCATAAACCTGTTGTCAGACACTCCATAAACCAAAGTAAACCCTTAAAAATCAGAAGCTATTTACTCTTTAACCAGTTTTAATTTCTAACCCCTAAACTCACTTCATACTGTTCCACCACCCACTCTAAGGTTTACATGTTAGAGCATTTGTAATATAAGATTATATGGCAGTGAAAGAAAGGAGTAAAAAAATAAATCCTGTTTTTTAATCAAAGTACAAAGTGGAGTCCATTTAAGTTTGGGGTCAGAGCCCCAACACACTGGGTCTTTGATCTCTCAGACACAGGGCCCTTAGTATAATCCAGCCTCAGACGCTTTAACAGACAGATCAGAGGACTCAAGGGAACGGCATGCACTCCAAATCCCTGTTTATGGACTGAACCATCTAATATATGCATTCCAGTCAGGCCTAGCTGGAGAGCTATCATGGTGATTGGCACTGAATCAAAGAGAAAACACAGGACTGCACTGAATCACAGGAATGTGTACAAAAGTTTTTTGAAGGGACACTGACACACACACACCGATGTGAATAGTCATTTACTTCCAATGAATTGGCAACAACATTGTATTTCAATAAGGTTCATACAAGCACCACTTATATCAAACTAATATCAAAATAATACCAAACAGGGATGTCTGTCAATATATTAAGAGCATTGCCTGTGTAAACCCATTTTGATGTGCGTACATTTGGGCAGTAATGACCATACACGAATTGTATACTTTGTAAGTACATTTCAACAAAACAAGCCACACCTCAATTTTCTAAAAGATGTGAACCATGTTTCCTAAAACACATTAGGCATTCATAAACACACACCTGATACACCTGCATTCCTCGAAGGGTGAGTCCAAGAAGAGCTGAACCTTTCTCTTCTCTCTTGTCCTGCAGGACAAAAAACATGAACACATCGTCAGCTATAGAATCGTCATCAAAGTGAAAGGTGTGTGTGCGTTTCTGTGCCTTTTGCACCACTAAACATGACAGCAAAAGTGGAATTTGTTCATTAAGACAATGCTATTGTATCCATCATGTAGTATGCATTGTAATTTTATGCCTTAAGAATATTGAAAATCTATGAAGAATAATTTTCTGGCAAGTGGGGTATAAACTACACATTTGAACTTTGTGAAGATGTTTCTCAAATACTCCCAACATTCCACAGCTGAGAAGAGCTTGACCTACAGCAAACCTTCTGATAATAGTTTGTGACCTCTGACCTTCTGTAAGCGATAAAAGGTGACTGGGACATCCTCCAGACGGCAGGATTCTCTGATAAACAGCAAGATAGCGTCACGAGAAGACATCCCCCACAGCTCTTTATGAACCTTGGGCCCGTGACGCAGCAGGTAATTAACTCCCCGCTTGGCAATTATCTGTGAGGGGGAAGACGAAGTTCAGGCAGGATTATGAAATGTGTGTGGGCACTCACCATGAATCATTAAAGTTTTAATCAAACGTTTATCAAAAAAGGACAAGAATTAATATGGTCCAGACTGGATACTGATGCTACGGTGACTAGCACAAATGTACATGAAAATACAACAAATGCCAAAGACCAACCATTCTGGTCTTTTTACAGACACAAACTGAATTCAAATGTACTACTTTTACATTCAAGAAATTCCTGTTTAGATGCAAATATGAAATAACTGAAATGTGAGGTTATACCCAAGGAGGGAAGTATTCTTTGGGTTGAAAATAGGCAAAACGTCCGTGATTGTGGCCCTCTGAGACATGGTCAGAGTGATCGGTCTGTAGAGCGTATCCTGCCAGCTGGAAGTACACTTCCTCCTGCTGTCTGCATTCTGAGCGCAGGACACGTTCCCGCAGGTCGTAATAGTAGAGTTTCCTCGCTTTGCGCTCGCTGTTTCATAACACACAAACAGAGAGAAAGAGTGACATAACAACAACAAAGATTTTGTTTCATTTTGTGAAGAACATGCAGCAACCCATTATAAAGGCAAGAAAATCTTTTAATAGGGGAATTTAGTGAAAGACTAGTCTCAGTTCGTTTCCCAGATGAGAGTTAATCTGGAGTTTCACCAGGAGCAGTTTCAATTTCACAACATCCAAATGAGAAGGGGAAAGCCTCATAAAAAAAGGCTTTCAGAGACAGACCGGATAAAACCTAAGATCACTTTAACTGGCCTCATCCACCCACTAGATTAAACTATTGCATGAAAGAGGCGTTTCTTACCAGATGAGTCTGCCATTCTCCACATAGTACTGAACCTTCAGCCAGAGCAAGGGTGGTATTGACCTCTTCTGTGACCCCTACCGAGAAAAAATAAGCTTGATCAGGTTGTTCTGGCAACCCCCTTATTATAAAGACACTTCCACTTCCTGACCAGCCCACTAGTGTATATATATTGTCATACTGTAAGCAACCTGCTGACCATAGTGATGTGACCAAATGTGAATATTTTTGTTTAATATAGGTGATAAAATGGAATGTAGACTTGTACATTTGATTCTGTGACCAAAACATCTCATAAAGTGTATAACTGACAACCCATGTCATATACTGCACTTTTAACTCATATCACATTCTTCGCACATTATATCAAATCAATACTGACATACCGAATGTTTTGGCGGTACACCGTATCATGCTTTTCTACTCAACTTAGATAAGCAACACTAAATTCCTGTGAAAAGAAGTGTCAATTCTAAATATAAAGATAAGCCGTTGAGGAGCGGACGCTGTCTCACCTTCCCTGAGTCTTGTTTCCACTCCTTGGGGAAGTATTTGGCAAGTTTCTCGTCCAAGTCCAGAAAGATGTGCTCATTGTCTAAACACGCCAAAGAGGACACACAGAAAACAAAAATAAACACTCTCGGCCAACAAACAATGGCATCATGAATTCATGCATGAAATCTGCCCAACAATGACCTCAATTAGTGAGACGGCAGGAATGAAAAGATTCGTTCAGCCATCGGTGAATGCAGCGACCGGCGTGCTTGAGCCGTAACACCACACAAAACATGCGATTGCAAAAGAATTCCACCACTTTAAGTAAATCACTTTTAAAGGGGAGCTTGTGCAAGAATTAAAACGGCTCCAATATATGCCATAATAGAATAATGAAAGGAGATTTAGCTAAGACCAATAAATCAGTGTGTTATTTCCCCATTCTTGTGCATGTTTTTATTTCGTTATCACCGCTGCGCTCGCTGACTCCCTCACTTACTCACTTTTCTGACTCACTCAAGTTAATAACAAGAAGGCTATGACCCTGCTGAACACTCAGCCAATATCTATCTCACCCCCTCTGTCCTAAAGTGGTGAATCATGGTGAATTCCAGGCTTAACAAAGTTAATATCGCTCGATTCCAAAGATCAGGGGTCACGGCCCCCTAAATGCACAGAAACAAAAAAGCCTTTGTCCAAGTGGAGAGTGACACAAAATTGTAAAAGGTATTGAAAAAAGGAAACTAGAATGTGGCTAAGGTTGAAAAGGAGTGCAGCTGATCAGAATGGCAAAACAATTGGGCAATATTAGATGCGTTATCCATTTTAACCTGATTTAATTTCTATTTCCATGGGAATAAAACAAAGTGTGCTTCGAGGACACTGCCCTCGCCGGCCGATAACCCATTCAGGTCATTCATGTACGTTATATAAACAGGGCTATAGAATGGGCAACGGACCAGAAAGGCTTGTGGTGTAAGTATTTGCATGTGAAAGAAAACCAAAATGTCCCAATGTGTCATTGTGTTGTGATTACAGTTGCTATTTAAATACACAGGCTTTTAAGATTAACATATCAGAGTAAGAAAATCCTTACTTTTGACTAAAGTCAATCCAAAGTAGTGCAGCTCTCTGACCCCGAGAATTTCACATAATCGATGAAACAGTTCTTGACCTGTTGCTTTCAGCTTGAAAAACAAATCATATGAAAATAAGTCCAGTGCACAAACACTATCACAAATTCATATTTTGTTGCAGTTACCAAGCTTCTATTATGCTATATTAAATTATTATTAATAAGCCACTGTCTGGAGTCTTGTATGACAGTAATTTTTACCACGTTAAAATCTCTAAGAACATTTCTTTTAATGTTAAAACCAAAATATCATTGTAATAAGTCATATTTACCCCCACTTTGATGTCTAACGTCTCTTTGGTGGGAAGGAGGACACACACTGTCTTCTCGTGTTTGGCAGGAATAGACATGGCCTATAGAAGTTCATTCACAGGCACACAAACGCACACAAACTCAAACTCAAGATTTTCTGTTCGTGGGTATTGGTTCCTTCATTTTTCAATGCCTGCAAAAGAACACAACAAACTACACTTAAGACTGAGTTCTGAAAATAGTAATCGTAAAAAACATTATAATAATAGAAAAATTACATGCAATTCTTGCTATGATAAAATGTCAACGGTCTGAACTTTTAGAAAATAAGCCACCTTCAAAAGCTCATTACATTGCACAGATTTCCACGCCAGGGCAGATTATATAAACATACAATTAAGTAATTATGAAATTATGACTAAATAAGCATTGCATAAAATGTCTTGGGCAGTGTTTGTGATACTATAGTTTCACAGTGAAAATAAGCTCACCTGTGACACATAACATAACACAGCTGCATTCTTCACATTATCTGGCACATTTCACCTTACCTGCAGCTGCTCTCAGCTTATACTGAACCGAAAATGATGATACAAACCAACTTAGCAAAGATATTTCTTACATTTTGACCCATTTGACAACGAAAACTATTGCTATGGTTAGTGGTCACCACCAAAAATGTATAGATGTAATTGTGCACTACACAAAGGAACCTCTCTCTCTTTTTTTCCCCCATTACTAATACAAAAATGCACTTGTGCTATCTGTCTTTGCTGTTTATTTTTTATATCCAAGGCAATAAAACTCATGGCATTTTAAGTGTTCAACCAATTTCCATCATGCATCCCAATCATATTCATAGCTGTTCAATGCAATTATACTGTTTTTCTCTCACGCTGGATTTACAGTGGTGTATTTCTTGGGCGTGCAAGCCGGCAGTTGCCTTTAGGCAATTCAGAGAATGACAGTCCACACCTGAATGCGATTTCATGTGATAAAGACTCCTAAAGTACAGTTAACCGCTACAGCCTTAGGGGAACGCAGGATTCATAGATTCCTTTCATTTTACACAAGAACAAACAGACTAACAAAGTAAGTAAAAGAAAATAGAAGCATTGGTAAACACTAACATGTAATGTTACCAATATTGCATCACTTTTGATCAACCTAAACGAGTCGCAAAAGACTTCTTTTGGAGAAGTGTGTGAGGTTACTGAAGGAGTTTGCCAGCACGCCTCTAGCCAGAACCCCTGTTGGTACAATTTTCTGCAGGTTGGCTTTATGGGGTTTTATCTTTAAATCAATTAATCACATTTAATCTGACCTGTCTCAAAATCCGTGCTCTGGGCCAGTTTAATTCAGTTTAACGCTTCTAGGACCTTTTAAAGTAGTTCACCCAAAAATGAAAACTTTCATTATTTAGATTTACTCACCATTGCAAACCTGTATCTTTTTATTTTTAATGTAGCTTATTTTTCTTATTGCAACTCTTTATAGTGACCAGAGGCTGTCAAGTTTCAAAGCAAAAAACATTAAAGCCATACTTGCGCACTTCTGAAGTAATGCGAAAACAATAAAATACACATTTTAAGTTCATTTGTACTAATAATCTTCACCTCTCAAACATACAGGGCATTTGATTAGTTTGTTCCTCCAATAAAGTTATCGACTGTCCTTGTATGGGACCTATGTGAAGATATTTTTTTAATTCACTTGTGTTCCAGAGAAATAAATATCAGAATACTTTGAGCGTGAGCATACAAAATGTGTTTTTCATTATCCCTTAAACGACAACATTTTTGTTTTGGTTAAGCAAAATTATGCATATGGTATTTATTGTATGTCCTTTAAATCAATACATCCAAATGGCTCTAAAATGTGTCACCTGTCTGTGAACAATTGTAAATCAATCTTTAAGCATTCTTTAGACCGGAAAAGCCACCTGACATGTAGATAGAGACAAAGATAAAGGCAGATCACTCAAGCCTCAAAGCACAACCACACTGTCCCAAACAGACTCCGGCTGTGTACATAAGGAGTGTTTTCCCTCCCTTAGCACATTCCAAACACCTCTGAACACATCAAAAACGCTGTAATAGTGTGTCTGTTACAGAATACAGTTCCAGTGAAAAACCTGATGTTTGTCAATCAACTTCTGGGGAACAGGATATGAGATGAGCTTAAGTCGTTGCACCATTAGAAAAACAAATGCCAATCAATGAAGGAGTTGCAATTAAATGCATAAAACAATACAAAAACATACACTTTAAACTAAATGAGGTTACTACAGAAGAGCACCTGCTGTTGCTGCAATGGCATGGCTTTACTGGGATCTGGGGGGGAATCAAAAGCAGTTTTTCCACCTAGCTGTGGCTGTAATAAAGATCACTCATCATGTTGTCATCCAGCATCATTCACCTCTGCGCACTGAATGTGCTGTCGTGTTCAGGCACGTTTACAAGGTGAGTCGTCTCTGTTATATCCCCAATTACATTTCAACCGTTTCCCTGTCTGGAGTGTTCACACAGCAAGAAAACGACTCTTAATACTTAAATAACGTTCAATAGTTACATTAGCTTGCACATTTGAGTCTTTGGGAGGTGTATATATATTCCAATCATTGTTTTTCATATCTAATTTTATATCTAATGCCGTTTTTGAGCATTAATACCAGTGATGTCTTGACTAACTTATATACTTGCACACTTCAATACCACCGCCTAATAACATGCAACAACTTTAAGGGTGGAAGTTCAAAAATCACTTATGAAAACACGCAATGATAAAAACAAGATTTAAGGCATACAATAAAAGGGTAATTTACAGGAAAAAAATGAAAAAAATTCCAAGTTATAGCAAATAATTCCGTCCACCTGCTCAATAAAACACGTTACCCTCATTCAGACCACATCAATGTAGTAGTATTACAACAACTGCATTAGATTTTTTTTAATAATACAAAAAATTACACTTACCGATTATTTAAAATCCAGAGAGTAGAGATTATCTGGCATTGCGGTTTTATCCCGATCTGGTCGAAACTCACGAGACACGAGCGTCGCGCGCGTAGTACTACAGCCTGAGGGGATCAGGGGGGATTTAGAGATGCAGATCGGACTGAACCACAATGCAACTGCGATGGGGGGGAAAACATTTTTCTGCGAAACACCAACGACTAGCACGGGAGTATATTTGATAAACTACGTTTTACATAAATAACAAGTAGTTAATTGTAAAGATTTAATATATATAAAAACTGTAAAGTCAGTGGTTGTCCGTAGACATACACGATATAAACAGTGTTCCCCCTCCTGTCATTCAAGAATGTGTATGAACCCTCCTTTAAATTTAACGCAACAACAACAGGTACGAGGAAGCTCTTTAGACGTTTTGATGAACGAGGGTGTGTATAACGGTACAAATGATTACATTTTGTTTAAAGAGCTACAAAAAATGTACAAATGTATTAACAAGTAGGCATTTAGTTTAATCCACACGTTACCGTCATAAAAATGTACAATAGTATTGTAACTAGCATCCGACAAAAATAGTTTAGTAAAACTGTAACGTGTAAGTTATTATCCACCTTTATAAAAACGAACAATATTAATGCAATAATTATTTTAGTAAATTTTACGTATATTATGGTTAGTTTGTAACGATGGCTCAATATTTTTTTTAGTCCCATCTTAGTGGACACTTTTGGGAAATAACAACACATTTCTAAACCTGCTTGGGTCAGATTAAACCAAACCAAGCAGATATCTCATCAAGATTAGTATTAACCTGTCTGAGATTACACTAATTCAGACCACCACTAACCCATAACCCCCCCAAACCATTACAGCAATGCAACCCAATCTATCAATTTACAAATGAAAAACAGAGACGTTTAGAATTTAGATATCAGCAATGACTCTTCAAAAGATGAACAAATAATCAAATAAAAATGATGTATAGTAGTGATTTATATTCTAGCAATGGCAAAGAGAACACGCAGTCTATGCGTTCAGCGGGGTCTTTTAGGGGTCATGACGGGTCATGGGGGATTATTCACTGCTTCTATTGTGCAAAAATGTGTCTGCTGTCTAATGGCAATTTCAGCCCCTTAAGATTCTCCAGGAAAAGGGTGCGAGTTGTCCTCAACTGCTGACCCCTGCTATGATCACATTTACATTCATATAACCTTCGATCTCGGACTTAAAAACATTTTGTTTTGCCTCTGACCAGGTCATCTCTCACAATCCACCCAACAACATGACATCATCACACTGAACTGACAGACCATCAGAGGGAGTCCAGAGGACCAGGGGGTGGTATGGCTCCACAGGCTGCTTTCATTCAGGTCTTTAGGTTTCCATGGTGACCCCACATTCCAAAGATCAGCTGGTTTCAACAGGCCACATGCAATAAAACACAAGGAGCTAAATAAGGCAAAAAAAACATTTCTATTAGACAGGATCGTTCCATGCAAAATAAGTCTATCATGAATAAAAACGTATTTGTCATCATATCTAGTTATTATAATTAATTAATTACAAGCATTAATCGGTTCTATATTACATTATATACAACACCATGAACTGCATTAAATGCCGTTTAGCTTCCACTTTTCTCCAAGTCTGACATCTGGTAAATACAGCCATCTAGAGGACAACGTGCTTCATTGACACTACCAGCTCTTCAAAAAAAGTTACAGAACAAAAAATGCCAAAGAATCATAAAGCCATGACAAAATAGCATATGGGTTTGGACTGACATTGGGTGAAGCAAACATTGACAGATTATTTATTCTGGTGCTGAAAAACTCCTTTAAAATAATGCAAAACAAAACAAGTTTCTGTTAGATGAGAAGACATTTATTGCGAATACATTTCATGAAATGTATACAAAACCATTTTAACAAAAACAAAATAAATTTACTGTTTTATTTAAAGTGTTTTTTGCACACAAGCATCAATGAATTCCTCCATAGGAAACCAAACATAAATACTTTCCCATAACCACGTGGTCGGTTTACAGTTTTTTGTGCCGATTAAACTCAACTGTCTAATCCACACCTAACCCCAGTTAACTAGTTACCAGTATCCCCCGTACTTAAATTAAAACACTAACATGCCAAGCGTGTGTTCTTCACCCAACACCAGGCTGGGTTTAAATTGTGCATGACAATGCAATGGGCACCAGAGACATCGTATAAAACCAACACAGTCCAAGGCTGTTTTGTTTTAGCTACAATCACATGTTCGGGAAGCCTTTGACGTGGTACTAAAAAAAACTGTTTTGTAGAAAATGTAGTCAAATGGCAATTTGATAGAAAAATGTACGCAGGTCAGATGCAAGCCAACTCGGACACCGATGTTAAAGTGAACGTGCTTTCACCTTGAAGACCTGAATCTTCACCCCAAATAAATATTTCATTTTTCTTTTAGCAGCTACATTTCCAGTTCGGCATAAGATAGTTTAATAGAATGAATCGTTAAACAAAAATGTTTTACATAAATAACACTGAAAATAATACCACAAGGAGGATAGATTTTAAAGATGAATAGGAAATTAAAATTATTCTTTAAAAAAATTCCAGTAGAAAAATGAAAATGATAAATTCCACATTCACAACAGGCTAAGTAGAAACAAAATAGACAACAAAAATAACACTGATATATTTTTCCTTTACCTCCACAAGCATACTTATAACCGTGAAAAAACTAAGCAGAAAAATGGTTGACAAAGTCCATTTGCAGTGAGGTATTCGCTCTGGCCTAGGAGGCTACTGGAAAAACTTGAGTCCTGCCACCAGGAAGAACTTCTCCAGGAAAATCTCAGAGTCCAGGACGGCAATGTGAGCTGCACGGCCTATTAGAGAGTTGGCGGTGTTGGGCAACGCATGGATGACGTCATAACGCACCAGGTTACAGTCTTTGTTCTGAAGCACAGGGAGTAGAAGGTTCTCTATCATCTCAGCATACACCGGACCTGATCAGACAAGAGAATAAAGATACCAGAAGACCAGAAATGTGTGGTTAGAAGCTGTAAAAAAAAAAAGTGAAAACCTAAATATTGCTGTAAGGTTTTGACTTACAAAGATTCCCAGAAAAAGAAAATACATGTTAAAAAAACTATAATTTCAGATAAACAATTTGCTTGAGAAAAACAGACACATGCTCACCAGTCTGTTTGTCCTTTAAGGCTGTTTTGCACATCTCGATTCGAGCAGAGTGATAGGGAACATATCGGTCCTGCAGAGATCCCACCAGCACCACGTTCTTAAAGAACTGAAGGCCTGAAACAAAGTTTGGGTTACTCCATACTCAGTCCTTTAAATAGCTTTGGAGAAGCAGATTGCCATTTACCTGCTTTCTTGCTTAGCTTATAGAGGAAAGTCTGGCGCGGATCCGAGTGGTCCCGACAGGTCAGCTGCAGAAGAGAGCCAGATTTTTTCCACTTCTGCATAAACCACAACCCTGACAGAGAAAAATGAGTTAGCGGGATCCTTGCGTTTCATAAATGACTGTCTTCAGAAAACTGCAGAGGTCATAAGATGGTGATGTGTACCTGTATTGACGAGGGCTGAGCTGTTGTACAGTGTGCCAAGATGAGGTCCAGACAGAGAAAGAAACGTGTGCAGTCTGCTGAGATAACATTTGAACCTGGGCCTCGTCAGCACTGAGCGGACGATCAGATTTCCCAGAGAGTGACCAACAAAACTGAGAGACAACAGTGAAGGGTATATAACAGATGCTTTTTAAGATTTAAGCCTAAAAATCTGAACTTGTCTAAGCTACCATTAAATTCACCCAAAAATTCAGTTATCATTTTCTCACCCTTGAGTTGTTCCAAATCTGTATACATTTCTTTCTTCTGATGAACACAGAGAAAGATATTTGGAAGAATGCTTGTAACCAAACAGTTCTTGGCCATTGACTACCATAGTAGGAAAAATTACAATGGTAGTCAAAAATGCCCCAGAACTGTCTTTTGTGAACAACAGAACAAAGAAATTTATGAAGCAATTTTTCTTACTATGGTAGTCAATGGCCAAGAACAGTTTGGTTACAAGCATTTTTCTAAATATATTTCTCTGTGTTAATCAGAACAAAGAAATTTATACAGATTTGGAACAACTCCCAAATGGAGCACTCTATATTTACAGTCTTATGGCTTGTGTAAGGTCTTACCTTATCCTGGAAACTGTGAGATTGTAGATTTGTATGTACTGCACTATTTCATCCAAAAGCCTGTCGGTCATTGACTCAAAATCGGCAAACGTGTCATTCTTGAACAACAAAAGAAAGCAAACAAGCTTAAAAATGTCTAAATGTATCAAATCGTTGCTATTAGGTGGAAACATTCCATCTCCAAAACTGCTACTTTTCAAGAAATAGAAAAACTTTATTTGTGATGTCACAGCTTGACAAGCTCTTTTTCTATACTTTTTATTGGTTAAATATTTGCAAAACCCACAAACAAACATGAAGGCTGACCAATAGTTATGCTTGATCAAAAAATACAAATCATTAAAACTGAAGATACAAAGTTTCTGCCAGACAGCAACGAAATGTTTTATTAAAAGCCTTCATTTACAAACCTAATATGAGTCTAATACTGGGATACGCATGCATCTTACCTGGTTGCGCTCTGACATTAGGAAGTCTATACGAGCTCCAGGTAAACCAAGCTCCAGGTAAGTTTTCACCAGCCGCAGATCTGCACTGTTGCCTAAAGAAGGAACGATAGCTTTAATTAAAACTGTATTTCACATTTTTGCAATAAATTTCTTTACATACATGGCCACGTGTGTGTGCATGTGACTGCTCACCATCCAGGCCATGTACACACACTATGAGGTGTATGCCCTCATCACAGCTCTCATCCTCATCCAGGCTGAAATATGGCACAGTGGAAGCCAGATCTGCCACTTCACTGTACAGGAAGCCTGGCAACTTTAGTTGTTTTAACTCCTCTTTTGCTTGCACGAACCTAAGGTCACACAAACAATAAAACCGTTCTATATCAAAAATATTGTAAAAATACACAATATTGCAAAAACAAAAAGTAAACGCACGCTTTCATTTGAACAGTGGGGGTGTTCTTGTACCAGCACATGTCATTACTGATTGGTGTTGGTCCAGTAGGTGGTGCCAGCAGGGCAGCTGACGGGGCATATGTTTCCTGGAGCTGTTCCAATCCCAAGTGCTCATAAAATAAGTTCCTCCCCTCTGCACCCTCATCAACACATCCGTCTTCCTCTCCTGGCAGGCCGTTAACATAAACCGGCCCATCCGTCTCCTCATAATAACCGTTCTCAATCATCTCATGCTCCTGTTCCTCATCCTCATCTTCTTCATCATTACCATCAGGGCAGGTCTGAATCCCCAGCGTTACAGCAGCAGTCTCCAGCGGGCTGATCTCAGATACGTCCGTGCTGGAGCGCGAGCCAAAGTAGTTTTCCACAAACCCTTTTTTTACCAGATCTGTGCTGCTGGTGGCTGATGTACTAGACTGGGCGGCAGTTTGAGGTTCACTACAAGCCTCATTCGCAACACCTCTTTCACCTGGCTCAGTGGATCCCGTCTGCCGGACGGGAGCGGAGGGTTCACAGCGGGAGTTGTCGTCATGAAATACCAACCCAACTCCAGAGGCTCTTTGGTGAGCTGAAGTCCTAGTGCTGGAAAGTGTGATGCTGTGAGATTCTCCGGAAAAGATGAGGCTCTGTTCCTGCACCAGGATGCTGGACTTCCTGCTAACAGTCTCTGTCTCCACCTCATCATCTGAGGGAAGTGAATTGATTGAGGTGAGGGAAGACTGGACTCCGCTCACTCCACTGGTGCTCTCTGGATTGAGTCCCTCCAACGTGCTGGTTCCTCTGGAGGCAGGGCTAAGCGGAGGAAGTCTCTGGGGAATCTGCTCTTTTGGTTGCTCGAGTCCAGTGGGGGTAAAAGGAGATGGTGAAAGTGGGGCCAGCTGCGTTGCGGAGCTGGGCTCGCTCTCGATGCCAGAGTCTGAGAGACGGGAGGAGGCTTGAGGAACGCAGTCGCTCCTCAACGCGGCCGCGCAACCTCCAACTTGTCCAACCGTGGTGGCACCGTCCCCAACTCGACTCTTAAACTCGGAGAAATCAGTCTGTGTGATCTCAGGAACATCCCTCTTGGGGGTCGGATCTGTGTGGTGTGGTAGAAGAACGGTGACCTTTTCGCCCTGGTAGGGGTCCTTGTCACTCGGTTTGACATCGATATGTTTGAGCCCGGCAGGGGGGGGTGTCAGATCAACTCTGTGCTCAGCTGCGCCCTGCGTGGCTTCCGCTCCAGGACCTGCCTGGGGCCTAACCCGCATATGTAAAAGATTAGAAAAGCTATCGCTCTGAACACTGACGTCTCCTCTGATGTCACTTGTTGTGCAGTCTCTAGCATTGTGAGCAAAATGGGCTGTTGCAGTATCATTCTGATGGAGATGCGAGTGTCCCGGTCCACCACTGAGGTCACCAGTTAGGCCTATGTCATTTACCTCATCTTTTTGATTGCATTGAGTGTCAACCTCTTTGGACTTGGTTGGTTCATTGTGAGGAACTTTCAAGTTCTTGTAGCCTGTGAGGACCACAGAGTCTTTTGAGCTTTGCCTGGTCAACTTCTTGGAATTTTCGGTCCTGCCATTCTTCTTCAATTTAATGGATTTGGCTTTGGATTTGAGGGGTGGTTCATTTTGTTCCGGCCAAGCAGTGGTAAGGGTATCTTGCTGCTTATCTGGGTACAGGCCGAAGGCTCCTACCCCACTGGCAATATTGTCCTTTGAGTTGGATTTGTCTGGTTTAGTGGAGGCAGCGACACTTCTGGTGTTGTGAAGACCGAGCCATGGACCGTCACGATCTTAAGGGAAAAAATCAAACAGTAAGTAGGCAGTCATTTAGCTGACATTTTTAACTACATACTTTACAATATACTTTGTTTACAAAATACTTACAATCATGAATTTGAGATTAGGTGCATTGCATGTTTACATCTGCTAAAAGTTAGTTTTGTCAAGTTTTTAATATCATGTACAGTAAAACATAGTGAACCACACCAAACGTGACACAACATCTCAACAAATTGGAAAAGGTATCTTTTACAAATAAAAACTAAAAGCCACAAAACCCAGTTTTGATGTCATGGATCTTTAGCCTTGAAATCCCCATGCCGTCCCATATACCTTCAGTAACGGATTCTAAATATCGGTCCTCAAAGATAATCGGTAGGGAGTTCACATCCCCATCAAGATCAGCACATTCAACAGGAAGAGGTGGTAAGGACAAGAAGTAAGATGAGCTCTTGATAGCTGTGGTCATCTGTTGGTGACTGTGAGCACTGTCAAACAAAGACATTCACTTGAATTCCTATGACAATTTACATTTCTATTTGAGCTCACAATAATGACATTTTAACACATACTGCAATTCCTGGTAGGCCAGTGCACTCTGTCTGGGGTGCTCAAGGCAAAAGAAAGCTTCAGCAAATCTTCGCACCTATTAAATAAAAATAGGAGATCAGTAAGGCCCAAAACATGCTGTTTGCAAGAATGTAAACACAAATGCTTGTAACTATCAATCAAATGTTTGCCGTTTGCAATCCGTAATGTAATTCAAAACACAAAGCAAGAATGGGTTACATGTTTATCAGATACTGGTCTTTCTGATGTTTATCAAAGCTAAACATCTAAACAAAATGCACTTATTGTAAATGTTTGGGCAACAGGGATGTGTATCTTAAAGCTTGTGGTGGAGTCTCGGAGATCTCAGAACTCACTCGTAGTGTATGGTGCTCCTGGGCCAACAGCATAAAAACACGCTCATTTAGCGACACCACTTCCAGGAAATTTCCCCACAATGCCATGAGCAGAGAGCAAAGCTGGGCCAAGTTCATGTTCACAAGTTCAGCAAGCTCATCTGGGCTCTCCACCCTCTGCTAAAACACACACACAAATTATTTATTATTTATAAATAAGACATACATTCTGATGTCTCTCGTCACATACCTTGACTTGTTCACAAAGATCATGAATCCTGGCCTCCACGTCAAGTTCTTCTAAACAAGGTAAAAATAAGACAGCAAAGTAAGGATGCAGTTCCTACATCACCAGTAAAGAGAATGACATAAGTCTGTCTGAAGAGCCTTTGACTGACAGCACATGAAAGGAAACTAAAGGAACAATAGCACAGGAAATAGGATTCAGTCAGAGGAACACCAGCAATGTTCAAAGAAATCTGAAATCCAAAGTCAGCCTAAATTCTGAGACACTACTAGAAGAGAGAAGATCTAAACTGAGCTAAGAGCTCCCTCAGTGAAGGACGCTTGCCTGTGACAAACGTCCAGGTCAGGGGGAAGAGAAGAAAAGGACAATTGAAAGGCAAGAGGCATGTGGAGTGGAGCCGAGGGTCGGTTTTGGTGGGACGTACCTATGTAGACGTGCCTTTGGCCTGGAGGGTAAGGTCTTCTGAGAACTCGCTCATAAAGGACCTGCATGCTGGGCTTGGCTAGTGGTGGGATTGCACATATAGGCACGTTTAAAACTTTCACTTTCCTTTTTTTATGTGCTGTTTGAGCTCAAGTTAACCCTTAAATACATGCAAGTTCAGTCATGTGACACATTCGTATAGAAGCGGGAGGGGTGAGTAGATTAGCTTCGAGTGAGTTTACAGTTCAGGATTGAAACGTCAGTTTTGAGGTGCAAACATGGAGACAGAAGGATCTGTATGCCGATACATACAAGAAAGACAGAAGCATACAATTATACAGCTATGGGGGATGAAGAATGTAAATCATTTTATATTAATTGAATATTTAAAGTCACAAGAGGCAAATAACAGCAGACGTCAAAGGGGTTATTAGAGGTGAAGGTGTATAATAGTACAAATCGAGTATTTATCTGATTCTATGAGCGCTGAGGAAATTAAACTTAAATACAGGTGTTAAAGCAAATCACATAATACATGCACAATAAAAACATAACAAAATCAGACAGTAAGTGGGTGAGAACAACAAATTTAAAAACTATTTAGTTTACAATTATAAACAATATAGGAACATTCCTTAAAAAAACTAAATTAAATGTAGAGTTTTTTCCATCATGCATCACTGTATACACTGTATAATACACTAGCGGTCAAAAGTTTTGGGACATTTACTTATGTGTTCATATTTTTTCCACATTTTAGAATAATAATAAACTCATCAAAATTATGAAATAAAAAAGGGAACTATGGGAATTAAGTTGTAATTTAAAATTAAAACATGTTATGTTTTATCGTCTTCAGTGTAGTCACCTTTCGACTAGAATTTGCAGAAATGTTTTCATGTAATTTTATGAAGCAGCTTCTTGAGGTCTCACCCTGAGATGCTTTTTAAACAATATTAAAAGATTTTTGATCTATTCTGTTTTCTTATTGACTGTTCTTTCTCAATTATTCAGTTAAAGTTATCCATTTAAAAAATATATTTTTGTCTACTAAACAAATTTCAGATATTTAAGCACCTCAGATGAAAAGTATATGATATGAGAAAATAATGAGAAAAATTTCGCTCAAGTGTCCCAAAACCTTTGACTGCTAGTGTACACTGTGCTGATACAGTTTGTTTAATCTAAGAAAAAAAAAGATAAATGCAGTCTCTGTTCATATATTAGAATTTTTGTTTAAAGAAGTTAAGTTTAAACTTAATACATCATGACAATCAGCTACCTAAATCTTCATTCACATGGAAAAAAAAGATGTTTGTATAAAAACTAACTGAGGCTGAAACTAGACATTTTTAACCTCTGATGGACTGCTTACCTAGCTCCATACGCTGGGATGAGGGAAGGTTCTTGGTCACGGAGGTTAGGTAACAGAACAGGCCCTGATATGCCCGTAGCAGGCTGGCACACATGTTTTGGTGCAGGCTGAAGGCGTGCTGTAGGCACTGATCTGAGACCACAAAGCTTTTTCTCTGCAAACCATGACAAAAAAATGCATTAAAGCATTTGTGAATGTTACTGAACCATTTAATTTCTCATAACTATTTCAATGCGTGTTATTTAGTGAAATTAGTGTTCTGAAATTCACCCATGATTAAATTTCCGTTGCCAAACAATAACTGCGAAATATTACGTCTCCTAAAAAGTACGCACGAACTGACATTAACGCCATCAAACTTAAGAGCAGCCAAAACAACCTTGCTGAAAAAATAAAACAGATCCCTGCCCAAAACACAATAGAAAATTTTATAGATTTAATGGTTATAATGGGAATTGAATTGGTTTTAATGGAAACTACAGTATAGTGGTGTCTACAGGTATGTGATGGATTCTATTGGTGGGATGTTAAAAAATACCTCAGGTGGTCCAAAGCAAGTTGAATTTTCAGCTCTATTAACCTTTTAGATTATTTTTTAACTATTAAAATATATTGCATTAGTGTATTGTATCGAAATATATTGCAATATATTGTAGCATGACCCATCTAATGTGATATGTATCATATCGCAAGGCCCTTGCCAATACAGAGCCCTACTTCAAACAGCATTTACTTTAATGACAATCTTTTCTCCTTACTATGGTTTCAATAACTGGTGTGTCAATAACGCCCATGAATTTGACCCTTTTCACTTTTCAGTAAAAAGTGCTACCGCTTTCAGATCCTTTTACATCAGTATGGTCCATCTGGCATCTGCTATATAAGGCAACCTAATGTGACAGAGCTATCGAGAGAATGTGTTGCCGTAATGTAAAACATCACATACCGGCTACAGTAATAGCTCAAGCTGTTCAGTTACATAATAATCTCTATTTATGGCAAGCGTTAAAGCTTTCACGGATATCATGAGAAAATCGCTGCCTGCAGAACTTGCTTTACAAATGCGAAGTCAGCGAGGTCTTTTGTGTAATTGGTTTAAAAGAGAAAATAAACTGCACTCATTAACTTGAAAGAAAAGCATTTGAAAGTAATTAAAACCATTATGTAAATGTGAAGTTATTAAGAGTCTCAAACATTATCTTGTATGCATATTTTTGCAAACGGTAAGGAAAAGGGTTTTGTGTGTGCATGTTCTTACGTCTGGTGACAGCTGTTTGACGTAGCTGCTTCCAAACACCACAAACTCAAGAGGGGGAATGACAGAGTCTTTGCTCTGAGCCGGAGCGTTACGATTCAACCAGGTGCTTTTCACTGGCCGTGGGAAACTGAAAGGACACGTACAAGCAGTCAAACACATTTCTACTGTTGCACATTACATAAAATCTGCAATCTGTAACTTTTTTAGTTAAAAATAAACAAAAGCCACTTTTAAAAAAAGAGAACAGTTAACAGGAATAATGCAAAACTATTAATGGTTTAATTTGACATGTGATGTCATGCTCATTTCATTTCAAAAGTGTAAGTAACAGAATATGATCAGTACTATTTATCACATATATATTCAGATTTTTTTAAATGGTGTTTTTGCTTTTATATTCTTGTAAGCTAAGTAAAGGGTACTGTGAATGTACTGACCTGATCAGAGGCTGATGCAGAGCCACCAGTGAGGCATGGACGGTGGCAGAGATGACAGACAGGTGGAAGTAGTCAAACATGACATTGACATGCTGGTGGACGCCTCTATGGAGGCTAAAGTGCAAGCGTAGCGTTCGACTGCTGATGCTTTGGAGAGAACCGGGTTCGTCGGGCCTGATCATGGACAACAAACAATTTAAAATTGAATTTCACTGTATGACAAACATTTCTTGTAGGCAACAATGTTTTTTAAGCAAGTTCCAGTCCTCATTATGCCAAACAGTCAATAATATTTCTACATACGTGTAGTCGCCATCAGTGAAAAAGAGATCTAAAGACAGCTGAAAGTCCATTTCATTTAGGGATTCCTCCACCTGTAGGAAACAGTACACCATCACCAATGATGAAGACGAGAGACTCATTGTGTGTTTCAAATTGAAACCGTTAGAACTCTCTTACCTTCTTTGCATCAAGCAGCATCATCACTTTGAATATGAGGACGTCGTTGACTACAATCTCCTCGTTTTTGTAAAGGATCTGAAAGGTTTTGCTGCAGATGACGTCATCCTGAACAGTTGCTGGGAAAGCCAGATCCGAACCTGTGAGGAAAACCAGATAATTGCACAGAAAGCGTTATACAGATGCGCAAGTCTAACAAATGTGTATGTTAATTCATCTTAAAAATTGAGTTTATGTTTTTTATTCAAATTTTCCCTAAGGGAGAGAAGCCTACCTAGACCAAGAATTTATACATTTTTAATACTTATCAATATGAATGACAGCTGGGTGCATTGCCTTAAGGGGACAATCTACCCAAAAAAGAAAATTCTGTCATCATTTACTCACCCTCAGATTGTTCCAAACATGTATACATTTCTTTGTTCTGATTAACACAAAGGAAGATATTTGTAAGAATTTACCCCATTTACTGCCATAGTAGGAAAAATAAATACTATGGGAGTTAATGGGGGATGAAATCTGTTTAGTTACTAACAAATATCTTCCTTTGTGTTCAGCAGAACAAAAAAATGTATACAGATACAGATTTGGAACAACCCGAGGGTGAGTAAATGATGACAGAATCTTTGGGTGGACTGTCCCTTTAAGACAACAGTAGGGTAGAAACTGAAACATTTCATTACTATGTCCAACGTAACACCACACAAGCCGTCTTCTGATACATTGTGGTATCTTTGCTCACCAAAAGGGTTGGTGCAGTTTTCATTGCAATTACAACATTAATCTATCAAAGGAAAAACACATCATTCAATACCCATCCCAGAAACATTGAGTGTTGGTCGGTTGCTTTATATTCCATATGGTTTTTAAATACATTTTAGGCAATGATTAATAAGAGGCCTATGAAAAAAATTGAATAAAGGTTCAAACAACAGACAGTCACTGTGAGGAGAAAATTCAGTAGACTCGCTGGCCGGATAATGATGCTTCGGATAATATTTCACCCTGGGGTGTAAGACATTACACACTCCAACGCACACGCACACACAGAGCCTTGCAAAATTCCTACAACCCACTGTGTCAGTCACTGCAGGCCGAGGTCCACACAGAAATATTGATATAATATTAAGAGCTGAAGGCTATAGCTGTGATCATTATGTGAAGAGGCAATGACCAGGTGTTTAAAGCTCTTAGATGATATGCATTCCAATGAAACATACTGGAACAAGAAACCACAGCGTACACACATCTTCTTTTGGCTTACAACAGGGTCTGAAAAGCCTTTCCTGACATCTCCCGACAGTCATAAATAATCACGTACTTGTCCGTAAACAATGCACGTCCATTTGAATCAGAATGGAACTATTATCTGTTTGTTTGGGCAGCGAGTGTGCAGCATGTCTGTCTGTTTGTTGACCATTGGCACATTCTGAAACTTGCACTGACACATTTATTTAGAACAAATAAATAAAACATAAAATAATATGAACTCCATAAGGTCTACAACAAAATGAAAAAGTGTGTGTGAGCATCTTTACCTGTGGGATGCAGCAGACTGACTTCCACCCTCTGCGGTACACGTGGCGGTACTTTCATATTGGCTCGGATCTGATAGAACCTGTCAACATAAACCAAGAAAGTGAAGGAATTTCATAAAACACATAACAATTTTAATGGGAAAACCATTAGATGCTAAAGTAATTGTAAAATGTATGACTTTACTTGGCCTCCCTCTCCGAACCACACACATAAAACCCAATACCGGATCTATTATGAGCTGAGCCACTACTATAACCACTCACTCGTAGGCTTTGAATTACAGTAAGGAGAGAACGGCCCACATAAAGCAGATTTTATTTAGTAGAGAAGAAGCAGAGGAGAGGTGGAGGTCATACAAAACAAACCTGACTTGACAGCATTATGCGTGACACGAAAGTTAACTGTCAACCGCCCATAACACTATTTTCCCAGTAGAAACATGCAGGCGTTCAAGAACTAAAGTTAGGAAGCAAAAATAATTTGGTTATTTTTTAAAACTAGTGGAAAAAACACAAGCCTGTGCAGGGCCAAGTTACAGCACCAGATCACAGCAGCCTACACTTTTTTTATTCCTACTAGTTCTTATCATTTCCTCATTTCTAAACCGGAACATTTGATCAAACGGCTGTATCTACACAGCTTGTGTTTATATCCTTCTCTCCATCCACCCATGCATTCGCAATGAGAAGTTTAAACCACCAAAATAAACCTGCAATTATCCTTCTGATGAGAATATCATGACATCTAAAATGCATGTAGAGGGGTTAGGAGGTGGGTAAGAATACAACGCCCTGGCAAAATACAGATCTGAGAAGAGGAACAAACAAGCAGTCCCCCCTGCAGGAGCCAAGGAAGAGAATGAGGGTTGCGTTATGCTTCCTGTCTCACAGCTGAGCAAACCCAACGGCTCGCTGTTTTAGTCAGACCCACGGCAACAACTTCAGCAGACGTGGAATGGTAACCTGTGGTAGCAAAATACTGTGTAGACAACCCCAAGTTTCCTTCTTCCTTTCTATTGAAAAATGTCCCTTTAGGAGACGTTTACTTTGCAACACCATTAGTGGGGTGTGGTAGAAACTGATGACATCATTCAAGCAACAAATTATACAAAATGTTTGGCTACATTTAGGGCAATGTTATATGCAAGTAGAAATGTGCAATTTACATTTGGAGTCAGAATTGTTATTTTATAATGTTAGTTTAACGGTTACATAATACGAAGCTGTTTTTACACGAATTTCTGACTTGTGATTCATTTGTTATGTCTTATTTTTTTGGGTGGTGTCCATCAGGGCCCAAATACAATAATACAAATAAGATCAAGTACCTTTCACTTTAAAGTATTCAAAGTGAAATAAGGCTGTACAACATGGTGGTTATTAAATTCTTAATGTAGCAAAAACATCAACATTGTGATAAATACTGATATCAAACGATTCATAGCACAAACATACTGGTCATACCTGCCACATCTAGCTCATGGTTTTGACACATGAAAAGTCCATTATTAAAAAAAGAAACTTTAACTGTGCCACTACACTTGTAACTTATAGACAGAAATCTGGATTTTCTGTTTAAGGAAAATTGTATTCATTAGTGTTTTTTCTTCATGTTTAGGTTTAGGTCGAGTGGACCAGAACCAACAAAGCTGACCAATGGCCAATGTGCCCTTCAGTGCACTTGCTGTGTTAATTTTAAACCGTTGCACATTGAAACTAATGCAGCGATCTAAAATAAAAGTGTATAATATTAAACGACTGTACAAGCAGACACATGTGATGGTCCTAAACAGAAATAGTTTTGGGAAGGCTACCAAAATCTGAACTCTAGGAACAGCTGGAGCATATATAAATGGAGACTCGTGCCTGCAAGCATCTAGAGGAATGACAGGGTGATCGTCTACAGCGCTGTGAGTGACTTTCATTATTCTGATGGAATCTCTCATACATGGAGAAAGTCTGCACCGCTGTTGTTACCCTCATGCTCTGTTTAATTACAATTTAAAAACAACAGAAAGCTAACCAATAATGTTCAAAATAATCTTATTAAATAAACGTTCTTACCCTCTTTGGAATAAATCCACATTATAGAACTTGTGGAGCTCCACAGAGAACTCCACCGTGGCCTGTACCTCAGTCATGCTGGGATTCAAGCCTGGAGGATGGCCTGTCTCAAATCTGCAGCAAAACTGGGGAAGAACAGATATGCAGATAGATCAGTTCCACCATCTAAAAAAAACTAAATTTGCATGAAAAAATGAACGAAATATACAGTACTATGCAGAATGCAAGTATGATACTCTTTGTTACTTATAATAAGAACAAAAGTGTGGGATTGAAAGGGAACAAAATCCAAAAGTGCAGAATCAGCAAAGTTGCAAATACGATACAAAATGAGAACACACTTCTGCACCAAGTAACTTTGTAACGTTGACCCAGGTTTATGAGACAAGTATGACTCGCTCTTGAAATTTAAACCTCCCAAACATAGAAACTGCATTCTTATCTGCAGACATGCATGAGTTATCGCACAAGATCCAATGCCTACAGTGCATTCTCTGTGCTATTTAGCTCTATATCTTAAAAGCACTGCCCGTGCTTGTCCTGAATTACCACACACACCCCAAAGGCTGTTTCAGAATGATTCACTATCTGTTTGCAAATCACAGTTACAGCACCGTAGGTGTGATGGGAGAGAACTTCAGACATTCGGATGCAAATACCTCTGTTAATGCGGTGCAGGCCGACTCTCGGGAGGATTTCATGTGCTTTGTTGCATTACCAGAAGATTTAGCTTCCATTAATACAGATTAACAGCCTTAATTGAAAGACTAGCTGCAGACACCCGTCCCATGCAAATCACAGTCAAATCAGATCGACCACAATGAGATTTTCCTTTCAAACATGTGTTAAGCTGTGGAAGTCCATACCACTTTCTAACCACAGTGTGTGTTTGCGATACACCATAGGTATGAACATATCATTATATGTAAATGCCGCTATATGTACATGAGAACCACTTCCTTTGTATTCTAAACTGTGCCTGAGAAAATGAACATGATATCACTGTTGTCCTACACCTTGGTATGTTCATATCCTTGAATGCCCTTCTATTCTTTGCTTTCTTCCTCCCCCTCTCCCTCTATCTCTCAAATTCGAAGAGCTTCCAGAGCGCTTCGGTTTACAGATGTAAAACAAAAACATAAGAACATTTTCTTCATAGCTCTTCTGATTTTTAGTGATAACAAACCTATGACTGATCATAAACTCTGAAATTAAGAGATGATATGTACCTCCTATTTAAGCCACACATATGTCCATTTAACCTTATAAATACAATAGCATTTAACTTCAAAACAGTGTTTAAAATACTAGATTACCAACAATCCCAAAGCAAAAATTTCGGTTTGTCATTCCTCTCAATGTTACATATTTTGTAATATGCTGCTAAAATATTGTGTGACACTTCTTGACAAATGACTTAATGTGATTTGCAGTGATTTCTGAAATAAGTAGTTCATATCAATTTTCCACCAATATCATTATTTATCTTGGGGCTGTTTAGTTTAGTTACTGAAAAGTCTTGTAAAAATGCCAATAGATAACAAGAATAGAAAAAAGCTTTCAAAATCAAAAATGCTGTTAACTGCGATCTATTCGATATTAAGCTTTGCATTGCCAAAGCACTAATGAACATAATATATAATGCATACACTAAAAGGCACTAGATTGTGCTGTCTGCAAGGTTTACATCAGTAAAGCATTAATGGACATGTACAGTACATGTACAGTAAGAACAAGATTGCTATTGATTTATTTATATATCCAAGATTTACAGTGAACTTTGAACAAAGAGAAACATTATATCTGTCACATGCATTTTGTAGTTTAGAGTGATTGTAGCAAAAATGACTTGACATGATAATATTATCAGATAGACTTGCGTGTATATGTGTAAATGACTCTCACCCGTCCTGACTCGGTCCAGTATCTCTCCTCATGTCAACTGTTCAACACAAACCTATAGACAGAGACAGTCATACATACATGTAAGTTAATCCTAATAAATATTTAATACCATTATTTTTCTCCAGTATTCTCTCATGTAAATTAAGCATCTGAATACATTTGATAAACCGTCGCATCTTCATTAACAAGTATTCTTAGTAACAGTACTCAACAAACAAGCTATCGTTTATATTAACGCATGGTTATTATAGCAGTTTTTAGATTTAAGGTTTTTATGTAATTTAATTGTGTCCTGTGAAGCTATTAGCTTTAGCCTGTTTTGCTTGTCAAATGACCAGCTTTTACAAACACAACACTATTTGCTTAAGTTAACGGGCACACTCGCAGAAGAATCCACAACAAACGGGGATGTTTAACTCAACCTTTACCTCATGTTGTATTAAAAATGACGTACATGTATCAGCTGCGGGACTGTAGGCCTCAGGCTGCGGACTGGATTTCAGCGCGATCCTGCTTCGAAGCTCCGATCTTCCGGCTTCTTAATTCCTCCGCATGCCGCTGAAAGTCCGCGTCTTTTCCCGTCTTCACAGCAGATTTAATACTTCCAATCGGTTGGACTGCATTAAAACTTAACCTTATCCCATACGTTGTCCTTTGAGAGACGTGGATCATAAATAATATCCAAACTTGTGTTTTGTGTGTTGTGAGACTGTGAGTTTAAGGGAGGCGCTTACACGCACGCCGGTTGCGTTCATATATCCTGCCCTTATTATTTATTAAAGGCGATTTTCTGTCCTGTCCTCATTGTATTGATTCACTCCAGTCATTGCTGTTGAGATGATAAAGACAGCCTTGAGCAATAGTGAAAATAATATACTAGCGATCATTTTACGAAAGGTTATCCTTTTCAACAATAGTAGGCTAAACTCTTAAATATGTGGAGTAGCCTAACAAATGTAATGATGGTAATTATATTGTTACTAATAAAATTCAAAATGCATAAAAACTATGTTATATTTGAAAACTTAGTGTTAAATTCGTAAAGATGTTCCTTTATAGTTCCTTTTGTCACATGCATGCTTTAGTTAGTAGCCTACATCACATACAGTATTCTATTATTCTATGCTTTTATTGGCTGCTTTTTCTCCATTAGTTGGTCCAAATCATTCATTTAAAAACATTTTTATTGAGAAATAACATTGATGTTTAAAATAAAAAACAAATAAATGATCATGTTAACATAATTATATTATGTTTGAAAAACGAACATTAAGGCATTCAAAAGATTTTTAAACAAAACAATTCAGTGATCCTAGATGGTCAAAAAGCTATATGTCATCATTCAATTCTGAAGTCTATCAAAATGTTTATAAGACTTCTCCACTATTCCAAGAAAAACAGGTTCCCATTTGTCTATTTATTGTTTTTAGGAGTTGATAAAAATAACACCTATATAATTTAGTTATATACAGAGACAACCCTAAAAGCTATAATACCTGTAATTACTGTCTTCATGTAAGACTTTGGGAAGCTTAAGAGCAGTTTCCCTGTTTTTAATTTATTGTTTACCATCTGGTTTCTGTTTTTAACTTACCATTGTCACACAGCTATTTTGTTGCACAGATTTGATAATTTATCTAGAAATGTAAAGAGAACATTCACATTTGGATAAACCTTTTGTAATTAGACTCAATAATCAGTATAGGTGTAAAGTGCAGCAGTATTTATGTTGTGTCATTTGTTGTCAAATGCAACTTTTCGTTTACATTTAATCATCTGACAGGTGCTTTTGGTCTGTACTGTAGTATCATAAAGAAAGCAAATGTCACTAGGAGGCAAAATTATGAAAAAAGAAAGTCAGATGAAGGAGCCTGTGGGTATGCCATATGTGCAGCCATATGACTCTCATCGTGATGTAAGAGCCCTCAGATCAATATATTAATATTTTCATTAAAAATGGTGCTTCAGTCACCAGCAACTTGTGTTCTTTTATGCATTCTGTCATTCTGTGCTGAATTGTAAAAAGGATGCCAGAGCAAAATAGAAATCCCACCGGAAAATTAATATTTCATTTATGTGGTCATAAATTATTGCAAATATCTCCTTTTTGCAAGTCATTAATAATATATTTTGTCATGGTTACTGTATGTTTGGAGTATCAGTAGTTGGTGTAACAGCTGAAGAATTACATTATATAAGATACTGGTTTTGTAACATTCCCAGCAAATGTCTTCTACATTTGAGTATGAATGGCGATTGGAGATCTTCATAGGCATCTGTATCGATGTATTCACACCAGATGTTTTTGAAGAGATTTGTCATAAATTATTCAGCACTGTTTATCTGGACACTTGTCTTCAAATTTCATGACTCACTAGTGGTGCAAGATGATAAAATTCTCCATGTGTGAAATATTAGATTGAATCTGAAAGTCATTGAGATTGTTCTGGAGACTCTCCAGATTGTTCTGGAGTCATTTTGAAGCAATATCACATCATTTGCTCATAGATGCTAAATAAATGGCATCACCATTCCAGTTTCTTTTTTATAAAAGTGATGTATTTATTTAACCATGCATACTGTAGCTCATTTAAGTCAGTTATGTAGATATCAATTAATTTTAAACTCTTGATGTCACTTCCTGGTGTCTCCTTGTTTTGTAAACTATCACCAAGGAAACACCTCCCTCCTCCGAGAGAAGCATCTTTGGGGTCGGTTGTTCTCCACATCACTGGACAGCTGGAGATCAGGTTCAGTTAGTCTGTTTGGTTACAGTAGATGACTTCTTCAGACACCTCCTGCAAGAACTCAACATCCGTGGGAATCAGGAATAATGATCTGGAGGTAATGTTCGACTTTATTTCACTTTTGATTGATTTTATATCATTTTATTCAAAGTTACACAATTCTACATTTCAAGAAATGCAAGTTTTTGTCCAATGCACTTAAATGCAATCAAATGTAAGCAAATTTGTGTTGTTGACCAAGACAACACAAACAGCTCGAGTGCATTTTGTCATTAAAGCAAAAGAGAATGACTGAAGTTATTTTTTTTATTTAACTCAATACTTTTGTTTCTAGAGAGGTCTGTCTCTACCTGTTATGTAATGTGATTGAACAGTGTTTCTCAACCAGTCTTCATGCACACAGTAAGTGCCTTTAATATACCCATTCAATTGTTGGTTATTCAAAGTGATTTTGTGGTTTTCCGATTTAGATCAAAAATAAGAGCTTCACAGCAACAGTTTAACCACACAAACCATAAAGTGATTGAACTCAATGTAGACAAAGTAGCACAGCTTTACAAACACAGAGGGATTGTGCTGTTACCACAGTCAACACAGATTTCCCACAAGCCCATGTGTGTTCATCAAACACACAAACAAAAGGGGACAGTTAGCTATTTCCATGGAAAAGAAAAGAATGCTCAAAAAGAACAGGCTTTATTTTATTATACATTAAATAATTAATGCGATTTTCCGTACAGTGCTGCCGTACTCCAGTGTGAGTCACCTACAGACAGACCAAACCATGTGTCCTCGGACTAAACATGATCTATTTCCAGGTAAATGTTTCAAAACTAGTACACACCTTGACAAAATGTCTTATTTATAAACGTTGGCTTCTCTAATATCCCAAAGGGTTTTATATAATGACTCAGTTCAACATTGCTGAGCTGGCCAGGAGAGGAACGGTGAAGAAGGTTCCTGGAACATCATCTCAGCATGTTGCATATAGGATTGGCCCAGAGTTCAACTTTAGAATAAACACAAGGTAATGCTGTCAAAGATCCAACACCTACATCTACTCAAGATCAAAGAGTCCAAAAACTGATTTATTTCAATTGAATCAAATTCAAATGAAATTAAAGGTAATAATTGTATGTCATTACCTTTAATGATGTTAAAAATGCTATTTCCATGCCATTACCATTTCGACCATCACAGTTTTTTTTATTATGCAAGTTGTTGTAGGCCTTATTTTAATAAAATGTAATGCTTTTCTATTGGTTTTGTTCTGTCAGATAGCATCCCTGACAGAAGCCACACATTGCAAGACCCACAGAGATCATAGGTTCCATTAAAACCAATACAATTGTCTTTATAACAATCTAATCTATTAACATTTCTGTGTTTTTTTACCTTGCTTACATCTTAATCATAGTTATACATTATTTTTTCTGCTTTAAATAATTATCATTTATTTTAGTGCACCTGCTGAAACCACTAGTAAATAAAAAAATGTCATGAACGATAAAAACTCGTTTTTGACACAGGGATCCTTATAGACCATAAAGTTGATCATTACTTCTTCACCAAAGATACAAACCCAGAAGTCAATTCTTTCTGACACGGTAAAGGAGGGAAAAACTAGAGGTCGATAGGAATTGTTGGCATTTGGCGCCATCTACTGTTCACGTCTCCCACTGTCCATGGTGCTGAATTAGACCAACAGAATTATCAAATATTTACAATTTTACATTAAATTACTGAAATATAATCGTAATGTAAATGTGTTCTGTTGTATTAACTATTAAATTGAGTGGCATAGTGTAAGTTGATCAGGCCTGACTTATATTTCACATTTATACTTTAGTGTACAATCATGTCTATTAACACTGTTTCCAAAAGCAAATATCTAAGTTTGATCATGCATTTCTAAATCAGATCCGCCTTTCCCATGGGACTACCTGAGGAATTCGCTTTTTCTGCAGTTTATCGGATGACTGGGAATACGCCGACTAAGAACTGGAATTTATGGCAAATGCAAGACCTGAACAGAAATGAGCAGCTTGCAGTGAGACTCAACAGAGAGGCCCTGTCTGTAGAGTTCTCCTACAGAACCCAGGAGAACAGAGTCATGACGGCTTTATTCCCATACCAAACACAGCTCTTCAATTCTCAGTGGCACAAGATTTTACTTGTCGTCAAAAAGGGTTCTGCAAGTCTAAAAACAGACTGCACCGCAACAGACTCCCAACAGCTGGCACCACAAGGACGCGTAGATCTAGATGGATTCACGCATATTGGAAAACTAAAGGATAATCCTGCAATAGCTGTGCCGGTGAGCATAAAGTTAGATGATGTTTTCACATACAAAAGTCCATTTTACGAGGTACTTTATTACCAAACATTGGTAGTACTAGTGCCATGGTAGTTTAAATTAGACAAAAATTTGATTAAGGTCAATATCATTGTATGATTATGATTCATGAGTATGAAGGCTGCTCTCAGAAGCACACTGTCTCTTTAAATGTAATCTGCGCTCTGCCAAGCAGATTTTTGCAGATAAGTGTGAATTCTAGCACCGATGTTCTAGTCCAGCTGCTGACTTGCATTGAAAAGCTTATTTCCCCAAAATATTTTTTAAGCAATGATTTTTGATTTGAAATTGTGAAACAAACGTATTGAACACACAGGTCTACTTGCCTCATACTGGTCTAGCCATTGTTCAGAACTCCATTAAAAGTGTTTACATTTGGCAGATGCTAAAGCGTGTTTTTATCATTATATCTTTGATATCTTAAAAGTAAAAAAATGCAGCCAAAAAACTTCATCAATTATTCATCCTTGTGTCATTCAAAACCTGTATGACTTAATCTTCTGTGTAACACAAAAGAAGATATTTTGAGAAATCAAGTCAATGGAGTCAATTCTGTTTGTTTATCAACGTTCTTCAAAATATCTTCTTTTGTGTTCTGTAGATGTAACAAAAAGTCATACAGGTTTGAATGACATGCGGGTGAGTCAACCATGGAAGGCATTTCATTCATTTTTGGGTGAACTGTCTCTTTAAACCAAAGAAAAATCTATACATAGCAATAGATTTTAATCCAAATAACTGAAAATGTTACTTTGGTCTTTTTTGTTAATTTAAACATTTTTGATCCCATAAAACCTCCATATATAATTTGTCACACTGCATGATATTTAGCTAATGTATTAACAGATGTACAGACAGTCAAATGGCTTCAAGTATAGCGTTGGGTTTTATATTTAGTGTCCTGCTTTTGAATAAAAAAGAAATGAGCTGTTTTTTTGCATCACAAAATTCTCATTGCAAGTCATGCGCTAATCAATTTTTACTCTGTGTGATCTTAAAAAGACTTTTTGAACATTATAAGGCCAACAGTAAACAATTCAATGATTATATGTGGTGTTTCAGTTTGAGTTGCAGTCAATGCTGATCATTTGTGATACAAGCATCCCACAGAGAGACACCTGCGGTGACCTTCCTGCCAAAACACAGGTGAGGTCACAAACACACACACATTTATATAACAGATCATTTTAACTATTTAATGTGGAAACTATGTAGCATTAAAACCCATAGACCCTTTTCTCCAAAAGCTCAGTCAGTGTTTGTTTACACAGGTCAAATGTCACAGGTTAGTAAAATTTCCCGCTGTCTATTCGAATGTGTGCCGAGCTCCTCCTCTCATTCCGCCGGTCTCCTCCAATCACAGCCCCAGATCAAAGCCTCTCGTGCATATACATGAGCACTCGGTGGTTATGGGCTCCCTTGAGTTCAGATAGTTGAAAGGGGATTTAGTTGGGTTTCTTGGTCAGCCCAGCTGATCCCAGTGAACGGGGTTTTTGTGTCTTTGGGGAGATGATGGCTCGCGCTGTGGGTGTGCGCGGGCCTCTTTTGCTGCTTTTGTTGGAGATAATCGTCATCTGCGCGGCACAGGTAAAAAATAACTCGCTTTTATTTTTCCTTGTAGATATCTGAAGCAGAATTTCAGGTGAGCGTTTGTAATTCAGCATTCTGTGCGAATGACAAAGAAGCATAACTAAAAATACAATAAATCCAATTTTTCTTGCATGTCTTCTGTTCATTTATAAAGTTTCTATGTTTAAAACAACAGCATACCTGTTGCACGTCAGGTGACACGTTAAAGTTTTAGAATTTAAACTTTGCATGTGCAGTCCTTTGTTTTATTTTAGGTTGTTATATTTTTTACTGGCTGCATTATTTGCTCTTTATATGCATGAACCTTAACGCCTGAAATACATACATGAGTATGAGACATACATATATGAGAACAATAAAAACATCACAGAACTATTCTTTTGTCTTCTTTAACAGAGGGTCGGCGGCGGCCCTCCGGGTCCAGCAGGTGTGGCCGGAATAGATGGCATTGCTGTGAGTTAATATACAAAAGAATCAGAAATGGTCATTTTATCACCGACAGTAATCCGATGTGACAGATTACATTTTTGTTCTTGCAGGGGGAGAGAGGTGAACCTGGCGAGGACGGCTCTACTGTAAATATTAATATTCTGTGTCATACATTGATTTTATAATTTGCTGTTATCCAGGATTTTATTGATCTCATATGGTTTGTAATTAAAGGGCCCCGATGGAGATGATGGAAAACCTGGTTCTGCTGGGCTTCCTGGTTTACCTGGTGCTGATGTAAGTAAACATCTTTTAGTATGCCTACACAAACTTTAAATCGTCATTTTTCATCACTCAGAGTTCTGTTGATGGTGGGCAGAGCTCTTAGATGAGTTAAAAATGCAGGGAATTTCTTATGCCGGACTGAAGGAGAGACCTCAGGAAGGAGGTTTATCCTAGAGACAACAGGGGTTTTGTTTAAGCCTGGACATCTAAAGCCTGGACATAATTACAGTTCTTTCCCTGTGAAAATGGAAGTTAGGGGTCAAGAAAACATCTATTAAGGGATGGATGGCCCACAGAGGTATTGAATGACAGGTGTCTTTGTTTAGACATCACATTCAGTATCAAATTCTGCTGTCATGCTATTGGTTAATCTCGAGTTTGATTATGAAGCGACTAGCAAAGTTGTGCTATGTAACTGAAGTAACTTCCCTAAAAATATCACATTTAAACACACATTTTTTTTATTAAAAATCTCTATTATCATGTATTGTAGGGGGAATTATTTAACATTTCCCCCTTTTTGTTCCTCAGGGATTGACTGGCCCTATAGGAGAGCCCGGCCCCGACGGCCCACCAGGACCAAAGGTGACTGACTAATAAGCATCTTAGTTTTCTAGTTACACTAACTGCCTCGCAGAGGGAATTTCCACATGACCAAAAGGTCCTAATCCTGTCTGTGTGCAAAACTAATCTGTGTGGATTCAGCATCAGTTTCTGTTAAAATCACTGGTGATCAAACACTGTATTCACCTGTGAAGATCTCTAGCTTTGTGGGATTTTCTCAAAATACTTAAGAGCATAGCATTTGTTTTTATTATTGTTGGCATTTACAAAAGGTATGCCAGGGCATTTTTATTTGCTTCAAATTGTTCAATTCGTTTTTATATAATTGTTGTTGTTAAACAGGGAGAACCTGGGAAAGCTGGACCCAGAGGAGAAGCTGTAAGTCTTATTTTAACATTTCAGGAATGTCTGTTTATGTTCAATGAAACACAAATAATTGAAAAGCAAATAACTGAAGATCTAGTGAAAGTATAGAAAATTGTAAACATCTTTACACGCCACACACTCCAACATATTTTGATGGACTGCTATTTCGATTCACTTAAACATCTCTTACTTACTATACTATACTTTTGTATACATTTGTATATTTAAAACCTGATGCAAACTTTCTCTGTCTTTTAGGGTGTTGGACCTGATGGACCTATTGTAAGTGATTTGAACTAATATGATAAATATCTTCAAAAGCAAAGAGTCTGATGTTAGTTTAGATGGTAGACACAAAAGTTTAAATTTGATACCTTTACACAGGGACCACCAGGACCAGGGGGACTTCCGGGTGAGGATGGAAAAACAGGACCCCCTGTGAGTTACTAACACTAACCTTAAGTTTCTTTTATCACCATTAGGATTCAATGCATTGTGATTCAAAGGTCCACCTATGAAAATAAACCTTTGTAGTGGAGATACTATTGTGTCCTTGTGGGTTTCTGATCATTATTACAAATGGTTATGAATTACGCATTACTCTTAGGATTAATAATGTAGTAGCAACTATTGAAAAAGTGAAGTATCTTACACATATGTGACATGGTTCTCTCTATGAAACAGGGGGCCATGGGTGTAAGAGGGCCACAGGGACCCCGTGGAACAACAGGTCCTCGTGTAAGTATCAAATTAATAATATTTTGCACTGTAGAAATGACCATAACTGTAATATGTGACAAATATTCCCTGTAATATGCTTTGTTTTGTTGTACATGTTTATGAACAAGCTAATTAGAAACATAATCTATATACTTTTCTTAAAAATAGATAAAAGAGATAACTTGTGTGGTTACAGGGTGCTGCAGGGATGCTGGGTGGAACTATGGAACTGGTAAGAGGAATTTGAACTTTTTTATTTTATTTTATTATTAGATATAGTTGGGCTGAGTAACCTACAATCTAACTCTAAATTGTTTTCAGTGTCCTAATGCATGCTCAGCTGGGGCACCTGGCCATCCTGGCTTGCCTGGCATGAAGGTAAGTTTATCTTTAGATAGTATTGCAGTGGAATATGTTGAATCAGACAATATATATATATATATATACAGTACAATAATATAGTATAAATCACCTTGATCCATTGTCAGGGTCACAAAGGAGTGAAGGGAGAATCCGGAGAGCCTGGTAAACAAGGACACAAGGTAAGAACAATATACAGTTTTAAGTAATAATTTACCCAAAACCTGAAAATTCTGTCATCATTTACTCACCCTCTTGTCATTTATTCTTGTAGAACACAAGAAAATATATTTTGAAAATTGTTGTTAACTGGACCCATTCACTTGCATTGGTTTTGTGTCCATACAATAGAAGAGAATGGGTGCTACCACTGTTCGGTTACCAACATTCTTCAAAATATCTTATTTTGTGTTCAGCAGAAGAAAGAAAGTCATACAGGTTTGAAATGACAAGAGGAAGAGTAAATGACAAAATTTTCATTTTTGGGTAAACTATCCCTTTAATAAAACATCAGATTGAATCCATCTGACCATAAACACAGAATCCTCATGTTTTTGCCTGCATACCTGTGTGTGTGTGTCTGTATGTGTCATGAACCTTTCTGTGCGGATTTAAATATAAATAGAGCAATACGTCTGTTGTAATGAGAAAACTTAATGTCCGAGTCATTTTTCTCCGACTGTGACCTTTTCAAGACGATCACAGAGCCTCATTTATGACTTAGGACCGACACTCTGGTTAAATTAACATGTTGGAAGTATTAAAATACTGCCTTTTAAAGCTCTGTATTGGAATTACACGTCACTGGTCCGTGAAGAATAATGAGGGATTTGAGTGTAGTCGGAATAAAACCGTCTACTTTAAATTGGCATCTAAGTTATGGTGACATCATATTTAGTTATCTTCTGACTGCTGGCTATGTGGATATATGCTAGACGAAGACCATAGCTCAAAATATGCTCACTTTAATCATGTATCTCATTTGTCTTTCCTCTTTATTCTGTCTGAGGATTCATGTACACTATTTGTTCTCTTATTAGGGAGAGGAGGGAGATCAAGGGGCTCCTGGAGATGTCGGAGCTCAGGGACCAACTGTAAGTGAACTCCATCGGCCATCCTATTACACAGTCATCTTGCCTAAGAGTTTAAATGTAACCTAAATGTACAGTAATCCATTAGCCATGTCTTGATTCAGTGTCTTACATACATGTTTCTATGATGTGTTTTTAGGGATCCCAGGGGACTCGAGGTGCCACTGGAATGATTGGCTCCAAAGGAGAAATGGTAAGATGGCCATTGATTAGAAATCACATGACATGATTTCTAATCGTCATTTCTCTGTTAATATTTTTACTCCTCACTGAAGATTTCCTTCAGAATTTCAATTCTCAATAATGTATATGTGAATTGTTGAAAAACCAAAATAAACTATGATTAAAAAAAGCATTAATATGTCATTTTTACAGGGACCTAGAGGTGTTGACGGTGAGCTAGGTCCTCAGGGTGTCGCAGGTGCTTTGGTAAGATCTTCAAATGAAACCAAACTAAAAAGCAGTAAATGATCCCGATTCAGATATGTTTTGCATCACATTCACAATTCAAGTCTTCTCAGCGGTGTGCTGATGTAATAAGCAGAAACATATCTTCGTTTTGTGTATGTGAGATGTATGTCTGTCTTCATTCTAGGGGGATCAAGGCCAAAGGGGAAGAACGGGGGAAGCTGGCCCTAAAGGTGAACAGGTATGTGTGTACAGGGAACTTTCAACTTTTTGAAGAAACAGACATACTGTTTGTTTGTAATGAAAATCTCATTCTGCAGGGCGGTCAAGGGACAAGAGGCATCACGGGTCTTCCAGGACCAAAAGGAGACAGCGTATGTCGCTTAACGTTTCTATACACATCTTCTTTGCTAGTGTGGATACAAGATTTGCTCAACTATACATCCAAAGACTCTGTTGTTTGTGTCTTTTTCAGGGTTTGCCGGGTGTAGATGGGCGTGAGGGTATTCCTGGCATACCAGGAGTTAAGGTATACAGCAGAGACCGACTTTTACCTCATGATCATGGCTGTGTGGAGGTGTGATTGTGGCAATAATGGACATTTGGTTGTGTTACAGGGCACTGCTGGAAAATCTGGAGGTCCAGGAGAAATAGGCCTTCAAGGACTTCCTGTAAGTCTTAACGTAAAGATGCAAAATGCAATAAATCCACACTGCAAGTTCAAAACATGCTGTACAGTGCAATTGCAAGACACTAAATGAAAAGAATATTATTGAAAATAATATTGCCAACACTGTCTATAGCTACACACTTCTGATTCATTGTCAAAAAGTTTAGGTTCAGAATTTTAGGGACATGGACTTTATTTTTGTCACATAGTTTCACTTTAACATAAAAATATACTTTTAGATATAATGTTGCTTTTGCAACTCCTGGTAAAGGTTTAGCTTTTTCTTGCCTTATTCTGAAATCCAAGCAATAAGATGACTGTGAGAATGAATGGCTTACTTTAATGACATGCATTTATGGTGAAATGACTACGTTTTCATCTCAATCTGTGTGATTTTGAGCAAGTCAGTCCGAGCTGTACAGCAAAATAGACTTGATGTGTAAACGACCGCTACACTGCTGCAATGATCTAATCCATTAACATGCGTTAAAAAAAACACCTCATACGCACTGCAAACGGAGTATGTGTGACACAGGCGTTACAGAGTATAAGAAAGTTCACATATACCTGCTTTTTCCGGTCAAGGTGTAAAACAACAGATCTCTCCTGTACTACCCTTGTGAGACAAGCATGGTAACATTTCGGACCTTTTCTTGCAGGTTTTTCTTCTCCCTGTCTCCTTTAAAGCTATACATTTCATAGCTCACTACATCAGGGGGTAAAAAGTCAATAATGTTCAGTTTAAAACTTTCTGTATCTGCTCGGTTTCATGGCAGGGGTAGATTACATAATATTTCAGAACTGATCAAACACTATAGCATCATCATGTATTTTGTGATGAAAGCCACCCTCTGGATCTTACTTTGATTTCTCTGGAGTTAAGTCTATCATGCATCTCTGCAGGGTTTACCAGGAAGCCCGGGGCCAAAAGGTACATCTGGAGAAAAGGTGAGAGATTTTGTTGAATTAGTTGTTATTTTATCAGGTCAAAAATAATTCAGTGTTTTAGAACCATTGGCTGTGTTATTTTAAAATGTACAAATATTTCATTTATGTACAACAAAAAATTGCATGTGTAAACAAAAAATGCAAACAATGCAAAAGTAACACAATGCAAACACTATATAAATGAACACAATGCAAAAATGGCATGTGTAAACAAAATGCAAACATTGCATAAGTAAACACAATGCAAACACCATATAAGTAAACACAATATAAGTAACACGCAATATTAAAAACTGCATAAGTAGCGCAATGCAAACACTGTATAATAAACACAATGCTAAAATTGCATCTGTAAACAAAATGCAACACTGCATAAGTAGCATAATGAAAACACTGTTGAAGTAAACACAATGCAAACACTATACAAGTAAACAGCATGCAAATACTATTTGAGTTAAACACTATGCAAACACTGCACAAACAAGCACTATCAAACACAATGTAAACATTTATGTAAACACTGAATAATTACTTAAGCAACTGCGAAACAATAAACAACATATGAAGTGTACGCTTTGATTTCAGGGTAATTCTGGAGAGCCAGGCCTCATGGGCACTATGGGATCTGCAGGGAGACAGGTAGGTTTATGGTAAACTCTTTAATAGCTTTGTGTAAAGATGAGCTATCTGACTATAAATGTTTCTGTGTTCAGGGCGAGCGTGGAAAACAAGGGGAGATTGGACCTTTCGGGCCTATTGGTCAACCTGTGAGTATTTATGTTTCGAGTAATAGATTGGACGTGTCTGTATTTACATCTTGCAGATTCTGATTCTGTCTTTGTGTTCAGGGAGACCGTGGAGAGCAGGGTCCAGCAGGACCAATGGGAAAACCAGGAGCCAGAGTAAGTGTTTAGTGATGATATAAACAACATAAACAAATGTGATGTGGCCCAAACTTAACTTCTGGTAAACCTCCGCAAACTGTTGAGTAGTTTTAATTTAATTTAATACAATTAATATACAATAAAATATTAATACAAATGAATAGTACTATAAATTAAATATGAAATAAATTGCTATTATATCCAAACACAGACAGGAAGTTAACTTACGTGAGCGTCTGATAAAACCGTCTATAGAGAGAGGTTGTTTTGAACAAGATTGTCTCGCAAAGGACAATTTCACAATTGTGTCTCCTAACATTCAGAGGAATAAAAATGGACACAAATTAGATCCTTGGTGACATACAGTAAGGAAAGTGGCAATATTAACATGGATAGCAAAGCTCAGATTTATTAAAGACTTAAAAAAACAAGTCATTTTGTCTTCTGCTAAACTCTGCCGACTTTACTTATTCAGAGGGTCTGGGGTGCAATGAATTCTAAAAACATCACTAATAGTCTTTCAGGAGATTTTTTGCTTTATATTATGCAAATTTCAAGGTTATAGTGGGCCAAAAATAATACTGAAATACGGACACACTCACGGTAAGAAAGGAGAGCCCATGCTGGGGCCTGTAGAGGAGAATGGAGCCAGCTCTCTCTCTGTCCTTTGAGAGTCACGCTGAATGGGATCCCACCTCACTGTTTTCACAGTAGAGAGTAAACAGTGAAAAGAATGTCTCACAGCAGTGTTTCCTCAAAGAATCCTCTGGTCCCCTGACATTCCTATTGAACACACACACATAACATCATCCTCAAAATAGATGTTAAAGCAAGAGACTTTATATATGGTAGATTCATATCAACACAAAATCATCAGTATCTGCTGTCTTTTTCATGTTGGTCTCACATTTAACTGCAATCTCTTTTTAAGAATGCATGAGAGTGTCTTTGCGTGGGAGTCCCTGAAGGATTCTGCAGTCTCTTCTATTTAATGACTAAGGGATTTTTGAGTCTTGTGCCTCTGTTTGGAGGTCCTGCAGAGAGAGGAAGGAGAATACATGAAGCAGAATTTCACAGTAGACACGGCATTGACTTTATGTCATTTGATCTTCTTCTCAGGGTTCTAAAGGTGATTTGGGGTTGCCTGGACTTCCAGGACCATCAGGTGTGCCAGGAGCAAAAGGGGAACGGGTAAGAATGGCTTGCTTATCAAATTTCAGAACAATTTGAAAAATGTTTTAATATCGTCGCTCAGTTAATATGTCAGACTGAAAGTTTGTATTTCCAAAACTGACAACAAACACTGTGTTATGTTGTCTTTTTAAACCTTTTTTTGGTTAAATATTTGCAAAACCCAAATACATGAAGAAGGGTGATCAGCAGTAATGATTTACAGAAAAATAAAAATCATGAAAAATTGAGATTTTAGTCCGACAGCGACAATATGGGAAAAATACAAATATTGTGAAGCAGTCTCTGTGTGTTTGTAAAGATAACACAGAAGAAATAGAAGGAAATGTGCGTAGACTTTTTAATTATAATTACTGACCGTGCAAGAGTTATATTAATGATAATTTAGTATTTAGAAAACAAAGGAAACTACAATTCTAGAAAAAAACTTTGCTTGCTACTAAGAACCTGAAAGTGAAGTGAAACATTGCTGTAGTTATACAGCAGTTTACCAGTAACTTACTGTAGATTTATATTGATCTCATTTATTAGCAACAGTTTGTTCAAAGATAAATGAACATTAAACATTAATAAGTCTTTATCTTTACAGCCTCATGCAAAGCATTCTGAGAACCAAAAATCCTCATCAACCTTTTTCTGTTTTACTGATAAAAAACAGTAATACTAATACAAATAAATAATGCTCATAAAGGATATAATATAATACTTGCATTAAGGGACAAAAAAGTATACGTTGTTCTTATTGAAATCAGCAACTTTTAAAAACCAGCTCAACTCAATCACTGAGCAGATTTCACTCAATTACTTTTTTGAGCCTTTAAAGCTTTTCAATTATTTCAAGTTTTCTCCCATCAGTGTTTTAAAGCTTAGAAAAGTACAATGAAACCTTTGAAAAACAAATTGGCCCTTTAAACGAAATTATTTTCTTAACCCGTTTCAAACTGATGTAGAATTTGTAAAAAGAGTCCAACGGTGAGCGTACATTATAAGTGCTGTTGTAATAAAATCTTTGAGCACATTCTTATCCTCTTCTGACTTAAATATTCATGGAAATATACTTCTGAATTATACAGGGTGAAGGAGGTGAACCTGGACCAAAGGGAGAACAGGTGAGAGTCTGATTACATTATCATCAAACAGCTCTGCATTAAACTGAATTCACTAATCCATTAGATATACAACAGGAGAGGCATTAAAGATATACAGCCGTGGAAACAATAGGAGACCATTACAAATTTTCATTTAATCAGCATTTCTAGATGTATTGTTGTCATTCCAGTCAAGTGTCTGTTGAATTTCAACAAAATGAAACCTCAGGAGTGACAAAGTCATTCAACAGCAATGTGAAAAACTCACAGAATAACAAGACACATGAAAACTGTGATAAAAATCAATTTTTTCCCTTTTCCTAAATACATAAACAAATATTACTGTTGTTGTATTGCTTGTTTGCCATATTTGAGGTCTGAAAAAATACAGAGCATCTTTTCTGTTATCTTGACCTGCAAATTAATGCAAATAGAAACAATATTTTTGTTGGAAATTTGGGAGAAATACTGTTAGTAGTTCACAAAATGAACGAGTATACATATAAAAAAATGAAATGGTCTCTTAATTTTTTCTGCGGCTGTAAAGTTTATATCCACACAGTGTTTTAATCTCTTGTAATGATTTACCATGGTTAGGGGTGTTGTTAACTCCCTAAATCTATGAGATGTTCTCCTTTATGATTGTTTTTTGTGTGAAGGGAGATCAAGGTGCCGAGGGAACATCAGGAGACAAAGGAGACGTTGTAAGTGGCAGTAATGTTATGAACATTGCAGTTATAGTATGTTCATGTAAAATGTGCATTCAGTCGTATAATCATCTTTTAAGATATTGTAAGTGATATTTGTTTATTGTCTTACTGTCTGTTTTACTTAGGGTGACCCTGGCCAACCTGGACCTAAAGGCGAAGTGAGTTTTGGATCAACGGTTTTGGAGTCTATTTAGATGCTGTTATGTCGCTGGAAAAGTAATCGATATGAAAAAGACAGTTTCATAACTTCATGTTATTTCTTTACTGGTTTCAATCTTCCAAATACAACACTCCAACACCGCACATGCCTTAACCCACATCCGGGGAAAACAACCGGTCTCTTAAAGGAACAGAACACAATACAATACACAACAGATGCCATCTATGATTTCAAAGACCCCTGAAGAGATTTCTTTGCCTCTTTTTCTTATTTAGACTTCAGATATGACATTGAAATGCTTAAACGCTGTAATGATTTGCGCTAGTGTTCCCAAAGCTTAGCTGGTAGTTAATAAATAACTATAATGATTTACCATATTAAAGATACTAGCATTACATCTATTCACATACAGTATACGGTCTCTGATGTAAATTTAGGTTGGTAACCAGGGAGATTTGGGTAAGAAAGGCCCAGATGGACCCCGCGGGCAGTCTGGCATTGAAGGACCTCCAGGTAGCCCTGGACCACGTGGCATGCAAGGGGACAGAGGCGTCCCAGGATCTCGTGGCTCTCAGGGGCCATCGGTATGATTCTTTCTTTTTATATCAGGACAAAGTGGGCATATTATGTGATTTTCAGTAAAACAAACCTATCTTTGTTCACAGGGTAAAGAACCAAGCGATCAACACATCAAACAGATGTGCATGCGGGTGATGCAGGGTGAGTCTTCAAGCCCGAGTTACAGATATAAACCGGTTTTCTTTCCTTTTCTTTGATGCATATGTAAAACCTCTGCAGCCTGGTAAACAGATAAGCATTGACCATGAAGAAAGTCAGAATAAGATGAAAGGAAATATTTTGTGTTTTGTTTGAAAGATTCAGTTTGATTTCAGCCCGATCTACAGAAAAGTGCTACTAACATTAGCCATCAGTTCCTCTCCAGCTTCTCTGGAACGCACGTCGCCCGCTCTCTCATGACTCTTTTATTCACATTTCACTGAAAAATTCATTTTCCTTTCAGCTGATCTGAAACTTTCGCCTCAAAGTGATGAGTTTCCTTCTCCAGCCCGCTTCCGCCCACCAAAGCCTCCCCGAAAATCTTAAAAGCTCAGTTGAGCATCCTGCCTCATAGATTTTCAGCAACTTTTCTAAGCGAGGAGTGAAATTCACTGTAGCTGAGCCTCTGCTCAATGGCTCAGGGCCTGGGATTGGATTCTTTACATCATAAATAATCAGTCTTCGCTTTTATCTTTCTCACGATTGGAAAGGAAGTTTTTATGCTCATTTTCCCATCGCAAATTGAAAATGTAAAAGAGGGGAGAGGAGGATTGGAAGAGTGGATGAGGACAAATGAAAAGATTGAGCTCCAACAACTTAACGTAGCTTTAAAAGAATCTTGAAAACAGACTAAATTGTCCGCTTATTCACAAAAATACCAGTTTTCAGATGCTTTCTAGCATAAAAGAACGTATCCATGTCTACACTTCACCGCGTGTTGAATTGTCATTCACTCTAACTAAATTCGTATTGGAGCTAACTTAAGAGATTTAAAGATTTTTTTATTATTTACTTACCATCCCAGATGTATTTAATTTTTTCATTAGTTGAAAGCAAGCAGATAATTGTATATTAGAATACCGTTATGTTATCTTATAGGCTACAGTATAAGGGTCAACATGACAAAACTCCAAAAAGCACATCCATTCATCATAAACGTACTCCATAATATGACCCCAGTGTCTTAATAAATGTCTTCTAAAGCGAAACGATACGTTTGTGAGAGAAAACGATTAATAATTTTTGAGCTTATTTAGCGATCGATACATCGCATAGAAACAGAAGCGAGCTAAATTCAAATATGGCGGCACGTCGGTGACGTCAAATCTCATTGGTTTACGCGAGTTTCGTGCGTTTTTCAGCACCCGTACTCTCGCTTTGATTTAGTATATAGTTATGGGTTTAATTTAAATATCATTGTAGTGTCCTTGTAAAACGCAAAATCGCAACAAAACCCCCCCGAATTTCATGATGGATGTATTGTGCTTTATAGAGCTTTAATAAAACAAATACTAAAACGCAAAATACGCCAACAAATATGAATCTATGTTGATACTCACATGGGTAGCCAACATGACGGCATTTTAATATAAACGTATTGTTCAGCTGAAGAAACAAAGTCATATAGAATATGGTTACTTTAACTACTAGGCCTCTATTAGTGCATATACATTCTGATAAATATTTTCCCCAACTTTAATATCTGCTAAACTTTAATAACTACTTATACATTTTTTAATAAAAATAATTTTTAGATAATCTCTTCAAAAACGAATTAACCTCTAGGAGGCGCTGTAACCTCACCTCAGAGACACTATACAGACAAAGCACACAGCAGTCAGTCTGCAGTGTTGGGCAATTTCAATTAGAGAGTACAACTGAGAAATCAATGGACGAAATGAAGTAAAAATGAGCTGGGCTGATGGCAGGAGACCAATCGCACTCATTAGCACACCGGGTCTTTGTCTTTTTAGAACAGCTGGCCCAGCTTGCCGCCAGTCTGAGAAGACCAGAGTCTGGTGCGGCTGGACTGCCAGGCAGGCCTGGTCCCCCCGGTCCTCCCGGATCTCCAGGTGACAACGGATTTTCAGGGCAAGCTGGTGCAAGAGGACTGCCTGGACTCAAAGGGCCTCCAGGGCCCTTGGGTTTTAAGGGACAGAAAGGTGAGTTGTTATGGAAATGCAGAATGTGATCACTTCCTTTTCATCAGAATTGAATGACCAATTAATATTTTGTGCCGTATGCTAAAATTAAAGGTTTTTGGTGACTGTTAATTGTTTTGACAGTATTGTAACCTGGTTAAGAGAACGAATCAGTTGAGAAAAACATTTTTACACATACGTTTTGGCAAACCATCAAAATGTATTACATACAGAAATTATGTTTCATAGAAAATGTGTTTGAAATCTCTAAATCTTTAGCACATTCCTTTTTCTGTTCGAGTTTTGTACTTTTTTCTGTTTTTAGTAAAATATGAACCGTTGGTTCAAATTAATCTAGAAAATGTCCCTATTTGATAACCATGGGTTGAAACAACCCAGAACAGGTTAATTGAAATTTAATGGTTGGGTTGGGTTACCCATGGGTTGAGTTCTCTTAATGTGTGTGCACAGTCATGACAGTATTTCTTTGTGTGTATTATAGGTGAGATGGGAGACAGAGGTGACAGGGGACCCACAGTTCGGGGACCCAAAGGCATGACAGGGCCTCCTGGTCTACCAGGTCAGTACCTGCATCTCATCTTCTGTCAAAAATATCACAGATCTTCCCTTTCGCAATGCCTTTATATCTTCTTCCCAATTCCACCTTGTTGTCCTAATCCATAAATGAAAACAGTGTTAATGAATATTGTCTGCAAACCAATTCAATCTGAAACAACTCAATTTGAATATTATGCCAGAGTTATATTTAGCCCCGTTCAGGTAATAGACGTTTGGAAATGATATTAAATTGGCATTAAATTAAACTGTCACATGTCTGATGAAATGAAGGTAGGATTTGAGATGTTTCGTTTTATCGTATGTCACTGACACTTACTGTCAATCAAATGAAATAGGATTTCTTATTTGGCCACTCTCTCAGTGGTTTAATCGCAATGGACAGATGAGTATGGTGACCGCTAGCATAAAATTCACCATTACCCAGTGCCAGCGCAGATTTTGTCAACACAAATAGTGATTTTGATATTTTAATTTAGCATTAATGGGAAGTTAACGTAAAAGTGACTGACCTGTTTTCTTCTTGCAGGTGAACCTGGAAAACCAGGATACGGTCGGGATGGTCGTGATGGTGACCGAGGGCCGCCCGGTGTGCCAGGACAGTCGGGTGTTCCTGGGCCTCCTGGTTCAGCCGGCCAGCCCGGTTACTGTGACCCTTCATCTTGCAATCTGAGCGCAGGGGCTGCCCACCAGTCCCTCAAAGACTCTAATCTAAAGGGCCCAGGAGGAAACTAAAACCATACATCATGGTCAGGTGGATCCGGACAGTGACAGCTCTGTGAGGAACACAAAAACATTCCCATCACACCTCACAGAAACATTCAAAATCAAACCACCAGACCGCAGTGGGTTAGGAGTGTTTTGTGCCAGTATACGTAAGATCAGACCAGCGACCCTTTCATTGCTATGTAGCCAGTGCCATGTGCCAAAGAGAAGCCAAAATCTTGGTGTTACCAGATCATAACACAATACATCAAGGCTCATCCTGTATTGAAATAAAGGAGAGAAGTTATTGTACATCTCTGTAAATGATTTGATTGTTGTTTTGTAAGAAATTCATTTCTCTGCTGAAAAACACTGGTGATGTGCTTTGTTGTTTCAGAATTATGGGGGAAACACAAAATACAGAGAAAATGCAGATACGCTTATTTCATGATATTTCTATTTATTTTCCATAGTTCGATGAAATTGAAGTTTGTACAGAGATCCAGGGGAAACACGTTTGAATAAATCTGAATGTTTTATATGAACTCAAAATAAAAGTAGGCCTCCAATTTTGTTTTCAAGCAATTTGTTGAACAGCCCAACCTTTTCTCACTTACTTCTTAATGAACTCTCATTATATAGCAGTACAACATTTTGGCACGAGCAGGGTCAGATTGCTCTTTCAGTGTGGATGTTAATGTAGATGTGCAAACTACGTACTGGAAACTTGCATTCATCTGGATATTATGTTATTAAAACATTAATTTCTATTAAAACCAACATCTTAATGCAGACTAGACAATAGTTATATGAATGTTTATTAAAAATAATCTCAGACCCTGAAAATGCAGTGACCCCAAATTGTATTTGGACACTTTAGCCACACTTATGAATACCATTGTAAAATATCACAGCAAGTTAAACACAATTTTTAACCAAAATATTTACAGGTTCACAAAAAGAATTTGTATGTGAACTGGCATTGAAATTGTATTAAAACTGCAGTTGGTTACAAATAACCACAAAATGGATAAGAAAACCTTGAAGATGCCACTGGAGTTGATTTACAGGTAGTTATCCTATCGAACACAATGAAAGCTATAAATTAAATGTGACATTTTTGGAGCCACTGTTTATAACTGCATATCTCATGCATTCAACAAGAGCAAACAACAACAGTAGAATGCTGAAAGACTGTTGAGAACTTGAGCACTCTGAATAAAATACAAAGCAAACTACATCAACGATATTTCAAAGATACTGTAATGATTAATGTTAAGGAGACATGGTCACACAACTATAAAAACACACACTAAGATCAACTAAAAATTAAACAAAGTTGACACAGATCTGAAACACTCAGGGGTTTATAAAGTGACAAATATTTTACACAACACCAAAAACATACAATGCAATTCACAGGTCTGGTATACGCAAACTTAAGTATTATTTTTATAATGAACCAAATGTGTGTTACATTCTTAGCGTGACAACAGTCTGCTGCCAAGTGCATTAATAGAGAAATCAATAAAGCCATGATTGAAAAGAAGTTCCTCAGGGGGTTTTGTGATATTAGTCCACACTTCAAGTAAGTCCATAGTTTTAAGCCCTTGAGAAAAATATTGGTAATGCTAAACGAATATCCATACTGTATGAGTTTTGATGTCTTTACATTTTAAACGTCTATGAAACTAAAAGTACAATTTATGATCATTATAATACAAAAAAGATGAAAACTGACAGTATTAAATAAGCATGAAGGGAAAGAAATTCTGTGTGTTAGACATGAACAACTGACCTGAACAATGAATATTTCAACTCTAAATTTGTGTGTTGTCATTAACTAAACACATCGCTGTGTTATTTCTGGAACAACACACACTTGTGTTGTTCCTTTTATTTGTTTTACACAAAATCAACACAAAATGTGTTAAATATCATAACACAAAAAAGTGTGTTAATATTAACACATTCGTCTTAAAAGTGTAAAGAGAGGTAATCCGGTACATTAAATATGAAAATAAAAAATATGAATTAAAACAGCAAAAATGTTAAGGTTTGCTTTGTCACAAAGGAAGAAAAGGAGGAAGGAGCAAAAAAGAGTTGTAACATTTTACAATGAGGTTTCACTTATTAACATTAGCTAACAAGAACTAATAATGAAAAGCATTTATAAATTTTTGGTTATGTTACTTAAACTAATAAAAATGTTCAATATTTGGTAATATGTGCATCAACTAATGTTACCGTTTTTTAAATGTATGATGAAAGAAAGTACAAGGTCAAATACAAAGTAAAAAAGCAAGAAATAACAAACTAAGCCTTACAAAAAATTGCAAGATGACTGGGAAAAACAGAAATCAGTATGTCATGCACCAAAGGCAGAACATCACATAACAGTCATCACCCATATAGCTTTCATCTAAAGAGTGAGGTCAGAAAGCTCTGATCCTCATCCAAACTCTGAGATTCACCTTCAAACTGTAAATCCCATTGACATCTCTATATCACCTTTACTGATTCTAGATCATCATTTCAAAGATATCCATCAAACGGGGGCCATACAGAAAAATAAACGTAATCTAACCCCTGAAAAACCACACACAAATAAATAAATAGCTTAAGACACATTTCTGCCCGTGTAATGTCAAATAAACAAACATCGAAAGATAAATGATTTCTCTTTGCCTAAAGTGTGAATACGACATTGCTGAATACGACAAACAAAAATATTCAAGTAACACGGAAGGACGTTTTCGATACAAAGCAAAAGAAATCAGATAAATATATTAAATGCACTCCACACCTCGTTCTTTGGAAAAACAAACTAGGTAAACGACAAATATACATAATGTACAAACACCAATATGGAAGGTGTTTAAAGAGTCAGACTGGAAGAACATTTATTTTCCTGTAAACATTTAAAGCTTATCTCATTCATTAACAGTTTTAATGTTTCTTGGCCAACACAGCCAGATCACGATTATATTTCATCGTTCACGGTTGTGTCTGGTCGAACATTACAATTTATATACGTTTTGCATTTATTACATGCTGTAGAGGCAGGATCCCATAAAACAACTGGGCTTCCATGTTTGGTTAAAATGTCTTTAAGCCTGAACGGATCAGTCAGTTATATTGAGCGATCCCTTATATACTGTACACTTATTTTCAGTGCATGAGGTGATGGACATGACAATAATTCACACTCTTCATGAGCTTCCTCTCGCAGGGCTGGAAAGAACACGTCTTCAAACCGCTGACACATGAACACAGTTAGTATCCGAGGTTATGTCTACCTTACTATTTGTTAACATATTATGTATTTCAGATTGCATAGTGCCACCATGATTTCATTAACTAAACATCAAATTAGCTTGAAGATAATAAGCAAAATTCTCATTTCACCTGCGTTCACACCTCTTCAGGAAAATCTGTCCGGATGTATTCGTGTAATAATTTGATTTCAACTTTCACATCCCCGAAACATGAGAAATGAGTAAATGCTGAATGCATTTGGTCACAAATATGGGAAATGAATGTGTGAAATAAAGAAACTGAATGATGTCACATGGCTTTACCGTCCTGTTCTCCGTACAGCGTCCTGTTCTCCGTCAACATATTGTGAGGGCTTTCACACACAACAAAAGGTGAAGTTTGATCAAACTTGGTTGTGTCTTCTCTCCTAGCAGGGATGCCATACTTGTTTGTACAAAAGTTTAATGCTGAGTCTGAGGTTTGCGTGGATGAGCTGGTTCATCGCTTGGTTTCCAAGCTCTGGTTGGGTTTGAGGAGATCCTACCCTTCCCGTCTGCCATGAGGAAAAGTGTAAAGGCAGTCACTGGGATTACATTTGCCCTGTGGACCTGGCGGACCAGTGGGGCCCTGGATGCCTATTCCAGAAGAACCTGCAGAGAAATTAAATATATTGTGAATATGAATGGAGCTTGCCTATGTACAAATGTGGTTGGAAAATGCTTGCCAGGGTGTTGCTAAGAGGTTTTTGTTTTAGTTCATTTGAGGGCTTGTTTGGCTTTAAACAGCACAGGATGAGAGAAAGAAAGAAATCGGAGCGTACACGGCACACAGCGATAACAGCACGCCATAAAGTAATAATGAAGCAAGCGTTCAAGCCTTTTTTATTGTTGCATTTGAAGACCAATCAGCCAACACTTTGAACCTCTACAAAAAAGCGCTGTTCATTAAAAGAATCCCATATTCATTAGTTTTGTTTGGAAGCATTATCAGCTTGTGCTTTCAAAAAGTACAACATTAAAGCACCAATTTAAATAACTCCTGCTATCTGTGCGCTGCAGATTTCAAGAGTGTGAAATTTATAAAGCACGGCAATCGAGAAAGTGTATTTATAAACACCACGGCCTGCCTGACCCCAGCAGAAATACAATTCATTGTCGTATATGATGCAGTGTGATCTAGTTGTGTATCTTATGTACAATATTTTATGTGAATATCACTGTTATATAGGATCATGCACAATAACCAAAAAGTTATTCACACATTTGTTTATGAATTCTCTATTCATTATTTGGTGTAATAGATCATGCATCATAGACGTTATGGGTTAAATACAATATAGTTCATGTTCAAGGTTAGTATTCGAGAAAAGCTAAAAACACCCAAAAACAATATGCACATATTATAATATACAGCCGTGGAAAAAATTAAGGGAAAACCATTCCAAATTTTCATTCAATCAGCATTTCTAGATGTATTGTGGCCATTCCAGTCCAGTATCTGTTGAATTTCAACAAAATCTCAGAGGTGACAAAGTCATCCAATAGCTGTGAAAAAGTTTTTAGGTTTTCCTAAATACATGTCCAAATATTACTGTTGTATTGCTTAAAAGTGCATTTGAACTTGTTTTCTTTGCAGTATCTGAGATATTTTCTGTTATTTTGACCTGTTTCTCCAGTTTTCAAATAAATGCAAATCAAAACAATATTTCTTTAGAATTAGAATATTGTTAGAAGTTCACAGAATGAAACAAAAATTATAATTTACCTATAAATAGTACATTCAGAAAAACTGATAATGGTCTTTGTAATTATCTCTTATTTTTTCCAGGCTATATATATATATATATTTCATTTAATATTGCAGGTATATATATTTACCTGGCGGGCCAATCGAACCCGGTGCTCCTGGAATCCCCAACCCCAGTTGACCCCGTTCCCCTTTCTGCCCCCGATACCCTGCAGGGGTAAACACAAAACACCCATATTAAGACATGAAGTGTGTGTCTTTGCTAGGCAGGAGGTATTGAATGTGGGGAGGGATGGGGTGATGGTCATGCTACACTATTAAAATGACTATTTTTACTTTAATAACTTTGATAATTTCCACCAAACTAATACACTGTAATAATTGAGGACACCTATTTCTATCTGTCAAGACACACCATGCCATAAAAACAGCTTACAGCACCTTTAGTTGTATTTCACTAAACCATTCGGTTCTAGATTCAGATGTTCAGTTCAGCTTTTCGAAAAGGAGTGTATGGAAATGGTACTTAGAGACTGACCCAAATCTGCTATATTACACAACTGGCCTTAGATTCCATCAGGTTTTGTGAGTCCTTCAAGAGTAATGACAAATTCATCGATCAGAAGCGTAAAACAGTGTAAAACTTTGAAAGCGATTTCATAGTGTTTTAGGGAGCACTGCAGATGCTGACAGTGCATGTCACACACAGCGAGCAGGCAAACCGAACAAACAAAAACTCACAAGCTGACGCTCATCTTTTAGTAATGTTTTTACGCACACTGTAAGACAATCTTAAGATCATTTTCATAATGACATGCAGAACACCGCCTCTGGTCAAAATAAACACGCATTAGTGACGTTAGTTTTCTTTGAGGCAGACCATAACCAGCCCGAAAGTAACAGAGAGTTTGACAAAAAAATGCAAAATGTCGCTGTACTATAATGAAACGAAACAAAATAATGAATCAGTCAATTATCAGTGCCAAATCACACCAACATACACTCACTAACAGACCAACCTGTCTCCATCACCTCAGATGCATTCATTCAATGGCATTCTACAGGAGGACAGCACTCTACCTGTGGCATGAAATCACGTTTTCCTTTGTCCGCTCACAATCCCTGCATTATGACCCCCGGTTTGGGGGGGCTTCATACTGCACTGTTCAAATAAACTGCGACAGGGGGCGCTGCAATACAATACTTGCCAAATGCAGCTTGCAGCAACATATATATGTTTTCCTTTTTGCTTAGATTTTACACTTGATTAAAGTCCAAAATGTTACATAAAAATATATTGACATAAACTTAGATTTTAAACAGCATTTTAACATTTCATACAATTTAAAATGTGCTCATATCAACGAACTCAACCAGTATTTATATAATTTGGTATAATCAAGTCTGTTCCTGACATGCAGACACAGCATAAGAAAAAATATTTTGTTAAGAAGAATTAGACACATTTTAATGAAACAAAGTTATCGTGTCATCATAGAAAACAGCTTTAAAAGAAAACCCATGTTACAAAGGGATTAAAAAAATGAAACATTATCACAACCAATTGTGTTATACAAACACACAACAGATTATACTTGAGCTTATGAAACACTAGCATAAGTAGGTTTAGACATCATGATGCAGGTTTAACTCAAACTGCACAATGTATTTGTCATTTAAGAAAAAAGAAAACATAGGAAAATCACTGTAAGTTAAGGAACGTATTTACAGTAACATAAAGAACAAATGAAAAAAGTCAAGCTACACGGCACCATTAATATATGACAAAAGAGCAAAAACATTTCGATTAAATACACGGAAGTGTTGCATGTACACGATTTCTCTGTCAAGTCACAGGAGAGAGAGAACACAACCGTGAATATTTACACTGTCCATTTACCTCACAAGAAAAAAACATTTCACCCCGAGTGAAATTACCGTAGCATAACTCAGATGTGTGACACAGATATTTTTCTTCATAAGCTATTCATTTTAGCACGGAACGTGAGCAAAACGGCCAAATTGAGGATTCTGAAAGAGGAGAGATTCCAGCGGAGGATGGCGAGGAATAATGAGAAAATATTACCCGCAAACTTCCTTCTGGCCGCGCGGAGGTGGAAGTCAACATCTGACAAATTAAAGACACTGCTGAATTTCTGATGATTTACCAGGAGACTAAACTTCCCTATCACTTCCTCCTGCCATTGGATTTGTGCTCTCCAGGCAAAATCCACAAACAAATACACACAAAGTGATACAAAGTGGCCTTTTAAAGCTTCATCTGCTGAATAAATGTAACATGGAAACCATAATAATCATCACAACATGATAGACATTCATCTAACGCAACCCAAACTGTGTTTTCATGGTCATCAATCAAAAGACATTATAAGTGTACAATTGTATAGTTTTGTATCTTGAAAATGGCACATCCTAACACCGGTTCAGGGTCCTCGGGAAGTCAGACAGAAGGGACGAAACCGAACTGCGAGTCATTATTGATGAAAGAGGCTGGAGAAGATAGTTGCCTGCCTTTGATGAATGTTCAGAATTCCTTATTTTCTCCCTGCGCGTGTGTGGTTCTTTTTTTGCAGGGCTTAATCCAACAAAGTGAGATATTGCAAGGCTTTTTTCCATCTGCTCACTTCTTCTCTTTATCTTTTGTGCTCTCATAAGTCTGTCCAGGGCGATATTACATTCTCCGTTTCTGGTTTGGTTCTTCATCCGTCTTCATATGTCCCGCCTGGCTCTCGGCACCATATGCCACTTTGTCATGCACCTACCTGTCTTTTATTTCTCTGATGTGACGTAGCTATAGAAACCTGTGAATCCCTCACACCCAAATTTCGATGCTAACTGTTGCACGATGCGCCGTGGCTTAATTTCTACAATCTTTGTAAACTCGTCTGCTTCTGTTGTGGTGAACTTATGATTCAACGCTTCCTTGCCCAACAATGCCATGTGACCTCAACCTTCCTGGTTCAGCACTCAACTCAAACAGAAAAGCGGATGATACATCCATAAAAAAGAGGTGGATGAATAAAGAGATTCTCTGCATTTTCTGAGACTACCTTCTTTCTATTCTATCAAGAAAAAATGGAATCCTTAGTCATGGCGCTGTGTTTTTGTTTGCCAAGATCGTTGGAGGAGCACAGAGTAAAGAGATCCGTACATATTTTAGTCTTTCTGGTTTTGGCCCCTACCTTGAGAGCCTGGAGGACCTGGCTCTCCGGGGGGTCCTGGGAAGCCATCATTACCGGGTGGTCCAGGAGGACCCTGTCGACCCTGAGCGGCTAAGATAGATGCCGGTGTTTTCTGCAGCAGGCTTTCTGAAAACTTATCTGAAAAAGAATAAGCATGCAAAAACACTGTTAACCTTTATTGTATTGTTAATTTCAAACAATAAAATTATTATGAAAAGGGATAGTTCATTTGAAAATGAAAATTCTGTCATCATTTACTCACCCTCGTCATTTTTATACCTGTGTGACTTTCATTCTTTTGCGAAACACAAAGGATTATATTTGGTTTACCAAAAACCGTCGGTCCCCATTGACTTCTATTGTATGGACAGAAAACCAAGTCAATAGGTACCGCTCGGTTCGGTTACCAACGTTCTTCAAAATATATTTTTGTGTTTTGCAGAAGAAAGTCATACAGATTTAAAATGATAAGAGGGTGAGTAAATGATGACACAATTTTCTAGGAAACTATTCCTTTAACAAGAAAATATTTTAGCAATATAATGCCAACATAGAAAATATTGTACTACACTGTGGTATGTACCTATATAAACTGTAGTAAAGTTTCTAGATACTAGAAAAAATTTGAAATCACACCTAAATCTCATCTCTAAATGAAAACACAAGATTTTGCATTTTTATGCATTTGGCAGATGCTTTTATCCAAAGTGACTTACATTGCATACATTTCGTTTCTGAGTATGTGCAATCCCTGGGATCGAACCCATGACCTTGGTATTGCTAGCTCCATGCTCTAACCACTGAGCTACAGGAAAGCTCAAAAACTATCTTTGTATACCTTTCATTCCTTTTTTTCCTTAAGTTTAGTTTTAATCATTATTTTTGTTATTCGTTTCAGATAGAATATCAACAGAAACTTGCACACACAAGCTAAAACCTGCCGTGAGATTTGATCGTAGCCACCGCTCATGTCCATACTGATAAACCTTATGGCCAGCTTCCTGTCATACGTTCATTTCGTAACTAAGGGCCTTTGTGTTTCTACATTTTATGAAAGCTTTCTAAAGACAGCAAGTTTTATACTGTACAAACTGTATACTCAATCTCCTAACCCTTAACCGAACCCTTTAAAAAAACTTGATTGATTGTATCTTGATACATACCTTGATACAGGGTTAAAATGAAAGGTATTACTATTTGTGTATGGTCCCCAATGTAAGATTTACCAGAACCACACACGCACGCACGCACGCACAGAGAGCTGAAAGGTAAAAAAAACTCGAGCACGCAGAAAGGTGCCTCACAGGCAGCAGATGTACCTTCAAACACACGCAATACTTCATTTCGGATGAAGGCTTTAATTTCCTCCAAGGCAGCTGTATCGCCCTGCGAAAAAAGCAAAGAGAAATGAAAGAAGAAATGAAGGCAGAGAGGAAAAACAAACATCAGCACAACATGATTTGCAGATTAAAAAAGTGCAGCTACAAAATGGCAGCGCTTCATGTTTTATTCATGGTGAGAAATGTTGAAGTTCTCAGAGATAAAGGATGGATGGCACATAATGGTGTAATCACCATCTCTCCTCAAAGCGTCTCTCTCTTCATGAGCGCTGCGCTGCACAGGAGGAGGCCTGAATGTTGAAGAACGGATTGCTGGAAAACAAACTGATTCCCTCCAATCAAAAGAAAACCTTCTGCAGTTCAAGGCCATTCTGTCAAACGCTCACAGAACCCTGTGATGGGACCAACCTCAGAGAGCCCGGGGCCAGATCTTTACCTCAATGAGGTGTGTACGGGCAAATGAATACACAATGTGTTGAAATGTTCACATCACATGCATTAACACATCTTTCAACACAAACCACTTTGACATCTGCAGGAAAAGCGTTGCAGATAGTGTAACCCAGGTTGTGGGTTTTATGGACTATTTTTTGAGCTTGTGTTGTTTTTTGTAGTGTTTGTTGAGCCTTCATCTAAAGACAATAAAGCTTTTTTTTTTTTTTTTTAAAGTTGACCAAGTTACTTATACAAACAATGTCATACATTTGCTTACATTTGATAAGTGAGCCATAGTGTAGAATCTTTTTTTTTGTCAGGTTTTATCAGCAAGTGGTGTTTTGGAACCCTTAAATTTATGCAAGTATCACAAAATGACAACTGGCTTTAGCAAAAAATTCATATTTTAAATAAATGTATTGTATCAATTGAAAAATTTAGATGCAACAAGTCACTTGAAAATTTTTAATTGAAGGTGTTCCAACACACAAAACAGTGTCACCCATCAAAAATATATATAAAAAAAAAAACAACGTTTTGGATCGGTGTATGTGTGTTTGGTTTCTGTACTGTATATGGTGACCTGTGGTTTACGCTTTCCAGAAAATGATGGTTTTGGGAGTTTGCGTGTGGAATTGTAATTGTTGTTATGCGTAGCTTTTAATTATTTTTTCTGCAGTGTAAACGCATGTGTTTTCCACAACAGAGCAATCAATAGCATTTGCCCTCTGAACAGTGCGGTGTGACCCAGCGGTTATGGATTCAGGCTGTGGGCCAAGAGGCTGCTGCAGATTGGGAGAAAGCCAGAAAGCAGATCTTTACTGAGGTCATAGATGTTCTCTACCCTCTACGCAAGTCTGCAGTCGCTATATGATGTAGAGTTGTTCAACTTAACAACGAATTAATTGCCGGCTACATTTACGGGCTGCACAACTGGTCGTAGATGTAAAAATCTGATCACGAAACGGATATTTTGGTGGTGCAAAATGTCATTCTGTTTTGACAAATTAGTTTCCATGCAGTTTACAATTGAAAATGTTTGGATATAATTGCCGGCGGTGTCTAATACATCATATCATGTCACCTCAAATTGGCAACTCTCTTTTAGAAATAAATAAATTACATCTGGTCTTTTTGTTGCTGCGAATCTGTCCCGCTGGCTAAAACGTACGCATTGGTTTTAGATCTGAAACACTAGTGCTATGTGGATACCAACAGATTCATGTTCATACCAGCAGATTCACGCTCCCGAGTGATGCAGGCAGGCCTGGTTCTCCTTTCTGTCCGGGCGGCCCAATGGGTCCTCTGTCTCCATTTCTTCCTCTTTCTCCCTGAACTCCTCTCTCACCTGAAATCCCTGAATCCCCCTATAGAAGCAAAACCGGAATATACAACTACACATGATGGAGAACAGAAACTAGCTGTTATGAGCTGTCCCTGTTGCACCTGACAACAGCTCTGGACTACACTACACACAAATCATAATCCAATAATCAAAACTACTACATGCACTCACACAAAAAAAACAATTTGAATTTTTTGTTATTTGTAATTATTGGTAAGTGTTGCAGTCACACCAGCTCACATAAGCACAAACTGGACTGCATGTTGGTTACAACCCAATGACATTGGTTTGGCAAACAAAGTTAATATTAATGCTTAATTATTAACTGAACAACTATTTTTTTTAAATAATAAAAAACTACTTGAAGTTTTTTTTCATAATTACAGTCTTTAAATGAGTCTTCATTACACTCTTAGCAGGCTAAAACCATCTTGACATTTTTAACCTCCCAAAAATATTAAAACCAAGTTTTGTTCAATATTTTACAATAATTGTCATAAAACAAGTGTATCTAAGCATGGTCAGTAAAAATTGGATTTCTACATTTTTTTATAAACAAATTAATACATCCATACAACCAAAATCAGAGTGCCATCACTGAACCTTAAAAAAAGTTATTTTACAAAATGAAATAAAAATCATACCCGTTCTCCTTTAGAACCTCTGTCTCCGGGTCTGCCTGTGGCTCCCTGTGAAAAAAAATCTGTTAAATCTAAGAAATAAGGAGAAGCACAAAGGTAAAGGCAGTCTTAGCAAGAGGCGAGTCAAATAATTAGATATTTGGAATGAGACTGACCCTTGAGCTAAAAGCCTCATCCATGGCAGAGACAATCCAAATCCTTCTTTTTATTACGGCTTACACTCAGTCTGACCATGTGCACCCACGCACACACATACACCTTATCTAGCTATCTAAATGAGGACGAAGCATATATGAGCCCATTAGCTCATAACCACTAGTACAGGGTTCCACATTCATACACACTGCAATGTTTATATGGTGTTCAATAAAACAGCAAAATTTTAGATTAAGAGAACTAGAATAGTTACATAACTATGTCTTCAAATGTGTACATAGTGAACCTTTATGTTTTTCATACTTTACATTTACATTTAATAATTTAGCAGACGCTTTTAACCAAAGCGACTTACAAATGAGTTAAACAATGGAAGCAATTCGAACAACATAAGATGACAAAACGCATAAGTGCAGTAAAACTGGTCTGATAAAGCCTAGCACAGTATACAAAGCTATGGATTATAATTTTTTTTGAGAAAGAGTAGAAAAGAGATAGAAAATAATAGAAGTCAGTGTTAATCGGTCAGGTGTTGACGGAAGAGATGTTGCAGGCGATTTTTTAAAATGGCTGCAGAATCTGCTGATCTTGTAGCAGCAGGCAGATCATTCCACCAATGTGAAACGGATCCAGAGAAGTAATTTTTTCCCTTTTTGGGATAGCACCACAAGACATTGTTTGTTTGCAGAGAGCAGGGATCGGGCAGGAACATAAGTCTGTATTACAGAGTGAAGATATGGGGCTGCTGAATAAGTGGTGGTCTTGTAGGCAAAGAGCAGAGCTTTGAATTTGATGCGGGCGGCAACAGGGAGCCATTGTAACCTAATGAAGAAAGGAGTGACGTGCGCTCTTTTCGGTTCATTGAAGACCACTCTTGCCGCTGCATTCTGGATCATCTGTAGAGGTTTGATTGTGCAAGCAGGGAGTCCAGCCAGTAGTCCAGTCTAGAATGAGCTATTTCTATCTACATACACCGTGAGTCCCCTTATATGGAGTTCAACATGTTGTTTCTACAGTATCCCTAACCGGACAAAATATATCATCTCCTTCGGCAAAGACAGAACATCTTTGTCCTGTGTCAGACACCGTGGTACTCCGAAAGGGAGGGGTGAGCGTTGGAGTGAGCCGTTGGTTGCAATTTGCAACCTCACCACTAGATGCCCCTAAATTCTACACACAGGAAAAAACCTTTAAAGCTGCAATGTGTAATTTTTGCCTCTTTATCACCATCCCTGTTTTGCAGTGTTGTGCAGTATTGCGACTCGATAATATCAGATTAAATTAAGATAAAATAAAAATGTATAAAGAAACCCATGCTAAATCCAAAGATACCGAAACAGTAGTTAAAACACATCCACAGCCATACCACACAGATTCTCATTCACTGTTCCCAAATTGAATTTGAGGAAGAAAATTATTTGGCTGCTTTTACAGCCCAACTTTCTTTTAGTTATTCAGGAGAGAGTAGCTGTAAAAGCAGAGCTCAGTGGATTCATAAATGACCATTTTCCTCCCAAACTCATCAAAGCAGAAAACCTCTTCTTCTTTCTCTCCAGCTCCTTTGAGAGGAACGCTGTCGAGAAACCCCTCTCATTGTGCTCCAAAACCACTCTTCCATTTCTCTCTCTCTATCTCTTCCTCTCCCGCACGCCACGGCTCCCGGTAGCTCCTGGGGGAACATCTCTGTATCAAATTCACCTGCTGGATTACAGCAGCCGAGCAAAAAAAAGAAACCCAATCTAGCCTGCGTTTCTAAAGCGGGCGGCACTTTACGAATGCTTCCCCAACCATCTGCTTTCATCGGCAACCCCATCGATGTCAAACAAGCTCTCTCTTTCTATCGTCTCTCTATTCCCCAGCTTCTGATGAGCAGAGCTTAAACCCATCACTGTGCCCACTGAATTGTGTTTCCCTCAGCTCCTGTTATAAAAGAGATGGAGAATTTTACAACCGAGATGAGCAGACATCTTTCCTGCTAGATGGCACTGTTGTACCACCGTAGACGTACAGACCCGCATCGATGCGGGGAGGGAAGGAGGGTTAAAGGAAAATAAAACAGAGGAAAAACTCAATGAGTGGTCCGACACCCTGCAAACACACGGCCGTGCCATTTGAGACGACGGTGACGTGAATGGAAGCAAAAATAGGGCCGGGCTTCCTGTCATCGAACTTCCTCTTTTTGATGTGAACCCTGACTCATTTAACACAGTATGAGGGGGAAGAGACAGCTTGGAGAAAAATAAAGAGAGAAATGGCAATGCTCGATATGGCGGCTGTGTGAATGAAAGCCCAACCAGTTAAACGAGGCGATTGCGTTTTGCAAGTTAAAGGGATCGTTCACCCATAAATGAAAATTCTGTCATCATTTACTCCTTTTAAACTTTCTTATGCAGAACACAAAAGAAGATATTTTGAAGAATGTTAGTAATCGAACAAAAGCGGTACCCATTCACTTGCATTGGTTTTGTGTCCGTTACCAATATTCTTCAAAATATATTTTTTTGTGTTCTGCATAAGGAAGAAAGGTCATTTCCGAGCGATTTGGCTTGACCCAACAGGACACATTGGTTCACCTCAGTCTCAACCTTTTCTCATTTATCTCATTAAGATCTGCAGATGTATGATATATTTAACTGCGCCGTCTGTCTGACGGAGTGCGTTTGTCGTTCTCTGATGTGTCTGTTTCCTCCTGTGAAGTGCAGACGAGTGATGCCAGAGATCTGCCAGAGATCTGCTTTCTGTTGTGACAAGGCATCAGGCGACAGAAAATTTTTTGACATGACAAGCCTTTCTAAACTACAAACACAGTTTGTAGGGGACATTTAATTAGCGCTAACATGCATTATTCATGATTTAATGGCTCGTGGCCGGGATTTCATCCACGCGGAAGAGCATTAGCAGTGAGTAAGCGATCTTATTATTGAAAACTTTACAAGACTAATGACTGGTGTTGGGCTTTTATTTGCCCGGGAAAGAAACAAAGTGAGCGAGACAGAGATAAATGTAGACCAAGCCTTTGTCAGCCAATGTATGCTTACAAACTCCTGGCAAATTATTAAAGCGTCTAAGTTATTAGGTGATACGTGCATCGGGGTAAAAACGCTCATTTCCACTAATATGAACTGCTGTGAGCGAAAACAAAATCCCGCATCATTGACTGTACGATCACATACCTCATAGCCTGGAATTCCATCTTTTCCCGGCCTTCCCTGTGGAGGAGACAGAATATTCCCATTAATCTTTGCAACAAGAGCAGATTTGCTTTGTTTGTCATCTACATATTTAATTAGATGTCCCAATGAGCACAAATGTGTGATGCTATTAGAAAACCACTTGCTCTTTTATACTGCCAAAACAAAACGAAAAATGGTTTCAAGTTATGCATTTTGTCTTTTTAAAGATGTTTAAATAATGGATTAATGGAAAACAAGACAATTTAACATGAAGTTTCAAAGAAATCTAACAGGTTTACACATTAACCAGGGAGATTGGAATTTACTTTGTATTTGTATTTTTGGTTTATTAAAGAAAAGCGTTAGCTTAAAGACTTAATATGTTTTTCATTAACACATCCTGTTAAAATCCATTGCTATTGAAAGCTAAATGGATTACTGTTTGAATCACATGACATTTCATCACCGTGGAATTATAAGGTACTATCTGGTCTTTTTCAATAAATTGTATTCACATATTCTTCTTTTTAACTTATTTACATTATGTGATTTGTTTTCTTTAGACTGTGTACATTTTGGGACTTTTTCAGAAAACAAAAAGGTTTTATCTACAAAATAACTTCGAAGATCAATATCTCAAAATGCAATTCCTAGGCGACGATTTCATCTTGATTTTAAGCTTACTGCTTCTAGTCCAGTTTACATTTGTAGTTTAGTACACATTATTCACTAAGGCTAAATGTGACAAATGGTGAAACACCAGCTAGACGCAGCAGTTTAAAATCTCAGAGTAATTCAACAAATGTGTTCAAGGCGACACCTCTGTACGAATAACCAAACATTTACAGTATATGAGACCTGTACAACCATGCAATTGAGACAGCAAATAAAACATTTTCCCAAAACTTTATTTCACACCACAGCACAAACCCACACAGCGTTGAAGAATATGTGGGATTGCTTTGTGCGGTGAAGTGAGATATTACAGCAGAAACCAGCTGATGGGGTTTAGAGAGAGAAGTCTCACATTGAGCACATTGGTGTGACGTGCTATACCTTTACTGTATATGACACAGCTTATAGTATGGAGGTACAGTAATCGTGTGATGGGATTCAAGGTAATTCAGTTAATTGAGAGCTACTGTTGGTGTCTGTTTATGATGTCAGGGCACCAGGATTCATGAGACGGAGCAGAACTCAATGTTTGTGTTGTAACTCTTGAATCGGCAGCGAGTCAAATTGAGAATCAATCGTCAAACGAATCAGTTAATTAAATCAGGCTGGATTAAACCGACATCAAGATGTTAGAAGATCTCAGAAGAAAGGAAACAACCTAATGAACAAATGTTATTACGAGGGTGTAGATTACAGACGAGTCTAGTTCATGCTAGGATTGCTTACAGGAACTCCAGGTGGCCCCTCCGGTCCAGGGAAGCCAGTTTCTCCCATAGGCCCTCGCTCTCCCTGTGTAAGGAAAAAACAAGGAAAATAGGACATCATCATTCTCTCATTGTCTCGCTGCCAAAAACCTGCCGCATGATTGACAGCTGCTAACAAGCAACAAAGCAAATCTCACCGGCTCTCCAGGGATGCCTGTCTCACCGCGCGGGCCGGGCTTCCCCTATCCACCACAGGAAAAAGAGACTGAGTTATATTTCAAAACCAGTGCCCATTTGACGCACCCGTATAGCTAGTGACAGCCACAATGTGCTTTGTTTTTATCTCAAAACTCACGCTCTAAAAAAAGTGTTTGTGTGTATTTATAGAACCACATTACATGAAGTTACCAAACAAAACAAAGTTACAAAGAACTCTGTAGTCTGTAGATAGTTCTTGTTCTTAAATATGATTATATGGTTATGCCATGTGCAAAGCTGCTATAGAAACATGTCACATCATGACATCAGCATTACTGCACCACAGCATCTCTGTTGCCTGCTAACCATTTTGTTAAATTATTTCTTATGAACTAAATTGCTTGATGGAAAAAAAAATTCCCAATATCATTGCAGTTTTGTTGCTAGGTGTTTATTTTATGAAATCATACCAGGTATATGGAATTAAAGCGTATTTCTTTCGTAGAGTCATTTCATACAAACAGAATAACTTACAGGAGGACCAGGAACACCAGGTTGACCAGCTAAGCCAGGATCACCCTTTCAACACACAAAAACACACAATCAGAAAACAAGAACACATCAATTCCCCCAAAACAATCTCTGTTTCTGTTTTCTAAACCCACTACACATGACAAGCACTCCAAAACCCAAATCTCTGAGTATGTGTGTATGAGAGTTAAGACCTGCTTTCTTTCTTCCATATGTGCTCTGCTGGCTTCAGGAATTAATGAGCGGCTTTTAGGTTTTGGGGCACAGCACGAAAATAAACAGCTTGAGATCCGGCAGCCTCGTGGCTGTTGTGGAATCGGGTGGGTTTGCGAAACGCAGAAACGACTTGACAAGTCCTCTCAGGGAAGAGTGGGCGATTTTGATGCCGCTCCAAAGAGGAAGCTGCTCTTACACGGAGACGAAAGCGAGTCTCTACGCACCAGTGCTCTGATTCGTTCAGGAGGAAACGGTTGGGGGGTTGAGAGGGGGGTGTTCTGCATGGGTTTGTAGGCAAGATTTAATGAAGCCTATTATTTCTTTCCTCTCTAGTATTCTCGTATTCGCGCTCTTCTTCTCAAAATTTTCAAAGTGCTTTGGTGCGACTATGACTAAGCACTGCAGACGTGAAATCTGAATACTAACAAGCACTTTTCACGAACGGGGCACAAATCAGAGTCTCTTGAGAAAACTCTTGAGAACTCAAGCTAATTTTATAACCGTTATCAAATTTTAGGACATACTTCAGTCTGAATACAGCCTTAAACCCTGGTTTGTGTTATTTTTTTTAGCAATACAAATAACAAGCTACCATTAAGGTGCAATGCGGACATTTTAGCGACATCTAGTGGTGAGGTTGTGAATCGCAATCAACGGCTCATGCCACCGCTCACCCCTCCCTTTTGAAGCACTACGGTGGCTGACCCAGGACAAAGATGTCGTCACGTTTTCGCTTCTTTGCCAAAGACAATAACATATTTACGAAACGTGCATGCTCTGTAGAGCAGTTTGTCTGTTTAGGGGTACTGTAGAAACAACCCGTGGTGTATGTAGATAAAAATAGCTCATTCTAAGTTAATAAAAAAATAACACTTAATTATTTAAGGTCTTTATACACCTCTGAAGACATAGTTATGTATATTAATATTGCATTTCTGTCAATAGATCCTCCTGAATATTACAGACAGCACATTAATGTTTATATATATATATATTTATATAATGTATATGTGGGATTTGTGCATCAAATGCTTCATAAAAGGCAGAAAAAGCTGCAAAAAGCATGGAACAGCACAGTGAACTCGAAAAAGCCAATAATCCTTTGAATTATGAATGTCTGTTCACCCCTCTCCATCTCTCTGTCAGGCAAACGCACACAAAAGCTTGGGAAACTGCAAAGTCATGTCAAATAGTGAATAAAAAAACGAGAGTAACGTCTTGCTGAAAACACACAGAGACCGTGAGAGAACATCTAATGACATGACTCATCCAAATGCGCTTACCTTAGCACCCGGCAGACCCTCCAGTCCTGGTAATCCCATCAGCCCCGGCTCACCCTGGAATATAGGAAACACATTTTAGCTCAGCATGAACACCTTCATGTGTAAAAGTATAGATATAAAGTCAAAAATGTATGCAGTGTTAACATTTTTAACAATCTTGCCGAAGTGAGTGATTTGACAAAATGTATGAAAAATATTTTGTCATTATTTTGGTTTCACTGGAACTCAACACACATTGTAATTTTCTTTATTTTGAGGATTTAATTCAAACATTCCCACAATTCAACTTGAAGACCGCATCACACTGTAGTTTCCTAATAAGTGAATAAGAGGTTTTATTTGCATACCACCGGTAATATTTTGGACCCTGCTGTTAGAAGACATGTTTGTAATGTGTGCAGGGCTTTCCTGTAGCTCAGTGGTTAAAGCATGGCACTAGCAACGTCAAGGTCATGGGTTCAATGCTAGGGATTGCACATACTTAGAAACAAAAGTATAGTGTAATGCAATGCAAGTCGTTTTGGATAAAAGTGTCTGCCAAATGCATAAATGTAAATGTGCATGTATTTTTTTATATTACCTGCAAACACCGAACCCCATTTTTCATGGATGTGACTGATGATTTCAATTAAAAACAGTCCATTCATCTCCATCCTGACACGTGTATCACTGTAACTCTAATTCTGTCGCATTACCGTCCTGACAAAGCATTTACTTCCCTTCTTGCATTCTCATTCAGTCCGCCGGTTTAATAAATCACACGTACTTTGCAGCAAACACAGCCGCTCGTAATTCACCCAAAGCTTTTTGTCGTACCGAACCGATGTACGGCGCCCCGCCGGATGTGTGTACAAGCGCCGTACATTACGTTCGCTCCGCGTCCCAGTCGCTGTTGACGGACAGCAGCGGGCGCAACATTAACGGGTAATTGTTGCACGTGTAGATAGCCACGAATAACAGAACGCGGACCTACGTGAGAGGATCTACAGGAGACAGATGGGGCAATTCTAGCACTGTGCTGGAGACTGCTGGGACCATTTATTCAAATGTCAAATTAGCATGCCCGTGAAAAATCGTTCCTACCAAAAATAATAAAACAATAAAAAAATTGCACCCATGAGAACAAGGGCCTGCTTTTTGGCGGATAAAGCGGCTTGCTTTGTTTGGGGTGTGTATGTAGTGCTGTACATGACATCTCCCACAGGCTGACAATACGCAGCAACAATTTGATTCAGGCTCCGTTCCCGCTCATTCCTTTTGTTGTAGAGATTGTTGTGTGTCTAAACTGTCGTGCTTCGCTGCTCTCGGACTATTTCCGAGCCAGGAGTTGTGATTAATGGAGACCGGCCAAAAAAGCAAGTGCTGGCCTGATGTGAAATATGTCTTTTCCATCTAGAGGCTCAGAAAGGTTGAGAGGACCATTTGACACCACTATTACATGTGTGTATTTTTTACTAGTTTGTATGTTCCTACAGTAGGGTCATGTATTACCAGTCCAGCTACAATAACACAGAAGCACTCACCAGCCGTCCATCATCTCCTTTTGGCCCCTAAAACACAACAAAACGAGAATCAGGACTCATGATCATGAAATTGATGTAATTTGACTATTTACATGTGTGATCTCATTACAACCAATTCATCCAATCTGTGCAACTGGCTGTTTTTGATAAGCTGTCAAACAATAACACAATTATTTTAATATAAAACTATTTCCAAACCAAAGACTGATGACTCAACTTGCACTCCAGTATTTTCAAATTAGATCTCTCTAAAAAGAGGATCCTATTGAAACTTTATGGGTTTTCAAACAAGGAAAACATGAAAAAAAAAAACTGCTCATGAATCAAATTTATTGGGTCCCGAATTATTAATTTAATCGTTTCGTCCCAGGTGTTGTAATAAGTAAAATTATTGTACCTTCCAAAATATCTTCAGAAGTATATTATGTTGCAGTATCACATAAAGCTTGGGGCAAGCTTAAAAATTAATCCAAGATGGAACATGTAGACACAACGTAATATTTGTAAAAATATAAATATGCTTAATTAAAATCATCTATATATAATGTAATATTATCTCTTAATGATTAAACAAAATTGCTTGTTTGTCTTTGCGTCGGCTTCCAATTCACCGTCAATGTTTATTTTGCTATAACCAGCTAGATATCCCTTACTTATAAAACGTTATTATGATCTAATTCAAACAATATTTGCATGAATATGAATTTTTGTGCAGCTTTATCATTTTTTTGCAAGTCACTTTGCGTGAAGAGCGCAATTTGTGTGGCAAATTCTGAATTTAAGTTATATTGGGATTGCATTCATAAAGGTGGCCCAAGTTACCCGAATTACACATTTAAAGCTAATTTTGCACAGCTCATACATCACGACTGTGCATGTTAACATAACCCTGTCACATCCTGCTTTTATGAGAGCTCTTCTAACCACAAGCCTCTTGATTGTTGAAATAAAGTTGAAATGAAGTTTAAGTGAGCTTTGTCTAAGTGCTGTGGTTTAAGCACAGAATGTGCCTTGTCAACAGGAGGTGTCACGTTCCAGAGCAGGTTTGTCTGAGGATAAAAGAAAGCACAGCACCCTGGGGATTTGCAAGCAGCTCCTTGTGTCTATCGCAGTGAGAATGGAGATTGGAGTATGTCCTCCTTCAGACCTGCTGATAAGGGTTTAGTATCTTTTCAGAGTCACGGGCGGTCTGGTAACAAGGGGCCAGGGGGGAATAGACTCTTGTTCTTCATGGAGAGGAAGGGCACATTACATACAGAGCAGATAAGTCTGCATGTCACAGCATTGATAAGCTAATCGGATAATTCCACGGTGCAGAAAAGCTCTTTTATACATATAGAAACACACACCGAATGTATATATATATATGCACACAGATGTTTTTCCTGTTAAAGTGCTGCCTGTCAATTACTCATTTACAAGCAGGAATGGGTTTGGTTTGGTTTGTTTTGCTTTTCTTCTGTCATTGTGTTTCAGATTCTGTGGCTGTGATCCGCCCTTCAAATCATCTGGTGCAAAACAGCTTAACAGAATACAGATTCCCAAATCAATGCTTGATTTGTTGTATATTGACATGAAAGCTTAATTTAAAGTCAACAATTAATCCCCAGTGAGAAGTTTAAATATCGTTTTGTTTCATGCAGAAGAAAACTAACAAAACCGACCGGGGGTCCAGGTGGTCCAGGTGGGCCTATGTTAGTCCCTCCATTCTGTAAACAAAATAAAAATCACTGCATTATTATAATGGTGTAATGTGACCAATACAATTATTTCATAAAATGCTTTTAGTGTATTTTGGTTTCATTTGAAATGTTTTACCTGAAGCTTATAAAGACTGCTCATCCCGTTGCCTTCCGTATACGGACCTCCCTGAAACGAACAATAATTGTATAACTAGATAAGTCAAATAACTAGAAAATTCAAGAACAGGATTGTTGTTATACTTGATTAATATGACAACAAAGCAAATAATAAATAAGTAAAAAATACTATAGGAAAAACGCATAGATACATATTATGATTATGATAACTAAACTGTTAAAGTGATAGTTTAACCAAAAATGTAAATTATTTGATCATTTACTCTTCTTCGTGTCATTTTAAACCTGAATGAACACAAAAGAAGATATTTTGAAGAACGTTGGTAACCAAACCACATTGGCCCCTATTGACTTCCATTGTATGGACACAATAAACCATTTCTCAAAATATCTTCTTTTGTGCTCCACAGAAGAAAGAGTCATATACAGGTTTTGAATAAAATGAGGGGGAATAAATGATTTTCATTTCTGGGTGAACTATCCCTTTAAAAGCCACACAACAAGCTCACAAACAGCATCAGAACTTACAGGGGGTCCAGGTGGTCCGGGTCTACCTGTAGGCCCCTCGCTGCCCTGCAACAAAAAGACATGTTTTGTATTTACATGCATAACACAAACTGCCTCTCCAAGCACAGTATGGGATTGTATTAAAAATCAAGGCCAACGCCACGCTGCATTGTTAGCAAATGATGTGAATAACAACAGCTTTCAGACGGAGCGTTTGGAAGTTTTGTGCATAGATCCTCTGCCCCTTGGCCCTACCGGGCGGACTTTCAGCGGAGCCGACCAGCTGATGAAAACCAATGAAAAATGCCTCCATTTCCCCCCTACTGCGTATCTGAACACTGCAGGGCACACCGCAAGCTCGTCGAAACACATCGGGCAGCATATTCACTATCTCCCACAAACCATTTGTGAGAGTATCGCTACATTCATTTATCAAAGAGCATGTTTGTACATACAGATGCGAAATGGCTCGGGCAAACAACTACAACGTTTGGAAAGGTGAAAAACGAAAAGATTTTCTGCCGCACATTTAGTGTTTGTACAGCTTATTCTAACATAGATTAAGCAAATCAATTTAAAGGGCCAGTTCACTAAAAAATGAAATTTCTGTCATCATTTACTCAAGTTGTCCCAAACCATAGTTGTTCTGCTTAACACAAAGAAAGATATTTGGAAGAATGTTTGTAACCAAACAGTTATGGGACGCTATGGAGTGTTTGGTTTCCCACATTCATCAAAATATCTTCTTTTGTGTTCAACATAACAAAGAAATTTATACAGGTTTGAAAAAAAAATTTAAGGGTCAGTAAATGATGACAGGATTTATAATATTTTTATATATACATTTATAATATAATCTTTTTTGGGGGACTGTTCCTTTAAATTGGTTTGCTTAAATATTCTATGATGCAGAGTCTATCCATGTAATAAAAAAACTTCAAAAATGTGTGTGACATAAACAAATTTATAATGTTTAATCTTCATTTTAAATATAAATATTAATATTAAATATAAACATAAAAGTTCCTTATATTGTTTTGGAACTTGGGGTATAACAAAATGATTTTGCCTACTCGTTCTCCTTTTGGTCCTGGGGAGCCAACAGGTCCTGGTCTGCCTATAAGTCCCTAAAAACAGAGGAAAATGTTTGAAGATCGTTTTTTACAAAACTCTTGAAACCATTTAAGTGTAAAATTAGAATTTTAAAACTATTTTTAAGTCACGGGAGACCCTCACCGGTGCACCTATACGACCCGTGGCTCCAGGCAATCCTGGCACACCATGAGACCCCTTGAAAAAGAGAGCTTCAGATGACCAAAAGTACAACTCAAACACATAAAAAAATTGAAAAAGTTTTTAATTAAACTGCACCATATCTACACTAGAAACAGCAACAAATTATTTCAGACAAATAGGAAAACAAAAAACTGTCAAATGTGTCAAAAACTGAAATGCCGCATCAGCTGAAGTCGCGTCGCGAAGCTTTATTGATTATAAAGGCAATCTAGTTTTGTCACATCTCGCCGCACACGTCTGCTGGTGTAAACACGTGTTACTCTGATAACTTACCTCATCACCCTTGTCTCCCATTGGTCCAGGAAAGCCTCTCTCACCTTTTACTCCCTATATGAGGACAGATAAACAATCTTGTGAAATCAAGTTTTTGATACAGTCAGTGCTTCCGACTCTTTAAGAAAACTCCACATTTCTGCTTCTCTCCAAAGAATAAACGTTATTAATGCTTGTGCTTTATCTTCACATTTTGCATTTTTCACGAACGCCTCTGCTTCCATGGCAACCAGCGTCACATTCAAGCACATTACATGAAACCTTTTTAGTTTAAATCACAATTGTCAGACTGTTTGAAATAAAATTGCCTTGTGATGCGCTGTTGTAATGGAGGAGATGCATTTATGACTTTATGGAAGAATTAAAGCTTTGTGGATATTTTTGGGGCTTATGTTCCTGCCGGTCACAATTCTCTTCTCTAAGCTCAAACTCGGGGTTGTTTACCTTCGGACCCTCTTTTCCCGGATTACCAGCTGGTCCTCGCAGACCCTGATCCCCCTGTTAAAATCAACACAGAAGATGAGGAGCCAAATCCACAGGACAGACGCAAGAATACAGAGCCCACAAATCCACAGTTCAGTCTCAGAAGACAAATTCATCTATTTTCAGTTCAGTATAAAAGTCCAATGAAAGCAAGGCATAAAGTGGAACACAAATATTTGAGTAGTTATTGTGAAAATTTGATCATCATTTATTCACCCTCTTGTCATTTCAAAGCTGTATGAATTTCTTTATTCTGCAAAGAATGTTGGTAACCGAACAACAACGGTACCCATTGACTTGCATTGATTTTATGTCTATACAATAAAAGGGAGTGGGCACAGCAATTGTTCGGTTACCAATATTCTTCAAAATATCTTCGATATGTAGAATGACTTTGTGTAGAAAACAAGAAAAATGGTGCTGTCAGAGCGGCACGTGCCTGGTGTCATTATGTGAACGGAGGCTTTTTGTAATCAAACCATAAATTGCATCAGTCAGAAAAGATGATGCGCTCACTGCCAAAAAAATCTCAGGTGGAGAGACGGAATATGAATTAAGGAGGAGATTAAATATGTAAGCAGCAATTTCTACCTTTTCTCCATCCATTCCCGGGATACCTAAAGCTCCAGGGGATCCTTTTTCTCCTTTCTGTCCTGGTAATCCTGGTATTCTGGTCTGACACACACTGCAGGCGTTCTGTCGAATCACACATGCGCACACACACAGTTAGGTGTAAAAATCCAGTAGCTTTTTCTAAATTGCGCCATCACAGAAGCAAAAAAACTGAAAATATATTTACAGTTCAATGCACAATACACTACAGCAGTGGACACATTTTTGACTTCAAGCTAGATTTCATACCCAATTATTATAAAAATATCCAAACACTAAGAAATATCCTATACTGTAGTTTTGTTTCATTTTTATTAATTGTAAGTAATCTTGAGGCCTCCTTGGTAGTTTGCCCCGGCTCCCTGGTTGAGAAACACTAATGAACAGTAACAAAATGTGTTTTAAAGGAATTCTGTCATCATTTATTCACCCTCAAGTTGTTCAAAAGAATGCTGATAACCAAACAATTCTTGGCCTCCATAGTAGGAAAAATTGCTTTATAAATGTCTTTGTTTTGTTGAACACAAAAGAAGATATTTTGAAGAATGTAGGACAGCAAACAGTTCTGGTGCACTTTGACTACTCTTGTCATTTTTCCTACTATAGAAGTCAATGGTGACCAAGAACTGTTTAATTACAAGCATTCTTCCAAATATTCTTCTTTGTGTTCATCAGAACACAGATTTGGAACTCAAGGGTAAGAAAATGATGACAGATGAACTGTCCCTTTAACAAGCAACACATATTTATTTTCTTTTGTAAACTAACATTTACTGCATCACTATAAGATTCATGTCGTTTTATCTAGATATCTTTTCATTCCAACTTTAGAGACACATAAAGCACAGCAAACCAGCTTTGCCCACCACAAACAAACCTAAAAGGTCAAACGGAGAGCTGCATACTATAAAAGCGTGCATTTTTAACCTCGCCAGTCTAATGCATTCGCCTCGATACATTTTTCCGACGATAAGGAGAAAAATGTGAACAGCAGAAGCAAAGGTGCTTTCAAAACTCTTGGCTAAGTAAGCAACCTTTCTCCCATCTGCTCTTTAAGAGCATAACTGTAGGCCTGTAAAGCATAATCAAAGGTTCACAGTAATGGGTCATAAGGATTGCGGTGACATTTCACATCGGATGCACTTTTCGCGCACAGCTCTGGCGGCTTTCTGAAGGTAGCAATTTACTAGTGCATTAGTCCGGCCTACTCAATAGGTGCTGGTCGATTTAGAAACCAGGTTACATTTGCGTTCTTTGTGCGACGCTGACAATTAGCAAATTGCTTGTGACCAATATGGCAGTGGGGGTTTAACATGTTTGCCGTTTGTCGAGAAGTTCGAAAGGATATCGACAGGGAGAAAATAAACTGCAACTTCGCTAAGTGCTTTGACATTTTTGGAAAACATTTTTCTTTATTGGACTTTTATTAAAATAAATAAGATCAACTATGAAGACACTTCACCACCCGACACAAAGAGAAATCATTTATTCACTCACATATTATTTTAACTGTAAGATAAACAGAATGTCTTAACAGGTTCTCAACACAAGTAAAGTGGATACTCATTTATAGAGCCAATTTCCAAAAAGACCAAAACGACACCATAAAAGCAGTTTATGTAACTTGTGCACTACATTCAATGTCTTCTTTCAATCTAATGTCAGCCTGTTCCTTACAAAACTGTCACATAACATCATAAGTATTATAATACAGTGCACACCACTTTCATGGTGCTTTTGTGCCTTATTAAAAAAGCTTTTGTGGTTGGAATGAGGGTAAGGAGTCAAGTATTTCTTTAATTCGATGAAAAATACTTCTTATTCCAAAGACGACGCTCGGGATAATAGAACCAAATCATTTAACTGATTGTTATTATCTAATACATGTCCGCAAAATCGACATCACAGAACCTCACAGTTGAGTTTTTTCACCCATGCCCTTGTTTCTCTTTGTCTGGTAGCAGGGGAAACGTCCTCACCAGTCACGCTTCAGTTCAATGGTTTTGTCAAAAAAAAGTATATAAAAAATATATTTTTTACAGCCAGCGGGTGACGTGACCCAGCTTGAATCCTATTCAAACTTCTCATCCGAAGTCTACAGAAAGCAGTTCAGAGCACCAATGTTTGATGCTTTCCTTTTAACTTGCTTGTGAAGAAATATCAAATCCATACCATAGATAAGAATAAACTACAGTACATTAACTGCTGTAAGTAAGTGTTGTTCAGTTGACAGTTCACTCTTATGAATCTCACATCAAGGAGTCATTATTTGAACAGATGGCCATTTATCTTGTCAGATGTTTCTTTAGTCATGGTGAGATGAATGCAAGATGCCTCTGAATGTAGTGGGTGGATGAGAAATACAGTACGGAAAGTACTGATAAGCAGAAATTAAAAGAAGGCAAAAAATAAAACTGCAGTCAAATTCTTTTTTCTACGAGATGAAGATACGGGAACAAGAGAGTTTTAAAGAAAGCCACTGAAGAGGCTTCAAAAGCAATTTAAGATCAATTTAGACTTTATATGCCCTCTGGCTACAGTTTATCATTCCTGTTTGGTTACATTGCATTATAAAAAAATAAATGTTTCTAAAAATCGTTTAGCTATTTAGAGAACAAAAGCCGTCTTTAAGCAGCTCAAAAACCAAGACAACACAGGGTGAGAGTTCCATCTTAGGATCTGCTCGCACTCTTGACTGAAGGGAACAAAGTGTTTAGTATAGCATTTTTTATTTATAACATCAAAGCTTTGAGATGTCAGAGCTTGTCAGGTTATATAAGCTCTGTTCCAAAACCTAGTGAGCTGCCTTCTTGGATGTTGTCTACTAAGGAAGCATCCTAACCATCATGAAACCACACAACTGAATAATTTGGTAGGCTTTACTTATGCTGTATTTTTTTTTGTTTCGCCCATTATTGTGCGTATGTTGTTTGCCTATGGCATCTTATAGAGCGATTGGACCTGAAAACAATGGTGCACGACGTAAGTCTTAACAAGTGTGTCGAGTTTGATGCTAACATATTGCTAAGCTAATGGAATGATGCTTTTTAAAGCAATACCAACATATAAAGCTTTCCTGTTTCTCAGTGGTTAGAGTATGGTGCTAGGGGGCTAGCAACGGCAAGGCCATGGGTTCGATCCCAGGATTGCACATACACAGAAAAAATGTGTAGTATAATGCAATTTAAGTCGCTTTGGATAAAAGAGTCTGCAAAATGCGTAAATGTAAACGTAAATAAAGGGCACAAATATTCCATAAGTCTACAACAATTTCAGATTTAAACAACACATTTCTAATATCCCAAATAAAATAAATAAATGATGCTATTAGTCAACTTCATCTTACATTTTTTTCATTCATCATTTACATTTTTGGTTAATGAAGACTCACAAACATGTGTAGGGAGGAAGAAATACAGTCTGTAACCATTGTGGCTTTAAGGACAAAATGTTAAACTGCAACAAAACCATGACTATTATTTTGGAGTTTCAACCAAATGCTGGTGCTGATTATTTACAACATGATCTATTATCAATAATCACGGTTATTAATATCACGTATATCGTGACACTACAAATCCAATCTTGTCACAATGCATTCTGGGATTCATTTAATTGTGAAAGTATATATGAGATGCTGCCTTTGAATAGCATCTTTTGAATCACCTAGCTTTTAAAATGCTTTAAAATGTTGACTACACAGGCACCTTCGCAAGCTTTTGGACCGGAGCAATCTATAAAAGTTTTGCTGATATGCATCTAAATAGCAACTCATATATCTCCTTTATCGACTCCTAGTTCAGCACCTTCTATATTTTTGTTCAATCCACTTTAATTTGTTTCTAATATCAGAGTTCAGTACTGCAGTTTGCAGAATGCAAATCCATTACAATAAATCAGCGGACAAGATGACATACAGCTGGGTGAAACTGTACCTTCAGTAATGTGCCCATGTCTCCAACAATGGGCAGCGCTGTCTGAAAGAGAAAATCATTTAGAGCAGCATTAGATTCAACATTAGATATCATGATGCCCGTTTCCAAATGAGATACAAGTTTTAGTTTATAAATTCATTTTTTTACAATCATATTACACAGCGGCCAGAAAATATGTCAGTCTAAAAACAGCACAGTATTGTTAAATTCTTGTTTTTATAGTTACAGGGCTATTTATTAAAGTATGAACCTTTGGCCTTTGAACACATGACTTTTTGCTGCTAACGCAATGCTCTACCAAATAAGCTACAAAAACACAGGTGCATGGTACTGCACATGGTATAAGTAGAATAATTTACTCAAGCTACAGTATTATTGAATATTACTGCAAAATAGACTGACAGAGGATTGTTCAATGTAAAAGCTAATAACTGTAAAATATATATATATATATATGTTATGTACCGGTTCTCCTGGGGGTCCAGGGGGTCCTGGTCTGCCTTGCGGGCCTGCCAGTCCCTTGAAACAAATAAAGAAACAAGATGAAAGAGGCCATTCAAAAATCTATTACACATACAGAGGGACAAAATACACATGCACATCAATCAGAGTCATAAGCCAAGTTGAACGTACATTCAGAAATTTTCAGAGATGAATGAGATGGAGGTACAGATACCAAAAAATAAAGAGAAAAAGATATATAATTAAAGCACTTTTTACCATGATTCCTGGCACCCCAGCTGGTCCTTGGGGTCCAGTAGGTCCCTGTGAAAACAATTCATTTAAATTCACTTCGCTGAACATATTCAACATAATGTAGATTCTCTTACTGTAAATTTTACTTAAAATATTTAACTTCTAATCAATATTTCATACAATATTATCGATTTACATATAACCACATAATAAACAAAGAGACATTTATTTGTCTTTTACCTTAATTCCCGGTTCCCCCCTTGGTCCCATCAGACCCTATAGAAAGAAAGATTTTTGGTGTTCTTCATAGTCAACAATCAACTGAACAATCTTAAAATCTAAAGAATCAAACCCACACCATGGGATTCACTTTTATTATTCTCCTCATGTATGTACCACGAGTCATCATTTCAAAGACTTCCTTTCTTCTGTACAGAATAACAATGCTTTTGACAACATTTGACAAAAATGCCCTAAAAAGTAGCACAAAAAGCCCATACGAGTTGTGTACCATTTTCCTAGTCGAACGAAATGTAATTTGTTATTCACTAACAATCCTTCCAGGAATAGAAAAACAAAAAACCTGCATAAATTTCTCGCTTTTCTTTACATAAAGATTCAATAACAACTGTTTCTTAAATAAAACTGTTGAAAGGGACAGACACATTCTCCTCAAAAATGACTTACAGGGGGTCCAGTAATTCCAGTTCCAGGATCTCCTTTCTCTCCCGGGTCTCCGGGTACACCAGGTACACCTCGCTCACCCTGGCAGAAAGAACCAAACAAACAATATAAAATCATTCTGGGTCGAGCACAGCTCCATGAATCCAAACTTGACAAAGTGCAAAGTGATTTTATTCAATAAGATTGGGCTACACATATATTGTGGCTTGAAAAGAATCAACAATCAAATCTTTAGCCGGAATAGAGCAATTTATTTAAATTAAGATTGAATCCTTACAAAATGCTTACAAAAGCAGTTGTATAAAGTGTTCTGCAGAAGCAATTTATTAATGACAGCATGTAACCGGCTTGAAAAATGAATGTTGTTAGTTTACTAATACCAATAATGTCAACATTTTGCTTAGTTTATAAAAACTGCATATAGGAATGCAGTTGCAATGGCTAATAACATGTATACAAGTAAAACATATAATGAGGCCCAAGGAGAGCCGATATGACTGCTATGTAGTCTGAACATGTTTCTCTGCAGACACATTTAATCAGTTTAATATTTTTAAACAGTTCACAGTGACCCACCTTAGGGCCCCGTATCCCCCGTGGACCAGAGACCACATCCTCCTAATGCAGAACAAGGAACGGAATAAAAATTTCAATTGAACACTACATTCTTAAAACTTACATGAAAATGTACATAACGTCCAGAAGGAAAGAGATACAAATGATGGATTGGGAAACGTGTATGGGGAATATTGGAGAGCAAACGCTCAGAACTGATTGGTTTTCTGCAGTTTAATACGATTCACAGTAAATTTTTAATTGTTTGTCTGAGTGTGATTTGTAAGTTATCCTGCAGGTCCAGACAGTGTGAAAGAGTTACAGTAAGCATTATTTGCTGCACGCCGCTGATGGAAAATTGATTTTTGTGGTCAGCAAGAATGACACTAATGTGAATATGCTACACTGAAACAGCAGCTGAAACAGTGGATGGATGATTTCGGCATCCTGTGAAGCTGCTAAAATATATTAAACTGGGGAAATTTACATCTGTTAAAATCTGTTTCATGGAGAAAGACGTCAAGACTGTGTGCAGACATCAAAATTAAACAAAAGCATATCATAGCAGATCAGATAACATCTCACCAGATCTACCGTAACACGTGTTTACATATTAAGCCATTTGCAACCCATTTTACTTATTAATGGGACATATAAAAAGTGTAACAAAACGTTCTTTGAGGAAAAAAAGGCAGCACCTTGATTTCATCCATTGCATTGTGGTTGGAGGCAGGACTGTTAAAATTCTGAGAGGGATTCGTGATGTCATTTAAAAAAGAGAGGCAACTTATTACATTATGGTGAAAAATTGTGAAAACAAACGTCTGTTTATTTAGAATAATCTACACCGATGAAATGTGCAAAATATTACCAGCGCATCTCAAAGTAAACATTGTGATTTTAGATGATATCTTTCACCCCATCATTATTTCCTCAAAAAAAAATGAAGGTAGCTGATGACTCGATGCTGCCATGTTGATTTCAGTCGTTCAAACTGTTCAACAAGGGCTCTGTCTGCCCACCAGCCATCTGTCAGTATGTTTCACACCACCACCATCATAGTTAATATGCAGTTCATTTTCTTCCTTAACAAACAAACACATTTTTTGGGGTCCAGCTAGCATCCAACTACCATGAAGCGGCTTGAACAGTGTCACCACTGCTGACCAGCGTGGCTGTCATCCACAAAGTTTTGCTGAAAGATGGAAAAACAGCCAAAACAAAAATCTGTCCCTAGAACATCCCAGAGGAGAATGCTTTCACTCTGAGATTGCTCTTTCATACTTCAGGAAACTGCATGCCATTCACAGTTATGCTTCCTTTAAATATCAACTTGAGAGATGTTTCTCCAAACTTTTCCTATTGGAAATAAAGACTATATATGGTTTATAAGTTGTATAATAGTATAGGGCTATAAAATAATGTAGATACCACAGCCCAGAAGAATCTAATAAAAAGTTTCATTTGATGAGCAAATTGTGACATCATAAGGCTTTCATCTGAAACATTAGGGGAGACATACACTACCGGTTATAAAAGATCATTTGACAAAAATGCTTCTCATTATCTTAAAAATCTTTTAATCTGAAGGTGTATGCTTCAATGTTTAAAATGACATTTGTAGAAAAAAATATAACTGTGCCAACAATTATATTAATTTCAAAATATTATATTAATTTCTTTCATTGGAAAATGAAATATTACTTGGATCAAATAATGAATAAAGCAGTCAATTAGAATCCAGCATATGCAAATTCCTTCGAAAGCTTTCCAGGTTGAGACCTCAAGAAGCGAAATGATAAAATGCCAAATGTACTATTTAGCCAATTCTAGACAAAGCGTGGCAAATTTAAAGATGCTAAAACATAACAGAGCTCCTTCATTTTAAATACTTTTAGTCACAACAAAACTTGTGATCCTAAATTTTGGACTGGTAAGTGTATTTCTCGGAGAAATCCGAGAAACTGAAGACATGCGCCTCCATGTGTTCTCCATTTAATCTCATAGAAGTCTAAGCGAGACAACTGAGATATTAAAAAGATGTCACAAGTGATTTTTCACTGCCATAGGTTGGACAGAAAGCTAACAGGTGTTGGTTCAGGCCGACGCTGTTTTAGCAGATAGTTTTACCGAAACGGTGTATTAACATGAGTGATATTTCCTGTTCCCACCATCGGAGCTTAAATGATGGAGCATTTATCAGTAAGCCCAGCTGCTCTTGGAAGAAAAAAAACACGTGTGGGAACATCTCGCATTAGCTGTCGCAGATTTACAGGTGCGGCACGTCACTGACGGTCTGAGCTGTTATTAAAGCAGTGGGATGTTAGATAAGTGTTGATCTGTATTCTGTTTGTGTTTCTGTAAGAGAACTCAAAACACTGAGTGGAGATCATGTCGGTGAAATGAAAGAAAATGAAAGACATGGTGTTGAGAGCATACCGGATTGCAGAGTCCGACACTGCAGGACTCTCCGGGCTCACCCTTGAGGCCTGTGGGGCCCATCGGTCCGTCAGACTCCCCCTGCACACAGAGACAGCTGGCATTTAGAGACACATGAAAATGCACACACAAATACAAAAGAAGAGCTGGATGTAAATATCACAGACATCCGGAGCAAATGCCGGCAAACTGGAATTGTTGTCTGTACAGAGGTGAGATGAGAAGTGTTAAAAAGGTCTTTGTGCTGTAAACATCCATCTGTGCTGCACATGCTCATATCATCAGAGTGCATCAACTTTAAGAAAATGTGTTGCAAATACATAAACAGGAAATATTAATTGGACATTAATTTAAATGTATTTATTTATTTGAGTGTTTTAAGGGTAATTTCCCAGACAGGGCTTAAGATTAGTCCCAGACTAATTTAAATGTTAAAGGTAAATCAAAAACAACTTGTACTTGCATATCTTAAAATTGTTGATTGTTTTGTCTCAAGACCCAGGCTTAAGCTAAACCGCCCTATATGTTTAATTTAGTATTTTGTACATTATCCTATATGTTTATTTGTGTATGTGTGTGTGTGTGTGTGTAACAAATCAGCATTGGTTGTGCAAACTGTCAACATACAAGCAAGGACAGCAGTAAACTGTCTAAAGAACATCCTCACTGTCAGGCAGAAACCTTATATCTCCATTTTTTATGTTTTTCTTTTCTTTCACAAATCATTATTATCGGTCACCCTTCATGTTTGTCAGTGGGTTTTGCAAATATTTAATCCAAACAAAGCATTAAAAAGAACTTCTCAACTTTGTACACCTGAAGAGTAGTAGTTTTTGGAGACGCTTTGTAATTTTGGGAATTGTCCCAATGTCAGTCGTTACATACTGTTGTAAAACAAATGACCATGTTTTTAAAAAGTATTACCTGATATTATTCAAAGTTAATATGAACATATTTTGGAGTTGTACAACATTTTGTCGAGTGTCCATCCCAATAGACATCTGGTCTTTCGGGGTATAAATTGGCAGACTTTTATGAACTCCATCTCATTAAAAACCATTGAATAATGTTTTTGTACATTCCAAGTAATATCAATCAGACTCTTACCTTTTCCCCTTTTATCCCATCTCTCCCAGGCAGTCCTGGTTGACCGGAAGAGCCCTGAAAAACAAGATAACACCATCAGCATCAGCAACCTTGGGGAGGTCCTTCTTTTACCCCATCATTCTACATTTTACACCCAAAACCCGCGCACCCCAGTGTTCACCTTCCTTTAAAATAAAGGCAGATGCTTGTTAGCAGAAGCAGGTGCTGAGAACAGCTTGCGATGCTGATGTTGTTTTCTCCTGCACATCGAGAACTCAGATGTTCCCGTCTCCGCAAATTAATTTTGCGATTACCGATTGATTACTGATTGCGTGCACACCAACTCACGGCTCTGCCTTCCCGTTTTTCCCCTTTCCCTGCTGATGTGTGTGATGAGTGGAAAAACTGAAAAAATGTGAAGTGCATGATTGAGGAAAATTATTCAATTTGAACACTTCCCCAAGAACATGTGAGAGACAATTGGCTGTGCCAAACTCAATGACACGATGCTGGGATGCTACAGGTGGTTGCCAGGGCACTGCTATACATGCGCTTGCTAAGGAATACTGAGTGTGTTCCTACAGTATGTGGTTGCTTACTAGCTCAAATCAAAGTCTCTATAATATATTCTGGTTCCCAAATTATTCTACTATCGTTCGGCGTAAGTTGCTTACCAAGTCTCCTGGAAGACCCCGGAGTCCAATGGGACCAGGTGAACCTTCTTTTCCCTGTAAGACCACAAACACATTAGCAGCATGAACCTTGTTTTAGTTTTCACACAAAAGTACAAGGTCACATAAAATGTATAGTAAAACTGAAATCAGTGTGTCTGACTCCAACAGCCACAAAGAACAAAAACAGCCTTTGAAAGGTCTTGCCGCAGTTACTTTAATTTTGTACCGACTGTGAAAATTGAAGCATTTTGACCGGTTGCTATTTTGAGAGGTCCCTCTCTGCGCCCTTAACTGAAAAGAGGGCCAAAAATCAGGCGCTTTTTGTGACCCTGGTAACATGCCACAGCCAATTTAACCCAGCAGGAGCTGGCTGTAATAAGCTGCCCGTAAAAAAGCTTTTGGTAGTAGTCGGTAAATCACAGAGATCATGGCAGAGTTGCTCTCCTGGCTGGGTTGACAATGTCCACAATAATACCGCCACACTGGAGCAGAATGACTTTAAAGTGTTCTTTCGATCTTGGTCAAATCACAAGAGGAAGCGTTTAACTTTTGAGCTGTCAATCGTCGGGGTAGAGACACGGTTCACGGAATCATAAAAGTTCGTACCTTAGGACCTGGTGTCCCTGCTGGCCCAGGCAATCCGGTATCTCCCTTTATGAGTGAGATAACAGGTCAAAGAAAAACAAAACAATGCATTAGGACAGTAAAGTTGTGAGAGATATTGGGTCATTCTGTGGAAAAAGTGCCAGTACTGTATAGTATGGTTTTCTTAACCCTAATTTTTAATATGCAGCTGTAACTTTGCAAAATATCAATATTTATTTATCGTTACAAAACTACATTATTTTAACATATCAAAAATCACTGCACCACATTCAAAACCAGTATCCTAGAACATTTTGAAGAAAATTATTTCTGGGATCCTTTGTTTTTTTTTCTTTTTTCTTTTGAGCTTAAAAGATTTTTGATGTCACTCTCAGGGTTACACATATAACTGGGTAAAACAGATGAAGGAAAAGGCAAATTAAAGCATTAAAACATTTTAAGAAAAAAATGCAGGATGAAACATTTTGCTGGGAAAAAAACTGAATTTTCTACATTAAACAGAAATAAATCTATTAACATCTGGTTTATTAAATCTATAGAAACCCATTGGGATACACAAATGGCCCAACTTCCAGAAAATTTACCAAAATAAAAGTGCTTCAGTTTTCAAAAGCATTTTTATTATAATCTTCCTTTTCTTTATTCACCATTTTCTCTTCTGACCTCACAGATTTCATTTACCTTTAGTCCTCGTAGGCCTTCAGGACCTTCTTCACCCTGTGAGGAAATAGCATGAAAACACATTTTCTAGAAGTCCAACAGTACAGCTAAACAGTGTCAAGGCCAACAAACTTGCATGACACTACTAGTGTGTATGACACACAATGCTAACATTACTGTAAACAGACATATTTGTCTTTATTTGTTTCAAATTGGTTTGTTTATTATTTGTGGTAATTTACTTGATCTCCTTTCTCTCCTTTCTGGCCTTTATCACCTGCTTCCCCCTAATAGATTGGAGGGAGAGAGAGAGAGAGAGAGAGAGAGAGAGAGAGAGAGAGAGAGAGAGAGAGAGAGAGAGAGAGAGAGAGAGAGAGAGAGAGAGAGAGAGAGAGAGAGAGAGAGAGAGAGAGAGAGAGAGAGAGAGAGAGAGAGAGAGAGAGAGAGAGAGAGAAGCAAATGAATGCAATGAAGGTTTTTGATGAAGGCATATGGGTAAATGTGAAGGAAGCACACAGCAGGAGTTTGTGGATTGTGTGCTATAATACACAGCATGTTACTGTAAGACTGAATTCAAACACGCTCTAAAAATGCACACATTTTACCATATAAGCAACAAACTGAATTTCACAATAAATCCTAAATAACCAAATACTCAATGTAAAACTACACAGGCAAACTTACAGATCCAGAAAGAAGTCTCAGGCCATGTGCTGTCATAACCTAAATAAAAAACAACACATTTTTCATTCACATTACAATGTACAAACCACATTGAGACACATACAATTACAATTTACATTACAATTCATTTAAGGTGTAAAACGTAATGTGTTTTTTTGGGGGGAAGTGGGCAACTTTTATTCTGCTGCCACAAACATTTGCTTGAAAATTGAATGTGAATTGTTTATTATAATTATTTAATGCAACAGTATGAAATAACAATGAAGAATAGTACATTTATAAATTGAAATGTTACCTATGCTTGATTTGTCAGACTTGATTTGAGACGTTTTTAAAACTTTGTTCTTTTAAAGGGATATTTTTTCATAATTTACTTGTCCTGCTGTCATTTCAAACCCGTATGACTTTCTTCCGCAGAACACAAAAAATATATTTTTAAGAATGTTGTTAACTGGCACCCATTCACTGTTTTCATGTCAATACAATAGAAGTGATGGGTGCCACTGCTGTACGGTTACCAATAATGTTCTGAAGAAGAAAGAGAGTCAAACAGCATTGAAATGACAAGAGGGTGAGTAAATGATGACAGAATTGTCCTTTTTGGGTGTCACTTTAAACTGTCACTTTAACATTACATTATAACAATATGACCACAAATAAAAGCAACTCTAAAATGCAGAACTCATTTGATTTGGCCATTGAACTGTCACATTCACACAGACCTGGCAACCCTGGTGCACAAGACATTTCAAATGCCACAGATGTGTTAATGGAGTATGTTGGTGTAACATAGAAAGGGTACATTTCTCCAGGAAGCTGACAATTTACTAGAGGGGGTCTTACAGATAACAGGTAAGTTAAGAAGTAAGTTGAGTAAAAAAAAAATTCTTTTTCAGAACTTTCAATAGAAACTCCATTTGGCCGGAGCAGTAAAAACTGCTTTGGAGACATGTTCAGACTACACACTAGTTATGTTCCAAGAACTGATCTCAATTCAGTGAAGTTTCCCCTCTTTTTTCTCAACTCGCGACGCAAGAGATTTGCACTAATCCAGGGCTTGTGACATTTCAAATGGCAGGAACCTTTTATTACAGAAAAAGCCATGTGAATGAACCCAAATGACCCACTTCAAAGCATCATGGTGCTCTAAAATGAGGCCCATTCTCAATCTACATTGACGTCCCATTTATCCATTCACTACAAGCGCTCGACACATTAAATAGCCTGTCAATCATTCTGATGGTTTTAGTCAATGGTGAAGGACGGCTTGTGTGGGATGTACCTGTTCATATACTGTGTTTCGTGCACTGTTAAAATACATGCAAGTTAAATAAAGATGACTTATGTGACTTTAAGAAGAAAGCATTTAATGAACTTAAAATGTTGTTTATAACTTGAAAGTCATTCTCACACGCTGATCAGCTAACGACGTGATACACAAATACAAGTAAACATACAAAGTGCACAAAAAACATTAAAACGTCATTAAAATATTAGGCATAACAACAGAAATCTCTAGTAACTGTTGAAACTTTATAACTTTGCATAAAACACTTCTTAAGATAAATCGCTTCATTGTTTTTCTCATTTTAAGTGGTTTTGGATGAAAGCACCCGCTAAACGCTTACATGTAAACGTAAATAAATAATGTGCTTTCTTCTGCTGTTTTCGGCGTCCAAGCCGAGCTCTACTGTACATCGACTCGCTCGGGTTTGATCTCAGCAAAACAGCTAATTACCATTTAACAATATACCGGAATGTAATTAAAATCTTGAAATGGGATTTAGGTTACAGTTGTTCAAGGATTTCTTTCTTGGACATAAAACAATGTTAATTAAGCATCTCTAATTAAAGGAGAACTAGCGCTAAACAACACGCTCCATTCAGAGCCAGCAACAATCACATTACAAGCTGAAGAGGAAACCAGGAGAGACCAATCAAACTCTTAAAAGCTAGTTCATATTTGAGTCACCCGTCATCGTAATTAGCCATTTCAGAACAGAAGTGGCAAAGTCAATCGGATTCTTTGTTCTTTCTGGCTTCATGAATCTTTGTAAATTGGTTTAATGCCGACCACAGTCACTCCACTTTTCCCATTTAGCTGTAAATTCCCACAGCAGGTAACGGCAATTGATTTTGTGCCCCGCTGTCAAATCGTACCTTTCGTCTGCCCCTTTTGATTTAATTGACACCAACGACGCCATTCCCAACCTTGCGAAAAGCTATCTGTGTCCTAGAGATTTTTCTATCTCTGTACCATTGAAAGGGTTTTTGGACTCGTCCAACACAACTGCACTGCGCATAAACTCTTTCCTGGTAGTTAAAGGAATAGTTCACCCCAAAAATTTTAGTGTAGAGCAGATGCGCATCCAAATGAAACACGCATTGTTTTGGAGTGATATGATGGTTATGGCTGACTTTCTGGGTGAAACATCTTTTTAATGTTTGCAGATAGAAACCATGTTAAAGGAACAGTTCACCCAAAAAAGTTGTTTCCAAATCTGTATAAATCTGATGAACACAGAGAAAGATATTTGGACGAATGCTTGTAACCAAACAGTTCTTGGCCACCATTGACTGCCATAGTCAGAAAAATTACAATGCCCCAGAACTGTTTGCTTTCCTACATTCTTCAAAATAACTTCTTTTGTGTTCAACAAAATAACAACAGAATATTTTTCCTATAATGGTAGTCAACTGTTTGAAACATTCTTCCAAATATCTTTCTTCTTATGTGTTCCTTTAAGTAAATGTTTCAAGATTAAGAAAGGACCAAGAGAGCTAAGACAGAGAAATACACTGCAACCCAGTGAATGTGGTGGTGTTAGAATGATGAGCCTCATTGAATTATTTATTGGAGGTGAACTGTCTTAGTGGAGCTGATTCATGACATGAAGGCAGATGTGGCCATCAAAGGCCTCTCTTTTAAATGCACAAACTCTAAATGAAAAGTTTCACCCTTAAAAGAAATTATTTATACATAACGCAAGGGAAAAGTCAATTGGTCACACAATGCTATTTTTCACTTGAATGTATACACTTCCAGAAAAATAATAATAGCATAAGTTAATAATGAAGTAGATATCATTATAATTTGTGGTACTGCTTTGTGAGAGATGTGCAAGCATCAAAACTTCTGACTAAAACTGTGGGATACTCACAGGGCCCGGCGGTCCACGGGGGCCTTCTTCACCCTATATATAGATACACAAACACAAAGAACAATGAGTCAATGAACCACGGGTGTTGTTTTGTTTCAACATCAGACAAGCGCGCCCACGGATGCCCGCAGTTCAGTCACTGACTGCCTGATGTACAATAGCTTAGGAGCTTAGTAACAAATAACCTACTGTTGAAATAATGACTAATGAAAAGTTCCAAACACGCATTACACACCTTGTGACCCTTTATTCCAATAACTCCATCTAGTCCGGGCAAACCCTGTGGTGTGAGAGAATTCACAAACATTAATAATGTAAACAAAAGGCAAAAATGCGATGCATCTGTGATTTCTATCAGAGATCTGTGAACTTTAGAAGTTACATACAGAATCTCCTCTGTCGCCCTTTCGCCCGTCCACTCCTGCGATGCCCGGGTCTCCCTTCTCTCCCTGAAGAACAGATCACACACATTGTGCTTATAAAGCATAAACATGCAGATAAAACTGTCAAGCATGTGCCTTATTAAATCTAAATATCTTCCATAGGTTTGCAAACATTCTTTGTGTGATGTATGCAAACACACCATGTGCTATAAATTGAAACGGAACATGAAACTTGATGTCCTGTAACTCGCATCATTGCACAGAGGTAGCAAAACTGGAATTTAATGGCCAATAGATGGCACTTTCTCACTGAAGATGAATTTCGTATCACTCTCCCTGCTTTCATCTCGAGATGTCATCCGCGCTCAAGACGATGCAAACTGTGCATGTTTTATACCGGAGGATCATGAGACACTGAGCAGCTCGCCTCTGCAGTCACTACCAGTCTGAAATCAGCTTAAGATTTGCATTCTCCATTATACAATAGTCAGTTTTTTATTAAAACAATCATAACATCAAGGAGAAAGATAGAGGAGGAGCATGAGAAAGAGATAAAAAGGCAGAGCCCGAGAGAGAGAGATTCGACTAAATGCCAAATGATGCATGCATATTTAAAACTGTGGAGTTGTGTGAGAAGGCAATAGTTTATCTCACAAAACCTGTTCAAACACGTTCAAGCAATAATATTAGTCTATTTTTAAGGCCATTTACATTTGATTTGCTTATTAATTAACGAAAAATTTATGAAAAATAAATACAAATAAAATAAAATAAAAAATATTGTATTTAATTATATTTGTACTGATTATTTAACAAACACAGTAGTTGGTGGATTGTAAAAATAAATAAATAAATATAAAAAAATAAAATAAGAACATATATTTACATAAGAAACAAATAAATACAAATAAATGCAAAATACAAAATACAAATAAAAAGATATAAATAAATACATTTCAATAAATAAATAAATAATACAAAATCTGCAAAAAATCTGCAAAATTTCCTTTAAGAAACTTAGCACGTTTAAATCGTTATGAAATTGCAGATGTCTTTGCAGACTTATCTTTAGATGGGTTAAAGTCAAATGGTAAGTAGGCCGTTTTGAACACAATTTTGTATTTTGTTCAATAAATACGTAGGTTTCTTTTTAACCCAAAAAATTATGCAGCTTTAAAAGGCTTAAATGGAGTTCACGCAGAAGATACCAGAGCACTTGTTCTAATGCCAAATATCGCCTCTCTGTTCCTCTCTGTAATTGCCAGGGATCGGATCTATAGTACAGTACTAATCCCAGATGAGCTTTAGCATTTGTCAGGAACACCTGTCAAGAATCCAGTATGTCTTGCTAATAACTTAAACACCTTCATAATCATAATTCTCAATGCTGTTGTATATGTGGGATGCCATATAAGTTATTGACTGTGCCGTGGCACTTTAAATAAGATAATGTGTTTTATTACCATGAGAACAAATGGAAACGAATGATTTATGCATACAATAACGCAAAAAAAACCCGTGGGAAGATGTGAGATGCTAACGTAATTTTATAAAACTGCAATCTGTAACTTTTTCCTCTATATGAGCATCTCTTATAAAATGTACAGGTTACTTTATGCATCTTTTTGTGAGTCAAAGACATCTAACTCACATTTACGTTTGCATAAGCAGCTGAATTTGTAAATTATTATATAAGCTTAGCTATGTGAATAAGGGCAAGACGAATATTTAACACATTTATAAATGTATAATACATATTGTGCTTCCAGTAATGCACTTATAATTGAAGTCCAGGTCCAGTTTGGATTGTTGATAAAGTGCAAACATTTGTGACCCTATAGATGGTTTCATCAGACGCTTGCGCCTGGCCCAAAGTTAACATCCGGTGTTTGTTGATCAGTCTTGCTTGTGGTTAATAAATCAAATCAAATACAAATAGTGTATTTTTAACAATCATCCCAGAGCAATGCCTTAACCCGCAGTCTTCCATTTAGCATTACAGTGAACAGTGAAACTTGCACTCTGTGTTTCTGATCTTCAACAGAAGTGTAATCTAAATGTCAACAATGAATCAATCCTCAAAAACGTTTTCCTTCAAACAAAACCTTGTGTATTTACCAGGTGTATTTACATTTGAAGCAACGTGCACTTAAAAATAGCATCTCCTTCCAAACAAAGACTGTCTGTTTATCCGAGTAAGTGATTATGATGTAGATATTTGGACCTGTTGCCCGCATCAGAAAGGGAAAGCTAAAATCTCGAGCGTGTTAACCACACCATGTGTGTATTCACTTCCTTACAAAGAGCAGCAATTACTCAACTCTGAACTCTTGCACCATGGGCCTGTCGAATAGCACTCGGCGCTGTCAGGACAAACTTATGCAGATGCTACACAGTCCTCACGCTGCCATCTCTATCTAGTCACAGTCCACTGCCTACATGAAGGGGTGGAGATGACACACACTCGCACAAGAGCAAATGGGAGCACCGCACACACATTTTCCTTCCGCCTGAGCTCAAAGGTGCAGTGAAGCAAAGAGTGTCTCCCTCTGGTCCTCTTTGTCAAGCACCGGCTCACTCGGCAAACCCGGAGTAATCCCTGCATGAAGATTTTCAGGAAACGTTCTCGCTGAGGGAAAAGAGCGTCTTTTACGACCAGCTGATGATAGACGGTCACCGGTGATGGGTAATGAAAGCCGCACAGAATGGACGGAGTCTGAATAGCTCTGCTAAGAGCCTGCCGCACAATTGCTCTTCGCACTTTGGGCTTCACTCATCTCCATTTAAACGTATGCACACGCTGGCGACCAGGAAAGAAAGCACATTTTTTAAGGCCAATTTGTTAACAATGTCTAACAGTGGATATTCAAGCAGAACAATTCTGTCATTTATCCGAACAATAAATGTCACTTCCACCACATCTCAGTGGGAGGAATGATGGAACTTGCTAAGCCCAATGTAATTTCCAGTTAAAATATAAATTTAAAGTATTTTATCCAATGTCCCTGCTGAAAAAACAACAGAAATTCTAATGGCTTCCATTAAAATACCAATATGAACCATTAGCTTTTACATTAAAACCTTTACAAAATTCCTTTTTGTAGTGTGTTTTGGGCTGTAATGGTATTCGACTGGTTACCATCTGCCAGATAACATCCCACCAATAGAATCTATCAAATACTAGAAGACACCATTATAGTTTCCATTAAAACCAAAACAATTCCAATTATAACCATTAAACCCATTACATTTTCAATTGTGTTTTGACCCTGCTGAAAAAAACCCATAGAAACCCAATATAAACCATTACAGAAATTCTAATGGTTTCCATTAAAATACCATTATGAACCATTTGCTTTTTTAGTTGTTGTTGAAAAGCGTACACCAGGGGTCTCCAACTTTTTTGTAAGCAAGGGCTACTTAAAGAGATAAAATCATCTAGAGGGCTACTTTTTGATAAAGTACTTTAAAACTTTAATAATGTGATGCATTTTTTTCGGCTCACAGGACTGAATTGAGTTTTCTTCCACATATTTTTGCACTTGAATATATTATAGCTTAAAACACATGCTAACAATAACATTTCATGACCATGTAGCACTTGGCTGATCAATATGTCACAGGTTATATTGAGCATTATTGTTGAGCCCTGTGTTTAGCGGGCACCTTACAGAGTTCATGCGGGCTACCAGGTGCCCGCGGGCACCACGTTGGAGACCACTGGCATACACTATAGCCAATCTAAACAATAGGTCAGAAATAGTCTTTATACCTCCGTGACTCAGTTTTACTTCATAAAACTACAGGCAAATTCTGGAAACTCTATATTTACCATGAATAAATCAGCCTATACTGTCCTTGACTGAGGGGTTTTATCACCTCAGGCCTTTAACACACACAGTGCAGTTGAATCATGACATGTCTAATACTAAAACACGCTCATCTGCAGGGCATTCCAACATCACTGCAGCTCTACGTAAAATATTACACTGAATCTCTCAAAAACATGTCAAGGTCACATTTCACTGACAAAACAAAATGAAAAAAAATCATATTTTGCATAACAATCTCCCAATTTGATCATTGTAATGTGTCCAGTTTCTTTCATTATTGTCAAAAATGATAAACGTTGTATAGTACTTTCAAGTACAATTACACTTTCAAGTGTTTTTACTTTGTAAAAAATGTCTTTACTACATTCTGAACCATATAATATACTTTTCACTCTACTACATTTCATAAATAAATGTTTTACTTTTAAAAGTACTGTAAAAGTACTACATTTTTTAAAGTACTGTATAAAAGTTAAAAAATGAAAAAAGCTATATTTATGAAATGTAGAATGTGGAATAAAACAAATAATATATGCTTTATAATGTAGTATAACTGCATAACTTTTCCTAAGTAAAACACTCTCATAAAGTACAGATACTTAAAAAATTTACTTGAGTAAAAGTAAAAATACATCAAATTAATTAAAAAAAATTGATTTCAGAGAGAATATGGCCATCAGAGACGTGCTAAAACAGAAAAATGTGAACGTATAGACACAAACTAAGCACAAAAAGCACAAACTGAGTATAAAGCAAGTACAATTTGTAACACTATAAAAATTGTTATTTCAATCTATGGTTAGGTGAAATGTGAACATTTTATAGATTAATTTAAACCAATGGTTGCGTTTGTCCATATTATACCCAACCATGGTTTAAAACCACATGCATTTTTAGAGTTTGGTCAATAGCATTAGCTTCACGTTTGTGCGTTTAAACTTCTTCAAAATGTCTTGCTTCTGATTTCCAAATATTTCACTTTAAATGTGTTTGTATTACAAACTGTGGGACGAGTCAAGCAGATTTTCTGTGGTATCTGACAGCATGCCACAGTTTCTGTCCATTGACACTGAAGTCAGAGCTTCACTTTGAATACACCCCAGACTTAATATTTTGTCTCTCAATCACTGAATATTTTTATGTACTGTGCTGTTGATCTACATTGTTCGCTAACAGAACTCAAATATAATTTAGATGTCACATTGACTCAAAGATAAAATTATCTTCCTTAAATTAGCAAACATGCCAAACTGAAAAAGTTGTTCAAATTTCATCAAATTGACAGGAGGTTATAAAACGTCTTACAAAAAAGTTATACATTTCTAAAGAATCAATCTACAGTAACAGCACTAGTGAAGTTAACGCACAAAACTCTTATAATTTGTAAACAAATTCTTTCTCCAAAAACAAATCTTATCCTTAAGTGAATGTGTCTTTTTTTAGGATGTTCAGATATTTGTACTTGAAAACACGACAAAAAATCAGATGATGATTTATAACCCTGAGGACGGAACGGTCACCGTCGACTGCATACTATTCTTACACGCAGGCATCCAGAAGACCTTCAACATGAGGAGACGGTGTAGCTTATACATCAGAGGAAGGTTAAAGGCTGGACAGACGGGCGGTACGCGCCGAGACCTGACAGCGCCGGATGTGTACTGACGGGTAAAGAAGCTGCATGTAAACACTCACTCTTGCTCTCTTTAATTTATATATTTATATACTGTATATTTATATTCATACGCTGCAGTTGCCCCTGGTGAGATATGACACCCCTGGGCTTTATGAAAATTATTGCAGACCTTTTTGCAAAAGCACTGTTCATAATTACCATCTGTCAGGCTCAAGTCTGAGGAGCGATTCGGGCCGCGCGCACGCGGCTGTTTAACATGCCGAGCAGACAGCTAGCGTTTGACTGAAGGAAGCCAGTTGGTGAGATGAGAGCGTGTCCTTCCGTGTACCTGTGTGTTCTCAGGAGGACAGTTCTGGATAAATGCCGTATCTCACCTGACCGATAGACAGACACTACAGAATAGGCATCTCCCAGGCAATACCTTCATAGACTCAAGAGTGCCTTCATTGCCATAAGGCCCAGGAGATTTTAACAGACAAGCCTTGTTTAAATGGTCATGTGTTGGTCTCTGCATTTTAAAGGGACAGTTCACCCAAAAATGAAAATTCTGTCCCTATTTACTCACCCTCTTGTCATTTCAAACCTGTATGACTCTCTTCTGCAAAACACAAAATAAGATATTTTGAAGAATGTTGGTAACCAAACAACGGCAGTACCCATTCACTTCAATTGTACAGACACAAAATCAATGCAATAAGTCAATAAGAGACATTCTTCAAAATATCTTCTTTTGTGTTCTGCAGAAGAAAGAAAGTCTCAAATGAGAGATTGAGTAAATGAGGACAGAATTTTCATTTTTGGGTGAAAAATCCCTTAAAGTTTGGATATGAGGATGAAGTAAAAAAAGACAAAATTGTGCAATACCTTTCAAACCCAAAACACACAGTGCTTAATCTTACCTTAATGGCTTTAACATCACATGTTCCAGGTGGACCCTGTGTAAAAAAAACAGAATTAAGTCAAAAAAGATTAACCTAACAAAACCTAACAATTGAACAGGAACACAAAACAAAAACACAGATTAATAACCAAATCTTCTAGTGAACAAATAACAAATTCAACAAGCAATTCAGCTCCAAGATGCCAACCAGGACACAGCGTTCACTGTGTATTATACTCCGCCGCCAACCACCGCAGCAACAACACCTGTAAATGTCCTCTACAAAGGTCACTAGACACATCATCTCAACTAAATATCGAGACAGATAAGAGCTTCCGGACTGCACATTCCTTGACACCCGGCGGTAAGAGAAAAGCAGGGGCCGGGGGAGGCTGTCTGTGCCGCCCGGGGGCCGCATCCCCACTACAGACGAGAGGCGACTCATAAATGCCAGCTCCCAGGGACGAGAGCAAGGTTGGCACATGCCATGGAAATTATCGAGACACTGCCATTTTCAAATGTCACTCTCGAAAGCGCTTCCCTTCCGAGTCTTATGACTTTTCTTCACTTTATAACCGTCCTGTGATGAGGAATGACAGATTTACATCGTGTGCATGTGTATATGCACATCACACTAAAGGACCGGTTGAGCTCGGGATTCGGCGATGAAGTCAGTTTTTAAACAACTTGCAATTGACTTTGTAGTTTAATGAACTGTAAAGCGATCATTAGCTGTGGCAACGTATAAATCATTTATTTTCCCCTGAAGAAAGTTTGGGTTCCTACAAGGGTTACAAATGACACATCTGGGATTCAAAATCTAATTAAAACCTGGAAATAAACAAAGTGAAACCAAATGAAAATGAAGCAGCATTAAAAAAGTCATTTCAAGGTCACTAACCAAACACAAGCAAAATTGCGACACTGTACTACAAAAAGCATCAAGGCTAACGTCTGAAACCGTTTTAAAAAGCGGTGCGGTCATAAATTATACCAGCAGATGTCTGATGAAGGACCCGCCAGAGGCCAAAACATGTTTTAATCCAATGAAGTTACACAGAGTTCTAAACCTCCTTTTCTAGAATGAAAACTGCAACATTGACCAAATAAACATTTTTTCACAGAAAGGTCTCCAAAAGTGTGTTCTTTTGAGCATAAAAATCCGTGGTGATGAACAATGGTTTCATATTTTTGGACGCCTCTTTAGGCCCGAAGCAACTAGCAGAGGGCAACCTAAACACACCAGAACCCCCTAAAGCCACATGTAATTCAGACTCTGTGTTCACACATTTCATATTGATTTCCGGGCTGAGATGAGATGACTATTTATCAAGCAGTAAACTAGTGCCCCTTTGAGAGCCTCATCAGGTTCTTCAATAACGTTTACGCATGGCACCGCTCTTAATGTGCCCCTCTGGGCTTCTTGAAATTGTGATTTGAAACGATGAGCCACAGGCATGTGTGATGAAGATTTCACTCTAATCAATAGAAAAAAACGCCAAAACTCTTCTCATTGTTGAAGCGAGCGACCTACTAAGAATATACACTTTATGGACAAACGTATTCTAATAAACAGGTTTGACTACTTTACTTCCAAGGCATACTACCAAGACCCAAAAGAGGGACAACAACCTTTAAAATCTCTCTTGATTTAACCAAATTATAAGGACAAATTGCATGTGGTGGATAGCTGACAAATATACCATACATGTGTGTCCTATGGTGTGACAGCAAACAAACTGTTAATAATACATTATTTGGTTTTAATATTTATAATCTAAAATGGCATAAGAGAGATTTATCTTCATTGTTAGTTCGCTATCACACCATAGGACATATTTTCCACTACCCACATATCTGTTAGAGACAACCATCCCAGATATATTGACTATAAATATACAGTACTTTATTTCATTCAATACTAAATACATTTTTATGAAATATTTAATATTTTAATAAGTATATAACACTGTGTCAGCGCTCCAGACACATGAGTTGTTGGTTCATGGGGTCTGGGTTCGAGTCTCTGACCCTCATGCTGTCTGTCTCCACTGTCCTCTATATAGAAATAAAGGCCAAAAAAGCCCCAAAATATATATAAAAAAGTATATAAGTGAAAAATGTCACAGCTAAGGACAGCAACAACAGCTAATGTCAAGCTGCACCAAATGAACAAGCAAAATTCAAATAGGTGGATCACACCCTACTGATCTCATTATAAATTTACATGTTTGACATTATACACCGGATGTCCCTCTCCGATGTTTTATTGACAAATAAAATTTTACACGAGCATTAATCAGTCATTTCAAGCAATAGCCGGTGCACCAAATGATCGTTCATCCTTCAGTCCAAAAAACGCAAATGCTTCTTTTGGCACATTCTCCTGTAACTGCCGTGAACCGACAATTAATCTGCCTACAAGCAAAATTACACTTACAAACTGGACACTCGCAAATAACAGGCCCATTTGTCTCACTACAGGAAGTAGCTATAATTCTTCATTATGGTTGAGATGTACATTTTCATGTGCATGTTGCATTTAGTTATTATGCATTCGATGATCCCGCTTTGGCTATAGCATGTTTAGGTTAAAGAGAGTGAAATGACAGATCTGAACGTGAACTGACTGAAAACTTGAGCAATTTTAGCATCCGCTACGATGACTTGTTACTGTAGGTAATAGCTCATCTGCCCGATTCATGCCTGAAGTCTGCGCCGCTGGATTTTTTAAATAAAGTGTTTCACGATTTAAACCTCACTTAATGCATGCTGTGAACCCATGCATGAGATTATAAGATGAGTAATGTTTCAACAGAACACGCTGGATGAAAACAGCAATATTCTTAGCAGGATATCAGGGGAAACTGAAGTTTCAAAATGTAAAGGAGGATTTTTCTTGCCTGCAAATGTGACAGAAGTGAATCAAACAGGTTGTTCACACAGTTCTATTATTTCTCCAGCTACAAATAACAACACAAACCAAACTGGTTGTCTTAGTAAGCGTCACAGCAGCTCAGTGGAGTATTCTTAGAAAACAAAAATAAATAAAAATGACTTACGGGCGGTCCCGATGTCCCCGGTTCCCCTGTTTTTCCTCGTCGGCCCTGCAGGACACACAGAATGAGAGTGTGAGTGATTCAACAACAGGTTCATGTTTGGCTTTGCTTGGTGCACTCAGGAGATGGCAATTAAATGAAGACAGATCCTCTTGTTGCAGTGACTAATTTACTTTTAATGAATAGACAGAAAACAGCTTAATTGCAGAGCACTGTGTGGTGTGGCACTTCTTCTAACCCCCCCCCCCCCTCCAAGTCCCCGACCTTCTTTACAGCTGTAACAAACCCCGGCCACATCAATCAAGCCAGGCCTATGGTGACAAACAGAGCGGGCCTTGCGCGTGGCCCACAACAATCGTCGGGACAAAATGGACTATTCACAAATATAATAACCGCCTTCAATCCATACGCGCGACCGTACAAAACGGCGTGAGGCGGGTTCAATGAAAGCCATCAAAACTGCCAGTCATCGGTTTAATTTTCGACTCTGCACGATGACAGGAACGTATCGGAAAACTGACATGAAGAGAGCCGGTCGGGGAAATTAGTTTCCACATTGTCCCCTGATGAATGAGCCGGATGTTTCTTTGATGGCTGCATCGTTTCTAAATGAAATTATGGAGACGTTTTATATACAAGCGCATTATGCAATTTTAGCAGTATGTACAGCATTATTAGGAATTCACCCCGTTGTGGCGAGTGTTTGTGAGATCGGTGGTCATGGCTGGATGAAAGAGGAAGACGCACAAAAGCCAGCGGCTCAGGAAAATCCTCAGAACTGTTCATTTCCATAATCTTTGATTCCGTTGAGTTGATCCATGTTTCGATTTCATTACCTGAGCTCACAAAAGAATGAACTGCTTTCATCATCAAGTCTTCAGTGCATGTATTTGTGCTGTAGTGTGTGTGTTTGTGTCGTCATAGAAAAAGAAAGAATACACAAATAGGGTACATATTAGTATTGCATTACTTTTTCAAGCATTAAAGGCACAAATCACATATTTAAATGATGTGTGAATGATATTTAAAAAAATAAAGAAACAAGATCGTAGATTTTTAATATCTCAACTATTTTCCCTAGAAAACGGGATTGAATAGAGATAATGTCACAAACTGAGCAAACTGAAAGTTAATATTACTGATTATTATATGAACACATTTTTCATCAAAATTATACAAATTCAGATTGTTTTACCTCTACAATCTATTATACAACCTTCATTATACCTTCATTATACAAATGAATACTCTGCAGTGTGTAATATTAAGTTGGATCTATTGAATCCAACTTAAGAAATGCAATATCATATCCATAACTATGTCTTCAGAGGTGTATAAAGACCTTATAATGAAACGTTATGTTTTTATTACCTTGGAATGAGCTATTTCTATCTACATACACAGCGGGTCCCCTTACATGGAATTTGTCATGTTGTTTCTACAGTATCCCTAAACGGATAAACTGCTCCACAGAGCGCGTTTCTTAAATGTTATCTCCATCAGCAAAGAAGCGTAAACGGGATGACGTCTTTGTCCTGTGTCAGCCACTGTTGTGCTTCCAAAGGGAGGGGGAGCAGTGGACTGAGCCATTGGTTGCAATTCGCCACCTCACCACTAGATGTCGCTAAAATCTCCACATTGTTCCTTTAATGCATTTTAACAATAGACACTAGAATTTCATGAGCATTGACAGAACAACCTCTGAGCATTATCCTCTGTGTAGAAATATTTTAGGTTATCTTACATAAAATTGAAATTGTGTCATAAATGCACCATTAAATTAAGATTCAAATATGATATTTCAGTTTATTCTCAATTCGTACCACCCATTCATACCTCACATATGGATAAACATAGAATACAACATAAACTAATAGGAGAAAATACTGCAGTAATGTTATCATAATTATGTTTATTTTGCTAGGTGAGGCAGATTATACACAATATGAAAAAATATTAAAGGCAAAGCAGTGATATGCAATTCCCACAGCTCTGAAGTTTATATCTATCATCTAATTATACAGCTGAATGAAAATTAGGCCGGTTGTTAGTGGAGGGAATAATATGTTAATGTGATGTAGGCGTCGGTGAAATAGGTCAATGAAGGGTTTGTTCCAATTTCAGCCTCTGCTTTCTCAAAAACATAAGACAATATAAACTATATGAAGCCATGTGAATCATTTTTTCATGATGCTATTATTTCAAACAGATGTTGAATAATACATTTTTAATCCTTTTCCTCTAAAACATCCATTAAGCCAAAAGTTCTGCATATTAAGTAAAATCACGTTTTGAAATGTTTTACAACCCTACTGGAAAGAACAGGTCAACCAACCTCATATTTATATTTGACCTTTTTTACATGCATGCACTTGACAGATGAGATGCTTTATCCCAAGCAAATTGCTGTACATTATAATTTATCAAAATGTTATCTGGATATCAACCCACCATTAATGAAGTAACCAAAAAAATGAACATTCTATCATCATTATTCATCCTCTTATCAATTCCTACTTGATTGACTTTCTTTCATCTGCAGAACACACAAAAAATAGATATTTTGAGGAATGTTGGTAGCCGAACCCATTGACTTGAACTGGTTTTGTGTCCACTCCATACAATAGAAGTAAATTAACAACATTCTTTGAAATATCTTCTTTTGTGTTCTGCGAAAGAAAGTCAAGTAGATTTGAAATTACTAATAAAGACAGAACATCTTCATATTATTTGCATGTAATGTCAGTTTGCCTATGCACCACAATGTTGTGGGTGGTTGCCAGATTGTTAGTTTCTAAAGCCTGAGGAGGTTTAAAAAGTTATTAGGATTTTATGGCACACTCTATCCACCACCCAAATACTGTCCAATCGATTAAAAAACAAACAGCACACTTTTCCTCAACAAGCCTCACAACTACATACCATATATCTATGTGGCAGAAACTATACGAGACAAGTTACACCGGTCTGACTTGAAAAAAGGTGGAAAATAAATGCATTCACAAAGCTGCCACCATTAAAACCCACATACATTTCAGCAAGACCAACAAGTTCTCTGTATAAGTTTTATATAAGAACCTTCAAAACAAATTGCATTACAAAAGAGGAAAAATGAATACACCAGAGAGCCGAACCTATACAACGCCTACGGCTGCTGGAAGACCTGGTCAGACGAGGTCACTGCCGCATGACAGAAAAATAGAGATCAATTGTGTGACACTTCGCCCTTCCACACAGACCACAGATCACTCACACACAACATCACCTCTTTTCTGGATCAGCCCCTGCAATTTCTGTTGCTATGCAACACCGGGTGGCCTGAAAGTTTGACAACATCCGAGGCCTTGATTATTATTTGCCTTCTTGCAAGGGGCAAATTCTTCTCCAGGTCACCGGTGTACTTTAGAGAGCAACAGGCTGTGGGAGGTTGTCTATCCAAACTGTTTTTGTGTGTGTCGGGGAAAGAGAGAGGGAAGCAAAATGACTAGAGATTGATGATAGACTCTCACTGAATATGTTCACATGCATAGATCTATCAACATGCAATGCATTGAAAATGTCCATTTACATGAGTGTGACTATAATAAGCTATGTGTCTTTCAGAAGGTGCTTGTTTACTTCTTTTAAGGAAAAACGAAAATTCTTTCATCAACCATTGTCATGTTATTCCAAACTTTTCTTATGCAGAACACAAAAGAAGATATTTTGAAGAATGTTGATAACAAAACAACACTGGCCCCCACTGACTTCCATTGTATAGATAGACCGTAACCACAGAGACATTTCTCAAAATATCTTTTGTGTTCCACAGAAAATAAGTCATATACAAGTTTTGAATGACATGAATAAATGATGATAGATTTTTGTGAACCCTTATGTTAATTTAGCCAAAATATTTGCACACACTATACATAATAATAATTCTCACATATACTGTATAATATTAATTGCTTGTTGTCTTTTACGTTATTTATGAAATATGAATGCATCATTTCTTACAAAATTTTACAAACTTTCTTTACATGCTATTTAGCTTCAGATATCTTGATAACACCAACTCCAGCAACATTTCTACCCCGGGCAGAATCTCGCTCTACTTCTGATGGCATTGCCATGCGCTTTAATCCGCAGTCTCTTTCTGCTCAGTTGGCCATGGAGAATGCCAGCTTACCTGCTGGACAGAGTACACTACGGTGAGGCAGGTTGCTTACATCTAACACCTCCCCTGTCTCCCCAGGAGCCGAGCAAACAAACAGCGACCCGGGTAATCTTTAAAGCAGAGCTGTAATCCTGATCTGTAATGTCAACAGTTTCTCGGAGACCTTGCGTGGGTCAGGTGTCATGGATTACAGAATATCTGTTTGAGGGGAGAGGAAGTACAGGCTGGAAAGGGAGAAATGATAAACATAAAAGCACATCTAGCATTTCAAAAACCTCCGGTAATCTGCTGTAAACACACACTCCCCTTCCAAGAGGTCAGGGGGTAAGCCATCACAGCCCTGTAATGTGTGCCATTAAAGCATCTACTGTAATCCTCCACACATATATTTCCCATTAGCTGTATGTGTGCTAGGGCGGACGTCTTTTAGTTCCAGATTTTCATGAACAATGTCAAACAATGTGTTACCAAGCATGAAGGACAGGCAGCTTCACTTGTATATTTGGGCTTGTTTGATAAAAAATATTCCATTCATCAAAAGACTGAGTCAACTCATTTACTCATTTACTACGTGATGAAATACACTCGCAGGCTCCGTTCCAAAACCCAGAAAGCAACAGCCGTCATTTCACTGTCTCACTTAACTATAGACCTGACGTAGTCAGACTATGAGTAACCCACTTCTAGCCAAAATAACCTAGAATATGGATTCGTCAAAATATCTTGCAAGATGTATGATAATCCTTCATGTAGACCCGGGGTTTTCAAACGCTTTTGTCAGATGAAATTATTTACTTGAACTACCCCCTGAGGTAAAGTAAATATTTTAATGGCATATTTTCATGTTTAACCTCAAAAACATGAATTGTTTTATCCGTTTTAAAGTTATTATCTTAAATAACTATTAATATTAAACCTACATTTTAAACCTAAACTTTTCTCAAAGTAATGAAAACAACTTATATAGTTGTTATATAAACTGTTAGACATGCAGTATGTCCCTCATGACCCCCTGCAATTCCCTCACAAACCACCAGGGGTTTGCGAACCCCAGTTTGGGAAACCCTGTTGTAAGCAAAGGCAAAAGATCTTTGCGTATGACTTGTTTGCAAAATTGTTTGCTGGGTTGTTATGCTATCTACGTAATAACATCCTAACTAAAATAAACACTCACACGTGACTGACGTAAAATGCACAAAGTGACAACAAACTTTGCTCTCTGAGCTAACAGTGATCTACTAAAAACCATGAAAATACAAATGTTAGAACAATGTCCTGTGCAGATTGGGTTGCCTTGCATTCTTTGGTGAAGAATACATGAATACAATGCTAACTCCTAATTTAGTCATAATAAGGTATCTTAGCAGTCAACATAATCTTGCTGACTACCTTTGTGTCTGTAACCTGCATAGGATGCTTTAAAAATGATGTCTGGGTTGGCAGCCAGCTACAGAATTTATTTTTTGAAACGGAGCCACAGATCTTTCAGGAACTGATAGCAGTGGCTTGATTCAATGTGTTTCCATAGTGATCGAGAGTTAATACTTTACTCTTTTAGTTTTCTTTCTGAATGTTTTTTTTCTATATCTCAGAACTTTCCAAATCTACATGGTTTATTTGTGATGGGCAGAACAAGTAGCATCCAAGCATGACATCATTAAGGTCGCATCGTTCATTTTAATATCACAGGTTAGGTTATCCTGACTGGGCAGGTACTGGCCTGACTCTAAATAGTCATTTTCGCGGTGTTTAAATGTATTTGAAACAGACGCAGCAGGACCTGACAGCCACCAGCCGGAGTCTTGTCTCCATGGCTACAGGTTGCTCATCTAGTGATGTCTGATGAAATGAAGTCTCTTTTGTGCCAATTGATCCCGTGCTCCACCACTGGCGTGACAGTGAGTCATCCGGAAGCCACACAAGCATCTCTGTGTGTTGACCATTTAAAATCTCCCATCATGGCTACAGACAGATAGTCAGACAAACGCAGTAGTTTATATATGCTAGAGATACACACACAAACAGCATGTGCAGTATCCAAAGACTTTCTCCCAAAAACGTGCAAGCAACGAGACACGAAAAATTGGAGAGGATTACCATGGTAACCATAGTTTGCACCAAAATATCATAGCTATTTTTACAACAATAAATACACGATATTTTGAGATTTTGCGCAATGGATTTGGCCAAAAAAAGAACAAACAGTTGCAGAAAGATTCTGGAATGCATGCATGCATTATTATTCTTAATCATTTGAAATCTGGAAACATAAATATGTTAGGATTTTACAGAAGTAAATGACATATATTTTAGGAAAGGAAATCTAAACGTATATAAGAAAATCTAAACTAGACTTTGTCAAATAAGTCCATAATGGTTAAAAATTGTTCTTATTGAAATTTCATATTTTGAATCAATTCTAAAAGAATTAAACAAAAATCCTCCTAGACTCAAAACAATCCAACAGGATAAACTGAAATTCTTGCAGGATTGTTTAATCTTTATTTGATTCTCAAGTCTTATTGCATTCTCTATCAAAACCCGGAAGATGCAGGAATAATCCCTTGCTACTGCACGGTTGAAAGACTTAAAACTCTGAAAGATATTCTTTAAGATATTATTTTCTGTTTGTGTCTACAGGGGCTCTTTATACTATACGGAATCATAATAGCACTATTGGGAACCATTTCAAAAAATGATCCAGTTGTTGATTTGTTGAAATACTATTAGGAAATTCCCATTTAGACCCTTAAGGATTAGAATTCAATTCTTATTGAAATCAATCAAACAAGGTTCCACTGGATGAACAAAAATTCCTGTAGGATTTAATGCTCATTTGATTCAATATTGGATACTGTATCGCCTGTATCGGAAAACCATCCTGATACTGGTCAGTTGAAGAACATTATGTGGGGGATGAAGGAGATTTAAAATCCTGAAAATCCTTTTTTAATTCCTTTTGATGTCCAACAGGAGCATTTTATACTAGATTTACACTATATCAGTACCAATGGAAAGACCTTGTTTTTTTAAAATACTACAAATAAATCCTACACAGACTGGTTAAAATGTGATACAAATTCCAATAGGATTCAGTACATACAGTATATCTAAACAAAGTCCACAAAAGCAGAGCTAATATATTAAATGAAGACACACATGTGCATCCTGTAAAGCATCATCACCTCATAGCATCCCAGCTGTTGCCATGGTATCCTTTCTACCTCTGGAGCTGAAGTGATTGATGTCTGCCTTTTGACTGATTAAAAGCCAGAAAAAGTAAGACATCCCAAACTCGCACCTCTGATCATCCGGCATCTCGGTCAAACCAGGATACGAAGAGCTAACTTTTCCCATCTCAACATCCATAATTGCCAGACACTTGCAATTATCCCAACTGTCTTCTAGCAGCAGGAAAACACAGCTAATTCATTCTGTAATTAAGATTAATTCCGTCTCTCGCTTTTCTGCAGATGTTTTCTTGCTTTCCTGAGAACATTTGGGTTGTGCTTTAAGCACACCTTTGGGGCAGCACGGGCGAAGAGCGCAGATAATTTAATTCTGATAACGCACATCTCAGAAACATTGATAGGCATTTACTGTCAAGTAAGGTCTCATTACATCCAATACCATTAGTGTTGTAACAAGCGCTTTTTTATCTAAAGTGACTAGCAGATTCAGTCACCCCGGAGGAACTTGAGGTGAAGTGTTTTGCTCAGGGCACAATGATGATAACACAACTTTTTCACTTCACGGAACCACGATAACCTTGTTAAACATTCAATTTGAACCGACAGCCTTTGGATTAACATCAGCATACGTCGGAACAAGTTTAGAGAAAAACTAATCCAAGATGAAAGGAGGAAACATGAAAATATTTAATTTGCACAATATATCATACCCTAAAGAAACATGTTCCTAAAATAAAAAATAAAATACTACACTTTAGCCAAGAAAGCATCCTTTGCAAAGAGGACAATCCCACAATGCAATGCAATAAGCCCAGTGGACAAATACATTCAAAACAGCAAATAAAAGAAAGTTATAATAAATGTACTTACTATTTAATATTAATATATATTGATAAAAAGGATAAAATTATTCAAAACTGACGGTTTTAAAGCATCAACATAAACAAATGTTAATGCACATGCACGCTTTTGTGTCCAAAACTTAACTTCCGGTACACATTCGCAAAGAATCGAGACCCTGCAGATTATTTCTGATAGCAAGCAAATTAAATAACTAGTAAAAAGTTAAAGTTAAAAATATGTCTAGCCAATATTATTTTGGGTTACCAGTAAAAGAACTGTTACTTGGCTAAACTAAATTAGAATTATAAATTAAATTAAATAGAAATAGTTATATTAATAGCCACTAGCCAGACCGATCAACAAACACAAGACCGGAAGTTAACTTCGGGCCAGGCGCGTACGTCCAATGAAACTGTTTATAATGTAGCCTATATTAATGATGTCATTCCTTTCAAGAATTTCAATCTCCTATACGATTCACTCAATAAGCGCTATCTGTTTGCCACACAGAGCTGCTGTCTACATAGTGTGCTCCAATTCAGTCACTTATGAGGTTCCACAGAAGGCAGCTGTCTATGTAGGCAGTAGGCAGAAATTCGGCATCGCTGGGTTTCACAGCAGAGCTTCTAAATACAACAGGCTACTCAAGGTCTACAAAAACAAAAAAAGCAAAACAAGACCGGCGCTCACCCACGGTACTGGCACACACTGCAAAACTTCAATAAAACAGGATTTGTTCCAGTTGTTTACTGGGGGTGTAAGAGAGAGAGACAAAGAGATAGGAGAGAGAGAGAGAGAGAGAGAGAGAGAGAGATGGTGAACGCTAAAGCTGACAGCTGCCTGGCAGGCTCTCAAACGCAGCTTAACGTTCTTCACCCTTTTCTGAGTGGCACACAATGCAATTATTCAACCCTCCAAACATCTAACTATCCCCACACGCATAAAGAGACGGCTGACAGTCAAGAGCAGAGTTTCAGCTCGCTCCGGCCAAAACGGGGCTCTGACATTTCTCTCTCTTTGCTTTGTTTGACATGCTCAGATTCAATACGGATGATTTTGTCACTCTTAGGTCTATTCAACACAGAGCACTTCAGGACGAATCGGAAGACTGTTCTTCCGCTGGCCACCGGATGGCGATCTGGTTCCATGAATGCTGCGAACAGAAACGTGAATGAAGGATGTAGCATGAGCCAAGAGGGCACGAGAAAGAGGCTGAATATAAGTGTGTACTGTGAGGCTGATTTACTGCTCTTAATGGCTGGCCGGGGGGGACGGGTTAAAAATACGACCAAAATGTGCAAATGTTAAATAGGTGTGGAGAGTGGCCAGCATGGGTGACCGTTTTCTGTGCCGCATACACGCGCGTCAATGTGAAACTGAAAAAGGAAAATATGAGACATGAGACATGTTTTGTGTAAACGCCACAAAAAAAAAAACCTGTTTGAAAACTATGGAAATGGTTTTTGCTCATGCTCAGGATGGATCTTAATGTCGCTTTTAAGAGGGAAATTACAGTATCTCAATTAAGAGCTCATCAATGTTAACAACTTGTGCTAATGTCTTTATGCAAATCCACATTTTTATGTGCTGGAAAAGATAATGAATCTTATATTTAGTGTCGAGTCTCATTTTTATCCTAAATCTGCGTGTGGAGGGGATACCACTAGTGAGGTAAATCTTACAAAATCTTTAGAGATATTCTCAAAGTAGAAATTATGAAACATTTGTATGAATTTTTATATTATTCTTGAAATGCAATTATTTGGTTAGTCTATAATTATCATAAAAGTTATATGCACGATACAACAAACAATAATCTATGAATACATTCAGATTGCTAGGTAAAAGCTGTGTTCTATTTAAAAAAAAAAAAATTCTTCAACATCTATTTGCTCTAATGTCATTCTTTTTATTTTTTGTAGTATTTTCTTTTGTCTGCAGAACATACAAATATTGTGAAGAATGTTGGTAACCAAACAACACTGGCCCCCATTGACATCCATTATGGACACCCAACTTTCCCACAACATCTTTGTATTAAAAGTCACTGAAATGTATAGACGGTTTCAAAGCAACAACATAAACAAACGTTACTGCACATGTACGCTTTTGTGGCCCAAACTAAACTTCGGGTACACAAAGAATAGATAGAGTCCCTGCAGATTATTTCTGATAACAAGCAAAAGAAATAACAAGTAAATGACATTAGCTAGCAAGTTAAAAGTGTCTAGTCAGTATTATTTTGGGTTACCAGTAGAAGAACAGTTACTTGGGTAAACTTAAATACTTAACTTAAAAAGTTACACAATCCATTCAACAAATTGTTTATTTAATAAAATGAATATTCAAAAAAATTCAACAAATTGTTTATTTAATACAATCATTGTACAATAAAATATGAATATAAATTAAACAAAATATAGTTATTTTATTAGCCTATAAAATACTTTTTCATACATTTCGTACTAAAAGTGCAGATGAGTGACGTCTGTGCGTTCGAAAGAGCAAACTTTATGAATCCAGATTCTGTTTAAATTAGTGGAGATTTTCACAAAGCTCCTGTTGTGTTATATTCCAGGTCTTTAGCGAGCGGATGGGCAGAGTAGATTAAAGCGGAGCACAAACACCATCTGGGGAACGTCTGAAGCCAGTCAGCGCTGTGCTGCTTAAAACACAAGCGCGCAAACGTAAACTGTCGTTGGGCTGGCGAAGTGTTTGGGAAAATAAAACTAGCACAACAATCTTTTGTTTGTGAATGAGTACGCTGGTGAGCGTGAGTGAGAACGTCGCCTACATCCAAGTCTACATTACTAGATTACATAGCTCTCATGGAGCGCAAGGTCATGGGTTTGACTGCCAAGGAATGCACATACTGAAAAAATGGCATAGGATGAATGCACTGTAAGTAAATGTGAATAAAAGGCGTTTGGCAGATGCATAAATGTAATGCAATGACACATCCAATGACGGACATGCGTTATTAACATCACATGATCACAGTACCAAACGTCATACACATCATTACTCTGAACTATTCAATTATATTAAGGAAGTTTTGCTTGGAACGGTTGTTTTCATAATGCTACAGTGTTTTAGATGTTTGCTGGAGCCTTTCTACTGTAAGTGGTTACTATGGTAAAAAGTAAAAAAAATCAACCTCAAATCTCTGCGATTTTGGTCCATCTGGTTTCTTTTTTCATTGAAAACCCAAATTATCCAAGCTGTTATTGGCATTATTTTAGAGCACTCTCGATGAAATAAGAAGTCAAAATTGATCCTTAAACCAAACAACTAAGAACTCCATTAAGTCTTCTGAGTTACATTGTGAAAGAGCAATCTCTGAGCAATAAAATATCATTTGTGACACTTCAAAGTTTTAAAAGTCAAAACACCATTGTATTGAATCTATTATGCTTAAAGTGATAGTTTACCCAAAGTGAAAATTCTGTCATCTTTTACTCACCCTCTTGTTATTTCACAAAAGAAGATATTTTGAAGAATGTTGGTACCAAAACAATGGCGGTACGCCAGTGTATGGACACAAAACAAGTCAATGTGTACTGGCATTGTTCGATTACCAACATTCTTCAAAATATCTTCTTTTGTGTTCTGCAGAAGAAAGTCATACAGATTCGAAATGACAAAATCGTGAGTAAATGATGACAGAATTTTTGTGTGAACTATCCCTTTAAGTCTCCTGTTTGTCACGTAAGCTTACAAACAACTGCTTTTACATTCATTGACCTTTCAAAGGGTTCAAGGAACCGGGTTACGCAAATAAAACCGTCTCCAATCCTGTCCTCCGAAGAGGGGTCAATGAAGCATCGGAGCTCCTGACTGGCCAACGGTAGCCCAACGCTGTATGCCCAGACGCCACAGGTGTCACGTTGCCTGAAAGCATTGTTCATAAGTCCACAAACCCCATGATGTCACTGGAAACCATAACTGTAAGGTCACAGTTCTACCCCCTGACCTTACCGGATAGCAACTGGACTGACCCCACCGAGGGCCGGTACGTGGTGCTACAGAAGCCCTTTGGTCTAAAATTGTTGCTTCGTGCAACTGGAACAAACAAGGTCACACAGCAGATAGACACACGGCAGGCAAATGTGACAACTCTTATTGCAGTTCGTAATCAAAGCGGGTGCGAATGTTCAATGATAGAAGACTAAATGCTAATCAGGCAATTTGCTGTCATCTAGATAGTTAGCTTCACTGTATACAAACATCAGTCAGCAAGCGTGCGTGACAGAGGCATGAAAATCTGCGCTATTTAAGTCGGCCCCTCATTTCATTCAGCTTGGTGTCCATGTGACTACATTGTGTTTTGAAGAAACAGCTCACCCTAAATCTAGTTACAAACCCGTACGAATGCTTTGGGTCAGAATCAGAAGACTTTTACCAAACAGTTTTTGGTCATTTTGGAGCTCGACGGCCCGATAACTCATTCATTTTAATGTTATGGAAAAGAGTAGCCAGTGCATTTCACACGGATCCGGGCTGACATAATGACAGATTTTTCATTTTGGATAAACTGTTCCTTTAAGTCTGACTGGCTCTTTCTCATTCAAGCGACATGTTCTGACCTACATTACCCCTCTTCGGTATCACAGAGAGAGTTCATTTAACCATACCACCGCGCGCACACGCACGCACGCACGCACGCACGCACGCACGCACACACACACACACACCGATTGTGTATCTAGTCAGTAACTAGCCCAATCAAACCTTCTGCTTCCCTCAAGGTCTCGGGTCGCCCGTGCGGCCCCTTTAATTAACTGGCCACTTAATGTGTTTATCCCATGCAAGCGTGGCCGCCGCCGCACCGAGGCACTCTGGGAAAAGACCGAGACAGTCAGATAAATCATCACTCGCCACATCTGTCCCCAGTCGCACCCATCCATCCTCCCTCTCTTGCATTTTCCCTCTTTTTCCCCATTCGAGACTCGAGCAATTCTTTTCCTTTGGGTGAAAGCGTTTATCTCTGTCTAACTCTTCCACAGACTGCTGCCATAGGTTAATATTACACGCTCAGATCTATTGCTCAGATAATAGCGCCGTGCGACAAGGTCACTACGCCGGGTTCCGCAATGTTAGACCACAAATAGTTAACTGAAGGCAGCCTACCTGTGAAGGGCATAAATCTACTGGTAAACTCCCAGCTGTGGGACGCCTCAAGTGTTAACATCTCCACGCGTTCTGGCTGTTCAGTAGAAGTTGCTCCAGCATTTTATTTCGCTGTAAATTATCACTATGCTAATACACACGGGACAACAGTACAGTTTCTGTGTAAAAAATGTATTACACCCTAACGTTTTTAAAAGGCAAAATTAAGGCAGTGGGTTGTAGATATTTAACATATAGTAGTATTTATATAGTATACTTCACTGGAAAAATAAAAAGTATGCAAAATTCCTGCAAAAACGCTAGCACCTGTTCTTTTAAAGACACTGTATATATTGCATACTGTAAAGATATATATATTTGTGTTCTGTGTAAATACTACATTGGCTAAAGTCTCTTGGAGAGTTAAAGTGCTAAAGTCTCTTGGAGTGCCATTTTAAAACAATGGTGTGTACAGTAAATGTGACCACAAAACCAGTCCCTAGGGTCTGAAATTTTGAAATTGAGATTTATACATCATCTGAAAGCTAAATATATACGCTTTTCATTGATGTATGGTTTGTTAGGATAGGACAATATTTAGTACAACTATTTAAAATGTTTGAATCTGAGAGTGCCAAAAAATCCAAACATTGAGAAAATCGCCTTTAAAGTTGTTAATCAGAGGCGCTGTTGCTAAGAAGAAACAGGTTTGTTTTAACGCTCTCGATTGGCGAACCGCTGTAATGACGTTGTGGAGAATAGATGAACCCAAAGCAGAAACTCTAAGCTTTACTTCAATACCAAACTTAAATGGGTAATTCCCAAAGAGCGGCAGCAGCGAGTGAAGTTTGTAGGTGTGTTTCCGGTCATTTTTGTTCATGATTTTGCTGCATCCACTCACAAAAATAAAGTTTTGAAATATTAACGGTAGGAAATTGACAAAATATCTTCATGGAACATGATCTTTACTTAATATCCTAATGACAATGTATTGTTGGCTATTACTACAAATACACCTGTGCTACTTTTGATTGGTTTTGTGGTCCAGGGTCACAAATATGTTAAGCATTCAGTACCATGGTATACAGTATGTCAGCATTACCATCTCACCCAGTTGTTACCTTATGGAACTGTTAAGGAACATCAGATGGTAATCTGAAGGACACAAGGTCACCTGTGTTGCAAAGACATAAACACATGGCACATGTACAGTATGTATGCCTATTGGATTGCACTGTAAAAAATAGATGCCTGGAAAACTGCTTATGGTATTCCAACACGTATATAAATAGGGAAGGTCCCAGACAATGTCATTTCCCACCAAACTTGGTGTTTAGACAATGCAGTAAAAAAAGAGCCGCCTGGTTAGTGCAATTGCTCCGGTATAACATATTGTATGAATAATGTCACTAATGTTGGACTGCATAGGGAATTTTGTGTGAATTTAAACATTTTGAACTGAATATCTTTGACCGTCTAAGAAATAATTTCTAGTCAAATAATTTGGACTCCTCCCTAAATGCATCACAGTAACACACCTGCAATGGAAGTCTAGGAAGCAAGAACTTACAAAAAGATAAACATTACAATCCACAATATTTTAAAGGTTAGCCAGAATTTATCATGGTGTGTGTTATCATGAGATTAACGTGATAAAATCACTAAGCTTGCCTGTGCAGTTATATTGAATCTTTCAACAAAACTGTGACTATCTGCACCAATCTGTTAACATGGAGTAGCATGCAACTGGTAAAACACTAATAGAAGGATTCAGATAGCTTTACAGACCCAATAAGATATATTTTTATTCTAAAAAAAGCATTTCGACAAATATACAAGCTGAAAATGTTAATGTCTTCCATAGTAAATGCATTAATATACTGTAAGCACATTTTTGTTTGCATACAGAATGAAAGACAAAGAAGAATATTCCTTTAACACCACTTTGAAACTCAAATAATGTAAAATGAACTGCAAACCTTTAACACAGGTATAAATATCTCCAGGCCCTTCTCCACCACACTGTCCAACCAGAGAACTCGCATCAGGAGTCTGCTCGGCCAATAACCTCACCCTACAGGTGTCCGTCGAGAGGTCAGCCAATGGAAAACACTGCAAACTGTTGGACGTCCTGCTACTTCATCTCATTCTCCTGCTGTCTGCCTTTGACAGGACACACACTGCAGTGCACATACGGTACAGACCGCAGGACGTCCATTATTAGCGGCATCAGTGTCTTAGTAACGCTAAGATGAATACGAAGACTATGTACTGTTAAAGCATGTGTGACCGGTAGTAAGCATGAGGTTGAATTTACATTTACATTTTTGCATTTGGCAGACGCTTTTACATTGCATTATGATATGCAATCCCTGGGATCAAACCCATGACCTTGGTGTTCCTTGTGCCATGCTCTAACCACTGAGCTAGAGGAAAGCAATTTAAGGTATATAGTATCCAAAAATAAGAATTCTGTTATCGTTTATTAAACTTCATGTCGTTCCAAATCTGCATGCCAGACGTGGCTCTTGTATACTAACAAAACTGGAAAGTGATTTACAAAGCCAAGTTTCAAAAGAAACAAAATAACAGATTTGGATAGCATACAAGCAAGTAAATAATGGGAGAACGTTCATTTTTCATGGAGATCTGCATATAGTATAACAGAAATTTGGCTCAGGAGCAGATCGTCCAGTTGGGTGGAAGAGATACTACAGTCATCAGGGTTTTGAGAAGCTCATTGCTGTTTCGCCTGTGCAGACAAAGACTTTGCAAAGGCGTGAGAAGGCTTATGGAGGAAGACAACCTTGTGTTACCTTGGCCGCATGTAGAGTTTTGCAGAAAAAACATACAGAACACTTGTCAAGCTGTCTTGTGCACGCTCATAAACATCCATCCACGCACTGTGAATTCACACTCGAATTGATTTTTCCAAATGTAAAAGACGTTTTTTGGGCAGCATACTTTGTTGACTCTAGAGCAACATTTTTGTAAAAAAAAGCCTATACCCACCCCAAACCATAACTTACATCTAAAATCAGAGGGTAATGAAAAAATGGTGTAGACAACCCTGGTTGTAAGCTTAAACTTCATGTGAACTGTAAATGTCTCCCTCAAATTTGATTGGTTGATTGAAATCTTGCCCAAGGGACAACAATGATGACCTAAGAAAATCTCTCATTTGACAAAATAAAAAAAATCACTGACCCTACAAACACCAAAAGGTCAAACCAAGCCATACTGAAGTTTACTGCTAGATTTAGCATGGTGAAAAACGTAAAGTAAGCGACCAATTTACACTGCACCAAAAAAAGCAGCAGGGTTGGAATCCTGACCTGAAATGTTTGCCTGTATCTGCAATTGCCAGCAGAAACCGTCAATACAGAAACTATCCAGTGAAATCACTGTCAGTGTAAATATGTACAATTACATTTATTTCCTCTCATAAGCAAACAGCACTCCATCCACTTTAAATTAACATACAGATTCATTTCTGATTCTCCCCTGAGCTTCACTATCTGTCTGTGGTATATTGTATTCGCTGGATAAGAACAGAAGCCAATTACTTTTCTATTGTTTAAGAACCTCTGCAATATGTTATACGATGACAACGTCCGATGTGCTTTACGGAAACATCTTATTGGATGATTGCAATCCATTTTCACAGCAGGCACTACTGTCAGATCTTCAGATTAAATGACTCACGCCAACTTGCGGCTATCTGTGACCGTACAATCCGCACCGTGCATCCCATCAATTATTTAAAGGGCACAAATTGATATCGCGGCCACAGGATCCTCTGGTTACGAGGCAATATTCTCTTACGGCTGGTCATCTCCCTCCAACAGCTGGGGAAAATGTCCAGGAGATGACATGGAGCGTGACCTAGCAACCGGGTCACTGGTTTACACAGTGCTACTCACTCCGATTTCACAACCCCCCCCCGCCCCCGCCATGTTTTATAGCATGTATCACATGGCTAATCATTTCTAGGCGCCTGCTGATGTCGGCCGCAGTGGACACGTGCCATCTGTTGGGACGTTTTTGGGTGACTCTAGAAGGGCATACACATATTTGTCATCAACTGTAAAGTGTAATAAGAAAAGATTGTTCTGGATTGTGTAATTTATGTATATACTGAAAAAATACTATATTAAATGTATTTATTATTGCTTTGAAAGAGATTTTTACAATCTTAGTATATGATTTGTGACTTTTGTTACAGCTCTTTCAAAGCAAAAATATATTGTGACCTCCACACGATTTAAACATACCTTGAAGACATATAAACAACAGTTCTCACAGTCCTAGCCGAGATCAGACCACCCAGTACAAAACACCAATGTTACATTACTCCAATTAAAGCATTATATACATATTGCAGTTTGTTATTTATATAATATGTATACCTTTGTACCCTGAAAGAGACTACTGCACTAATATAACCAACAGAAATACTATATAAAATATAAATTATGCATTTAAACTATAAACACATAATGTACAATGGTGCCAAGACATAACAGCTGAAGAAAAAGTGAAAGTGAAAAAAGTGACGTGACGTGTGGCCAAGTATGGTGTTCCCTACTCGGAATATGTGCTCTGCATTTCACTCATCCAAGTGCACACACACAGTAGTGAACACACACCCGGTGTTCACAGAGGTAGAGTTGCTATTAAGTTACTAAAAGTTACCATTAGTTTAGTATTCTTTTTCAATGTAATGGCCAAACAGAGTCGCATAATCGTGAAGAAATAGGTGTTGATGAGGGATGAATATAGCGTGTTTATGGGGATATCGCCCTTTGGCGCCTTACAGACAGTTACCACTCTAGACAGCTCCTATATCGCCTATGCCCTAACCGCCAATGCCCACGGTCATTAAAACCCTGGAAATATCAGACAATAGTAAAACTGGTCTGCAACCCGGGAACATTCATGTAAATTAATACAATGTTGAAGTGAGCAATTCCATGCAAATGTCAACCTTTCCATGAAGTTTTTATCAAAGGTTTTCACTTTACTGGTAGCAAAGATGTCAACATTTGCTGGTTTAAATATCCATGTGAGGTCTCTCATAAAGTTTTTAAAGTATTCTTTATATTTTTAGTGCATGATTTTACATAGTCAGGTAAGTGCCATTTTCTGGATTTTCATCTATAACGCTGGAATTGCCCAAGTGCATCCTTGTACAAGATTTGGACATTATTAAAAAAATACAATATACAGTGCTTAAATAAATATTACTGTGACTAAAGAGTTTACACATACTTGTAGATTACTCTTTACAGAAACATAAAAGTTAAGCACTGTGAAAGTAGCTCTGATTTAATATATTTCACTAACGAAAAATAACCTCTTTTTTAAACACTTTGGGCAACCCGAGTTCGAGTACCGATTTGTGGTCCTTTCTCAGTCCTGCTGCCTTCTCTCTTTCCAATCACTTCCTGTCTCTCTTCACTGTCCTCTCGAAAAAAATATTTAACATTTCAAGAACAAGATTTCGGATCATCCAAGTAATTAAGTCTTCGAATTACTCAGATACAGATATTTGATCCACATGTGTAAGAGAGAAGCTGATCAGATCACAGGGAACTCCTCTTGGTTAGTTACTGAAGACAAACTAGACGGCGATGGCATGAACGCCGGCCACAGCTTTCTTTCCAAAGTAACACTATCCCACACATCAGAAAGGATAAGATAACATCCCATACTTCTTTGCTCTTCTGGCTGAACATGTCATGCTATTTTACAGATGACTGGAGATGAAAGACCAAACGGATGACGGTCATTGATCGGTAAAGATGAGGTACTACAGCATCGGTGATGTTTCGAGCTGCAATGGCGGCTCATTTTTTGCAGCTGCAGTATTCAATCTTCATTACCATTCTGACTCAACTACAATTAGCCCGAGAGTCACTAATTACATGCATTACTATTATTAGTCGATTCATTATACTGCTTGTTAACTGAGAAACACTTTTCAGAGATAAAAGAAGCAATTATGATGCCTGTACTGTAGTCCCACAGCAGAAAACATGTCAGCGTCTTTTGTGTGCGTTTTTGCAAAGCAGGAGAAAAAAGCACCATGCATTGAGGTCAGCCAACGTAAACCTGACACACAGCAATGAAGCAGAGATAACCTTGAAACTCTGTAAGTAGTAGCCATGGCAAAGTGGAGCACATCTGACATAGCTGCGAATTGCAATACGATAGCAATCTATTCTTCTGCATGGCATTTGACGGAAGAAAAGCAGGTTCCTGGAAAAGCAGGAAGTTGATGTTGTAACCGAGGTAAATCTGGACCTTGTGGAGGTGGAGGCTATGAGGAGAAGGTCGACCAAGTTATTGATTATCACGGACATCTCACGCCCCCTCCCTCCGTGACATGCTTGTTAGAATGAGGGGCACGTCGAGCAGCCGGCTGATCCAACCTCACGGCAATAGGCATCTCTACATAAGGTCATTTCTGCCCACCGCCGTCACATCCAATACGTGCCTGTGCAGAGGCGTCCCTGACTAGATCTAAATCCACAGCTGTTGCACAACTTTTTTTTTGAGAATAATTTTGTAGGATTTATTAATGTATGGATTTAATAAGATATAACTATACATTGTAAAACATGTTTTGCTGCTTCAAATACTAATTGGTTTTACAAGTAATTTCAACCTAATATTTTAATTTTTTGCCAGGTGATTGAGTGGATGTAACTAATTAAAGACATTTTAAAATGTAAAATAATAAGTTGAAATGTCTTGTAAAACCAATTTGATTGTACTTAAGACAGCAAAGTAATTTCAGCTTACCATACATTTGTAAATTTTTTACATTACGTCATCAAACATCAAAACAGGTTACGCAATTTTACCTTATTTTTGTAAGTTACAGCAACCAACCACTGTCCAAAATGTAAACAAATAAGTTGAAATGACTTGTAGAGCCAATCTGATTGTACTTAAGGCAGCAAAAACACTAACAAGAAAAACATATATATATATATATATATATATATATATATATAAAAACAAACTAACAATAAAACATAAAAAATAATAAATACATATAAAAGATAAAATAAAACATAAGTAAAAAAATAAAATAAACAAAATATAAAAAATGAAACATAATTTAAAATTAAAATGATAATGAAATAATAATCAACTTTATAAATCTACTCCTGCTGTGACAACTCTTATTTGCCATGCGATGCCAAAATGACCAGCTGCAGCAAAAACACTTTCTCAAACATGGTTTCTTTTAAATAAATGCCTCCAAAATACGTATCCAAACTATGCACTTGGAATGTATTTATTTAGTTCCTAGAATCTAGATCCGCATCACTGGGAGGTTTACTGAACCCTGGCACGCCGTGTGAAAAGCAGATTTATACATCTCAGTCGACAGCGATGAGCTCTCCATGTCCTGAGTTGCTTATTGAAGAGTGATGCTGCTATTTATTAATATTTTGCATCCCACAAGCTAAACCAGCGGTGAAAAGCATTGTGTGTGTGTGTGAGGTGAGCGCATCTACGCTAAAACCCACACATGCCTGTACGTCAGCCAGGGCACCTCTCAGCGTTGGGAGATGTTGGCAGAACATTAGACGAGAACATGCTCAGTGTATGCTTTGGCTTAGGGGTGAGAGCACTACGAAACGCAAGTGTGGGCTGTTGCGTTTCTGTCTCCTAATAAAACCGTCTATTTACCGTGGGTGTATTACAGAGTTTTTTGCGCTTTGTTTGCCTAACCTCACACACACACACACACACACCTGCAGCATTCTCTATTCTGACTAATTACGCAAATGTATGTCAGCTGAAGTTGCCAGTTGACAGCGTGTAATGTAAACTGCCATTTGGGTTGCCATGGCGTGCGCCTGTTCCACGTCCTGTAGCTCAGGAAGCCAACAGCGCACACCATTCCAAGCACTGATGAATATTTCAGTGTTACGCCTTTGGGAAAGTGAAAGATCCATTTTTTAACCATCGTCGTGCCTCTCTTTCCTGTTTGATCTCCTGTAGCGTGTCGTCGTGTGGTCCCAAAGTCCTTCGGTTTTGCTCATCATGCAAGTTTGATGCAGTGGCATCCATGATGGATAAAAGCAAATGCAACTTAACTCTTAAATTGTGTCTGAAAAATATAACACACGTCTTTCAATCTACCATAAATTATATTATCTGAAAATTTGTCCTAATATCATTATCAATGTCACATATTTCAATGTTATCCTTCTGAAACCTCAGATGTCCAAATTTGCTGTTTTACAGGAAATGGAAAAAACACTTAACTATGATTAAATTTTGTGATGTTAAAGTTGATAAGCACTTTTTAATACTTTTTGATGGTTACAAATCCCAGTCACAAGGGTGACTAAAAATGATGACTAATGAATAAAAACAAGACCCATGAAATATGGAGATATGAGGTTTCAGAAGGACTTCAGCGATACGGATCTGTGCACTTGTTCTAAAAAACAATATAATATCAATTCAGACTTTTCAGCAAGATCACATAACAGCAAGAGTCTAACAACCTCTCTCTCTTTCCTTCATCTCATCTTCCATCTTATAATTAACACAAGCCATAATGTCAATGGCGGTCAGATACTTTCAATTGTTATTTAGTTTTCTTTTATTACTATATGCTTAAGTTATTAGAGTTATTGACATTCAGACATTATTAAGCAAACCTCATCAGCCAGATGGCAGGAGGGTGAACACCTCTGACCTCTCCGCTAAGAAATCTATATGAAAGGCTTTCCGACTCACTTCTGTTAACATTGATTCAGCCCCGTGTCTCAAATTTCCTGAATATATGATGAGATATTGTCTTTGCTCAATAAGTGGGATCGCCAGGTAACAGTAATGTGATCCCTTGCAATAACTAACTATTAAAGGCCAAGAGGTAAAGGAATCATTTTTTAGCAAAGGCAAATCAAATGAAAGCAAACTTTATGAAGGTATGCAGAATTAATTTCTTAGGTGTGTTTTTAGCACTCAGTACATTATTAAAATGACATTTTTTGTTTATTATTTTTAAACTAAGGGATGAATCAAACTAGTGTCCTGAGGTAAAAAAAAAAAAACATTACGCCACTACGACTGAGTTTAACTTTCACTGAACGTGGAACATTCCTTTAAGCTTGCTAGCTGCAAAACATCCTCCGCCGCAAAGACGACAGCCGGGTTGTTACAGAGGGTTGTGTTGAAAATGAGAGCTGCTAATTGGGTGAGAGACTCTCGGCATCAGAGGTTCCTTCTCGTCTAGAAGGCCTGTAATAATGACCTGTGTCCCTTCACTCCCGAAATAGCGTCCAAGACTGCAGAGCCCCGCAGCAAGTTACCCGACTGCATGTGACTCACCAAATATAACCCGAAACCTTAGCACATCCCTACTCGCTGCTAAGACGCTCACTCAAATCCCATTTATTTATGGAGCCAAATAGGCATCTTTTGAGACAAAACAACATACTTGACGCTCATTCCGGAAGAGAATCCGGTCGTGCTGCAAACTCGTGTGGGAAGTAATGGTTAGCGTGATCTCATGTGAACACAGAGAATTTAATGAATTTGCAGGGTGCCAACCGCACAATCATTAGAACAGCGTTCGGACTCTAAACGCCTTTTTCCGACCAATTAAAGAGGAATCATGTAGGTAAACGCTGACACTGTGATCTGAACTTTTCCCAAAAGGTCATACGCTTGTATCGGCCTTTTAATCACCCAAGGTAGAGGTACGACAACACTGTGCTTGTTTTAAAGAAGAGTTTAATAAAACGTTTAACTGAAGCCTGAGGGTCATTATGACTGGAAAGTACACTTCTCGTTTTCATTTCAAAGCAAGAAAGTACGATCTAACAAGGCACCAAAAGAGAACAGACGGCAAGGCACAATAAACACAACTAATGGCATACGACAGTTATATTTATGCTGCAAAGGTGGCACAGATGTGGCATGTAAAACAGCATTTGGGTGGTATTTTCACAAGAAAATTCATTATTGAATTTATTTAAGTAATTTGTGAGATTAACATTTACATAACTTTACACTGAAATTCAAGCAGGCACAAACCAGCCGTACCTTAATTCTTTTGGCCTTTTTATCGTTTTTTTTGCCAGACAGGACATTGCAGAGATACATGAAATGACAGAAGCCTGGAAAGGATTTGGACTAGGGTTGCCTGCAGCGCTTATTTCTAACAATTGGGGCACTGCAATCTACATTGTCTTGTAATCGACTGAATTATGTCTTCAAATTCTCTGTAATCTTCACACAATAAGACTGAAGTAATAATATCAAGCTGTTATCTCAGACAACATGCCTAAGTCTTTAATAAAATGATTTAATAAAATAAAAAGTATCACTATCCTTTAAAACCCGAAAGAATTCACATGCACCAATCACATTTCCAACACTAAAAAACCATCTACTACACAGAATTACCGGATTTTAATACAGTCACCATCCCTAAACTTCACAAGGGAACTTTACTGTCATTTCACGAGGAAACGTTCCCGACGAAGCGCAGCATCCAGATGTCTGTGGCACGCTACATCACTCAATCCATCACTGAAGTGAAAATACCCAACAGTGTCATGATGGCACTCCGGTGAACGTCGCTTTGGATTATAATAAATATTCATTCATTCTGCTGAATGGGTTTAATGCTGTGCTTACGATCTCTGAGGCGGACCTGAGTGTTCCCCTCCATCAGACTGCCATGCATTTTTAATACTTCCTATCACGTCCGAGGGAGTCGACAAAGCAACTGCGCGCCATTCAGCGCCATTAACCACTCGAGGAGCTGAGATAACATTTGTGCTAACAGGTGTTAGCGCGCCTCTAGTGAAATGGCTCAAAAGCTTAGGTGATTCAAATAAGAGTAACACGCAGCTGTGATTTGTCGCAGGGAGTTGAGTTTCGCATAAAGCTTTCACGCTACCAACAAAAGAGCGGTGATGGTCAGCGGGGTTATAGGGACACTTCAACCAAAAAATGGAAATTCTGTCATTCATGTTGCAATAAAAGTGTGACTTTTTTCATGGAATACAAAAGATCTATTTGTAATTCATTTGATCAATTTTATCATAACTCCCTGACTCAATGATCCAGTTAGGATGGTAATGGTCCACTAAAGAGAAGGATTATCAGAATAATAAATGATACATTTTATAAGTCATACAATTTGGTCTTTCACACAAAAATCTATCATAAACAGTATTCCTGTAGCTTCATTGTTAGCATTTAGCAAGTTTATGGGTATGATACCCCAGGAAAACACAAAATGTTAAAAAACTTATAGCTTGAATTCACTTAAATTCCCTTTGGATAAAAGTAATGTAAATGTAAATGAAACAAAAAGGCCTGGAATACAGTAAATACAATAAAAGTCTAGAATATTCTTCAAAATGTCTGTGTACCATGAAATAAATAGTCATAATGTAAATGATGGTATGTAGATCAAGAGAAATGTTTTCGGGTGAATGTTAGGTTAGGATATTGAGAATAAAAATCAATATTGAAATGGTATTGTTTCCAGCACGTCCACATTGAAATCAAACCAAAAATCACCACCTTTCTGTTTTCTGGGGCTGGCCACACATCTTCGGTCTACAGTTGACCCTATGACCCTAAGTCATTCAGTTAGCTTTTCCCTAAAGACCAGGTCACACAGACCTCTCCAATCGTTCCGTCTTTCCAGCTGCTGGTGTGTCATTCTTTACGTTTTGCCTTGCTGTCGCATCTGTCACACAAACACACACACTCGCTGCGGGTCTGGCCCACACAGGCAGCGGCCTGCTCCCGTTCACTCACCCTTTTGCCCTCCTTCCCTGGTGCTGCTGGTTGACCGGGTAACCCAGCATCTCCCTGGGGATGAAGGGTAAAAAAATCAGTGTTATAGTTCAGAGAAAGCATTTCGGTACACAAAGCTGGCTGGTCTGAATGTTTTGGTTTACCACCTGTTTACGGTCATTATTCCCCTCAAGCTAAATGATCTGATTCAGAAACACCAATGTGAATATGACCACATAGCAGCTGGCTCTGGCTGTACGGCTCTATAGCGTTTAGTAAAGTGCTGATAGACAGATGTTCAGATGGCATGCTCAAAGCACAGTCACGGCCGGGGAAGCGCGATGATGAAGGGAAGGCAAATGTAATGATCGGAATATGTGCAAATTAAAGTGAGGTTGAAGTGCCTACCTTTTCTCCAGGAACACCTTCCAGGCCCTGTGCAAAATAAAACAAAAAAACACATTGTGTAGACACACTAAATACTATAAACTGTAAATCAACCAAATTTAGTACATTTTAGTAACACATTTTTTCTCAATCTAAACACAGAAATATCTGATATGAAATAGTATAAAAACAATAAGCAGCTTAAAGGAATAGTTCACCCAAAAATGAAAATTATTTTATTATTTCTTTCCAAAACTTTTATGATTTTCTTTTTTCTGCAGAACAAATGTTGGTAAACAAACAGCATTGGCCTCCATTGACATTCATTGTACTGACACAAAACCACCAAAACATTTCTCAAAATATCTTCTTTTGTGTTGCACAGAAGAAAGAGTCACATATATGTTTTGAATGGCAAAAGTCAATACGTTTACGTTTTGCCCCCTTTTATTTTTAGTAATGTTGTTTTCATGTATTTTATATGATGTAGCGCTTTGGGTGTAAGAAAAGCGCATTATAAATAAAAGATATTATTATTATTATTATAATAAATGATGAGAGAATTATTTTTTTTCATTAACTATCCCTTTAATACATGTTCCTGTAGCTCTCTTGCTAGTGTACAGCACTAGTGGCACAAACGTTGTGGATTCAATACACAAGAAATGGCTTTTTAAATAGCTGTCCACTGTAGTGACCCCTATGCGTGAAAGGGTTAAATACGTTGTGCATCAATATATTTTGAACACTTGATCCTTTAAACATCAAGACATTGATGACTCAATTACCTGGGATGCGATTACGAGGTCACGCATTACAACACAGCTGGCATTTATCAACAGCATTACTGTATAACACGTCTTGGCCAATAAACTTCTGCTATCTGCCATCTTCATTGTTGCCGGTTAAAGGCACAGCAGTACCATTATGAAATATGTTGTAGTCTACCAAATTTGATGGACTGAGAGTGAAAAAGACCTGACGTGTCATTTCCAATATGTAAATTTACCCAGCACGCATTGCTCGCGGGTTTTTATGGTGCATTCGGAATTTCTAGGGAGGATTGGATTTTGATGAGACTAAGTATCTAATTCACACAAATGGCTAACTCACATGCTAACATATACACTGCTGAACTAGAGAAGGGATTGAGAAAGCCAAAGATGAGGAATATCAACTGATTTAACAAATTAACATAACATTTTTAAACAGACTTCTGAGAAAAAGGCTTAAACTTAAGGGGATAGCTCAACCCCAAAAAACGAAAATTCTGTCATCATTTACTCACCCTCTTAATATTTTAAATCTTCACAAAAGAAGATATTTTGAAGAATGTCATGCAAAGAAAAACCGTTGGTCCCCATTGTATGTCTATTGTATGGACACAAAACCAAATGCAAGTCAATGGGGACCAAGTTTTCTGTTACCAACATTCTTCAAAATATTGTCTTGTGTGTTCTGCAGAAGAAAGAAAGTCAAACAGGTTTGAAATGAAAAGAGTGTGAGTAAATGATGACAGAATTTGTGAACTATCACTTTAAGTATGAATGTGTCTTGCACTTTTAAATGTGAATGTCTTACCTGGTCTCCCTTTTGACCTTGCTTTTCAACCTACAGGAAAGAAAAAAAATGCTTGAATCAAGGATGTGGTCATTAACATCGGCTATAAATGAAGTCAGTACAAAGATAAGGTTATCTTTACAAGACAAAGCACATGATCACCCACATATACATGACCTCTCTTAATCCCCTCTCTCTCAAACACAAAGCCTTTAAAATGCTGTGAGGTGTCACTTTTCAAATGACATCTTTTAAAACGCTAACATCTTGGAAACAGCTGCTAATTCAGCCATTCGCTTCTTGAGCTTGAGCTTTGTGAAAGTCAGAACTTTAAATGCACCTACAATGTACTGCAACAGTAGTGACGCGACCTGTGATGTTAAGAGACCGTAAATATAAGTGACACATGTCTACGATGCCAACATTCATAACAGCACACAAAAAACCCTAAAAGCACAAATAAAAACAAACATTCAAGATGACAGGTACACATTATGTGACTAAAAAGTGCAGTGCAGTTTTAACCAAAGAATTTCAAACAAGATTGTTCAAATGCTTTCTGACCCACACTAAATTTACAGGCTGACTACAGGAGAGAGTGGTGATGTGGCGAGCGTGTTGTCGGCTCAAGCTTTTTAATCTCCGGTATGTCCTCATAAATGTAAAATTAGAACGGGTAAATAATCGTTACGGCCTGATATAGTTTCGCTGGGGTTGGTAAGGGGGCAGTCGGTAGTACCGTAACATCACACACCCAATGAACATATGCCGCACTCTGTGTCATATGTGACCTCACAGACTGTTGACTAGATTTGGACAGTCATCACTGTCAATGTCAATGGCACACATAGCGCTGCAATCTTTGGCTCAACATTAACTTCACTGAATCCAGCATTTTCAATTAACGTCAATACAAAACATCTTTTATAACCCATCCAACTTTCTATACTCTGACATATTTCTCAATTAAACCGAATATTAAACGACAACAAATGTAGGACAGAACATTGTTTTATTTATCTGGTCAACTACGTTGTGAAAAGTTCTTTGTTAAAAAAATAATTGCTGTTTTTTTAATTCCAATAATAACATCTAAGCAACATAAAAAAAATGTACTTTGATAAGCTGAATTGCATAAAATATTAAAACTATGTGTAGATTTTTACTGAGTTAAATTTACTCAGATAAATACTGAGTTATAAACTAAAGCTCTGTTTAACAAACTTCTTCACATCACATATAAAAATGTTGACCTGGCAACCACATCCTGCTTCTCCGCCATCATAGTGCTGAACTACAGCAGCTGTGTCTTTACAATCAGTGCATTCTCTTCACACGGATCAACATTCCAGTGTGTGATACACTGTTTCCTGTAATTGCGATGCTTTGAAAACACATTAAAAAGTCACACCGTATATGCCACTGTGATGCGACCTCTCTACAGTGTAAAAACAGCTAGCAATATATGCAATATAATTGGCTCAAAACACAGCACGGGGGCCCGTCGTAGGGTCAGGGCCCACCCGCACCACAGGGGTTGCGGGGGTTTAGTAAACAAGTGGGAGTAAACAAGATATTACACTTGATGAAAGATTACAAAATTTTTGTCCAAACAACCTTCATAAATGGAACATGCATTAAGAACTAAATATGGTCAATTTCGAATATGTTGAATTGTAGCAGTTATTAAAACAAGAGGGAGATTATGACTCGGGTATGTTTTGTGCATATCCACCAGCCTCTCTTACAGTATAAAGATTGTAACATAAGAGCTGAACTGAGCTTCTTCTGACATCAGTGCCAGTCAGAAGTAGTTTTATAGTCCTGTAAATCTAAACCTCAGAAAAGATTCTCTATAAATCTGAGCTCAGTGCTACAGTCTGCCATAATGCGGTTCCTGCAAAACTTCTTATGAGTCTCATTGAAAACAAGGTAAAAACTGTTGTGTCATGCAGTTTTGTAGGGTAAAATGAGACATGTACCGAGAGAGTTCCCAGAGCCGGTGAGCCAGGTTCACCCTGCAAGAGAAAAACAGTCAAATTCAATAAGAGAGTACAAATGACAAAGAGTGAATGATGACAAAATTTCACATTTTGGTTGAAGTGAATAATGTGGTGAACAAAACCTGAAATCTTATTGATATTACTGTCAAAAACTACAGCTGGCCTGCTTTCATGTGCATGGAAACATGAGGTTGTCTAAAGAAGATAAAATACACTTAAGTTCCTATTAAGTGGTGCAGGGATGACGTGTTTTTGTATGCCAACCCGAAAGTTAGCGCCGCAGTGGTTCCCTCGACCGAAAGCATTTTTTTTCTGTGTTGCATGATTTATATGCGCGATGAAATCTAACGTCAAAGGATGTAGTCGCGAGCGTAACTGGTGTGTTTTATGTCATAGATGTAAACGTTAAATTATTTTGAGGTTTTGTTAACCACAGATCCTATTTCAGGCAATATACCAAAAACCCACAGACTTTGGGGACGAAGTTTCCTCGCTTCCAGGGTTTGGATGCAAAATACGTCATCTCTGAGGTACTCCATAAGAAATGTAATGTTGACAAAGGAAGAAGGAGCAGAAGCATGAGTAATGTTGTAGTGTATGCTGAAAAAAGGTTTAAACAGACCATTTGAGTGATGATGACAGAAACCAATGACTCATAAAACAACTTGTATCTGTGCATACGTGCTCCTCAAATTCAAGCTCCAGGAATACAACATCTGCATCAAATCATGCAAAGTCTTCCAAAAATTGAATCTAAATCCACAAAAACATTAAACTTTGCAGAAATATTTCAACTCCTCAAGCTCGCAGATATTGCTGTACGTTTGAAGAGAATGACGCGTCTTTCCGACTGTCGGGTTTAATTCAAACTACAGTCTTCTCTCCCACCCACCCACCTCATGACTGGGAGATGAGATGAAAACAGAAGAAACTGGTTATTATCTGTTTCAACACAGAAGAGCTCATTAGAACTTCAAGGCTTGAAAACACAGCGTTGACAATTACATACAGGAACGGGCAAACAAAAGAACCCAATAAGAGAGAGAACTGTAAAAGACATGGGGTAATATGGCAGCTAATTAGAGAATAACATTTGATCTATTGTTTGAAAAGCGGTCCCACTGCGGACGGAGTACGTGCACGAGCGTGTCTGTGGGGAGCCTGGGAATCAGATATCAGAGGAGAAAGCTCTATTCTAACATGTTGTTTTACTGAAGTCACAACTTTCCTGGTGTGTATCTCTTATTGGTTGAGCTTGAAAGTTATGGATTCAATACAACGTAAAGGAATAGTTCATCCAAAAATTCTGTCATCATTTACTCACCCTCAAACCTGTAGAACATAAAATATTTTGAGAATGATGTTGATAACCAAACATCACAGTCTCCCATAGACTTTCAATGTATGGACACAAAACCACAGAGACATTTCTTAAAATCTCTTTTTTGTATTCCACAAAAAAAAGAAACTCATACAGGTTTTGAAAGATATGAGGGTGAATACACGATGACAGAATAGTTGAGTTGAGAAATTGAGTTTACAGCAAGTCAATGGATTTCCGAGATAACATTAAAGAATCGATCCATAACTTTCTTAGTTAAAAATAAACAAACATCAGTTACTGTGCAGGAAAATTAATGAATCTAAAGTTCTGTTAAAATGGGACGGATTGCTTGTCCTAGACTTCAATCATAAGTGCATACTGTAAAGAAAATTTTTGTGTTCATTTTTCCAAACTGAAGGATGGATCGAAAACATGCCACAGATGCTGTCAATAAAGCTTATTCTACAACATTCCCTGTATATAAATATTCAATCCGAGCACCAGTACATTTTCTTATTTACTTGTCTTCATACATTATGGTTTTCCCTGCCACATATACATGTCAGACGGTTCATTTGACTTGCAGTAATAAAACCGGCTTTCCATCTCACAAATGCGAGCAGCATTCCACATGTCTGATTTACTGAGCCACGCACTACATGTCCTGCTCAGCACGAGCGATATAACCAACAAGATCAATGATTCAACACAGACGTATTTCTTTGTCCAATCAGTGGTCATGTTTCTTTGAGGTTTTTAGTAAATCAAGCCTGTTGTATTTGAATCTATAAATAAAACGTTTCATTCTGAATGAGATGAGTGATTCAGACAGTTACAGTGACAAAGCCTGTCTTGGGTTTGATGAAATATGGCACTGCATTACAATATATGAGAAATGAGAGAATACAGTATGCTGTGGATGCTAAATATATGCCTGTTTTATGGACAGCGCACATAGCTGATATGTCGATCTAGTTTATCCCTATTTATCAATATTGTGTTGTTATAGGTTTACCTGAATGTTGAAATGAAAATATAATTACATAATATTTTATATAATAACATATATAAAATGTATGTTTTCTTTAGTGATGTCAATTCCAAAATATTTATGTATATATTATGTATATATAAATACACAAACATGCATGGATATATATATTTATATTTACAAATAAATATTGCAAACATGTATGTGTGTGCATTTATATATACAGTACAATTATACATGCTACAGACATATTATATAAACACTAACATTTCTTTTGGAATTGACAGCACTAATGAAAACTTACATCTCTTATACATTATTATATGTATTAAGTATATTATTTAATATTTTAGTTTTTGTTTTTTCATTTTCATTAGTGCTGTCAATTCCAAAATAAATGTTTGTGTTTGTATAAAATATGTGCTGTGTATATGTATATATAAATACACAAATACATGAATATACATTTAAGAAAATGAGTAATGTATATTTACAAATAATGTAAGTAATATTTAAAAAATAAATGTATATATGTATACATACACACACACACACATGCACGCCTCGAACATATTATATAAACACAAACATTTATTTTGGAATCAATTAATCACGATTAATCGATATGACAGGACTAGTTTTCATTCTTGAAATATGCATGTGGCCTTCAATGTCTATATATAGAATAAACTCTAAACAGCATAATGGCTAAAAAAAAACAGCCCTTAGATCATAGACACAGGCTGTGACAGTGAAACAGTGTGTATAGATGCTTTCATAGTAAATCAAACTTGTTGGAAGACTTACTTTATCACCTTTAAGACCGGGTGGGCCTTGAGGTCCAGGATCTCCTTTCAAACCCTGAGGAGACACAAGAGACAGCAACTGGTTTAATCACAGGGTCCATATCCCAGCAGTTTCCTGACAAGACTGGTTTACAATCTCTTGAGCCAGAGGATGACGTTTCAGTTTGTCTTCCCCCTAGTTATGAATTCAGCAGGGATAACACTTGAGCAATCTTTTAGTAAAAATCATGCTGTATGTCTGGAGAGCGTGCAGTGAAGCGCTGCAGCTTATCTCTGCCAGCGAGTATCTGAGGGAGTTGAGGTGGCCTCGTTTAAATGACAAATCTCTTCTCTTTACTTCTGCACTTTTCTTAGTGAAAGATTAGCAGAAATTGCTCACTGTGAGCTGCTCGTTCTTAACCCACCAATTAAACAAACAAACAAATATTTCTGGAGATCGGATTGATTTGACACACAGCCTATGTGGGCACGCAACCTAAACAACATACATGGGAGAAAATGTATCTTCAGGTTTTAAAATTTAAAAAAATTCTAACACGTGGTCATATTCGCAAGACAATAATTTATATATTTAGCGACATTTTTTTAACCATTTTTTACCGACTATGTAAGAAGGTGAATTTACTGTAGTATAATATCCCAGTTATTTCTGTTCAAAGAAATCTCAAGATAAAAATCAATATAAGCCAAGAATGTATTTGTGCTATACAACAAAGTCTGTTGCAAAAAACAAAACGAGGGATATTTTTGCATTTTGCATTTTGATTCAAATATCTATAATACCATACTATCAAGCCTCTGCTGATTTTTTAGAATAATACTGTGAGCATAAATGTCATCTTAATGTTTCATAAGAACATAAAATGTGTGTATAACAGCTTCATATTACATCTGTTTGATTGTATCAGTGAAATCATATTTAAAGGGTTAGTTCACTTAAAAATGAAAATTCTGTCATCATTTACTCACCCTCTTGTCATTTCAAACCTGTATGACTTTCTTTATTCTGCACAACACAAAAGAAGATATGTCAAAGAATGTTGGTAACTGAACAACGGTGGTACCCATTCACCTGCATTGGCTTTGTGTCCGTACATAATAGCATAAGTGAATTGGTACCACTGTTGTTCGGCTGCAGTACCAACATTCTTCAAAATATCCTCTTGACATTAGTAAACGATGACAGAATTTTCCCTTTAAGCACAAAAGATGCAACCCGACGGATTCACTTGTGGCTCTTAAATAGCCCAGTTGAGGAAAGGGTTGAAAACCACAGCTAAACACACACACTCCCTCCGGCTGCAGCCAGGATTAGCATTCCCATCACCTTCCTGCCAGGTCTTTTTGAGAGGGAATCTGATTGGAGATAAGGCAAAACCAGAGGCAAAGTCAAAACTCTCAGTGCTAAAAGCACAGGAGAGAAGACAGTTTAAAAAAGAGAGGAATAAAAAAGGTGAGAGGGGGAAAAGCGGCAGAGCGGAGGGGCTAATAAATGAGGCCTGACACGTATCGACAGGCTAAATTTACAGCGGCTCTTGTTAGGTGTGACACATCAAGACCAGCAGCTACAGGGAGAGAGAATTGTGAAATAAGTCAGGGGATACTTAGAGCGGAGGGACCGCCGGCCCTCGAAACACAACCATTTGTCTTAGTTAAGCTTTCGAGTGAGACTATTAATACTGAATTATATTAGGCCCAGATGAGCGACTCGCCTCTTTTTTAATCATGTCTCTTGGTTCACGGCTAGAGATGTGACTAATAAACTCTTATGATGGCGAGACCAGTCATGACAGTCAAGCGAAAGCTCGCCGTGTCCGCTGGCAAAAAAAGAGCAAGAACCGTAATCAAGTGCCCGGCTCTATAAAACAAGATCAATACTAATAAGATGCTTGAATGTGCCTCATCTCTCAGATCAGCCATCCTGCTATGAGACTCAACAGTTGGGCTTTGAATATTCCCTCCGGAATAATATTTATCTAACTAACACTTTTTCGGAAGTCTTATTAAAGAAAAGTTCATGCCTGATAGCATTATTTTTTCACAATGCAAACACGTTGGAGAACAAAATTGAAATGTTGGAATAATTATGTTGCCATATATTGATTGTTCATGGAGGTATACAGTTTACAAAGACAGTGAGGCTTGAAACAAAAAAACAAACAAATACAACGCAAATACTAATTTATATGATTTGTACATATTCCAAGTGTTTTGAAACCATGTTTGGTTGAAATATGGATATAGGCATCTGATGTGCACGCTACATACGTGTATTTGTGTTATTTTTATAGGTATGAGTCGTTCCTCGAATAGAAGGTTGAAGTATTGCATTGTGGGATATAGTGTATTCCGTATATGAAGAGTTCAGATGCAAAAGCCTCCAAGTGCTGTTTAAAATGAGCCTTTTTATCTTTTAAATATATAAACATAATCTGAACATGCATCTGAACTCTTCATATATATATATATATATATATACACTATATCCCACAATGCTTTAACCTTCTATTTCTAGTGTGAGGAATGATTCATAAACCAAGGCTTACTTTAACCAATTACTCTTGCCATGGCGGGATGCTGAATAATGTTTGGTGTATCAGTCACAGTGTAACAGATGACTTCTTACACATTTCTTGTTATTGTGCAATTGTTTTACTTTTTTAAACACAGCAGACAACATACAATTACATTCTCAGTTATTTATTTAGCAGATGCTTTTCTATAAAGCAACTTACAAACATCACAAGCTGTTTGTCATGGGAGCCAAAGACATCTGTAGTGTGCAATGCCAAGTTTACACTATGAACACTAGTACATAAGCTGGCACAGAAATGCAATGCACCAGCTTCAAAAGTCTCAATCCAGCAAGCTATTATTCTTTTAAACATCTATCTCTTCTGGCCCAAACTCTGACTTGAGGGTATAAGAGACTGATGTAACTAAGATTCAGCACTTGAACTTGATCAGCATCGAGCATCTGTGAAAATGCAGGTAGCAGAGAAGCTCACATTGGGACGGCGCCATGGAGGTTAGCCCGAGGTTGCTTTTAAATGATGTATGTTCTGAGGGGTCTTTGGAGAGAGCGCCCCGCTCTGCTTTTGGCACAATCTAATGACACCTTCGGGGAACCGAGCTCACCTTTCTTTTGTAGTCCCACCTCCCCGAGAGCAATCCCAGTTAAGAAAAGCTGCCTCCCCTCCTGTTCAAAGGGACTTGTATTGAGCTGCGGGCCTACAGACTGTTCTGACCCCAGGAGTGAGTCGGGAGAGACGGAGTACATAGTTAGCCTCTGCTCGCTCTGGGCATTGTGGCACGAGAGGAGCGGTGGATGATGGGTAAAAATCAGGGTTGTGTTCCTTTCTTGTTCTCTCTTTCTGTCCGGTCGTTCCGGCGAGAGATCTCTTCTTACTCGCCCGATAATTATGTACCGCACAACGTGTCCTGGATGCGGCGGGGGCCAGGTCACAATACAATCGGCTACTTTCCAGAACGGAGGGAAGACACACACAATCGTGCACAGATGTGCGCAGAGGCGTACAGACATATCACACACAAGCAGATATTATAGACAGTCAAAAAACCACTAACGCTTTTGCCGTGGACTCACATCTGTTTGATGGGCTGACGTTTTTTGCACACCAGACTGCACAAATCTCTGCATGAGCTGCATGGAAGTCAACCGCTATTGGAGCATGAAGAATTTGCATCTCTATATACTCCCAGTGGTACAAAAACATTTTGATTCACTATTTCATTATCTCAACAGTTCCAGCTTTCAGTGACGATAAAATTAAAATTCTCATCAGGATGCACACGGTGTGTCTCTGAGGTGTGCGTGTTTTAAGTAGAGAGAACTGTTGATATGCTGAATGGCAGGCCTTCAAAGACCTTTGGAACAAGATCCAGTAGAGTAACAGAGATATCTCGCAAGCTGGCCCACAAATGCCAAGGGGGTTACGCCAGGAAATGCTTTTTGTGAGTTTCCATTTGCTCAGCGATTCAACGCCGCAAACGTTTGAAGCGGCACAGCGCAGAATGAAGCATATTGAAACAAACCTTTATCACGGAGGAAAAAACATGCTGGACCGCTTTGGCATTAACAAACATTTAGTAAAACTGCGGTAACCACGTTTTTTTTTTTTTACAAATATCATGTTTTAAATATGGTTTCTGTAATAAAACAACCGTAAATTTTGGATTATTGTGGTACTGCTACATATAGCAAAAAGTACATTTTCATGAGCGAGAACAATTTTCCCCACCAATTAAGCAATCCCAAAATGTTTTGCATCCATTTACAGCATACAAAATCTATCTATATCAATGCTAAACGTACCCTGTCATGTTCTAAAAGATACTGTTACTCTACCACGCCATGTTATGCTCAACGCCATGTGAGTCTCTCAGCGGCCTCATGTCGGACAAACGATACACGCCGTCATGCACATTCCCCCATCTCATGTAACCCCGGTGGGCCTCAGATATTAGCTATTGACTTGGTAAGATATATATTAGTAAGCCATTAGAATGTATTGATTTCTGTGAATGATAGCAAATGTCTTAAAGTACTGCGTTCTGCGGGTTTCTTACATCTCTCTCGGTTGATCCCACGTGACCGGGCTCTCCAGCAGCTTCCTTTTCACACTGACAATCATACTGTAGTAAAAATACACAGCATGAGACCACACACATCATAGGAACACATACATGGGATTGGGAATGGGGAACATTAACAAATCAGGATCACATTCACAACAAGGAGGATACCTAAAATAGGAATAAACTTTGCTACTCACATTGCTTAGTCTGTCCTTGCTTATGTACATTTGAATACTATAAAGGATGAACAAATATCTAGATGCAACCCATCAAACAACAAAATCACTCTCGCCGATTGCAATACTGTAATCGACATACAAATCAAGACTATCGTGAGCTGGTGAAATTCATCTGTAATTTGCAAGGACTTTGTAGCTGTGAGATAAAAACATTGACTTCTCAACTTCAAGGGTAATCACATATAATGAGGAAACTTTGAAAAATGCTTCTATTATATTAAGAAAATCAGGCTGGTGTTCAAACAGCAGTTGTGCATTTTTAAAGAGAATTATCTGTACTGACATACCCATTCAAGCAGGGCCTATTAAACAGACAGTAACTCAAAAGTCTTGACCGCTGTTATCTACAATGCATCTGTCAATCACGTTCATGAAATGGCCATTCATTGCTGTAAGGATTTTATTTTTCCCAAGGAAATGTCATCTTTGTGCTCCGTATCTGATGTTGCACCCTCACATTCTTAAACAATTGCAAATCTCACGCTGACGTAATGTTAATAGCATTACAAACATGCCAACACGGCTTAAACACCATGTCAAACACATACAAAAGCTGTGAAGAGGTGATACGCATCCTATATTCAGCAATGAATCAATTGAAAACTCTGGAAATCATTTAGAGAATAATATGAATTATATATGAATAAAATGAATTTTGTGTGAAACTGAACATGTGACATTTATCAGCATACATTACGGTCCATGGTCTTTAGAAATAAACCATTAAATGTTTGTTTTTCTTGTAAACAAGGTACATATCACCTGGCAAATCTAAATCAAATCTCAAATGAAGAGAATTTTATTTTGTCATGTCCAATCAAGATGTTTAATGTACAACAACAATCTACAAAAAAAGATTGAATGCTAAGACATTGTTTGATTCATTGATTTATTTTTTGTTAAAGGAAATTAATTATTAATTATCTCTACATTACGTCTGAGGTGGAAAAACATGTAAGGGCCCCCTTAAGTAAGCAATATACTTTCATCACATCAGGATGTAAACCAGACAAGAAAAACAGCTCAAAATGTGATCTATACCATGTTTTCGTATACACACGTCACATTCCTTACAAAACATCCTATTGTGATTATTTCCTGTCAAATCAACCATGCAAAACATTGGAAAAACGACTACGTTTGCGCTATACAATGAACTCGGATGCCCTCCCTTCCCATAATTCTTCCAGAGTAACTGCAGTCTGGCAAAAGAGTTTATTTTCATATCGAATTCTGATCAGAACCAGCCGCAATGGGTGTTTCTCAGGCGCTTTGATGGCCACTTGCATGACATGGGAGGCCGAACACTCCAAACACACCCCCAAAAGTATGGCCAAATCTGTCAGGAGGGCCATAAAGCTGTCCGTCACTGCTGCAATATAATCAAGGATGGGGCACTGTACCCTTGGCAATGTCCCTGGGTGGAGAAAACACTGGCAGTCTCCAAAATAACAGATGACAAGCGCTTGAAGTTTCACGTCTGATCCGTTATAAACACTATTTCAAAGTTGTCCATGAAGACGCAAGTATTATGCAAGCAATATGCTTTCTGTACTTCTCTCTGGTATAGAAATCAAACTATGCCATACAAAAACTCATAATAGAGTGCAACAGTACCATGGAACAAAGTTGGTTCTAGATGCTATGTGTTTTTTTATCAAAATAAAACCGCATTTCGGTTTAAATGTTCTAACCTCAAAAACAGAGAATGTCTCAATGCCAGCATTCAATTCTTTTCTACATCAACTAAAAAAATATATATTTTCCTTACGCCAAGACTTTGCCCTTGCAAACAAACTTCCTATAATGATAAAACAAACAAAGACAGAATATCTTCTCTCTAATGAAGCGTAATTAAAAAATAATCATAAACTTGAGTCTTGGCATGATGCAACAGAATTTCTGTGTGTGTGTGTGTGTGTGTGTGTGTCCATTATGGCAATACACTAGTGACTAGTGTAATGAGCAAACAAAGACAGCTGCAGATCTAAACACTATTTCTTTAAACTATATCTAAAATGACTAATGCAATCTCTTCAATTTCACAATTGTTTCTCTTCGAGAGTAATACGATTTTTGGAAAGGAAGTGTTCCTGTAATGCAATGCAAGCATCAACCAGATGCATACATGTAGAAGAAGAGCTTTTTCCCTGTCCCGTTCCTCATATTCATTTCCTAAGTAAAGATCCAAGCAATGTTAGTTATGTTGCTTCTGGAGTACTCAATAACATCACAGACAGGACCCAAATAAACAAAAACAATCAATAAGTCAAAAGTTTTCACATGTAATTATTTCAAGACAAAACCAGAGCGCTGCCACTCGCATTACTCGTACTCTCACAATATGTCAACAGTTCTTCTGGCAACATTACCATTGAAATAAATGTTCCACCATCTATGAAGGTCAGATGGGCTTCACGTTCTAACAGGTGAGACAGACAGCTGCATGCTGGATCCCAACAGACACTAATGTGTGACAGTGGTGTGAATGTCCGAAAGTATGTGCACCTTGCTGAGCATCAGATTCTACAAGATGTCACGACAACTCTCACTTACATTTGATTCATATGATATTCAGTCCAAGCGATATGGTTTCGGTTATCCTGCAACAAAGACTACGGTGCTTTGCTCATTGCCAATAGTAAGGTGACAAAATTTCACAACTGAAGAATATTGATTCATTTCAATGATGACTAGGGCTAGGGCTGCATGATATGAGTATGCTATAATTTGCTAAATAATGCGATATGCTATGTGATAGGATAATACTTTACAAATTTGTAAAAATTATATTAATTATATAAATGTGCAATTCTGCAAAAATGTCAACCTTACCATGAAGAAATAAAGATTTTACCAAAGGTTTTTACTACCCTGAAAGCACACATGTCATCATACCCATGTTTTTAAGCATTTGTATTATTTTTAGTGCATGATTTTCCATAGTCAGGTAAGATATTCACCGAGAAATTCAGCACAACAAATTTTGTTTTGCTCCAAAACAAATCATTTGCCATTAATCATAAATTGAAAATAATTATGATCATTTATTCCCAGACAGCTCTGTTCCTGAATGCTGCCTGCATCCCAATTTTATTCCAATACAGGCACTGAACCAGCAATTAAAAGGCATTCCTGAATGACTCACAACCCCCGATTATTTACTGTAAGCCACCCCATGCATAAGTGTTTACTGAAACACTTTAATTGAATCTCATTACTGAACAATGGGCTGTTTTAGTGCTTCTACACCCGCTCATAATTACAGTTAACTCTCTACACTACACAGAGAGCATCTCCAGGGGTGAAAGAAACTGAAATCTCTCTCTCTCTCTCTCTCTCTCTCTCTCTCTCTGGCCTGATCACAGTAAGATGATTATGAACTGGACATTCTTAATCACAGCATGTTAAAGTGCCCATCTGCCTACAGTGATTTACATGGCCATGAATATGTATACAGCTGATTGGCAATATAAAATCCGGACACAGCGTACCATCCGTTTCCTAGATACAGTGTGCGAGTTTGTCTAGGCAAATATGAATGTGTTTGTGCGTATGAGCGTGCAGTTGCATATTTAGATAACACAGCAATAAAAGAAGCATAAGAGAAAAGACTGTTTGCTTTGAAAACTACAGACAGCACAAACAACAAAAATCAAATATATTTAATTGAAATATAAATATAAATCTGAATGTGATTGTGAATTTTTTTATTGTGTTCAAGGTGATAAACTGAGGCTGTATAGCTTCGCACATGCACTGACCCTGTTCACAACTAAACCGACGTGCACTTCTGAATGAAATAAAAAGATTATTTCTAGTAGATACAGTTGAGCAGTTCCAGTTCTCAGGTGTGGTTTCTCATATGGCCACCTGGAAATAATTCCCTTGAAATCAAAGCCTTTTATTCCACCTTGCAAGTCTCAGATTAAGAGTCCAGAAGTGAACAGCTCACTCCGAAGCTTGTGGAGCTACAGTAAGAGACCAGAGGCTTTATCCCCTGTGGTCTGCCACCATCTAATCCCATCTCACTGGAAGGAATCCCATCGCTGTAATCTGATTTCAGCACTCTCAACGCACCCCAGGATAAAATAAACCTTTCTAGCAGATTATACGTGGCTGGTGGAGCTCCACTGTTTGAGAAAAAAAATGCTCAGGTGTGAAGTGGAAGGCCATTCTGATGCCTGTGGTTTTCAAATCAATCTCAAAGACTCAAGAGGTGAAATTGGCTGTGTTTGTTCAAAATACGTCATCTGGTGTATCTGCCTTGATTAAAAGTCAACAAGCTTTCCTACACGACATGCTCACAAGGCACATTAAAGAATATTATAAGTCCTCATGTATACTGTGAACTATGTTCAAATTAAAAGACTTCACTACACACCACGTAACAAATGTCACACTTTGTGTTTGCTATGTGAAAAATCAGACGTTGATCGAATGACTTTGAACACTTGATTTGTCCCAAAATCTTTTCGATTAAGTAAAACATCTTGAATTAAGTTTATTTTTCTTCTTCATTTAAGCATTTTCTAATCTAATAATAGAGGTTCACATTCTTAAAACAAGAAAAATATATATTTAAAATATTTTATGTAAATATATTGGTTTTCCGGATGCTTGGAATCCTGTTTAAAGGATTTAGAATAATTTTGAATGCAAAAAAGACGGATATGTAGCTTATATTCTCCATAGTGTCATGTCTCAAAAGATGATTAATATTTATAAAAAACAAAAAAACACCTTTTATATGTTCCAAAAATAGTAATATATTAACATGTAGACAGTTAAGAGTATGAACATCTAAACATGCTAAATTATCTAAGTATATATTTTTTAAGGAATGTTACGTTATGTGTCACAAACATTCATAAAAGGAAAAACTTTTTTTCCGAGGTCTTTACTAAATAATGCCCATTTGTAAGAATGAAAAAAATATTGATGCATTCTCAAGATCATCAAGAGATTTTTAATAATCCTACAGGGTGATATCTTGAAGATCTACCCCAGGCACTTCATCCGACCAGTTCATTTCACTTACAATACAGGTGCTGGTCATATAATTAGAATATCATCAAAAAGTTGATTTATTTCACGAATTCCATTCAAAAAGTGAAACTTGTATATTATATTCATTCATTACAGACAGACTGATATATTTCAAATGTTTATTTCTTTTAATTTTGATGATTATAACTGACAACTACTGAAAATCCCAAATTCAGTATCTCAGAAAATTAGAATATTACTTAAGACCAACACAAAGAAAGGATTTTTAGAAATCTGGGCCAACTGAAAAGTATGAACATGAAGAGTATGAGCATGTACAGCACTCAATACTTAGTTGGGGCTCCTTTTTCTCCTTTCGTGGCATGGAGTCGATCAGTCTGTGGCACTGCTCAGGTGTTATGAGAGCCCAGGTTGCTCTGATAGTGGCCTTCAGCTCTTCTGCATTGTTGGGTCTGGCATATCGCATCTTCCTCTTCACAATACATCATAGATTTTCTATGGGATTAAGGTCAGGCGAGTTTGCTGGCTAATTAAGAACAGGGATACCATGGTCCTTAAACCAGGCACTGGTAGCTTTGGCACTGTGTGCAGGTGCCAAGTCCTGTTGGAAAATGAAATCTGCATCTCCAAAAAGTTGGTCAGCAGCAGGAAGCATAAAGTGCTCTAAAACTTCCTGGTATACAGCTGCGTTGACCTTGGACCTCAGGAAACACAGTGGACCAACACCAGCAGATGACATGGCACCCCAAACCATCACTGACTGTGGAAGCAAGGATTCTGTGCCTCTCCTCTCTTCCTCCAGACTCTGGGACCCTGATTTCCAAAGGAAATGCAAAATTTACTTTCATCAGAGAACATAACTTTGGACCACTCCGCAGCAGTCCAGTCGTTTCTGTCTTTAGCCCAGGCGAGACGCTTCTGACGCTGTCTGTTGTTCCATGCTGTCCATGTCTTGCATACGTCTGTACGTAGTGGTTCTTGAAGCACTGACTCCAGCTGCAGTCCACTCTTTGTAAATCTCCCCCACATTTTTGAATGGGTTTTGTTTCACAATCCTCTCCAGGGTGCGGTTATCCCTATTGCTTGTACACTTTTTTTCTACCACATCTTTTTCTTCCCTTCACCTCTCTATTAATGTGCTTGGACACAGAGCTCTTTGAACAGCCAGCCTCTTTTGCAATGACCTTTTGTGTCTTGCCCTCCTTATGTAAGGTGTCAATGGTCGTCTTTTGGACAACTGTTAAGTCAGTAGTCTTCCCCATGATTGTGTCACCTACAGAACTAGACTGAGAGACCATTTAAAGGCCTTTGCAGGTGTTTTGAGTTCATTAGCTGATTAGAGTTTTGGCACCAGGTGTCTTCAATAATGAACCTTTTTACAATATTCTAATTTTCTGAGATACTGAATTTGGGATTTTCAGTAGTTGTCAGTTATAATCATCAAAATTAAAAGAAATAAACATTTGAAATATAGCAGTCTGTGTGTAATGAATGAATATAATATACAAGTTTCACTTTTTAAATGGAATTAGTGAAATAAATCAACTTTTTGATGATATTCTAATTATATGACCAGCACCTGTATAATGTCTGTACGTCTGTGGCCTTAATTTGCACTTGTATATTCAACGTCTACCATGTCCATCAAAGCTGATTTGTTATTTCTCATTTCTAGTGGATATCTTTTAATTCAAATCAAATGCATATGCAGTTATCAACAATTTCACAGTCACACTTTTATACCATGGAGTTCAGTTAAAATGATAACATTTACCGTTGCTGAAATCATAGATAATATATTGAGCTCACATCTGATTTTAACAAGAGGATTTTAGTGGACCCACTACATCCATGAAGGCACTGAAGGGGAACTCAAGCACAGACTAATGATTTTTCCAAGCTGACTAAAAAGCGTGGCATCTATCTTATAACAAGAGACTGTTGACAAGTCTGTGAACATACTCGCACCCGAGCCATAGCGCTCAAAACGTCTCTTCTGGTGAAGCGGCCGTTGCCGCATGCCCCCGAAAAGAATACAGCAGATGGCCATGTTTGTGGACAATCCCATATTGACACATTAAGCAGGATTTTAAGGTCCAGCGTTGTGAACTCTCATAGCAGCATTACAGCTGTTCGGGGCTTTTCTAACACGCCGGCCTGCAGCTGCAGAACTGGATAATATTACTCGATAATTGGTAGGTTACAAGCTCAAGACCCACTTTAACCTTGTCTGACGTGCCTGAGAACATTAGATTCGAGGATAATAGAGTAAAACTACTGCTGTTCAGTGGCCCGTGTGCAGTTGGGATATCCTGTAGGTGTTGTTTGTGTAATATCTAATAAAATCTATTAGCACTGTATCTTCTGTTTCCATATTGATGCGCTAAACAAGTGTTATGAGACAAGCAATGAATTAAACAAACAAACAACTCCTACAGTATTTTATTACTAACCCATGGAGTCTATCAATCAAACTGGACACTTACTGTCACTTTCACCTAAAAACAACCTTGAAACGCCATTGATTTAATTCAGCATACAAAGCATAATACTGCGCTTTAATGAATTGCAAGGCTATTAAAACAACTCCTCCAAAGTTCATAAATAATTCAGGTGTGCAGGTGGCCCCTAGATTCACGTTTGCTGCCCAAAATCACTTATGTTGCTTGGTTCCTAGCTCAATATTGCAATAAAAGGGGGAGAGAGAGAGAGAGAGAAAAAGCTCTCAGGGAAGCAGTGTGGTTAGAAAGTACATCTCCATAACAACAAAACCAGCTCAGGTAATTGCATTTCTGACTGCGTGTGTATTGACCAGTATTAAAGATCCAGAAATGCCAGTCCACTCCGAACAGAATTCCTCATGCGGTTAATTCCGCCGCATTCAATCCACGAAACAAGATTGAGACGGGCAATTTTCAGTGCTGGGTACAAACCCTATCGAGACACACAAAAAGAGTTCTCATGCAGGTCACCATAATTAACCTTTGGGTGACACTCCGTAAGCTTAATGGCTCAGAACGCTATAATGTTCGCACGCTATCTTGCAAATTGCCGCACTTTAATCCTCTGTTCTCTTTCGGGGTTAAGAGGGGGCCGTGTTCGCAGTCAGAGAATATGGCATTCTCTTTGTGCTTCAAACAGATATAATTCACATTGCTAATGCATCTATTAAACATCTGACCAGCGTGTCTGTGTTTTGTAAAAGCAGATTTAAGACTGTTGGTAAGTACAGAAGGCTCTTTAATTTAACATAATTAATTAGATTTAGAAATTAAAAGTTGGGAAAATAAAGCATTTATTCATCCCCCCTGACTCATGTGTAATTAATAAGGGATTTCCCTACCATCAGAGCAATTCAGCTAAAGCTAAACTTAAAAACATGGTTTTACTATGCCACAAGATTAAAAAAATGGAACATAATAGTCAATGACATTGATCTGCATGCATGTGTGTATAGACCATCAATTGAAAAACAGCCCAGAAATAACGCAACACATGAGTTACACGAGTCTGGGATTTACATTTTTTCTAGTTTAACTCTATTTTCCAAAAGTAACATTGTGCATACAGCATAACTCAAATGAAAATATTTCCAATGCCAATGCGAAGTCGCTGTAAAAACTTAAAGTGATAGTTCACCTAGAAATTGTCATAATCTCTTCTGCAGAACACAAAAGAAGATATGTTGAAGAATGTTGGGAACATCAGTACCCATTCACTTCCATTGTATAGACACAAAACCAATGCAAGCAGTTGTTCAGTTACCAACATTCTTCAACAAATCTTCTTTTGTGTTCTGCAGAATAAGAAAGTCAAACAGGTTTGAGGGACATAAAAAAAGACAGCATTTTCAGCATAGTTTTGGGTGAACTATCCTTTTAACAGTCAGTCAAATAAAAAGTAAACCACAGGTCATACAGCACAGAGCAACTGTATACATGATGAACTACAACACAGCCATTCAATATGGCCACAATCCTATTAAGCAATTCAACTGTACAACTCAAATATAGCCGAGAAGGTAAACAAGTTTTGCAGTCTATAAATATGAGTTTTTATTTCACCCTTTTCCATTCACAGTGCAGCAGTAAATCAGGCCTGTCAGCTCATACATATGCAGAGATACATGCTTTCCCATAGCTATTCCCTGTTGCCATAACTTTACATTTATTTAAATAAAATAAAAAACATCACTAAAATGATGTGTCATTGACAAATTACATCACCAACACAAAGGTTGAAATGGTGTTTGGTACCCAACTTGCCTGCTTGGGATATTCTGTTTGTGGAAGCAATAACAGAACAGACTCAATGGGAGACAGTGAAAATAATCGCCAGCCATAAAACGCATGTGCTTCGTTTTTTACGCAATGTGTATTCAGTGCCAGAGAAACATTCTCACGTTGATGAAATGTGGGTCGCATATTTCTCTCATTCCTGGAGATGATCCTCACTGTTTACACTGGCCAACCAGCAAACACAACCTCAGAAACATGGTGCAGAGATTCTCATGAGCTTTTGAATCATGAAAGAAAAAAATATGCTCATGTAACTACATAGGATATTAAAATATGAAGCTTGAAAATGCAAGGTTTTATGGCATTCAGTCAATGTCTGTTAGCTTTGAGAGCAACAATGTGTTTGTACTCCTAAAGCATGTCTTTTAGCAGACATATGCATTTGAGATTAACAGTATTTCTCTTTTGGAAAAACAGACGAAAGATACTGACAATTCAACTTTTTCGTAAGGTAGAATAAAACTTTTTTGTAGAATAAAATGCTCCTAAAAATAGGAAAACCTTCTATCCCTAATGTCATTCAGACTATGGCTTAAAACCAAAGGGGCTTTTGATATAAACTTTTCAACACGTGAAAGAAAACCGCAATTGTCAAACTATTTAATGAAGTCTTCAAAGAAAAAATATATTTCATTTTTGGGGGAACAAACTTATTAGACTCTTCTTGAGCTGAAGGCCTATGAATGGATCTCATGGATCTTTTGAACATCAAAAATTATTTATTTGTTTTCTAACCTAAATAACCTCTTACAACCAGATCAAGCGCTAAACTAGACGTCAAACCAAATGTGTCCAGACCATTGACACATTGACACTACCCACTGATTAATGTGCACCCTACTGTCACAAAATAACAGTCAGAAGACAAATGTGCAAGAATGTTTGATTCTAAAACAGGACAATGGACAAAGCAATGCACCGTGATGATCTATTGACCTCAAACTACTGCAAATGGAGATCTGAGTCTCCACTCTACATTGAAACTGATCCTAGAATATCCCATGGGATTGTGCACTTTACCACAGTAGCTATGGAGAATTCCAGCAATGACAACTTGAGAATCCAAGCATGCACCTCCAGTGATCCTGAAAAAACACAATAACCCGGAATGCCACGAGACGCTGAATTAGCAAATTATCTCCTCCTCACTGCAACAATAATACAAGATCAAGTACCCAAAAAAATGATTGTATCAAAGACAGAGGAACCCGGAAAACAATCAAATTCACTTCTCCTCTTTTATAAACCGCTGTTAAAATGATACATTTATAGACGGTTTCAAAGCAACAACATAAAAAAACATTACTGCGTAAGCACGCATCTGCAAAGAATAGATTCCCTGCAGATTATTTCTGATAAGAAGCAAAACAAATAGCAAGTAAATTACATCAGCTAGCAAGTTAAAAGTCTAGCCGGTATTATTTTGGGTTACCGGTAGAAGAAGCTTTCCTGTAGCTCAGTGTGGCACTAGCAACGCCAAGGTCATGGGTTCAATCCTAGGGCTTGCACATACTCAGAAACAAATGTATAGTATGATGCAATGTAAGTTACTTTGGATAAAAGAGTCTGCTAAATGCATAAATTTAAACGTAAGAACAATTACTAAACTTAAATGCGGGCAGTCGTGGCCCAGTGGTTAGAGAGTTGGACTCATGACCATAAGGTTGCTGGTTCGATTCTCAGGGCTGGCGGGTGACGGCTGAGGTGCCCTTGAGCAAGGCACCTAACCCCCACTTGCTTACTATACAAAATGTACAAATGTATAGTACAATGTAATGTAAGTCACTTTGGATAAAAGCATCTGCCAAATGCATAAATGTAAATGTAAAAATGCGACAAAGTTACACAACACATTCAACAAATTGTTTATTTAATAAAATGAATATACAATAAAATGTACAAAATTATGCACTAATTATGTGAATGTGAGGCAAGAGGAAATTTTCTTGGAAAATAGGAATGTGATTTATTGGCTGTGTTGTTTTCAAAAAGATCTTCAGAACGTCCCACTCCATACCAAACACATGGTGCTGTCAAGAAACATCTCTATTCCGACACACAACAAACCAATTAGACTAATGACCTGAAAGACCATTTGTCCTTAACAAACATATCTTCAGCTGTTCATTTATAAGGATTCACATTCTTGCTGTGGCTCCAGTCTCTTTGTCACTAGGAAAACACACCACTATAGGCCTATCCACTGCTAACACACTTCACCGAGAAAAATCCTTTAAATCACTTCTTAATATGTTAGGATAACAGCATTATAACCTCTGAGGCAACACATCTAATGAAATTAAGTCTACTGCAAATTTTGTAGTGGGGAGAATTGTATGGTATTAAAAGAATTGTTAGAAGAACGCTTTTCAAAAAGCAATATTTTGGCAAAGAGATTCACTTCACTGCGCACTCACTTCTATCCTGTCATTTCAATGAAAGATCTATGAAACACGACTAAAAGAACGAAGCAATTTTGTGTTATTAAAAAAGAAATCAATCTGAGGTGTTGTTAAAAACCATTATTTACCGTATCTCCTTTCTCTCCTTTATGTCCAAAATGGCCCATACCTAGCAGTCCATGTATTCCCTTTTAAATTAAAGCAGAACACAAGTCAAATTATTCAATGTTAATATGCTAAAGCAGCTTTCCACATCAGGTCTGTGATCAAAATTCAAAGAAGGTCCCAGTCTGAACTCTCTTTGTTCTTCACAAGAGATTAGCTGAACATCACCCGCTGATGAAGTGCAAGTCTATGCCCAAACACCCCTTTATTTGCGCTAAATTGCCGCTAATAAGCTTTTATTTCTGCTTCTGGCTGTCGTCCAGGTATATGGACTGGCATAAATGTGCTTTAATTGACCATTCATTCTGCATGCGGCATTAGCTCAGAATGCACAATGGAGTAATAAGTCACTCATTTAAAAAACGCTTTAAAGGTTTTACTTTACTTTTAGAGCTGGGCAGTGGCATCGGTCTGTGGGCTGCTGGGCCGGCAGAGACAGCATTCTGTGGAAGTATCCGGTGACCAGTGGGGCCGCTGTGGGTTTGTGGGTTATTATGGGTTCACACTGGTCAAAATAAGAAAAAACAACATTGTTAAATCATTCAAATGCAGGCTGGAATAATCAATTACCCCAGTTGAGTTACACTCTGACAAACATGGGATTTGTGGGGATTTTATACATTAGCATGCATGCATGTAGTGCTCATGTACTTTCTCGTGAAATGCATAACATTGTGTTGCCAACACATAATTTATATTCTACTCATTAACCCGCTTGGTCACATGGACCGCTCAGCTTCCAAAAGGAAAGAAGTTAAGGAAATATTATCCCCGATGACGAGAGTGGGGGGGATTAGCATATCACTGCAAGGAGCATGTTCCAATTACAGCAGTGAGCAGGGATGTGGATTTTCTCTAATCCAATCGCTTACGACAGGATGTTGCCTTTAATTAATCAGGAATTATTGACCGGAGCAACTCGAGCTAAAAGGGCATCCTCAAGGGCTTTACCTACTGTAGAAACCATCCACTAAGAACAATGCATGGAAATCACTGTGGCTCGCATCCAAAACCTACGTAGGCAGAATCAAAGGCATAGACGGCGTAATTATATTTATGCCTTCTTTTGGTCAAGAGCATTGCATGTATACTTCGGAAAGAAGCCAATCCCATAATGCATTATGACAGCTCAGAAAAACAATCAGCCTGACATGGCTGACTATACAAGAGACAAATATAATTAATTCAATAATAAAATCAAAGAATAGAATTAATTTAATAAAAAGTAAAATGGACTATGTAATGCACGCAACTTACTAGGTTTTGGAACGGAGCCTTTAAAAATGAAATAAATGCTTTTTTTCTTTCTGCCTTTCAAACTTTTATCAGACAGATATTTTAGATATACCAAACATCTTACCGTCACTTCAGGAGAATCACAACACCTGTCCAGTTCGGCTATTCTAGCATCACAAAACATCAGAATCTCTTGAAGCTCAATCTGTGAAAGTAAATGACATACGTGTGCATGAAAACAGATCTGTAAGGGCCCAAATAACTGATGATTCATAATGTAAATGGAGACCATTAGGATTTCCAATGTTTTCTGACTGACTTACATCCACTGGCAGTCCATTTTCCACACGCGTGGTGATAAAGGTGCGTCCGCTCAGGTCCAGTCCGGCTCTTTCTGCAGTCACCTGACGCTCTATCAGTTTACAGTCCAGGTAGACGGACACGGCGTTGCTCTCCACGGACACACCGAGCTTGTGAAACTGTCGGTCGAATAGGGCTTGCAGGTCTCGGTTTTTGAAGACATACAGGAGACTGTTCTTCAGAAAACCTTGAGCTAAAAACTCCACCGATTTTTTTCCTCCGTCCACTATTAATGACACCTAAATGAAATGATAGCAGGGACATTTGAAGTTTATTGGCGCGATTATTTATTGAGGGAGCCTCGTCCACACTGAAGCACTCGCTTGGTGTCCGACGCTGCTATGCGCAGACAGATCGGCGTATGACATCAAAATACCAAGAGAGCATACTTTTGCACCGATATCGGTGTGATCTTCGCAGTGCCACATGAAATCAAACATGCATGTTGTTAAAATAATACCATAGTTATTTTGCTGGATTTATTGCTCTTTCTCATAATACTAAATGTGTTTTGCAGTAGGCTACTTTCATACCTGTGTGTCTCCGCCCTTTTCAAACACCTGCACGACCAACCAGCGATCTTTCTTCGTAGTTTTCCGGAGCCGGAAGGTGGCAGTGATGGAGTATTCATGAGATAGTCCACTTGGGAACACAAGTCTATTTAAAATACACACACGCAACGCCATTAAGGGTACAATTAGGATTTATCAAGACTACATTATTATTATAGAACATTATTTCCTAGCCTATCAGTGACTGTCATCTGGCTTACTTGAATGATTGAGGTATATCATTTGAGCTACTTTTAAATCTACATATGTCAGACGGTGCATCGCATCTCACTTACAGGATCGTTAAAATGCTAACCAACTTGGGGCAACCGCTGGTGCCCACATGCTTGCATGCCACGTTATTTCATGGCTGCTTGTGGTCGCGTTTGTTTAAATCGCGCATGTGTTGCTAATAAGAAGTGAGTTTGTCAGTTTACCGAAAAACATTTTATGAGTCTCGAAAACACTGCATTTTCTTTTACTCAGCGCTCCTTAAGCAGCAGATTAAAGAACTCCAAACAGCGTTTTTTAGGGCATACTCGGTTGTTTAGTCTGACGTCACGCACTACCATATATGGAAGGTCATGTATCGTCTCCGGGTCCTATCTGATGCCATAGGAAAACCACAAAAAAATGCTAATAAACGCTCGTGGCGAGCTGGAAAAAATTTCGAAAAAAAACTTGGCGAGCTTCGATTTGAAAAAAAAAAGTGCTTATAAACCGCTGTTTATGCTGCCCGGAAATGGTATTCCTGACGTCATCACTTAACCGAATAGGGATGGTTACTTGCAGACTGCATCGTGATGTGTTCATTATGGGTCTTCCTTCACTGCAGCTAAAGTTAATCTAGTTTTGATAAACTCTTGTTATTATCAGTGTTTGAGAAGTTGTTTTGAAACTTTTCATTGGGGTCAGAAGAAAAATAGGATCTTCAGCAAATATTTTGCTATAGTAAAAAGCTGCACAAAAGTGAGTAGGCCTACAACAAACCTCAGTGCTTTAAAAACTGCAATACTGACATGCAAGGTAAACATGTAGCAATGTCAAAACTGTATTTACTCATTTAGTTGTCATCTTAAAGACAATTTTATTCGAGACAACAAATATGCAAAATCCACAGGACCACAGCTGGAAGTCAACCATAACATTAAACTACTATTCAGACAGTTCATAGCTGATAAGAGGAAAGTGTTTTATTGCTAGCACCAACCTGTGAGTATTTAACTTCAGTATTTTCATGAAATACTTTATGAAATATTATAAAATGATATATTTTAAATTGCTTTTTTTTTTTACTTAAGAAGTCAGCTACAAACCATCCATATAACACTTTTTAAGCTTCTGTCAAGTTATTAAAATCACTAAAACAATAATATTAGCCTTTAAACGTGAATCTCATAACACTGTGTTACAGGAAGAATTACTACCACTTTCACCTTTCATTGTTCCTTCATATGGTATTTGATAATTTACTTAAACACAATCAGCAAAACTGACAATGAGAAAATCTCATAAGCAGTTTAAAGGACCGAAGAGAGAGAGAAATCAAACTAACAGAGACAGGTTAAAAATGAGTTTCTGCTTAAATACATCATGCTCTATTCTCTCTAGGCTATAGGCCCAAAGTGTGTTTCACAGTGAGGGAAATGCACATTATTAAATGAATATACTCTGCCTTTTCATGCTGACAAGAGCAAATGCTTTTGTAGAAAGAGAAGACGCAAAAGGAGAATGTGGCCCAAAGGCTAATGGGAAACTAGCTTAGATGGAATATACGACAAGTGCTAGAAAGTTAGTTAACCGGGCAAAGATTCTTTAAGCGTATTTTCTTTAAACCCCCTTAAAGGAACAATTCACCCAAAAACACAAATCATGACTAAATGTAAACTTTCCTAATAGAAAGGAAGTTTTCAATTGTATAATTTTATATCTTTTTCTTTGTTAATTTCATTTTATTATAAGTCAATTTGACCAGTCATAACAGTGAACTCCACTGCTGAGTGAAACTTCAGAAGCTGCGAGTGCAGCAGTTCTGAACGAACAAACCTGAGCACCATGACATCAATTCACTTCATCACTGAGCTGTTAAATAGGCACATCTGAGGCCATATGCCAAATATAATGGGATGTTACACTTCTATTAACACAATGAATTTACAACTAATCACTGAACATACAGTTTAAAGAAGCAAGATAAGAACATTTTAAGAATTGCTATGTTTTGAAGGTGTATAATACTGTAAAACAAAAGAGAAATATGACTGAGGCTGTCAATCACTAACATCCTGCCAAATTTCTATTGTGTTTCAGTTTTGAGTAAAAACATCAGACAAGAGTGAGTAAATGTATTCTCATTTTTGGGTGAACTCTTCCTTTAAGACAAAGCATGCAATTAGTAGTAATCTTTCCGAGTCATTTGTAAATCAACTAATGTAAAACTGTCTGCAAGAGTGCAGGTTTCCATTTCAATTGAACTGCATCAACTAGACGATCTGGCGTTTCCTGCGAGTAAAGTGAGAAAGAGGTTTAGTACGCAGGGGGCTCTTCAACGCACCCCCTCCCCGTACACACATCCAGCTGACTAACGCCATCATCTGTCAGCTTAATTGAGGTCTGGTGAAAAACTGTATGAGGTAGACAGCCTGGCATTCTCATCCCCCAGCACCGCATAGGGAGACTCATAGTTGAGGCCCAGTGTGAGCGGTGTAGAGAGGGACCCGCGGCAGGCCAGTGACCACCAAGAGCTAGATAGAGCAACAGATCGCAAATCATCTGACCCATGGCCCTGTCAGGGTCCCGGGGAGCAAACAGTGTGTTTACAGTTGTAGAAAAAATGCTAAAAATATCTTTCCTTTCCCTGTGCAGATGACTGGGTGTTATTTTTCACTGGTGAAGAGTAAGGAGGTACGAGAGACGTCCACCGAGTGCTGAATCTCTGTTGCCGAAAAAGCAGGTGTGCTTGCAACAACATCGGAGAATAATCAGTTATACTAAACCAACGACCACGGTAAACCAAAACACAAAGGAAATAAAGATAGAAATGACCTAAAAACAAGAAGCAATGCACAACTTTAGTGCGACTCTAAACTCCTAGCGCTTAGTTACTTTGGATATATTTGTGGATTCTCATAATATTTTTGTAATATGTATTTATATGGAATTATTTTTGAGCCAATAAAAATGAAAAATGATTTTAAGAAACAAACTAAAATATGCAACGAGAAAGAAGAAAATGATAATGAAAACAAACTAAACTGCAAAAACCTAACATGGTTTTCAAATAAACAGCATTTTTTCTTAACACTTTAATTTTCTTTTTTGCAAATTATGGTTTATGAGTTTTCATTAACGCTTCTCAAGTTTACGTTCGCTTTTCTGGCACAAACCTCACACTTTACTCTTATTGGCTAGTGAGATTTGGATTGACAGCTTCTTGACCAGGAAGTCGCTGGTGAAGTAAGTGTTTTCCTTCGTTCTCATTGCATTTTTTTTGTTGGTTTCTTAAAAGTGTGAGTTCATTTTTATTGGCTCAAAAATAATTCCATATATTTGTTGTATTGCATTATATAAGAAATACATACAATTTTGTATTACTTATGAAATGATGCTAGATCTTTTCAAGGGGATTTTTGTGATTCACACATAAACAAAGAAAGAGGTTGCACAGGTGAGCAAAGAAAATAAATCGCAGGTGTAGATTCTTATTATACTGTAGGAACATGTTCCACCAAGTTCCAGCCTACTTTGTATTAATTTTCAAAAGCATATAAAGCTATAAGCCAGGAGAGACCAAGTGAGCAATTTTATACCTGTCTTGTGGTAAAACCAGTGTAAACACACACTGTGGCTCATTACTAATAAAACAATGACGTGTCCAACCAGTTTTTCAATAAAATACAAAGAACCCCTTTATGTAAAGATGTAAAGTAAATAAAAAGCTCTTTGGGTCCATAAATATCTGCTGTGGGTTCTTTGGTTGGGACAGGTGACCTTGACACAATGCAATGTATAGAGTCCGACACAACTTCAACCATCTAAGGCAATGATACGCATGATACGGCAATGATTAAACACACCTGCAACGTCTATCACACAACCCATCTTTGAGCTTGATGTGTAAGTTATTAAAGTCATTTCAAGGCAATTAATATACAGGACATGATTCCCCATTACTGCTTGATTTCTCTACTCGACGGCACTCCATTATAGTAACCTATCTTTCTCCTTGGTCAAGCCACGGTCTGCAAATTAATTCTGTCCAAATTATTCAACATGTCTCACGGCTCACCTCACAGTTTATCCTTATTAGCCAATGCGAGAGGAATTATCTCGGCTATAGCTCGTGATATCTGGGTCATCGCGTGTCTACACACCATTAAAAGTAAACCCGGCTTCTCTGGTTATCTTCCGGATATCCGCTGAAGTGTAAGCAAGCTTACACCATGAGAAAATACAGGTTGCATTGCAGAAACCCAATAAGAGTCTGGCATTGTTTCAGGTCCTGAGTGGCGAAGGCTTGGTTGAGTTAAATGCATTTGTCTGGCGATGTGTCTCACGCTTATACCGGCCTCACATAGATTTATATGAGAAGCTGTCGGAAAAGCTGAAGCAAAGCTTCCAGAACATGCAATATGTGGATCTGGGCATTAATTCAAACTACCATAATAATGTGCTCATCATAGCATAGATCCTGCAAATAACTGTCCTACTTTCTGCTCTCCAGATGCCAGAAGATTCTGCACATCGTTCCTCACGTCAAAGCTACGTAAACATCCATATGGAGCTGCACATTCGCTGCTGTAACTTTTAAATCTGCTGCTGTCTCGGATAGCTCAACGTTGTTTGCAGACAAAGCGGCCCTCTGCCCGTCGCGCGAGTGAAGAAATGGCACGATATCAAATTCAAATCAACATTTGAAGCACTTACTCTGTGGGTTTAAAAAGGGGTTTGCTCCCCAGTCTAAACAACGGCCTGTTTTCCGTCACCGTGCCTTTTCTAAGAAGGAACTTCTCGGCTAAATCGAATCCTGTAGGTGGGAGAGGAAAAACATGCCTTTGTTAGATTTCTATGCATTTGACAGATGCTTTTATACAAAGTGACTTACAGTGCAGTGCCACTGTGTTTATCTTATCAGTATAAATGTACTGCTTCCATAACTTTAGCCTGAATCTAACATGTGGATCAACATGTGCCAAAGAACTTTTCAACAAGTGTTGAAAATGTCTTACAAAAATTGATGAAATCACATTTGTGCTATAGTTACAGGTCTTGCAAAACATGCTTTAGGTTTTTCCAAACATTTCTATGATTAATTCATCCCAAACCTTTTAAGAAATTAAAGAAAAATCTTGGACTTACAATGATAGAATATTCCGCGTTCAGATCTAACCTACAGTCATGACGTTGTAATTCAAAGTACTGTTTGTCATTGGTCCTACAACCTCAGCCCACCTAAACCTTTAACATTATTTTCTTAAGGAAATGCAAATCTAGCTGTGTAAACTGCTCTGTCGGTTTCAGCCGTGCGTGACATTAGTTATGTTTTAAACAGCCGGATGGATGTTTTACAACATTAGAGGTGGACGAGCACTGCTTGATTTATGAGATTTTTTAGAGGCAGATTGAATATGCAGTATTTCTGGTCTGTACCTGTAAATTCTTTCTGAATGCTCACGCTGGTATACCATTTCTCCTCCAGCTTTATCGGTGGACATGTATGATCTGCAAAGGAGACATATTATGCATGAATAATTTATGAAATGTTTATCTTGTTAAGTTCTTGTTAAGAAGAAAGCAGGCCTAGTTGACACACTTTTTATTGTCTGTATAGACATTTATTTTACAATCTTGACTATGATAAAGATATTTATTATTGCTTTAAATAAAAAACTGTTATAATTGATTAATGTTGTTCAAAACCTATGGAACACAAAAGAAGATATTTTGAGAAATGTCTCAATAGTTTTGTGGCCATACAATGGAAGTCAATGGGGTCCAATGACGTTTGATTACCAGCGTTCTTCGAACTATCTTCATTTGTGTTGTGCAGAAGAAAGTAATACTGGTTTGGAATGACATGAGGGTGAAAAATCCTTTTAATGTATTCCAGTATGGTTTCATTGTGCTTACTGCTTATCCAAGTGCTGTTGTGAAAGAATATAGCCTAATATTGTCAGTTTTATTTAGAGGACAGAACAAACACAAAAGTTTTAAAGTACTGTACCAAAATCACATTTATTTTTGTGGACTTTTGACTCAAAACCTCCCCATGTGCCAACTAGTCTGTTTCCTATACCCAACATTTGCCTTCTGAAATTGTTGAAGGATGAATTCTGCTTTATCAACGACAAATCTACTAAATGGAAAAAGATGCTCACATATACGTAAATGCATGAACAAACACACACCTACCCACAAACACATGCACACTCACATCAGAATATAAACAAACATATCTACATTCACACACCCGCAAAACGGCATTAAGAGGAAATTCCAAAAATCAGCACATCTGTTGGCAAACAGACATCTTTTAAGGAGAGGGGACACATGCTGTAAATCCTCTCTAAATCTCTTCCTGGCTGTCAGACTCACACAGTTTGTATCACGGGAGATAGCAATTCACACAGCTGGCAAAAATATTGCTTAGCTGTCCTCTTATTTGATACAGGACCCTCATTGGTGGGCAGGAATATTTACTAATCACTTGAGATTAATCTGAATGGGGCCAATAAATCAGTTCTGCTGGACACGCAACACCACGGCGCATGTTTTCCGGTGCCCGCCGACTAATGCCACGCAGGTCAAGGGCTTCACACTATTTCCCAGTAGGCGCAAATAAACAGCACTCCAAGAGTTGACGCTTCTTAAAATATAGCAAGACGTCTTTCATCGCGAACAATTCGTTTGCATACGAAGATTCCAAAGAAGAGACCTAAAACAGCGCGCTAATTAAAGGTGATGACAACAGCTCGGCATCATGGGAATTCTGGACGGCAAGGCATTGAAGTGAACTTTGACCTTTTGTGTACTAAGGCTTCTACAAACTAGAGTGGGAAACATTTATGGTTCTTATAGTAAGAGCACGTGCAATAAAAACAAACAGATGTAATTGGTACTAATCAAAATGTTTGTAAACAGAAAGCTGTAAGTAAATACGGTGTGTGTCACAACAGTCGAGAGCAGTTGGTGACAGCATACGTACCTATTCTCTCAGTCACTGCCATTCCTGAAGTAAAAGGGACAGAATTTACGATCCACAGGAAAACAGTCCATCTGAGCAAGTAAATCATGTCGTCTTTGGCACATGAGAAAGGGCCTCTTGAAAACCTACAAATAGAAAACAACGTCACTTTTCGAAACTCTTTGATGCTCTTCTAGGTAACCCAACACCACTTGTTGTGGTCCTTACTGTAATAGATATCTTCCACACTGTATTAACTGAACTTTTTGGCATTTAGTATTATTCTTTAGTAGTGTTTAAATGCACTTATACAAATAAACAACCAAGTTAGTCAGGCCTTAAAAAGTTTATTATTCACATCCCATATTCAAATATAACTGATATCAACACCGGCGTATTTGGAAAAGCCACCTCATCTGATAGAACGTATAGTAACAGGTTGTGTTTAGTAAAATTCGTCTAGCAGTTCAATTACGTGCTGAAATGTTTTAACACAAAATGTCAAGCGTGACATTTCGCTCCTCAGAATAAACTCCAGGCCAGAGTAAGTTTCCAGCGTGTGGGACTTCTGAGGAACCAGTGCCAGATTCCTGTAAGCCAATATGAGCCGTTACCCATCGCTGACTGTTGTTATTGAGCTCTTAAGTAACAGGGCAAACAAATTGCAATAAATATTTAAACACTTCTGCATAGGCCTACATCATTTTCAATGGAGTTGAAACCCATGCAGTTCTGTACAGTACGCTGCTATTATTTTGCGCAGTAAAGCAGTTTTGCTGAACTTGAACCTAAAGTTCAAAGCTAAATGTTTTAGAAAGTCAAATTCACAACATGAAGCAGAACTTACAAGCAATTTAATTTGTTTTTTTACAAAATAACCAATTAAAACTAAAACAGACAATGTGTATATGACAGTCATGTCCTGGGATGTAACTTTTCTCATTTGTATACATGTAGTTTTCATTAATAAAAAGACTACATTGGACAATAGTGCTTATTTTGGAATACAAATTTATTTATGCAAAAAGTGCATGAAAATGATTATGAAGTTAAAACAGTTCCTACTTTTACTTATTCATAAATAAATAAAGATGACATGTTTACATGTAGCTACTTATCAACCATAAGAACTATTAATATACCCACTTGTAAGTCGCTTTGGATAAAAGCATCTGCCACATTAATAAATGTAAAAATGTAAATGTAATATAAAATTACAGAAAAAAAATCAAAATGCTTAACGTTTGTGCTTCATGAAATAAACATGCATCATGTTGAATATCTGATATAGCGTCGCATATTAAACTAATACATCCTAGATTGTACTTCCAAATGTTTCTATGCAAATGAATCATTATATGACATATCCGAGATACTGTCCCGCATTGTGACAGATCTCAAAACAGTTTCTTAAAACTTAATTCAAACTGACTCACGCTAGAATATTAGATAGATATCTACTTGTAATATTACGCACAGCTTGCTCAAAATTTGCGTGCAATTCATCATGTGTATTGTCAAATGTAAAGATTTCCTGCAATTTCTCTGCGTAACGGAATGAGCATAAATCAGCAATGTTGAACGTTCTTTCTCTCTCTCTTTCAAGCACACGCAGATCGACAGCAAGGGTGGCGTGTTAAACTCCCGTGACATTCACTTAAACATTACCACTTATAAATAATAGCGGAGACATGGTTTGCAATCATCAATAAAGTCATAGCACCCAAGCCAACGCACGGAGCAAAGCGAAAGAAACACCGGCTACTTACATTTGCTGAGAAAGTTTATTATTCCAGCGCGAACAAACGCAAGAGGAAAATCCTGTTTGGACAATTAGCGCATTTTAGACAGCTGTGGATCTAAAGCACACTTCTTGCACATAAAAAGTGAGAATGAAACCTCGTGCAGGAACCGTGTCCTTATTTGTCGCACTGTCTGACCCTCCCACCCACTCATTAGAGCCCCCACAACACATTAGGACGCAGGACACTCCGAGGGGCGCTCGGTACAGAAGGTACACTTGACGAATCACATGGTATTATACTTACATTTAATGATGTTTTGTTTATTAAAAGCATAATTGCAATTTGTGTGGTTTTTTGGTGCTTTTTCATTATTCATGAATAGTTTTGCGATGTGATAAAATTAATTTTTTTATTTGATTACATTTTTAAAAAATGTTGATATGAGACCAAGAACTACATAAAATTTGTATTATTGTTTAGTTGAAGTATAGGACACTGCTGATTTTACGATATATTCTTGGATTATATAATCAAGGAATATAATATTATTGAATGATGAAGTAAAAAGGGTGTTTTTGTAACTCTTGTAAACATTTAAATCCACATTTGCCCTGTCAGAATATTAATATTAATATTTCATGATCTTGCAAGACTAGATAAAATATACACATTTTCAGATGACATCAAATGTATACATGTGTAATTTATCATTTATATACAAAATCAATATTGAAAAAAATATATATATATATTCACAGTTTATTGAAAATGTATATATAAAATAAAATAGTGCACAACAAAGAAAAAGATTCAAAACGCTTCAAATACAACTGCAAATCTCCAATATATTGTCCACAAATCTTCAGTATATAAGAGATTTGTTGTGATATTTGTTACCTGCATGTCTGAAACCTATGCCCTTTTATATGAACCCATAACTTTAAAAGCATTATTTGAAATGGGATTTTGCAATATCTGACCCGACCATCTGACTCTCTTTTCATCACTTTGTTTACACAAGGCCCTTAACACACTGAGGAATAATGAGGCACATTTTTAGGATTGTGTTTGTATTGGCTTTATTAGTGTGACTGTCTCCACATTATCATGTCCCCGCCCCCCACCCAGCTGCTTTCTGAACAGCTGTTTCTCAGACAGAGAATCAATGAGTCTATGAGCCATTTTCAGCCGTGACTCACTTCAGACTTGCGTTTCCACCATGATGCCATAATGTCCCTTGTGTTCTGTTGAGGAACACCACCGCCAAGTCCCACCTTAATTCATCACAACCAATGAAAAAACACATGCTTGCTGTAGCCACTGTTCATGTTGACCCAAAATCAAACTTCTCTACCCAGATGCACAAGTTTAAAAGAAGAACATCTGGTGTGCCAGTTACTCTTACAATACAACTGAGTCATACAGCAGGATCCAGAAATCTGAAGACTGACAGTTACTCTTAATAATTTAAATTTAGTAATACAATTTTTACTATTATTTGCTATTGTTACAGCATAAGAGGAATGTTTACTTTAAAACTTGGCATGGATATCAACCTTGTAGAAGTTTAATCGTCCCAGCATGATTCGAAAAAGAAGTGATTACAATTTGCATTGTATCAAGCTGTACAAGGAAAGCAAAACCAAGAAAAAGTCAAACCGATAAAAGCAACATAAAATATAACCCTAAATCTAATGTAAAAACATGTTACATCTGTACATGCTTGTTAAACTTGCACTGAGCACAAAAGATATTTGAACGCATCAGATGTGTAACAACACACAATTGATCATTTGATAGTCACCAACATGATGCTACTGTAAGTAAACAGTTGAGATAAGGTTTGGACAATGTTTATTAAAAACTAAAAACAAATTAACTTTGTTTTGGGGTTCAGAACTGACTGCATTTCCAGGTACAAAGAGGAAAAAGACAAGCAACAGCTTTGGCTCCACTTTTATGTCACTAAACCATTTCAGTAAATAAGGGGTCATTGTTTACCTCTTTTTAGTAGTTTTGATTATAAAGTTATATATTTGTTTAGTTTAGTTTTTAATGTAGCATGTATTTATGCATTTTTGTTAGTAATTAATATCATTCAACTTACATTTTTTTATGTATGTGTTTTTTTGTTTATTAACTTTTCCATTAGTGTTTTGGTAGGTTTAAGAGTCATGTCTACAAATGTTCTTGTTTGTGCCACTGGATGTATTCAACATGGGTGGAATTTGAAGGGTTGACGTTCTCTTTCCGTGAGTTGCGTGTTGCCTCGGGCTATTGCTTTTATTTATGATTTCTTTTGGGAAGTTTGTTTTTGTAGGATTAACTTTGAATGTTTTTAAAGGTGGAAAACTTCTCTTGCAGCGCTGTTCAGATCATCATCTGTGAATAAACATTCAGTCAAAATTAATTGCATGTGGGTTATTGTCATGAAACATAAATCCAATTTTGCGCGAATAATGCGTTTAGTTCAGTAACATTTTAATTCAGCAAGGGAGTGGCTAGATTTTAACTTGCCCAACCATTGTAATTTTATTGCAAAGAAGCCAAAATGTGAATGATATTAAATTATACATTTTTTGTTTGTTTTCTTCTCAAAGCTACATCATGAGTCTAGAGTGTCACACGAGAAAACATTCATTCGTTTACGCACGCAAACACACAAAAGAAACGTGTTAAAAATTCAAAAGCGTATGTATGATTTAACATAAACCCCCAGTAAGCCATTTAAATCTTTATACACAAGTTCTATCAGCACACATCGTGTTCATCTAGACGGATTGTGTTTAATGATAATTCATTTGTTTAATTTGTCAAACAAACCTGTAATACAGACTTTCAAATCCTCTTTGCCCTTGTAAGCACATGAAGTTGGTATTGCAGAAATGGAGCGTTAACACGAGCGGCCTTTAAATCTCTGCCTAACAACTCTCTGCTCTGCTTTCCCAAGTGATGCTGCCTGCTTCTCAAATAGCATCCTCTGTAAATTCACTTTTTCAGACTTTCAGTACACTTTCTGTTTTCCCTGCAAACAAACATCCCAATCCACACATGATATCAGACGGAACACCTGCCTTTCTAACACACCTGCCACTATAAGAGAACATACTGTACTGTTTACTTGGTACTCAGTTGTTGCATATTTGCCGCTATTGAAATGTGTGTTAGCTCAATGCATCATTCTGAACATGGGTTATATTACGCTGTCTGTTCTATTGCCTTATGGCATGTCGAATGAAGCGTTTAGTTGAACGTATGCTTTGTTTCCCCAAAGTGCTTTCCAAACAATGGCTCTGCTTTAGCATCTCGTGTTGCTCCAGTTTGTGACTGAAAACTATATAAATGGATATTGCGAGCCACAGAGAACAAGAGGTCCTAAAAACCTCATTCACTTTGCTGCAGTGGTGAGCTCACGTGGCCGTTTGGAGAATGTGAGTCTAATATAAAAGAACAATGTAGCCGGCCGATGCCGGGAAAGACCAATGCATTCATTTGAAATTCAATTTGATAGATGTATTACTGTACATGTACAGGTCTTGATACTCAAATGTTTTTTATTTTTTTTGTGCTAAATCTTACTTGAATGAAGTTCATCAGACTTGTTTGAGCATAACAAATGCATTCTGCATGCATTGTATTTGAAGTCAAGCCTTAACACTTGGTTATGTGTATATATAAGACTGTAGAAAATTATATGTGACTGTACAAATAGAAAAGATACAGAAGATAGATCCTCTCTCTTCTGTAACTCCTGCTGGGCTTGTCGGGTTGTTGTAGAAAGGACAAATGCGACTGATAAAGCCATGCTGAATGATACCCGGAGGCTAAATGAAATCAGGGTATTAGATGCAGTATCTCCTAGCATCTCACGGCTAATGGAAGTCGCCTGGTGCCCGACAGTCTCCTTGAGACTAGACAATATAGTGTGTAGTGCACTTATAAAAGGAACGGGAGCACATATTAGCGCTGTACCTGCATTTTAGAGGACACTGATAGAAATGAAGATATAGCCTATTATTTTTCAAAATAAATGAATAAAATATATTTAGAGGTGCTCCATATGACAAACTTTCACCTGGACTGTTGATAATAAACATCAGCCTTTTGATATTATTGCTTATTAGTTGCTGTTTTTAGCCCCTAATAGGCTTTCATTGTTATCATTATGAGTGATCCATGTCATTTCTGTACTGTAACTCTCTTGAGTGACACAACACATTTATTTACCTTTTGCTTTAAACTTGATAATGTACTTACTGTACGTTTAGTTTCTTGCAGCAGGGATTGAAGCCTCATGGTCAGTGTCATGTATCTGTAGTGATTATCCTGTGACCGCTTGCTTTCCTGTCCGATCACTTTGCACTAGTGTTTAATCACTATAGCAACCGCTGAACATGCTCCAATATGTGTAAAGTGATACTAAGTTTAGTAGAGCAGCATAAACAACATTCAAGATGCAGCTTGTGACATTATGGGCATTGTGACTGTATTGCAAAATTTGTTTAAGAAACAACAACAACAACAACAACAGGATTGTTGCTTGTTTTCCACTTTTAAAATACGTTTTATACTTTTAAACAATTCACCATTGTTAATTTAGGGACTATTCCACCTCTTCTTTTGGACTTTAGGTCAGTCTTTTCTAAACACCAGATCCTTTCATGCATTATCACAGTGAGAAGGTCGTTCATTTACACTTTTCACACTAGTAATTATCCTCATTAAATCGAACCGGATTCGTTCTCCTGATGTACAGCCAAGCTATTTAAAGAGATAAAAAATTAATTAGAAATAATGACAGAGAACAGATTATGTTTGAGGAATCTCAATGAAAAGACTTGCTGAGCTGGACATTTTCTGATATCTGTGCCGTAAGGAAAATCTCCGATTGCTGGCTCACCAGGGGTTAGAATCAATTATTATTGTGTGTGTGTGTGTGTGTGTGTGTGTGTGTGTGTGTGTGTGTGTGTGTGTGTGTGTGTGTGTGTGTGTGTGGACAATGTTATATTTGTACTTTATTAAGAATTTTGAGAGAGACTTGATTTATCATTTTGTGCAGAATCCATCATAAAGACACAGTCATTGCTCCAGAAAGTCTCCAGAAATCTCCAGAAACCCTTTCTTTTATAAATCACAGTGTATGTTTAGACATATTGTTTTTCTGTGGTGTTTAAATTCCTTATGGATAATATAGGATTCCTGTCTCAGTTGTGCTTTCAAATCATTCAGGCCTCAAAATTCTGCTTTCAATCATTGTTCACCTGAAGATGACCTCCATCTCTGACAAAGCACTGACTCGCTGCCAATCATCTGTCTTGCAATTTAATTCAATGTCAAAAAGCTGGCATTAAACAGAGGTTTGTAATATTAGGTCATTCATTTTGAGATGTAAGAAAAGGGAATAATGTTGATTAGATAAAAAGCTTAATGGCTCGCACAGTGTCACTCAGAAGTTGGCAAGCAAGTACACTCGAGGAAGATTTATCTCCTTATGTAATGTCATGCAAAAGTACAGTTTTGCTCTCTGATTATAACCAAGGGCAACTTGATTACGAATAGATACACGGTGGGTCTGAAATAAAGAGAGGTGAAATTAAAATTTAGCAGGCGTCATGAAATATTTCAGAGACACTTGTGTTAGATTGAAAATGAAGGAATTTGGAGAGACAGTTCCAGCCCAAACATTCGGAGTCGAAGCGATACAGGATTTGAAGAGATTAAACTTTAAATAAGAAAAGCTATTTTTTGCTCGTGAGGAAAGAATTAAGTTAAATTGAGATCATCTTTTTAATATACATTTCTTACTTTTATAAGGTAGGCTATATATTTTTGGGCAATGTGTAACAGAACTTTTTTTGTCAGAAAATGTAAGCTAAAAATATATTGTAGGCCTATTTTATCTAATTTCAGACCATGTTTGTTAAAAAGTTTATGTGTTTATCTTATGTGTATTTATTTGATTTAGATTAATAGGGGACTGCAAACATAGCTGGGCAGTACCTCACCAAATCTTCATTTTTTTTTAATAAATGTACAACTAGAAAATTCTAAAACTAGAATCCGCCGAGTAACATGAATATAGTAGCCTACATATAAACACAAAATACAAGACATTTAAATACAATACAATTCAAGACCCCTTATTCTTTGTTTTGAAATAAATATGTAAGACTCTATAACCTTCGCAATGCTCAAATTTGCTGATACATTTTGGTAACTGACTTAGATTTGTTTTATTATTTCATTAATGAACTAATTTAAAACATGAACAGAGAAAACATTTATATCTCAAATATGATACAATAAAAATAACATAAAAAAATGTTCTCATTGCTGACCTGGATCTGCTTTCCAGTGCGTTCTGTGTGACATCATTGGTCATGTGACGCGCGTCGTCAGTGTTGCAGGAAGTGAAGCCGTCATGGCGACAACAGTAGCGTTACTCTCTGAATCTGTGCTAGGATGGTCTATTTTTACCATCGTTTTACTGGTAAGACACAAAACTGTCTATTACACTTTGCCTTTTGTGTTTTTATATTAGTAAGGCTCATATTGTGATAAATGTCCCGCTGGTCTGTGGCTCTATAGACATACTGTTATCAAAACACATCTATCATCTGTCATAATCACCTACAGTCATGTTAAACCTAAAATAGACGTTTCTTGTTAAAACAGTTGATAAAGTGCATTTGTTTTTGGTTGTATTCTTGTTGATTTTGTTGATTTGCTGTATAATTTCATTTTAGGTCACTCATGACAGGTGTGACTTAAATATATAATTCTTAGCCTGACTATATTTACAGTTTTAGTGTTTGTTTGATGTTAAACAATCTATTTCACTAGCTTTATTTACATGTATGCATGTGGTAGACTCCAAACAAGTGTCTTTAAGAGCATTCAAGGTTGATGTATTTATATAAGTTTCTTCCCTGTAAATTGAACCCATGACCTTTGTTCTACTAATGCAATGCTCCATGAGATTTATGCATCTGGCAGACGTTTTGATCCAAAGTAACTTAAAGTGCATCTAAGGTGTACATATTTTTACCAGTTTGTGTGTGTTTCATGGAAATCAAACTCACAACCTGCTATGGTTCACCAGTTGAGCTACTGAAACACTTTCCAGTTTAACTTCATATTGAGAGACTGCTAAGTAAGAAGTGTTGATTCCCAAGAAAAGTGTAAACACTGGAGTGCTTTCAATACATTGCCATCTATTTGTTATAAAATAAAAAGAATGCGCTCGCATCGAGCACATCGGCTGGACCAAAAAATGAGACGATAAGATGATGAAATCTTATAAGGAGCCTGCATACTCGAAACGTCATATGCTATGTAAAAGTTATTAAAATTATTATTATTATTAACAAATATTTTGGGAGTTTTGGTGTTCGCTCTTTACATATCATCACATGTTTGAATTTGCTGTTTTTCAGGAAATGGAAAAAACACAGTACTTTTTGAATGATTGTTGACAAGCACTTTTTAATACTTTTTATTGGTTAGATATTTGCAAAACCCAGCGACAAGCACAAAGACTGACTAATAATAATGATTTATGGCATGATTTTCAGGAAAACTGCTTGGTACAAAAATTACATTACAATTTGTTTGTATTTTACCAGGTCTGGAAGCTTAATTACAGTGTGTTATTCAAAAAGAGCAGCCTTTCCTGTTATATAATGTGCTCGTTCATCCTGATTTAAATGCAGAGCATTGGGTCATTATCTGACCGAGCATTCAGGCAAAGTCTAATACGCACTGGGCTCTTATAATTGATCTGGTCTGAAAACAGCATCTTGTAATCACAGGCTCATTTGAGCTGCGTCCTGAGAGCTAATGCTGGATGTGTTTGGAATATGACCTTTCTACTCTCCAGCAAGTTCCTCCAGAAAGTTCGAGTTTTGTTAATGAGATACAACATTAGTGTTTTCAAAGACAACTGTCCCAGTGGTTCGTTTTAAATCTGTAGGCTTGTTTGTCTTTGTCTTTTTAAGAGAGCAAGTACTGGCTGGTATATTAAAAGTAGATTCACATTTTGAGTTCTTTAAATAACAGGACACTTTTAAGCTGTCTTGATCTTGTGAAAGTGAAAGTGACCTATTTGTCAGATATGGTGACCCATACCCGAAATGTGACCTCTGCATTTAACCCAACCAGTGAATAGTGAACACACACACTTCAAGTCGTGAACACACATACACCGGGGCAGTGGGCAGCTAACACTGCAGCGCCCGGGGAGCAAGCGGGGGTACTGAGAATCAAACCGGCAACCTTCTGGTTACGAGTCCAACTCTCTAACCATTAGGCCACAACTGCCCCCCAGGCTTTCACAGCAGGATTGTGTTAATCAGATATTACAGATCAGTTTGAGATTTAAGAGTGTCAAAATTTGCTTTAGTGTGGTTGGAAGGAAAGCATCACAAAATATTAAATATGCTGGTAATGATGAAACGATTACAAATAAATCAGTTTCTCATATTTTCTCAGTAACATTGAAGTACAATTTTCATTTTGGTAAAAATGTGTTTACATACATAAGTTATTTAGCTACTCTTTGTCATATTTCTTCTATTTTTTGTTTTTACTGTCATTTATTCACAATTGCCAACAATACTGTGACTGGAATGGGAGTTTTGTTGTTTGTCAACAAAAAAAAAAGTAAGAGTAACATTTGTTTGTGGTAAATTATTCCCTTAAAATCATAAGAAACACATACAGTCAGATGTGTCCCAACTTTTGTTTCTTTCACTCAATGCAACATATTGTGATGTCCATCCCATATTTTCTGTTTCCCCCTGTATCTTCAGGTCATCTTGGCCTTCTGCTGGGTTTATATTCGGAAGTATCAGAGCCGACAGGAGAGCGAGGTCATATCCACCATCACAGCGATATGCTCTCTGGCCATTGCACTCATCACATCGGCTCTTCTGCCTGTGGATATCTTTCTAGTGTCCTTCATGAAGTACCCTAATGGCACATACAAGGTATCAGTTTCTCTGAAGCTTTTACAAGTAGAGGAAACGCTCCTTATGCAGATCTATGTTATCAGACAGGTTAATTCAGCCCTGTATCTCTTATTAAAGGTGTGACAGATAAACTTGTCTTGCATTGTTTAAAGACCAAATAAAATTCCCTGGGGTACAGTACATGATCAGTGTATGTTGTTCTGAAGAAATAAACGTTTTTCTGACATCCGTGTGTGGGAAGGGTCCTTTGTGGGAAGTCCTGTTATGGAAGCTCAAGTCAAAATGAAATATTTTTCTTCACAACCCATTTAACTTTTATAATGTTACAAAATGTAATTGTCGTAGGAAATTTAATGACAATATTTTGCATTTAGTGAGGTTTTAGAAAAGCTTCATGACATAAAACAGTAGCTGAAATACCTTTAAAGCTGTATCGGTTAACATGAACTAATACCCCATGATGTGTCATCATCAGAGGAGTTTCATGGGTGATGCAAACTATTTCAAATAATTAAAAATGTAGGTTCCACCTAGATATTTGCTTTAAAAACTTCTCTTGACAGCTAGATTAGTTCATAATATTAAAGGAATATCCGTCAGTAACATTAGTACATATTAAATTATGATTTTACAAGGTACAGTGGACTTTTGTGTTCAAGTCTCATAGTTGGCCCCAACCTATCATGAAGTTGTGACTTAAACATTATGACCGCTTGTATTAAATTGAAAATGATGGTCTTACTGTAAATATTTTAAGGGCACTATTACTGTTAGGACATATAAATGTTTCTCATATCCACTGATGTCAGGTATATTTGATGCAGTCTGTGAGTTATGAAGCAAAATGTACAAATATCATCTATAAAAAGATCAATACTGTACTTCAGGTTTGTAGGCTATATACACAAACTAACTTAACTTAACTGAATTAAGCACTTCATTCTTTTACTCTGACACTCAAGTGTTCTGTGAAACGGTGGTTTCTATGGTAACGGAAGGGCATAGTTAATGAAACCATGGACTCAAGATTCTTTTGGATAATGAAAAATTAAATGCAATATTAGCTCCCAGTTTTAAGTTAAATAACATGGAAATGGAACAAAACGTTCTCTTACATGAGCTCCGTTCATTTACTTTTTATTATTTTAATGCATCCATATTTCTGTATTTCAGTTTTTGTAATAATATACTTCATAACAATATCAGCTCAATTTAAATTAATATTTTATCCTCATGTCAAATGTCAATACAAATATTCAGATAGAGTTTGAAAAACCTGGTCACTATATAATGTTGTTGTATTTAAGGTAGCGGTGTCTACTTGTTTGTGTTCCTGTGAAGAAAACTGTTATATTTGTTGGGATAGTTCACCTAAAAACAAAAATTCGGTCATCATTTGCTCACTTTTGAGTTGTTCCAAACCTGTATACATATGTTTGGTAGAACACAGAGAAAGATATTTGGAAGAATGCTTGCAACCAACCAGTTCTTGGACCCCACTGACTACCATAGTAGAAAAAAATATAATTTATAATTTGTTTTGTTCTGTTTAACACAAAATGAGATATTTTGAAGAATGTATGACAGCAAAAAATTCTGGGATACTTGGTCCTACTATGGTAGTCAATGGGGTCCATGAACTGTTTGGTTTCAAATGTCTTTTTTGGATGATATTACATATTTGTGTGAATGCAAATGATTTAGACTTTATATTTAAATGTGATTTCATCATATAATATGATCATGGCCTATTGAGACATGCTTTTTTGAGAAGATTGTTCAATATTTTCATCCGGACGTGTAAAAGGACCTTGACTGTGCTATCCTGAATAAATTGAGATCTGAAGACAGTGTCGGCCTGTCTTTAATTTGTGATAATAATCTGCCCTATGATTGTTAAAAGGGACTTGTAGAGGTCAAGCCCAGATATAACTTTATCGAAATAGACAAGAAGTCATTACCGGTTTCATTCTTTAATTGGAATTTAAGGGTTTTGAAGTGCTGTGAAGAACCCAGACTCCACGATTATATCTGAGGTCATGCGTCTAGGAGGAGTAGGTTAACCTAACAAGATTTTCTGCTGCTCTGTCAGGTTAATGAGATCTTTGATGAAGACACAGATCCGTCTGTCTCGCACGTTCTCAAAACACTTGCCGTTTCATGGAATGATCTTTACTTTGAAGGCAATGTAGAAAGTATAAATGGCTATTTTCGTTTACATAGTGTTAAACATCACACATATTCCTTGTTGCTTAACAAGCCAATAACAATATATAAGTTTAAAGTTGTGAAGTTTTAAGCGTCCATAGACATGTTTGCCCTTCTCAAAGGGCACAGAAAAATATTTACTGTAACTGCAAGGAAGATGCTGGTGAACTACAAAACATTAACACAAATTGGTGGGAAACTGCTGTTTGAAATCAGTCTGAAGTTTGGCAGTGATTCACGCCACATAATAAATCAAGCAGACAACTGCTTTTGTTGTGGGAGGTTGAAATGGAAGACGCCATCAAGTCTTTGGATAAACACCCACGATTATGGCAGCGTTCTTCTTGGCTTTGGCCCACTGGTAATCCATTTTTCTGATGTGACGATCAAATGTATCTTTTCCTACAGCTGAGTAAGCTGACTTAATGGGCAGAGGAACCTTCCTGACTCGACATCTCCTTAATTCAGACTCTATAGGTTTATTTCTGTTTCTCTGCTCGAAAGAGATTACGGCAATGAGTGACAGGCCGGGGTTTCAGCTAATGAGGATGCATTCTCGAACGCTTAACTTGCCTGATAAAGTGTTGTTAAATCAGGCCGGTTTTGTTTCAGAGATCTTCATTATTCTGGGAAGGATGTTTGGAAAGCAACGAAGGCGAACGTGTTAAATTAGGTGACAGAGTTAAAGCCAGAACTAAAATTTTAATGTCATTGTATTTCACAAAAAAGCAGGCCAAGTGGCATTTATTTTAAATAATGATAGCACAAAGATGGTTTCCATACATTTCTCAAAAGTGAAGTTGTAGGATATATTTAGGTGTTTTCTGATGATCAAACATTAGTGGAATATGTACATGTTCTTTGCAGATGTTTTTATTGTAAACTTAAACAGTTTTTTAATGTTAACATAAACCAAAAATGCATTTCTGTTAATTGAAAATAGAATATAGGTCTAAATGTAATGGAAAAACTTGAACAAAAAAAATTGAAATGTTGCCTTTGTAATGAACTGAAATAAGTTGAGGTTGAGGCACTAAAATAAAAAAATTATGTATAAAAAATTGGTCTGCGATTAATCGCATATTAAAATATTAATAAAACGTCAATAAAATAAAACCTGAAAATCTGAAAGTTATGATTTTATCCAAAGTGACTTAGAGTATACATAAGTATATGTTTTTATACATATTTCAGTATGTGTGTTTCTGGAAATCGAACACATAGCATTTGTGCTGCTAACACAATACGTTTCAAGATGACTTGGTAAGTCATGAAAAATCAGTGATCAAAAATTTAGGCAGGTTTGGTCATTGTTCATCATTTCTGATGAAATATCTTGTTATCCCTCAGCTTGTTTATTCCGTAAGGACCTAAAGCAAACGTCACATTAGTTTAAAGCAACATCGTAATGATGTTCTTTGTGTAGCAATTATGAGTTTGATCTCTTGGTATGATGAAATGGTGAGTTATGAATGCTGGGATGTAGTTTATTGAAGAAGAGAGAGAGAGAGATTTACTGCAGTTAGGTAGACAGCAATTCTCTCTGGCATTTAGATCTACTGTGAGTCATCAGAATGTCAGGTCACGTTTTTGATGGAATCTCTGACACATCGGGAATAAAAAACCCACAGTGTACTTGGAGAGCCATTTCTTTGTATTACTACTGTCCCACGGTACCGTTTGATGTACTCATATAAAAGTCCAGGTTTCTGTAGTACAATATAGTACCGTTGGTCATATTTTGATCTCTTGAGACAGGTGTCGTGTATGTTGTCGTGTTATTCGTGCCTCTTCTTGTGCATTAGATCTAATGCTGATGTGATTTAATATGTGACAGTGTATTTAATGTTTATTCTGACATTGTGTTTTTTGTATATCTAGGACTGGGCAGCAAACAACGAAACAAGGCAGCAGATTGAAGACACAGTTTTGTACGGCTACTATAGTAAGTATTAGATATTTTTTATTATCATTTTGTCCACCCTAATGTGCACTTATAGACATTTCAAAGTTTACTTGGCTAAACTTAAATGTGACAGTTACTTGACCCATTCAACAAATTGTTTATTTTATGCAATTATTATGCTATAAAATATTCATGTAAATTAATAATAATAAAATAAAATATAAATAGTAATATTATTAGCCACTAGCCAGACCCACACAGACCGGAAGTTAACTTCGTGCCAGACATGTGGGTTATTTAGTTCTTGGTCCTTGAAATGACACTGCCTGTTTTATGCTGTTTTGTGTAAACGCCCTCTTTACATGTGGAATGAGAAACACCTGCCCTTTACACACGGGATGCAGGTTTTCTGCTTTATCTTTTGAAACTTTTAGGTTTCTGATGTCAAAAATCCAGGGGCTTTGCGGCTTGTTTTGGTATATTTCCTTTTGAACTAGAGAGAAGTTTTGAGTTTTAAAAGTTACAGTATGTTTTCATAATACAACAAACTTTTGTCTATAGAAAATTCAATTCCTCATGATATGACCCCTGTAAGACATCTTGGAACTGGATATGACAAATGCAGTAAATTTAATTTCCCTAGCTTGCATTTTAGAAAATGTACCATTTATATTTCCTTCATCATCTGCTTCCCCTATTGTGTGCAGTGCATTGTGGGAGCCGGCACAATCTACCGCTCACCGTTAATGTCCATTGCCTCGGGTTATAAATTACGGCATGCACACAATTTGACATGAGTCTACAAAAGCCGGCAGTTAAGTCACAGGACAGTTTTATTTGTGCGGTACCTTCTTGGTGAAATTAAGCCAAAGTGAGTGCAGTTTTCAGCTGAATAAATCTCTTGTCTGCGTGGGTAAAAAACCGCATTAGTCAGGTGACCTTTTCTATGAACAAGGTCGGAAAGTCTCGGCGAACACAGGCACGGTTGTCCGTTTTTCATTGCGTCTTCTGCTGACTTCAGAGCGTTAAATATATCTCAGTGACACACATGGCATGCTTTAATTGAGTCCTCCATTGCTTCCACTCTAAATAATATCTTTCAGCAATGTTGCAAACCGGGACAAGGTAACATAAAATTGAGTTATGACACAGTTGTTTGGTTATCATTAGAGTTTGTGAACAGATGCTGCGCGGAACAGGCCGCCAGTAGCAGGACGGCATGGAGTCTGTTGAGCGGTGCCAAATGCGCGAGAGACAAGCTGTCAAGCAATACAAACCAGCCAATCAAAAAGCCTCAGTTTCATCGTCAGAAGATTAGCAATGACAGAGCAGGTAGATGTGTCACAAATCCCTCGTCCAGCTGTCGGGCCGGAGTTGTCCAAGAACAAAAATTGATTTGTGTTTGTTGGGAGGTGTCTGAGATGAGGAAATGTTCTGGCTATAAAACTTCAGAAGAACTTTTGAGTGAATTGTGTCAGAAAACAAGGAAACACAAGGAAAATACTATAGTTACATGTAAGTGGCTATATAGAAGTAGGTTATGATGTTATTAGTACAAGTATCACTTTTAATACTTATCATATGTGAGTTTTTTTTTTTCATCATTTACTCACCCTCATGTCATTGCCCGATTGACTTGCATTGGTTTTGTGTCTATACAATGGAAGTCAATGGGGACCAACAGTTTTTGGTTACCAAATTCTTCAAAATATCTACTTTTGTGTTTTGCAGAAGAAAGAAACTCATACAGGTTTAAAATGACAAGAGGGTGAGTAAATGATGACAGAATTTTCATTTTGGGGTGAACTATTCCTTCAAGATTAATTCCTGGTAGCACCTGTTCATACTGTCCTTTTAAATCTGTGTTGTTTTTTAATCACGCTATACTTATGAACGTCTTCTCGTTCTTTATTTCCCATGATGCATATCTTCTCCCTTTGCTGCGGCATCCATGCAGGGTCTGATCCTTTCATTCTGGGCTTTCTGGAAGATCAGGGGTTGCACCCTGCCGCCTACGCACAACGGAACGTTGCACGCCACGTCTGTACTTCAGAGAGACGTAAAACTTGAAGGGAAAAGACAAACGCCACAGTAAAAGTCTTCCTGGTGTGCCGTGTGGTCCCTCATGCAGGCGTCATGCGTGGAAGCGTGCTAGGCGGATGAAGATCAAGGTCCCTGACATGTTGTGTTGCTTAACAAGATAGAGAACAGGGAGATCGGTGTGTGATCACGTGTGAAACGATGAGCAACGCAGCCGCGGCTAAAGAGCGATCCGCTCACCAGAGAAATGGTTGCGGGCTACAAATACGTGTGCTTTAAAGGCCCGCGTTGAGACGGGTTTGAGTCGTGCTTGCATAACACACATGATTTTCAGTTTTCTGTATTTACATATTCAGCCTGCTACACCCATCGATTTATTCTGCAGAGATTGACTGTTTGCTTTTGAACTCCAGCTGTTTGTCTTTCTTTTTATTTGCTCTACCCGTGGCACTCGTGGGGAGGGTCCTGGTCTCATCCAGAGAAGCTCAATCCAAGCAGGAGGAACAGTGAAAGTGTGGTGTCAACACCTCTCATAAGCTTATCCAGGGAAAGTGGCTTTGTTCTCCCTATAAAAAAAATAAAATAAGCGTGCTGTTCGCTGCTTTTTTTTACCAGGGGCTATTAACACTCTGAGCTTTGGGTATTTGCATTACAATCACCTGCTGCAGTGAAATCTAACGGTAATTAATAGATTGCCCTCGATCAATATCCGCATCCCGCGCGTCCCACCCGCAGCCGCACACGCACACGCACAGGTCATTATACCGCGATTAAGGTGTGTAGATAACGTTTTTTTCCACATATATAACCGCAGTGGTTTCAAATGGAATTATCCAGCCTTTTTTCCCCTCCTCTCGGTGGCATTTTCGCTCTGCTGCAGTTCTTGAATTAGTCGCATTGATTGCAGCCCCCCTCCCATCATCCTCGGCATCGTGTGCAGAGATTTCCCAGCAGCCTGTAGGTGGAGATCAAGCTCCATCTATCACAGCAAAGCAGAATCCAATATGTGTGAGAAGACTGTCAGGTCAGACCTTTTACAAAGCAGAATTTGAGATCATCGTCCGCCCGCGTCTTCGCAAACGGAATAATTACAGACGTCGATCCGATCCTCATGCTGGTCTTCACAGTTTGGAGATGTTCATTCTTTACATGTGGTTATTTTACTATGATTCGTTCACACGCTTGAATGTTGCTGATGTCAGGTGCACAAATGTGCACCGTTTTTTAGATGCGTAATTCGTATTGCGGCGTGAAGCCCTCTCAACATCCACTGACGTGCTTTAACAGCCTCTTCGAGAGCTCTTGGCTTGTTACAGCCGCCCGGTTTTAATCAAACTCTGCAGCCCTGTGTCCTGTTAAACCCAAAGTGGGTTGATGCTTTGTTTATGACAACACTTTAACTGTAATCACGTGACAGCACTCGGAGATCTCGATTCTTTTGCAAATCTGACAGTAAACTTGATAAATCCCACTTTAAGCCTGGAGTTGCAGTAAAGAAACTGCACATTTTGTCCATCTGTACAGTATGAATTTACAAAGGGTTGTAAATGTCCAAAATAGGTCTCTTCTTGATCTTTTATGAAGCGTAATCCTGTTAGAGTCTCTCTTAGAGCTTGACATCTGCCCGTTTATATAAACGCTCCATTTGAGTTACACTTCAAAGCCACAGAGTTGCACGGTATCCCGGAGCAACAGGGTGAAAGACCCTTGAGTCCGCTAAATAAATCATTAGGTTTCATTTTGGCTGAATGCCTTATTTTTGCATGTGTTTATCTGTGGGTGGTGGTTTAGTTCACTTTCGTAGTCTCAGTGGGACTCTAACTATGTGTATATGTGCACTCACCCTAATGCCATTCCAAAGCTGTATGATTTGTTATTTTCCTGCTGAAAGAAGGTATTTTGAAGAACGTTGGTAAGCAAGCAACACTAGTCCCTATTGACTTTCAATTTCTCAAAATATCTTCTTTTGTGTTTCACAGGAAAAAAATATATACAGGTTTTGAATGACATGAGGATGAGTAAATTTTCTTTTAAAAGGTCCATTCAGGTCATGCATTACTGTATGCTACTGTACTTGCAAACTGCTTGCACACACCCTCTCATATAAAGTAATCCGAATTCATCAACATTACAACGGGGTAAGAATAATTTCATACGCACCTGTTTTAAATCCCCTTTCCTCGCACATACGTAACAGTTATTAGTGACTGAGACCCCGGGTGAGCATAAATATGTGTTTTTTGGCCCGCTCTCTGTTCTTCTCGCACGTTTCAGCATGATGCCTAATGGAAAGTGCAAATCGCTGGTGGTGCCCAACAGCAGCGAGCACTGACAGATTGTGCATTTATTGAAGCGGGCAGCTGTGCATGGCGCAAGGGCCTTGCTGAGATGAGAGCTCAGGCCAAAGAGTATGCAGGAAGGATTCGAACACCGCCCTGCTTTGCCTGCCATTAAAGCTCGACCCGATTTCTGAGAGCCGCATCACGGTGCCTGTGCCTCGTGGCAGGGATTTTGTCGATCGGGACGGTAAACCCAGATGGATTGCGGATGAATCCCCTATTTAAGACATCCCTGGAGATTAACCTTTTAGGTTAAGTAATTAAAGGGAAAATATATTTGTTCAGATGGCCACGGGCCAAGTCCTTGGGCTGCGTTTCTGTTTAATATAGTGTTCCTTAGAGTGGACTTTTGGCGTTTGGCTGCAAACTACAAGGTTAAATGGAAAAACATCCTTAAAATCTCAGAATACATCCACCGTTTCGAGCTTAAATGCTTCCTATCATCAGCCCGGAGTCTGATACCAATCCAGGGTTTTGTTTAAAATGTCAAGGATGTTTAAAAGCTGAATGCTTTTTCTGAATTTCAACTCAACTTCATACAAGGGTACCATAGACGGGAGGTAATCAGATCCAGCTGTCGAGGAGTCACTGAGATGTCCACTTCTGCGCACGTTCAAATCTACATCTCTAAAAAATCGGACTATAGCTGTACGTCCTCTGCTCGCTCTTTGCTGGCTCTGTTCACATTTCCTCAAATAAGTGAAAGGCAAAGTCAGTCAGGTGTGTCTTTCTACAAAGATTAAACTTAAAATGAGTAAAAATGATAAAAATGAGGTAATTTCTTGAACTGTGAATGGCTCTCGCATCAGGAAGACAACAATTCATACACCATCACAGAATTAGTTCTGCAGTTAAAGATAAAGCTCAGCTGTGATTGAACTGTAGTCAAAGTAATATATTGGAGCGTCACTGTTGTAGGGAGTACAGCTAGCTCTGTGGATTGCTTCTTAAAGGGATAGTTATTTTCCCAAAAACTGAATTTATCTTATTATTTTCTTATACAGTATGTTGTTTGAAACTTGACAATGACAATGGAACATTCATGAAACTCAAAGGAAACTTATCTTTTACTTTTTTGTTATTTTTTTTGGAACTTGACAGCTCCAATCCCCATTCACTTCCATCGTATGGAGAAGAGCACCCCAGGACATTATTCCTAACATCATCTTTTCGCGTTACACAGAAGAGATGCAGTCATATGGGTTGTGGGGCTGAGCGAATGATGACACAGTTTTTATGTTTGGTTGAAGTGTTTCTTTAACAGTTTTCAAGACATCCATGAGCATTTACACTAGCATCCTGTAAATAGCTGGATCATGTGAGTATAGTATTTGCAACATTCATGCAATAATGATTCATAAGTCTTCTTGGATTGCAACACATGGGAGTCTGTATTTGCCATTTACAAGCAATATTCAGCAAATTATCTAATGTCATATTTAGAATATGGGCTGCAGGGAAATCTCTGTGAAATCCACACAGGAACGTGTTTTTCAAATGTGTTGCATGAAGATGATGTTACCTCTCCTTTGTGTTATTTTGACATTAATAAACCATTCATGTCTTGTATTACGCCACCACTTTATGAAATTGATGCAGTTTTTTTCCCTGTAAGGATGGACATGGAATCCCATTAAGTCCTCATACCCCACCAAGGGTATAGTGCTTTATTTTCAATCAGATATCGGCCACGCTCACCTGCAAAGTGGAAGAGGGATACTCTTCAAATGTTGCTTTTTCATTCTATTTATTTCCTTATTTCAAGCACTTTTGTTGCAAATAGGAAAGCCATTATAGTGGCCGATGTTATGTTGGGTAGATGAGAAGGTTTTGCATAATATTCTTTCTATAGTGTTGGGCTGTATAAAGCACTGTAGACATTGATATTCATGTGCAATATATTTCATTTCCCCAAATATATCCAGCCAATAACTGCACTATTATGTTACTTTCCTGATATATATGCTTTGTATGATCATTCAGTGTTATGTTTTTGCATAGTACTTGTGATTCTATTCTATTCAAATTTAGATTATTCAATTACTACATCTAGTCCCCAATTCAGAATATTGTTAAGAAGCTACGGAAGTCTTCCAGTTTTGTGAGCATCAAATGTTAAAAACAGACTGTGGGCGGTTCAAGGGCGTGCCGTCTAAGGCTGGGACTAGCCAAACTTTGACCCCTTGGGTCACATTCTTGATTAGGCCTATATTTGATGTGGTCCAGACACTTATTCTGGGGTGAAGTGTTCTGCTCAAGGGCACTACAGTAATGGAGTGAGAGGAAGATCTCAGTGGCTCTTCGCTTCATTAATGGTTCATTTGTGATAGCAGGCTGCTCTTCAGCTATTAGGTTACCACCAAACCACTATACTGTGTCAATATAGCATTTAATGATAAGGACAGCACTTGTTAATAGGGGTATACATTTGCTTTGACTGGGATTTGATTTAATTTAATTTGAAATAACTTCTCACTGTATGATGCAATGAAATTCTTTGGATACATATGCAGTATTTATAACAACTTCAACTATATTCATATATTTCATTGTTGTCCCTGGCAACTAGTCATCTACTCTGTTCTAGTATTTAGAATTAATTAATTTACTTTTTACTTTATGTACTATAACTATTAAAAATAAAAAGCAAACACATAGATTTACAATGTACATCCAATGAAAAATGGACATACACAGCACTTAGTAGTATAAATAGAAAACTTTTAAAATTAAATCTTTTTGTATGCATGTAAAGCTGCTTTGCAACAATGCAAAACTGTGAAAAGTGCTATAGAAAAAAAGTATTGTATTTGAATTAATTTGATAAACAGGACAATGTAAAGCCAAATTTTTTCACGAAATAACCCCTGAGAGGGTCATCAGGACATGTAGCAGAGGTGTGTCGTATCCTCCTGAAGGGGTTTACTTATTAAATTCTGTAATGAATGTATTGAATTTTCATTGCATCATGATCCATCAATGCACGCTTTCAACATCTGGTATCATGTCTTTCGGTGGATCCATGTCTTTCATAAAAAGCAATTACAGTCCTATTCGCTGAAGGTCGCGTCTCAGATTCTGTCGTGTGGTTTCGGATTCTGTTTGTGTTGGATTGATAGCAATAATGCTCTGCCACATTGTCTTCTGTGATGTCTCCAGATCCAGCTCTGTATTGCTATCAGTATTCTTGCGGTGCTACTTTCAGAGGATGTTTGGCCTCCAGGGGTCAGTGCTTCTAAGAGTCCAATACAATGGAAAATTATTACCTGCGCTGATTTGTAATCCGACAGGCCCCACACAAGCCAAGAGGCTTAGCAGACTGCTAATTTTCAATCTAGTGACAATCAATTCTAGCTTCGCTACCGCGTTTCGCTCTCGCTGAATGTGCACACGTCTCCTTCACGCAAACCTGCTGTGACATTCAGAGTTTAAGATGTGTATGTCCCTAAATGACTAAAGGAAATATTTCATCAAACCTGTTTGACCTTGGTTAGTGCTCAGTCCACTTTCCCCTGCCAGTGCTGGGAGATCTCAGCAAGTAAAAAATGTCTTAAAATTAGCGTCTTTTGGGTTTACCGGGCATCATTCTCTTTTTCAAACTCTTTTTTTTTGTGTTAAATAAATAGAAATCAGTTTAGCACAAATAAAAGTTAAAAATAAAAGTAATTTTGGATTATTCCTCTGTTTCTTGATACAATGAAGAAAAGTGTGCGCAATAATGCAGATACAATGTAAATCTATGGGGTAATTGTCACATGGGGTTTAAAGGGCAGTATAATGAAACATTTGTTTTTTTAAGGCACTTGTATGAATTATTCAGTAAAAATATTTGCTACTTGAGCTTAAAGAGACCTAAAGTTGTCTAAATAGTCCTTCTGAGGTTTGGAATTTTGCAGGTGGATGAATGTCTAGTTATGCATTGTCGCTGTAATTCCTTTGGTGGTGTTTGTTGATTATAAACAATGCTTTACAAATAGTTACATCATTTTAAGTGTCAGATTAAGCTTTTTAGACCATACGAGTTGAATATTTGTAACATTAATTTGTATTCTGTGTGCTTGTCCCATAGGTTTCCATTGCACAGTAAGAGTTGACAAAAAAAACACACATGTGTGAGAGCTAAAATTTTGACTAACAATAAAGATAAATCTCTCTCATGCTAGTTTATATTATAAATATGAATATTATTTATTTTTTGCTGTCACACCATAGGACACATAGTATGGTTTATTTGTCAACTATCCAAGTGTATTGCTATGCATCAGTGTTTCTTTTGTTTTACAAACTGACTAATGAATCAAAATTATTTTCTGTGTTAGAGCATAATATGTATAAAAACAGTTATAACTATTCAGTCTCATTGTAGATTATTTACATTTACATTTATTCATTTGGCAGACGCTTTTATCCAAAGCGACTTAAAAGTAGGAGAGCGTAAAACATAGAGAAGATGGGATTAATCCTGTACATGTATATGATTTCAACACAATGTTGAAAGTTTTTACAGGAAATGAAACTACACACACACACTGCAGGGATGTTTAGAATTCATGAATGTCATAATGTCAGTGTTACACGTTTGTTCGTTCAGGGAAGATTGGATGATACCCTTGTGAGAGACAGTTTCCTATAGTAGGACAGCTCTGGATGAATGATCGTCAGTCTCGACCTTGAGTGATCTGTATGGGTTGACGTGGCTCTTTGTGGTTTGCTTGCCATTTTAGGCTATGATTCCTCAGCAGAGCGTGTGACCCTGATGTGTGTCGGCCCTGTAAACCTTTGATTCTCTCATACTTGACCTCCCTTTCACAGTAAACATCAAAGTGTTTTTTAACGGCAGTGTCAGAGCGGTCAGCTATTGTCTTCAATGTGATGACATTTATGTACAGAGCCAGAAGGACTGGCCGGTATATAGCTTAAAAAATATTTTTTTATGAAACATATTTTGAGACATTGTTAATGCAAGATGTGAAATCAAGTTTAAAAAATATTCTGAAATTATTAGTTCCAGATTTTTTTTTAAATGTATTCACTTATGTCATTCCAAATCTCCAAAATTCCAAATTCTTCTGCAGAACACAAAAGAAGATATTTTGAAGAATTTTAGTAACCAAACAACATTGGTCCCCATTGACTTCCATTGTATTGACACAAAACCACTGAAACCTTTCTGAAAATATCTTCTTTTGTGTGTCAATTCATGTTCAAATTCATGTTTTGAATGACATGAAGGTGAATAAATGATGAAAGAATTTTTATTTTTGGCTGAACTATCCTTTTAACAATATCTATAAATGAGTGTTTTTCAAAACAATTACAAATTTCATTGATTTTTATGACATTCTTTTCATTCTATTCTTGTTAACTAAATATTTTCCACCCTTGCTTCCTGTTTCAGTGGAAATTAAGCCAGTGTATCAATCAATGCTAAATATTTCCAAGCATTTCACATGGGAAACTTTCTTTGTTTTCAGTTTTGTTTGGCAGCACAGAAGTGACACACAACACATTTAATTTAGCGCAAGGACAATATCTCGAGTTGTTTACAGTTAATTAGACTTGTAAAAGGCTGAGCAAATTAAACAAACCAACTCTTCCCTGAAGGTACACTAGCAAATTTAGCAAATAACGCAGGAACGCAGTAACACTTTGCAACCCTTTTAGACTAATAACCATTGAAACAACGATACCTGCGAGATAAATCTGCGGTCCCAGGTGTGTTTTACGGGCCTAATCTGGGTGCCTCGCTGTGCTTTAGTGGATTCATCTGCATTCTTGTCCCCACACCTGGGAGGGTGGGGGGTTGCTAGCGCGCTATAAAAGGAGGCAGAACTTAGTGCAGGGCTTGAGGTTGGGCGTTTAATTATTTAGTTCCCCATTCTCTTTGTCATGGGGATTAATATGCTAAACTTTTCTCCCCAGTCAGGTGCTTTCCCATTAGATCTGGTTAGATTGAAATGGATGATCTGCAGTAATGCAGTGCAGCCTATTCCCTCACCGTGTTAATATTCATGTTGTTATGATTAATATTAGCCATTGGTTAGGTGCCATGAGCTCACAGTCTGGGGATAAGGAGCCGTGTATCCAATGTGTGCCACTAGCATTAGATGTGTTAGAGTGTATGTGTGTGTCTTCTGGAAAACGGGGCGTTGTTATTAGACTGAATAGCAGGCTGAAAGCGAACACATTTCTGCATTATCTCTCGCCCATTTGATCCGTCCTTTTTCTGACATGCGATAATGACTTCATTTAGTGCAAATGGAAATAAATTCTGCAGGTATAATCCAATAACTTCATTTGTGTGTGATTCATGGTTTTTTCTAACCCGCTCGTGGTCTGATTGCCTTTTTTTAGTCCTCGCTCACCGATTTACATTATAAAGCTGAAATTTCACGCTGCCTTTTGCCCGCGTTTAGGCGAGAGCATTTACACTCAAACGTGAAGTTTAATTCAAGACGAACGTTTCCTGCAGCCTATAAAACAATACAATGAACCAAAGCAGCCATCATCTCACCAGGAGCTGTAATTGCTGTCATTGAAACGTTGACGTTTAGGTTTCACATTTACTCACCCTGGTTTTCCGCAGCATGTCTCGTATTTAACCGGTACCGTAATGCGCCACAGGTGCCCGGAATTAACTAGGATGCGAAATGTGATTTGCAAAAGGGGAAAAAATTGGATTTTAATTCTTTGCTTGATTCATTTGCCTTTATTTCCCACAAGTCTTTGGGATTAATGGGTGTGATTTAATGCATTAAAAGACAACGACAGATGTCTGTTGTTAATAGCATTGCGTGAATACCGAAGCGTCCACCATTGTTGCGAGTTTCCAATTGTGTGCGTGTGTGTTTTATTTGGTGGCTTTACCTTTTAAATGAATCAGCTCAAAAAAGCATTAAAGCCAGACGTGCTGGTGACATATATGGGGTTTACTGGGTCTGTCTTCAGAGTCATCCATTAGCTGTAGATAACTCCCCTCCTGCCTAAAATAGCTTCATAGCCCCTTTAAGTGTCTGCTCCTCACCTCCTTCCCATGAATTCATAATGCCTCGCAGTGTTATCGTACCGCATGTTAGAAGGGGTTCGCTTGCTCGGGATCTGCCAAACAAACACAATGGAGGCATTTAGCATGGATGCTGGAGGAAGGAAGAGAATAAGTACCGTATTTGGGTCAGTTTTTAAAGTAGGAGAAAAGCTGCGATAGTGGGTCATTCAGAAATCGCTGTGGTTCTTACATCACAACCATGACTATGTTGGCATTCACATGATAAAGCTTATTGGATATTATAACATGGTCATTTACATAAAGATGTCTTAAAGGTACTGTAGTGAAAAACTGTAAATCTTAAATTTATTTTTCTGTTTTTGGTTCAATAAACATTTACGTTTTATTAAAATGACTTTGCGTTTACCTAACTGCTGTAAATGGATTTTTAGTGGACGGTCGTGTACAATTTGATGTCATGTGATTTACTCTCATAGGCTTACAAACATTATCATGATTATAACCACGAGAAACGCTTTATTCACAAAACATAGCAATGAGAAATAACGCAATGAGTGATTCCCCAGACGCCTCAAGGTAAATTGTAGCGAGAGTTTGCGAGAGCGTGGAGTTTATCTTCATGAGGAGCCCTGAGCCGCTGAACGAACTCGTACCAGCCATATGACCGAATCCCTCACCGGTAATCCAGAAAAAGTGCAGCAGTCGAAAACTAACGTTTGGAAAAGCGCACAAACAGCTGGTGAAATCATCCCCCGTTCGCCACAGGGCTCATGAAACAATAACAATAACCGTTTCCATCCCATTATGTTTAATTTTGAAGTGTTGTGGCTGTTATGCTTTCTTCCTCACCTGCTGTTAAAATACATTTTTGTTTCGCTGAAACACATTCTGACATTATTTTCAAATATCTCTTTCTTACAGTCACATTTTAAATGAGCACAGGTATGACTGATGTGTACATAGCGTGTTTACATGTTCACTGAAATGAGCTTTTTGTCCTACATGACGGCATGATGGATTCATTTTGTGTTCTGTATTGTGTTTGTGGTCATTGTGATGCATTTGGAAGTGTGATTACAGGCCTGTTTCTATTTGGAAAGATGTTCGGAGCATTGTGTGATACGACTATTTACGTACTTTTTTATTCTTATTCCACTTTATACATGACATACATCTGCGGGGGTTTTGCAATGACACTTTTTCAAACTAAAGAAGGATTGTTATTCATAGAATCAACTTGTAACCTACATTAGAGATGAAAATGACACAGTGAATGCGATTCGTAAGGTCACGGGAGTGTGTGATCTGCTCAAGGACTCAAACAGGACATGCTGACAATTTCAATTCATTGCATGAAGGGAAATGGAAGAATCAAGGAAAACTATTTCTCTGGCTGTCACAGTCTGTTACATAAACAGCGATCTTTGGACCTTTAATAATAAAAGAACTTGATTATTTTAGCTCATCTCTACTTTGGGGTTTAGGGTTTAAAAAATATGAGTTTTATTGTTTTTTTCGCCAGACAGATTTGACACGAGATGTGTTTATTAGTGTTTCATATATCCTGTTTTATGTATTTGTAAATATAGTAAATCTTGTGTGTCTACAATTTTGAATTGGATTGAATTTAAAAAAAGTACTTGGATCTTTTATGAAGCTCATATTTAGAGCTACTATAGAAAAAACAAAACAAACAGATTGAATTGATGTTTTTTAACTCGTGTTTTGGTGAAATTGTAATAATAAATGTCTAATTTATATGGTTTTGTCTGGCCCTGTAATGTCAATGACAATGTATACATTACAAGACACATGACAGCTGTGATAGAATTTGAGGTTATATCAACCAATCAATGAATTTTTCCTAAATAAATGTACAAATATTACTGTTGTTAAGCTTAAAATGAACTTGTTTTCTTTGCAGTATTTAAGGACTTAAAAATTATAAAGCATCTTTTCTGTTATTTTGACCTGTATTTCCAGTTTTCAAATAAATGCAAATTAATGCAAAGAGAAATTTGGGTGAAATTTTGTTAGTAGTTCACAGAATGAAACTAAAATGATCATTTTACCTAAACACCTACCTATAAATAGTAAATCCAGAAAAACAGAAAATGGTCTTTGAAATGGTCTCTTAATTTTTTCCATGGTTGTTAATTGTTAAGGATTTACAGTATAAAGATTTTTCAAGTTTAAAACACACCATGCTGTTTTGTGCTGTGTTTAATGTGTCTCTTTTCTTTCACAGCTCTGTATTCCATCATTCTGTTCTGTGTTTTCCTCTGGATCCCCTTTGTGTACTTCTACTACGAAGAAAAAGACGAAGACAACAGCAACAAGTGCTCGGTAAACCTGACACTCCCTCCCATCCATCTAGTACACCCACATGTTCTGAAACAGATCGCCTTTTCATCCTTTATATGGGGCAGGTCAGGCTAAGTGCATAAAACAATCTATAGTAGTATGTAAAGCAAGGCTTGCTGTCTGCATTTAGAAAAGTTCATATTAATCATATCAACAGAAATGCCCGTGAGACATTGCTAAGTGATATTTGCCTGATTACAGTTGTGGCAGTTCATTTATAACAACCCAGACTCCATCTGCAAGAGGTTTGACTGCAGCGGGGCGACAAAATGACAAAAGGCTTCTCTATATAAGGCTGCTCTCTTCAAATGTCAAATATTTGTCTCTTAGGACACCACAGTGATGTGCAGATTACATGCTGAGGCACTTGCTCCATCTTCTAGAATGGGTTTCAATCTAAAAAAGGCACCTGTCTTTCCAAACCCTTTCCTCCTCCTCTTGAAGCCGCCAGAAGTGAGGGGCACAAATTGCTCTCTTCCGAAATTGAGTGAGGCATGCATTTTAAGACATGCTTCCGATAGAAAGACCATGAAAGACCAAGAAAATGTAGGCAGCATGTGCTGTGATGTGTCTTCTTTTGGATGGATTCTTAGTGTATTATGTGTGTCTTTCGCAGAAGAGTCTATCCCACAATGCACTGCAATCAATTGAAAAATATAGCATACAATTTACAAGACAAACATTTTTTAGTTGAAATTACATTAGCACATCAAATAATGTTATGTAATAAGTTTCACTGGGTCTTTAAAGCTGGTTCTGATAGAAAGGTGTCAGAATACACAGTTTGTTGCGTATGGGGCTGCAAAAGCGAGACCAACACAATATTAGGAAGGTGGTATGCCTGATCGGTGAATGTATTGTAGAGCTATGGCAATTGTTTTATGATCTGATGGTCTGTTTAATGCTATTGGTTGAGCTGTGTCCACATCAAGGTTATTTTAGTTTACTAAAATTAAAACTTTGGAAACGTTTCTGTTTATTCAAATTAAATCAAATATTGGCCTAACAATCATTGGGAGTAAACAATAAAATGTTATGTTATATAGCAGAATTAAAAATAAACAAATAAATAATGAAATGACAAAATTGCTATGAATTCAACAAAAAATATCATTTATAAATCTAAAAACACAAGCTAATTTAAAATATTAGTAAAGCTAAAATTAAAATAAAACTACAAACAAAACTATAACAACTTTTTGTCCACATACATTAATATATTTGTATTTTTGTCGTCTTACTGCTTTAAAAAGCTCCCTTTTAGGGTTTAGCTTTAATTTCTTTCTTAAAAGTTTTATATATTCAGTTTTTATAAATTTACATACATATGGTTCATTTACACCTTGAATGTTGTCTTCCATCATTTCTTTGTTTTGGAAATAATGTATATAATTTTAATTTCAGTTTTATTTGCAAAATGTTGTTTAAAATATCATACTATTGTAATCGTGAACCCAGTATTGTTTATTGTATGGAAATGTGACGGAGCGTAAGGTTACATTTCTACAAAATAAAAAAATCTTTTAATAATTTACTGTTGTACCCAATATTTGTAAGATAATATATTCAAGTTCAATATCAGTCACATATGTGGTTGCATTTCAACCTCCTAGACAGCTGCCTATGTAGTCAATATAGAGCTAAGCAGCTTTTGGACCACAGCCACAGTGGGAGACAGTTTGTTCCCACTACTTCAGTGCTGCAAATCTGAAATGACACTCCATCTGAAAACCACATGAATCATGTTGTTTTTACAGACGTATGTCTTCACAAATATATGTTTGATAAACATGCTTTTGTTGTCTCTTTACAGCAAGTGAAAAACACACTGAAGTACACTATGGGATTTGTGATTGTATGTTCAGCGCTGCTTTTGATAGGGTAAGTGTGCATTTCTCGAGCACCTTTTGTGTGTGTGGACAGATCAATGTGGGCTTTATTATATCGTTGAATCGGCATCTTTAACCTCCATCAAGTGTACAGCAAGTGTGGGCTGTTGGAATGTTGTAAAGAGAAAATGGCTTGATACAGCATTGATCGTGACCTGTATTTCCTCTGTGCTTTATCTTTGTTTGTTTTGTCAAAGCAGGTTTTTTAGGAAAAAACAACTCTAATTAGGAAACTAACAGAGTTTATTAGTTTAAAAGAGTGATATCTCTACAGGGGGCACCTCCAGTGCCGATGATATGATTTTCAGGGGGATTTCCTGGTAATTAGGAAAAAATGGTCTACTGGGACATAATGTTTTCTCATTTTTTATTCTTAATTGTATCACTAAAATGATTGTTTGGGTTTGTAAAACAATATCATGCTCACAGGAAATGTTTTTGAAGGCCCAAACATTAGAATAATGACTGCGGTAGGCATCACATTGAAATTAATGACTTAGAGAGCTATTGCACAACACATAAAGCGATGTGGCCAACTATCTCATTCATTATTAGCAAAATCCATCAAATTAAAAGTCCAGCGGGTGGTCCTTGAAACAATTAACTCAAATAATCTAGCATCTCTAAACCTGCCGTAGGTTTCATCGAGGTGTTTTCCTAAGCTTGTGTAACCAAAATAACCAAAAAATGCATTTGGCTTTATTGCATTTAGAGTCTGTTTATACTTTTTGTTCTTGACATTGTAATTACAGCATAAACACCAGGTCATATAATTTAATGGGCTCTTATCCATTAAATAGTGTTCCCATGGGACAGGATAGCTCCATCAGTATAGTGGGAACCGTGTCGCACAGATCCAGCGGGATGGAATACTTTGATTAGAGAATAGAAAGAGGGACACGTCGGGAACCAAATCTAAAGGTGGGGACAGCGCTTCCGACAGAACCAATTTGGGCTCCATTTTACCTTTTGAACCTGTGCACTGTTTTACCAGGGGATATAGTGTCTCTTAGTTCTTGATGTGGGAGGGCATAATGCCTTTTTCCATCTTCATTTTTACCAGAGTAAGAGACTCAGAGCCCTTGTGTTTGTGACTTTTCATTTGCAGACAGACTTGCCCCTTTTGTTTGCCTGTTGTGATTGGTCTGTGTTAAGGATGGACCCTGTAAATGGAAAGTTGACCCGTCTCCCCTCTGTCTTCTCATAAAGTGCCGGTGGACCCAATTTAAGCGGGGCATCTCTCAAGTGCACTTCATTGGCACAGTTGGTTTTAAAGTGCACTAACTTGACATAACGTTTTTTTTTTGTGGCAGACCTATTTATGAATCTATGGTTGTTCAAATGTAGCTTCGCTCACTGTGCTGTATACAGTGACACTAAAAAGTATGGGCACTTCAGCCACACATATTGCATTAGCTTACAAAATATTAAATTAAGTAGCATCTCCAAACAAATGATGCTAGACATCTTCACAACCAGATGGTGTCCAAAAAAGTTCATTTTAAACAGTATATTTGTTATAGAAAATGTAAAACCTAACAAACTTTAAAAGGGCTTGTGATGACTTTCCTTAAACTTAATGCTACTTGGTTTGATATTTTGTCATTGTAATGAAGAATTATTTCGTAAGTGTGGCTATGGGATAGTTCACCTAAAAATAAAACTGCTGACATCATTTATTCACCCTCAAGTTGTTCACAACCTATGGCTGTCTTTCCTTGCTGGTACACAAAAAAGATGTTGAGAAAAGTCTTAATGATTTGGTCAATTCACTGGATGTCAAAGAGGGTTAATGTTATTTGGATACCAGCGTTCTTCTTTTGTGTTCTGTAGAAGAAAGTCAAACAGGTTTGGAACGACATGAGGGTGAATAAATAATGACAGCATTTTCATTTTGGGTGAATTATCTTTATTAAGTCCTTTTTTATGGCCACTGTATATGGCGGATGCTGCAGTAGCATGCTATTTTGGACCTTAACTGACGATGGCGATAAAGGCGAGGTAGTGAGTGCGGAGGTCAGATATCTGTTTTCTCACATCAAGCATAAACCAGGCTTCAGTCGGAGACCATTCTTGTTTTATGGAACTGCTTTATGCTGTGCATATACTTTACGACATAATTTACACGTGCCCTTAAAAGGTGACGCTTTCACGCACAATGCGTCAGTTTTCTGATGTGACCCATCAATTCACTCAGATTCTGGCGATGATGCTGAATGATGTGACTGCATCAAACTGCCCCTATTAGTGCAACTAAGTTTCATTTTTTGAATATGTTGTGTTTTGTGTGTGATCCTCTTTGCTGATTGGATGTTAACACTAAATATTCAAAAGCACAACAATAAATGTAATAGTTATTCACGTCCTTCTTCTGCCTCTTTCGGTGCCATGTTTACACATCAACCTAGTTTGTTACAATTACCATTATTTAGAAATGAGCAACAGCCAAGCATACATAATATATAATTGCTTTTCATATAAATTATTGAGTTGATAAAGACTAAAACTGAACCTTCTGTTTAAAACATGGGATTCCTTTTCAGAACAGCTGTAGCCTCGGGTGTCTGCTTATGTAACCTCGTACTGTGACTGATGTTCACCTCATTGGAGATGACTGAGTTTTCTAAGTGTTGCAGATATTTACTCAGAATGTGAGCATACCCTTGGTTGCTTTCGAAGCTTGCGGCGATACATCGCATGAGCTGTGTACCGATATCCGTACGCGGATAGTTCAACGCAAATGGACACGTACCGCCAACTGTGGGCAAAAATATAATACAGATTGTTTTGATGTTAACAACTTTCGTTGACCTGTTAATGTGGTCATATGGTTCTACATAAACTGGCAAATAAAATAGCACTTCACCTTTAAGTTAAAGGTGCACAATGCAACTTTTCCCACTGCAAAACGTTTCATTTCTGACAAATCTATTTAAAATGATATTCACTTACATAAGACAAAGACATTTATCAGTGACTCTAAAAAGTTTATTATACATAAAGGTGGATAGAAATACATAAACTTTAAAATGTGTTATGATCAAAGTAAAATTAGGAGCTGGAAATATTAATATCCCTGAATTGTTTAGTATACCTTTTGTTGACTGATGAACAATGTTTTGCTTCTGAACTTATGATTGAACTTCTCTTTCAGGGCATTCATTCCTCTGGCACCTTCCCCAAACCAGAACTCCACCAGTGAGTGGGAGAAGGTCCAGTATCTGTTCCAGGAGCTCGGCAGCAATCGTAAGTACCGTAGCGACCATTTCAAATTAAATTGTAGTTCTACAGACACTTGCCAAAAAAACGCAAAAAGAGGTTTATCGAAGCATTCCGGGGCCGAACGCTAAAGCGACAGGTGCTTTTTAGAGAGCGACGGATGCTGCCTCGCCGTGAGCCGAGGTGATGTGAAGGGTTGGCAGCGCTGACATTTAGCCTCGTCAATGTCAACAGACCTTATTGTGCTGCCTAAATTTGCCGTCTGGAAAAAATAAAGGCCCAGGCCTCTTTTGATATGTCACTCAGGGCTTCAAGCTGAAGCAGTGGTGCTAGACCTATCCGTGCACCTGTATTTATATCTGCGATTCCGTGTGGCCATTAACATCTACGTCTTTTTCATATTCTGCTTTCATGCGCCACAGACTCCCGGAGGTGAATGTTCTGAGGACGAAGACGAGGGATCATCCCTTTTCTAATTTCCCATGTTTCTTTTTTGTCTCCTCCCTCTTCAGTGCTCCAGATAGGAAACTAACTGAGCAAAAGAAAATGAGGCTATGTAGAGTCGGCCCTCACGCCACCCTGTGTCCGAGAGGTTTTTTACCATCAGGGTTCTCGATGGGCTTTTCCGTCCTCTTCTTATCATATTCTAAAGGACAATGTGAAGGTTACGTAACAAGATGTGTCAGTATTTCCACCGTTTTGTTTTCAACTTGTTTTGCCAACGTCACAGTGCTCTCCGGAGATGTTCCCTTGTTAGGCAGGGTTGTGACTTTTTCATTCTTTTGTGGAGACCCTCGAGCAAGCAGGAATAGAGCCACCAAGCTAATCCAATAATAGCCTCGAGTAAGTCTGTGGCTTTGTAAAACGGTGCCCGATTCCTCTGAGGGGGTCTTAGGGCTGTCATTGCCCCCTTTTCAACAATGCCAGCATAATGAATAGATGGTTTCATTTATGATGTTGCTTTGAAACCATCTATAGAAATCAAGCAACAACAAAAAAGTCAAATAAGCTTTTTAATCACTTCTTCAGCTTCAGCTTGATGGTGCAAATGCTTCGTCATCATTTTTGTTCAATGGTCATGTTGCCCGCACCTTGTCACCACTCTCCCGGTAGAATTAATAACCCGGTGTGCGAGATAAGCGGGGGCACAGTGTCTCTGAGAAACCACAGCTGATGAAAAAACATCTTGACCCAAATGAATACAACCAGATATAAAGACTAGCAGTGTTGTCCTGAAGATCTGATGGTCTGTTACTGATGCTGCACATATTCTGTGATTCAGGGACTGTTTTTCTTTGTGTAAACGCAATTCCTGGTTTCCTATTAGCGCCAAGGTTCAAGCAGGAGCGAGAAAGCGTGTGCGGATGGGTAGACAGCTGGAGATCTGATGTTATCACAGACTGAGGCTCAGGAAAAAGTCTCCACTTAATTATGCAGTTGAGACCCAGACCCAGAATCCACTCAGACAGCTCTTGTTCACTGATTTACCTTCCCGCTGAGCCCAGCGTTGAGTTTCACCAAGAGGAGTATTTCAGATTGAACCTTGCGTCACACAATGTGACGGAGAGGCATTGTGTGTCAGCTCTGGATGTCATCTTGACAACTATTCGGATAATTTTGCTTCAACATATTAATATGAAAGTTCACCCAAAAATAAAAATTCTGTCATCATGACTCTGTCATGAAAGACAGTGGGGTTCAATGATGTTTGGTTACCAACATTCTTCAAAATATCTTCTTTTGTGTTCTGCAAAAGAAAGAAAGTCATACAGGTGTGTAATAACATGAATGTGAGTAAATGATGAAATAATTTTAATTTGTGTGAAAATTATAAAAGATTACGTCTATTGTATGGTCACAAAACCAATGCAAGTGAATGGGTACCTGCGTTGTTCGGTTACCAACATTCTTCAAAATATATTATTTTGTGTTCTGCAGAAGAAAGAAAGTCAAACAGGTTTGAAATGACATGAATTTAAGTAAATGATGAATTTTCATTTGTGTGTGAGCTATCCCTTTAATAATATTTGTCAATGATTGGTTGACTATATCTTCTTTCTCAGGAATGCAGAGTCCTGCAAGCATGCTGGTTTCTGTCTTCATGAGGATATCATAGCAGATTTGTGTGGCGAATAGCATGGCTAAGAGCTCTTTAATAAACACTTCTCAACGTCGACGGTCTCCTCCTCGCGCATAAGCCTGAGGTGCTCCGTGCCTGCTGAGATAAGGGCCTCGGCTCTCTCCTCATGCAGAGGAATCAGGCACTGGAGCAGCTGTGGAGCCGCCGCAGATAATAAACAATATATTCTCTGTCCAATCCCCAGAAAGTCTTCCGGGGAAGCGACGGAAAACGCAGGTCCTCCCGCATTGTGAGGAGTTCATAAACAGAGCTGCCTTCCGCACCGAACACGAACTCCATTGTCTCCAGCCCGGTGCCTTTGCCGCTCAACAAAAGCAGTGAGATCACAAAGGGAAGCACCTATTCAGATGTAAATGCTCATTTCAGCCATCAAACATCAAAGCCGTTCTTCTTTTTTAAATTCTTTCTACGTTTACTGCATTAGCACGCAGGAGCATAATCGTCTTCGTTTCTTTTCCTCGCTTTTAGTATCTTGGGGCTTTTTGTGTGTGGAACATGGTGGGTGGTGTAGCAAACAGTTTTCAGAATTTGTGTGGTTCAACAAAACGGAAAGGAGTAGTTTTCTTTGAGTGTTGTAAGGCAGCCCCTGTGGAGAGTAAACAGAACAGTGGCTCGCATTGAGTGAGGTGGGCACAAGGGGGCATTCTGGGTACAGGGCTGCCGGGATGCTGAGTTTTGTCTGCATAGCTGAGAACCAGAGGAAAGAGGAACCATGGGAGATTTTGTGCGTTCGACTGTCTTGCTCAATATGACAGGTGGGATCCTAAGAGGGAGTGTGGTAGCGGTCACTACCCACAAATCTGCCTCCGCTGGCCTCAGATCTGACAGCTGGCAATGTGCCCTCATGTTGCACCCATTTTCCTCTTTCCTTCCATCTTTTTCTCACGCTAACTTGTATTCTAAGCACCAGTAACTCCCAAAACGCACCACTGGTGATGTCAAAATGCCAGTACTTACGTCTGTCTCCAGAATTGGAACTGACCCTTTTTGTTTCCCTGTGTACTGTCATATGGGGGGACACAGTTTGTATATGTTCCCTGTGCAGATCATTGAATGGTCATAACGCCAAACTGTTAGTCTAATAGATGCATGTGTGAATGTATTGAGTTCAGCTTGTTCACCTGAATGCTACAGTTTTAAAAGTTTGAACTTTAAGAGTTGAATTTTTTGACATTGTACCCTGGGAAAACAAGTTTTGATTTCAACTTTAAACTTCAAGCACTGTGTAGTTAATTTGCATGTGTGTTCTGTTGTTTTAACGTTTTCTTGGTTGAAAAGTGGAAATAAATGTTTACTTAGTTAAAAAATACTTTCATTATTATTAGGCAAAAGAGTGTTTAATTGCATAATGGTTTATCCTGAAATATTGAAATTAGTTTTGAAAGTTTTACTGGTCTTCTATTGATATCAACCTCAAAAACGTGCATGCACATGCATCCAGCCCATATATTTTTACCATAGAACCGTTAAACATCCTGCCACATCATTGTGACTATAGAAGTCTAGAGGGCAAAATCTTCTCTGACCTTTCGGTAACTATGTCACAGTATGAGAACGTTTAGAGAAATGATAGCAGGAGAGGAGATGAGGTGCATTGAGAAATTTCCCTGGGGGCGAGAAGTGCTCTGAATATCTGGCGCATGACCAAAACTTAACAGAGCTTTGCATTTGGCCCATGTCATAAATAAATTTCCACTCTGTCTTTCTTGCAGAAGGCCTGGCCGCCCTGTCGTTCTCCATCAGCTCGCTCACCTTGATTGGCATGCTGGCAGTGATCACATACACGGTGAGTAGCCAACAGAGTATTGGGAATGGTGGGTGGTTACTTGTGCCCCATCGATTTGCATTCACTCACGAGGGTTCTCGGCAGCACCGTAGGCAAGAACTTCTAGATATTACCGTGATGTTTATGTCCGCCCTCGGCCCGTCAGTGTGGTTGATTTAAGCAGAAAGTTTTCTTTCTTTTATTTAAATGCTTTGGGGATTTTTCTAGGTTTTATTGTATTTCATGGGGTCTATTTACAAATTAGGTTTTTACCAGATTTGCTGTTTATAAAATAATTTAATTTGTCATGACTATTTTCCATTTTCTTCTTGACCACTTTTAGCAGTTTTTTTTTTTAAAGTTACTGTTCCTTATAAGTCTTACAAGTAAATACCCTCTTTGCAAATGAAATGCAGGTTTGGTGCTTTATTTTAATAAGTGCTTGTTTTGGACATAGACTTAGAACTAGGTCGAGGATGCCAACATACTCACACATAATGTAAAAGTACCGCCTGACACCTGTAATATTCGTTTGGTGCCGAATAGAGATAACGTTCTCCTGAAGTGGTTGTTGACCTAACTTGGATGGTGTAATTCATATCTTTGTCTATATGGAAACTGTCTTTGATTGTAGTCATCCTTTGTGACGAAGTGGCCTCTCAACAATATAAATGTTTTGTGATTCTTTCATTTTGGCCTACAATTGCTCAAAATGACACGCTGTCATTTCTCACCGACATGTGCCTGAGATGCCGGCGTGATGTATATGCCCTGTTATCTCACTCCTATTTATATTTCTGAGCCTTAAGGCCATTAATAAATGCCCGTATTCTGATTCTTTCAGCGTACTGTAGCTGTTTTATTCGCGTAAGATAAATTTATTGTACCTTAACATTTCTTAATGTCATCCATTTTTCATCGCTATACCGTCATGGGTTACCAAGGTTCCATGCCCCAATATCAGGGATTCGAGAAAGAGAACAGGGTTTTGCACTGGTTAAACAAGCGAAAGCCTGTGAACAAATGGTTAGATGTGAGTTTGTTAAATACTGTTAAAGCAGTACCAGATACCCCATAACAATCTTGAAAACAAAATTGCAGCAGTAAATCTGTTTCTCAGAATTGTGATTGTACCTTACGGAGGCTTTGGTGTGCAGTGCTGAGAACACAGGGCTGTTTTAAAGGCTTGATAATTATTGGGTTGAGTTGTGAGGATAGTCATGCACTGTTCTGTGACCTTCCAGTGTCAGAAATGGAGAGAGTGGCTCACAGAGAGTCTCATCCAATTCTGTTGTTTTTCATCTTCTCTGTTCGCGGTGGAGAGACTCAGAACCCATCAAAGATTCCCAGTCAAAAACTATGGAAGCCCAGGGTTCACTGACTCAGTCTTTTTTTCCCTCAGGTTTCCAAGGTGATAGGTGATTTACCATGCAGGGCTATGTGTTATTATTATGCATGATTAACCTAATGGAATCTAAGTGATGGCCACCGTATGCAGCGGTAGTGTTGTCCAGGGGAGGGCAGGTTAATTTATCACCGCGCTTTCAGCCAGTGTGGCCACTCGCTCTTAATTTAAACAACTGGCCGAGATGTAAACTCATAATAACAACGCCACGGCCAGCTGCACTTCAACTAAACGCTAAAGCAAGCAGTTCATACCTCAAGCACTTGCTTTTTTCAGCCAACACCACACTTTGCAGAGCTGCTGGGAAATTAATATTCAACCTAAGCGCGTACAAACAGGACCCCCAGCTTGTTAATAAGCCTCTGAAGTGCCATATGGTCAGTGCGGCCCGAGCTAACTTACCTGTCCGATGCTTGGATAGCCGGCTCGTAAAAACAATTATGCGTGTTTTTTGAATCGCAACTGCTTTTTTTGCAGGAAGTCACAAAAGTTAGTTTAGGATGTTCGGGACTGAAACGCTTATTCAGGGAAATGCACGGTTTTTGGGTAGATGTTTTTGTTGCTTGGAAAATCCTTTTTGTTTTCAGAAAGATGCACTCTTTTTGCTTCAGTGAATTCAAGCATCCGCTTGCTTCTTTTTATAAATCTGCTTGCTATTTAAACGTTGGCCTCTCACATCACTCCCGGCACACAGTATATACAGTAAAAAGTTCACAGTCTTATATCACTGGTTTTTAAACTTCTGCCATAAATAGACTGAATCCACCAATCACAGCGCTTCACCTTGACCTCATTATAACCTCATCCGCGTTTTCAGTCTGAAAGGGTTTTCCGATGTGACATGTTTATAGACTTCTTGATGTTTCTTTGTCCTGCTTGAAGATGCCGTTTCGAGAAGCCTTTATCACCCTCTGCCTTATGAGGTGAGAAAGTGTGTGCTATGCTTGATCGAGCCCCGTTCTGCTCAACGAGGTTCCTGACCTCTCCAGTCTGAACAGGTTACTGTGCTTCAGTAGTTTTGGACATCAAACCTTCACTCTCCGTCTCGCTTAACATTGTTCATTTTTCATCGGCTAATGCAGACGTCGAGGCCGTATATAAAGCCCAATTTGTGGTCGGCGTGACGCTACAATGAAAATTATAGGCCTGCTGACTTTTTAATGCGAATGTAATATTTGCATATGCAAATTAACGTATATCACGGCTCTTTGATCTGTCCGTTTGACCGCGGGCCGTCGCGGGCGCTTTGCTGCCAGACGCGGCGAGGTGATTTAAAAGTCTGGCTGGCGCGCTGGCGTTCAGCCCTGGAGGGTTTCTCTCCCTCTTAAATCTGCCGCCCAAAGATGCTGATTCCCAAAGAGAGGATGACCACATTAATTTTCACTGATTTAATCACGATACTGCAAAAATGACCTGTGAGCGGTGAGAATAATACCCTGTTTTCCCCCATCCTACCTGCGATCCGATGGAGGGACCGCTTCTAAACAAATCAGATTTTCTCAGCTGCTGTTCATAGATCTGCTGAATAGGATTGTTTTTCTCTTTTTAGTTTTTATATTTTATAGATTTAAGAATTTACAAACATTTGTTGTGTTTTTTTCTCATAATAAGATGTCATTTGCAGTGAGATGGTGGTAAATAAGGTTAAGCGCTGCAGAGAACTATGGGTCATTCAGGAAGTTTATTGATCGCTCTTCCATGAGTTCATATCGGACACATTCAAGGTTATATACAGTAAATAACATCAATACAGAATTTTATTAAACACCATTTTTCCCCTGCAAGATATAATTTCTGACATATAAAACAGTACCTGAACATTATTCAATGGGTACCTTGTGATATTATACATAGTAGCTAGGAGAACAGTTGTTTTGTTCATTGTTGTCTGTATCATTTTTTTAGCATGGATGGAATGTTGGCCCATTAAAATCCAAGTCCATAATGTTTAATATGGTTTATTATTTTGGTCCTCAGCATTACAGGTGATACAGACGTGTTTCTTACCAACATAATGTGCTCCACACCTGTCTGGAGGGGGTAAATTGACAGTGCTTTATTTACAGCAAATCGAATTAGTTTCTAATTTCCAGCAGTGTAGCATGTTTGTATTTAATTTAGGGACGACAAAAGGGACAGAAGAAACACTCAGACACCATCTGGCAAAAGAGCATTGTAGACTTATACATCTGTTTACAGGTTGACATACACTTGCTGATGTCTTGAGCAAAGGTCCAATTCACTCTCTTCTTATCGGATAGTGATTCTTTGAGTGGGGTCACAACAATAAGCACATTATCATTAGTTAATGCAGCTTAGTATTCATCTTCTTAGCCTGCTTTTATTTTTTACAGTGAGAGTTACAATGATAGCTTTAACATATAAAGTTTACTTACTTTTATTAATATTTTCCCCACATTTTGAGACTGAACCAAACCCTAAATTTATCAAAACCGTTATATTTTAGCATTCTCAGTTTTAATCATTTTCATTTAGTAAAAATGTTGTCTTCGCATTTTATCAAGCAGCTCACACTGACATGCTTTTTTATTAAAGAACTATCTGTTCTGAGCTCTAATTGACTGATTTTTATTTATTATTTGGTCCTAGCAAGCTATTTACAAAGCATTTTTAAATATAATTTTATTTTATAAAAAATAAATTAATATGTTGGCCTAATTAATTCCAAACATTCAGACATATGCCTTCAGATCCAAACGTTTTAAGATCATCAAAGTGTCCCTCTTAGTGTGAGAGGGGTTAGAAAACATTAATATGTGGTCAAGTTATGTTTTTAGAAAACTAGCATTTGCCTGTGGACTCTGTGAAAGTGTGAAAAATGAACAGAATCAGAAGGAACAGTTCACCCAAAAATGAACATTTTGTCTTTATTTACTCACCCTCAAGTTGTTCCAAATCTGTATCCATTTCTTTGTTCAGACCAAACCAAACAGTTTTTGGCCACCATTTACTATCATAGTAGGAAAGATTACTTTGTAAATTTCTTTGTTCTGTTGAACACAAAAGAAGATATTTTGAAGAATGAAGGAAAGCAAACAGTTCTCAGGTTTTGACTGCCATTGTAATTTTTCCTACTATGGTAGTCAGTGGTGGCCAAGAACTGTTTGGTTACAAGCATTCTTCCAAATATCTTTCTCTGTGTTCATCAGAAGAAAGACATTTATGCTGATAAGATAGAATTTTATTTAATTTCTTACTGTTTCTTTAAACCAGAAGTGTGTAATGACAGGTAAAGTGTTAAACCCATCTTTTATTGGTTAACAAACAATCAGACCTTCCAAACTCAAGCCATTGGTTGCCAAACAAACAAAGCCCAAGTCAAATCGGCAGCCTACCAAATGGCTTAGTAATCGTCTGTACATATAAAGAGTTGGAGAAACATTTAACCATATAAAAAGTCCACAGCTCAAGTGTAAGCAATCCTTTGACTGTGTACTCATTACAACTGTGGACACCGAGGCACTGTGGAGGAGTGTTTAAAAGGTAATAAGGGATTGATCTTTATATGGTTTAATGGTGCGTGTAACCTTTAGTGAAAGCGCTGATTATAAAACCCACTTGATTATTGTTGTGAGGCTGATGATATTTTTATTTGTTGCATCTTTTCTTGGTGACTGCCATTATATTGGTGTCTGTCAGTTTTTCTTCCTCAACCAAGATGTTTTTGTCACATTAGATCATAGTACTCTCTGTTGAGTGTAAAATACAAAAGACTGTCATTAGATTAGATTGAAACTGACACAAGCACATGGGCAAGCGGACACAGTTATCAGCTAATTCTGGTCAAAACGGCTAAAACATCTGTAGGTGAAGTTTTAATTATTTGGCCTGGCCAATATATTAGAAGTTTTTTTGTAAAATGTCAAAAAACAAAAATGTTTTGTGCGTTCCTCAAACAGCGCACACTTTTCCCTTGCAATCTGTTGAACAAAAGCATCCCTGTGTAAGGGGGTGTACGCCTCCACTTTTCACCCCCTCCCCATCTCTCTCTCCTCCTATCTCCCAGCTGACAACCACAATCCCTTCATCTCCCAACTCTCCACCTTTACTCTTTCTCTCCTCACCCTTCCTCTCAAACTATACTCTTTTTCTCTCTCTGCCGCCTCAGGTCTTCTTTTCCAATCAGCACAGAACACACCTGTTTTTGTTTGGAGTGTCTCTTTTATTTTTCTCACGCTTGACGGGCTGCAGGGGCGAGGAGGGCAGGAAAGAATAGGAAAGAGGAGGCGAAGCAGGAGGAGTCGGGGAGCGCGTCACACCAGGGATGTAGGACAGATTCCTCTTTTATGAGGAGTGTTTGGTATTCGGGACATGGCCGGCCCTTTAGAGCCCCGTGATTCATAGCGAGGGGTGACACGGCCCGTGGCGGCGGTCTCGGGAAAACGCTAAGTATAGCAGTTCCCTCCGCGACTGTCGTCGCAGCGCTCAGAATCGCGTGTTTGAAGCTAGAGCGGCACGTCAGTTTCGCTGCTTTAAAAGCAATTTTCAGTGGAGGAGATAAAAAGGTCAGCTGTGTTTTAGCTGCCTTCTGAAGATCTAATTGAGCCGGTGACTTTTGTCTGCGTTCTGATATAGAAGCTTTTGAAAATGGCAGAACTCTGAGTGTGGGCGCGTGTGATTTTTATTTATTTATTTTTTTAAGGCAGAACAAGTGAGCGCATGTGTGTGCCTGTCTCTTTTATTTTCTGCCTGTATTGATTTGCCACCAGGAGAGTATTGAAGATGGTGTTCATTTTTAATTAAAGTTCACAAAGCTCGTAGTGAGAAGGCTGCTGGGCTTCTGACCTCAAGAGCCGCGCTTCCTTATGCAGAGAATGGGAAAAACAGCACGGGGTGTTGAAATAACCTCTGATTTATAGCATTCAGAATGTAGAGCATATTCCCTTACATGTGCTCGGATTTGACATTAGAGGAACATGTAAAGCACAAGTCCAATGTTTTTGTTGTGAGAAATATGTCTATGATAAACCTGCATGAAGAATAGTTAAACACATCAAATGCATGTATTCATAATAATGTGTGTTACCCAAGCTACAAATGATCAAACCAACCAAAATATGTTTTAAATTATGTAAAATATGAATATACATATAACTACAATTACAAACCAATTGAGTTCCTAACTAGGTATCTCCCAATATCTTATGGTTTGACCTCCTTAGGTTTCTGAAGGTTAAGCACCTCTCCTTTATTTCTTCACAAATAAATGCCTGCATTTTAAGACTTTCAGGCAATATTATGCACCCTTCTCATAAAAGTGCCTTGCGTTTCCGGTCGAGTGCAGTCACATGGGGGCACTGTTAGGCTGCGCATTGCAGGAATCAAACAGCACATCTCAAAATGGTTGCTGCATGCAAACACACTCTCTCACACTCTCTTTCATCTTCTTTTCACCCTCCACACAAAAACCACATACATGGATTCAGAGTTCTGAATGACACCATTTAGAAAGCTCTCTTTTATCAAGTGCCATAATATATGGATTTAGCTTTCCCATATCGCTCCAACAAGTTATTACACACGCAGCGCGAGGTCCTCGGGGCCAATCGCCGGGGCTCTCGGGGCCAATCGCCGGGGCTCTCGGGGAAATCGTGGTGGCACTTTACCTGATGATTGTGAATGGTGTATAATTGGTCTTTAACGCTCTCTTGCAGGCTTACGGGATGTCCGTCCTGCCGCTGAACCTGATTAAAGGCACGCGCAGCGTCCTGTACGAGCGCTTGGAGAACACGGAAGACACGGAGGAGGTGGAGCATCAGATAGACAAGCTCAAAGCCAAGGTCTGTTTGTGAAGTGAATTCAGATCAGCGGTGCCCCGCTCAATTTATTTAACATGAGCCGCTATCAGTCGCTGTCCTTCGGGTCACAGATCTGGAGATGGTGGACAGCGGGGGAGAAATGTTCCAAATGCAAATATTAAAATGCAATTAACTGTATGATTATATGTGCCTGCAGTGTGCAGATGGGCGTCCACTGTCGATGAGGGATAGGCGGAGTCTCCAGGATCTGGAAGCCAAGCTGTTGGTTCTCCATCGGCGGGGGCGTCACCTGGACATTGCAGAGAGGAACTGTTGTAATAAAGTGGGCTCTGCCCTTCGCCCTGTGAAGGTGCGTTGAGTTTTGCTCCCGATCACTTCGTTGGCACTCTCTGTTTCTCCTCAAAGTCAACAACTCTTGTTCACAATAAAGTGAAACTCAAAATTTTGAAATGGTGCATGTTGTGCCGGGAGGAAGAAATCAGAAGTTGGAAGAAATAAGTTTTCCCAGAAATGAAACTTCATTAATTACTCACTCTTGTCAACCTGCATGACTTTCTTTCTTCTTAGGAACATGATAGAAGATATTTTGAAGAATGTTGGTAACCAAACAACATTGGCCCCCCATTGACTTCCACAAAACCAGAGACATTTCTCAAAATATCTTTTGTGTTTCACAGAAGAAAGAATCATATGCAGGTATTGAACTATATTAGGGTGAATAAATGAAATAAAAGCAGAACAGATACAGAAATAAAATTTAAAGTTTCTGTAGCTCAACTGGTAAAGCATTGTGTTGGGCAAGGGTTATGGTTTGACCCCCTGTTAGTCTCTTTGGGTAAAAGTGTCCACCAAATTTAAATGCACAAAGAAATTACAGTTGAGATATGTCAAGATGCTCTGGGCGGTGAGACTTTTTTCGGAAGGGAAGTGGTCTTCTATAAAAACAACATGCTTAAATTCAGGGTCTGGATTCTTTTGGTCTTTTTTTCCCAATGAATACACTTGTGCAGTAGCCCAGTCTTAATTATATATACACTTAAATCTCATCTATATTCTACTTTTTCTTAGATTTTTTACATGTTGGTAGTCATCTGTTTCCTAATTAATTTCTCCAGTATTGTCACTGTGTAATTAAGGGGGAGGTGTGAAATAAATTAATTTTCACGGTGACTTTGATGCAACTCTTTTGCGTATATTATGACTTGTTTGAATGCCAGCACGTATGCTTGAGAGTATTAAGAACTTAGTATTACCACCTTGGCGCAGAGTTTTTTTTTGCGAGATGTATAAGTTTTAATGTTTTTGTTACTAAAGATAGATCTTGTAGGTTGAACCTATAATGCGTACGTGTGCGTTTATTCGTTTGGCGAATGCTTTATCCAAAACAAGTCAAAATGCATTCAGACGGTTTCTGAGTATGCATGATCTATGGCAGTCAACCCCGGGTATGGTTAGTTTCATACTATACCTGTCAAGCTATCGGAACCACTATAACAGGTTTGAGATATTGAGAATTATACTATGTTTGATTCAGATCCTTTGTTAGTATTGGCCAATAGGTGTTACAAGTGTTCAAAAAGATTTGGTCTGGTGTGAGAGTGGGTTTTTTGAAACCATCTGAGCATCTGGGTTTTCTCACTTTAGTTTTGCTCAAAGAGGGGTTTCTCTCACCAAGTGAGTGTGTAGCAGGTAATGGAAATTCTGGATCTCTTTCACGAGGGAGGGGGATTTGCTGTCGCTCTGTTCGAGTCTTTATGTTGCTTGGTGACACGCAGATCTCAATCTTTTGGCTTTTTTGGAATTGTTGGTAGAGAGAAAGCTGGCCAAGTTTTGCTTGAAATATAAATGACTCTATGAAAGAGACAAATTCACCCAAAATGAACACAATATTAATCACAATATTAATATGAAACTAACATTTCAAACCTGTGTGACTTTCTTTTTTCAGCAATACACAAAAGATGATACTTTAAAGTATGAGCCTTTTGTCAACACAGTGAAAGTTACACAGGTTCAAAACTGCACTGACTTTCACTGAGAAAAAATCGTTTTCCAAATGAAAGAAATGCTTTCAGGTTTGAAAGATAAGAGCAAGTCAACAGTGTCAGGGTTTTCATTTTTGGATGAAGTATTCTTTAAGCTTCTTAAGATCTGATGCATAAAAACAATATCAGACTGTTGCTTGTGTGATATTGCTTAAATATAAATCCAGTTATACACAGAATATCTCTTGAGTGTCACAATGTCTCTCAGTTGTGCTCTGTTTCTGTATTCTGTCATCAAGTCTCTCATCATCCTCCTCTCATTTTGTGTTGCTCAGATTTTTTTGCACTGTCTCTCTTCCCAGCATGCTCTGCACCGGAGGGGTTCCTCGTTTCCATCTTTAGTGGCTCACTAGCAGAAGACATGAGCATGGCACTCTAATGATAGACTCCAGACTCTATTTATACCTAAACTAGGCTTGAGATTTACTAATTTTCCCACTAGAGCTTCGGGGGAAAGGCATACTGAGAGCGATCCGTCTGCCTGTCTGCTTTCACCGACAGACGTTGCGCCTCGTTTACACGGCCATGATCGTTCAGACTGCGCCACGCTAATATTAGCTTTTGAGCTTTTGAGTTTTTGAGTTTAGCCGCTAGTGAGAATGGACGGGTGACTCGAGTAAATGTCTTGGAATACTTGGCACATTGGTGATGTAGTACAAAAAGAGATTTGTTCTTTTGCATTTGTGGATCAAATTTGATTATGTTTTCTAGTAAAATGTTTAAACATGGAAGTTTTCCCATTGCTTACAAACAGATAGCTATGAAGCATGATAAATTATTTGAGAAGTTTGAAAGTTGTTTTAGATAATGAGATTTGTTTAGAGAATTATTACATGATACAATTATTTTCCTTTGACAAAATGTTTTTTCTTTTTAAGCATAAACATCATTAAATGTTGTTAGATTTATGCTTAGTGTTTTTAATGTCTTTCTTCTTTTAAGCATTAATCCAACAAAATAATTCTGAAGTGTTTGCTTATTTTGTTTATTTGAGATACGTCTCAAGACTTTTTTCCTACATAATCCTTCGAGGGCCGTTTCAGGCGCGATTCACACATCCCGCTGCGAAGTGGCATGTGTACTTTGTTGTTTCTAACACAACATGTGTACTGCTATTAAACACATTTCTGTGACCGTTACATAATGAAGTCACATTGCGGCAGTTGCTCTGTGACAGTGCGAGAGAGTGGGTGGTTTGTTAACTTGCGCATGGGTGGTCTGACGGGCTGATTCGAGACGTGTAAGACCCCGCTGATGAGTTTAGATAAATTCAGCTGTCAAAACAGGCTAACAGATCGCACACACGCGCACTCGCACGAACACGCGAGCGCACACTTCCATTACCTTCTAATGTGGGACTGGCAGGTGTGATTGATTTTGTTAAGAGAGCGGGTTAATTGACCTAAATCTGTATCAGATTGATTGATTAACTTTGATTGATTTTAATTATTGTGTTTACCATTTCATCTGCAAAGGAAATTGGTTTGGAAAATTGAAAGTGGCGGATTGGAGGTGCTTAGGTGTTTTAATGAACCTCGAGCAGATTAAACGCAACACTTAGCGCTCAGATTGCGTATATTTCCTCCCCTTGTGGCAGAAATAATGAGCGCGGTGGATCTATATTACATACGTTACGTACAGTATTGCGATGGTTAGCGTGAAGCTAATGGCCTGATGAGATGGAAGTAACCGAGCAAGAAGAGAGATGCAGTGTCAAGAGGTTCACACGTGAAGACCCAGCAGGCCCAGTACGATGGCAATGGCAGGTGGTCGACGGCCCAATTATAAAATGAAATAAACCTGTTTATCAGTGTGAGACCTATGGAGATTTTCAGTATTGCTGAAAGGATATAAAAAAAATCTCATAATGCTTTTTTAAAGTGTAGTGATAAAGCGGTTAATTGCTTCTACTTTTATTTGGTTTCGCTTAGAGCAAGGAGGGATTATGGGTAAAGTCAACAGGGCCAGTGCCCCGCGGCCTCTGACTGCCATTGGCCTCAAGCTAAGCGGCCCGGTGTAACCCAATATCCGGAAAAATGTGACTGCGGGTGTAAAGGTGGTATAGATAGCGAATGCGTGACGTAAAATAGAAATGGTTGACATGATTGATGACTAGTTGATCTTATATCATACGACTTTTTCAATATACTGGATATATTTGAGTTGCAAGTGTTTTTGGACACTATAGGAAGTCACAGGTAATCCTTCTTTTAAAAATACATCTTGAGACATTTTTTCTCTGTCTCACAGTGTGTTTTATATGAAATGCATAAAATTAAGAAATGCATTATTACTCATTCACACAACCCACTGATTTGTTGATTTTTAAATAAAATAATAAATTATATTAATACAAAAATTTACAATTATAAATTATAACCAGCACATTACAGGACCTAAGAATAAATGTTTTTTTAGGTTTTATGGTGTCATTTTGTGTTGTCCTGGCATCTTCTTTAAGCAAATGTCTTCTAAACACTTGCAGCATTTGTTGTCATTTTGTGCTATATTATAGACATGGTTGTAGGACTTTCCTTATTATTAAATGGCTCTGTGGAATACTTCATTCTGGTTGGTCAGTTTCGAAATTCCGAGGCGTTTCTGCCTGTGTACGGAGTGTTTCTCCAATTGTTTCCATTGGAAGTGCGCGTTGTTTTTAAAAGAGTTGAAAAATGCTCAACTTGAGGCAGAACGCTCAGCTCATATGAGCCTGCAACTGGCGATTTCAGCCAAGCTCCTGGTGTTTTTAGTGGCGTAAAAAAGCCTTGGTGGACACAGCCGCTTAAGGACCAGCAACTGTCCCTGACTCTTGTGTAAATGTCTTCCATAGCTGTGCAAGATCTTGTCTGGTGCAGCAGGTGTTGAGCTTTATGCCCCTCTGGAGGGAACAGGAGAAAAGAACATTTGGAATATGCTGACATGTTACCTCATGTACTGTTCTGAAGGGATTTACACCAGGCAGGCGTGAGTTTGGCTGGCGGTGTTTGAGCTACACATTGAAGCCTGAGGTGTTGTTGATTACCTAAAGGGATGTTAAATAATGAATTGCTTGCCACGGCTATTGTTATTATTATTGCACTTCTTTCTGTAAAGTCTTTGCTTTCACCGTTATTACAGCTATAACTGCAAGAATTCATTATTGGTATTACGGCAACAGCTTGAGACGTACATTTCTAATATACTTTAAAAATTGCTCCAGCTGTGTTTTTTAACCATAAAGCTTAATTTCTAGCATCACTAATAACTTGCAGTCATTCATTTGGATAAGTTATAGATTATGTCTTGAAGGCAGATTCAAACTCATTTTACAAATCTGAGGAAAAGGCATGCACTTACCTTTGCAGTCACTTGTAAACAACCAGATATGTTATCATTATGGTCTAAACATATTTATTATTATTATTTATTATTTAATTTATTATTTAATCACAGCATAAGACATGTTTGCTTACATGTAAAATTTGTATTTGATAGATGATAGAGGGATAGATATGTAGTTAGATGGGTTGATACATGAATGATTGACATATAGATGGATGGATAGATGGATGGTTAGATGGATTAATACATGAATGATTGACAGATTGATGGATGGATGAATAAATGGATAGATGGTTAGGTGGAATGATACATGAATGATTGACATATGGACAGATTGATGGCTAGAGGATGGATCCTGGATCGATGGTTAGATGAATTGATACATGAACAATTGACAAATTGATATATGGATGGATGGATGAATACATGAATAAAAGACAGATTGATGGATCGATACTATGGACTAAGGGATGGATGAATACATGAATAAACAGATTAATTAATAAATGATGGATGGATACCTTGGATGCATGGATGGATGGCTATAGATGGATGGAAAGATGCAAGGGATAGACAGATAAATACACATATAAATGGATGGATAGATAGATAGATTGTAGATAAGCACAATGGCTCAACATTTTATATTTAAGTCATGTATCTGCTCTTTCATTTACACCTTTTATTTCTCAAGTAAAAATAAAATATTTCAATATGTTGAATATAAAATCATCTACACACAGAGTAAATATCTGTCCCACTGTCCCTCTGCTGTCGTTTTGTTTCGTTTGTCTGTGCCTCCGGTCCCTCTTCTGTTTATCTCTCTTCACGCCATCTCACCCGCTCTCATTCTGAATTTGTTTTTGCTTTGTTTGCCACCTCTTTCCCTTTTGTTTTGTGAAAATCTGGAGTGATTACTGCACACGTCAGGGTTTTGTTTACTCCCTCAAGTCAAGTCAAGCAGACGAAAGCTCCAGGAGGCCAGTCAAAGGCAGCCGTTCAGTCTGGCATATTGCTTTTGTTTTGCTTCGTAGATGCGACTGTGTTTGTGCTCGAGTCTTTGTTCATTTACTCGATTCATTTTTTGTCTTTAGTTCAGTGTAGTTCAATCCATCTCTTTTTTTTTGATGACCAGTTCATATCACTTCTGGTGATATGACCATGTGTAAAAAAAAGATTTAGACACGAAGAGCTAACAGAGAACGTTTTTACACGGATTTAAAATCTTTGTATATACATTATACAATCTCTGTATTGTATATTCTATATATAATTATTGTATATCAATAAGAGCTGCACTGATATATCAGCCAATAATCGGTATTGGGCGATAACATTTTTCACACTTTTGGCTATCAATAATCATGGGCGATATGTCCTGTTAACCAAAAGAGAAAAGGAAAATGCAATGAATTTGTGGTCTTTGTATAGAAAATATTAAGAAACATCACCAGTTTGATGTTGAATATTATAAGTCAATATATGATTTAATAACATTCAGAAAGTGATATATATAATATTATGTATATATATAATGACAGTTAATATAACCACCAAACTACGATATCGACATCAGCAAATATCACTCTGAATAATCTCCATTCATCTGTTGCTCATATAAATATTATTTGATAACTGATAACTGATCTTTGATATTTTTGTGTCTTTTCAGATTTTGTTTGGGGTTTTCTTCATCCTGGTGGCCCTTTTGTTCATTGTGACCTTGTTTATTTCCAAGTAAGTCCCGCATGTCACTGAAGGTAAAGGCACGGTTAAAGCACTCCCTCCTAAATGTCTTTCTTACCTTTACATGTGCTTACCAACACATGAGATAAACAGTCAGAATGCACTCACCTTAATATACGAATGAAGGGCACATTGGAAATGAACACTTTAAAGTAGTCTTAAAGTAATTGTGGTAGTCATTCAGACACCTTATCAGGTGTGAATTTGCTCACACTTTATAATAACAGAATAACTGATAACAGAACACACTGTACTGTAGTTAATGATATTTTTCATTTGGTCTCTTATAAGATGATGGAATTAAATGTTTATTTGTTGCAGTCTGGATCAGGCTTTACATTCAGCTGGTATCAGCACTGGGTTTATCATCTTTGGGACCAACTTAACCAACCCCCTTAATGAGCTACTGCTGGCACTGCAACCGGTAAAAAAAAAACTCTCTTTGGTTCCTTTTCATGTTGTTATTTGGCTCCAGTTTTTGCCATCAATGCATGTCATATCGGCCTACATTTACAACTCTAGCTATGTGATGACTCAGGATGAGGAGACGCTAAAGCCTCTTTTTATTTGTGTACTTTTGGTTTTACTAGCAAAAGCTGAGAATATGCCACGAGAGATGGATCGAGAAATCCATTTTATTATAACCGGCCCAAATGTGCACTACCAATCAAAACATACTTTAACATGCTGTATTATTGCTCGTTTCTACATGTTTTATATGAGTGCTTGGGAAGTTTACATTGAAGTATTAGAGTTATGCTCTCATTAAGATTCTTATATTTTAGATTCTTTATCCTCCTAAGACCCAAACTTTGATTTCATATGCATTTTTTGGGATTTGGGATTATTGGGATCTGATAAGATATATCATATGTTCTCAGAGGTTAAATGTGTGCCTTGTGCCATTTGGAGAGATCAGTATTATGTATCTTAAGATTTTGAAGACATTTTTAGGCTGTCTCACTGAGATTTTGGTTTAAATCTTTGTATCTATAGATTTTGCTCAGATGAAAAAAAACAATAGATGTGTTGACCATCAGTCTGTAAAATATAAAATGTAACATCAAATTAAATTCATACCTAAAATAAATACTATACATTTATCATCTCTTGGCAAAGGTTAGACATCATATGCTCAGTCAGGCATAAAGAAATGAGATGTGATGGCCTCTAAATTAGGCACAATTTCAGCATTAGAAATAAGCATCTTCATCATTTAGTTTCTCAGCGGTGATTTCAAATCCTTCAATCTTCTTCAAGTAGCACAATGATCAGTTTCCATGTGCTTGAATAAAATGCTATCGCTTGTTTCAGTCTCCGCTTAAGATGCCTTGATTAAACCAAATTGTTCAGGAATCCGGGCCATTGATTTCAGCAATTACGCGCGTGTGAAGCGGGAAAAAGAAAAGTAATTTGCAGAGGAATAAGAAACGCAGGCTCTTGTGGACACCCTGAAAATTATTGCCCGTGCATCCAGAAACATTTCTCATTTGTGCCTCGTGATGTCATTCCATCCGCGATACGAGAGCAACAGTTGAGGTCAGCTTATTAAAAATAAAACTTTAGGAGAGGACAAGCTGGCAATGAAAGAGGCATGAGCGTTTCTACAAGCTGAACTTAAGCCAAAAAGACTTCCAGAAAAAAAAGAAATAGGGGTTGTTTTTAGGCTGACTTTCAAAACAGTTCTCTCGTGTACTTCCTGTGGCTCTTTTGAAAATAAATGCATTGGAAATAGTCACGATTGCCAGAAAAATCACCTCAGAGTTGTGGAACGATATATCTCTAGGGCAAGAGTAACAGTAGTTTAGTCCACTGTTGTTGAGTGTGTATATATATATATATATTCAATAGCCTCCAGCATTGTGGGCTTTGTGAAACATGCATCATTTACTACAAAAAACATTCCATTACACTAGTAAAAGTGTTCAAAAGCAGACAACACTATCATGGTCTTTTAGCAGTTTTCATGTTAGGCTTTGTGATGGTTGATAGTGCTTTTTGTTGACAATAAGGCAAGAAAATTGTTTGTGGGGGTTTTGGAAACATGAATAGTAACAGCTTTTTTAGACCAAAGATCTTTGGGAATGTGTTTCTATCCGGAGACAGAAAGAAAATTAAAGAACAGTTTTTCTTTCTTTACAGGTGTTTCCCCTGGATTATGTTCTGATCACCATCATCACCATGTATTTTGTCTTCACTTCCATGGCTGGTATTCGTAACATGGGTATTTGGTTCTTCTGGATGCGGGTGAGATACAGCATGTTATCCCTATTGTTTTAACCCCACCTGCCTGCATATTAATCTGAATTATAAAATAATGTTTCCTGCTTTAATGTCTAATATTTTTGATATACACATCAGTTGAATTGTACAATATCACTCATGTCTGCACAAGCTTTGAGTTTAAGACCAAATCTGACCAAGTATCTGTGATACTGTAAGATTTAGAATTTGAAGAAACATAATGGGAGTTTTTAGATTATAGTGAGTGTGTGTGTATATATTCTGTATGGGCTTAAAAGCTCGAAAATTAAAATTAAAGGTTAAGATTGAAAAAGTATGTAATACAAAAGTTTATAATTATTTAATGATTTAATATTTAACAATTTAATATATATATATATATATATATATATATATATATATATATATATATATATATATATATATATATATATATATATATATATATATATATATATTTAAATTATGAACCCAAACCTGATTTAATGCTGTTTAAAACTCATTTTAATTATGTAGCGGTTTTCACAATGTGCATGTATACAGAAAACATTTTAACAGAGAAACCAAGGGATAAATAACTGATTATTTACAACTATGAATATGTGTGTGTGTGTATTTATATATAATTTATTAAACACAGTACACACACTCACACATATATTATGTAAACAATTTTTTTGTGCATACAATTAATTACAAATAATCCTTTGACAGCCCTAAGTTTATCTTTGTTTATAAAGATAACTGTGGCAAAGAGTAATAAACTCCATAGAGTGCTATAAGAATTCTCTCTTTCTAAATATTATGAACATATAGTCAATTATAGCTGTATAAGTCATATTAGGTTTTTACAATACACATGAAGGAACAGTGTATAACACCATGGATATTTATTTTATGTTACAAATTGTAAATACACTTATGTGTCTATAGGATTGTATCAAGATGTTGTATTCGTAGCAATACACAAGAGAATTTGTAGTGGTTAGTCCACCTCTGTCACCTCTGAGTTCAATGTGATATATTGATATTTAAATTGTTTCTTCACAGCTGTATAAAATCAGACCGCAGAGAACCCGTCCACAGGCCCTCCTCTTCCTCTGTATGATTCTGCTTCTCATCGTCCTCCACACCAGCTACATGATCTACAGTCTGGCTCCACAGTACGTCATGTACGGCAGCCAGAAGTACCTGCTTCAGGTGAGATGAGCGCTTATAGCAGTCAATCCTCTCTGCAGTCTGGATTACAGGATTACAGCTGTCATAATCTCAGCAAACAGAGCCCACGCCGCTGACTCGAGTATGTAATGATAAACCCTTTACATAGCAAGTGTTTGACAACCTTTCAGAACCAAGACCCCTGAGTCTGTTGAAGCTCTTGATGCATACATTGTTTATTTCTAATGTGAACACTTGCCCACATACTATATACATACTATATACATATATATATGTCTTGCGTGAGGTAATTCTGTAGTCTTGAAACTGCTGTGCTGCATTACATCATGAAGTATAAGGAATGGGTTAAAAACAGGACATGAAGGAGATATATAATAGAATAGAACAAATGGTTTTGACTGTTGGCATGAAGTATGGTCTAATAACGAATTCAGATTATATAATCTGTAAAACTGGTCATTTTTGTCATCCACTGTTGATAGTCTAAGACACAATAAATGATCCAATCAGATTTCTCTTAGTCATCACCCGGGAGGGCAATACTATTATCCTGCATTTACCCAGTAGTCTGTGTTATCCTGTTTGGTTACTTTTAAAGCTATTATGTTAACGTTATGGAAATACAAGCTCAAATCAAGAGTAATTTGCTCAGAGGCCGACATGCTGTCAGAGGGTTGATGGGGCAAAAGACGAAAGAACAGCTCACGGCAAGAACGAACCTCCTGTTCTGTTCGGTAAACATCACAGCGTGTGTTGAATTCTGAACAATTAAACCTGTCCATCACCTCTCTGACACAACCCGTCTGTATTTTCTAGTCGTAGCGTGCTGTTATGCTATGAAACAAATAGCAAAGCTTTCACATTTATGCTTGCATGTTTTTACTCTCATAATAACCCAGTTACAGTAGTTTATATACCTTTAATTTAACCTGGGAAAAAATATGTTCCCAAACCACAAGAGGTTTACTTCATTTATTATCCAACAAGAGCAGTGCCGCATTATCTCAAAGTGCAAGGAATGTGTAAAACAGTATTGAAACTGTAATTTAATTTTGATGTAATTACCCAAAAAGCTTAATATAATAATTAGTAAGTGTCAAATGAAATCGTGCAGAACGAGTCAATAATGATTGTTTTCTGTTTCGCTTCTTAAAGATTCTTTAATGACACAATGATTAATAGTTCACACTCAGTCTCTTGATCTGCGAAATGACAGATGTCAAATCTCAAAGCATTTGTATGAATATGATATATATGTACAGTAATGTATGTTTCCATATGTTTACCCTGCATGTGGTCCAAATATTTCATTTTCCTATTCCATCTCTCTCCAGACCCCGCTGCCCACCGCAGAACCATCACAGGGGAATCGTTCCACCGCCATCACGAAGATATGTGACGCTGACGCTCCTGAAGGTAAGACTGTCTCTTTTTATCACCCACAGAGTGACCGAATTCAATGAATAACAGTCAATCATTCCGTACGGGAAAGTTGTCGGGGTGTTTCAAAGGCGATATATCATAGAAAATGGGGTTTTTGGAAATAAAAAGAGTTCGATCTTGTACAGTAAATGTACTGTCATTTTCACAGTGCAGAGCTTGTGACGTCACAACCGTAAGGATATGAACTGATGAAAGCCATTGCTTATTCTGCTTATTGGGTATTTAGCAACATTCGGTCCAGTTCATATAAAACGATAATAGTAAAAATAATGTGTATTTTTTCAATTCATCGTTACACTATACAATTTAAATTCAGTTATAATTCATCAAAACAACATATGATGTATTACAACACACATTATGAACAATTATAATGCATTACATCCTTTAATATCCCTTTATGATGCATTGTTCATAAAGGCTTTAAGTGAAGTGCTACCGGAGGATCTATTGACAGAAATGCAATATAACTTCAGAGGTGTATAAAGACCTTACATAATGAACCGTTATGTTTTTATTACCTTAGAATGAGTAATTTCTATCTACATACACCACGCATCATTGAATTAGTCTTGTTTCTACAGTAGCCCAAAATGGACAAACTGCTCTACAGAGCACATTTCGGCTCTACAGAGCACATTTCGTAAATATGTTATCTCCTTCAGCAAAGAAGCAAAAACGACATCATTTTTGTGGAGTGAGCCGTTGGTTGCAATTCGCAACTTCACCACTAGAAGCCACTAAATTTCATACTTCCATACATTTCAATACATTTTAATATGAATAATTAATTATAATTACATTTTATGTATTAATATTATTTTATATATTATTTAAACATTGTTTTAAAACATTTATATAAATTATTTATTATTTAAATTAAATATGATTTCTAAAACAACACTAGCCTTAAAACATTTTTAGGTCCTAAAGCTATAGATGCAAAATTAGCCTGTTCATTTTTGTTGGTCTAACACAGGGTGGAATTTATAATAAAATATTTCTGGATTGTAAATGTGTATAGTATTGTGTGACAATCGTGGTCCTGGTAAAGCAAACATTTAACAGTGGATGTCATGCCTGCGGAACACAACTCTCACGACCTGGCTTTGCGTTCATTATGAAAGGGTCAGACTGCATATGAAAGCAGTCTTTAAAAGATCTGCATTCATTAAAATGTTGTAAAATGAAAGCGGCAGAAGTATTAGTTACTGTCTATAAGGTCAATTGCTAGCGTATGTTTTGAGTTAATTGCAGATATTCTGTGTGTTTTGAGTAGGCAGTGAGTTAAGCACTAGCTGGAATGCAGTTTAGTGAGCATGTACAGATACTGCATTTCGACATTTTTATACTCGTGTCTTATTACACACTGCGACAGCAGAGCGAGAAGAGAAGGTGTCCCCCCCCCAAAAAACGTGGGATTTAGTGTAAAAGCTCAGATTTTGTGTTTTCACAGTGTGATATTATGTGATGTTAAGCTCTTTAGCATCTAGTTAACTTCTCTCACTGTTTCTTGACACATTTTACGAGATCATCTTCAATACCAATGGGCTTACAAAATGATTCCTTAAAGTCACGGTGGATTCAGATTGGATATTTTTATGGTTTGATATGCTGCTACCCAGTTTGCTTCTGCAGTCACGCTGCTGTTTTCTATCCAGAGGAGGGCACTCCGATATTACAATCTCATCTCATCGGAGGACATCAGAATAATAATGAAATGAGAGTGTTAATATGTAATTGGATCAGCGGTGCAAGCAGAGGCGGCCAGTCGTCCTTAATGTTTTTTAAGACGTATCTGTAACCTTCCTTAGATACAATAAACCTCTGTGCTGGTCCATGTTCCACTTTCTGATCTGTTTCGGTCTTCCTTAAGGACTGCTGGAACATCATACTGACAGGCTAAGAAATTCTTTAACTTCACTTTTCACTTAAAATCCAGGTCACGTACGCTGATAATGATATGAATGAGGGTTTTAACATTTTCTGAAGAATATGTAAATGGTTCTTTGTCCTGCAGAACTCATTTTTACATTTGCATTCATGCATTTGGCAGACACTATTATCTAAAGTAACTACAGTGCATTGAATGTATACATTACACTCTTAAACATAAAAGTGCTTCATGATGCCACAGAAGAAGCTTTTTTTGTCTTAATGGTTCCATAAAGAACCTTTAACATTCAAAGAACCTTTCTGTTTCACAAAAGCTTCTTTGAGGCGAAAAAAGTTTTTTCAGATTATAGAAAGGTAATGGGTTTATTCAAAAATCTATTCTTAAAGGAATAATTCACCCAAAGATAAACATTCTGTCATTATTTGTTCACCCTCACGTCATTTAAAACTTGTATATGACTCTTTATCAGGAAGATATTTTCAGAAATGTCTCTGGTTTTGGAAGTCAATAGGGACTAATGTTGTTTGGTTCACAATGTTCTTCAGAAAATCTTCTTTTGTGTTCTGCTGAAGAAAGTAAGTCAGACAGGTTTAAAATGAAAAAAAAGTCATGTTTGTGTGAATTGTCCCTTAAGTATGAGCGTTAATCTTACTGTACTTAGAAAGCAGATATGATAGAAGACGGTTGTGCTGCATCAGTTTGTGCCGGCACGCTTCCCCATGTGCTTTATTTAAACAAACGCTCTGTATCATAACCCAATTACGTCTCTCAAAGCCAAATAAAGGCGCAGTCTCGCACAATGGAGGACGAATCTGTGGAACAGAAGTTGCTCTGCGGGTCATCCGCAATTGATCCATCTCCAGTTGACTCGCACTTTAGAACCAGCGTTGTTTTAAAGCGTCTGCTTGCCAAATATCACAGCCCTCCAATCTGTTAGTGTGGGTTTTGGCCTTTTCCCATCTGTGGATGGTCAGTAGAGCCCAGTCATTGTGTTTCTGCCACCTACCCATCATCAGCAAAACGCCTCATTACTGTTTTCACATAGAACAGCGCAAGACAAGCTGTACGCCATCCATTAGCACAAGACTCTCCATTGCTTCACAGTGGGAGACGTGATTTCAATTTGCTTTTATTACGATTACAGTTTACCACCAGCATGATAAAGCTTTTGGCAAAAGAAAAACCAGCCTCTTGTCATTACAAGGTTTTGTCAGTCAGTCTAGACGCTAGTCACTTTTTCAGAGACGTAATTTTCCTTCGTATTTACTCATTTGATCTTTTCTATAGAGGTTTGAATCCATTATGTTTGCCGAGACCGTCAGCAGTTTATTTGTGGTATACGAGCTAATTGACCAAATCTATTTATTTAGGTATTGTTGTCAGTAAATTTCAGAATCGTCTGTCTCTGTTCCACCTTCTCCAGACGGCGTATTACATCAAATATTTGACTGTTCCTGTGGTCGCCTCCTGTATTCAGACTCCCGCTTCATTATTGTGGTTTGATTTCTGTGATTGGAGTCACGCTCGTGGGATGCGCTTGTTTTTCACCCTGAATGATTTCTCAGATCATTGCAGTGAAGTCAGATTCGTTGTCTTTGTTGTGGCTAAAAGGAAGAAGCTTAGCTTGTTTTTCACGGCTAACAAATGTAACAAATATATATATTAAGAACATCCAAGTAGTTGGACAAAAAAGTTTTTATTTGGTTTATAGGACAGGTTTTCAATAGAAAATAATGGCATAGTGTCTTGAAATATTTTAATAGACGTCTTGAACTGTTCATTTGTACGGACAGTTATGCCTGCCATTTTACATGTCTGAGATACCAAAACATAAATTCATATTTATTATTAAAAATCATGGTAGGCGGTGTGCAAAAGCACTTTGGAAAATCCGAGTTTAAATGTGTCAGTTGGATCAAAATATGTAATGTAAGACATAATTTACCTAACAAAGCTTACAAGAGCTTACATACAGCTTCATACTGAAGTTTAAACCAGAATTAAGACAATGATGTATCTTGTAAGTCTAATATTAACTTTGTCATAATGTTTTTTAATTGACTTAATTTTTATATCATGCATATTCAATATCTCATCCAGCTCTAGGTCACAGTGGTTAATATATTGCTGGAGAGCTGAAAACGTCCCTTGTTGAGGTCTTTGTGCTGTGCTTTTCCTCTTTAAAGAGTAATAAATGAGGGAAGGAATGGTAAGATGAAGTGCTTGAAGTAGCAGCTTAATTATTTTAATTGAAAGAGTAATCAATTTAGCACTTTCCCCAATTCTCTCCAGACTCTCTGACACGTATTGACTGTCAATTTAAGACACTTGATGAGATACTCAGTTTACCGGCCTCACACGCTTTCCTTCCCGGCGCACCTGTTCACCTGCGGCACAAACCAGTAGGCCTGTGGATAAAAGAATTGAATAATATCGACGTCTTCTCGCTCACTCTTCTCCTGTTGCCGCAGTCCTCTCGCTCTGCCAGATCTTCCCTCTCGTGCAGCAGTGTGTGTCTTCTCATCAGTCTGGAAGCTGCTCCGTCTTGCGTAACAGCCGGGCGTGAGTGGGAGGAAGTGTCAAGCAGGGAGAACACATACGACGGAAAGGGCGCGTTATCCAGCCGAGAGCATCTCTTCCTGCGGGGCTCGACCCGAGCTCTCGAACCCTGCCATTCTCATGCCTCGAGTCCCGATTCAGAGAGCACAGCTTGGATTGGGTCATCTTTAGTTATCGTGAAGGAGGTGCTTTGTGTTGTGAGTGATGGAGAGTGAGACGTTAGAAACCCGTAAGTAAGAAAAAGCACATATGAAACATCTTTAAATTCTAATTCTAAATGAAGAGTCAATGGAAACTTTTGCTAAAGTCTCCTGCATCTCAGCAGAGTTTCTCAAAGATCTCAAAATTTGTAATGTAGTTAATAAATATGTTAGCCGTCTATTTCTCTCGACTGCTGAACACATAGATATGAACTTTATTTGACAAAGGGCTTCTGTCTTTCTTCTATTTCTCGTGTTTTGCATTCAACAGGCAAGCGATCGTTTTTCTTTTCCCCTCACTTTCACAATCCTTTGTTTTGCAGATTTATTTAAGCAGAAATACATTTCTCTTTCTGTCTGTCTCTCTCTGCACTCATTTAATGATATTATATATTATATCTGTTCATTTTAGTCCAGATATATGCGGAGTATCTGGAGGATCAAGTGTTGTTGCCATGACAACCATCCACCAAGTCACTTGGTGTGCCAATAGATTCAGGAGCCACAAATTAAAATGAAACTTACAATGTTCTGCTCTCCCCTCCAGTCTGCCAGGCATAAATTTTCTCATCCTGTCAGATTGATTTCTAACCATGCTCTAATGAACGCATGATACCGCTCCAGCTCTCTCCAATGCGCACACGAGGTTTACTTTAAAAATCTATCCTATTGATTTTTAATTCACTGATCACAGACGCGATCTTAAAAGAGCGAAAATTGAGTAATAACAGATGACAGATCAAAATGATTAAAGATTTACATTTATATATAACTAAGGCATTTAGCAGACACTATCTATCTGTCTGTCTGTATGTTTATATACTGTATGTAGTTTTTTAAGGTAGTTAATGCATTAGATCAGGGTTTTTCAAACTTTTTTGTAAGCTGAACTCCTTTGACTTTAATTACAGTATTTACTTAAAGTACCCCCTGAGATTTTAAGTAAATATTTCAATAATTTAATAGCACATTTGCATCTTTAGCTTCAAATACATGTATTCTTTTATCTGTTTTAAAGTTTCTATCAGTAGTATTTTACGTAACTAATAATATTATTAAACCTGTTACATTTCTTTGCAATTGGACTTTTTTTAAGTAATGGAAACAACTTGTATATATACACTGGTAGACATACTGTACAGTATACCAACTCACAAACGTTTATTAGACGTTATTGTAATGCGCCATGAATGTTTCTACAACGTTTCTGGAACATCAGAATTGTAAAGTACATTTTATTGTCCGTAAAACATTTCACAATGGTAATGAACTTGTCTCAGTATAATCAATAATACCAAATTGGCATAGAAATCTGAAGCCGAAATATATAAAGTAACAGTAGAACTGACATTTCATCATCCAGTCTGTATTTGGTTATAATATAACAGTTTATTTTATACTTAATTTATATTAATATTGATTTACATTAATATTTTATCATATAAATTGTATTGAATTCAAACTACTCAACAGTTATTGATTCTACCGGAAGATAAGTCTGGGCCACATAACATTTGTTTATGTTGTTGCTGATGAAAATGTCTATAGTTTGGCAGACTTTATTGAGAGAAAGCATTACTAGAACTAAGTTAATGTCATGTTTTTGTGGCCCATGCTTTCTGGACAAGTACCACGTTAGTATTATGGTACAGTTCGAAGTACTCAATACTATGGTATATATTAAAACACTGTGGTATTACCATCCATAGTATTATGTAAGGATATAATATATTATAAACTATTAGGATTTGTGCAGAATCTCCTACATCATTACATATTTGAATGGGTTAAATACACATGTTGTTGTTTACCGTTAAAAGCTACTTTAGGAAAATGTTCCATCATTCTCTGATGGGTCATATCTCTGACATGTGACAGAAGCACTCATATTCATGTTGAAGAAATCAAGAGCCGACAAAATTTTCAGGACTGTTCCCTAGCAACAGGGATGTTCAGGAGTTTGATGTGTTCAAAGATGGCAGGTTCTAACGTTAGTTTTTACAACACATTACAAATCACTTCTAATAATGTCATTATCTGGATGGCTTATGCTCAGCGGCCGCTCTGTTTGTTCATAAACATGAGATTTTTCTGTCCTATTGTAGCTTGTGACAAAGATATAATAAAGAGACAGGAAGACGGTGCACGAATGTCAGTGCTTGATGTCAGCTTTGAAGGACAGAACAGAATTCAGTGGTTTATTTTATGAGTTCTGTCAAGGGTACTTGTTGAATGAAATAAAGGGAATGTGTTTTACAGAAGAGAGGAAGGCCACAGTTACTTCATCAAACTGCATTGCTTGGCGTATTGTAAATGTGACTTTACTAATTTATGTTTAAGTAGTTTAAAGGAGACAGGATTTTTTTCTCAGAAACAGCCAGAGGGTCTGATGTGTTCTAGAGGAGACATTCTTGAGAATTTTATTGTTGAAAGAACAGAAGATATTTTGAAGAACCGATGGTGCCCATTGACTTGCATTGGCTTTGTGTCCATAAAATAGAAATAAATGGGGAGCAACGATGTTTGGTTACCAACATTCTTCAAAATATCTTCTGTTGTGCTCTGGAGAAGAAAGAAAGTCAAACAGGTTTGAAATGACTGTCCCTTTAAGTTTTATTTTTGAGTGCAGCTATACTTTTAAACGCATTTTAAACTTGTTTTCATTTTATGCTAGGTTAAACTTGTATGCACTTGTTCTATTTTCAATGTCCGTGCACATGTGGTCTGAGAGGTGTTGTGGATGCCTTGTATGAATCATGAGTCACATGATGCACCTGTTATATTGGCGCTATAAATAAAAGGATTGGTAGACAGCAGGTGAGACAGCGGCTCTCATATCACTCATGCGCTTCTGCCGCACTTCTCCGCCTCAATCTGATCTCATTCTAACCTCGCAGGATTATTTGTGGTGAAAAGTGCCACCATTTGATTGTATGCAATTTCTCACTCGATCTGACGGCCTTCTGTTTCACAGTTTTCTTGAGGTGACACAATGCCCTCTCTTCTGTCGTGAGACGCCTGTTTTTGGCTCTTATTTCTATTGTTTTGTGGTAACGATTAGCGACTGCTTTTTTTAAACGCTTGTGAGAAGACTGCACCAAATGTATGCATCTGTTGGCTGAACAAACCAAGAAACTGCATATCGAAAGCTTTTCCAAAAGTGGAAAGTGTGTTTGCTTCCAACAAAAGTGATATGTATTTTTGTGTGTTTCAGGAAGAGGAGAGGATTTGAGATACTAGAGTGTTCTAGAGAGTCATGGGCTGGGTAGTTCATATTCACAACAAAAGCAATACAACAGCTTTTATATAGACATTTAGACACTGCTCTTTATTTCATCATCTGTGGTCTTGTTTTGTTCTATCCTCACCCTGTCTTGCTGCTATCTCAGTCAATCTGAATTCATCCCTAGTCTGGTGCATAGAGAGCTTACTAGCTAAGCACTAAAACAGAGCAGATAATGAAACACACTTTAATGAATAGCCACGTCAGGCACAGCCTGGCACGGGTCCATGCGCCATGTGCACCCCCATGGTGTTACTTTAGTGGTAGATGTGGACTGCTGGTACAAAGAGATCTTAATGCAGCTGGGTCAAAGCCAATGCACACTGATGCGGATGCTACTGAGACTGAAGAATCCACTATGATGACATATTTGGACACTTTTGTCTATATAAACTCTGGAATCTGAGGGTGCAAAAATCTTTTAAAGTTGTTCATCAGAGGTGCCGTAGCAGGTCGCTGCTAAGAAGAAACAGGTTTGTTTTAACGCTCTCTTTTGGGTTACAGCTGTAGTGACGTTGTGGAGAATAGTTGAACCCGAAAGCTGAAATTCTAAGCTTTACATAGATACCAAACTTGAGTGGGTAATTCCTAAAGAGCGACAGCAGCGAGTGAAGTTTGTAGACGTGTTTCCAAATATTTTTGTTTGCGATTTTGTGGCATCCACTCACAATAGAAAAAGGTTGTGCTGTATTGGCGGTAGGAAACTTACATAATATCTTCATGGAACATGATCTTTACTTAATATCCTAATGATTTTTGGCATAAAAGAAAAATTTATTATTTTTACCCATACAATGTCTTGTGGGCTATTACTACAAATGTTCTCATGCTGGTTTTGTGATCCAGAGTCAAATATTTTAAAGAATGTCCCTGGGCCCCATTGACTTCCATTGTACAGACACAAAACCACTGAGACATTTCTCAAAATATCTTCTTTTGTGTTCCACATAATAAAGAGTCACATACAAATTTTGAACGACATGAGGGTAAATAAATTACAGTTTTTATTTTTGGGTGAACCGTCCCTTTAAGATGGTTACTGTAGTGCATGTTTTGCAGCAAGAGTTTATAGGTGGAAGTCATTGTTCATGTGTTAGATTTTTCAGGGCACAACAGGATCTCTGGGGTCCAGTCAGATGTCAGAGAGTCATGCAGCACTGAGAGCACTAGTCAGAGGTTGAGTCAACTTGGAATACTCATAAACAGTAAAATGTAGAAAGAGCTTTTAGTAAACAGCATAAAAACTCGAACCAAACAAACAGAGAGGTTGAGAGTATGTTCTTCTTTCAGAGAAAGTGCACTTTGGAGCACTTTCCCTGTTTTCAACCTTTTCCTGTCCGGAATTCACAGAAACAAATGAGTCATTATTAATAATGTATGCTTTTAGTGAAGGCCGCCCCGCTAACCACACGCTGAACTCACATCCCGTCGTGCTCCTGTCAATCAGCTTCATCTCTTAAAGGAACAGTTCACCAAAAAATGAAATGTCATCATTTACTCAATTTGTTCCAAATCTGTATATATTTTTTGTGCTGATGAACACAGTGAAAGATATTTGGAATCAAACAGTTCTTGGCCACTATTGACTATCATAGTAGGAAAAATTACTCTTTGTTCTGTTGAACACAAAAGAAGATATTTTGAAGAATGTTGGAAACCAAACCGTTTTGGGGCAATTTTGACTAATGTTGTAATTTTTTCTACTATGGAAACCAAAGAATTTTCATTTTTTGGTGAACTCTCCCTTTAAAGGAACAGTTCAACAAGAAATGATAATCACTTTTGTGTTGTTCCAAGTTCTAAAGAAAACCACATGACTTTGGGAACATAGGAGTGTATGTGCACAATAATATCATTTTCATTTTTGCTTTAAAACTCAATGCCGTACCTAAACCCAAACCCACACAATCTCACACAAGCACATCAGATGTGAATGACTGTGGTGTTCAGCGGGCGTTCTCCATCAGCAGTCACCGCGGTCTGAAGGTGAACCGGGTCAGCGCTGTACACGTTGATTTGTTTAGCCAGAGCACCGTCGAGAACCATCTGCCCAGTAATTCAGGTGGGCATCTGCTGAGCTGCAGATGGCAGGAAAAGTGCAGGAGGGAGGAGGATGATGCCTGCTCTCAAACAGGTCCGGTTCCTCCCGAGCGTCGAGCAAGAGGATTGGACTTGCTGTGTTGGCCTGTCAGAGCTGGATTATGGCATTGAAAATATTCATTGTGATCAGTTCGAGTACTTTTGGCAGAAAGCTTGGGTTGTTTATAATAAAGAAGATATTTTGTCCATGCAATGGAAGTCAATGAGGCCCAATATTGTTTGGTTACCAACGTTCTTTTGTGTTTTGCAGAAGAAGGTCAAATGAGGGTGAGAAAATGATGAAAGATGAGATGCATGTTAATATACAGACGATGCCAAGTGTGAACAAAGCTACATGAAGAGAGAGTTTGGTGACCTTCATTGAGCCGTCTTTGATGTTGTCTCTCATACTCAGCATATAACTATCTGAAGAAATACTATCAGATCTTTCTCTGCACTTCTCCTCCCTTCTCTCTGAGGAACATGCTCCATAGGGCCGGATCTTCATAAGCACCTGCCGACCCAGCAGCCCGACAGATTGAGCAGATTACAGGCCTCCTGCTCCAGTTTCATCCATGTGCCCATATCAACAAACCCTTTACATTAACATGCTCGCTGCCCATTTGATCATCTACTATCACCATCTTTATAGTAGCTCCTCAAATCGAGAGATTGAAGTTCACACTGCCTCAACTATTTTAACATTCATGAAGTTGTGTTGGTGTTTGGTAACGGCAAGATTCTGCTTTGACACTTTATCTGCTCCTTTGTTCAAAGCAGAAGATGAATGAAACTGAATGTAATTTAAATATATTGAGGCGCCTTACATGAAAAACTATGCTTAAACAAAGGTTTCTTAAAGGGATCGTTCACCCCAAAATACGAATTCTGTCATTATTTATTCACCCTCATGTTGTTTAAAACCTGTTTCTCCTGTGGAACACAAAAGAAGATATTTTGAGAAATGTGGTTTTGTGACCATAGGGCCCTATGATTACTGCGATGTGGAAAACGCGGACGGAATCCAGGCAAAAAAACGGAATTTGCTGTATAACGCGGAATTGCACGGAATCTGGCAAATGCGTTATTTCTTAACCAGAAAGTAGCGCTGAACAGCTAACAAAATTCGAATTGTGCTATGAATAACATTATTCTGATGATTTCCTTTAGTATATAAGTGTCTACTGTAGGTTTTTTTAATACAGTTTATAAGTGAATATGTGGGCAAATATATTACTATTGTTTAGTAAAAGACAGAAAACACAGAATCCAGAAAAATTCAAATGAAAAAATAGGGCCCATACAATGGAAGTCCACTGAGGACAATGTTGTTTGGTTACCAACATTCTTCAAAATATCTACTTTTGTGTTCTGCAGAAGAAAGAAAGTCTTACAGGTTAGAATAGAGAAGAGGGTGAATAAATTATGAAAGAATTTTCATTTTTGTCTCTTTATTACAACCTGATGGCTCAGTAACTCGAAGATGAGCCAGTGTTTATAATAGCAAACGATAACTGATATCTGGTATTGATTGAACAGTGTTCACCTAACAATGATTGATTTAAGTTTTCTGTAAAAAGGTCAATGTCCACATTGAGTTTCTATGACATTGCTTTTTTCAGGTTAGCTGTAGATGTTGCTTTCTGCTGTGCTGTGAACAGATTCTCTCGGCTGTAATGTGTGGCTGAATGCAGATACTAACTTGCTTAAAAGCGCACAAACTGCTATTGTATTATTTGCTCTACAGTAGCTTATGTTTTGTGCTGTGGCAGGATGGAGACTTATGGGTGACTAACCCACTGACCTTCTGGCTACAAACACATGAGAGTTATTTGTTTAATACTGTACATTATAGTTGTTTATTATTAGTTGCCTTCTATTTTCTGCATGCCTCTCATCAGCTTGACTCATTGTTGTGATTTCCGCTTTAGGGTGTTTGGATGAAAATGACATTTCTCCCTGGAGAGCACTTTGTAACACTTAGACTTAATGCTGATGGAGCTAATAACATGCTTAGAACAGAGGTGCCTTCAAACACCATGAAATAAAGTGTGTTATCACAAACTTTCCTGATATGCTCCGGTTACTTTTCTAAACTGTGTACTGGACCCATTTTTAGAGTAAGGGTGCTTTTCTTTTACATCGCAACCACACAGGATATGCTTAGCAATTCTCTAGTAACCATTAGAATGCTGTACAACAATGCACATCTGTTTTGAAGCATTACTGAAATTAAATTGAGGTGAGAGACACTGCTTTAGCATCATGGCAGCTTTTTTGCTATGGGCAACCACCAAATGTGAAACTGCGTTCTGTAGATATTAAACATTTTGTTCATAAAAACTTAACTTCGCCCCTCCCCTTCGAAGCACTACGCTAGCTGACACAGGACAGACATGTCGTCTTTATAAATCTCTGAAGACAGTTTTGTATATTATATTGCATTTCTATCAATAGATCCTCCTAAATATTACATTTTACATTTACATTTATGCATTTGGCAGACGCTTTTATCCAAAGCGACTTACATTACATTGTACTATACATTTGTACATTTTGTATAGTCAGCAAGTGGGGGTTAGGTGCCTTGCTCAAGGGCACCTCAGCTGTTACCCACCAGCCCTAAGAATCGAACCAGCAACCTTCTGGTCATGAGTCCAACTCTCTAACCACTGGGCCACGACTGCCCACTTTGTAATATTACACATTGCACCTTTACGGGACATTTTTGTTCACATTTTGTTTTACAGACCAGTGCACAGTAACAAGATCATACCTGTTCCTACACAAGTTTTGGTTCTTCAGCACCATCTACTATTTTGGCAACTGGGCTTTCTTAGTGGTACGTATGCGATGGAGTACTTTTATGTAAAATGTCATTTATTTTATTAGCATTAGGGCGAATTTTGATTGTATTTAATTTGGCTGTTGTTGTGTTGCAGGTGTTTCTCATCGGTCTGGTTGTGTCGTGTTGTAAAGGAAAGAAATCTGTGATTGAAGGTGAAGTTGATGCAGATGACTCGGATGTCAGCGATGATGAATATGTGCATTAACTCTCAGTCACTCCACTGGTGTTATTAAAATCAAATTAAAAAGTTACGGTTTTACTAGAAGTTAAAGCAGGAATATTTCTTTAGCATTTCATTGGTCAGAGAGAAAAATATTTAGGTTCTTGTGATGAAAATGAATGTTTATCTATGCCAAATAGATTTCATGTCATTAGAGATTGTCATGTTTAACTCATAGTAAGGGTACGTTGTGTATGCATGTCAAATTGCATTTTTTCTACTGTAATACAAAAATGGTTTTCTCTCTGGCATAAGACCAAATTCTCTTTAAAATAAACGCAAGGTACATTTTTTGCTGTTAAAAAGCTTGAGATTTTGATTATTTAAAATATTTAAAATTTTTATGCTGTGTTTATCTGTGATTTTGCATCTAGGCATCATCTTCCTGTGTTTTTGATGTGCACTTCCTTTAATGTTGCTTTAATCTTGGTTGAATTACCATCATTTTGGATCTTAAAAAACCTTCTTCATATATTTGAGATTGCATATGAAGTATTGCAATACTTGCAATTAAGTGAAAGAGAACTGAGACGAGACTAAAACCGTGTAATAAATGTATTTATCACACAGTATTAGCCTTTTTTGGGGGTTCTGAACTTAACATTTTCAAAATGCTTCTGTATTATTGCAGTTTTGAGCCATTAATAAAGACTAAAACAGTAGGCTATTTTTGGTTTTACGTTCATTAAATCACACATTACATTTATAAGACATTTTTGAGTCTTTTCTGAAGGTGCAAATGCAGAACTAAAGAAATATTTCAGACATGAGGTTTTCATATATTTTACACTATTGTATATGTTTGTGTTCTGATTGGACAAGCAGCTGTTTGTGTCATTCTGCTTTTTTGGGTCAGTTACTCAAAAATAACTTTTTAGTCTGAGATCTTGTGCCAAATCACAAATGTGCTGATTTAAATACAACAGCACCTCGCCTTTGTGTCTTTGTTTTAAACATAAGCAGATGTTGTTTAAGCAATTCCATGATTTTTACATTTAGAAGATATCTGAAAATATCTGAAATGAAAATTCATGTATTCCTTCATGTTTTGAAATTTGCACATACATTACAGTCTTGTCAAGATTATATGTTCTATACATACGACTGATATTATATAACCTCACATCTGCATTTGAGCATTAAATCCCTATACTGAATATATTTTTCAGGTATTCTGTTCTGCCTGAAACACAGCCTGCTTTGCATTGTGAGAAAAGCTTAAATGAAAACAGAAACAAAGTGGGTGTACGTTACTTGAATCTGTGATTTACTTTGAATTCATCTCTCTACTGTAGCTGGATTTAAGCTATAATGAATTGATTGTGTCTAATTATAAAAAAAACTATTCGAGTCTTCAGGTCAGCGGTGTTATTTCTGAATCACAGTTATGTATAAGTTCACCGTAGAGAATTAAGACTAATCCAGACCCTGCAGTCTATACTGTAGTACACATGCTGAGAGCTGTTTGGGTTTTTGCATGTTCTCACCTGGACCAGATGTTCATATGATTCATGACCCATGAAGACACCCCAGCCAGACTCTTCAAACAGATGGCGCAGTCATCGCAAAGGGAAAAAGAACCATTTTCTCCAGCTTGCCTATAAAAGACCTTAAAACTGGTTTGTGACAGTTTTCCCTTACAAAAGAGCAAGTAAACATGATTTTTTACATCTTGATATAATTTGTAGCAAAAATAATAGATCATTTTAGTAATGTTAAAGGTTTGCAGTGAATAAATGGTTAACAGCACACCTGTGTGTCAAATACATGCTAAAAACACTGTTTGCTTCCTTGCGGGGTCAACAGAAATCCTCCTTGTTTGGTTTTCAGTGTAACCTTGTTCACTTTAAAACTGTCAAGTTTAAAAATGCAGGAAGAGGCAACTTTTTATTTACTCCATTCTCTTTATTCACCTCCAAACCTAATACATACACGTCTCTAAAGCCCAAGAGTGAAGAGAAACATTCTCATGTAACTTCATGTCCAAGCATGAGGCAGGTGGTCAAGGGGAGTTTTCAAACAATACTTTTAAAAGCAGTTTGTTCTGATTGATTGGTTGCCGAAAGGGAAACGGATGCGGTGGATTCTCGGATTGAATGTAAAGCTCACAATCACAGATTCTCACTGGACTTCCTGTTTGCCTTTCATATAGAAAAACATATAACATTGAAAATGAATTCATTCTGTTTATTGATGGAGACAGCAAGCCTCTTTTTATGATATATATTTATGATATGATATATATATATATTTTTTTCTCCATATATTTATCATTCGGAGTTTGGGTTCCTCGCCACAGGGCCGTGTTGGCTTGCTCACCGGGAGACTGCTTTTATAGTTATTTTATTTTATTAAATTAATTTAAAGGTTTAATAATTTTTACCTTTCTTATGTTTTTTCTGTTGCTTTCTCCTGTAAAGCTGCTTTGCAACAATACTCATTGTGAAAAGCGCTATATATATAAAATTGAATTGAATTGAATATATGATGCATATAGTCATCCTCACTGTAAAAATTGATTTGTTGTTTCAACTTAAAATATTTAGTTACCCGGCCGGCTTAATGTAAAAATATAAGTCATTGCGTGACTTTAATGCAAAAGTGTTGTTAAGTAATATTTTTAATATAACAAATCATTTTTACAGCTTATTTTAACCCAACATAGGTTCGTTTATAACCCAAGGTCTGGATTTGTTCATATTAACCAACAATAAATTAAACACAACCCAGCATTTTTACATTTTTACATCAGAGACTGGTGCCCTACCAATGTTCCCAATAGCCCTAGTCGAGTTTTCCTTTATTTTAATAAACCGGTACAATGTGGCATTGTATTCACATTTTTAATACTTATAGTAGTATCAAATATTACTAGTGTAAACTGTGCATGAGATGTAGTTCAATTTGGGTCTTAACATATATAAGATATTTTGTTAGCACCCTAATGGTTTATTTCGCTTACCTAAATGTCATTGTCTCACTGGCACCATTAACATATGATATTCTATAAGGCTGCTTTGAAATGACTGCTTATTCTGACAGCTTCGACTATACATCTAACATGGTAACCTATGAAACGCTCTGCAATTTTCTGACTATTTATTACATGCAATCAAATTACCTATAAAGAGCTTTTAGATCAGCCATTACAGTAGTTTTCTTTGAGATATGACAGCAGAAATTACACACTTCAACTATAGGAAACACTTCATATACTGTGTTGTTACTCTGTATCTGGGAATGTATAGTAAAGTGTCCGATATTAATGCTGTGTAAAGGTGTTTGTGATTTTTTGCAGAGTTTGTGCAGGTGTCACGGTTCAGAATAAACTGATGTGTGTGTGCCGTTGTGTTGATCACCACTGAGCTCCTCTGTCATTATACAGCATTACATCACGTTAAATATGTGCGTGTGTGCGTGTGTGTGTGTGTGTGCGTGTGTGCGTGCGTGCGTGCGTGTACTGGTACTGTGTGTTTTTTTAGTTTAATCAAAGCTCTTCTGGTCCTTAAGGAAGCTCCAGCACAGAAAATAGGAAGTTTGTGTGTGTGTGTGTGTGTTTGTGCGTGCGTGCGTGTTTGTTTGTTGACTCTCCGCATGTTAACCTCACTGCCCCTTTTCCAATGGGAACCACTAGAAACGCTCCCAATGAAAACCTTGGGGTCCGTGGACTCGAGCTGTTAACATGATCTATTTCAGCGCAGGCTGATACTTACAAAGGCACTTCCCTTAACATCTCTGCTCGCCTGTCTTTTTTTAGTCTTTTTTTATGGATGCTAGAGGTCTCATGATAGTTAAGGCTTTACAGTTAAACGTTTGTCTGCATCTGATCTGCTGTAATATACTCCATGGTCCGTAAAAGATCAAATCCACTACCGTAAGTGCATACATTTATTTTCATAAAATACTGTATTTTAACACCTATACACACAACCTGAACTCCAGTTAAGATATGTTACAGCCGTAAAGCTGCAGTGAGAAAGACAATTTGCACGGGAGAGAGAGAGAGAGAGAGAGAGAGAGAGAGAGAGAGAGAGAGAGAGAGAGAGAGAGAAAGACTTATACCACACAAATAATAGATGTGATGGATGAGGAGATCGAAATAATTTCAAATTCAGTCATGCAAGTAAAATCTGTTGAGTATGTTTTGAGGTACATTTGCAAGTACAATAAAAAAATCTTTACCTCACCCTGGTTCTTGATATACACGTTTAGCAGCCGTGTACGATTTCCTGGGAAATGTCGGTTTGACATCATTTGACATGTAAAGTATGCAAAGTAACTTGCGACAGATGAGACACACAGAGGCAACAGATTGCAGCTTTAAAATAATCCCCATTAACGTTCTAAACCATTTTCTCATTCCACAGAGGCCTTCACTTCAGCGACTGGATCCCTAAATAGCAACGCCCCATCTGGTCCGGAAAAGGCCATCCTTTCGAGGATGATAATTACTTAGTCAGAGGTCAGAGAATAGAAACTGGTACTTGCTGTGTTATGTCCTGTGCCATTATGAGCTCAGTTAAACTGAGGCCACGAGGGGCTGTTGGCAGCAGGGGAGCCGTACAGCAGAATAAAACCCAAACCTGTCCTACAGGGAGCCATTAGCACAAGCTTCTACTTCAAAGTAATCAGAGAATGTCATGGGACGTGCCGTGTTTACTGAAATAATGAAATGTCCCCAAACTACACCTCAGCAGACTTAATGGCCTAATAGAATGACTGTTTGTTTGTTTGTTACATGGTGTTTTGTATTTCATTTTACTGTAAGCCAACATTTATCTCACATCTTATGGACACGTTGAATTAATTCTGACATACAGTGCTTTCAGGTTCATGCACTACAGTATTTAAGTGTCACATTTGATATATTTAGGGCTATTCTAAATTCAGACTTGGAAACAACTCAGAACACTGCAAATTTGAGAGCATTTCTAAAAAAAAAAAAAGGTCTGCTATTAATACTTTAAAAAAAAAAAAAGTAAAGTAAACTTTCAGTCTATACTTCTCAGAAATAAAACAGACTGAAAGTATGCTTTCTTGTTTTTTTCATTCAAATTTTTTTTATTTGTATATGTATTTAAGTTAGGGCTGTCAAATGATTAATCGCGATTAATCGCATTCAGAATAAAAGTTTGTGTTTACATAATATATGTCTGTTTACTGTGCATATTAATTGTGTATTCATGTACATACACGTAGGCTTATACATATTTAGGAAACATTTAGATGTAGGTCTATTTATTTAAATATACCAATAATTGAAATTATATTTAAATGTTTATTAATTTTTATATTTGATATTTTTCTTAAATATATACATGTGTATGTTTTTATAAATACTAAATTATTATGCACAGTACACAGACATACATTATGTAAACACAAACTTTAATTCTGCATGCAATTAATCGCGATTAATCATTCGACAGCCCTAAGTATACAAAATACAGTTTTATACTTTCATTTGAAAACGTTTAAAATTAATTTAAATGAAACACGTTTCTCATGTAAGTTAACGTCTGGACACGTTTTTAATGTGCCGTAACGCATGACGTCGGACACATTTTAGTCGAGTAGATTTTTTTAGTAAACACTTTGAAGGGGATGATGAATGAAAAAAAGCCTACTAATAAAAAAAACCTGCAGCACTACTTCCGCCGGAAGTTTCAACCATAATCGTTCTTACAGCAACGCCCAGAGTTAAAGGATACAGAAAACAAATCTGCATGCTAACGTAACGTTAACTGAAAACGTTACAATGTGGCACTGTGTCCATTTTTTTTTTATTTCTCTTCCTATACGAGTACATTTCTTACCCACAATGTTTCTATAGGCCAGTGCCATCGTATCATAATATATGACATAAGCCTTTCTGATCTAAACACGTGCCTGTGTTGAGAAACGAGTGTTTTATTCCATTTTATTTAACGCTATAGTTGATTCTTTCAGCTGAAATATCCTTCAAGTGACAAACGGTCCCCGTCACGGAAGTCTCTTCCAGCTCTCCACGTGTCCCCTGCAGGAGCTACAAGTGTCCACGAGGGCCCATTCACCATGTGTACAGAATTGTATTTGCTGTGATTTCCCGCTGGACCGTAACGTGATGGATTTGACGTTTTGATTTGCACATTGGAGAACAGAAGAGGAAAGCGTTCATTTCATTCAGAGCCGCGGAGACCGCGCGGCCGCGACGTGGGATCTCGAGAAAGTGTGTCATTGACTTTGGCTGATGTCATAATGGGACTGTCTCGCGCTCTTTAATATGGTGACATATCCAGTCACCGTTCGCATTACCAGCGCTTCCTCTAAAACTCATTGAATGACTCATCTAAACTCGATCTTGCGTCTAAAGTTCACTTGAGTTTGATTTAGTTATCTCCAGACCTCCAAATGTTTTCCTGAAATCCAAATTCAGCTCTTTAACAGACTGGGAGATGAATTAAACTGTCAGACATGCTCAGACGTCACCATGGCAGCAGGTGTTCCTCTGTGGCTCGGTATAATTTTAATGCATATTAATGTGTCAGTCATAAACCAGCACTTGTGGCTCATGTTATTAGGTCCAGGTGAGATTAAGTTGGGACGTATAATCCCTTTTAACCACTTTTACTGCCCTACCTGTCATCAGTGAAAGTCGATATAGTCCTATCGAATCTGGTAAAGGTATTAAATCGAAGTTCCAAAATGATCTCCTCGAGCATCATTAAAGTCGGACCTGACGGGATTGAGGATGGTCTTATTGCGCGCAGATGATTGACATGTGTGACGTTATGCCACGTTGTGTGAAATGTGTAATGGGATGTGTCCAATGCAGTAAACATATAGGATGAGTCAGGCACCTGCAGTGTTAGCTATCAGTTCTCGTGACGTCATGGACAGCTGCAGATATGCGTGCCGAGTTGAGGTCGTACGTGACAGTTGAGAATTTGTTCTGTGTTTCATGCGTCTGAGGTTCAGATGAGTTTATTTCCAGCACATCATCTCTTGGATTCCTTTCTGTATTTTAAAGTGAAATTATAACAGAGTTTACCTTCAGTTTACAGCTTCATTACAGAAAACAATTCTCTTGTCATTTCACCTCTTCATGATGCACAGAGTAGCTACACAATAACCCGCTGCTAGCCTCAAGCTAAAGGTATCAGGGCATGTTTGACTTTCTCTGGATGATTTATGTCACTTTTCACATATACATGTTTGTTTTTTTAATAGAGGCACAAATTCTTTTTTGCAAACTGTTCAATTTTTAGACAAAGTGACATAAAACAAGTTTTTTTTATGTTTTATATAATGCTGCCAACAGCCTAAGACTACATTTGCATTCTGGGCTTTTGAAATTACCAAATTAAATTTTGCTTGTTTGATTCTGATGTTTATCTAATCTAATGTTTACTGTTAGTAAATCAACACATATTAAGGTGTTTCAGCATCTAGATCTATCTCAAATGTTGCAAACCTAAAATTCTTGAGATTCCCCCAATATTTTAAATGATCTCAGAAATAAAGATTCTGTCAAAATGTAATTTATTTACCTTCATTTCATTTAAAACCTGTGTATGACTCATTCTCCTGCAGAACAGAAAAGAATATATTTGGAGAAATGTTTGAGGTTGTGTGTCCATACAATAGAAGTCAAAGGGGTCCAATGTTGTTTGGTTATCAACATTCTTCAAAATATGGAATGACAGTAAATGAGTTTTACACTATTGGGTATCTTCTTTATGTTTTGGTGAATAATTGATGTTTTTGGAAAGTGCCATATGGTGCAACATATTAAGAAAGGAAGAATACTCTGATATATCAAGTCAATCAATCTATTCACCACCAATATGACACTTTGCTGTATGAGCCAGTTAAGGGTTTTGCATCTTCTTCAATCCCATCAGACCCGCTGCTCACATCATACTGGCACATAAGGCATGACATATGTGATGCTGCGTTATCCCAAAATCACGACACTTGCTGTTATTTTTAGCTTCACTGTGCTATTTCTATATACAGTACAGCAACACACAAGACTCTGTAATGCCACTAACTGCTGCAGGTGTAGCAAATCATTTTTAAACACACTCATTTTCTACTGCTGTTAAATTAGGAATGACCTTGAGGATTTTTCCACACAGCCTCGGGGATCATTCGCGGAGAGAAAAGCACGGCAGACACACGCAGCACCACACAGGAGTAAGTTGACAAGCTCTCTGAAGCAGTACGAACATATTTCCTCTTTTATTTACATTCCGTTTTCAAATGTTAACATTTTTCACTATAACTCTCTCATCATGTTGGCATTTTCTCTTTTCTCATTAAAATAAACTTGGCACAAGTAAAACATATGTAGACAAAGGTTTTATTTACACCATACAACATTTTGGATTTTTAAATATTTTATACAGGGCTGCAGATGAGAGAGCTTTACTGAGCTTCCAAGCAGATTCTGCAGTATTAAAGTTTTGAAATATATTATTCATAAAAAAGTGAGTATTACCTTTATTGCATTTAAAGCAATGAAGAATGTAGCTTGACAAACATTCATTTTTAAATGACAGAAAAAAATCTCTCTTTGCCTCTGAATAGTTTTCTCTTTTCGTATTATAAAGTAAAAAGTGTAGTAATGGCCAAACGGACTTGTTATAAACTTTTTAAAAACCTGCGTAAGTATATACATTGTGTTGCCGGGCTCGTCTCCTTGTCGAACGCAAAAGCGAACCCAGTGCCGCTCGTGGGTGGACGTCTTTTTTTTTTTACTTCTCTTTGAGGTCTCGTCTGGGACTCGAGATATCAGGACCAATTCTTTTCCGATTGGTACTTTCGAAACACGTAATGTTCAATATTGTACATGTCTGCCCCCCACTAAATACACGAGTGCGAATACAAAAGAAAAGATAACACAGATGTTTTTTTGTCTTTTTCTAAAGTCGTCTTATCCTGCCTTTGTTTTTTAAAATCTTATTGGCACATATCGTCCCTGCTATTCTCCTAGAATCCAGATATGTCGTTCCAAGGCTGCGTGAAAAGTCTTCAGTGTTTTTGTTCAGTGCAAAATATGTCCACCGTCACACACGTACGTCCCCGCTAACGCTTCATTATTCCTCAGACTTCCGTCTGAAAATCTCCCTCCTGCACGTCCAGCGGGAGACTGACACACTTTTCCCACTCGGCGTTAGTCATCTCCAGAGAGTTCTTTGTGTCGGGATCTAGTACATTCATTGTGGAGTAGTTCTGGTATTCGCTCGCCGGGTTGAAGCTCTCCCAGGGGTTCTTGTTTTGCATCATCTTGTCCTACAGAAAAGGACGAGGTGCATACGTGTTAGAAATATCACATTACTGGAACGTTCTCCGTGTGCTCGCTCATTATAGAAACTCGCACGGTTAGCGTTTTCCAGCACGTGAAGCAGAAGTGAGCAGGAATCACTGAGCTTTATCTCATCTTGTAATGTGCTCTTCTGTATTGGCAGACAACTACTGCAAGTCATACTTAAACTGTATGAATGTCATTGAAATACATGCGCGAAAAAGTTTTGCCCTCTAAAACCAAAGTTCAGTTTGGTGACACTTTAGGAGCAAGGTTATTAAAGTTTACTAAAACTAGTAAAACATTTCTGAAATAAAATAAAATATCAGGCCAAATAGTTTTTGAAAAACGTAAACTAAATAAAAATTTGCAATAAACTGATAATATAATATAATATAATATAAACAACTTAATAATAAAATGACAAAAGCACATAACAAAAATGAACAAAAATTATATGAAAAAAATAAAGGAAACTACAATAAAACTAAAAAAAAACAAAACCATACTAACTTTATTCAGGAGATTTAGTCGTCATCTGATTGTACAGTTGAATTCTATGGGATGTCTGGGACATTAACACTACATTTTCACGCCACTAAACATGAAACTGAACAAAACGAAATGTGATTGGTTGTTTTACATGTCCATCAGACAACCTCTGGGCGGTCCATGGCCAATAAGTGCTGCTATGGAGACCTTGAGAATTCACATAACTGATGGAAACGTTATATTTTAACATTCTGAATGTGTTATAACTGTATTCAGACATTCATCTGTTATTATGGTCCCTAACGTTCCGGGTTTACTGTACAGTAAACACATTCAGAGAGCAATAATTTTTATGTTCAAAAAGAACGGAAGGAACTTTTGTGAGTGAATAAAAATGAAGGTTCATTGCTTCTGGTGGTTACTAAGCAACAGGCGGTGAATGGCAAAGTTCTGCAGAGCTGATTGAACATGGGTAAAAGGGAATAACGTGGTAAAAGGGACATGCTGTCAGGAGCTGTGACTACACAAATATAACAGTGCGTGTGTGTGTGTGTGTGTGTGTGTGTGTGTGTGTGTTCCATCGACACAAATGAATTTTGTAACAATACCGAGCTAATTAAAAAAAAAAGGAAAAATCACTTCATTGATTAAGGGTATGAACACAGCAGTGCCAGTCAGCTGGAAAATGTTTGGGAGAACGGCAGCGATCGCGGCTCTGATACATGCGGCTGGATGGTGGAATGTAATTGTGTTGGAATTGGTCTGATGGCTGCTCGAATCAAACAATCCCACCGGTCTTACAATTACAGATAATTGGCGCAGCGCAGTGCGGAAACCACAGAGAGCCTCTCCAAAATTCGAAGCAAATCAAGTGATGTTTTTCCGTGCATTCGCCAAGCGGTTATATGCCAATGGGGAGGAAAATAATAAGCATGTTAGCAGCCTTGTGTTTGAATGAGCGCATGAGGTGGTGGTGATGACAAAACATGTTTCTCCTCGTTTTTTCCGCTATCCTAATAACCCCGCCGTCACCCTCGGGGGTAGGCAGGCATGCAGGGGGCAAGCTATTTTTCCACATGAATACAGTGGGTGAATAACTATTAATTCCTCGAGTCACTCGCTGATGTACAAGAGTGTGGCGCTTGCAGAAGACAGACGCTAAACATAGACAACGTGGCACTCGGTAATGAGACACGCTGAACCCACCCGCCCTGCAGTCGCTGCTTCCTGTTACTCACCATGCCGCCCATATTTGGTATGTCTCGAAATCGGTCCAGGGTTTGAAATTTCTGATTGAGTTCCTGGAACAGCTCCATATGCCTTTTTCTGGTGTGCATGACTTTCTGCAATGGTAAAGGTGAAGGGTAAGGGATGGGATTTGGAGTTCAGTCAAGCTGAGAACCAGAACTTTGCAAGGAAAAAAACCTGCCTACTTTTAAAGAGTGTGGAAAAGCTGCAAATTTGGCCGGATGCTGTGACGGGGTTATGACAAACAGGGCTGGCGTATGAAGGGTCAGTGATAGCACTTGACATTCAATTCCATTTTGGGGGTAAAAGGACTAAAATGCTCTCGGGTGACCTTAAAACTGTGAAAATGCCCAGGCTTTTTTTTCTTTTGATTTTCAGCTTGAAGTCAGGAGATGTTAAAGGATCGAATGAGAATATGTGGCAGCTGACGGCATTGCTTTTACGCTAAACCACACAACGCTTCATAAATCGCAGTTGTGTCAGGACATGCTGCTCCAATAAGCTTAAGTGCTACACAAAGTAGTTGTAAATTAAAGGGCGAAACGCAAACGCAACAAATGGCCCTTCAGTTGATGCAACAAAGGCCTGACGCATGCACTTCAGCAGGCAGAGCGTTCACTCACCTCGAAGTCTAAATCTTGGTACCTCGACTTTCTTCTCTGTAGAACCGAAACACAAAGACAAAAATTGAAGTACACCGTACAACAAACCAAAATAAGCAGCATCATTTGAATTTGTTGTCCAAAAGTGCACCTCTAAAGAGCTCATGGATATAGTCGAGCCGGTTTCGCTCCGAGACAGCCCTCCGCTCTCCTCCATCTCCGCCAGGAAGTTCTTCACGGCCGTGCGGGGTTCGAACGGCAGGCTCTGCATGTGTTCGATCTGACCCGGGTACTGCTCCATCCCCGAATGGCCGAGGTTAAACTCGGCCCCCATCTTGTAATGCATCAGCCTCTCGTGCGACAGAGAGTCTATGGTGATGTTCATCTTGCTGTCGTCCTTCAGCAGGGTGGGAATGCTGCTGGAGCCGGCCGACGACGCCACCGCTGCCGAGCTGCGGGGCAGGGCGATGTAGTCCGTCTCCATCTGCCCCAGCTGGGGGTGGCCGCTCAGGTCGTGGCCGCTCAGCTCTTGATCGTTCTGCCTGGTGGCGTCGTCCGTGCACAGGTACATGGCCCGGCGCATGTCGGCCGCGCTGTCCAAACACTGCTCCCCGAGATCGCCCACGCCCATGGGCATGTGAAGTCCAGAAGGCTGCTGGATGATCACTTTAGACATGATGTTGCCAGGCAACGTGGAGTAATTGAGTCCCTCGGGACATTTCTCTTCCTCCTCGTCGTTCAGAGAGATGCGAGAGAGGGTAGCGGTGATGGTGGCTGCCCGGCAAGAGCCCATGTCTTTGTGGAGAGCTGCAGGTAGGGAGGAACATCATTAGTGTAGTTTGTTGGCTCTCCCTGTACATGCACAAGCACTCGATCATTTTGAACCCTTAAAACCTGTACATGAGTCTTTTTTCTGTGGAACACAGAAAAGAAGATATTTTGAGAAACGTCTCAGTGGTTTTGTGTCCATACAATGGAAGTAAATGGGGTCCAATGTTGTTTGGCTATCAACATTCTTCAAAATATCTTCTTTTGCGTTCTGCATAAGAAAGAAAGTTAAACAGGTTTGGAATGAAATTACCAGGAATAACCTGCTGCTTCAGTTGACCAGTTTCTTTAGTATTCTGATCTATATCTAAATATATTGCCTATACACCCTCATACATAACCGGCTGTTATAGAGCTGTCCATATTTCGACTGGATTGCTTCTGTTCACTTGAAAAGGCCACACACACACACACACACACACACGCGTAAGCGGGCAACATCTAGAAGCAATGACAGAATCATCAGTAGGGCGAGAACGACCTGTCCTCTGCAGCAGGGCTCTGTCTCCACAAATCCATAAGGGAATTACTGCCGCCGTTCAGAAATGAACAACAAGGAGACCAGAGGACAACAACGCATGCATGGTAAAAATCCTCCAGCTAACATTAATGCATCTCACAACATGGCATGTAAACACACACGCTGAATGCTGATAGGACACGGTGATGGCTTCGGGCTCAGAACAAGGACTTTCAGGGCAAATCTCACAAATCCCGTCAGTGTCACAATTCACACCAAAATCATGAAAAAGGAACAAATTATATTATTGGAATAGTTAAAGGAACAGTTCACTCAAATATAAAAATTCTGCCACCATAGTAGGAAAAATTACAATGTAATTTTACAAAAAATCCCTTTACAATGGTAGTCAAAAGTGCTGTTTGCTTTCCGACATTCTTCAAAATATCTTCTTTTGTGTTCAACAGAACAAAGACATTTAGACAGATCTGGAACAACTTGAGGGTGAGTAAATGAAGACCGGGTGAACTATTCCTTTAAGAATATAAACATCATATCAATGTTTGTTATTCTGTCATTAACTTTACTCTGGATCACAAAACCAGTCTTAAGTAGCATGAGAACATTTGTATTAATAGCCAAAAAACATTGTACAGGTAAAAATTATGGATTTTTCTTTTATGCCAAAAATTATTAGGATATTAAAGGCATTGTACAGTAAGCGATTCCTGAGAAACGCTGTTGACGTTTGATATCAACATATAAACAAAAACACTCCTGACAAAAAGAACCATGCCCTCTTTCATAGCTCCGCCCCCGAACGCAAGTAATGCACAGATCAGAGCCGTTGCCTGAGTGTATATGCCCCCTAATTGCTGATTGGCTAAGAGAGTGACGCGGTGTTTCATGGATCGGTCCGATCCGTCGAGTTTGTTTGCCTTTTAACTCAGCAGGGACGATTTTTCTCTCAACATATACACAGACCACTCATCTAACAAATGTTCACGAATTTAAATGTTTGGATGTCGATTTCAAACGTCAACAGCATTTCTCAGGAATCGATTACAATGCCTTTAAGTAAAAATAGAAAGCGTTAAAACAAATCTGTTTCTTCTTAGCAGCGGCCGGCTACAGCGCCTCTGATGAACATCTTAAAAGGCAATTTTCACAATATTTTTTTGCACCCTTAGATTCCCGATTTTTTATAAGTTATATGTCGGCCAAATATTGTCCTATCCTAACAAACCATATATCAATAGAAAGCTTATTTATTTACAGCTTTCAGATGATGTAAAAATCTACATTTTGAAAAATTTACCCTTAAGACTGGTTTTGTTGTACACGGTCACATTTGATTTATAAAAAAGTTTGCATTGTAACAATGAGACTATAAAGTGAATTATCACAGAGAACTTACAATAACAATGAAATAAAAATAATGGCACACAAAATATGACTTTGCTTTTGTTAAATCCTGCCTTCCGCTACTGTACCTTTCTCAGGGAAAATGAAATCCTGACTTAAAAATGTGCAACGTCACACAATTTGGTTCATTGTGTGAGCAGATCCTAATCCACTTTTAATGTAGAGCACTGAAGTCAGGATGCTGTTACATGAGGCTTGCATTTGCCCACAAAAACAAAATGGTCAGCAAACTGAACAACTTGCATTTTAGAGCTATGCATAATTTCCAATCTTCTGTGCTCCGTGCTCCTGAGTCATTTATTTTTATCAATGTTAAGTTTTACAAACAATCCTTGTGACATCCCATTACAAGCCTACAGTAGTTTAGTGAGTCATTCCAGTGTAAGTGAAGGCGTACTAACCAGATGACAAGCAATACAAGCCTTCTCTTCAATGAGAACATGTCATGTGACAAGACTTTCATCAGCTGTTTGGTTTTCTATATCTTGAAATCTGATTGGTCTAAAATCTTCCTCAACACAAGTCCATACTGAGCATCACATAAGCTCAGATTGAATGTGATTGTTTCGTAACATTTTGCATTTCTTTCTTTTCATTGTTACAGACATGCAACAAAAAGATGCATAACGTCTGATCATGGCATTATTTTATGAAGTGTGCAAATTAAAGGAATAGTAAACCAAAAATAAAAATTCTGTCATCATTTATGCACCCTCAAGTTGTTCCAAATTGGTTTAAATTTCTTTGTTCTGAAGAACACAGAAAAAGATATTTTGAAGAATGCTTTTTGTTTGTTCTGTTGAACACAAAATGAGAGATTTTGCAGAATGTAGGATAAACTCTTCTGGGGCACTTTTGAATACTATTGTCATTTTTCCTACTATGGTAGTCAATGGGGTCCAAGAACTGTTTGGTTACAAGCATTCGTCCAAATATCTCTCTCTGTGTTCAACCAAACAAAGAAATGTATACAGGTTTGGAACAACTTTCATTTTTGGGTGAACTATCCCTTTAACTAAACCCAAATATATTACAAAAGCGCAATATAATTTTCATGAATCTTCGTGAAACTGATAAAACAAGCCATGGTGTTGTCTAGAGTATGACAACGCTACACAACATCCTAACAATGACTTCACAGACAATCTACAGCTCTAATAAAGACATCACGCTTCGATCTTTGTTGTCTGGATGTGATAATAATCAAATTGTTAAAGCCAAACAAGACTTAAGCTAAACAGCATGAAAAATCAGTCTAGACCTTAAAACAAAAATCGTGTTTTGAACTAATTTCAAGGAATTAAAAAGCTTCATAAAGCGTTTACTTAGGGGAGACAATTAAGCAACACGTCTACGAAGTCACTCGTAAATTCACTTTTATTCCACACAGCAACTACAGATCAAAGAGAATAAAATATGTGCGATCAAATAATTAGGACGATTTCAACACAATACGAATACAAGAACCATCTGTTTCCTACCTGATCGACAGGCGATGTCCACGTCTTTCTCAAAGTCCGTCTGTGGAAGGACACAAGAGAAGTGATTGTAAAAATGTCAACCATTTTGAAATAATGTTATACAATGTTCCTGTTAATAAAGTACCATATAACCTACAATACAAAAGCAGAATTATACATCAACCAGATAATACAGAAAATAAAACCACACTGTGATAATGCAGACTAGTGTCTGCAGTCTAACCACGTCCCAACATCCCAACAGAGCAAAGCCTCTTTTTAGTCCTCCGTCGTAACAATTTATAAATAGAATCTGATTACTTGGGGTTCACAATAGTGAAGAGGTGATAGAGGAGCTATCGACAGTGCTGAATCAAAGAGATCCTGCACATCGGACGCCTCATTATAGTGCAACGCTTCTGCTTGAGAAACTTTATATCACAACATAATTGAGAACTATGATTGTTATGCGCCAGTGGGTCTGTGAAAGTCTAAAGACGAGCCAAATATCTCCGGTAACATTTTAACAGAAATTTCTTCCCCCGAGCAAGTAAAGGATGAGAAAGATGAAAGTATGAAATATGACAAACTCGGGAGGATCCAATCCAAGAAAAACAAAGACAAAGGAAACAGCTGATGAAAGAATATTCCAGATCAATGAATGTGAATGTACCGGGTAAGAAAAAATGCTTTTTTGTAGCTCAGTGGTTTGAGCATGGCATACTCAGAAACAAATGTATAATGTGAGTAGCTTTGGATAAAATGCATACATGTAAATGTAGTTTCTTACCATGATCTGTGCATGTCCGTTGGGGAACGTGCCGGTCGCGTCAGCGCTGATGGGGTCTTGACAGTTTCTAAGACGACATCTGAAGGCATCTTGAACCTATGAACCATCAAAAACATCTGACTGTTGAATATCACCAAAAACAATAAGAAAAAACCCCAATAGTGTAACATTTACTCTCTACATTTCTATAAATTACTATCTTGCTATCTATCTTATCATTTAGTGATTGGTTAAAGGACAATAGTAGATTCTGTTATTCTTATCCTCACATCATCCCAAAAAAACCTGATAAACATTAACTGATTTTTCCTCCTTTTCAGCACATGAAAGCTGTGGTCACTATAAAGTGTCCTGTAATGAAAATGTCTTAACCAAAGATTCTTCAAAACTTTCCAAAAAAACAGCATGTGTTTGGAAAGACATTAAGGCGAGTAAACAATGACAAAAACATTCCTTTAAGAGTAAAACTGGGCCCAGAGTAAAAACAAGCTGTGTCTGTAAAGGAATGAAAGAGGTAGGTTCCAGCCTACCTCTCTTCTGAGGATACAGTGGACCATGACTATTACAAAGCCCTGCAGGGAGTCAAAGACGGCGAAGAGGATCTGGAATAAAATGGAACGTTTGTCCGTCATAGCCAGCACTGCAGACATCCAGGTGAGAGCTAAGAGAGGGAGAACAACACAGGAACTCCACAAAGACGCCCTGAGACACAGAGACAGAAAGAGATCTGGTTTACCATGAATCCAAGACATACAACAACAGATAGAGATTTCATTTCCAATGGAGTGTGTGAATACAAAGAGAGCCAGCTGTTCATTTAACACCACAAATTTCCTATATCAGTTGAGGACATGAACAAACCTATATACTGTATAAACTCACTCACTTTCTCACTTTCTCTCTGCAGTATAAAATCTACTTTTGAGAACAATAAAATCTGAATCTAATGGTATTGATTTTCAGAGGCGTCGTTGGACACTTACATGGCATTGCTGGCCGTTGTTGCTGATAAAGCGGTAGTTGAGACCACGCCACATTTGGCACATTTTAAAGTTAATCCTGTATGGGGCTCGCTCATCTGCCTGCAAAACATCCCGACAACCCAAAGGAAATATTAGTTACCGTCCTGCAGTGGTTGGGTTATTAGAAGATTTTGTACTGTGTGATGCTGTGACGGTTTGATTGAACCAAAGAAGACTTTAGACATTTGTCTTTTTTTGCTATATGCTGTCAACATAGGCAGCTATTCTCTAACCCTAATTTTAAACAGTTTTATTAGATGCATGCACCTGACCCGAAGTGAACTTTTTTTTGTTTAGTTTGTTTATTGGTCTGGCTAGTGGCTAGTAATATAACAATTTATATTATATTTCATTTATATTAATTTATTTCAATATTTTATTGTATATTAATTGTATTAAATAAACGATTTGTTGAATGAGTCATGCAACTTTGTTTAGCGAAGTAACGGTTCTTCTCAAAGCGGACTGGGACTAAAAAGTGGCCCTTGACTTTTCTGCAACTGATTCTTTTACTGGTAACCCAAAATAATACCTGCTAGAGATACTTTTAACGTGCTAGCTAATGTAACTTCATTTGCCTGTTATTTCTTTTGCTTGATATCAGAATAATCTGCATGGACTCTATTCTTTGCAGATGTGTACCGGAAGTTCAGTTTGGGCCACAAAAGTAAGCATGCGCAGTAATGTTTGTTTATGTTGTTGTTGGTAAAACCATCTATTAAAAACATGTAAAGCAATAAATAAAATAAAATAAAATAAAATATGCTGTCTACATAGTCAGCTCACTAAGTTTTGTAACAAAATGTTAGTTTTTTATGTGTGTTCAGTATGTTTTGTGTAATTTAGCTAGCTGGTTCTTACCCTGCTCTGTGTTTAAGCTTCTTATCCAGGATCCCGTCTCTTGAAACCAATTTGTTAAACACCAGAATACCAATGACCATGTTAACCTGTACACATACACAGAAAGATTGAAAAGGTCTCATCTCATCAAACTGAAAATGTTTTCCATCCTGGTATATAGGAATCACACAGCAAAGTAGAAATGCATGTTCTTAATCTATTATTTCTATACAATAATGTAGCCAGGTGTAGTAAATTTAAATAATTATTGTTGCACTTTCTGCTTAAAGCATTCATTGAAAACAAATGTAATTATAAAAAGTGCTGGATAACCACAGCATCTACTGCCTGTTTACAATGTACGAGCGTGGATGTGTGTTTGTGTAAATCTGTGTCAACATTTCTAAAGAAGAGAAGGGTCACGCAGTCTTCAGACTATACTACAAAAGAAAGAAGCAATTTTCCATTCGAAATCCGGCAAATGACACGAAACGCTATGAAGCCCTGCTGTGTGTAGTTAGAACTAAATACTGTAAAATCACAGTAAATAAACAAAGTGTACAATTACCAGCACCACTGCGGCGGCAGGTCCCACAAATGCGTAAAGAAGGCCGCCTTCCAGAGATAGCCAACAGCTGCAAACACAAAAATTTTAGCAAATCTTGCATAAAATGTAACATCCGGCATCAATTTAATGAAGCGTGGCAGTACAGTACACAGTCATATCGTCCTTGGGTGTCTAGGGATCTTGGGGCCATATGCCACGGTTCTACATGAGAGACTTTTAGTGTGAAACAAGATCTCTGAAGAGATCTTAAAGCACTGTTTAGATCCAGGTATTCTCTGGAGTAAATGTGGGTGGACTGGAAATCTCTTGGCTCTCTCTGCTATTTCAATTTATGCAGATTTTCTTGTCGTTTTTGCTCGTGGTTTAATTGGAATGGTTTTAATGTGCTGTGGTGGGAAGTTTCACGTTCCTGGTTGAACAATGAGTAACTTACTATTGGGGCGTCCCGTATCCTTTTGCTTTTGTGAATCCCATCGAGATGGCAACCACCAGGGCAGGCAAGCCTTTAAAAGAGATATGAGAATGATTAAATATAATATAGCTATCATTCAAATTATCCTTAATAAAAATATCTATAAATATCTTTAAGGTAGTAACTTTGGTTTATAGCTTGTTTAGATTGGTTACAAGCTGGGAACATCTTGGATCAACAATAAACGAGCTAGATAACATATTCAAATATACAGTTCCGATCTTAATCTGGATTTTCTGTATATTATCTCCTCTATTGGATTAATCCTCTCTCTATTTCACTCTTATTTTCTGATCTCCAACAAGACTGCCGCCGTTATGAAAGGGCTCTTTCTGCTCTCGCCACCATCCCCTGATCTGAATATTAACACCGTCCCTCTCCTGCCGGTGGCTGAATTTATTGATGCAATCAGCTTGTCTGAGCAAGCCAGTAAGCCCCGCCCCTCTCCGCCCAGCAGATTTATCCTCCAATCAGAAATCACATTGCAGTGCACACAACATCACTGTTCTGGCCTCAAAGGTCACATTTAGTCTCTGGACGGGTACAGAAAAGGAAAATATATGAAAAGGATTAATGAATTTGACCTGGAATGTGTCCATGATGATGTGACCGTTTCCTAAGAGATGCACGCTACGCTAGATGATTTATGGAAGAGACAAACAAACACAAGTGATGTCACTTCTTATGCATCTTCTTATGTACCTGAGTGGCGATTAAGGGGGGAAAAAATCACGCAAAAATAAATATTCTTCAGTTTTTAACTCACGATCATGTCATTTCAAACCTGACTTATGCATTTTTTTAATACATTTTGGCAGACGCTTTTATCCAAAGCGACTTAAATTGCATTATACATTACATTGGTTTCTGAGTATGTATTTCTCTTGCAGAACACAAAAGAAGATATTTTGAAGAATGTTGGTAACCAAACAACACCGGTCACCATTTACTTCCATTGTATAGACACAAAACCATTGAGACATTTCTCAAAATATCTTCTTTTGTGTTCTACAGAAGTCATATACAGGTTTTAAATAACACGAAGGTGAAAAAAGGATGACCAAATTTTCATTTTTGAGAGAACTAGGTTTACAAACTTTATATACACTGTATATAATCTCACATTGCTCTTCTGTTTTATTAACAGAGGTGTAAAGATCCAGAAGGAAGCTGGTGTCCAGTAATTTATTCTTTTTGTCTCCTCATTTTCACTGCTTAGCAACCGTTGCTATGGAATGGAATCACGAACTGATACAACCGCAGGAGCAACAAGTTCACCGGATAGCAAACGTCACAATAATTTTACCATCATTAAACTGAGATTCTGAACGCAAACTGTGTCGAAATGAAATGTTTAGCATTTAAAATCTTGTTTAATTAAAAAACACGTCTTACAGTATGACGTCTTACAATATGACTAGAACATCACACAGATACTAATAGATTTCAATTGATTTCCCATAGAAATGTATTCAAATATGTGAACTAATACACGGTTCACGTATCTGTCCTTGTCTATCTTCGGCTGTCTTGTCTTCTCCCCAACACGCAGCGAAACACCGCAATGATGGAAAAAGAGAGCCTTGTTTGTTGCTAGGTAACTGGAGAGATGAGTGTTAGCTCTTCTGTAATCAATTTGATATGTGTGTAAAGTGGCCCTGTATAAGCAACCCTGGGGAGGTATGGAACATACTAGATATGATTTCATATTAGAAAAGCTAACTCACATCAGCCATATTCGAGAAGTAAATGGCAACTTGATGATGGAGCTGCAAAAATTACATTAGGGAGGAGATGTGTCAGAGATCCACTCACCCCATCCCAGACAGAGGAAACGTTTCCGGATGAGCCTGGTCCGAACTTTTCCCGTCACGGCCATGTAGGACTGCCAAGCCTCTGTCAAAACCCAGCAGAAGGACGCCAGGAAGAAGAAGTGCAGAAATGCAGTTGTCATCGTGCATACGCCCTGTCCATTCAACAAAAAGAGAGGAAACAGATAAACTAAGGTCAAAAGACTGAAGTCAAAAGATTCGTCTAAATGGAGGTCTTTTGGACTCTCTGAATGGCAGATCAAATTTCACTGAAAGCACCGGCTGAGCCAGACATTGCATTAAATGTTCTCAAACTCACTTATAAAATCACATGAAATGTGAACAGAGACTAGCTGAAAGCAGATTAACAAAGATAATGAGGTACACAAAATGGATCCTTCATTGCATCGACTCTCAATGATGCAAACATTGCAATGGAAAGCCTGTGATTGACAAACAGGAAAGCGTCAGACGGAGAACATGTTTTGCTCCAGACTCCACTCGTCTGCCACAGACCATCATCCCAATGCTTTTGATTCCAAATCCAGAAGATCTCACACAAATGACAACATATGCGTTCCGGACGCTCATGACACTTTGTCACCAATAGCAAACAGACACGTGAAATGCTTTCTGAATTGAAATCTGAGTAGATTTCTCCCTGAATTTGGTAGACAGTGTTTTAAGGTTAATTTGATAATTGCATGTGAAAATAAAACCAAACTCTCTCTTACTCTCGCTCTAGTCAAGGTTTGTTTTAACACTCTCTTTTGGCTTACTGCTGTAATGATGTTGTGGAGAATAGATGACCGGAAAGCTGAAATTCTAAGCTTTACATAGATACCAAACTTGAGTGGGTAATTCCCAAAAGCGACAGCAGTGAGTCAAGTTTGTAGAGGTGTTTCCGTCCATTTCTGTTAGCATATACTAACAAAAATTAAGTTTTTATATATTTTACGGTAGGAAATGTACAAAATAAATTCATGGAACATGATCTTTACTTAATATCCTAATGTTTTTTGACATAAAAAATTTATCATTTTGACCCATACACTGTATTTTTGGCTATTACTACAAATGTTCTCCTGTGACTGGTTTTGTGATCCAGGGTCACATATAAGTATATTATTTATAATTATTATTTCAGTCAAATTTATTATGGCGTATCACAGAAACATGTTAAACAAACTATAAAGATTTAGCCCTAAAAATAATATGAAATAGAAAAAAGTAAACGTGTTTTAGGCATTTTGTTGCACACTGTCTTTCAGAAATAACATGCCAGGACTAAAAAGGTTGTTGATGCAACAACATGCCCTCTTTCTTAGGTATGTTAGAACATAACCCGAGCTTGGAGAGATGACCACCCACCGGCCAGAACCACAAACTAAATCTACAGGGAGAACCTGGGCTCTGCTTCCAAGGTAGGTTATGAAGGCATGATGTTCTGTGGCCGGAGCCAGAGACAAACTGGAACGTAATGAAGACCCTGTTTCCACCTGCTGCCAGTCCACCTGGTGAAGCCAAGACGAATGTGGTGAAAATGGATCTCTGCTGGCAGTGTGAGATGAGACCCACCTGATGCTGCTGAGCTTACTCACGCTGCTCTGTAAACCAGCCTCTATGAACACATGGACATAATGTCCTGGAGATTCGGTTTGAGCACAGCCAGAGTGCTTCTAAGCCAAATGATCTCCCGGTTTTCGTAAATCTGGACCAGTGTTCCTTTCTGCAAAGGCCACTTGCTGACTTCTAGAATTGCAAGGACATTATGGCCCATTTTGAAAGGACTCCTCTCACCCTTTCTTGTGGGTTTACAGTCACCATCTTTGCTAATTCTAGTGTCAAAGTATTTCAGTCACATGCCTGCATCCCTACTATGTGCATCACATGGATTCCTATTCTAAAATTCATATTAAGCTTTTTGTCCTATTTGCCGTTATACTGATGCTACAGTATAGAAAGGACTGTTTCCAAGCATTAAGGCTCAATGCGTGACATCACACAAAGTCACGGTTTTATCATACTGTATAAAGACTTGTCACACCTACACGAACATATTATTTCTATTCATTCTCTTAAAAATATTTACAGCTGGAGCTCATCCTAGCAACACTTTTTTCAGAGCCAAACTAAACAGCTAAATATATGCAGCAATATCGATCGCTTGATGTGCTGAAAACTCAAGTGTTTTTTCTTCTCATTTCTAGGTGCTGGATGTGTTGTATATCTTGTCTTATTTATGTCATCGCTACAGGCTAAAATTAAAGAGACACTACAGGAGATGTGACTCATGGCACATGCACTCTATATCATTGCAGGATTAAAAATACTTATTAGCTATTACAAATACTGCATCAAGGTTATATTTGTCTAAAGAAAGATTTATTAAATTTTTCCCCCCACAGAATATAATGCATGTTCATTGTGTCTTATATTTATTATTATTTTGTACAATTGTCTTTTATATGCTTTAAAGTTCTTAGATTTGTCTCTTTAATTTTATTACCATGTCCTGATGTTGAATTTGGATGTGGAAACTTCCATCACCAAAACACAAAATTATATTAAATTAATTAAATTGAATATATAAATAATTAAATTAAATAAAATTCTGTGTGTTTTGCTTTTCTAAATTTGATTCTAAATCTCAAAACCACTAAATATTTTTTACGTTTTAATCTATGACATAAAACACACCAGTTATAACTAGCTTGTGATATTTTAAACAGTTCGCTTTTTATATCTGACAACTTTATTTAGGTTTCAAAATGTATAAATGTTGTGTTAAGTGGAAAAGATTATCTTGATAGACAAAACATTTACGTTTCATAACCCTTTGTTAAACACAGAGCTTATTTTTTGCGATATTCAGAAAGTCAATTGGAAAAATCCATAGGCTTTTGGTCGAGGGAACCCGTGCGCCGCTAACTTCCGGGTTTCCTGATTCTAAAATTGTAGGATTTGGACACAAGAGTAAGTTTAAACTATTACAACGACATCCCAAGAAAATTTCTAAATCTGCAACATCCTTGGCTTTAAAATGTCTGGTATAGCATCACAGAGAAGAGATGCTGCTTTGCAAGGGCACCCAAATCTGGCACAGCAAATCTCCTAACCTGAGTGGGAATTTGACTTGTATCGTTAAGTACCAAATATACTATATCTGTATGCGTGTGGGTTTGCCTGAAGAGCCGGGCAGCAGAGGAAGTGGAGGGGTGACAAACAGCCTCAGCTGAAATCCTGAGTGCACGCTGCCCTTTACAAAGGCAAATTGCCGGGAGATATTGAGCCCACTGTGTCTGTATCCATGGCAACAGAGGAAGTGCAGGAGAACAGTAAAGTACAACATGGCTGACGTAAAGGGAGACGTGTGTGCGTGTACTGTATGTATGTAGAAAGACTGATGTGTGATGTTGGAGGGAAGATTCATATATAGCAGCGTGAGGCTGTGGAGGTTCAGAACATTAACTCCAAGGTCATTTCCATACATACACAACGGCTCTCTGGTGTAACACTAAGTCACTATAATAACTTTCTTGACACATCATTTAACGTCAAAATAAATATTAAGGTAAATATGCAATGGGAATCATAAAATCAGGGTAAACAACTGATGTCTAATGAGATTCATTTATAACTGTTTTCATTTGCGAAACCACACATTTAACCACTAGAGAACCCTGCGCCCATTATGTTGATCGAACGCCCATCTAGTTCACCAGAATGTAATTAAATAATACATTAATGTAATGAATTGAGCAGAAAACAGAATCATAACAGATATCTTGAAGCTTGAACATAGTGGTGTGCTTGTTTGCTAATGGGGTTCATGATGAACCAGACATTAAATAAATCAGACAAAAATAGTAATAAACTAAATACAGATTTTGCTGACACATCTCAATTCTCTATATATCCTTCAAAATTGCAACCAAAACTTTACATTAAAAACATACAAATTTATGAGGTGTATAAACATTCTCGTACTCGTACGTAAAAAAAAACGCAATTACGTCATTGTCGTATCACTCACACAACATGCACAAGAACCAGTGATGGCACAAGATATCTGCAGTGCTGCATTCTTCCTAAAGCTATAACGCTGTAAATAAATATCACCCAGGATAACATCTACAGACGCAGTGTCATAAGTTTGTCAGTGCAGGTCAGTTTGCCCATTAAGCTGTCATTAATTATTTATCGCTCAGCTGTTCAAACAGGAGACAAGATTGACTCATTTTACCCCAAGGCAGCATCGCAGATAAAAACAAATTAGAGCATGTTTTTTATTGAGAGCTATCTCTACAGATCATCAAAGCAGCTTATGTGTCTGAAACATTCAAATCCTTGACTTTAAGGAATAATCTGATCCGTGAGTCATCCATCTTATCAACACAGAATCCTTGAATTTGAGACAATTCTTAGAGGGAGCAGCAATGCACTTTTATGGACTGACTTTTATTTTCAGATTTGTATTAAGTTAAAAAAAAAAAACTTACAAAGACGATCATACAAATTTATATGAATTAGCCACCTCGTAAAATAGTTACAAATTCCTGTGAAATTGTGTTGTGCAGCAACACACTGGAACAAGTGAGACAGTGATTTCCCTTTCCCACTCAAAGCGATCTGTAATCCACTCCAAATCCACTTTGGGTTTTCCATTTCTAGTTCACCGCCCACTCTGAACACTCCACGCTCACTGTTGAAAGAAACCACGCTCTGAACGATCCTGAGGTGACAGAAAGATCCGATGCTTCAACCATCAAAACCTGCTTCTTGCTCCAGGCTAAATCACACAAGCAGACAACCCTACACTTCACTCATATACATCCACACACTGCTTATATACACACAGGCACAGTGGTACAGACAGTGAAGCATCCCAATATTGTTAAACTATACTGTATATCAGCATGCATGAAACATCACTTGGCCAATCAAATTACAGGACTGGAATTAATTGTATAATGAAGTTTAGAAGTTTGGACTGACTCTATTCCTTCAGCTCAACTCTCTAATGAATATCTACACTGCAAAGATGCTGATTCAGAACAGGGTTTTTCATTTATCCCCAAACAAGAGAAATGTAATAGGAAGCAAAACTGCATAGGATATTAAAACTGGATATAGTATGTATTTAATGGCCTCCAGTAGCTTTTGCGTTTTGCTTGTTTAAAGGCTAACAAAATATGACTTAAATATTCAGTCTTATCTTTAAACAGCTCCTATTTGCAGAGTAGTCAATGTAACGTTTAAGGCACGACTAACTGTTTGTCCAAACAATGTCTGCCGTAGAGCTTTCGAGGAAACATGTTTAAAAACAACTGTTATGTTTGCATGTACTTGGTAATGCTAGTAAAGCAAAAAGAGCAAATGTCAGCTTACAAGCACAAATAATCAATGGTTAACCAACAACGGGAGGTTTTTGACTGTCTGTAGAGTTCATATGACGGCATGAATGTTCATCGCCTCGCTGATCAGCACAATGGAAAGTAAATGTTAAAACTGTGAGCAGTGGTTTATAATAAACTGACAAGATGCAGATATCCAGACCAATTAAACCTGATTCATTATACAGTAGAAAATAAAAATGCTTCCAAAGCCCTTATTCCCATACTTCCTCAGTCTGGATATTCAGGGATCTGGTCTTTATTACGCTCTTGAGTTGTAGCACAATATCCAAGTTTAACAACTATTTATTCACACTCTGTCAAGATTATCGCCAGAAGTGCTTTTCTCCTCGCCAATTAACGTTACATATTCTCCCGCCCGATACAAACAGCACTGTTCATCCTCTGCGCAGGCTTGCTGATATTTTGACATAAATGCCTTTACTACATTAATATTTATGACAAACGCTGCCAGTTCGCAAAGATACCAAACGTTCCGTTACATTATTCAACAATCGAGGTAAAATAAAAGCACTACAGACTAGCAGACAATTCATAATGTATGCATGTATCTTTGTTTCGTATAGGGACCCCACAAACAGTGAGAAAAATAAAGGGCGAATATTTTCAGCGTCACAGTTTAGAGATGAGGATTAGATGCACGGAAACCTCAGTGGTGAGTACATTTTCAATTATAAATGCTTTTCATGGTGTCCAAACGTTGTTCGGATTGGTTCTTTCCAATCAAAACCCTTGATGTCTGCATTTGGAAGGAGGCCCGAGGCCGTCCTCACATCTCACTGCTTGAGAAGATAAACAAGTCAGAGAGTGATCAAAAAGAAGCTGAGCATAAAAATAGAGAGTACAGATACATCTTCAAGGTACATATTATAAACATTTACCTCTCTAAACATTATATGTCTTTGAGGTTTGGTGCAAAAAACATCCAGGAGAAACATCCAGGAGAGCGGATCATCATTCTTTAAAACAGCCTACAGTATATAAAACCGTTTTAATACTCCACCTAAAGTTTTGTTAGTTTCTCTAGACCTGCATAGCCTATTCAGATATTCACACCTGAGAAAAATAGCTGTATTTTACTGTCACAGCGGCCCAAGCCAATCTTCCTCGACTAAATGATCGAAACTCCACGGAGATAGCTGAAACTTGAAGAACCCGAAAAGCATCTTTCAGCCGTCGCCTTCAACGTCTTAGGTTTGAACAATTTACACTTTGAATTGAAAGTAAAAGTTCAGGGACTCAAAGTGAATGAAAGCTGGTTTATATAAATCTGCTGTTTCATCACCAGTGACAGCTGGTACGTACTGGCGCTCAGATACTTCACAAAGAGGCACCGGATTAAATGGCACCTTTTCTCGCAGCGAGAGATAAGATGAAGTTTGACTGAGCAGCATTTAATAATCTTGGAGTCCCATAAGACACTTTAGGGGCTGTTAATGGAATAAGAGCAGACGCTATGGCTGTCCGGCTGTTTCTCTTAAAGGAACAGCGACACACGCACGCATTAGCAAAACACACAATATATATTCCCGTCGGGTTCTCAAGGCTGAGCAGTAAGAGAGATGGAGCTTGTTATAAATCAATTGGCCTGACAAAGAAACTGATCGGGCTTAATTCATTCAGCCCACTGCCGGCTTCAGGTTGGGAGTTTGGTTGCGATCCGTCTCTGTATTTCATCTACTGCTGTAAAAGCTGCTGTTTAGTCTGACCTTACAAAACAAGCAGATTTTGAATTTGTGTCAGCAGTGTCGAGAAAGTCTTATTCATTCTTTTCGTGGAAGAGTAATTGAAATTCTTGATGTCTTTACATTTATTCATTTGGCAGACACTTTTATCTAAAGCGACTTGCTATCAAAGAAAACAGCAAGCGATTCGTGTAAGTAAAGCAATATTCACGAAACATGCCAAGTTTCAGATACAAAGATGTCAACCTTTTGTTCCAATAAAAATAAATCATAATGGTTTGGGGGTAGTTTATCTAGGGTCATGCGGCTTTAAACTCATTGTAAATAACAATATGAATTAATAAAAAAACAAATAATGTTTCACAGTTCACAAAAAAAACCTTATTCGAACACCCAAAAATTGTGAGCTTCAATAATAATGTGCTAAATGTAGTAATACAGTACAATATATAAACAAAAAAGGTTTGACTCACAAATATAATTTCTATTATTTCTGACTCATAAACACATGCATATTTCCATGCCCTTTTTTACAGTAGTAATGCTACGTTGCTTGGCAACTGCAAACAGTCTTCCTTTAATCACTATATTGCTTTGTTGAAAAACTATGCATTCCAAAAATATTATGAATAATATTTAATTATTCTTAATATTAAAAGAATAACACACATTTGAAACTTCACGCAGCGCAGTTACTTGGTGAAATGTTAAAACTCATCCTTATGTGGAATGTAAAAGGATGTGGTGTGGAATAAATGAGAAATATGACAGTGTGTATGATCAACACTGACGGGCCATCAGATCATCTCAATGTTTGGAGAGGCCGCAGGCGGAGCGCTCTCCCTCGCACGGGCATCACGTCACACGCGTGACCTCAAGCTGGAGGCAACAACCTATAACCTCTGCTCATCTGTGACGAGTGGGGGTGGGCCTAGAAATCTCCAAGTGAATGGTTCTAGTTTAAATGATGCGCGTCTCACACATCATTCTGAATAATACGTGTTTCTGATTTTCTTATTTGATATGACACGACTTAAATTCCCATGTGAATCAGTGATTTACTGTTATTGTTTACTACACTGTTTACACTGATGTTGTTGCCATGTGATGTTTACTTCTTTTAATATTCCTATATTATGAAAGATCTATATTGTTTTCTTATCTTATAACTTTTTTGTGAGCCAGCCCACGTAAAGGTTCTACAAAAAATACACACTAATAATTACTGTGCTGGCATAGAAACGGCTTTAGTTTCTCCACTGTTATTAATAAAAGAGACAGGAAAAAATCATGCAGAACACACCAATTATAGATTCTAGATAAAGGCATGTGAACACAAAACATGAGGGACGAGATGCATGATCTATTTCAAGTCACCATAACCACATCAAAAATGTTCATATTTAAAACTAAACAAATTATGAATATACCATGTATGTACAAACAGGACGCAATGTGCGGTTATATGACAAAAATGCAGTTTCTTTCTTTGGTTCAGTCATTAACGGCGAACTGTTTCAGTCCCACCTTGACCATAATAGTGAAAACCATGCATTTGTTCCATCAATGTGAAAGAGGAACCAACTAAATTGGCACTTTAAAGCACAAACATGGCAAATGGCTGAGAAGAGAATAGGGTGGATGGATGCAGCCCTCTGAAGAATGACATTTTATTGTCATGGTAACTATAATGCACTGACCATTTAAAACACTCAGCTGATGCTTTAGATACGGACAGAGCAGAGCTCCAGATGTAATTATGGTCCATTAATGATGGACTGTACCTCCTGTACTGCTGGAATCAAAACCTAAGCTCTTTCTATAAGCTATATAAGCTATATAAGCTATATAACAACTGTACAATGCAATTGACGTGAATAATTATGATTCTTACCACAACAAGATAAATCAGACAGCCATTGCTAATTCAAAATATTATAACGTAAACGGCTTACTTCGTAGGAAATTTTCATTTTCTATTAAGACACCTACAGTAGCTTTGGACACATTTAGGACTTGTACTGCATGTATCCATCAGTCATAAGGTACCCGAATGTAATACAATGAGCTCAGTGAAATTATTTCTTCAAGATGCTGAAAATGGAAACAGCAGGAATATAAGGAAAGCTGCAGTGATGGGACTTATTTTTAACTTTCAATGCATCTGTCTGAGGCCTGCACACCTGTACCCAGGTTTATGAGTTTTGTTCAATCCCTCTATACATTTACGAGAAATATATCTATATTTCTATGTCATTGTTGCATATACACTTACATTCTGCACAAATGCAGTTACATAAACGTTCGGCACGACGTCTGGAACAGTCACTGCGCTTTAATGAGAAATGAATCGTATTTAACCTTGATATTTCACTTCCATCTAGGCCAGAATGCTTGTTAGAAGCAGAACTGCAAAAAGCCTGTGAGAAAAGACTGCACAGAAATGTCTGTCTGTGTGACTGAGCGATGTGTTTCTCCCGCATCGGTGTTGACTCACACGCAGGCTCTGTGTGTCTGTGTGGGCAGCGTAGGAATAACGTTCTCCTCTGTGTAAACCCTCTTCTGATGATAACTAAAAACCACCAGCTGCGCTAGTCCTGACAAGCTTGTAAGCATAGAAAAATCAACCTCTTTTATTTTGTTTACTCAAATGAGTGTTATTTGTGAGCAGTGAATAATTTATCTTTTTTCTTCCTCGTTCTTTCTTTCCATATCCGATCATTTCTGATTTTGAATTAAAAACAGAACATGTGACAACTGGTTTTCCTTTTCAACCAATTAGCTAACATATCTAATGTTTCGTATATGAATGACTTGCACCATCTTCAGTGTGCGCTCAAAGTTAAAAAGATAAAATTACATCGAGTGTTTCCATCTGTCAGGAAGCCAATTTGGTTCTTTTTAAAACCAAAGGTAGACATTTTGAGAGCGTTAAAATGCTATCACCCTACCTGCATCCTGAGCTTTAAATGTTTCGCAAAGTTCGTACCAAACGTTCTGTTTCACGTGGGCTCCGGATATTGCAGAGAGACTGTTATATAACTTGACCATTTGGGCTGTGAACAATAAGGGACTTTTTCTTCAAGTTTACTCTGAAACAGTACATATGCACACTGTCAAACTTTCTACTTTCTGGCGTGCAGCAGTCATCGTTCCCACAGATAAGATAACTTCTAAATGCACATTCACAAGGTAAATATCCCAACCTAAAATCTTAGAAAAGTTAATCTATGATCAAAAACATACAATGGATTTCTTACTTCCCTAACAGTATCTTCAATCATTCAATCACAAAGACAGTTTAGATTATGACATAACTGCTTTCTCACCTCATTGACAACAACAAAACCACAGCATCAACCACTTGTGGCTAACTAGGACACAATGTTTGACCCGTGCTAACCTGTGCCAAATCTAACCCACCCATTTTGCATCATAGTATATAATTCAGAACGCAGCTGGATTCTGGGTAATGTATTTAGCGGCACTGAACAGAGACACATCATCATCATTTCTCCTTGGCTTTGGACACAGAAAGATGTTCTCATTTGCTAAAAATAACTGCTACGGCTGACTGAGTACTGACTCAAAACATGATCCAGAAACAGTAGACTGATAAACAATACTCAGAATGCTAAGAAGCCCAGTGGAAATGTTTTGGATTGCATCTTACATACAGGCCTGTAACAAAAAGCGAGTCATTTGCAATACTAAATTTGGGGATCATGAGCCATTGACTAAGCATGTGAGTACACATACAAAAAAACCCTAAAGGGCCTTAACCCTGAAGGGATAGTTTACCCAAAAATGAAAAAGCAGATATTTTGAAAAATGTTGGCAAACAAACATCATTGGTCCCCATGACCTTGCACAGGTTTTGTGTCCAAACAATACAAGTCAATGGGGACCAATTGGTTTTTGTTACCAACATTCTTCAAAATATCTACTTTTTTGTTTTGCGGAAGAAAGTAAGTCATACAGGTTGAAAATGTCAAAAATAAATTATAGAAATTTTTGGTGAACTACCCCTTTAATTATTTATAGAAATGCAACAATAAATATAAAGCAGAATTCCTAGCATACTATAGCATACTAGCATACTATAGAGCAAGACATCTGGATATGTAAGTAGGTCACTTTAGAGAAAATTAGGGCAGACAGCTTAACTTTTAGTGAGCCAAAGTAGAGAAATGAATACAGTTCAGTTAGGGGTGGGGGATTGCTTTTGGTAAGATGATATACAAACAGAAGTCTTTACCAGTGAAGCAAGTGTTTCATTTGTATTATAAAACCCGAATCATCGTGATGGGCATTATACCAAAGCAAAGAAGCTGTCTACTTTTAAATCAAGCCTACAAGATCAGCCCACACACAAACCAAGCCGAGCAATAAAGTAGAGAATCAAGATAATGTGAACAAATCAGATGGAATCGATGTTCAGATTTTCGCAGCTAATCTGGTAACAATTAAGTAACAAACCAAAGTGGGTAAAAATATTTACCGCATTATGCGTCTGCGTCTGTCCAATCAGGATCAGAATGTTGGAGCAGATGATTGAAAGGCAGAAATTGATCAGGATAATTGATCTCTCAGACCTGATGTACCTAGAAATAAAATACATTTCAATATATTACAGGAGCAAGCATTATTAATACTATCCTCCATATATTTATGCACTTACCTCCACAGAAAAGCATACACCATGGCCAGTGTGATCAAGGCCAGACAGGACAGACCACATCCTACTATGAGTGTCACTGATGGGACCCCTGAGTACTCCATAGCCTGCGAATGACACACGAGAGCTTCAGAGAGCGAATTTCAGACCCTTGTAGCACTAATAAAAGCCCATTTCAGTGTCTGGTAATAAAGCACATTATGCTTACTGCGGCAGGGCCATTTGTACAGCCCAAATTTAGAGGATTAAAGCACAAGCTTTTTTGGGCTGTAATTCAATTTTTTTCATTCAATTTCCCCTTGAACATGAACGTAATGTATTAGCCTCCATACACAGCGCTCATTATCAACAGGTAGGTGCTTAAGGTCACAACACACTGCTAATGAACTATTATAGATAACAATCTACAATCTGTTTTAATGCAGGTAAAATTACCCCGCAACCGACACTGTACGCAGAGCATCATTTTAGACAAATAAATATGTCTTTTTGCCACAATTTAAAATAATGATCAGTATATCTCCAGGTTACATATCATGCGTTGATTTATTTCACTATCTAACATATTTTTCGGCATTGACTGCATGTTGGCCGTACAGGCCTCAACGTATTTATGTATGCCTTTTCCCAGAATCCCATCCCCAATGCCCCCACCCCCAATCCAGCTCCCAGAAGTCACAAGTCATAGTGACATATCAGCTGTGCATTGAAATGATAATACTTATCAAACTTTGCCCCCCGCTGCATCACCAAGACGCACACAACACCATCATTTCACACGGAAGCCATTAATTCAATGCTGGGTCACATGGGCAGAGAAAAAAATGGCTGCCTCTTACTCTGTAGGCTAAAACAGAGCTGTATAGCCACCTATTCTTAAGGAGCAAATAACCTGATTGTAAATCGAATGAATCTTACTGGAGAAGAGGCCACTGCTAATGATAATATAACTTAAAATGTAAACTACATCCAACCGCTTTAAGCAACACACAGGAATGGTAAAATGGAGATAAAGATCTATATCATACTGTAATCTGGGGGGGGGGTGAAGGGAGGGAGGGGGTTTAATAGGATAAAGCCATTCTAACAAATCCATAATGTATGTGCACAATGCATAATCTAAACATCTGCAATAAGTGTTAAAAAACAAAGCATATTCATAATATTTGATGCCATTACACGCATATGCATAGAAGCTCAGACAAATGAGCGTAGGTAGATCTCTATCAGATATGGCAATACGTTACATCCATTTGCATATCAGCACAGCGTTTTAGCACCGAATGAGAAGACAATCTCAATACTTACTATTTCTCTGGGTTGTTGAGCCAAAATGGCGAAGGTAGATACCCGATCACATAAGCATTTGGTGTGGGATGCATCGGTGAGCACAGTTCTACATCCTTTAGAGCTCCAGCTGCCCCAAGAATCGTTCCTACACAACACAGACAAGATTAATTCGGACCGGAGCTCGCCTTAACAAGCTTTACCCCCCTAATTCCTTCACTCTTAATCCTTAACAACGACCACAATCTCAATATCATCCACTTTACTTCTTAGCAAAGCAAACGCGACGCGTTTGAACGCGACTGTCAATAGCGCGAGCGATGCGCCGAGGCTCGGCGGAGCTGTCCAGCACTGTGGTGCTGAAACACTCACTCCACACAGACACACTCACACACACCACACAGCAAAATAAAGCATCTTTAGCGAACCTGACGAGGTTTTTCCTCTTTCCGCTCAAAGGCTTTCGTATCGCTCTCTATCGGCGTATATTTCCGTTCGCTTTTTTAATTAGCGGCTTTTGGACGCTTTCCTGAGGGAAAAAATCAGCCTAGAAACGGCGGACGGCATCAGATTGATACTCTCTTGCCTCCCGCCTCGCGCTATGGCGGAGGGGGGAGATGCCTCCAAATAATCCCCCTTTCTCGGCAGGTTCGGCGTGGTTACGACGACTGTGCTTGAGTTTTACACAAGTCGTAAAGGATTTCGTGCTTTCTTTTTGAACAGCGTGATATTCCCGAGGCATAAGCGTCAGGGAAAATGCTAGCGGAAGCGGTAACCTCCCCGTGAAAACGGACTGGATGGTAGCAGCCGGTTTCTCCTTCTCTGGCGAGCGGAATGATAGAACAGACATTTCACCTATTTATTAATGCTTTCGCTTTTGGGGTGATGGTTAAATCTAAAGACATGACACGAACAAACAGCTCACTTGCACTCCTTTAATAATTAATCATTTTATGAGAAATATTTATGAGTAAATAAACAAAAAAAACATGCCACGGGTTTTAATTTACTCGTGTTATTCATATCATGTTCAACACGATCAAACTATTCCTATCATAAGATCTGGCGTAAAAATATCAGTGAAAATGCCTCACACATGCTTACCAACACTGAAGCAAAAACTTTTTTTTAAATAAATGCAATGATTAACCAGTTGAATGTAAGTATGTACAGAGTTATTATAGTGCCTACAAATGATGCATAACAAATGCAGTCTTTTCTGGAGGCCCCATGATATCAAACCTTTTGTAAACCATCTTAGAGGAAGACCATTGAGAATTGTGTCTGCACATAATAATTAAACTGCAGCAGGGCTCTATTTTCAAGCTTTTAATTAAGCATTAAAACTCGCTCTTTTTCATATGCATGGATAACACTTTATAATATCCTTCATTAGTAAGTCGGTTACACACAATATATAATTACAGAGCAGTACGTTGTGTACATTCAAACATTAATATATGTGAAATGATATGAGCCATGTCATGACATTTCCAATCAGTTGAATGTACACAAGGTCTGTTAAAGGGGTAGTTGACCCAAAAATGAAAACTGTGTCATCATTTACTCACCCTCATTCTTTCTTCTTCAGAACGCAAAATAAGACATTTCGATGAATGCTGGTAACCAAAAACCGTTGGTCCCCATTGGATTCTAGTGTATAGACAAAACCAATGCAAGTCAATGGGGACCAACAAATTTTGTTCAACATTCTTTAAAATATCTTCTTTTGTGTTCTGAAGAAAGAAAGAAAGTCATACAGGTTTGAAAAGACAAAATGTCAAGAAAATTATGACACAATTGTCATTTTTGAGTGAACTATCGCTTTAAGCAATTTACACTGTAAGGTAAAGTTCCATATACCTTTATGAGAAAACTGACTAATATAATAATAATACATTTTGTGTGATGGTGTGAATATTTGATATTGTGTTTGATGGTAATCATATGTGATGGTAAAGTTTTAAATGCCTTCCATCCAACAACTACAAGTGGATGGAAAGTGACATCTTAACAAGTAGATGTTTCCTGATTTAATAGTGTATGCAAAATCTCCACTGACATATCTGGGTGCAGAATAAGCCCAAAAAGTTCATCGAAGACAAAATAAAAAGTTTTCAAGCTTCCAAATCTATCCTTTCAAAACAGAACAATTTATTTTAACCGACCTTTGGTTTAAGGATCAGATTTAACCGCTGATATATGTACAATATAAATCAGGCTGGATTGATTCACTCATGGAAGACGAAGTGTGGCTCTGTCCCGTCTAACCATATTGACAGCAAGCCGATAGCGACTGACTTCAGGCGTTTATTAGGATGTCGTGGAATGGATTGCTGTGGGTTACTGTGTCAGCAAACTCAGTTGTACTCAATATGTGGTCAATTCATTCAATTATTGATCATGTGATCAATGAGTTTATGTAAACTACAAAGACAGTCATTTTGTAAATGAAATAAAATGAATTAAGATATGTTAGTCTGGTAATTCCTGCTTAGATCCTGTTTAGTATGTATTTTAAGCCGAATGAGAAAGAAATGTATTTTCAGTTTAGTTGCATCTGTTCTCTTGTTAGTCACTTGGCTTTTCCGGTCTGGATGGAATTTGAAAGACACACCGTCTGTGGAGGAGTCTGTGGGTGTATGAATTACGCCGGGCTCAAGATAGACTCCGTTTCTAGGCAATAGTACTCGCAGAAACTAATGACGAGTTTTTTAATAGCCAAGATGAGGTACCGAAACAGAAACAGTTCTTGACATGCCGAAACAGTTCTTGACATGCAAAAACTTATGTTTAATGTTTCCTGTAAAACAAGTTGTGGACACCTGATGAAAAAACATACATGCTTACCAACAAAATCTTCCGTCCCATTTCAACTATACAAAGTTTTTCATTAATACCAAGTTTTTCAACTATACGAAGCATTCATCAATTTTATAAATATGCTTTATAAACAAGACTAAAATTAAAAGAATGTATTAATAAAAGTGCAATTTATATTCCCACTTTGCTTTCACAATCCTTTTTTTTATTCAATAGTTTACAGTCTTTTATCTTTAATCCAACGTAGTTGATGTCACATCAATAAGTATACCAATTCTGTGAATTTTTTTGTGTGTACTTCTGCATGGAAATACAATAAAAAATAAATAAATAAGAAGGAAAGCAGCAAACTTATATAAATCCTTTGCTATTACAATCATCTCTTTCACTTCAGACATACATTGCATGATGGCAAAATGGAGATTTATGCCAATGCATTGCCATCTTGTGCTTTCTCAGACATGCAAAGTTGTAATTCAAGCCTGCATCAGCATAACCGGTGTGGAGCTAAACAACATTTGGCCTTTCGAAAGAAAGATTCTGCCTTTAAATCAAGATAAGTTATCATTTTAACAATACTGGGACATGAAACAGACCTTTGAAGAAACCTTTCATCAGCTCCCCTGAGACTGGAGCAAATCATTTCATTCTGATTATACACAAACGCTCCAGCAAAGCGAACAAAATCCTACAAAACACACAGGACTGTAATGGTGAGGTGACTTCGGGTACTCATCGTCCTCCATTTTCCTGTTGCTTGTTGTCGCACAAGTCTCGCTTTTTAAAAAGCGTCTCTGTGTACTTACAAAAGGTACTCTCTTGAAAAATAAACACGACACAATTGCGTGTTAATGGCAATCAACACCATATATTCCACATGAATGAAGAGACACATGTGCTGGTCCTTTAACTATTATGCAGAGATCTTAAGGGTTTTCACTGAAGGCAGAGGTTAAAACGCAACACTTCTGATTGACATCAAGCTCTTGTAGGCCAATGTAAACATAACCACGTCTGGAGAGAAACGCACACAGTCACGATATGAACGTCATTGAAATCAGCAGCTGTTTCCCCTCGATGTCTGTGAAAATCTCTCGGGGATAATTAAAATCACGCCGCCTCAAAATATGCACAATCATGCCACTCAGAGCTGATAGAGTTGTGCATTTGTGTTCCCTAATTGTTTGCTTGCACAGGCCAATTTTGAGAGTAAACACGTTAACGAATAAATTTATTAATGAACATGCGTCCACATAAATCATCGTGCAAACAGATTAGAGACTAAACTCGACAGCAAATTTACAATCATGATGCATTATCAAGCTAAAAAAAAATCACTTTTCGATAGCGAATATGAAGTGTGTTTGTATCTCAGGATGACCCCCTCTTCTTTAAGCCGGCTATAAAAACACCACAAGGCTAAAATTCCGCTGGTTCAAATTACACTCAAGGGGGCAAACCCGCATGGCCATGATTCAATGGAAATTCAATTTGGTAAATAGGCTTTCTCTATGTTCTTATCGGTCGGCGCACAGAGGTCTGGCTCATACTCGCTCGTGTCGCCTCCAAACCACCGTGTAATTTTCATATTTGAAGATTATTAAGATGAAATAGAATTCGTTTTCAGTTCACAGCATGGGCCAGAGAGGATTAACAAGTAAATAATTAAATGACTGAATCTACAAAGATCATAACAGAATAACCCAAATCCACATGATAAGCATGTGTAGCACTCGGATCATAAACTGTTATCCTTTAAGGAAAATGGTTCATGTTTTATGTCAATTGGGGAACAAAGGCTGGAGGCCACATAAAAAAATCTGGAAATAAAAAACTAATTTAAACCTGGAAATAAGATAGTCGCTTATCAAGTTTGTACTGCGTTTGAACCAAAATTCCTTCATTAAATATCAATTATTCAATCATGTGAGGATGACATGAGTCATCGGGTTGTGTCAGGACTGTGATGAACAATGAGGTGAACAAATGTATAACACACACCAACAAAGGCTAATTATTAAATAAATCATTTTCACACAAAACTAGAAAAAGATGTAACCCTCATGTAAACATGCATGTAAAGAGGGCCCTGTTGATATTGTCTCAAGTGTTTTAATGATAAAGTATGTACAGTAATAAAGTTTGCTATCACTTCAGACATTACGGTGTGGCCTAACCTGCCTTTCATTACCAAAGAATGATCACTTGCACAGAATTTGTCAGTAGATAGCCTGCCCGAGAGAAATGTGTGCTTTATTAATTGCACGCTAGGGAACGGAGGGGAAAAGGCTGCCAAAACCAAATGGAGTCTAAGCAAAGACGAGACCAAACGTTTATGAAAAGCATCTCCAAGCTATAGTCACAAACAGAAGTGACAACGACAACATTACATTATCAAAATGGCTTAAAGCAATTGTTGAGACGATGAGCCTGTAGCTGCGAATTCTATATTTCTGAATATAATACTACAGTATGCTGACACTATGTGCCAAGCTGCTACATTGCTTGGCAAACAACTTACAGTTACTTCTGTAAATAATTAATGAAATCATTTGATCATATTGCAATTGGCATCATTTTACAAAAGCAATAAGCCAAATGTCTGTTTTTAACACTGTTAAGGGGGTTTAAGAACCACTGGGGTTTTACGACACATCTTGTAGATCTTGTTGCTTATTGTTCATTGCTATGTTCAATGCCAAAGTAATGTAAAGATAAAATAGACAGAAATGGGCAAAACAAATATTTAATGTTTTATAATGCTTATTGTGCTCTTTATGTCTTTGCTTCAATATTTCGTTTTTGAGAGCTGAGAAAAATTGGTTTATATCATCGTAATATATTCCTTTTAATATTCCACAGCTATAAAATTGACTGAGACTGATCTTAAGACTCATACTTTAAAGTCAACATTAAGTGTTTCTGTATTTGACATTTTATTCATATAATGAGCACAGTAAGGCCAGGAATGTTCTTAAAAATGTTTGATTTCATGTTGACTTTAATGTAAATGTATGTGATGGAACAAGTGTTTAAAATCGTTCTCTATCATACGTATTCCGACAGAACAACACAATCAAAATTCTATTACTGCTAATGTCAACCGCTGTTGCACCTCGATGACAAAAGTGAGTTTCCATGGATACAATGGCTGGATATTTCAATAAGCACCACAATTTATTATTGGCCATGAAGTTACTGTATTAAAGGCTCATTGAAACAAATCAGAACACAATGGCACTTAGGCACACAAAAAACGGACTTTCACTTACATAACAGAGCTGTCCCACAGCGCACAGAACGGGTTCATTGTTCCCTGCAAGAAAAACACACACGCTATGATTGAACTGTGATTGGATAAACGGCACAATGAAAGAAAACATATAGTATATGATAAACACCATTACGATGCCAGCGTCTTGTCACTTTAAAGACGCACAGGAAGAAAAACAGATCTTATATGATCTATATATGTATAAAAAAGCTCCCGTCGTAATGATCCGGCCATATCTGTATCTGCTCTCCTGACACATTGAGGATAGAAACAACTAGAGGTGATGACAATTCATTATTAGACTAATTACTGCTGGTTATTTGTTGAGTAATGAGGCTGAAACATATGACAGTGGCATTGTCAAGCTCCCTGTTGCTCGGCTGTCGTGACTCACAAACCATGGAGGAACAGAAGACCAGATTTCTGTCCAATTTCAGCTCAAATAAACCCTAGCTCTGTTTCTAGCTTGTGTTTAAAAGGCCATATGTTTCATGGTACTGCATTCTGGGAGGATAATAGAAACAGGTTCACCCAAAATTGAAACCTCTCATGGCGTTCCAAACCCTACAGCGTGACTCACACCTAAAGTGAAGTTTAAAAGAATGTCTTGAACAGGCTCTTACAGAACATAAAATGAAACTCAATAGAGACCCAGAAGAAAGTCATACAGGTTTGGAGCGACACGAGAGAAGTCAAAATAAAAAATGTAGCAAAATTAATTTATTATTTTTATTATTATTATTGCTGTTAATGTTAATAATAACAATAATAATGATACTAACAGTTTATTGTTTTTATTATTATTATTATTATTATTATTACTACTACTAGCATTACTACTACTACTACTACTACTACTACTAATAATAATAATAATAATAATAATGTTTATTATCTGCAATAATTCGTCATAGCAATTAGTGATAATTTATTATTATTATTAGTAGTAGTAGTAGTGGTAGCAGTGGCGGTAGTAGTAGTAGTATTTATACTATTTAACTTATCAAATTAAGTTAATATTAATAATGGTGCACTTAAACTTCCCATGTGTTTACTGACTGTGTGTTTTGCATTCATTTAACATACTTGCATACTCTTCAAGCCAACAGAAAAAGCAAATAAAGACAAAAATAAGCAAGTTTAACTATTTAATGTATACGTATTCTGTGTTGGTGTAATTTAGCCGCTCAAGAAGCATGTGGAGATCTGACTAGTGCTTACATTAGCTAGATGAGCCAACTCAATCTCCAGCTGGGTCTCTGTAACTCTGGGTTCTGGTCGGACGGTCACAGCGATCACTTTCGAGTTCACAGCGGTGTTATTCCTGCGGAAGAGACAAGATCAAACACAACAATCAGTTCACGCTTGCATTAGGAATCCTAATTTCATTCGTTTCAACACTTTCATTTCAACAACTCTCCATTCTGCGCATTTATAGATGTGTCGGCTCATTTAGCACAGAAGTATGCCATGTCACAGGGTGAGCTCAGTGTAGGACTTCATCACTGTGGGGTCGTCATTTATAGTAATTCACAGTGAACGAGATAATTACATATCCAGATAGAAAAACAGACCAGCAATGCTGAATTGTATGACTGCTGTATGAAGTGGAAAAACAGAACAACATAAAAAAAAAATAATGCCTGTGTTTGAAATTGTCTACTTGTCTACTAAATTTGAAAATGTATTAAAAATGAGAAGTATGCCTGAAACATCAGTATGCAAGTACATCCTTCATTCAATTCAGTACATCAATCATATGAAATGCATATAAGGGGTTGATGAAGTAGTCAGCAAACAATCGTTTTTTGATCCAACTGTACAGATGGGCGAATTAACAGCTTATTAAACACAGCAAATCAAAATGTGTTTCTCTTTCAGTCTTTTTGATTAACTTTAATGGTCGCCTGTGGGCAAAACAATCACAGATGAGAATCAGTCATTTGCCTGTGACCCGACAACATTCAAGAAGTTAAACACTTTATTTACCTCATTATTTTTCACTTTCATAACCAAAGCAAACATTAATAAGCTATGTATATTCTTAAAATATATTCATGTGCTCTTATCTCTTGCAACGGGGGTAAAAATTATGTTTGATACTAAGTAACTCAGAACACTTGCTCTCCTTTCATCTCGCCCTCCTCCAGAGAACTAACAAAACAAATTCTCCTTGTGTAGCATTTATCAGTTTAGGGCATGATTTCATGGTCCGTTTGAAAAGAGGCAAAGATACAGAAAACAGATGCACAACAAGTAGCTACTCAAAAGTCTGCAGTAAAAGTGATGTCGCATCTGAAACAGACCTTCAGATCTGTGCTTTTGACTACAGGCTGTTATGAGTTTTCAATTATTACTGTACATGGATGTAAAGAACCCATGTATTGGCCTAAAGACAACTGAGTGAACTTGTGCTGTATAGTATGTGTATATCATTTCTTCAGACATGAAAGTAGATAAACATAAGGTAAAAATGAATCCTTTCAGAATGAAACAATGCTCTCAAAATGCATTGTGTGTAAGTGATCAACCAGCCGTTTGATTTGATTCAATCAAGCAGAAATTTTGCTTTACGGTATTATGAATGTCTGCATGGCCTGAAAGGAATGAAATTACACACCTCTTAAAGGGACAGTGCACCCAAATAAAGCATCTGTGTTATTGATTTTTTAATTTAAGTAACTTTTTTATGTTTTATTATCACCAACTAGTGTAAACCGTTTCACCCTCATGTCATTCCAAACTTGTAGGACAGAAATCAAAAGATGATATGTTGAAGAAATTTAGCAACCAAATAACAATTGGACCTGTTGACTTCCACTGTATGGACCCAAAACCACTGAGATGAAATTTCGTCTTTTGTGTTTCACACTGAATTTTTCATTCACTTTGTAAACAAAAGAACAACATGGTCATTCTATTATAAATTATACAAAGTTATGAAAGCCATGAGGGTAAAACCTTTACCTTTGCTGTACATACTTCATAAACCATGACTCCACTCTTTGAACTAGTACAGTATTAATGTGATGATGATTTCAAAAATGATCCCTAAGTATTTTGTCTTCTTATTAAATGTAACACTCGGTCCTTACAAATCCCTCAGGTGTAATTCATTTTTTGTTTGTTTTTCTTTCTTTGTTACATCTTTCCTCTGTTATCCTCCATTGTTTGTACAGATCTCCATCTCCCCGATGGCTTCATTGAATCCAGCAGAGCTCAAGAACACAGGCCCGCCCCTTCTATCTGTTCTTCCATGAACCCCTCTGTCTTGTCAGTGGGAATTCCACGGAGGAAACAAACTCAGGTTTGCTGAGATCTGATTGACAGCTCAGAGCCACATCAGGAAAGGTCTGTTCTGTCCTCTGGCTCTCAAGAGGTTTGCTGGAAGTCCTCAAATGGAAGTGGAGGTTTTGATCCTGAGCTTCAAGACGGACTCCAAGGATAACCAAGAATTTTCATTTTGACATATAAAACTGGGAGAGAAAACACTGCAGAGTGCTTCTGCTTTATGGCTGGTGAAAAAACAGGAATTAAAGAATAGCTGACTTAAAAACATATATTTAATTGTAGCTTTGTTTGGTGTGTACAGCTGCCACTTTCATAGAATGACAAATTCTCTTTATTAATATCATAATGACAAATGCACAGCAGACCAATCAACTGCTGGAAATTATGAAGACTGATAGAAAATATAATTTTTGTTATATTTTGTTCTCTTTTTTTGAAAAAAAAAGTAATTTAATAGTAAATTATTTTTAACTTTAACTATTAAGTTATTCAAGTTTGATTACTAATTATTAGTTTAATTTAGGGCTGTCAAACGATTAATTGCGATTATTCAGAATAATATGTTTGTGTTTACATTAAATATACTGTATGCCTGTATACTGTGAATATTAATTTTGCATTTATGAACACAAAAACGTACACATACATAAAATATTTAGATGCATTTGTTTATATTTATCAAAAATTAAAATTATACGTAAACATTTATTATTTGGTGTATGTGTTTATAAATACAAAATGCACAGTACACAGACATATATTATGAATAATATATTATTATATAATCGTGATCAATCGTTTAATTAACCCTAGTTTAATTATTTAATTACTCATTATTTTTAAATATTTAAATTATTTATATTTTTAAAAGACACCGTTTTTACATAACCATGCTTAAAAGCTGCACTTTGAAAAAAACAATTTATTGAGCAAGTACATAAAAATCTATGTTCTCCTTACTTTACTCCTTACTTCACAACACATCTTACAGAATACTTACGATTTATAAATTTTTGAACTGTTAGACGTTTAATTTTATTTGAACCTAATACGCATGTCAAATACCTGATAAGTATGTAAAATAACCTGCAGTTTTATGTTTTGAACAGAAATGGTGATATAGAGGCACAGATCTTCAATGTAACATAAACCTGTAGTATATAAGTCAGAAGACACTTCATATAACCACCTTATAGACTTTGAAGAAGATGTGACAACTTCCTGAAAGCTGTGCGTTAACCCCATATACATTAAGACTCCCTCTTACCGTGGAGCAGGCAGCATGAGGCCAAGAGTTTTGTAGAGAACCGTCCCAAGAATGAAGACAGGAGATCCATCCATATCTGAAAATAGCATGGTTATAGCATGGTTAGATTATCAGCATACTATGTGATCTCCATAACAAGACTCTGTGTTTTACTTTGCAGCACAGAGGATTATATGATGATTTGGAGTATAGATTTGTTTGCTGTGTTTAAACAGACAGACAGGCATGCTCCCACCTATCCATGACCATTTCCTAATACCTTGCACATCTTAAGATACTTTTAATCCGAAATGACTTAACAAGATTGGCCTTTTTAAAGTTTAACCTCAGCCCACAAAACACTTCAGATATAGTTTAAAAAGGTATCTTGAAAAATCAATTCTAAATAATCTTAAAAGCTAATCCATCATAAATTTCCAGCCAATTAATGGATATCGCGGTGGATTAGACTTTACTAGCAAATGCATTGATAATTAAAATGAATAGATATTCTTCACCGTCAGGAGGGTTAATCCTGATTCGAGCAGCTCTGCGTATCCCTCTAGTGTAGCCCAGGGCGAGCTGGAGTGAGTTATGTATTAAATCAATCCTCCATTACTTCCCTCTGATACACTTCAGATAAGACTGATCACTCTAATTAGGTAAATAGTCTGGTGCTCCGGTGCTTAGCTCACTGCGCTATCATTGTTCCAGAGGATTCCATGAGCACTGTGTCATCTGAATTGATGCCGCCTACAAAGCGCATTCTCCTCTAAACAAGCATCCGGCAAGAATTCGACATATCATCCTGTATTCCTCAAGCTATCCCATTGAACAGCAATCACACTGAAGCAAATTCATTCTAATATCCCACGGATGATCCAATATAATGGAAAATATCATTATTTTATAGAAAGCTATGCTTTTAAATCACAAAACAATTTTGGTAGAAAGGTGATTTAAGGGCTGGAAATTTAATAAGTAAGCAATGGATAGTGCACAGTTAGTTAAATTATTAAATACTTGATTCTGACTGCCTAGTCTGTTATTCCTCGATAACAACCGCATAAAACTAATAACACAGGTTTATCCAGGTACTGCGAGTCATCTTGACTGGTGCAGTTTAATATTACAAATAATGAAATATAAATCTAATAATATATCATATTTTGTTTTACAACGATGACAATTGCTTTGCGTCGGGTCCTTATCACACTGTCTGGGTTTATTATAACCAGCTGGTTGTAATCTTTCTTACATAAACCGGTAACGGCGAATGGGACAACAATGCAAAGCCTAACATTATCCCGCTGTACATTTTCCTGCTTGTTAGACTGCTACTTAGCAAAAAGTAACTGATATGTTGGCACAATTATATTTATGCATACAAAAGTAATTTTAAACATTTCAGCATGCATTATGAGATTAAAAGATTTCGAATATTAGTAGAAACATTTCTGCCGTTTAAATACAACACATATGAAACTGTTCTTTATGCACTAAATCACTAGCATCAGTTTATCCTGAAGTGCATGTACTAAAATGTTTTTGTAAGGTCAAAGCACAATGTTAACATGGGTTAATTGAATAATGTTGATGTAGTCTCGGTGTGCTGGCCACAAGATGCATCCTCAACATCTGCAATGTGACATAATAAAATATAGTACCTGCTGTCTGGGGTACAAAGATTCCTTTGGGAATGACAACTTTGTCCTCTGAGTTTCTGGCCCAGTCTACCATCCCCTTCCGCCCCTTCATGGGGAAGTTAATATCGGTCATGACAGACACGGCAGGCAGCCTCTGTATACTGGCAACTGGAGAGAGAGAGAGAAAGAGAAAGAAGAGAGAGAGAGAGAGAAAGAAAGAAAGAAAGAGTTGAGCAATCACTCCTTTACAGTGTAGGAAGAACTCTGAGGTACAGTATATTACAGTAATAAAAGATGGTGATATCACCACAAATCTCCTAATATTTACAGTTATGTGGCTTGCTGAACAACATCTTGTCGCCTGATGGGAAGCTTTCAAATGTACTAGTACTTCAAAATGTTCCATTCATTTCACATTTATGGCTGAATAAACATTCAGGGGACTCTTACATCTGTAGTTCACATAAACCATATGATAATGTATGAGCATCTCATTTCTTTTCAGCCTCTGTGTATGTTTTATAGTCTTCCGTTTTATTGGAGAAAGCTGCTTCTAACTTCAGTGCCAACATCATCTTCACTTCTGCCCCTAAAGTATGACTGTAATTCTCAGGCCGCTGTGAAATACAAAGACATGGGTCAGCTGTGGCAGGTGGAATTGCTATTGATTCTGTGTGATTTCACTGGATCACAGAAACAACAGAAAAGCCTTTAAGACACAGAGCTGTAAGCCAGTCACATTTCAGAAGGTCGGAATCAAATCTTTAATCTGAAATCGGCACAGGATTCTTTAAAGTTATGCCTGTTGGTTTTGAGGAAAAGCAAACGGCATGTGCAGGGCTGGATTGAGACAAGAGAGTCAAACAGGATGCTGGACTGAATATTTTAAAATAGAATGACAGAAAGATGAATTCACACACGTTACAACGAAACATTTTACATTTATACATATGTTTTACATACATATGTCCATATGTAATAGTATATGCAGAATATTTTTCCTCGACTGACTGGTTCAAATAATGAACAAAACAATTGAAAATAGTTTGTAATTTCATTCTTCAAATTTACATCCTGAAGTTTAATTTCCTGAATTTGAACTTTTCTCATTTTTAAATATCCAGGTGAGCATCATCCAACAGCAGGCACATAATTCCTCTATGCTATGAGCTGCAGTGTGTGTGTGTGCGTAGGTGCGTGCGTGTGTGTGTGTGCGTGTAGGAGGTTGGCAGTCTTGCCAGCTGCTGTGTGTGGCAGAGCTGAGGGAGGGCATTAGTCACAGGAGCACAGGGGGTAAAAATGAAGAACATTGGGTGAAGCAGCTCACATATAAAACTCTAAAATCACTATGAGAGGAGAAGGCCTGTGATCTTAACCTCCGTACAGTTTCCTCTATTCAGAGAGGCCTCATTTACCTGCAAGTTATTTATAGAAGCTTATATTAAAATAAACACATAAACTCAGAACTCTCAGGTTCTGAAAGAAGGTATATATATTCAGCATTGTTCTTTCATACAAGCAGTATGAATCTATATGGATTTTACGTGCTTTGGAATACCCGGGTGACCTAATACGTTTGCCGGATATTGTATCCCACAATGCAAAGCTCTCGACTTGACCTTCTAATTCCCAGTGAGATGAATGAATCTGATGTAGTGCCGTTGATTTTTAATATCTTCTTCTTGACTCCTTATTTGATCAGACCGCTAAGTCCTAAGACATTTTTAAACCAAAATGGATTTAAGGTCAGGTGTGTCATTTTTTCTATATTAAAAATCTTTCGCCATCCCAGATTAATATGCAGAGACAGCTATACACCTACAAGTAAACCATTCGTGCGTTGATTTCTCCAAAAAAGTGTAAAAATGTAGTGCTGCCTGACTACTAGTCAAACTTTGGAGGATTATTCAGTAAAGCTTTGTTAACCGTTTCTGTTTAATGACAGTAAATAAAAGCTTTACCCCCACAAATGCAAAATAACCACATTCAAGATGGAGCGTGTTGAATTAAACATACAATGCATTAATCCATTTGAATCCTACTAATTGAAACATTAGCATACTACGTACTATTTTTTTTTTTCAAAATAGCATGTGCATAATGTAGTATTCAGTAAATCTAAAGCAAAAAAGAACAACAACGCAAGCAACAGGAAGAAGATAATTGAATTAGTGAGGAGACACTGCACATCAGGTTCAATAAAAGCTGAAGAACAATGTTGGAGATTGAAGGGACTCTTAAGCGGACAGGCTTTAATTATCTCCCGCCACACTCATTAATTCAACGCATCTCCCTCTGTGTGTGAGGTCCATCGGTTTGGATGTTCTAGAAGCTGTTTGCCTCCTCATGACTGTGGCGTGATGTCTCCGTGTGTAATGGTCCTTAGGGAACCCAGCCAGGAGACACATGCCACCTGCACCCACCTGTAACTAATGAGCTTAATAACTGAATCTCACAGGCACACAGCAGGCTAAAAACAGAGAGAAATTTGTACACCAAAAATGTTGGTGCAATCTCAGCTTCAGACTCAAACACGTTATCATTGGTATTTATTGTAAAGTATTTATTGGAGCAGATGACGGGACTACTCAGTGCAATCGATGTGCACCAATCGATGTCCATTAAACGCATTTAAAATAAAATCTAATTTCAGCTGTAAAGACCTGCAAGAAAGAGAAAATCTTTGTTTATTCTTACAGGGAGTCTGCAATGAAGGTTACTTTGCTCAAAGAGGAAGGAGGAGTGTGGGGTGTTGACAGAAGGTATTTATTATAGTGTCAAGAAGGTGCTATAAATTTGCCAAGAAATGATGCTGCAATATCTTAGTATGACAAATGATTTCACTTGGCTAATACAGGCAGACCTGTTTTTGTTCTTCAATGCGAGCGGACTCTATCTAAGAAGTTGTTTAATTTTACTAAGAAGGATAAGGAAATTGACATTGCAGACGCCAATAAACAAATAAGGATTAATATTTCTTTTAAGATTTAGCCTTGGGGATTTGCCTTTTTATCTCAACTCATCGCTTGAATATTTGGTGGAAAAAGTTTTTATAAAAAATTGGCTGTTGTATAAGCAATTAATGTCATAATGGAGAATTTTGCGTGTGGGCGCTCTGATCAGTTCATATTAGCTTTGAAGATCCTGGTTTGTTTTTGGTATTCATACAGAACAGATTAAAAGAGTCACAATGTCAAACCAAATAAATGCATTCATTATGTTAAAAAACATTTAAAATATGAAATTAATGTAATCAAAAATAATGTCAGAAAAACTAATATAATTAATTAATAAATATTACAAATAGTGCTGTTAAACAATGAATCATGACGAATCGAATTAAGAATTTATAAACACAAAAACATGAAAAATATTTGGGAAAATATTTAGATTTATGTACTTATTTTGACCAATAATGGAAATTATATATAGCCATTTATAAATTGTTATATTTCCTAAATATATGCATGTAAGTGTTTGTGTTTATAAATACAAAATGAATATGCACAGTACATAGACCTATATTATGTAAACACAAACATATCATCTGAATGTGATTAATCGTTTGACAGCCCCAAATAAAAATTATATTAAATATTTAATATCAATGCCATATGTTAGTAAATAAACAGCGCCTCTAAAACCCAATGCATTTGTCTCTGTTTCTCTATAAGCCTCTGAAAAAGAAGAATCATTGTCTATATAAAACATCACAACGTAACAAAGCTCCATCTCTTTGCCAAATTGCACTCTGGGAAAAGAAACGCTCGACACAAATGCACTGCATGTTTAACTTTCATATATTCTTGATTCCCAAATGGATTCCGAAAAAATCGCAGACCCCTCTTAGCAGCTTTTAACAAGTTTTCTCCATTTTAATATCACCTTGTGACTCTTTTCCTAATAGACTCTTGATTAGACTAATATATTGCATTGTGTTTGAAGGATAAAATCACCTTTTTATAAAATCACAGATAGTAAAGCTGTCCATTATAACCATGCATGATGAAATTACCGGATCATGAGGTCAGATTCATGCACGGAGTGAAAATCTGATGTTCGTATGCTTTCATAACAAAGCAAAGACTTCAGATCAGTGCTTCCAGAGTTAGCTACTGTGCATCTAATATAGATGGCTGGAAATCAGATAACTGTGGACATCAAAGCAACAAAGCCATAATGTCTGAAGAGAAACAACTGCTTAAAATGTTCTTGGTTTCTTGATTGAATCGCTGGAGTTTGTTTATGCATCTGTTACCAGCAGCTGGTATCATTCAGTTTAACCCTTATACCACGAGACGATTATCACAGGTTTGCTTTTGTCAGTAGTTGATGACATCATTGTCATGTGACTTTTGTCCTACAGCACACTTTTATTTGAACTAGTACTGTTGAAGGGACAGTTATTTGGAAGAATGCGCTTAACCAAACAGTTTGTGGACCACATTGACTACCATAGCAGGAAAGATTACTTTGTAATTTGTTTTGTTCTGTTGAACACAAAATGAGATATTTTGAAAAATGTATAACAGCAAACAATTTTGGAGTAGGCCTACTTTTGACTACCATTGTCATTTTTCCTAAGGTATTAACAGGTCTGATGATAAATTTGATACTTTGTGTACAAATCAAACCTGTTCTTCCAGCCCAAAAATGGCAATTTCCAATGCCAATGAGTTTTTTACGGAGCAAACACACAAAACAAGCATCTCTGTCTAAATATTTCTAAAGGGCATTCTCCTCCAAACCATCAAACCAGGCTTTAAATATATATTGTACAGTATGTAACAGCATGTCTTGAGACAATTCTCTGGATGTTTTATGGCAAGCTACATAAAACAAGTTAACATTAAAGAAAGGTGCCCTTGAATGGAATTGCCTTTTTAATGACAGTTGGCTTTAAGTACCATTCCAAAACATTACAGACTCGACTATGTGTCTCTGATGGAGGGCAAGGTCATCCTAATCCATTTATTTCGTATTTGTTGAGCTTTGCAATTCACACAGATTGCAATTTTGTGGGTCAATGTTCCGTGCGTTCGAATGAAGAGAACCGAGCGTTCTTGCTTCACCACCGGAAGCAACACATTTTTTGTCATTTAAACTTCGTTCTGCTCTGGAAAAGTTTTGGTTAGTAGAGTAGAGAAATCTGGTGAAAGCATGGTGACTCACGCTGTAGAAAACCTTTCTTTATAAATCAGATTGTTAACAGGTTAACCAGGTGCGTCAAACCTCCATTACAGATTTCCAACCACATGCAGGTGGATGGATGAGAAATGATTTTGTTTTCCAAAACAGAAAACTCCTCTCACCCGAGCTGATATATGATGAGACTGTTTGCATGAGAATTTAGCACATTAAGTGGAAAGGGCTTGATTTTAATTAACATTATCGACTGGATGGGTATACCCCCCCTCTCCTCCTCCATGCCCCATTTATCCTCAATTACGGACGACACACAGAATCGACAGCGAGAGTCTGTGGGTGGTGTTAAGCTCTGCAGATCTGTCTGGACTGTCTGGAGGTCTTACCCAGGTTTCCCGTCATCAGGTAGGCGTTGTGAAAGTCCTTCATTCCCAGCCCGACGATGTGGATGAACTCTTCGATGACCTGCATTAGCTCCACTGATCCTGGGTAAATCTGCGGGGAGAAAGACGGGAGACAAAGTGCAAATTGTAACTTCATTTGCAAATGAATATTCATAGCAGATACAAACCGACCCTTGTCATGAAACTATATTTTAATGTTATGAAACGAGAAATAAAGAGATCATCATTTTTTTCTATACAGTTGATTAACGGATAGATAGACTGAAATAAATATGAATAAAATACAGTATGCCAAGTCATAACACACCTAAACAAACAAGGTTTGGTGGACAAAGTTTGAAAGTATAGTTAATACTTATCTCTTATATAATACTTATATCTAGAGAAATTCTCTCTCATTATCTTTTTAAAATCTCCTTTATTTCTCCTAGACATCAATGAGAATAAACAGAGAGTCTCATGTGTCTCAGACATGTCTCCTAAGAAAAAGGCCCAAACATCTCACATGTGTCTCCATCAGTATAATAAAACATCTCAACAATGTCTCAAACTGAGCTCAGAAGTTTGCAATCAAAAGTCAATATTATTAAAGCATTCAAACTTTCTTCATCAAATGTACTCAAATGGGCAATTCTAACATGGATGTGACAATTTACGTATCCGACTATGGAAAACTGTGCTTTAAACACACAAAAATGTTTTCAAATTGACATCTTACCTATCAGTACGGTGAAAACCTTTGGTAAAACGTTCATCTTAAGGTTGACGTTTGCATGGAATTGCCCAAATCCAAATGAGTTCATCTCTTTACCTATAACTATCTACACTGACTTTTTACAATTCTCTCATTATTTTCTCCTCCGCAATTTGAGGGAAAAAAATCTCAAACTAAGCTGATACTTAAATAAAACTCAACTGAGAAATCCATCAAATCTAATCTCTAAAAGAGAAACCTCTAAGCAATACCACTTTCCTCTAGGCAGGCAGATAAATAAAGCCCTAACACAACAGTATCTGAGAAAGCAGCCTGTTGACACACATCTAGACCCACACGACTAACACTTTTGGAAAGAGACTATAAAGTCTTTGTAAAGGGCACTTTCTGTGTATCTCATCCTTTAGAGCTGCGCTTCCTGTCTGTTCAGTCCTTCACAAAGACAAACTCGTGTTGCAGAATGATTGTGCCGGGCTCACAGCCTCTCTGGAGGACCAGCCATCAGTGTCAGAGCAAATGTAGAGGAGGAATTCAGACCTATGGCTGGAGCTGAGGGTCACCCCCCCACCCGACTGCACCGTCTCAACCTGTCAAAGTACCTGCTCTCTTTCAGTCAATAGCATCATGGTCTGCTGATCCAACGCTTGACCTTCAGGTGCCTGAACTCGGCTATTTACCTCTGCCATCACTCTGAAAGTCCTTATAAATCTTTGAAAGGTACAGGCAGGTTAGTACAAAGCTTTATCAGCCTGATTTCTGGCTATGTATGTATTTTATATTCAATTACTCAATATTTCAAAATAAACAAACTAGCCATATTTCTGTGGTGTAACATCCACCAAATGTCTTAACATCACAATCGCAACCTTTTGCGTTCAACTTCTATCATTCAGTACCACTTCATCACAAATGCTGGAAACAGAGTCACAACCCTTATACCCAGCAGATCCTCATCTCATTAGCATCACGCCAACCGTCTCCCCTCGTGACAACAAACACTGTGCAAAAACACATTGCAGCCAATCTGCAAAAGACATGAGTGACATTTCATAATTAGCACCCTTAGTGAGGTGCAGAAACAGGGCGACGGAGTCACATATCTAATAATCCCCCTGGCTGGAGTCGGGCTCTGCGTTCGCACGGGGCCCGATCTTGGGCCAAGCCAATCAGACGGGCTGCAGACGGAGAGAGAGAGATGCTAAGGGCACGCAGGCAGATCGGCCCTCCCCCATCGGTCAGACTGGCGGGGGACAGCAGAGAGCATCTCTCTCCATGGCAACAGCGCTGGGCTGCTGAAGGGTGCAGGAAGACAGCAGTGCGGGAAATGGCCGAGGCAGACGGCCATTAGATAAACCAGCACTGTTGCTGCACTCAGTCATATACATTACTACACTGAAGATGATAAAACATAACAAGTGTAAGTCGCAACACAATTCTCTTAGTTCCCTTATTCTCAAAACTTTTGACCAGTATGTATATATAATTATAGACCGTGTATATAGGAGCATTGAATATTGGATATCGCTGGCAACAGGGTTGCCAGATCAGTGGCACAAAACCAGCACAGCGGCCAATAAATGAAAAACTAGCCCGAAAGCAGACCAAAATGTGTTTTATCATTGATGAAAAAAGAAAGACTTGGCAACCCTGGCTTGAAATGGCATAGCTTAGAATCTGAATAAATATGCTTAATAAATGCATACATGTTAATGTACTACTATGCAAATACCAGTCTGCTTTATAAAATAACTTTAGGATACCTTAAAAATAATTGCTGATAAACAAAATTGTTACCCACAGAAATTGTGGCAACAGTTTAAAAGTAGCCCGATTACACAGGAAATTACAGACCTGGCAACCCTAGCTGGTAATTGCACAGGTTTGATGTGCATAATCATTATCACAGTGCATACTTTAACCAGCGTAATAAAAAAAATTTTGCCAGATTATGCGTTAAAAATACAGACTTGGCAACTCTAGCTGGTAATGGTTTAGGTTAGATACTCAGAATGTGCATACTCATATAACTCAATAACTTGTGGCATGCATGTGAATGTAATACAATGCAAATACCAGGTATACTTTGTAACCGAGTTCATCACTAAGGCAGAAGCTACCGTACATAGAGACTTTCAGAGCTGTTCTGTCTTTCTCTCACTGAATACCGGCAAGCGCCATGAATCTGAGGTGTGAACTCGAGACAGGCAATCAAAGCTCAGTCTGCGAACACCAGGCAAGCTGACTTTGTAGAAGATGACAAGACAGGCAGGCCAGATAAAATCCTGGGTGATCTTTAAACGTCTGGTCTCTTTGAGGTCAATCATTTAGCTGGGCCGCTGACAACCACCTCAGATGTCCTTTAATGATTTGAGGAGCTTGAAGATTTAATCTGCAACAAAGCCGAGGAGCAGCGAATGAAAGAAACATCACGTTCGCTCCAAATACCGTTTCAAGCACGCAAAACATCTCCGGCAAAACAAGCGACCTGCTACGTGACCTGATCTCCAAACACACTTCAGACTGAAAAACACATTAGTTTGCTGAAAAACGCTTGTGACACTCTTCTACTGTAAACTCTATTAAGGGCTAATTCAGTTGACACACAGGAGCCTTTCTGCCTCAAGGACACATGTTTCAGCACAGCTCTCAGACTACAGACGAAAACATTAGAACTGCAAAGCAGCTTATGTTTGACACAGTAACATTACCACTGTCTGCTTAAGAGGCATTTTTTAAGTTTAAGCCTAAAGAGAAAAACATGAAAGGCACTCAAAACCACAATAACGCACTAAGTAGAGAAATTGTTTAAGTTTCAGAAGAATACTGAGCGTCGCACAATCCAAATCCCTGAAGCTCCGTCTCATGTGTGAGTGAGAAAAGTCAATGCGTCATCGCTTACGGATGAGCACCAGGGCTGGACGTTTGTTGCCAGTGTGGCTGCCCTCAAGTGGCCGCTGCGGGTACTGCAGATGCCCTTCCACCAATCACCACAGCAGGCAGGTGTGTGTTTGGCACAGAGAGCTCGATCTGACGCAGATCTACCTGTGGAGACAGCCGCCCCTTTGACCTAACAATTACCCAAAGCATCTGTACGGCTGACAGCCATTGATTCGCTGGTGGCTCATCACACAATATTCAACCGGGGAGCGACACAACACCAGATACTGTCTGAAATGTCAAGCTTCATGAACGGTGCAGGACATTCACACCCACCTGTTGTGCATCTTCCCACTTCTCCCGGTTCTCCTCCTCTAGAAGATTACTGATGATCTGAAAAAAGTTCTGTGGGGGAGAAAGGAAAACATCAGTGTGCTTAAAACACTGCAGTCACAGAACCAAAATGACATTAACATTATCTGTAATACATAAACACGTGTTTATTTATATAGTGATCTAAAGGGAGGTCATTGCTGTCTATTTGCTTTGAAAATATATATTTGACAGACAAAACAAAACATTTTCTAAATCTGTATTTTGGTCTGGTTTTCAACTGCAAATATTTAAATGCTCTTAAAACAATTTCCCTATAGGCTTATAAACTTAATTTAAGATGTATTAGCTGAAAACAAGATTATTTTGAATTAGGCAAATTGTTTTCTTTTTCAAGCAGAAATCAAACTAGAGAAGTCTAAGCTTAAAATATATTTAAAAACTATTTGCCAATGGGGTAAGAAATAAAACCTTAATTCAATATTTACTGTATTATCTCCAAAAAAGTCTTGTTACATAATCGAGTTTTAAATAAATGTATCTTGTTTTTAAGGACATGAGTTTTCTTAACATTATAAAGACGGTTTCAAAGCAACAACATAAACAAATGTTACTGCGCACGCACACTTTTGGGGCCCGAACTTAACTTCCGGTACACATACACAAAGAATAGAGTCCCTGCAGATTATTTCTGATAACAAGCAACAGAAAAAACAAGTAAATGACATTAGTTAGCAAGTTAAAAGTATGTCTAGCCATTGTTATTTTGGGTTACCAGTAGAAGAACTGTTACTTGACTAAACTTAAATGCAACAAAGTTAACCAACCCATTCAACAAATCGGTTATTTTATGCAATTACTATGCAAAAAAATATGAAAATGAATTAATATTAATATAAATAAAATCAAATATAAATATAAATAGTAATATTATTAGCCACTAGCCAGACCCACACAGACCGGAAGATAACTTCATGCCAGGTGTGTGCGTCCGATGAAACGTCTATAGAGAACAAGACAACTATGCTGATTAAGAAAGAAAAACTATAATGTATTATACAAGTATTCATTATGTCCGATGAAACATATTAACATTCATATTGTTTAAAAAAATAATGCATGAGTTTGAATACAGAAAATATCTTTAAATTTTAATTCACATTTATTTGTACAGCGCTTTTCACAATGCATTTAATTTCAAGGCAGCTTTAGAAAATACTTCTGGTATTCTTCTTTTGATACAGCAAAAGTACTAGTTTTCTGAAGCCATTGCATTATTTATAGTCAGCCATGATACATTTATTTATGGTTTCAAGAGATAAAGTGAGTATGAACATGGCCCGACCCACGTAATGTAAAATACAAAAAATGTTTAAGATGCTAAGAGAAGGATTGAATCCGATTTTTATGATTCATTTTTACTCTTAAACAAGGTTTTCCTTAAAAAAGGAAGAGAGCACTCAAGCTCTTTTAGTACTGTAAGAATCTCTTCAAGACAACAGTTTTCATACTGGTTCACTTGTTGACATTGTGACAGATTTATAGCAAAACACCTGTGAGCATTTCACAAGTCTGACATGCAAAATATAGGCTCTTACAACCCGTACACTCACACGGTATAATGAAATCTCTCCTGCCTTGTTGAAGGTCTAAACAAATAGCATCATGAGGAATTACATAGAGTATCACGGCTCTGATTTACTGGGAGATGATGGGATACGTCCAGCGGCTACGACTCTAAAACACACCTGGGATTTCCTGCTGCTTTCAATTTCAGGGATTGGTTGATCTTCTCTAAGCGCTCAAATGTGCGCATAATTGAGGGAAACGACAGAGTATCGCCGCTCGAGTTTGAAGGCGCTCGGGAGAGCCGCGTACTCCAAGCCTGGAAAGAGACCTGCGTGCCTGGGCTGAATGAGATATCCTGCTGGATGTGTGCCGGTCTTTTCTGTTTGCTGTTCTGCCTCTGTGCCATGAAAGACAGGAGAGAGGCAGTGTCTTGGCTCTGACATGCTTGTTTTTCTACTTGAATGCTTATGCTCCCTCTGGTGGTAATGCGTCCGCTTAAACACACCGTTAATGCGTTCCAAAACACACGACACACATGGGTAGCTGGAGGGGCCGCTCCAGTTCGCACAGGGGCACAGATAAAACCCGCCCACACCAATCTAACACGCAAACATGCACGAGCGAAATCACATTAGGCTGTTACGTAAAAATACCCACGTTTCCGCGAGCAGTTCGTGAGCAATTGTGGCATTGAGATGCTTTGAAATGGAACCTGATAGATTTGGCGACAATCGCTTATCAGCAGCTGGCGCACGGTGTCAAAATCCTATAAGCTCTCCGTGAGGGGCACAAGCGGGGAGATGTTTATCAATAGCGGCCCAAGAAGTCGCACTACCATTTTTTTAAGGCGCTGTAAGTGATTTTGGTTTAACGGCTTGACCTGAAACAGAAACCACGTCCTTCGAAAACTCTTCACCTTTATGTTTGCCATATAAAAATGTCATACGTCTTATGACAAATGCTTTAAAATACAAGGTGGGCACGCATAAAACATACATCACCAAAACATCAGATTACTATTGTACCTGCACGTCATCAGAAGAGGGTTCGTAACTGGCCCTTTTGAAGGTGTCCGTAACGTTCCGAAGAATCTCCACCGAGGACAGAAGGTCACCAGCGTAGAAATTGCGTCTCTGGGTGAGATCCAGCAGGACCTTTGTAACTTGGGACATGCCATCCCCTGCCAGATTCCTCTGACCTTTAGCAAGGTGCCCCTGGACCTGGAGACAGACACAAAGAAAGAGACTGGGTTCTGTGTGTCCTTCAAAGACTATATCATAGCCTGTTCATGTCAGGAACATAAGTGGAATTGAGTAAATAAAAAAGTGACTCTGCATGTAAAAACCAGGCTAACGTCTTAAATCTGATTATGAGAAAATGAGCATTGAAGTTTGATTTTAACCATTAATTTCACTATGAATTTAACCTTTGACTTGGCCTTAATTGGGCAATATCAAGGTTATATTTTCACTAAGCGTTCTTTACAGGATCACTTTATGTAGAAAACAGTAATTTACAAAAAAATATTAAATTAAAGATTTATATTTCTAAATATTTATTGTATTAACATTGTAATCATGAATTCTTTTGGACATAATAACCGTATAAAAAACAAAATATATATATTTCTTAAAAAGGTATTGTAGATAACATTAAATATATATGTATATAAACATATACAAATACAAAATATACAAAAAACAAATAATTATTATTCATCAAATTTATTTCAATTACGGGCTGTGGAGCTTGGTTAGTTGTAAAATGAATGTAAAAGTTAAATTTTAATTAATAATATAAATATTGATAAATATGAATTCCGCATTCTTTCTTTGTGTTCCACAGAAAAACAACAGCATATGGATTCGGTTGAGAGACAGAATTTTACCACTGGGTAAACTATTTCTTAAAAGGTGAAGCAAGTTTTTTTTTCGCTCTGTAGCTAACTTGGCATCGCATAGCAACACAAAGGTCGAGGGTTCAATTCCAGAGAACACACATGCTGAAAAATGTACGCAAGCATCTTCCAATGACATAAATGTAAATTTCCAGCCCACTATAGTGGCACCCAATAAAAGCCCAAACATGATCATTTCCCAAATACTTCCTCATCTTTCATTCCCACCACAAAATTAAGCTATTGGGTTAGCCTGAATCTGAAATAGGACTTGTCAAACAAACACAGCGTTGTTTTAAAAGAGCCGCAGTGTTTACACTCTTCAGGGAATCAAAGCTCATGGCTGACGTCTATGCATATTAAACAGCAACATGAACAAATATTTTAACATTAATGCATAAAACAATTTGCACTTCACCCTTAGACCATACTGTATGACACCGACCAATGAACAAGTGTTTATAAATCACACTGGAGTGATGTCATGCACACTCAAGAATAAAGCAAAAGAATGCAGATCGAATTGTGTGTGTGTGGGGGGGGGGGGGGGGGGTCTGGTTTTGCCTACGCGGTGGGAACCAAACGTCCCCACAAGAATACAAAAACCTAAAAGCAGCGTGTGTCCAAAAGCCTTCCATAGCAATAACACAACTCAGCATGCAGCAAGCCTTGAAAATAGGAAGTTAAAAACAAAAGGATTTAAAACCTCGCAAAAAAACCTCGATTGTGCTAAAACATCCATCTCCTGGATTTTACAGGAAATTAGGGCCCTCCATTATTGCGAGCTTTGGAAAAGTGCGAAACTAGCAGTTTAATTTGCTTCTTCGATGATAGCAGTTAATCTTGCAGACCTGCGTGGTGGTCTGGGGTGCTGGGGAGGGTGTTGGTGGAAATAGTTTGGGTGATGTTGACGACTGCAGGGGTAATTTATGGCACGTCACAAAGACACGGCGGAGCGCGGCAAGCTGACTCTGCACCTACTGATTGTTGCAGGTATCTGTATTCATTTGCAATGCATCGAGCATAGCTGGGCTGCTCCCAATAGGCCACCCCGCGGTGATCCAGCGAGCAGCGTCGACTAGTGGTGCCTGCAGAGAGAGAGAAGGGAAAAGAGAGATTCAGTGACGGGGAAAGATGGAGAGAGAGCTTTCAACTTGTTCCTGTATTTTTATTCCTGCTTTATCATTTCACCTGCCAGCCCCCACTTTCGGAGAACACGGATAAAAAACAGCCTCCATCATCATTGAGGCTGCAGTTTCCAAATCACATGCGCCTCACATGTGCCACTGCAGTAACCGCGCACGGGCGACTGCATGAAACATCTGCAATTATGTTCTTTAAAGGTTTGCTTATAAATTCACGTTAACCAATTTTCTGTGTAAATCCTGCAACCTGTAATATCAACAAAACCGCCGCCCACAAGCGCAAGACGTAATAAAGCAGTCTCGCACAAACACGCACGATTCCCAACAAACGTTTTTCGCATCCTACGTATATCGATTTGCATTAACAACACGTCCTGCCTGTAGAACAACCTCACCACACCCACCCGCAACCATCCGCCGCACGCGCTCCTCTCACAGACTCTCTTATCAGCTCTCATTCCAACACAGTTCCACCCGCTACCCAGTCAACCTGAGACGCATCCGAGGAATCCGGCACAGGGATCACGGAAACCCCTGCGGTGCTGGATCAAAGTCCTCGTATTCGGAGCTCACCATTAAACACACATGGCACCACAGAAAGGGCCTAAGCAGATTTAATCTCTCTCACACACATAAAGAATGATCACACAAAACTCGTCCAATCACACACGTTCACAAAAATGGGACGGAGCTTGAAAAGTTCTCATTCGTGCCAGAACGGTTTTAACTTAGTCGTCGAATCCGTTCTTCCCCAATTAATCGTCCACAGAAACCTAAACTATTCCCAAGAGTTTGCTTCATTCATTTCTCCCATTCTGGTCAGAGCGAAAACAGAGGGAGTTTAATTTAATTCCAACCTCATAATGAATGAAGATTTTCCAACCCTCCTCGCTGGATCAAGCTCCAGTGCTTTTGCACGACACGAAATTTCAACGTGGGTTATGTATTAAACAGACAATGTACATCTAACCGGTTCCACCTACGGTTTGACACACTGTTTCTTTCATGTATGATATAATGTTCGCAGCCCAAAGACACACAAAAAGTACACGCTGGCCTATGGCGGCACTCCACCCACATATTGAAAGGTATCCACAAAGAGATGAATCCAACCACACATACTCTTTGAAATCATCCTCTGCATGCCCAGCTACACCGGGCTGCTCGCTGTTATCACTGGAGTCTGTGGCACTTCTGACCACATTTTATATTCTTTCTCCAGCACCTGCTCTTTCAAGAACAATACAGCGGCGTGGCAGAGCATCCTCACAACAGGAGGATGAAGGTGCAGCCCCGAGATACCGAGAGCACGGAGAACAATGCAGTACCTTCTGCCAATCTAACACCACAATCACATCTCAGAACCTTTATCTCAGATAAACCAACCAGCTGGAGAGAGAGAGAAAGAGGCCAAAACAAGTCAATCTTTTATTATCAAATTGTGAAACAATATGAAATTGAGTTAATGTATGAATAGTATAAACAATAGTATAATCTTTTAAAGGGATAGTTCACCCAACAATAAAAATGTGCTCATCATTTATTCACTCTTATGTCATTCAAAACCTGTATAGACGGTTTCAAAGCAACAACTTAAACGTTACTGCGCATGCATGCTTTTGTGGCCCAAACTTCTGGTACACATCCACAAAGAATATTTCTGTAAAGTAAAGTAAATGACATTAGCTAGTAAGTTAAAAGTCTAGCCAGTACTATTTTAGGTTACCAGTAGAAGAAACATTACTTGGCTAAACTTAAATGCGACAAAATTACACGACCAAATTCAACAAACTATTATACAAAAAAATATTACTATGAATTAGTATTAATATATATATATATATATATAAGGTATAAATAGTTATATTATTAGCCACTAGCCAGACCGATCAACAAACACAGACCGGAAGTTCGGGCTTGGCGTGTGACTACATGACTCTTTCAAAAGATATCAAAAGATATTTTGAGAAATGTGTCAGTAATTTTGTGTCCATACAATGGAGGTCTGATGTTTGTATACCAACATTCTTTAAAATATCTTCTTTTGTGTTCTGTGGAAGAAAGTCAATAATACAGGTTTGAAATGACACGAGGATGAGTAAATGATGCAAGAATTTTCACGGTTTGGGTGAACTGCTCCTTTAAGCTCATTTGGTTGTGGACTGATGTCACTCTCAAATGAAACTGGTGTGAAAAGAGCAGAACTGAGAACTCAAAAAGAGTGAAACCATATTCATCTTCAGTGTGTATGTGGTCAGAGACTTCCTATATCTTGCTGGAAAAACATACAGATTTTTTCCCCTTTCCCTCAATATTTGAAAAAAGGCGAAGCAGTCTCACAAAGATGTTGACAAAATGCTGCAGGGCTCAATGGTATGCAAAAGGCAGAAGTCTCTTGGTACACGCAGCATAACGCATTTAAAGGCAGTCACAGTACAGCTGAATACACTAGTCTGAAACATTTGTCATTGTGGGCTTTGGAATTTATGAATAATTTCAACACCATTGAAATAAATGCTGGAGAAAAAAATATGGCAGTCTTTTTTTTTGTTTCTTTGTAAGTGACGCCGGTCTATTCTTCCATCGTGTCTTTAATGCCGTGTCAGATGGCCTGCGGCTTCTTAAACTTAAACTGTCGTGGCTGTTCTTACCCGTTGCATTGGGTGGACACCTGTTGAAGGCCAGTTCCCCGGAGGGAGTTCTTCTCCACAGCATGGACACAGCATAGTCTTCTGGACAAATTTCATAAGGAGCTAAAAAACAAAAAAAACATATTCAGGTAGATTTATTACAATTAATCCAATTTTATTTTTAAAAATTAAACAGATTTGATTCAACAGATACAATGAGCACAATCACCGTTTCCATGGAGACTCTTACTCATGCATGAGAATGACAAGGCATCGTTTATGTGACATTAAATATCCATTACTGGCCAAAACTGAACCCCCCTGCAACGAAACATACAGCGACGTATCCGATCATTATTTCTCGCACGAATAATGATCCAGCGCAAAAATCGCTAGGGCTCTCTGAACAGGAAAGATAATTATCCCCGCATCCGTATCTCATTCACCCCTTTCTGCCCATTTTGATATAATTGACTCTTGAGGCTCAATTATCTGCAGGGTTACCTGGGCAACGCTGCTCGCTGCATCTGCGGACCTCCTCCCCACTGCCATCGCACGGCTGCCCCGTGACCGCCTGTCCCTGGCACACGCGCACCCTCCGCTGCCAACCGCCGTCGCAGGACTTGGAGCACCCGCTCCATGGTGCCCAGGGGTTCCACTGCCCATTTGCTACAGAAAGACAGAGTAAAATACTTATTAATAATTAGATCTTAAAAATAATCTAGATGTATTGTGGTCATTCCAGTCCAGTGTTTGTTGAATTTCAACAAAAAAGTCATCCAACATCAATGTGAAAGACTGACAGCATTTAAACTTTCCTAAATACATGAATATGAACTTGTTTTCTTTGAGCTCTGAAAAAATACAGTGCATAATTTCTGTTGTTTTGACCCGTTTCTCCATTTCCTGCAAATAAATGCAAAAAGAAACAATATTTTATTTGAAATTTGGGAGAAATATTGTTTGTAATTCACAGAATGAATAATTTTACCTAAACACATTCCTATAAATAGTGAATGCAGAAAATCTTAAAATGGTCTCTCAATATTTTTCGGTTGTATTATAAATATAAATATTACTGTTTATTATCCTAACTGCCATCTGTCACATGATTAACAAGTACAATATCAACCTATTATGATCACATGGGTACATTTAGTTGCATTTTACATCCAAACAGCCAATATATACTGTATTGTAGGTATTATTGTTAGTTGTTTGTGATGGGAGGTGTTGGTCAGGGCCATCTTGTGTTTTAAAAACACTCAAATGTTGAGTTTGCCCAATAACAGTCCTGACCCCAACCTGATGCGGACGCTGATATAACATGAAAGAGTTTTGTAAAGAGAAACCGTGCAAAATCCCTCCTTACAGCAGCTCAAACAGAAGAGGTTACTGCAGCCAAGAGAGGCTTAACCAGTCATTAGATGCAATGTTTTCTTTATCCACCCTGCACTAGGAATGTTTAAACTGTGAGTTCAACAAGACTGTTCAAAAATCTGTCATTATTTGCAGACTGTGTTGTCATTTAGTCGAAGATCAGATCCGATAAATATTACGACAAATTCATGCAGAAATAAAGGTAAGGCTTTCTGTGGCTGTCGGTGAAAAACACATTAGCTGGGGTTACAGCAGGATAGCCGCATGGATCTTATTCTATTTATCATCTTTTACATTTCATCTTTCGTAATATTCATCCCTTTCACTCTTGATAATGAGATGGAACCTTTATGTGGTTGTGCGCTCATAGCTCTTTGAGCCGACTTCTGTGAACGCTGAAAACAATTATGAGAAGTGTAGCGTGGAACATTATAAAACACACTCGTTCGCAAAGAAGAGTTCGAGCGTTAAAAATCAGCCAGTTTCGTGGAGCTTTTCAACACCGACATGCTCCACAATGCCCAGAGATGCTATATAACCAGGACTTTTGGCAGAATTCTCTCTCGATTCAATTAATACAAATCATTACCGACATACTTGCAATGATCAGATATTTGTCTCTGTTTTATGAGCGTGACGGTGCCCGCAACCAGGACAGTCATTTTTCTCACTTTGCAGACCCGCAACACGTTTTATGGAAAAGTTTTAAAAGCCTCCCCAATGCTTTACGGGCATTTAATGAATGACATAAAATCTCAAATCTTGGCATTGCAAAGGAAAAAGACAAATGCTTTCCTCAGCTGTGCTGTAAATCATACGAGAAAGGGGGCATTTCACCTGCGGACCGGCGGTTCACCTGTACTGACTGTACTTTCTGATCAAGGACACATTTACATTATCAGTTCGACCGTGTGGGTGCTGGTGAAACGTTACTCTGAAATCAATAAATAAACCAGGTTCAAATGAAGCGCTGGGAGACATCTGACCTCAGCATGGCTTTATATAAAAGCCTTTAATCAAAGCACCTCAATAAAAGTGTCAAACACATCTTGGAGATGATGTTGTAATAGTGCAGGTCAAAAACGACTCCGCACCAGCATCTAAGCGAACAATATTCTGACCAATAAAATGCAAACAGTCCTCCTTGTCTTCTCTATTTAAAAGGTTTCTCCCAAACAACTTTCAAAATGATCTTAATGCTCTTAAATTGTATAATAAAGTCTACAAAAACAAATTGATAAAAACTGGATTAAACATCTACAAATAAAGACCACAAACACAATTTCATATCCACAGTTTCAGACCTTATATGTACATGCATTGTATATCATGTGTGTCCCTGGACATTAAGAGAGATTTTTAGAGATTTTTTACATCATCTTAAATCTGAATAAATAACCTTTCCATTGATGTATTGTTTGTTAGGATAGGACGATATCTGGCCGAGATTTAAAACTCTGGAATCTGAGGGTGCAAAAAAATCCAAATATTGAGAAAATCGCCTTTAAAGTTGTCCAAGTGAAATCCTTAGCACAGCATATTACCCACAAAAAGAAAGTTTTGATATATTTATGGAAGGAAATGTACAAAATATCTTCATGGAACATGATCTTTACCTAATATCCTAATGATTTTTGGCCTAAAAGAAAAAACAATCATTTTGACCCATACAATGTATTTTTGGATATTACTACAAATGTTCTCATGCTACTTAAGGGTTTGTGATCCAGGGTCACATATAAGCTTTGAATTATGAATATTAATGCAAGACCAAAACCGTTTAGTTTTAATGAAAAATATACTGTAGTGTCTCACACTGCAATTCCAAACTGAGGCTCTCTGTTATCATGAACCATGGAAAGCAAGAGTCTCACAGTTTAAAAGTAGCATGCTGAGAGGCCTCTGTGTATCAAAGAACTACCTGCCAGGCATACTGAGTAGGGCCCTCATGAGACAGAGACCCATCACCATAGGCTTCTCATCAACACGGGCTTGTGGCTAATGACTGACAGAAAGGCAGACCTCTTGACAATTCGTTCAGTGTGTTGTTAGACTAAAATTGCTGTTAAAATAACTGCCATAAACACCCTGTGTCAATATTAACGTTTTGTGGCTTTTTCACTAAAGGTCATATACTGTAAATGCTATTATCCAACCAGGGGCTTTGTTTTAAAATTGCTTTGTAAAAGCTATAAAACAAAAAAAATATGATTTTGTAATATAATATCAGTGTTATTAAACAATTAAAATTATGATTTTTAAAAATCATGAAGGTTAACTGTGCTATGAGTATTCACATGAAGACATTTACCATATGAAGACACATAGCTACTTCTAACTTGATCTTAATGTTTCTCGTTTTTTATAAATCTTGGGTTTCTCATTTTTTAATTCTTACTCATATTATACACTATATATAATTTTATTGGATACTGTAGGAAATGTCATTTTGCTACATTAAATACTACAGTATGCATGCATTGTTATGTATCTGACAAATAAATCTTGACAAATAAAAATGTTGTTTTTGTCTTATCCCCATATTTGTAAAATGTATGCAAATTAAACACATAATTTGTTCTTAATCTGCAAATACATGCGAACTCAACATCTGTAAACAAAAAAAAGCAAAATTATGGACTCAATGTTCAATATGCAAAAGAAAAAAAATGCTGTAGAGAATGATAATTTCCCCTCCCCTACAATCTATGAAAAAATACTACTACTACTAAAAAAACTAAATTAATATAAACTAATAATAATAATTCTTTATTTAACATAAAAAAAATCTTTGATTGCTCTTTAGTTTTAAGGGCTAGTTCACCTAGTTCATTAACAAAAATGTCATTTCCTATAATGAGTATAGTTTTTATAATAAGTTGTTATAATGGTCTATTTTGCTACTTTTTTCCCATGCAATAAAACTGAATCAGAATATTCTGCATAGTCTGTCCTTTTATTACAGAAAGTCATATGAGTTTGGAACAACATGAGTCAATGACAGAAAACGACAGAATCATTATTTTGAGGTGAACTATCGCTTTAATGCGATCCAAACTAAAAAAGTACCTGTACACTCAGGATTAGAGCATTCTCTGCTCTCCGCCCAGTGTCCTCTACACTCAGATCCTCCATGTGCGGCTGCCGAGCATTGCCTCTTCCTCTGCTGTGTCCCGTTGGAACAGGTCACTGAGCAATCACTCCAAGCGCTCCACTCCTGCCACTGTCCGTCCACTGCGGCCACCCATGCAAAACGCAAAAAAAGCATCCGGAAGAGAGAAAACAAAATAAGTGTCCCGAGCCTGGCTTGACAATACAACAGGCAAATATCCCATAAGCACACATTAAAGAAGTTGGAGACCGGATTATCAGACTTATTGGGTGGGCGCTTGTGATAAACAACCACCCAAATCTTACCACCGCAGAACAATGTCCTCGCTACTGGGACGCATTAGGCTTGTTTACCCTCTAATGTTTCCCAACTATAATACACAAAGCGCTTATTTTGGACAAAATATGGGACGTCCTAGTTAATACGGGACAGTTGGCAACCATGTCATACTCGGGTCTAATTAAAATATAATGAAAATGCCCGGGGCTCAGAGCGGCTCGGTTGCATAGAAACACAAAGCATGCTAGTTTGACTTATTTTCACATTCTATTAAAATTGTTGTCAAATTTGGCAAACATTTTAAGTAATTTTAATTTTATTATTTGAAATCTACTGTATAAGTACTGAATTGACGGATTGTCCAAATGACCAATCAGAATGAAGTATTCTAGTACGCTTTGTAGTGATGTATTATTTCAGTTGATTGGGTTCCAAAAATGAACAGCGTGACATCAGTATGTATGTGGATAGCATTTCACAGCTAAAAGTGAACTAAAAATAGAGCTCTGGAGTCACTGCAGGTGGTCTAAGTTAGTGCTTTTAAAGAGTTTACCCAAGTGTGAAGTCTTAAATGGGCACAACATGTCTTAATTTGGAGACAAAAAACAAGTTGGTAGCTTCTGCAAATCCTTTTTTTTTTTGTTTTGAGTTGTAGTTTAAGAGGCCGTTTAGACGAGATCTAAACTTTTTATGACATAAAAACAGCGTTTTGGGGGACCGAATTTTTTTTTGCTTTTCTTATTTTTCATCCTTTACTTGGTATTTAAGCAGAAGCAACATGTTGAATATTTATATCATGTTTCAATATTGTTTTCACAATATGTAGTAATTGCAAACATAACCGTTTGGCCAAATCGTGCAGCCCTGAGCGCCCAACACATTTTCTTCAAGAAATGCAAAGTTATTTTTTTCAATTTGGTGTGATGGCGCTAGTGACATAAACATTACACACTTTACCTTCTCACATATGCAACACTTGCTTTATATAATTTCAGTTGTATTCGAAAAATTCGCAATCTTTGGCACGTGCATGTTTCGATTAGAATATAATCAGGTTCAAGAAAATATGAATACATATATTAGGAATTAGTGCTACTATCAGCCAGAATAACCCTATTAACCCTGGGAAAAGGCAATAATACAACCTAAATGAGTGAGATAGCCTGCCAGCTAGCCAACATAACCTAGTAAAGGCTACTCTTATATTCTCTGTAATGCATTACAAAACGCTTCCCATCTCAGTCCTGAAGAAATGTTGCAAATGGAGTTTTTAATCACACACGAGCTCCGAGGTCAACTTTAAAAGCCTCGGACCAAAATATGCAAACCGGAATTTGGCAAAACAGCATATGCGCAGGGTAAGCAAATGCTATGAAACAAAACACAGAGGTGTAAAGAGGGGATAATTGCCTTCTTTTTTCTGCTGAATGGGTTGAGGCTTTTAAAGCATCGGGCTAACAAGCTGCCCAAGATTACTTACCGAAACATTTTCAGCATATAGAAACCAAATCGTGGCTAAAGTGCCTATCATTCACACGCAATCCACAGTGCGTTTGTGAATTCACTTTAGTCATGATGTGTTGGTGCCTTTATGCAGCGTTTGGGTTTTATTGCCCACTGCACGTGGTTGCTTTCAACATGCCAGGAGGCCTCGCAAGCGTATCAATTCCCTATCTGTGCCACGCAATAAACTATTCTGTAATTGATCCTGTAATGTTTCACCACTGCCAGCTGCTGCTTACTCCCTGGAGCCTCCTCTTTGATTCTTTATAGACGGGATCAAACATTGAGGGACTTCCGTGTCAGGCCTAATTCCACCAAATCATTCTCGGAGGACGGTGGCTCGCAACCGCATCCAAATTAGTGGAGTGGTCTTCAATTTACAGCAAAATTGATTACAGTGAGGATAGAGAGTGGCTAGAAAAAAGCCAGTGGCTCGGGAGAATGGGGAAATGCTGGATTTAGACTCAGTAGATGAGAAGAGAAGGTAAAATCATGTCAGCAGACAGACCTGGGCAGAGAGCAATGTTGCAGAGCTTGCTTTGGGTCTCGGGTCCGTCGCACGCTCTTCCTCCGTGCTGGGGCGGAGTGCACATCCGAGTGCGGGTGCGATGACCCCGCCCACAGGTGAAAGAGCACAGGCTCCATGGAGACCACTCCTCCCACACGCCATGCACTGCCAACAGAGGAGAAGAGTTAAGACGCATGCACGCCGCCAACATCACGCACCCACACACACATACGCAGAAGAGAAACACTTCCAGCACCGACCCGTTTAGCAGCAGATGTTCCACAAGGCAATGCATCTAAACAACTGCATCGGTTCCTTTTTCCTTCACAGTTTACTTTCCCCAATCACATATCGTTCCGCCCCCACCCGTGGCACCGTTGTCGATGCCACTCTTTTGGCTCCGCGTGATGAAAGACGCGGCAGGAGGGCTGCCGCAGCCTCGCCGAATTGGTCTCGGCTCTCTCTGCACACTTATCGAAGTCCCAGGTGAGCGTTTCGCGAGCGCACTTACTCCGGTTTAATCCAGTCATCAGTGTCAAGACCGACGGGCACCGTTCCCCCCCTTCCGAACGTCAAATCCCCTTCTCTAATGCTCTTACTGTATAATGAAAACTCCAATCCCACTTAAAGAGCATTAATTAAAAACAAACTCTCGCTGAAGCACTCAGGAGCAGCAGGCATTTCCAAAAAGCAGCTCAATGCCATTAATAGGGAGCCTTTTAATCCGCTGGATTCACATCTATATGGAGATATAAGATGAGGTGAACAAACACCTTCTGGCCATCTTTTTAAATTGCTTTTACAGGTAAATGGATGGACTGGACCTGTGGGGTTACACTGGCGAGTCGCTATTTAAAAAGGGTCTGCAGAAATAAACAATGCTAAAGGAAAATCTTATAATGCGACTAAGTGTGCATTGTTAGGAGAGCAAAATAAATAGGGTTATTAACTTTTAAAGAAGAGTTGAAAAGCGTTTTATATTGGTTGTTTTAGATGTCAAAGGCAGTAAGACTTAATAAATGTTGGCGCAAAACTAGTGAACGGCAATGAGGAACCAACATTTTTGTATGATAAATATTGTAAGTTAGGTCACCACCTGATTAAGTCAAATCTGGGTCCTAAAGCAAACCTGAAACCCAGCTAACAAAATATGTTCTAAAAACATTTTGCTAACATTTCCATTAAGTTGCACTGAATGTTATTTCTAGGTTTTGAACATTCAAACATTTTAAGAATAACCAACTCTTTATAACATTTGCCAATGACATATAATGTAAATAGAATTCTCTTTTAGCGTTACTGCAGGAACATTTTTTGAGAACTTTGAGAGAACGTTAGACGATGTTATAAGAATGTTTCTTGTTAGTTGGAAAATTACTGGACTAAAATGTCTTCTTCTGGCCTCTTCCTAAAACCAAAACACTTGTCTCAACCAACTGGGATTATCGGCTATTCACCGTCAGCTATAAAACACATAGCATGAAAGACTATTGTAGTATATTTATCTTATGCTGTTTTTGTGCCGCATTACGCAGCGATTTGATGTAAATAAGGACTGCCCTCAAAATAAAAGCAGTGTTGTGCCGAATTAAGCTGCTGTCCAAGCAAGTCTAGAGGGAATAGAAATGGTCTTATTTGAGTATTCAAGGGTCTTAGTTTTACTTCCTTAAGCTTAGGCCGGGCGGTCCAGCCTCATGTTATTTAAATGTGCCTACGAGGCTATTCCAACACCAGATCTGAGCTGCTTTCATGGCGGGGAGAAAGATTTTGCATTGAATAAAAACTTCAAAAGCAAAACTTACTTATTTAATCTACCAATGCTAACAATAAAGATTGACCTATAAATTTCAAAGAATGTGCCAGTGTGATAAAACGTCTATATATTCTTCAAGGTATAAGAAAATGCTGTAAACCTCTAACAGTGTAAACCACATCGATTCGGCTTTACAAAAAGTCTTAAAACTGCTGAATTGCCATTTTTAAAGCTAATGGTGTAAGCAAAACAAGTCTCTCTTCATGCCCTCTTGCTTAAAATAAAAATCCAGTTAGCTCGTGACATAAGTTCAATGCTGCTGAGGTGATGTGTAAACAGCATTAATTTACCGATACCAAAAGTCCTAAAAGAGCTGAACAGCATTTTTACAGCTCATGATGAAGAAAAACGAAAAGCAAAAAAAGTCTCCCTTTACGTTGTTTTACTTGAGATAAAAACCCAGTTAGCTTGTGACAGCAGGTTCAATGCGGTTGACGTATCATTGAACCCAGCTCTATCAGAACGGCACCTCTAAGAATGAACAATTAAAGTTTATACCTCCAGTAATTAAAGATTTTAAAACCAGAGGCTAATTCGGGTCGCTTTCAGCCACACGGGACGGATGAGTTTTTTCTTTTCTTCAAGAACAACCTTGCGCTTCTGACATCAGTCACTTTGTGTTTCAGCAGGAATAAGACACAAAGCTTGGCTGGGTCATACATTGAGAAGAGTGAACGGTGAAGGAAATGTGAATGAGAAAATGTATGGAACAACATAAAAACGAACCCATGGCAAGATAAATGAGAAAATAAATGAGAGGAAAATGTGAATATCAGAGCAGACACAAGAATAAATAATAAGAACTTTAAAAAGAAAACATCCAACATAAAAACAACAACAATTTGAAGCGATGACAACAAACAAAACGATAAATAAAAGAAACATTCTCTGCCCTGAGAGATGAGAGATACATTACAGACACTGAGGGAGAGTCCAGAGCCTGCGGCTAACACTACCTGGGCAGGGGGCAGTGTTATTGCACACCCTGGATTCTCTTAAAGGGCCGCTGCAGTGTGATCCATAAGGTGAGACACACGTTCTTGTTCGCACCTGCGACCCTTGACCGCATGTAACTGAGCAAGAGCTCCACTGGGACCACTCCTCAGCACCAGGGTCACCTGTAGGAGAAGGGTGACACCAGTTAAAAGCAGTAACATGGTCATGTGACACCCCGAGGGGTCGGAGCCAGTAGGAGCAGTAAGGGCCTTCGCTAATTTACACAAGAGGCCACAATAAATATTTAAAGGGGGGCCAACGTGGGACGGGCTCACGAGGGAGCGCCGCTTTTCAGATATGATCCTGTCTGAATGACATTCAGTCGGAGGAATGGTGCCAGTACTGCTCACGTGTGCTTCTGGAGGTCTCAGGGTTCAAGTCAAATGTTGCATGAACCATCACCTCCAGGAGAACAGTTGTGCAGTTCTGTCCTGGAAGATAGAAAATATGCATGATTTGTTAGTGGCCAACATACAATATTCAAATTATATTTCAATTCTCAAGTATACATTTTGAGTAGAAATGTATTAACAGGGATGGGAAGCAATTGTAAATCGTTTGACACTTGAACATATTCAAAGCAGGATCATATCAATTTTACTACGTGGCCACCATGTATCATAAAGGGAGCTTTAACTAGCATTTAAGAAACACTAAGGCTTCATATTTATATGTTCATATAAAGCATGCAACCAACTTGATGGAAAAAACTGAAAAGAAAAAACGGCAAACGAAATTAATAGATGAAATAAATATATAAAATGCAGAATTCATGCAACATGGCTTTAAAAAGTTAGAATGACCTTTGGATGGGAGTTAGTTTTCTATTGACTACAGTTCCACAGCAGAAGAGACCTCTGACTTTAACTCTTTTTCTCTTTCAGGCATTATCAATTAGAATTAGAGATTGCCGAAAAAGAAATTGCCAGGGGTGCGTTTCCCCCCGGCGTATTCAGCAGATCACAGCAATTTGCAGAAGTGTCGGTCACAAAACTTTCTATGTCGAATTTAAACAATCAAAGCTCTTGGAAGGGTCGCGAGCTGGAAACGTTATAATTTTCCTGACTGTCAATTTGATCATCGCCATTGTTTGATGGTGTAAGAATACATGATTGCGAAGTTTATTGGTTGATGTGATTGTTAGTCTAAAAGCATCAACTGCTTTCTGGCGTACACCTAAAAACAAATGTGGTGCTTTTATGTGTTTATGCTTAAAATTGAACTCTGGAACAGCTGTAATTCCCAATGAGCAACTGCATGGCCAAAGCAAACTTTAACAAGTCACAATAGAACAATTCAATTGCCATGTGATGCTGAATAAAGGGATAGCATGACAAGGAACATGTTGGATTGAGACCTTTAATGGTTTAATTTAGTCTTTTTTGTCAAAAAGATAATAACTGCGATCAACGTGTAATGGATATGATTAGCTTTTGTTTTTCAGCGTTGAGGCCAAAACACAGATTGAAATTCTGATGAGCATATATAACTTTACATCATATGCTCTGGAAAACAGTTTTAGTCTAGACTCAAGTTGTTGGTACTTTCCAGAGAATCTACCGACATGCCCTTCATATATGAAGTTATGACAACTTTCTCTCATCTTCAGAAATTATATTAGATTGAAAGGTGGATCAACTGTGGATGAAGTGATACAGTAACTCAGACAACAATCTGAAAACAAGAAACCAAATGCAGGATGAATGACTTTCTGTTCACATTTTGTAGAAACAGAAGTTAAGAAATGGACATTTAAAGAGACAGAAACTGATTGAAATGGAAACAAGGTTGTTAAGGTTTAGTAATGCACAATGACTTGCAAATCAAATGATATTAAGTGCTACACAAATATAAGGTGAAAAAAACAAGATGGCTGCTTAAAGCCCCGCCCCGAAATAGCTGTAAATCATCTAAAGTACATGCAGGAATTCAAAAGAAAACAGGGAAAAATAATGCAAAAGAAAAAGGCAAAACCTGGTAACACGTTACAATACATAACATTAGGTAACACGGTAAAAACATAATCTAGCAATGAACTTTTACAGCATTTATTAACATCGGTTAACATATACTAATGTTAAAATATGTTATATTATACATTTTTACTTTGATGCTAAAATCAATGCTAGATTTACGAATGGATATGTTGAATAAATGCTATAAGAAACTAGCAATTGTTAGTTCATGATACCAAATGCATTACCTAATGTTAGAACTTCATTGTAAAGTGTTACCAAGAATCATTAAGCAACAATTTCATATTTAATTCTTTTAAAATGTAAATAATATGGCACTTTATGAATCAGGGATATTTTGGCTCTACACATGTTAACATCAGCTGACAAAAATCTATTTCATTGTATCTGACATTGTTTGTGTCTCTCCTTGAATGTTTGATTTATTACTTCAAAGTCCGGGGTCTATTTACTGCTTTTAGTGGATAACATTTTTCTGTCAGAGTAAAACAAATTGAAACCTGAAATTCCAATCATGTATTCTGTCAGTATATATATATATATATATATGCAGAGGTGGCCAATTTTGCCTATCTCACGGTTGTTTTTCTCACCGTATTAATATGGTGATAGAGGGACAAAAATAAATATGATAAATAAACATTGTCACTTAAAGGTGCAGTACATAAGAGAGCATGCAAGTGACTTAAGATGAAAATTAAGTTTAGTTTACATAGGAAAGGAAAGAAGCATAACTATTGAATTACCAGTTTGTGCCATAAATTTAGCAGACTCATCTCGCTCCTGTAGGTTCTTTGTGTCAAGTACTGATCTTGGTCGCTGACTTTTAACAGTATGTTCTCCGATCATTCCATATTCTAGGGACAGAATAGAGGTTCATGAAAACTAGGCTTGGATACAAAATCTTGAGAAAGAGAGAGAGAAAAGGAAATCAAAGAGCTTAGCACAATTCTGGCAGAATGCAGAGTCGGTCGCACTCGGCAGTACATGGCTTCAAAATAAAGGAAATCACACATGGACAACTTTTAACTTCTTGCCTTTTATCTTTAACGTTTAAAAGAAAGCAAAGAACAGTGCACAGAACCCTTTATCAGTGGTAAGCTGGGAGTATTAATCGAGCGCAGAAGCACAGCTACATGACACATAGAAACACATGCAAAATCAACTTACATTGGATTTGTAACAAGACGCTTGGATTTAACCTCCAGACCCCTCCCCTCCCGCCCGGATAAACAAAAACAAAAAGATAAAAACCAAAAAAGGAAAATGTGTAAGCCATCTGAAAGCCACAGAGAAAGGGTAGGGGGTGGCAAGGGAGGGAGGGAGGGAGGGGGGGTGTGGCGTGGTGTCATGGACATGCTAGATTGATCCACAGTGTCTGCAACAGATCCAGGCTTCTGGAATAATTAGTTAGTTAAGACCCAGAATTAGTAAAGGAATTATGTGCTGTTATATCTAACAGAATATCAAAAGATGAATTATCTCCCAAATGTATCCTGGATTAATTACGCTCCATTTTGCCTCGACAATATGGCTAATTTGTCTTTGTTCTTATCACAATCGATAAATAATCACTTCGTACAAATGTGGAGATTGCTAACCCCTCCTCGAGTCGCACATCTTTGCTGCATCTCTATGGGCCTCATAGATGTGGCTGAAACAGATCAAAAGCAATACACAGCCATGCCTCCATTGCTAATTGGGAATTACATCGTAGATAAATACAGCTTTTGGTTGTCTAATTCATGTCCACGCAGTGATTTCCATCCTAACAATAGAAAAGACAAACCCAGAACATAGCCGGAAAAGATGCCGGAACGGGAAAAGATGCAAAGGCTTGAGGTCAAAGCCCTTGTACAGTACGTGTGCCGTGTATTCGTAAGCCACTGTGAATATGATGCAGTTATGAGAGATTTCAGGCCGGGGGCTCCAAGAACCATTTGGTCATACACATGTTTACGGTCCTGTCCTTGACCCCAGTATGGCCCAGATCTTTCCCACTCCCTTTCTCCAGTACGCTCGTAATAAATAAAACCGCAAAAAATCTTTTCACCTGGTAATGCCCACAGAACATGTGGCGTAAATTATACAACTGTAAAAGCTCTACTACAAATCAATACCAATCACATTGTTAGTGTTGGTGGCAGATGGGTCTGCCCGAGCCCACCTGAACTTTTAACACAAAGGAGCACTGGAGCGACATCTGAAGATGTTTCACGAGCTCATGGGCTCAAGATACAGAACAGTTCAACGAGAAATGAAAACTCTGTCATCACTTACTCACCCGCATGTCGTTCCGAAACACGTCTTTCCTCTGTGGTAGACAAAAGGTGATATTTTGTAGGATGTCTGGGACCTTTTTCATTTGTGACCCTGGATCAAGTAGTCTTAAGTAGCATGACAACATTTGTAGTAAAGGCCAAAACACATTGTATGGGTCAAAATTATCGATTTTTCTTTTATGCCAAAAATCATTAGGATATTAAGTAAAGATCATGTTCCATACAAATATTTTTTACATTTCCTACCGTAAATATATTTAAACTTTATTTTTGTGAGTGGATGCAGGAAATTCGCGAACAAAAATGTCCGGAAACACGTCTACAAACTTCACTCGCATCTGCCGTTCTTTGGGAATTACCCACTTAAATTTGGTATCTATGTAAAGCTTAGAAACTCATCTTTCAGGTTCATCTACTCCCCACAACGTCATAACAGCACTAAGCCAAAAGAGAGCGTTAAAACAAACCTGCTACAGCGCCTCTGATTAACAACTTTAAAGACGATTTTCTCAAAGTTTAGATTTTTTTGCACCCTTAGATTCCAGAGTTTTAAATATTGTCCTATCCTAACAAACTATATATCAATAGAAAGCTTATTTATTCAGCTTTTGTGTAAAAATCTCAATTTAACACTGGTTTTGTAGTCCAGGGTCAAATCTAATGAAAGAGGGGAGTGCTGTCAAGCTCCAATATGACAAAAAGCATCATACAAATGTCATAAAGGTTATGCATATTTTATCGATAGCTTTGTGTGCGGAACAAACCAAAATATAAGTCAGCATTTACTTACAACTCTCAAATCAAATATGGTGCCTTTAAATGTCATTTAATGTCAATAATGGTGGATGTTATTGAGAGGGTATGAGTAAATGATGACAGATTTCTTTAAAGCAACACTATGTAGTTTTTCAAACCTAAAATAATGTCTCAAAAATGATTTCAGCTGTATTCTACTGCTCCTGCTACCGAAACAGCCTCCTAGCTGCTACAATCACACTCTGCAAGTTTCGTGTTGGGGTCGGTACACACAGCCCTGCCCATCCCCTGCCTGTGGGAGAGTGTGACCTGCTTTACAGCATACCTCACATATTTTTAATTCGTAGCCTGGGTGAAGTTAGCTAACTATAAGACGAAACGATCAAGTCTCAAAACCAATGGCATTGCAGTGCCAGCAAAGAAACCAAAGAGGGTTTTGTCGGAGGAAGCAAAGAAAAGAAAGCGGGAGATCGGACACAAGCCCGTGAAAACTGTGAGCTAAGTTCCATAGTGTTGCTTTAATATAAAATATAAAATATAAAATAAAATATTTGTGTCTGAGTATGTGCAATCCCTGGGATTGAACCCATGGCCTTGGTGTTGCTAGCGCCATGCTCTAACCACTGAGCTTCAGGAAAACCAATATTTTTTTTAATGTACAGTATGAATGCTTTGTTTTTAGCAGGCCTACTAAAACACTGGCTATACATTTGATCTGAGTAGTATACAATTTTACATTTATTTACATAATGTTCTGTTTTATCCAAAACCACCTGCATATGAGGGAACATTTAACATTCTTTAAATAAACTTTTTAGATAATTTGATCAACTTAATGTTTAAATCAAGAAGATTCAAGATGTATTTTTTCATTTAGAAACTACGTCTGGGCCACAGTATTCAGTTGCTGAGACACAATATATAACGCTTTTCTAATAGTAGATTTTACTTTTTGACTTTGAGTGCTTTAATGTTCTCATTCCGATTAAAACAACCAGCATGGCTATTACTGATACTGGATTTGCTTAAGATACAGCAAAACAAGACCGGCACCAAACCAGAAGAAGCAGGCCTGGACCAACAAAGAATTTCCGGCTATTCTTGGCTGCTCTTTTCCACGGAGAGAGCAAATTAAATCGTTCTGGACAATAGGCAATATACTACAGCATTGGAGTGAATACATCCATGCGATTATAGAGCGATGTTCTCATTAGAGATAGTAAACTATAGCGGGCTACATTGATTGAGTCTGAATTGTTCAATGGGAGAATCACAAATTCTCTACAGAAACCTAATGAATCCTGTAGCATCATCTCTACAATAGCAAGTTTCCATAGCAACAGTGAGTCAAGGGAGGTAGAGGGAAAATAATAATAAAAAAGACCTAAAATAGGAAATGACTCTTTAAAGAGGATGGATTAATTCGTTTTAAATGTCAGATAAATAATGCCGTAGATGATAAAGAGAAAGAAAAATCATGTGCTACGTTCTTAAATGACAAATATTCCTCAGGATTTAGGTACAGTTGTGTTTTTCTCATTAACACATTTAATGTCAACTATCATTTCGACTTTTTTTATTCATCTGTTGTGAAGGACAGTTTGGCAACACTGTATTTCACAAGCTCTCAATGTTGATACAGACAAAGGAAGAGACGCTGCTTAGCACAGTTGAGGTCAAGGGTTAAAATCACCAAGCCCAATCCACATACAAGAGCAAACTGATGAAGAGCTCATCAAATGCATCCACAACACAGAAACGAGAGCCGCCGGCGAACGCTGTGATCGAGCCATCTGTGATGTGTGAATATATTTGTGAAGAGCACGGCACATAAAACCTCTGCTTTGTGAGAGTTCATCTAACAGGGCATTAGATGAAACACAACTGCTCATTACTAACAGCACTTCAGGCTTTTTTCTAACTACGGGCACAGGAATTTTAGAAATTACACTGCCTAGTTTCTTTGAAATACCAATGTCCAACAGTGGATGTACAAGCATTACTAAGAATTCAGTTATTCTGTCTTGCAAACACTAATTTCATAGCTACAATATAAAAATAAAGATTCCTAAAAAGTGGAGATCCAAAATAACAGACAAAATTCGGAACCGGTCGATAAAAGCAATTTTTCACACTATTCAACTATTGCCCAATAGTTTAATGATCAGGGCAATATATTCTGTCAATTCTGTGTATAGATGTTCAATATTAATGATTATATGAATTAATCACATTCAGAAAGTTAAGAAATATTAATTTGAATATTTTGAAACCAAAAATCTATAAAGACACATTTGAAAAGTAGCAAACAATACATGATAAGAACATGGTTACAATGTTTCTGTAATGAAACACAAATAATAAAGAAAATAAACTGTGTGATGTAAAAAAGCTTTACAACAAATTGCATTAGCACTAACACTATTAGCGATTAGTGTACTTTATTTATGTATTTTATTCATTTATATGCTTGTTTTTCAGAATCTGTGTGCCATTTTGGTCTTGATACAGAGTGAATTTCTTGAACTCTCATTCAATACGGGTGCCTTCAGAATAAAACCAGCGACCCACAGCAGCTGTGGTGATCTAACACGAACCAGACGCACGGAGCTCAGTCCAAATGTTCAGACTTTGATGCTGGAACATCGAGATTTTTGTGTAGTCCTCCAAAGCTACCCATGATAGATGAGGCCTGAGCAGACAGCTATCTATACCCGGCCCTCTAAGCACGCTAGATGGGGATGGATAGCCTGCTCTTTACTCTGACAATGATTTGAAAAATAGGGGACATGCTGTCTGAGGGGATTCGGCCTGTCTGATTCTGCCTCCATCTCGCTCTCTGTGCCGTGGTTAAAGAGCAGCTCCATTACATTCCACAAATACTCTTCGGTGTCCCATTATATTGAAAAAGCGTTAGATGCACATATTTATTTATAGGAAAGATTATCTAACACAAAATTGACCTTGTGTGAAACCAGCAAGTATTAAAAATGTCAAATGAAGGTGTGAACTCAATTGTGTCTAAGAATGAAAATCATACAACCATGTCATAATTTTAACATAATCTGTTGAATTGATAATCAGATCATTGTAGTGAAGCAGCTAATATTAATTATTAATCTTTTATTTTAATAGTTTAAATATTTAATTGTAATGTGTCCCAGTGTGTGCACAACACTGTTACAACATGATGTTGTAACATCGTCTGTACTTCAAAAAAAGAGATAAGGACACCAGGAACCAAATAAATTCACAGAAAAGAAAAAGATGCATGCATTAAAGACCAGATCCATTCCCAGTGTCATAAGAAACATACATATTCACAGCACTGAGAGCCTTTTAAATTATGATGATGTTGAAATTCTGCATGAAATGAGGGAGGTGATGAATGTTCACACAAGATAATGATCCAGAGAGAGAGAGAGGGAGCGAGTGAGTATCGGTTGGATATTTCAAAGGTTGCCTCTGCCCTTTGCAATCTTGCAAAACACACAAAAAGCTCTATTGAGAGTACTGCTCAGTGAATAGCTTCTATAGTACAGTAACAGCAGACCTGAAGAGTAAACGCGACCTTGTAAAATGCATGAAGTCTGTATTTCTATAAAATATTTACTTACAATATGGTTACGGCTACACATTGTGACATTTCGAACACGGCGACACGACTCGTCCTGAGATGTTCTTGTACCCAGACATGTTTATGCATAATGCAGTCGCTGCAACAAAGAACTCTGATCTCGCTCTTGGACTCTAAGTTTACGTCTTATGTCTGGGTTTATAATTGTGATGTTACCTCGCAGTAGTTAGACTGAATCTTCAGTTGTTGTTGTGGTTAGATTTCTTCAAGAAGTCAATGTTTGCTAACATGTCACATCTAACTTACACCACAGGTTCCCTTTGGCTCTTGTAGAATTTTTTTGTGAATAAAATTACAAGTGAAATTTTCATAGTTTTACACAAAACAAAGGCGCTTAAAAGGTTCCTCACAGTGATGCCAAAGAAGAATTTTCAGTTCCACAAAGAACCATTCTGTCAAAGGTTCTTTAAAGAACCATCTCTTTTATTCATCAGAAAAAACAGAAAGGTTCTTCGGATGTTTTTTAAGGAAACATTTAATTTAATTTTTAAGAGTGTACATCCTTTCTACTAGATAGCAGAAAAAAATGAAATGGAGAACTAATGGAGACTCACGTGAGAAGTGTCTCTTATAAAGTTTCTGAAAGTATTTCAATGTCTCAAACTGTGCTCTAAATCAATTCTAATAAGAGTTAAAGGAACAGTTTACCAAAAAACGAATATTTTGTAATCACTTTCTCACTCTCATGTATATTCCACATTGCTCACACACATTTGACTTTACTCATGGTAGATATAAATGATGTTGGTGACTTATGTTTCAGTCACCATTTACTTTCATTGCATTTTTCCTTATAATGAAAGTAAATGGTGACTGATGCTGTCAGTCTCTAACATTCTATTAGGGGTGGTGGGAAATTGATACATGAACAATTCTGAATCAATTTAGGAATGTAAAAAAAACTACTTTTAAATGTTGGGTAATGTATTTATAACATGTAGTATATTTGACCTTTTTCTGTTATTTTTTCTTTTCTCCTGTAAAGCTGCTTTGGAACAATAAATACAATGTAATAAAAACATTGTGAAAAGTAAATAAAGTAAGTAAATAAAATTGAATTGATTGAAGTCATTGCGGTTTAGATAAAATTACTATTTTATACTCGTTTTAATGTCTGACAACAAAAAAAACAAATATGTCTGAATCGAATCATGAGAGACCAAAGGATTCCCACCCCTACATTCAATGTTGATATAACTGTGATTTTCAGGTGAACTGTATCTTTATGGTTAGTTCACACTTCCCCCAATAACAAGTGAAAAGTATATATCATTTTTACATCGGGACAGTGTGAACTAGAATTTTTGAACTAGAAGGGATTCCCCCGAAGTTGAAGCGATTTTAAAAAGTCCTGATAGGCATCTTAAAAAATAACACGCTTAAATAAATGCTGAGATTCCAGTTCTCAGTCTGCACCTACGGCCTTTTGCATAATCAAACCACTTCCCCATCACACCCGATAACCAGCTGTCTGGACTCAAGCTCTTGCTTATAGCTTTATCCATTTTTAATAGCCTACTGCAAAAATAAACCTCTCTAAAGGAACCATTTTGTCCATCGCAACGTTCGAAAGAGAATATGTGATTCAGTCCACGCCAGCACTCAGGTAAACCTGCCTGTCACGGCACAGAAAGGGAAACGTTCGTGCCGGAGCATCTAACTCCGATTAAAAGCAGCCACACGGGAGGACAGAGATTTATCAACACCTTAAAAAACCTTTCAAAGCTTCGCCTCATAAATCACTTTCAGTTCCTTTAAGACAAACTATTTACCCTCTCACTCTTTGTCGGAGCTCGCGCCGTAGAAGCACCACCTCACCTTTTTGCGTTCAGAAGCTGAGAGCCAAGAGAAACCAACCAAATTTTTGGGCACGCTTCTGACTGGTTAAGAGCCCGACCATTACGTAACAGCCACAACACATAAAAAACAGCTCTCTGTTCTACCCTCAGTTCTTACATTCTGCTTTCATGTGACACAAAGTTTATGAAAGATTTCGGAGCGCTGCTGCAGTGAGCAATGGAGTTTGGCCTTGATTTTAGTAAAGAAGATTTTTTGAAAATATCTCTGCTTTTCTTTCTGAGGGGTTACAGCATAAGGTGGGAGGACATTTTTTTCCGACTGGAACTGTCCACCCACTTCTCTCGCTGTTGGCAATCACATTCAATTCAGCCTAAATGCCTGCTGTATAGAGTTGATGCTCGATGCTGGAGACACAGGGATTTAAGCCAAATAAGCGAGCTGAAATACAATCGGTACAAAACCGCTGTGGCAAGGAGATGGGATTCATGGTTGCTCAAAAGATTTCTCCAGGCATCAATATCCAGAATATATCAGTACGGGCCAATTACAGTACTTCGGGAAAAAAAACAGAGTATTAAAGCGGCAACGAGCAATATTAATTGAAATCTAGAGGGGTGTCACGCAATGATCCATTACGTACAGTTTTCAATATGAATATTTCATCCACCAAATGATAATAAGAGTCATAAAGCATATGGGCACAGATCACAAACCTTCTGTTCAGGAGAGAAATCATGAGGTTGAAATGACAAATGGTCTGTCAGTCAACAAACCCTGTGTCCTCATATTGCATAACAGTAGAAGTCAGATTTCCCCAAGCACACAGACCTTTAAAATATTCTTACAGCCTACATAGGCAGCTGCCTCAAAAGAAAAACTGACATGTAACCTTAGTAAATGTAAATGATGTGGCACTCCATAGGTCGCACATGGGGGTTAACTTACAACTGATTCATTTACAATTAATGTTACATTATTGAATAAGCATTACTTAAATAAGCATTAAAGCGACAGTTCACCCCAAAATGAAAATTCTGTCATAATTTACTCACCATCTTGTCATTTCAAACCTGTATGATTTTCCTTTTTCTGCAAAACACAAAACAAAAACTGTTGGTAAACAAAAATCCCCATTCACTTGTATTGAATGGACATAAAACCAATGCAAGTCAATGGGGACCAACAGTTACCAACATTCTTCAAAATATCTTCTTTTGTTATATGGATATTTTTACTGCATTAACTTTAGTATATTCATGGGAAAACAAAATCCATCCAAGATGTCTTTATGCATTATGGTGTTGCTTTCCCCTGCAAGCGTACACGCACCGGCTGCTTGTGAATTTGGCCAAAAGAAAGCATCTTAGAAGGCAGCATATTGTAATTATGCTGCTTACTATTTGGAACGGCCTTCGTGTCGTGCCCACGATGCCTTAAAATGCTGCCACCTCAGGCAGCTCACTAGGTTTTGAAATGGAGCCAAATGATATTGTACAGTCTGTCTACGTAAAGAGATACGGCAAGGGACAGCTGCTTGGGCCTGGCATGTTTGCTTATTCCAGACATCAAACTAAACATCTCTATCCATACATCACCCTGGATCCTGGTTTCTCATTGGTTAGATGTATTATATTGATCTTTTTAAACAAGTCTGTCTAGCTTTTGCTTAGTGTAGCTTCCCTTTGATTTTGGAGAGTTTAACCAACCTGACACAACAATTTCCTGGTGACAATAAAAAACATAACACAATGTACTGTGTTTTTTAATTTTGCACTGTGTTTTAGTGTTTTAGAGTAACGGGAATGTCTGCAAAATGAATGGATGCCATGGAGAAAAAAAATCCGGAATCATCCGTGATTGGTCGGCTGTACTTGGTTACTTGTGATGTTCAACAAACCCCATAACCTGCTTCACACTCAGTCGAGCCATCAAGCAAAACTTTATCTAACTATCTCCCCAAGAGTAAAACATAGCGCTTGAGTGCCCTGATACTCAGGAAAGCAGACTGTCTGACTGAATGATGTGTGTAACCTTGCATGAAATGAGACTCCTCTTTCCTGCTCACCCCGGTCTCCGACAGCCCTGATCTGAGCTAGTCATCGCATAGCATAATTCTGTCCAGCAAGCGGCATGTAAGATGTTGTACGCTATGGTAAAAAGTTCGAACTTTAAAGCAATGAAAGCCACATCTCGACCTTTCTATCGATGCGGAGTGCATTCTGGGATATGTTATGAAGCAGGAAATGTAGCGGCAACACCATTCTGAGATTTTTTTTTTTAGATTTCACAGAGAACGATACAGGGATCTGAATTCTGAAAGCTTTGCTGTACATGTACGTAAACTGTTTGTTTTATAAAAATGATGAAAAAAGTCCAATCCATTTCACAGTTTTGGAAAAGTGTGCTTTAACTGTAAAATGCTTTTTACAGAATGCTGAATCACCCCCATAACTCCAGTTTTGTACAGCAAACTGGGCATTAATACAATTTTGGCCAGAGTGACGTATAAAATAAACCCCGTTTCATAGCTCACTACCTTTTACATGTTCAATATCAGGTCGGAGTATGTCCTATGCTCAGCATACAGCAAAATCATTTTTATATCACTCATGACCGAAAAATCACACAGGCACGCACACACATTCCCAGCAGGGAGGCAGGAAAAGCCCTAAACTCACCCATCTGTGACTTGTGGTTAACAGCAGATTACTAAAGCTAAGCAGTCTGTGCTCCAAAAGCAGCTTCTTGAATTCACTTGTGTTATAATGCAGGGAACATGTTACAAAAAAGGATTATACATTATTATTGAACACACAGATGAATAATACACTAACAATATAGCCTAATAAACTAGTATTTATCTTGTTTAATGAAACTAGTTTATTGTAGCTTTATATTGTAAGCTTAAATAATGACTAAGATTAAATAAAAGCAATGAAAATATTGTAATGCATGATACCTTGTGCATTTATTTATGTTATAAAAATATACAATTATATAGAGATTCTGAATCATAATAATAATAATCCCCTTGACTTTTATTACAGTTTTTATGTGTCAGTCTTTCACATTGCTGTTTGATGACTTTATGTCACTCCACTGGACTGAAATTACCACAATACATCTAAAAAATGCTAAATAAATTCAAATTTGTCTCTTCATTTTTTCTGCGGCTGTATATTACATTTTAGATAATACCTTATTGTAAGAAAACAATATAAGATATTTTATAACAAGAAACTGATCAACATGTCCAGTAAAGATGCAGCCTAATAAAAAAAAATTCACAATGAGCTTATCTGGCAGTACCACATACAGCTACCTAGATGGCGCTCTCATGTTATCTATGCACTACACAGAGCTGCTGAGAGAGTCCTGTTGCTGAGAGAAACACACACACATGATCCACACAAATCCACACACACACACACACACACGCACGGTTCAGGCCGCCCAATGCCAGCTCTGTCAGCGGCTGCCTGAGAGCGCCCGCCGTGGCCCGATTCAGTTTCTCTGAAAAAATAAACAAGTGCATTTGAATGCAGCCCACCGGTACTTACAGCCTAATGCACGTCAAAGAGGCAATAAGCTGCAGAGCAAATACACGGCTTTCAGTATTTTCCTTTTATCTTCACTTACGATCCTAAAACATTCACAGAAAATAAATCTGTAAGATTTATACGGAAGCTCACGGAAGAGCAATGGCAGCATTAAAGCAGCTCAACACATCCGCAACTGCTTGAGATTATATTTTAATGCCATGATACCATTAGTCTGTTTAGTCTTTTATTATATATTATATATTCTCATAGACTCGATTTGATCAGTTGCTAATATGCACCAACATATAACAAATATATTGGTAAATAAGTAACAAGTTTTGGTGAAAAACAACCGAAACTTCCTTAAAAACAGAACATGTTATATAACTTAACAACGGGTTAGTTTCTCATAGTTGCAGTCACATCATTTCCTTCACAACATTATCTTCAATATTCATATTCTAGTTTTTCATTCGATTGAGGTGAAGTGGCTATTTTAAAAGTGAACAATCTCAGATCGCTTCTTACCGTGTTGTAGTCTATATATGTATTAATATCAAGCAGATATTGATGTTGAACAGCGACTGAGCTCATGAGATCTGCCTGCTAATAGATTACACAGAGCAAAATATTAAGACGATTATATGTGTGAGAAGCAGAAATGATATCTTATGTAACATGAAATTCACAATGGATTTATTTCATTAAGCATTTGTCGAATGACACATCTCATCAAGTTCAAACACTAAGTACTCTCATTACTTTTAGGATTTTTGCCAGTTGTGATACCAGTATGGTCATAGTAGCAACCTGAGGTAAAAATAAAAAAAATCTGATGCTGTTTTAATCTCTACTGCAGACAGCATAATTCAATCTCAGTTCATTGCCTTGTGTATAAAATTATGCTCTCTCTTTAGCATCTGAAATGCAAAATGGTGCATTGAGGGTAACAGATTGTGATGCATTGTGGGTGACAGTTTGTAAAGGTGTGCATAAATACGACCTGCAGTTTTAAAACAACCCATCAGTCCTGACTGACTATTCACATACCAAACAAAGGCTTTATCTGATTTTGACTTCACACTGAATGAAACACTGCGACATAATATCCAAAATGTAAGTGCTATGAATCTTTTTGACATGGGTTTCCCTGAGCACAGATAGCCGATTTGGGATTTCACTGATGGTCAATAGAATTTTTTCAGAATGAGATTGCAAATAATGTAATTGAAGCTATGAAAGAGAACACAAAATAGCTGAAGTTCTGAATTAATGCTGTTCTTTGGCAATGTTTCAACAGAACAAGAAGTTTCATTCCTCTTGCTATTAAATGACTAGATACTACAACAAAATATATTTCATATCGTGAAACACGTAGCCTACCAAAATATGATTAGCAAACAAAACAATACTGTAGTATACTATAATATTTACTACAGTATTGAATACTACTGTAGTATATTATAGTATTTTGTATAAACTATAGAAAATTGACAAACTGTAGTATTCTTTAATATATTACTATATAACGTTCACTATAGTACGGTATCTAGAAATGTTACTAGTTTTCTTTATAGTAAATAGTACACTAAACAAAAAAAAGGACAAAATCAGTCGCTGTACACTACCACTACTAGTAAATAGTAAACTCTTAATAGTAAAAAAGGTATAATAACTTTTACTACGGTTTACTATAGTAAATAGTACATTCTCAGAAAAAAGGTACAACATCTGTAACTGTTCACTAGAAATTTTACTACGGTTTACTACAGTAAAGAGTACACTCTCAGAAAAAAGATACAATATCTGTCATTGTACACTAGAAATTTTACTACGGTTTACTACAGTAAAGAGTACACTAAGAAAAAAGATACAATATCTGTCATTGTACACTAGAAATTTTACTACGGTTTACTACAGTAAAGAGTACACTCTCAGAAAAAAGATACAATATCTGTCATTGTACACTAGAAATTTTACTACGGTTTACTACAGTAAAGAGTACACTAAGAAAAAAGATACAATATCTGTCATTGTACACTAGAAATTTTACTACGGTTTACTACAGTAAAGAGTACACTCTCAGAAAAAAGATACAATATCTGTCATTGTACACTAGAAATTTTACTACGGTTTACTACAGTAAAGAGTACACTAAGAAAAAAGATACAATATCTGTCATTGTACACTAGAAATTTTACTACGGTTTACTACAGTAAATAGTGCAACAACTGTCACTGGGACGGTACCCTTTCAAATGTACATATTGGTACCAAACTAATACATATCTGTACATAAATTGAACATATGATAGCCTTTTCGAAGGGTGCCATCCCAGTGACAGCTTTTGTAAAAAAATTTTTTAACAGTGTTTAGTATATTACAGTATTTTAAATGGTAATACATTTTGATTATTTAAAGAGACCTTATTGTGTATGTAGGCCTTACGTGTTTGGAGACCATACCCATCTTAACCATCTTGATAAATAGATGAGAAACCAGGAGATAAGCATTTGATAGGTTCAACGTTTATCTGCACAATTAACAAACTCCTACCGGGCAACAAGAGTCAAGCATGCATGGACCATTTAACGTAATAGCTTACTTAATTCACAATCGATCTACAGAAAAAGCTATGCATAATTTCTGCTCAGCCGTCCACCTCCGCATGAAAGCCATCACGACCTTAAGACATTATATTGATTCGGATGCTTGAAGATGTGTTAAAACAGACGCATTTGATCATACATGTTCATGCATTGCACAACATCTCCTCCTCTTTTGCTAGCAAAACATGTTCTCCTTAGACGCTTTTGGGACCCCTACAGAATGAATAATGAGTGTTTTCTCTGCACAAACAGATCCTGTGATTGACACTTCAAGGAATTTGTGCTGTCTTCTCCTCGAACTTTACGGAGTTAAAGGAAAATGCTGGAGGATCTTGGCATAGGCCACCAGGCAATCAACCATTTCAAGCTCCTAATATTCCTTAATGGTCACTGCCAAATCTAAAGAGTTCATGCCAAGCACTGCATCTGTCATGTGAAAAGCATATCACTTTTTTTAACGTTGAAATCTGAAACATCCCTCGAGTCTATGAGTTATGAACATACATGGCTGCACAGACCTTGACAAGCAGCTGTTAGAAGAGAAAGAGAAACAGAGCCAGTGAGCGACTATGGAGCGATCCGACAGAAAGCCTCCCTTTAACGGCTCTGGCTCGCGCATCCGGAATAAAGGCCCCTGTAATGGCCACGCGCTATTACGGGAGCACAATTCCTAAAGCCTGACTGATGGAACTCCTATAATTCATATTCCCACGGCAGTCCTACTCCTGTCACTCGCATTACACCGGAACATTCAACAATCGCTGACCACCGTTGGAGAGCTGAAGAACGTTTCGTCATATGCACAACGCAGCCACGAGGAAGATGTCCAATGCCAGATTTGCCTTGGCTCAATGATGAAGCTCAAGTTAAGGCAAATGTGTTTTACTCGATCCATAATTCAAAGAGACGCGGGGGACAAGGGCAAAGAACATTGGGAAGACAGCCGCGAGATCCTCCCCTGCCATAATGTGGGGATTATACTGATGCAAATTCATTAGAGCGGACAATATCACACTTAAGGATAGAAAAAGGTCACCAAACTTTGGTCTCGTAAGTAAAATGGTTTGCTTTATCACTTTTAAAACTATGTTCATTTTATTGCAATGACCTTATTTTCTGTTGTTATTTTCTCCTAAAGATAAATCGGAGAATTACCTCATAAAAATTGCTCTCCGCTTGAAGGTGTAACGTTTAAACTATTTCTCAGCAAAAAACTGTCCCGTTTGTACAATAAAACCAAAGCAATACATCTCTTTTGTTAAGGCTTTCTACATTAAAAATGTTGCCATGTCGTGCCGACTGTTAATGTTTACCCCACCGTGGGGAATTATAATGGATTATAATGTCTTAATGTGCACACTGCATGGTTTAATTGCACATACAGTACATACTCTCTCTCGCCCTTGAGTATACAGAAGTGCACTGTATATATACTGTAAAGAGAGAGAGAGAATGTGCAATTTAACTACTGTATTGTACATACATTGCAGACATCTCAGAATTTTGTGTTCCATTTAAACTATTCATATGACGTCATAATCTTTCATTGAAAACATGAACTTCTCCTCCCACTCCTAACACCTCTTCTCTGCATGACGTATGTCAAGCCCTGGGGTTGGAACTGCACTATCTGTCCAATGGCCAGGCTATTGATTTCCAAAAATACAATCAATTCCAAATTATGAAATCAAGCCCCATCCTATATTTCTCCTTATTCCAAAGCTATTTTGTAAGTAAACACTGCCTCAAATTATGTTTCATGCCAACTTTTAGAGAATATTTAAAGAACAGTTCACCCAAAAATGAAAAGTCTGTCCTCATTTACTCACCCTCAAATTATTTCAAAGCTGTATACATTTCATTGTTCTGCTAAAAGCAAAGATCTTTGGAAAAATGTTTGTAACCAAACAGTCCTGGGGCACTATTGACTGTCGTATTAGGAAAAAACTGCTATGGTAGTCAATGGTGCCCTAAAACTGGTTTCTCACATTGTTCAAAATATCTTCTTTTGTGTTCAAAGGACACATTTTATACAATTTATACAGGTTTCGAACAACCTGAGGTTAAGTAAATGATGACAGAATTTTCATTTTTGGGTGAAATATCCCTTTAAGTCCTCAACAATTCAATGTAAAGCACAAACTTTTAACTGCTCAGTCAAAAAAACAACACCACACAATTACATATCAATATGCCATGAATGTAAATGCAATCAAAAGCTCATTATTGGTGGCAATAAAGATTTCTGTTTATTTTATTTATAATGCAAAATCTATTATTGTGTGACGTTAGTAAGAAATGCTTCTTCTTAGTAATTCTGCTGATTACTTTTCACTCTGATGGCCTTTGTCACATTTTGGTTAATATTTATTTGGTTGAAAGAAACTAATGGCAAGTTAACATTAGAGTTATTATCAATATTACTGCTGGGAATTTATTTTCAATCTTTCTGCCAATTAAAACCAGCATGTTTCACGGCATGTTATTCAGATCATTACCTCCATTAGCAAATAAAAAACAACGATGCTAAAACACATTAGAATGAGAATAGGGGGATAATATTGGACTGCTGTCTTTAAAAAAAATCTATTACACGACTGGTGTTATAAAACACATTACATGCTTTAAAGGGTGTTACTGCTTCAACATCATCTATAACCTCTACAAGAAAACAGCTGAATATTAGTATGATATTCATCACAGATGTCAATATTTAAAGGTTGTTCTATTGCAAAATCCTAGTTTGATTTAAACCAACATTTTATTTGTATGTGCAATCTTTAACATTTTTCTTAGATAGATCCAAAAATGGTGTGCTCTTCAGATGGTTAATGCCAAGTAGATTTTAAAAACCTTAAGATAATTTTGTAGATAATAAGTTATTATGAAGGGACTAATGCCCCTTTCAAAGAAAAAAGTGCATGAAATGCCCCTATGTAAATTAAATCCCAATCCTACAGTCTCTGGCATGCTGCAAAAGCACCAGGATATAGATACAGACAGCATAACACTTTCTGGCTGTGGAGGATTATATAGTTTCAGCATTTTCATGTTAATAGAGCAGATATTTCAGGTGTGTATGTGTTCATAAGGTTTGACACAAAGTGATTTATGTCATCATGATAAGCCAGACAGCTTCAGCCGAATGCAGCAAGACTCCGGAGTTATTAAAATTCTATCAGTGCTCCTCTCACAAACACCACAAACACACAGACACACACCTCATAGGAATCAGCAGCACATGAAATATTAAGTCCACAGCTTGTAAACTTTCTAGGACAGGTTTCTATGATTTGCAAATAAAGTAACCTGTTTATATACAGTACCTGTAGTAGTTTCATAATGAATAAATGTCCGCTCACGTTGTTTTGCATCTGACAGATAAACACGTGATCTTTGCATAATCTCTGGATGGCTTGTTTACTTCAAATACAACCTCTTGAAGAGATTTTGTCTTATTTCAGAACAAAACCTTTTCATGTTTTTATGTAGTTTAGTCATATCCAAAGATAATATATATTAACAAGAAGCGCAACTAAAAACAGCCAATCGACAAACACTGATAAAAATCTCTTGTGCTGCTTGTGTGCATGTGCAGTAAGCGAAGCAAAGTGACCTCGAAAAGGGTGATTTTTAACGCAATTTAGGCTTATGAAACAAATATTATAGCACAGCTCATGCAAGTTTTAAATGCTGTTCCCAAATATGTAGTTTAATTGGGATTTAAGCTGGCAATTGTAGAAATAACAGGATTCTCTTAACCATGCATATTTTTCCCAGTTGTATTAACATTTTAATATGTTTTCAAAGTGGCATTTTCCTTCACATTGTTGAGTCCTGCAAACCACACCACTGAAAAACCATCAGAGATTTATTTATATATCTGAATGTGGATCTGACATTCTGTACCTGTGCTCAATGTCCTGCTAAGAAAGTACATAAGAATATAAAAAGCCACAGCTGAGAAATGTTCTGCGGTCATTTTCAAACTCTTATAATCTATCATGTCAAAGCCATCATAAAAGTGAAATTAGTTATATTACTGCCTTTATTTCTATCTATTCCTTTAAATAATCTCCTAAACCTTTCATTACAAACTAAATATAACAGTTCGAGGCAAAAAAAACCCCTGTTACTTTTGATTGTTTTCTGAGCATCCCCGGCGGCACGTGGCCCAGGTCCGTTGATCACGTTGGGCTCACGTAAATGAAGCATGAAATGGCTTATCAGTGATGGACTCCTTGTTCTAAAGAGCCACAGAGGCAGCCAAGAATAACGGCGATATTGGAAATTAATTGTTCCTTAATGTGCACGTCGCAGACGCCCATCGCTGCAAAGTTAAGCTTCGTTAATGTGCGCAATTAAGCGCCCGACGTTCCCGGCCGGTCACATTCACTTCCAGAAATGTATGGAGCTGCTCATCATTTGACACGCTTCACCCTGACATGTTTTGATGTGCCATGAGAAATGGATCAAATTTGGAGCTAGCTCAAAATGCCCTTTCTACCCTGTAGCTTAATTGTGTTAGCAACGAAAGGGTCATGAGTTCGATCGAGTGAACACACATACTGATGAACCTTGTAAATGCAAATGGAAACAAACTTAGATAAATCCATACTGTACTATCAACACTTCCAATGTCTAAACTTTTCATATTTGACGTGAATTATTCAAACCTAAAGAGCATCTTTTGCTCTGTTTCACAGCAGTGCCATCCATCCCGACATTAAAGAAGACTGAGGCGCATTATCTGGCCGCACAATGTCTGCTGTTCTCTCTCAGGCCTCCGATTCTGCGCAGCCGAGTGAGAGACTCCAGAGAGAGTGAAAAGTGGAAGGGCCTTTTAGACCCGTCGACTCCCCAGATCCGCAATAACTGTTCTTGAATAGCCCGACTGACCTCCTGTCAACCAAGCTGCATTACTCTCAAAGACCCCGTCCGACATTCTCTCAAAGCCCCCGCTCAATAGGCTAAAGGATCAGAGGCTTTAAAAGAGAGCAGTGAAACATACCTATGCCTTTTCACTACACAGAATGTCATTATGCCATTTCTGTGATTCAGGACCCTTTGAAATCTGTAAGCTGTGAAAATATGAATATGATGTTAGAATTTAAAGAGGCATTTGAAGTATTTTTTGTATGCCGGACATTCAGAAATGTGCTCTGGTCACAAAGCTTGGGCACTTACGATGGTTTCGTGGTTTAATAGGATACCTAAAAGGATGGAAATAACAAGGTAATGTTAGTCTAGAGTTATGAAAGTGTCCATGTGTCCATGTTTTCTAACCATCAGCATCAAATTCATAATATATACTAATTAAAATCTATATGCTACGATTTTACTTTTTTTCACCAAAATGATGTCACTTCCAGATGGATGACATCATTAAAGTGAAAAAAATGACAATTCTGTCAATATTTACTCACCCTCTTGTCATTTTAAACTTGTTTGACTTTCTTTTTCTGCAAACCACAAAATAATATATTTTGAAGAATGTTACTAACCGAACAACGGCGGTACCCATTCATTTCCATCGCATGGACACAAAACCACAGGTACCGCTGTAGTTCACGATACCACCATTCTTCAAAATATCTTCTTTTGTGTTCTGCAGAAGAAAGAAAGTCATACAGGTTTGAAATGACAAGAGGGTGAGTAAATGATGACAGAATTTTCATTTTTGGGTGAACTATCACTTAGTTGGATTTTGTTCGATATTACAAAAGACTAAAATGATGAAAAAGTTCTTAACCCAATAAAACTATACCAATTAAAATAATATTTTCAAGAAAACCTTTTTGAATATAGAATGAAAAAAACAAAGAAACATTGGCAATATTTCTTAATAAACTGCCAGTTTTTCATTTCAGAAGTGTACAGCACCTGGGGATAGAGTAGAAATATCAACATCTGCTCAAACCAAAATATATTATAAAAATCAGTCTATATTCACTTCATAGTCATACTGTGGTAGACCACTTTTAACCCGTTCACACACAGAGGTCACAGCTATTCTTGCGTATACATGGGATTTGATGGCATAGTTACACATTAACCATTACAAATCTCAAATCTCCAAACCGAGGCTGTCATAATTCATGCATGAACATACAACATACAGTACAGTATGAATGACCCATTTCCCAAATGTATTGTGTGGCGTATAAGCATCAGAAAACACCCAAAGTGGTGTGAATGTGTCAGGTCTAATTGCTTGCTGTATCTCTCACATCATCGATGGTTATCTTTACCTAAGACAAGGTAGTATTAGGCCAAAAGATTGATCGCAAGCATACAGCTTCACACAAATTACACAATCTGGTTTTTGTGCACATGCCCGGTTTCTCCTGACTGCACAGAGCGGCCTTCAGATCATTAAACAATCAATACAGTTTTTTGCATGATTGAATGCAGCCATTTGTTTAAACTTAAACAGCACTCGCGGCTACAGAAGCAGGTCTCTAACATACAGAGTTTTCTGTGTGTCTGTGTTAAACTGTCGCAGTATTTTTGCAGTAATCTGTAAAGTGTAAAATGGTGTCCTTGAAAACCGCCCCTCTTAATCTAATTAGAATGTATTAAACTCTGCTCGAGCCCAAGGACGTACAAACCGGGCCAATTCTTCTTTCTCTGGGTTTTGAAAAGTCAAACAGCCTCTCAAGATAAACCATCTTATGTTTAGACAAAAAAATATTTCTGAACAAGATGAATCTGATCATTTGTGTATGAAGTTAAAGGTAGAGTGTGTCATTTATTAACAGTAAATGTATTTTCTCTTAGATTTGTGGATAGTACAAGAAAGCCTTTCAAGGTTTGTTTTTTCAGAAAGTGTTAACGTTAACACTGCTCTGTTTATTTGAGCAATAACCTGATAAAGCAGCATTGGCTCAACAATGGCATCTGGCAGGACTCTTAGTTTGACTATATCATTTGATATAACAGTTGGTATTTTTAACAATACCATTTGGCAACGATAGTAGCACAGAAATAACACACTTTCCCTTTAAGACACTGAAGATTTCTGTGGGTAACCAAGACAAAAGCATATTAAAAACATTGATGGTTTCATCGGACGCACGCGATTGGCCCGAAGTTAACTTCCGGTCTGTGTTTGTTGATCAGTCTGGCTAGTGGCTATTAATAGAACCATTTATATTTTATTTATATTCATATTAATTATTTTAATATTTTATTGTGTAATAATTGTATTAAATAAACAATTTTTTGAATTTTACTGTATATTAATTTGTTACTGTATATTAATTTGAGTTTGGGCCTCAAAAGCGTGCATGCGCAGTAACGTTTGTTTATGTTGTTGCTTTAAAACTGTTGATATCATCGCTGTCCTCGGATGTCAAAACTTAGGGAATGGAAAAAACACTGTACTTTTAAAAAGAAGGAATACTGTGTTGTCAAAGTTGCCAAGCACTTTTTAATACTTTATATTGGTTAGATATTAGCAAAACGCAGTAACAGAAATAAAGTGTGACTAATAATAAAGATTTTAAAAAAATCACAAAATATGGAGCTATGAGGTTTCAGAAGGACAGCAGTGATGATCTTTATACAGTGGAAAAAACTATCAAAGTACGTCTTTTATTCTTTGCTACTGTATTTAATTAAATTAAGCCACTGAAAACTCAGGAGCTTAAACACGAATCATTATTTATTGCCTTTCATTTATATTTCTATACTTGGTAATTCAAATGTCAGAACAGTTAAATGGCCTTTCATATTACAAGCTTTCTTAATTGTAAAAGAAAAGCATTACATTTGCAAAACTGCATACTTTACTGCAGACAAATGATTTAACAGTACTGTATATTCAAATGTGTTGCGAGATTTCAAAAGGACGTGCCAACACCGCTTATTAATGCACGCATTCCTCAAGATGCGAATCCACCATAGCCTTAACAACTTTCAATCCATCTGTAGCAACATGTGGATTGAGCCATTTTAGCCGGGCTTATGATCAAACCAAAATATGGTCATCTTTGCTGTTCTGCCAAGAACCGCCCACTTAAACAGGAAGTGACCATCTGAAGGACATTCAAAACCAATCACAGTTCACACTTTCCTTCTTCTGCAAAACACAAAAGAAGATGTTTGAAAGCTTTGGTTTAGTGTCCATACAACAGAAGTCAATGGGGACCGTATCTTCATTTAGTTTTGCATAAGAAAGCCATACAGGTTTAAAATGAAAAGAGGGTGAGTAAATGATGACAGAATTTTTGAGTAAACTATTCCTTTAAATGAGCCCTGACACATTAAAACAAAACCATCGGGACCTTTATACGTCCTTCGTATTATAATCAAAACAGAAGAAACCGTGCGGTAACAACATAGGCTATCGCACTCCATTGCTAGGAAGTCGGCAGCAGACCTATTTTAAGTAAGTAGGTCAAGCAGGAAGAGGGAATGAGTCCCGTAGTCGACTAGTTTTATAATTCAGTCACATCTAAACACATCAACTGGTTTAAGTATGTCCCGTGGCAGAGGAGATCCGCTTAATGCAATTAGGTGAAGTCATTAGACACTTCTTTCAACCAGACGTACAGATATGAGCACTGCCACAAACCAAATGGATCTGATAAACACAACATACTTCAGGAAAGAAACAAAAGTGAAAATAGATTTATTTTAACAGGATGCAGTTTAATAATTGAATTGCAAATAATCTCTGATTTGCATTCGCTGTTTTACATTTCTGGACAAAAAAATAGAAACATCGCTAATGAGCCAAGACACACTCGCGTGGCATTTAATTCATAAATGAATCCAAAGTATTTTCATTTCAAGTCGCTTTGGTCAGCATTTCTGTGGACCCCAGGCATCTCACCGAGGAAATATTCATCATATATCTTATTAATAATTCATCTTGCACGACTTTGACCCTCACAGATCTTAAATTGACGGCCCTGCCTTCTTTTGCTCGGTCGCTCTCAGCTTTACTCCCACCCAAATGAACACATCGACCTCTCTCTACACACACACAAACACAATCTTACGGCAACTCGTGTCTATTATACGAGGTGGATAATTCATATTCATGTTTTAGTATGAAATGCTCTGGCCCCAGTGATGGTTTAAGTGTGAGGCTTCATTCTTGTTTTTTTCTAAACTTACACGAAATCCCAACCTTGCAAATGCGTTTTCCGGTAAGATGAAGCTACATGTACTGTATCTGTCCACCCCAAACACATCCGAGCACCTCTACCATCATTCACACATTAAGACACATTAAAGTAATTCCTTTTGAAATCTCATCTGAAGATAAATCGATCAGTTTCTCTTTCTGTCTCGCTTTCCTCCCATCTCTGTCTCCTGTCTTTCTGCTCTTCCCGTTTCTCTTTGGTGCTTCACAACGTCCCTGATGGCCGGATCCTCTCTCTTCCATTTCCACGCTGGTTTGGTGGTTTAAATGATTAATAAGCAGCTCGGAGCAAAGATCAAGTCGCATCTGTTATGCCTTAATATCTGAAATTAAACTTTTAATGGGAAAAAAGAGCAGCTTCACAGTCCATCCTGGATATTTTTCCAAAACGAGCATCCCAGATTTCCAACAGTTTTATTTTGTTCAATTTATTTTTAATTTCCCTTTGCTAGATTGAATGCTTGCAATACTCAAGCGTTCACCCTATAATGTATTATAGCAGCTTCACAGATCATCTTGGATATTTTTTGGAAACCGGCATCCCAGAATTCCGACCGTTCTATTTTCATTCATTTATTTTCAATTCCCCTTTGCTAGATTTAATGTATATATCATACAATAACATGCCGGAAGGTGTGATTGACCAATCAGAATCAAGTATTCCAGTGAGCCGTGTAATAAATTGCTGTTATTATGAAAGCGGCCCAAAAGGAATCTGTACCCACGGAGCTCGGCAAACAGCTCAGCACATTTCAAACGGAGGTCATTCATAAACTTCTCTAGGTCTCCTGCCTCTTGTGTGTTTATTCAATATTTGGGCTAATGTGATAATGCTTTCAGATACCAATAATAGCCTAGAACTCTCAGCTCTGTTTAATAGTTTTTCGCCAAACAACTTTTACACAAACAGACTTTTCTTGTATTGTCAACTTTGAAACGTATAATATGCAGTCTTTTGAACATTTACTTTCTTGAACTGACTGAATTTAAATCATTTAATTTTTTACTTTATTGACTGAATGTGGCTATTCATACTGTCTTTACTTTTATCTCAAAAAAATTCTTCCTTGATTTATTGAGCTTTGAAATAAAATCTGATCTGAAGACTGCTGAAAAACATGAGCATTATGGCCTAAAAAGTAAGTCAAAATATCACAATAATGATAACCTCAACATAACATCCAACAACATATTTTTCCTCATGCCCGTTTAAACACCCAGGACCGTTTAAACAGCATCAGAATAACATATTTAGTTTGAATGCATCCTATTTCCTAAGATTGCATGACAAGACTTGAGTCAATAAGAACAAACTATTTGTCCAACAGATAAGCACAGATGCTCAAATGCAAAGTAAATAATTAAATCTTCGACTGACTTTTTTCCCATCTCCCCACATTTTAACGTTACTAGGCAACCGGAGTCGAGAACGTACATCGCGACCCGACTGCATAACAGGCTGCTCTTAAAAGAAAGGAGGTTCCTTGTCAATTTTGCTAAAATAGCTTGAATATGAAGGGCAGTTGAGAGAAAACGAAAGCCGCGGATCGGAGCGTGAAAGAGTTTTTTGGACGAGCGAGCTTATTCGAGTAAAGGGCGACATCCTACAGGATGAGATGCTGTGACTGGAATTGAGAGTAGCTGGACTGAATGGACCAACCAGGCCATAAATGCTTTTGAGAGAGAGAGAGAGAGAGAGAGAGAGAGAGAGAGAGAGAGAGAGAGAGAGAGAGAGAGAGAGAGAGAGAGAGAGAGAGAGAGAGAGAGAGAGAGAGAGAGAGAGAGAGAGGAAGCTACAGCAGGACAGAGAAAGAAAAATAATGGAAGAAAAGGCTAAAGAATGTGATGTGACTGGGTGGAGAGTTGAAATACACTTTATGGAGATAAAGCCAAAATATACCAGCTGGGGTTTACTACAGCGATGTGAATCACAGCATGGTTTCTTAAACAGAGCAGTTACAAAGTAAAATGAGTTAAACAGAAATGCACACATACAAACAGACATGAATAGATCATGAATATCTCATTAGTTATAAATACAATAAAATCAACTGTTAATAATATATTATTTTGTATTAATAAAATGTATTTTTATAATATAAAATAGCATAAGAGAGATCCTCATTGTTAGTTTTCGCCAATTTTTTGCTGTCACACCATAGGACACATACAGTATATTTGTCAACTACCCAAATATTGCTTGTCTATTGTTTTAACATTCAGATGTATATATTATGGGACAATTCATCACAATACTAAAATGATGCCGTATGTATAGAGCTATGGTAATATTTTTACATTATGAATCATCTGTTGAATCATATTGGTTGAGCCACCGACATGTGACCTGCATCCATGCTTTGTTTTATTTATTTGTGATTTATGATTTTTTTTGCTTTAAAAAAGGTTTAGCTATTTAATTCCTTCCTTAATAGCTTATTAAATATTTTGTATTTCATATTAAACACTCAGTTGAATTTTTTAAGGTATTTTTTATTTTTTATTAAAACTTTATACAAAGTTTTTTTCTGATAATTCTATTTTTTTACATTTACATGAAAAAATCAATTACACCTTGAATGTTGTCAATTCTACAACAGGTTATGTGTACAAAAAATATTACACACACACACACACACACACACACACACACACACACACACACACACACACACACACACACACACACACACACACACACACACACACACACACACTATTTACTTATAATGTTAAAATTTTTGCCATACTATACATTGTAAACCCAATGATGTATTTTGCATCAAATTGTAAGTTAAGTGAGCCTTCTATCTACCAAAACAACACTTTACATTCAAATACCAACATGCATACTAATGAAATTATTCTGTCACTCAAATGAGAATATTTATGCGTTGCCTGACTCTTATATATCTTTTCATACTGTCTTTTATTGTTGTTTCCCCCGGCTAAACTTTTGACAGCCACTTTACGCATCCTTGAGTCAAAAGATTTAAATTTCAATCGTGAAGATAAAAATGGCAAATGTATTCACTGATTCCACCCCCACCGAACCACTGCATGTGTGTACAAATATGTGTGTTGCAACCTGTCGAGTTCGTTTCTGTTGAAGAGGAGGATATACCTGACAATGCCACCAACCCCCTCAAAATCCTGACAGCTCTATGCATGACAGATCACCCAGACATGAAACGCATCTGAATTATGCAATCGCCGGGCACGGCTCTACCCCACCGCTCGCCATCCTAGCGCTGGATGAAGTTCTCGCTGCGCAGGCTCGAGCGGGAACTTTTTCCCCCGTTTTTGCGTTCTTTTTAGAAGCGTTCACTACTCTGCTGTGACGACCTGTCAACGTCAGCCTCCAGATCGCCTGCAGCCCCTCTTCAAACCATTAATCTAAATTAGTGCTCTGACAAAGTGTCAAAACACTTGAAGCTCAAAAGTGACGGAAGCTCCAGAGGACCACATCCATTTCCAACCATCTCGTGACATTGACGCGGGTAAACGCTTAAAAGTACAAAGGATAATCGAAATGATTGCAGGAAAACCCCGTAAATTGGTTGGAATGGGACTACAAGCGATTTGAGAGATGGGAAACGATCGAGCCCTTGAGATCTAAAAGACTCCCAATGGGGATGGAGAAAAGTGTTCTACTTTCAAATGATAACAAAACTGTATTTTGTGAGCCTTACTGATGTGGATGGGGGGTGTCACGAAAAACAAAAACGAGCTAATTCTAGTGCTTTTCTAAAAATAAACAATGAAATGAAGTTAGCATGACTGATTTTAATAATTATTGTTTGTCACGATGCAAGTGATTCACATGCATATAAAAGTTGCAATTGTGTGTGAATCTCAATGTGTCACGTTCAATAAAACAAAAACTGCATTTTTTTAAAATTGCATTAAGTTTGCTTTCGTACAATCGTACATTAGCACACATTGAAAAATAAATAGTATGCAGTATCTAGATAACGTTGTCACATATAACTATTACTGTGAAATGTCAAATTTCTAGAACAACATCTACTTGTGTGCGTTTTACTTTTTTAACTAGGAAATCTGACCTTAAAAAGTAAACAACACTTCTTCAAAGTTATTTATGAACACAAATATATATAGCTACATTTTTAACTCTCTCTCAGAAGAGGAGCTGAAAAACATTTGTCATTACCAACTTAGAGCACCATTACAAAACAGACTAACACAATTATAAACCTATTGTCTTTGTACTGTATGTCTGTGTGTGTCCTCGGAGTAAAATCAATTCAGTTGGCTCTTCGTAACCTAGTTGTTTCAACAAAATGATATATACGTCAAAGGCGTAAGCAATACTTATCTATTTATATCCATTTTTTATGTGAGTGTGTGTGATACCGCGGTGCTCTTTATTTCTTTAAAAATAGGTGTGAAAAATAGAAGCCATACTATCTTCAAAATTATGAATTGGGACATGCTTTTCTATTCATTCAGCCAAACACGTCCACTAAGCATGAAATGTGATTTTGTAGGTGAACCTTTTTATTAACATCCACAGCAGGGTAAAGTTCCAGTGTTTTTGTTTCACCAAACACTAAGGTAAATGTATTGTTAGTAAAGGAACCAGAAGCATCTATTAGAAGCTGAGACTGGGAGATTTTTGGAAAATAAATAAGTCAACACTTGGCATATAGCTTCACTATGGCAGCACTACAAGCCATTATAGCTAGTAAACAACATTCAAAATGTAAACAAAAATAAATATTCACCTACTGTATATGTATGAGAACCCCTCAATTATAAGACCAAGAATCCAACAAATATTCACTCTTATAATATTTCCTGTAAGCACTCCCGAGACACATTTGGAAACAATTACATCAAAAACAAAAAAGTGATCAGCTATAAAAAAAAATGTCCTTACGCTTTAACAGCTAAACTGGAACCGAATTCTAAAGCTATCATACTAAGAGCTTAAAAAGTGTTTTCCCATCTGTTAAATAGTTGTGTTAATATTCTTTCTCACACATCACTGGTGCTAACAGGCCTGAGAGTTAAACTAATCTATCTAATTATGGCATGCATTGGTTTGCATATGTAACTCCGAACAGCCCTCGCTCATAAACAGCTCTGGCACGGCCCACACCTCCGATGCCATAAATGCTTCATTTCCCATTCACTGCTCTGCCTTCTTGCTATAAATAAACACCCCACGACCACAAATTGCTTTTCCCATCTCGTATAAATGACTACGGCCTACTGCGCTTTCCTGCCGAGTGACACAAGGTCGCCGTCCTGCAGAACCAGGTGGCAACTCTTGGCTAGGCCCGAGGCATCTTCCTCTTCAAATATCTACGGTAATGAGGCGGAAGTCACGCGGCGCTCCGGCCAATAGGGAGCGAGAGTGCGGCAGTGACTCAGGTGTGGGCATGAAAAGTCAGAGCAGCAAAATGAAGGCTCTAAGATGTCAGGATGACTTCAACAACATGCCAGGGGACATGCTAATTATAGCAGAAGGGATGGAAAGCAGGAAATGTTGATGAATTATTATTCGGGCTATGAGAGATGGAAGTTCGGCCGGTGAGATATGAAGTGCAGACTGGAGAACATGAGAGAAATGTATAAATGAACTACAGTAGTGGAGAAAAGAGAAGTCTTTTTCCAATGTTGAGATTACAATTATTTTACCAGACAAACAAAATCTTAGTAAATTATTAATAAATAAATAAATAAATAATTGTCAGTTTAAGGCGGGTTTTAACTTAATAAAATAAAATATGAACACATACATGTAAATAAATAATAAAAAGAAATGAGACAATTCTTGCAAAATAGTTGTTGGAAGCCGAAACTGAAAGTGAAAATCGATTATGATTAATCGCACAGGCCAAAATAAAAGTCGTTGTTGCAATAAGCTTTGTGCATGCAATTTCTGTTGTTTTTTTAATATATCTTTAATAATATAATAATTTATTTGAAGGGTTACTGTGTCAATTTTCCTAAACTAAACATCACCTTTGGTCACTACTGAATTTCTAAAGTATGTTGATCAATGAGTTAAAGTAGAGGTAAAGTACACCAAGCAGAACACACAGCACTTGCATTTACAAGGTACAATATATGCAAATTCAGGGATAATTTGACAGAATTACAGCTTATGAATAGAACATTTTACAAGCCAGATTCATACCTGGGTCTGTAAAGGAAAATATCTGGTTCAACTGGTGTTATTTACACCCGACACACACTTGGGTAACTATACACATACAGCAACAAGAGTACTTAACAGTAACTTCTGATTATTATTGGTTTTCTTTCCCCCATGACAAACTTCTTTGTAAGGCTCAGAAGGTCAATCTTTGTCCATGATTTTAATTGCTCGTTGGTTTAAACCAACATTTCCTCTAAGCCGCTCTCGAGAGTCCTGCTGTTCTCAAACACGCTAACTTAAATGTCAAGATATCAACTGCTGATATTTGCACATTCTTACAATCAGTCAGCAAGTGAATCTCCATGTCAAGGCTTCACTTCACTAATAATGAAGAACACCCAACTGTTCACCTCATTTTATTCAGCCACAATACATGACCCACTGCTGAAAAATAAACAAGGGTACTTAGATTTTGCTTTTTTAACACACAACTTTCAATCCTTCTCAGTACATTATTATTGAGAATGATGAGTCTATTACTTATGTTTTATGGGGGGGAATCAATTGAAGTCATACAGCAAGACGGCTATGTTTTTATACCCGAGCCCATCCAATGTTCGTTTGGCCTTGTGTTCATCCTTCAGAAAGATTTTCTCCGTCTCTTCAGTTTCTCTGCACACTGAAGTGCTTCTAATTCATGCTAATGAAAAGCAGCATGATTTTATCACTACTACACAGCACTTCTCTCCGGGCACTTTTGACTCATATGACTTACTGGAATTTGCCTAAAAGGGTCTACCCTGCTTTCACCATAACCACGCAATCTTTCCCCATATTTTAACTGGCTCTCTGTGCGTTTTAGCAGAAGGGAGTAATGAGTAATGGCTTCTATTGTACCACCCTCCGATTCAAGCCAGACCTCTAGATTTACTTGACACTTTTACTTAGGTTACTGAAAACCTGTAGCCCCTTTAAAGTGATTGTTAAACACACTATGGTTTCTCTTTAAGTCTCCATCTTGTTCCTAGGCTGTGTCACTGCACTTCCAGCTTAACTGAACCAACAATGCTCACCGAGACAATGTCATTTTGTCCTATTCACCTGATCTATGGGTTTGTTTTCCTTTAACCTCGCTGAAATATGCATTACTGTTCATTTCCACAGCAGACATCGAGACTCATGATTCTTAAGCTGTAGGGTCCCAAAATGTGGTAGTTATTTTAAGGATTCACATATGAGTCATGCACTCATGTACTAACCCTCTTGTAATTTCAAACCTGTATGACTAAAAGAAGATATTTTTGAAGAATGTTGGTAACCGAACAATGGCGGTACTCATTTACTTTTACTGACACGAAACCAATGCCAAAGTCAATGGGTGCCGTCGTTGCTCGGCTCCCAACATTCTTCAAAATATCGTCTTGTGTGTTCTGAGGAAGAGAGAAAGTCATACACGTTTAAAATAACAAGAGGGTGAGTAAATAATGTATTTTTTACATTTAAAGTGTGATTCTAGTACGCAAAAAATATAAGCACAATATCAATAAAATATCAAGTCTTTGTTTGAGATCACAAAATATTGAATTTTCTATAATAATACATTCTAAGAGTATTAGGCAAAGCACCCTTTCTATTATTATTAAAGAGAATATTAAAAAGTCAATATTAAGTTTTAATTGCTTATACAAAGAGTCATTTTAGATAAAATACACTGAGTCTACTCATTTTCTGTGTTTAGCAGACATCATGTTTACATACCATCCGACATAACCAATGAAAATCTTCATTTGATGTTATAATGGACTCCATATGGTGTTGCTCTAATCATGAACAAGTTAGTATTCATGCATCTGTTTAGACCATTGGCAAGAGTGCAGATCCATATTAGTAAACATGCACAAAGCAAAGCTATATCCGTATCCACCTTCACTGAAACAATGACAGTTCTGACTATAAGAATAAAAAATGCTAAATTAAAATTCAGTTACACTACAAAGCACTTCCGTTTGCTCCCAGCAGAACACAACACCAACATGTTATTCATCCGCATGAATGAGAATTCACTTTTAGAGCAGAATTTACGGTAACAGAATCTAGGTCAAGACGTATCTGTTACGTACTCTTTGTAATGAAAATGTAAAACAGAACACTTAATAAAAATCCACCATCGTTTGTAAGACTCTCCATGACATTCGAGGCAAATGCAATCTAGAATATTAGACGATAATGAGTAAAACCTTTGGTGACAGACTGTGCAGAGATTGTTTTTATATTCGGTATTGCCTTAGGGAAGTTCTTGTATATTATATATGGTCATTCATTTTCCTGCACTGAGATATTAATGTATCTTTATTACGGGATTCTGTTGTACATCTGCATAACTCAGTGAAGACAGGAACCTGTTCACAAAAAATCCATTACAGACAACTACAGTGTGTTAAAAGCAAACCACAGATGAAGATCAATGGTGGAATATGTTTGAGTGTATGACTGTAATGCGATGCTAAATGTAAATAGTAAATAAATGCAAACAAGCTAAGAATTATGTCATTAGTTGTATAGAGGCTTATATCAGCTGTGAAGGGAGGAGAATATTTTGACCGATTTCGATTTTTGTTCTGTGCAAGGTCACATGTTAATGTCTGACTCCTAAATGAAAACCCATCGAGACCCGCAACACTATTAGCGTAGATAGAAATTTCCAGCGGTCACGCGATCTGTCTGCAAGTACCATGTTTTAACGCCGTTCCCCTCTAATAAGCCTGTATTCTGATCTGGACCACTTCACATGGCTAGAATAATTCTCCTTATTGCATCTTCATAACTAGGGGCACACAAAGCAGAAGGCGCTGCCAATATCAGTCGTCTTCCAGAGAGGAAACATGCCCTCACATCGCTTTCATCTCTGCATGTGCCATGATTCATAATTCATTATTTGTAAGAATGAACGGGAAAAAGCCCAACAAGTTATCTCAGCTGTGCAATTCAGCTAGGCATGAAACGCAACTTAACATTAACGTCTTGTGCATTAAGCGAAAAGGGGGAGGGATGTTTGTGCACCGACTCTTTCGTATACAAACAAACAAACAAACAAACAAACAATGACATAACTGATACGTTTTTTTTATGCATATGAATATGAGTATAAAAAAAATATTTCTGCTAAAGAAACAATTAGATCCGGACATCCGGATGTGACAAACTCTTGATATGTGTTATTGTATTACGAACTAAAATTTTAAGCAGTGTGTGATCTAACCCAAAACCAAAATGACAAATAACGTCAATAGTCCTTGTCCCCATAGAATTTTAAACTAGAATAACTTTCAGTTTTGTCTACTTTAAATGCTGACAGCAAACGTAAGATGTGGGCTGTTCAATAATTCAATAGAAACCTTTTTGTCCTTTTTTAGGCAGACAAACTTCGGTGGCACTCTCCACTTTCTCACTGAGCAACCTGCATTATAACATCAGGCTTTAAAATATTCTTCATAATTATCCCTTTTCTCTTTGACCTAAAGAATCAGTCACACAGTTATATGAGCGATTGTTTAAGTATCTATTGTCTAAAACTTCACATTTCCTAAATACGGAGAGAGAGAAAAAGAGCAAATGCTTTCTGAAAAACCACTTAATAAAGGTTCAGTCAGAGCCTGACACTAAAAACCACCATAAAAACTGTTGAAAACATTTTTGGAGAGAGCACTCATGGTACTGACAGTTAATGGTCAGAACGACAAAATAGAGTGGAAGATAAAAAATAAATCTGATTCCTTCATGCTTTCTGCACATAACTTTATGACTTATAAGACACTTGTTTTTTGTTCTTTGCCCATTTGCAGGTATAAAAGATGTATAAAACTTCTAAACAAGTTAGTTTACTATTGTATGCAATATTCCTTCATAAGCATACTGATTTATCGGCTACTTCGGACATTTTTACTGGAAAACAAAACAAAACTAAGACTAAGAAAATGGTGACCTACAAAGAAACTGAGTATAATTACAGTATGTTTTAGAATACTCTGAAAATGTAGCAGACACAAACTCCAGCGGCCAAATAATCCTGAAGAAAACTATACAAGCCACAGGCTTCTGCCAGTAACAGCTCAATGAAAAGTGTTCTGTAAAAGAAGCAAACCCACCAGAGGCTATTCTCTATTATAAAATAACAACAATATAACACTCGCAATCCTTCTAAATTCACCACCATCCCGTCTAGCTCTTATTTTTCCAACTTTAAATGCGCTTTACACAAAACATGCAGTAAATGTGTTATATAGACTATTTTGCAAGACGTAAACAACACTGATCCAAAAGCACTTGGACCACTTCCTGTTTAATTTTTAACACTAGACAAACATGTTAATAAAACCAAAATACAACCAACAGAACATTTAGAACTGAACTGAAAGATAAACAGACATCTTTAAAACTTAATTATACATGTAAAATAAAGAAAATTGTTTACGTCTTGCAAAATGCTCTATAGATGCTGAGTGTCTGCAAGTGAAAAATATTCTATTGACCAACTTAGCTTATAATATACCCAAAGTCCTATTTATCTATGTTTGAAAAGCATACAGCTGAACTTCATAATTCATAACAAATTTATAGTCCTATCAAAAGGTGAGTTTTTGGAAATAGTGTTATAAACAATTAGGGATGCACAAAATATTATTGACAATATCAATATCAGCTGATAAATGGTAATTTTAATGTTATCGGTATCGGCCCGATAATAAAATCTGATAGCTGATAAATCCTTGTTAGACTTGTGGCTATTGAGAACACTTTTCTGGGTCGCACTGGAAGAACATTTATAATTTGTTTATTAAATTCACTTTTCAAACATGTTTAGTAATCTTTGGTATATGATTTGCGGGAAAAGGAGAACTACATGTTACCTTGTTTTCTGTAGTCAATGTTTTAAAATAAAAGCAGTTGTCTACTTTTTTGCTTTTTGTTTCAGGCTCAGGAAATTTTAAATTAATATTAAGATACTTTATATCGGCCAATATATCGGTTATCGGCTTCCATTGTTAAAGAATGATCAGATATCATTATCGGCCAAAATATACATATCAGTACATCTAAAAAAACAATCACTATTTTTGCAATTCTATGCGTTACACTCTAAAAACACAAATGTGTCCGTAACTGGAAACATCTCTGTGTTAATTTTTGGACAACACATTTAGTGTTACTTTTAACTTGTGTTGTCCCTTTCATTTATTTCACACATAAACCCAAAATGTGTTAAAAAACACAATGTGTTAACTAGCATAACACAAACTGTGTAACATATCCTTTTTAAGAGTTTAAATCACTGATGGTTCCTGTTAAAAATCGTATTCTTTTGTTTGGAAACGCTTGGCTTCAGTCCATAAATATATTTAAAAGCCAAGCATGCCAGTGTGACTTAAATGCTCTGTTAAAACTATCGATCCTGCACCTACAAAAACGTCTCTGCATGGTTCCTCAGTCGTCTCTCTGTAACCCTGGATAAATGTGCACCAATAAGCTGTAATTCATTAACCTCTATCTCTCATGCTGTACTGCCGTGCCAGCAACTCTTGTCAGGAGCAATCCAGCTCGAAGAAAGCTTCCTTCCATCCAGCGTCCATAAGATATGCAAATTCCAGAAGGCAGAAGATGCACCGAAGGGAGCTGCAGTGTGGATGGGAAATGGAGGATGAAATTTACCTTAAGGATGCTGCCGAGATCCCTCACATGTTGGCAGTCTGGGTAAAAGGCCCTTGCGAGCGGGCAGGCCTCTCTCTCGTGCCCTGCTGTGATAAGTTGGACAGGAGAGTGAGCAATCAGTGATTAAATCGGTGATTTAGCCCACGCCAGCTCCCACCCGCCGCCCTGACCTCTGGGTCAGAGTCTGCAGCAGCTATCTGATCATGAACAAAATAGCTCTCGGCTGGTGGGGCTTCTGCTCTTGGGAATGTTTCGGTGGGGGTCAAAGGTGTGATCCATGCGCAGCCGTGGGGGGCTGATTCAGGAACAGCTGTGTACAACACTCAACGGGAGCGAAAAACTGTGATTAGCCTCTTACACTTGACCACGCTGACAAGCAACGCTGACCATATCACAATCCCACACACACACACGGTTACTTAAACCGAGTTTTATGCTGCTGATGTAACAATGGCCAAGTGTTGCAACAGAACAAGAAAACAATATTTTGAATCTATATCTATTATGTATGTTTTTCCACACACTATGTTTTTACTTAATATAGAAAAAAATTGTCTTTTTAAGATAAACATAAGAAGAGCTAAGTGTTCTTAACTGTGCTATGTGTACTAAATACTATTTTTTTGTATTTTAAAGTATATTTAAATGTGTGAAAATAGAGCACTTTAAGTAAACTCACGAAAGTGTACTTATATAGAATATTAAAAATATTAACATTAATTTAATATACAGCCACGGAAATAATCAATAGACCGTTTCAAATACATTTAGAAATGCTGGTTTGAAATAAAAAGTTGGAGTGGTTAATTTTTTTCTGCGGCTGTGTATATATATATATATATATATATATATATATATATATATATATATATATATTTTAATTTTTGTACTGATACATTAGATAATGTACAGCTAAACATATGTAGATATAAAACAAATTATATCAAAGAAAACAATACATGGGTCGGCGCCAATGTAGTTAATGCGCCAACATGTAGTGCCAGTGCACTTGCGGCCTGATCAGAGTTCGATTCCCATCTTGAGCATCCTTAGCCGGTCCTACTCCCCTGTCTCTTTCCAATTCCTGTCTGTTCTCCACTGTCCTTTCAACATTAAAGGCAAAAGCCCCTAAAAACTACATTAAAAAAAGAAACCAACACATTGGCAAATAATGGCAAAACTAAAAAATATATTTCAAAACTAACAATTCCTGCTGATTCCTCACACTGTTCTCTTCCTGTAATTTGTCACTGTTAATGAGAGAAGAAAGCTGCAATCATTGCACCTCAGTGTTGAAGCAACATGCTGATGACAGCCAAGGTCTTCTTCAGCGAGCTGATGGCCATGAAAGATGCAGTGAAGTGCACTCGACAACTTGAGGATTCACATTCCCAGATAGAGACAAACATCTGTTCCGCACCAGAGCTGCAGCCTTACCGCAGCAAATGCACACAAATCATTCTCAAAAAGTTATACTCAAAACTAAAAATGAAATAGGCCAAAAAATTGGATTTCTGGTCAAGCTTGCACACTTAAAGACGGGGTGACCAATTTCTGAAAGCTGTTGTTGTTATTTGAGATCGAAAACCAACTACGCAAAAGGAACACGCCCCTTCCTGCATTGCTCCGCCCTCAAACGTGCTGTGCAACGCAGGCGTGAAATGCTTACCTTTATCATAGCTAAGACCACGCAAATAATAATGCAAATGAATAAAACAAGCCAAGACGACACAAGTATAAACAAGCACACTGGTTCCAGATAAACAATGATGCTCAAAACAACAACAAACATATCTTGGTTCTAACAAACAGCAAAACCAATGTTACTCACATACTGATCCGAATCAAAGCAACATCCTCTGGGGGATTTTTAGACAATGTTTCTCTCCAATGTCTCTCTGCTGGAAAACATTCATAGTATCGCTGGTAACATTAGCGTATCTCCGCTAAAGCCTTGGCCATACTGTGGGCGTCTCCGCTTGAAAGTCTTTATAATATGAGCGGACACGCCCTTTACAGCTGATTGGCTACATTTTTGTTTAGATTCTGGGCCCGACTCATTTTCTAAAGTGTTTTCTAAAAATCGATCACCCCGCCTTTAAACCTTAATCATCATAACTTGAACAATAGGAAGAATAACAGGAAGCCTAAAACTTAGACACTGAAAGAAAATGTTTCTCAACAAATTAAGAAGCACCTAAAATGTCTTACTACATTGCCACATTTTCCGAGTCAGAAACAGTAACATCTGCTTATTAAAAAAAGTGTTGAAATTGTTTCAATTTCATGTTCAAGCCATATGTTCACCTAATTATGATATTGTGCCTCCTATGCCAACAAGAAATGTTCTAATAATGGCTTTGCAGGAAAAGTATTCCACTCTGGAGATTCCAAAAAACGTTTACCATTCGCTAGGATAAATGGTATTATAACTCTGACTGTATTCATCTGACGGAAGAAAGTCATATACACCTAAGATGCCTTGTGGGTGAGTAAAACATTTTGATTTTAGTTTGCCTCTGAAATATCCCTTTAATAGTAGTATACAGAAGGTTGTAATAAAGTGTTGTAATGAATATACAAAATTATTATCCTACAGTATTTTTCCATGTGTAATATCTTAACATCACTACTGAAGCAAGTTTATTTGTAGTTTCCATACTAAAGGCACAGACATTTACTGCAGTGCAAAAATAACAAACAGCTCCATGCTAGCCGTCTACACATGTGAATTATGCGCACCATGGTTGTGTTCAACATTCCTGCATATTTTTGCTATCCAAAGGGCCAAAGACAAAAATAACCATTTAAATTATGAAGCGCCATATGCCTGTAGACTCTACGGATTTCCCCACCGTCCCCAACGCAGCCACAGAGAGCTGTAGCCATGCAATTAAACACCTTAATTATCAAACTGCCCTTTCACCATAATAAGATAAATGTTTAAATTAAAATGCAGATTCGAGCATTCGGTCGTTTCTCCCCACCTAATTCAGTCCAGGTTCAGAATGGTTGCCATGGCAACGGGGATCCTTAAGAGAATAAGTAAGTGCCATTGATGAGCAAACAGAACTAACAAGGCAGGTTGAGTCATCTGACATGAGAGAGAAATAACAGGAAATATTTCAGACATGCGGCACTTCAGAGAAAACAACGCAGTATTCAGGTTCAAGGTTTGAGGGAACAGAATGATGCTATTTTAAAGTAAATGTACGAAATAGAGTACTTTAATAATCAACATGTGTAGATATCAGTGAGGGCAGTAAAAATACCCAAACAGCCTTAACACTGAATAAGATGTTAAGTCTTGTTTTCAAAGAATGTATCTTGTTTTATATTCATAACAATTGCCAACAGGCTAAATAAAATCAACGTTAGTGCATTTCTATAGAAGAATACACATCATTCAAGATATATTCTCTTATTATATCATGCAATTTGGCTTCGAGTAAACGCGCGTGTCTTCTGACAGCAAATGATTTTTTTTCAGTCTATGAGCAATAAAAGATGCTTTGCTCTGTTTGTGTTAAATTGAACATTCTGAAGCACAAACGTCACAATAAATGCTGCAACATTTTATATGATTTATCAGTTTAATGTCGGCTACATTTAAAATGAAAGACTTCCCAATATTCTCGCTCTTCCTCAAGGAGAAGCGCAGTTGATATCTATGAGTTTAAATAAAGAAATAGATTGTCTCATTGTACCGGAGGGGAAAAAGGATTCCTGGTTGTTGGTTGACTCATAGGCTTACTGGACAACTCGCAGTCAATTAGAATTAGTGTTGGAATGAGGCATTTCGTGTACCTGCTATAGTTAAATTGTCTCTTTGGCCTGGTGGTGATTGCGAGCAACCAGATCCAGGTAATGTCAATACTGAAGCACTGAAGATACGGTTGAGAGGGTGAGCGGCTGATTCAATCACAAGTAAACATGCTGATTACTAAGATCACAGTCTCTCTCACCGTGGTCTCCTTGAGAAAAATCACTGAAACGCATAACAGGGCCGCTGCCTAAATTCACAGGTAGACAGTAGAACAGGGGACCCTTGATATTTGGCTTGGGGCAACATTAGACTGAACAAAAAAAATAATACAATATTAAATTATCAATATTATTGGGCAATATTAATTAAGCATAAATAAGATTAAAATGTAATAATGAATATTCTTTATCGTGTAACATAATGTACAGCCAACTCATAGATGATATGTTGTCTGAGAGACTTTCAAACCAAACAAGTTTGACAAAGTCTTACATGAAAAACTTTGACCTAAACTGTGTTTTGTTCCCGGATATACGGTTGCAGAAAGATGAATTAAAAAACATAATGTGAATTAAAAACTTCTCTTTTGATCTCGCATAAAAAGCAAAACCCATTTTCCCCAACAACCTCTCAAGAAAATGAACTCCGGCTGCGGTCCAAAGTGCACAAACTCTACACACTGAAAACACTCAGCAGGAAATCAATCTTGTGTTGCTATCTCTTCAAAAGAGCAAAACAATTATGGTGCTAATTGGTTTTATATACATATATACTTTCTAAAATGTCCAAAAGCTAATCAAAAACTTCCTGCATTTTCTTTATCATTAAATATATTATATTTCACTATTTTCCAAGACTGCCAAACCCATAATATTAAAGGGATAGTTAACTCATAAAGGAAAATTCTGTCATTATTTATTCACCCCCATGTAATTTCAAACCTGTATGACTTTATTTCTTCTGCAGAACACAAAAGATGATATTCTGAAGAGTGGAGACCAACAGATTTCTGTTACCAACATTCTTCAAAATATCTTTTGTGTTCTGCAGAAGAAATAAAGTCATACAGGTTTGAAATTACATGGGGGTGAATAAATGTATTTACCAAGCCAATTTATTTACTGACAACTTTCTGACAAAAACTCTTGACAGCCACGATCACATTTAATCCCATTGTATGAAAAAGACAATCTGTGTTATAAATAACTGCTTTTGTGTTCCACAGAACAAAGGAAGTCTTAAAACGGATCTGGTACGAGTGAGTAAATGATGACAGATTTTTCATTTTGGGGGAACTATTCCTTTAAAGTATCTTCAGGAGCACGCCGCCACCTGTTTGCCTCAATCCTGCGTTTTGCTAGAGGAAAAATGATTTTGGGGAAATTGTCTCCAGCTTCCTGTTGTCTAAAAAAATGGGCCAGTGAGATGGAGGGCAGGAGAAAGAGGAGCTGCTCAGGTGGGATGTTTCTATTGATTCTTTATGTGGGGACAATTTCCTGAGTGCCTCTGATTTGTCTGTCACATCCCATTATGACTTGTGTGCTTTGAGTTCCTCTTTCCTCCCTGATACTGCATGAGGTGTCACCACTCTTTATGGGCCAGTATTGAGGGAAACGTATTGAATTCTGTGCAGTTTGGTTATTATTTTCTTGCGAACTTGATTTACCCATCTGGGCGAATTTCTGAAGGCAATACTGAAACGCTGTAATCAAGTTACCTATTGTAAAAGTGTTTCAGTCATTGCGCTGGTGGGAAGGGGTGTCTAGATGTTGGACATCTCACTGTGCCTCGGTCTAGACGTTCTGGCAATCACTAGAGTGGAAAATTGTCATGCTTGAAAAAAACAAACAGAAAGTCTTTTAAATTATTATTACTTTTAAATTATTACTTTCATTACTAAAATGATTTTTTAAACTGAAATCAGCAAATAATACCAAAATCAAAGTTTGTCTTGAAAAACAATACTCAGGAGTCTATTCATACTATGAGAAAAAACAAGTAATGTTTTGTTTCTGTTGACATTGGCTTACTCACTGGGGGATTTGTAATGCAATATTCTTTACAAATCGGCTTTAAAACAACATGTATTGTGAAAGGAGCTATCAAAACGCACTGAATATAAAAACAGGTCTGAATTTACAATAAGTATACTGTATGTTGCATAACAGGTTTAATGCAGGTTCAGATCAAGTTTTGAACAATAAAAAGATAACATATTCCTAACATTGCTGTCAACAGACACCGAAACGGTTTCACACTTCCAGACAAAAACCTACACTTTAAAAAAAAAGCTGGGTTATTTATCACGGAAGTAATGAGAAGTGGAGGGAGGGAGGTCAACATTTTGATTTAAGATTATGAGGGCACGTGAATGAAAAAAACACTGATAAGTCAAACACTACAATATTCTAAAAAAATATGATTTTTGAATTTTGGTTTCATGCCGTTTTTAAGACATAAGACTTGAGTGCTAAATAAAGACATTCATAACTGGAAAAACTTTCGATGCATTTAATGCAATATACTGTACATACTGAGCTCAAAAGCCAGACTTTTCCTAGGAAACTCCAACCGCTTCTCTGCAGCCTGTCGCACACGCAACAAACACCGGCCCATGTCAAATCACCTTTTTGTAATTGAACATGATCGGCCCTAAAACACCAACACTTGACAGCATTTATCCAAGCAGTCTGGAAAAACACAAGGTTTAAACAAAGTCGACAACTTCCTGCATCTGTGAGATTCTGCCATTTGCATTTCACAGGAGGACGCCACTGAATGAAGATACATTTCATAAACATTGATGATACGGCTTTCATGTTCCAGTTTCCATTTCATCAAAGATGATTCTAATAGATAATGCCAAGGTTACTTGTGATAGCAATCAAAGGAAGTGTAATTGTGAAAGCGAGAAGAGACTGCTTATGCGTTGGGTGGAAATGAAATTAGCATTAGTTAGCATAATCACATGGGAACAAAGAGAAATGATCATTTCCTTTAAAAACGACGCGTTGGAGAATTACCAAACGCCTTGAAAAATGATCACAAAAATAACTAAGACCAAGGTCAAGGTACTGCATAGCGTCTGTTTTTTCTTTGAATTGTTTTTATCGCTCACTTCTTTCGCATGCGGCATCAGTCTTTTAAGATCCAAACCAGAGGGTATGGACGTGTCGTCACTTTACCACGTGAACACTACGTGAGCATGCCGGAGCGCAGCCATGATGTGGGTGGCAAAACGACTGCTTACAATATCAGGAAACGCAATTCCACGCAACATTTCAGTGTCCAGGAACACCTGATTCTTTTGTAAGTCGTAGGAAGTCATTAGGATCACCTTCGAGTCCAGCTGCTTGAAATTTCAGCAAATAATTGTGTTCTATTCCCGGTTTCTTTGTTTCTCCTATTCTCCTCAGCCACTTTGCCACTCACGGGAGCGTTTCCCGCATGTCACGTGGGACACGTCCGGCAAAGTGACGTCAATGCATACCCTCTATTCATCCATTTCAAACTCTCTGATAGGAAGTTGGTCATTATAAGTCACACAAAGAGATGCCGTTTCAATGCCAAGTCAAAACAACCTGCTGAGCTCTGCCCTACATACTTTGTTTTAAACAGCCAAATGAGACAGACCGTTTTAAGACAGATTTAAAGTAATTAAAATGTATTCAGGGCAAAAACACATTCGAAACTTACCACAGAAATTCACAGCAAAGTACTGACCTTAAAAAACATTTGAAAACACTTTACAAATAAAACGGTGGTGAAAGACTTTTACTGGCGTTTTGACGGCAAAGTGTAAAGCAACAAAACCTAGAAACTCTCATAGGCTATGCAAAGACTAAAGGGCTTTTTAACTGTAAGATTTAAAGCCTCAAATGAATAAAATCTCCATAAAGGAACATTTACAGGATTACAGTGCAGCAGCCTATTACAAAGATATACGGTTTGATTACAATGTATGTGATACACACTCAGAAGTGGCGTTTTAATTGCCAATTTCGCTTATAGAGAGTTTAACAACATTCACAGTGACTGCTAAATTATAATTGCCTTTTCAATTCCACTATCTGCATATGACAGTCATAACAACAATTTTAATTTGAATCTTTAAAGTGAAACAATTGCTTTTTCACTTTCAACACGAGTGCAGGACATAACGCGTGACGTGCGTCTCGTCACGCTGTTTGCATTCAAATACACAGCAGTAAAACACAAAATAAGCGAATAGTGTTGGTTGAAAAAAATGACTTTTGAAACATGCTTCTTGACCCCCGTCGCCAATTCTGAGCCTTCAACGCCACATCCCACGGTGACTGTAAAGTGCAGTTTTACTCAGCTAAGGTTATGTCAGCCTGTGTTCGTCACATCTCCCTGGATGCTAGACCCTTCATATCGTCCTTGAGAGGAACTCTCATCTCTGCTGTTTGTCCTATCACATCACTGTTTATGGCTGAAACATTAATAATAGGCCAGTTAATCATATTGCCCATTCTTAAAATAGTTCTCCCATCTCATCTCTCTCTCTGGAAATGCATTTATTTGTGAGCCCATGCTTGTTTCTTACATTATAATGAGGGGGAAAACAACCCTTTTCCATTCTAATGCTTTATTTGACTAATGAAATCTTTTTAATTTGTTTACTTTCAGTCTTTCATAACAGTGTGCGGTTGCGTACTGTGGAATTTCAAGAGGGAATTATTTATGGACTTATTATATCTAAAGTATTACATTTCAACACGAGTTAAAGAAAAGTTTTGTGTTACATACCAAACAAGAAAGAACGCTCCAGCAGATCACCACAGCTTTAACTTCTACAGGTTTTATGCTTCTTTGATAGATGCTTTTGACCAAAACGACTCGCAATGCATTTGAAGGTGCTGTGTGTGATATTAAAGAGGATCTATTGACAGAAATACAATATAATATACAGAACTATGTCTTCATTACCTTAGAATGAGCTATTTCTGTCTACATACTGTACACCACGGGTCTTACATGGAGTTTCAACAGTATCCCCTTTGGCAAAGAAGTGAAAACGTGACAATATCTATATCTCCTGTGTCAGCCACCGTAGTGCTTTGAAAGGGAGGGGGAGCGGTGGAGTGAGCCGTTGGTTACAACTCGTAACCTCACCCCTAGATGCCATTAAATTCTCCACACATTAAAAACAAAAGTATGCTTCTGTATCCCCATAGACACATTATTGGCACCAATATTCATTTACCACTTTGTTTGATGTATTAAAGACAAAATAAACCCAACAACATTTGGCTGTTGCTTTGATGTAGTCGCCACACATTTTACCTATTGCTGGAAAAAAACACTGACTCAACTACGTACATATCAACACAATATTGTCACATGTTAACATTATTTATTTGACCTAAGTCCTGTAGCTCAGTGGTTAGAGCATAGTGCTAGAAACGCCAAGGTCGTGGGTTCAATCCCAGGGATTGCACATACTCAGAAACAAATGTATAGTAGAATGCAATGTCTATTTAGATAAAAGCATCTGCCAAATGCATAAATGTAAATGTAAATATACTAGGCTATATCTATAAACATTACAATATAAGGCCCAAATACAAAAATGTAATTCTTCAATCCATTTTTGTTGTTGTTCTTGTTACAATTTTTTAGACAGCTTCTGTCATAACTTTCACTCCCATTTCTTCTCTCTAAAGTTATATGTATAAATGTGACAAAGACAAATTCTTGCTTTACAGAGAGGAAAAAAAACAATGCAAAAGTCGAGCAATCATATTTCATCTGAGCAAGTGTCAAACTTGAAACAGGAAGTTCATCTGCTTTCCATAAATTCTCTATTTTCCCGGGTGCGTGACAAAAACTTTCATTCAGAAGGATATCAGCACCCAGCGGATGTCACTATTATCATTACAAAGTGTCTGAGGCAGCCATGAATTATCCAGCTAAAGGCTCAAACTCATCCACCGTCCGTACAAATCAGTTCAGCTTATTTCACACACAGAACGACTTATTGTGAGCTCTTCACATCAAATCTGACTCAATGCATGTTAGATGGACTTGAGCTGCAAAATATTTTTTGATCAGCTAAATAACCTTGCGTTGTACAGCACTTTAAGAGTCCATGAACAGAATCGACGCCCCAGGCCACAGAGACAAATCTGAGCTACTCTACAAGCATTATAATAACTGTGCCAAATAGATGCAGAAGGTTCTCCCGAGAGACACCGGAGAACTAAACTCCCCAGTAATGTGAAACGGAGTATGTGCTCATTATTTCGGTTTCAGATAAATAGAGGTAAATTAATATTAATGGAGAATTTATCATTAGCCTTTAATAATGTGGGCCTAATTTCTGCCATGCTGAGAACTCCAAAAATCTAGTAATTGAAATAATGTAATACTTGGTAAAATTATCATCAGCCCTTTAGCTCCACCCACTCCTAAAGTAGGAATGTGAATAAACAAACCACCACAGACAACAAGGCATGTTAAAATAATGGTCTCTGAAGAAAAAAGATGCAATATCGCTGGTCAATGTATTTCTAAAACTCTGTGGTATCACAATCAACTATTTGCGTGAGTATTATACTATTTAACAAGTAATTAGACGCAAATTGGGAGGCGCGATTGTCGCAAGTGTGCGATATTCACCTCAAATTCGTCTTCCGCAGAAGTTGCAAAAGTTCAACTCGAGCGGGCATGAAGAGCTCATCGCGACCATCTTGACACGTTCAGAGATGTGAAGACTACTTGCACAATGTTTTTCCAGTGTCACTGGCGCAAATAATGCTTCGCATTTGGTGTGAACCCACCATTACACATTGTAAATTTTACTGCCTGACATTTAAAATATACTGTAGGTAATATTAATCTTGCTTCTACTACACCAACACACAAAACCTTTTATCTGTATACGGTTGCCTTTAATAAAAATCATATATATTACATAATAGACTACTGCCATAATAATTGTCTGTCATCAAAGATTCATTTTATAATATAGATCTGTTCCTATAGCTCAAACAAAAGAGCACTGACTGCACAAAGATTGTGGGTCCGAATCCCAATGCAAATGCAAACGCAAAGGTACTGCATACAGTATAGATAAAATGGACAGCTTGAATGTACAGTAAGTGGCATTGGATATAAGCATCTGCCAAATGCATAAAATAAAAAATACGTGTGTTGAATCTCACTGCATTATAGTCAATATGCTTTGCAGATCCATTGGAAAATCTTCACAATGTCTTCTAAATAGATTTGAGAAAAACATCCACAATTCTGTTTAGGACTGGATCTCTGCTCCACTAAATAAAGTTAATAAGAAGGGTTAATATTGTGCATTAATGAAGGTAGTTACAAGGATACAAAGGATATGACCTCACCGCTTCCAAACGGGGAATTCTTTAATTAAGGATATTCATGTGATGTTTACTTCTGCAGGTTCTGTGCCTGTTGTTATCTGCATTCCCTCCTAATAAGACAGTGACAAACGCTGGGTCACAATGGCCCCTGAATGGGGTCAGACACGAGCATAATGAATCAATGAATGTTTTAAAACACTTCAGCTTAATGTGTCACGGGAGAACCCCACACAAAGACTCCACAGAGAGCCATTCTGACCGTGACTATTGATGTGACAATTAGCCGCTGACGCAAATACATTTTACTGTAGTTATTGCATTTATATACTGTGCAGATGTTTTTCATTCATCTGATTTACTTGCTGTGTACACACTTGTGAAATCGATGCTGTCTTAAAGAAAAGTGAGACAAATCAAATAACAATCAATAAGTGATCGTTTTTCAATTAAACTTTACACAAATTGCCATGCTGGTAATACAATACGTAATAAAAAATGTAATTTTTCATAGGTAATTCCCTGTGTGGTAATTTCAGAGTAAAATAATTCACAGACTGAGATCAAGTCACTCAGAACTAAGGCATAAGAATAATTAATATTTGATAAGCCACCGAACTTTAATGACTAAGAAATGTAATATCACTTCTGTATTAAATATTTCTACATAGTTCAACGCTCAAGCAACTGAAAAACCTGTTTGTCCACAATATCAACCCAGGAAACACCAACAGACTAACAAATGCAAAAAATCATCAACAGCCAAAAACAGCCTCTTGAGTGTCCATCACCCTTACAGCTCTCAGCACTTCTGCTTATTGATGACCCGGCCGCTGTGCTTTAAAGCTGATGGGATGATTTCAAAGTGTATCCAATCAAAAGCCATCAATTTTCCCATGCATGAGTGCATCATTTTGATGATGATGCTAGTAACAGGACCATATGGTCATTCAGCAGTCAGGGACCTCCCAGGAAATCTAAGCATCTATGTACTTGCCAACTCTTGTAGGGAGTAACTGACTGGCAGGGAAAGGATTACCATAGATGGTATAAATGAAAAAGAAATTATTTTGGATATGCAAAATTAAATCATTTGCCTGTCAATGTTAATTAAATAAGGCATCCTGTTTTTATGAGGATGTGATCTGAATGAAATTTGATTGTTTTCAGCCATTTAGAAAAAGTCACGATCTTCTGTTCACTTATTAATACACACAAAAGATTTCCGTGTGTCTGTCATTTTTACAGCCACACACCTGATTTGACTTTGTAAACAGCTGATTGTACAAAACCAATAACTACAAAACAGTTTGGCTCTGGGCTACGATTCCTTCGTACAAAATGACAAAGTGGAGCTCAATTCAATTTGTAATTTTGCAGATCATAATAAAATAACAGAAATCAAAACCCACAGACTTACGACTGTTCTGTTTAACGGAAGGACACGGAGGAGAAATGATTTTCAAATACAGCATAATAGTCAAATAGACTAACCTGTAATAGTCAGATAAGCAGTAAATAACCTAAATTGCTTAAAACAGATTACGGTGCAAAGGACGTCCAGTTTTTATTTCACAAGGGCTTAAGAGCTGGTAAAAGAAGTACCATTTGTCATAGTGCAGTGTAATGCTTGCAAAATTGCTATCTATTTTGTCGTCTACAATCCAACACCAACTAGACATTCACAAATTATGGACAGCTGCTGCACTTTCCTCCCTTTTAAGAAACTGGAAAAATCCTGCAGATGACATGGAAACACAATACACAATACTGCTAAGAAAACAATCTGCTAAAACAACAAACATCCAACAAGCTGTTCCTTCAAACTCAAAAGACATTTTAGATTATTTGGTAACAGGACAATAGCCTCAGAGTTCGCCATTTTTACCACTATAGGAAAATCTCACCTTTCAAACAAATATAACACTAATTGTAATATGTCTGAAAAGATTCTGGACTTTAGAGAGACACTATCCCATAAGGCCACAGGATGTCCTATGATCGTGATTTCTGTAAAAGTGCATTCATCAAGGGTGAAGAGTGAACACGCTGAGGCTGTAAGCTTTATTTTTGTTATAAAAAAGATGTATAACAAATGCTTGCTTTGCAAAAAAGGCGGCATTGTGTATGATTTGTGTACCGCAGGCTTTGCATCCCTTGGTAAATGCTAAACAGCCCTCGTTCCTACATCTGCGCCTTACACACTCTTAAAGTCACACACCCCCTGATATCAAAATTGAGCATTGAACATAAATAATTCATTAGTGCATGTTTGTCTTACAATCTTATGAAAAAAGTCTGTTTATCTGATGTCAAATTATGGCAAGGAGGCTTTCTTAAAGTTAGAATCAACATCCATGTTTCACTATCCTAACAATTGCTGAAAAATGGTTGTCATTGCCATTTCACATTGAGTTTGAACCACTTTTGCCATAAAAGCAAAAGACCTCTCAGACAAAGCTATAACACACGCCACTGTGAACATAAAAAAACGCAGGAAATGACTAGAATTCAAGATGGCCTCCAAATTGAGGAACCAATGGTGATGAACAAGATGCACTGAGACTACTGATGCAGACTTGAAAAACTGAGTTCCAGAGAAAACAAAAGGCTGCACTATGCAGTAAAAATGCAGAGCCTTTTGCTGGCCCCGGGCATCAATAAAGAGCCCTCGCTCTCGTAAACTGGCAATATACACAAGCGCTGTTATCCTGACGATTCTTTTAAATAAAACAATAAAATCAAGAAGGTTTGTCCAAGACACATTTTTCTATGAGGACCGATATAAATAACAAAAAAAGTCTAGCAATAAACAATCCATCAGCAAAGCTTTAATCCCTTTTTTCAGCACAGCGACACAGGGCTCTTTTTTCAGTGGGCACACATCCCTCTTGTAGATCAACATCACTATCCTTCTAATCCACTTACATCATGTAGAACTACATATACATACAGTCGTGAAAAATTAAGACACCTTTGAAAATGTTAATTTAATCATCATTTCTAGATGTATTGTGGTCATTCCAGTCCAGTATCAGTTGAATTTCAACAAAATCAAACCTCAGGAGTGACAAAGTCATCCAACAGCAATGTGAAAGACTGACAGCATGTCAAGACACACGAAAACTGCGATAAAAGTCGAGGTTATCACGTCTTATTTTTACCTGTTTCTCCAGTTTTAATTTTCTGCAAATAGAAACAATATTTTTATTTGAAATATTGTTAGTAGTTCCCAGAATGAAACAAAAATGATAACTTTCCCTAAACACCTACCTATAAATCGTACATTCAGAAAAACTGAAATGGACTCTTAATTGTTTCTGCGGCTGCATATTTTCACACAAATATGCAAATTATTATGATTAGCCAATCAAATTTAACACAGAGGTGCATAAGGTTATAAAGTCAGTTTTGCACACTTTTAAAAAAGCCAAGAGATTTAAAGCTACAATCTGTAACTGTTGCCTCTATCGCCATCTGTTTTTGAAACTGTACTTACATTTAGATTTCCTACAAAGTCACAACCCACAGCTCAGTTCAATTTTATTTATATTTCGCTTTCACAATTTTGCACTGTTGCAAAGCAGCTTTACACATTTAGGAAGCAGTTACTAAGAGAAATTAATATGAAGAATGCATGGTATTATAATACATATTACAAAAATCATTGTTATAGGGAAAGGTAGCAAGACAGTTTTGAGCACAGATTTTTTATGTCTTTGCTCAATTTTGGCCTTTTTTAAAACCCAAAGTTACAAATAACAGCACTAAGGAAAGCTCTTGACTTTTTAAAGGGAGAAGAAAGAAGGTCAGATTATGCCATGATTGTTTTGGAAAATTTACAGTAACTTTATTCTAAAAACATTACTATAGCTGCTTAACAAAAAAATCATCACCGATGTGCTGCTTTTAACACAGAATTATGGCTGCATGATACTGAACAAAAATGTGATATGAAAAAACTTGCTAAGAAATTAAATATGCGAAATGTGACACGATAATATCATTTATAAAATCAGTTTGAACTATATTGTGATTTGCAATATTTGTATATATTTCATATATTGTGCAGCTAAGAAAGAATACACAAGAATGCTGTTATAATGCCAGCCATCACAATTACATAATGTAGTTGTAGGTCTAGAGGCATTTTATGTTCCATTTTTAAACTCATGTTTGTTTTGACCGGCGTTTTGTTAAGATGTGGTTTGCCTTGATCTTGTACTTTCGTAAGTAAATAGTTTAAATAACAAGAATAATTGTGCACCATGAGTTTGACCCCAACAACCCCCTTGAAATCTGTTAACAAACCAAATCGACATCAGGATGCAAAACACAAAGTCCGAAAATGCTAAAAATCATCTCAGCCCTCCTTCTCATTTGTAACCATTCCCGTTTCTCTTCAAATCTGACATTTTACATTCCAGCGGGTGGATACCATCACATGTACATGACTCAGCACAAACTGACAAACTGTGGACGTGCACTTCATTAGCATCAGCCGAATTCCCGCTCGGGAGCCCAGGGCCTGACAAGGGTCATTTTCACATAGTGACAGATCAGTACCCCCATAGATCGGAACGCAGGAGCCCTGGACCCTGCAGTGCAGTCAGGCAAGTTTCTTCTCCAGAAGCGGTCAGGCAAAAGAGCAAACGGACACTGGCGTCTGAGGGTGGTGGAGTGGTAGACAGAGAGTAATGGGAAAAAGCCCAGAGATGTTGCTCATCATCTCCAGCAGGGCTTCATTTGTGACTAATTTGGGAGGCGCAATTCCGAGCGTCTGACTTTGAGCTATCACATCAAGTGTCACTGTGCCTGGAGAGGAGATGATACCGAGATACAGAGAAGAGAGAGCGCTTGCTCATAATAGAAACGTGGGATGGCTTAGCATGTCCCACGTGTGGCGCTATGAAGACCGATACTTGAAAGATTATCCATTATGAGACAATGTTCCTGTGGCACAACAACAACCTCATGCCACACGAAATATGAATAGGCCTATTAACAACATAACAGGAATACAAATACCACATTATAATGGCATGAAATTATAGTCACCTAACATATCATTATGAATATTGCTTTAAAATCAAGCAACCATGTCATGGTTCAATGCTGGAGGTGTGAATATACTGGCGGCCTCTATTATACGTTACCTTTAAGCACAAAGTTATACTCGGCAGTTTCAATGCCAACAGTGACATTTCTACAACAAAAAAAAAGCTTGAAAGGTAAAGCTCATCCAAAAATGCCCGCCGTTGTTCGATTACCAACATTCTACAAAATATCTTCTTTTGTGTTTTGCAGAAGAAAGCAAGTCATACAGGTTTGACAAGAGGATGAGTAAATGATGACAGAATTGTCATTTTTGGGTGAACTATCACTATTCATTTCAACGATGCATGTGTGTGACTTTCATGAGAAGCTTTTGACTTTTGCCATGTTTTTTAATGAGAGTCTAGATGTCATTCTGGAGTACTAAAAATCGATTTGCCTTGCACGTATTTAAACGTTTTAAAATCTTTAAAAGCCTCTTCTTGCATTAGCTGTATCTTCACTCGAGTGACGCCATTTCAATTCAGACCTGTTTATTGTAATTACAGAGTTAATTTAACCGAACTACACAAACCCGTTAAAAGGCCACGTTCAACAAGCCCCTCATGTTAACACAGCAACAGAATCATAAATCCAAACAGTTATGGCAATATCACCGCGATCGGCTAATGCTCGCTCAAGTGCATTTAATGTGCACCACCATCATAATTATCCATTATGCAAGTCTAATATGTTTTTACATTTCAAAACACTTTACTTTCATCCTCTGTGAGGCAACGTTCAAACACTGTTATCATAAAGTATAATCAAGCTCATGTTTTGCTGGCTAGCTTCACATGATCCTGCGTCGAGCAATGAACCAGAATTTTTTTCGCAATCCTCTCGTCGGTCTATTCAAAGGCCACACTTTGTTGCCATGCACACAAGCAGGGATATCAAAGACGCCCATTTATTTTGGCCCCTCTCCTCACAGATCTGTTTTTGTTGCCGTTGTTTGAAGACAACGTTGAATGCTCATCCGGGAGAGCGGGAGCTTCATTTTGACACCACAGCAAGGCCGTGTGTTCTTTTAAACCTGCGATAGCAATCCACTAAAGCCGCCAGTGCTATTAATAGAAGCTTTCAGAGTAATCGTTAGAAAAAAAATAAGCTGATGCATATAAGCTTCTCTAAACATGCAGCTAGTTGACATGTTTAGAAAAAGTTGAACGTCTGCTGCGCTACTACGGTGAAACGCTATTTGAATGTCTAGTACAAAACAACTTTATACAAGTAATGCTTTGAGGAATAAGACCTGTTTGATTTGTACCTGTTTGGGATCTCATTTGAACATTTTAGTACTATTTGCTTTCTTCCCAGTGACAGTTAGAAGGATAGTTCATCAAAAAATGGAAAATTCTGTCATCATTTAGTCATAATTTCAGACATGTTTGACTTTTTTCTTCTGCAGAACACAAAAGATATTTTGAAGATTGTTGGTAACCGAACAATGGTGGAACCCAAAACCATGCATTGGTTTTGTTACCATACAATAGAAGTGAATGGGTACTACCATTGTTCGGTTACCAACATTGTTTGAAATATCTTATTTTGTGTTCTGAAGACAAAGAGGATGAGTAAATGATTACAGAATTTTCTTTTTTTGGGTGAACTATCCCTTTAAGTTTAGAAGTGAGGCTGCATTCACAAAGCTCAACTCAAAGACACAAGGACATTATACTGAATACAAAGTCTATGTCATAAAACACACACAATAACTGGCAGAAAAATCATTCTAGGCTCGATTCACATTCAACACATTACACATTCTACAATAAAATCAAAAATGAGCTTGTTCCAACTAGAAGATCATAAATTGAATATGACACCGTTTGGAATGGGACGTAAAGCTAATTCGAAGAGGAACGAGAAAGGAAATTAGGGCCCCACTTAACTGAACTGAACCTTGATCATTCCAAAGCACCGTGTTCCACTTGATCGGAAAAACTGCCACTTTCTCCCCAGGGGGTTATTATTTTCAGCGAGTAAAAACGCAATGCCACTAGAGGGTTACTCCCTTACTCTCCTGCTCTCTCTCTCTACCTCATTATTCATTATTTTTGAATCGCTGTGCTGGAATTGAAGTGAGACTGTCAGCATCCGTTCCCAGCCAAGCATCTCTGAGAGCTTTTATCCTTTCACAGTATGCTGGGTCATCCCTGCCTCCAGTTGATCTCTATCTTGTTCCAGTTGTAAAATGTTACAGATGCTAATTAGTTGTAATGTCTGTGACCCCGATACAAGCCCATATTGCATCATCTGAGAATGATCCATGTCTGCGGTTATTTTGCGTTGCTATTAAATTCCTTCGAAGGCTGCCAGTATCCATATTCAGACAAAGCAGGGTAGCTGACGGGCATGTGTCGGGACACCTGTCATTGATGGAGACTGACAGCAGCATTAGGTACGGGTAGGTACGTTGGGTAGGTACGTTGCCAGGTAGGTACGTTGCCAGGTGTTTAAACTAGGTTGGAATGACCCTCCTTGATGCCATGGCTTTTCCAAATATGTCTTATATTTTATCTTTGCCTCAATAAGTGGAAATTCAAATGATAAATTGGTCTTTCATTGCCTTCTGGATACACAAAGCACTCATACTTATTTTCATTGTGGGGAACTCTCTGAATATTAAAAGACTGACTAATGTTATTTGACGTTTCAGTTTCCATATTAGAGATAAAACATACTACAGAAAAAAATTCACCTAGTACCCCTTTCAATGACCTAGCAAAAAGTAACAAGAAAAATCCAGGCATATCGAACAAGAAAAGAAAACACATGAAGAACCGTACTGTTTGGTGCACCGAGATAAATCTAAACCGAACAAGAAAATCAGACATCAATAGTAGAATGAACTGCATCTGTGTTCTTTAATGTGAAAAGGTGAAAGAATACAGGAGGGCATCATAAAGACACGGTATAATTAAGCTGTGAAATGATCTCCAGCTTTAAAGGCCTGCAGCTGTCTGGTTCATACTCACCCTCCTTGGACGGGCGCCGCACCTCCGCACTCAGATTGCACACCTGCGCCGAGCGCACCTGAGGAGTCAGGCATCCTTCGGTTTGAGGATTTAAAGGCAACACCACGTTACTGAGCATCAGCATGCTTTCAGATTCCCCATCGCCCAAATGCTGCGGACAGGAGCACTTGGTGTAGACTATTCCACACGATTCGTCTTTGCACCACGTGCACAACACCTGACATCCAAACTGACTCGGGCTCGCCTTGTTCAAAACCACAAACTCCACCACAGACCTTTCCTCTTCATCCGTCTTCTTTGTCATCAATCCGTTGTAATCGTACGGAAACGCCCTCCGGAGCTGCACGAAATTTTTGTCGTAATGCAAAAACACGTGGATATTCTTGGCGTCGTCGCACAGGTGCACGATGGTCTCGTTGATCCTCAACAGCTCGTTGATCTTTTCGTGAGAGAAGTGGTCGAACTGGTAAGCCAGCAGAGAGAATTCTGAGCAGCTTATTTCTTGTTTGTAGAGTTTTAGGTAGATGCTGTATTTGGTGGGATCTGGGTTCTCCAACGTCCAAGTGCAGTTTGTGAAGTTCTTGGGGAACATTTCATTTATCGAGTAAGATCCATAGATAACTCCTTTCACCAGTGTGGAACACCAGAAATCTTGGCCGCCAGTATATCCAAACATAACCAGGAGATAGGTGGAAAATATATAAATCAACAGATTACGAATAGCCTTCATCCTATGTCATTTGGCCTGCAAGAGAAACACAAAAATATACTTTTATTATATGCATGTGTATATTTCCATGGTGCTATGCCATACAATACCATATTAAAGAATTTTGTTTTCATCTTTGTTGCAACAGTTTTGAAAGGGCCTTATTCTGTGTACAGGTCATTGATGGGTTTGTGTGATGAGTGTTTGGCTCAAAGGTGTTCAAGTCTGGGCTGAATCAATTATTATTATTTTTTTAACGTTGCTTTGTGCACAGTATTTTGTCATGTTGGAAGATAAAAGTTTCCCCTTTCCAAACTGTTGCAATAAAACGAAAAGCACACAATTCTTTAGAATATCATTATATTCTGCAGCACTGAGATTTGTGCTCACAGAAATGACTCAAGTAGTCAAACCTGTTCATAGAAGGGGCATCCCCATAATTGTGTGCTAACAATAAATCAAGCTTTACAAAAAACACACTCACCTGTGCTGTTCATTTGTGCTGCCTATTTAAATCATAAATTACATACATGTCATCGTGCAACGCGCGTCTCAATGTTATATTGCATCTTTAGGTCAAATGATTCTTTCCATGGGAATGTAACACATATCGGATAAACATTGCCACCTTGTGGTGTTTTATAAATTGGGGGTAATAACTTTGGGCATCTGCGCTGGCGGGATAAAACAACATCATAATATTCGGTGATCAAATGATCATTTTATACGATGATTACACGTTGAATGATCTTTACTGTGGGTGAATTTGTGACAGCGTCGGACGCGGTGATCATTAACAATCAATCGCTTTATGGACGTTAAGTCGAGACTCGTTCATTTTAAGCGGATAAAAGGGGCTGAGATTATATTTCGTCAACAAAAATGAGATTTAAAAAGACTAGATCCATAAAACGTGTTTTATTTGGTCGATGGTGATGTGTCGCAATTCTGCAGTGATCTACATGTCTGCGCGCATAATAACCATCTACAGCGCATAGACTCTGTCGGGTTTTCTATTCATTTTTAGATTTACTAAATATATTTTCAGTGAACGAGAGGGATCGTTTTGTGGCATTGCATGGTCGTGATCTATGTATGACAAAAGCAGCGTTACTTTCAGCATTTTATAACCTTAGGAAATTGCATTCGTTCCTTCCCATTGCGCAAAAACTTTCATTTCTATGTGAATAGGTTTGTCTCTGCGACGATCTGCTATGCGTTTTATCGTCATGTGCGCAAGTGTGTTGAATTCCCAAATATTCTAGAAGTCTGAAAGAAAGGCGGTGGAGAAAGAGAGAGAGAGAGAGAGAGAGAGAGAGAGAGAGAGAGAGAGAGAGAGAGAGAGATCCAGCAGGGGAAAAGCTATTCGATGTCCTGTTTGCATGAATCCTGCAGGCATTGCAGCTGTGTGCGGTGTCACAGCATTCCCAAACCTAGCCTTTATTTGACATTTGTTTTATTTCCATGCCCGAATCACCTTAAATGCGACAAGAGTTACAGTAGCCAACATCGAAAGACACCCCGCTATATGCAGTTTAATCTTGAATATATTGCCGAATACGATATTGGCGCACATTAGAAACCATAGCGCGCTACTTGACCAGTCCTTGCGCTGTGTCGCGTCGTGCGCTTGCAGTGTAGGCAGCTTTGTGGATTATAATAAAAGCGATCCAGTTTGTCGCGTCACTGGGAACATAAAGGGATTAGACGTGTTTTTATATGTCCAACCTCTTACGAGACCCCACAACTCTAGCGTATTGGGTTTTTGGGGATGCAAATATGAATGTGGTCAAATGAAGCACCAAACGGGTCTGATATACAGTCGGCGCTCAAACTCCATTTCATGTCATTTTCTCTCGAAACTCGTCTATCGTCGTTTAACTTCGCGCTGCCCTGGTGCAAGGTTCGAGACGTCTAAAATATTGACGTAGTTTGCTTTGCATTAATCGGAGGCAGATACAATGAACTATGCAACTCAGATCTTTAACTCGGATGCGTTAAGAGGAATAAACTTGGGCGAGGGCCATCTAATTTCCGCACGACACACACATTCATCTACCCATATCTGTATTAACAACAATCATATCTTAATAATAAAAAATAAGAATCATTTCATCCGACTTACCTTGCACTCTGACAGCTATGGCTATTTTTCCCACATACTTGGAAACATCCTTTAGAAATAAAACGCGTAGCTCCCTTGCGAATCAATATCTCCCATTGCCGATCATGTAAGTCCGGAGCAACAAGATGGTCAATGAGCAAAAATGCATTAGACTCCGAGCTGGATCATCATCTCGCTCCTTTATATCACCTCAATGCAACCAAGTGATGAGAGCGCAACAGAAGTGAGCGGCGGGGATATCATACACTAGAACGAGGGCTAAAAATGTTGTCTGCCAAATAAATGTGAATCTGTGGCCATCAGTCGTCGTCTGCCCTTCCCTCAAGAGATGCTCGGGTCCGGTAGCAGGTAGAGCGCAATCCTTGACGGATGGAGGATGCTGCTGACTCGCCGTGGAGTGAGATGGAAAGCGCCGAGCCTCAGGACTGGAGCTGCAATATCACGTCACTGCCACTAAGATAAGGCACGTATGGACGTCTCGAGCTGCGTCTCTCACCATCTCGCCCCCCCCTTCCTCTGGATCACATAGAAACTCTTTTTATTGGGAAATCAAGGCAGAGGAATGTCCCGCGTACTGGAACTAACGGCGCGGCATCTTTCCTGCGACCAGGGTTCAATTGAACACGGACTATTTTATGAGGAACAAACAAGGGCGCGTGGAATAGTAAATCCTAACGGACTTGTTATCTTGGGAATTATTTTGCTATTATTTTGCATGAGATTTTAAATGAGGTTTTCATTGACAGCCTAGTTAAACTTCGTTCTCGTACCATCATAGAGAATTGTCTGAACTTTTCTGGACTGAAAACAACAGTACGAATTGCTAACAGAAAAACTTTTGTGCGCATCCGTGGAACAACCCAAGCATTTCTCGTATTTTGACTTTATCCATTTAAAGAATACAGTGGGTTTGAAGATAGACGGGACAAGACAGACGCGGGAGCGCATGGCTTTTATCCCAGATATAAAACGTTCATGTACAGATGTTCACGTTCTGTCCGTTTTGTTCCACTTCGGTAAGTGAACTGCTCAAAAGATCCATAAACTCACAGCGGCACTTGGTGGACTTTAAATGTAGTCTATGTTCATCCAAAATACAGGATTTAAAATAAACCACACCTTTGTGAAGCGCGCGTGAATGATGTTAAACTATATTGTGCGCACCTGTATTCCCAGAGATCGACTGGACGCTGTGCATGCATAAGATTCATTTTTACTTTAAAGGACGAAATATGCACTGGATTTGCATTGAGGATTTGCTGAATTTAAAAGTGTGGAAACGGCGTTTTTGGATGAAGCAGCGACGGATATGTACCGAATGAAGAATTCACCAGACAAAGGATACAAACACTGCGCGTGCAATATTTGCATATGGGGGAGGAAAGGAAAGCGTCATGTATTAAGGATCTCGCCTTAATGCTTCTTTAAAATCTGATGGCCCAGTTTCTCGCATTCAAAGGATTAGAAGGGTTCGAGATGGATGGATGTCTCTGAACAGATGTTCATGTTGCAGTCCAATGACTTTGGGCCGGTAGGCGTGTCATATAGGTGGTCTGATCGTCCATCAACTGCAGAGATTGGCAATGATTTCTGTAAGACAAAGCACATTACAGTTCTTTATGGTATGTTGGATGTTGAAGTATTATTGTGAAAATGGTACGTTTCTAAAAAATAAAGGTCCCTAAAATGTTGGACTCTGTTGGGCTGTAAGCACAGAACCTTTAACATCCACAAAAACGTTTGGTGCAGAAAGGGTACTTTATAGTGGATAAAAATGTTTTACAAAGAACACCTCTATGTTTAAAGGGATAGTTCACCCAAAATAAAAATTCATCATCATCATCATTTTGTGTCCATACAATGGAAGTCAATGGGAGCCAATGTTTTTTGGTTACCAACATCCTTCAAAATATCTTCTTTTGTGTCCTGCTGAAGAAATAGTCATACAGGTTTGGACTGAGGGTGAACAATTATAAAATAATTTTAATTTTTGGGTGAACTATCCTTTTAGGAGTGTATAATATGTATAACTAAACTGTGTGTATTAAAAACTTGTCACTAAAGTTGTACCTTCATGAATTTTGTAATGCCTATTCTATGGTTAGATCTAGTCAAATGTCATTACACACTATAATCTTTTAAAATAGCTCTGACTTTAAAGGTGGAAAGACCACAGCATCATTTTTATGGCACAAAATTCATATAATTACTTCCTTAGCACTGCAGTTGACTACATGGCCAAAGAAACAATAGCTCCATCTCATGAACACTAATCAAGCCTTTCTCATGTGTATTTAGCCTTTGACAAGGTCATTATAACATCAAACTAACTTGATCAGAGGGAAGCTGACCAGCGCTTGCAGCTTTGATCTCTAGAGGCTTTAGTCTTCATTTCATCCTTATAAACAAAAACAGCATGGTTTTCATGTAAGATTGCTTGTACAAGGAGCTGGCACATGCTATTTTCTGTGACCTCTTCCTTTATTCTGGCTGTCACGAGCTGTGCCTTGGGAGCTGTCCTTATATTGTTGTGTAAATCTGATCAATTTTCGTCACAAAATGTCCAAAGACGTGCACTATTTATACATGCACAATGACTGACCAAAACTAACAGTCCACAGGGGTAATCCAGGGGTTTTGTGTGCTGTTGTAATTCTTTGATAACGTTGTTGTCAGATTTGATGCCTTATAGTTGTGTTCACATAATGAGAACAGTCAGATTAAGTGAAACCTTCCATTATAAAGGTTGCATATCTTGACCTTACTACGTTTAAATGCAACTACAAGTAATTGAAAAGAAAATGTAAACTGTTTAAATATCAGTTATGTATCTCAATAAGAGATTTTTCAGTTAAATTGGAAAGGTTTCCCATGCCTGCCTGCAACAGTTTTGTTTCATAAGCACCTAACTAGATAATTGACAGTGAAGCTGAAGTGTTTTCAAAACCACCGGGAGGTGTATCACACATTTACAGAAAGGACACAATTATTGCTGTCGTCTATAAAGTCCATACAACGATTTCTGGCAGTTGCGATGTGTCAAGGTGTGCACTCACTAAGAATCAGTACTACAGATATAAAACTGCAGTTAAAGACAAACTTACTGGTCATGCACAGAATGATTCAAGACACCATCTGACCACACACCTTCCATCCTATTTATATCAACAGCTCATTGCACTTCTCATCCAACCTAATGCATTTGCCAGGTTTCTGTACGGCGTATAGCCGTATACTTAAAGGAATTGTGGGCGTTATAATTAAATGCTTTGTCTCCTCAAAACCTATATTTTATTAGTGCACACAATGTGCCAAAACCATACCATGAGACAATAAGTGCATATTAAATCCTGAAATCTGTGCTTTGACTAATTACTGTTAAATAGATTATTCATGGTATTATATTATTGCATTCTGTACAAAACATATGAGTGAATTCAGTACATATTCCTAGTTGTAATGCAATGCTTAAAAAGGGCTTTGACACCAGCCTATTATTTCCACGTACTGTTTACAGTAATAGTTCTAGAAAATAACAGATATATAGAAGCATTCGGCTTTAAACCCACAATGATTATCTGTGTCTGCATTACTGTAATAACTTGTACAGTACATTTTCCCATTAACTCTAATAGCATGATGTCCACAGTATGTGCTGCAGTATTAATATATATATATATATATATATATATATATATATATATATATATATATTACTGTATGGGGCTGCATTCTCTAGAATTTGCAGTTTGTTCTGCTGTTGCTGGTTTCGTTTCCACATAATTCAATTTTGATTTAAATTTATTTTGAAAGAGCTTTTTTGTTTTGCAGTTTTGCATTGTTGCAAAGCAGCTTTACAGAAAACACATTTTAGAACAAACAGAGACATAAGAACAACAGTATAGAAATAACAGAAAAATAGTATAGAAAAGTAGTATAGAATACATGGTGATATTGCACATTTTTCAAAAGATCGCATTGTAGAAATTGTACAGAAAAAGAATTGTCTGTAGAATACACAGCGCTATACTATACGTGTGTTTTAAAGGGATAGTTCACCCACAAAACAAAAATTCTGTCATCATTTATTTACCCTCATGTTGTTCATGATTATGTGGAACACATGGAACACAAGACGATATTTAAAAAAAATGAAAGTGGTTTTTAAAAAAAGGTGGTTTTGTGTCCATACAATGGAAGTGAATGGGGGCCAATGCTGTTTGATTATCAACATTCTTCAAAAAATATTTTGTGTTCTGCCGAAGAATGAAAGTCATACAGGTTTGCTTTGGAATGACATGAGGTTGAATAAATGATGAATGAATTTTCATTTTTGGATGAACTACCCCCTTTAATATACTGAATGTTAAACCACTTTCAATTCAAAAGTGTACATGTTCATTGTATTCAGAGTCCTAATTATGAATTGCACCTTTATTTATCTGACCTTCGTACAGTAGATCAGAAAACATTGTTTCAATATGGGACACAATCATCTGAATTCCATTCTCTTCAAATCTTCATTCATGGAAATACTTTTTCCTTCTATAAAGCAGTTTAAAAGCCTTAAGCACAACATGTGGTGTCCCATACAGACTCCTATATTCTCTTTCAGGCTATTTGTGATGTGTACTCCACCACATACTTTCATCAGCTGAATATCACAATGTGCTCCAACAAGGACCCCGAGGTTCAACAAAAGAAAGAACCTCTATTCCATGACCAACCGCCCTTGTACATTTGCATTACACAAAGAAATATATTACTAGAATATTAACCGCTTAAAAGGTAGACTCCGCAATCAGCAATCCACAAACAAATGAACCACGAATCCAATATACAATCTTTTGATTCCAACCCCCAAATCTCGAATCACCCCTTTTGTTCATTAAAAATCAGTGATCTCTTGCTTCACAGATTGCATTCCCCTGCCTTCGGTTGTTCTGGCACGGGTTGTAAGTGTGGCATCAGAACTCCTCCTCGGGCAGCCAAAGGAACATCAGGAGTGACCCGGAGGCGTCCCACATACAGCGGCCATAATGAAGAGCAGGGAGCTCTGGGAGCTTTAGTTCAGTGAGCTGTGATGGGGGAGATCTATTCAAAGCCTTATTGAAACATGAATACACTGAGAGGGGTGTCTCCTGTGAGAAACAGGGGCCAAATATGAGACTGTGGCGTCTCTCTCCACTATGTCACGACCGGCGCACCGTCCTCCCCCATAGCCGCATTTGCCCTTGAAATAAGAATGTGCAATCTTTAAGGTGTCTTAGTGAATTTTACGCTGGAAACGGGTATATATATTGCGTCTTGGACGGTTTTAGCCTTTAAATGGTGTCCAAGGATCCAGATCTGATTCCTAGCCTCCTCAACTAAATAAAAGCACACAAACACATACACGGCAACGGAAATGTTGACATGAGATTCATCCCACTAGACGTCTGAATGAGTCGGGAGAAAATTAGATAAAAGGAAATTCAAAAGCTCTAGTCTAATAAAGAAAAAGCCTGCATTTGTTTTTAGCAGATGAATATTTTAAAATAATAAAACAAACAAGATTTTAATAGATGCTATGTCCCACTAAAATTTCCATACCAGGGATTGTACAAACATTTGTAGGCAAAATGCCAAAGCTTTTAAAACCTAAACCAATTACAAACAATTTTACTTTACACAATTACACAAAATATATATTTTGCAGCAAGCATCGCAACATCAAGAAACTTGACAAATTGTATCTTCCAAACAACCTCTCCAGCAACCTGTTTTAGCCTTACAAACTTTCCAAATGATGGAAGGTTGAGAAATGCCTTCCCCGAAGCAAGAGTTGGTATTTTCCAACATTGTGTCAACTTTCCCTAAAGTCCGACTTCTTATTACTTTGCTTCTTATTTGCCAATGTTATTGTTTCAGCCCACTGCTTTCCCCGAGATGAACCAGCAGCTATTATTCAGAGCGCTAGAATTAATTGGTGAATCCCTCATATGCTTTGAGACATGAATAGATCTACATAATCAATTACACAGTGTGGGAGGCTGCCAACAAAACTTTGGAGAAATGTCTGCTTTATAACAAAAGCAGAACTGTGGGGAGCGAAGTCAGAAAACCAGGCGAAGTCTGACAGGGTTGTATCAGAATTTTCTACGAGGCAAAAAAACTTTGTGGACTAGCATGACTGTTTGCCCTCTTCTCTACAACTGAAAGCTGAATATTGCTCCACATTACAGAAGCCCCGCTGCCCCAGTGTGCATCAGTTAGCCGATTCCTCTGGCTGCGTATGAAATATCATGAAGGGTTTTATTCTGGCAGATGCTTCAGCTTGTGTCGTATGTCATGTGGATGTATCTTACTGGGCCAGTTACTGCTTAAAAGACTTAATGTGAAAGTGATAATCAACTTTTTTTTGTATTTATATAATAGATATTAAAAATGTTGCAGGGCTATTCTAAGGCACATTTAAATGTGAAGGGTTTTTCTTCAGGATATGAAATACATTCAACATAATTGTATGACAAGAGGCCCTTACAAATTTCTTTTTCAAACAGCTCAAAGAACACATATGTGACCTTGAACCACAAAACCAGTTTGTAGCAATAGACAACAATACATGGTATGGGTCAAAATTATCATTTTTCTTTTATACCAAAAATCATCAACAGAGCGTTAAAACAAACCGGTTTCTTCTTAGCTACAGCACATGTGATGGACAATTCTAAAGGCAATTTTCTCAATATTTTGAGTTTTTGCACCCATAGATTCCAGATTTTTAAATAGTTGTATCTCACATATTGTCCTATGCTAACAAATTATACATGAATGGAAAACTTACATAATTTTAAAACAATGGTCCAAGGTCACATATGGCCTTAAACACTCACACAACTTTATTTTAACATGTCTTTAGTAGTTCACCAAATCATTACAATCCTTTCACAATTTACTCTCATGCCATCCCAGATGTATATGACTTCCTTCCTCAGTTGCACAAACCATAGAATACAAAACAAATTATTTTATCTTATAATGCCATCATGTTATCTTGTTAAATAGTAGATGGAATTTTTGAGCTTATTTAGGAAAACTAAAATGTAAACAAGCAGATTTGAGTCATATGTTCAAATATGGCTTGATATGAGTCGATAACTCATTGGTTCATGTGACTAGTTCTTATATGCACCAATGAGATTTGAACCTTATTCAATATTAATCCGATATCTGCTTGTATACATTTTGACTTTAATAAACATGGTCAAAATAATAATAAGTCTATATAAAACTAAGACATATTTACTTGTGTAGTTATTTGTAATAATGTATGAGCTTTTTGGAACTTTGCCATTTTGAGTACAATATAAAAAACATATGATTTTAATATACAATTGTTTGTTTGTGCTCACCTGAATGAAGGCTGTCATTAACATCTGATGAAGGTGAAAAATATATATATTTTGAAGGAACCTTTCCTTATATATTCTATCCTCAGATTCTGTGTTGATTTTGTAATTTTTTGCAGAGGCACATCAACACAACCATGATCGTAAACATGTTGCTCAATCGCAGCAACTCGTTGTTGGGACCTTCCCTGGGAAAAAAATGAGGATCTATTTCACATGTCTATTAAAGAGTTGACATTTACATGTTTGTCTTCAGGCCCCAGTATTAGGCCAGCACTGATGCAGCTTAATTTCCTCTGTCAAGATGCCACGGTGCCTACGAGCAATTCTGCCGTGTGGCGTCTCCGTTCTGCTTCATCCCCTCGCACCTGAGGCATCGCGGCCCTTTCAAGCGTATCAAGGGCCATTTCACAGCCCACAAAAATCTAAGCCGACTCTATAAATAGTATAGAACAGCATTAAAGTTCCAAATGATGCTGACTGGAGACTCATAAACCTTTCTGAGGCTAAACAGACACATTTCACTTCAGACGTTCATCAGTCAAAGATAACATTAAACAAATTGGACTTTGAGTCTTTTGTTGTGTAAATATATGAGAAAAATATTGTTTGTAAGCCTTTAAAATGTTTTAAAGATTGTCACTAATCTATACCATTTCTTTTTGTTCCACAATACCAGCATTTAATACAAGCTTTATCCGAAATAAAGGTGCCGCACCACGGCTCTGCCTACACCTTAGAATTTTTAAGCTCTTATGAAGAATAACATAAAAATCAATCAAGCAGTCTCCATATAACCCAACACATGGCTTATGTTAATCTTAGACACATAGTTAGTAATTATTATTCAGAATAAATCGCATATTTCTTTGATCTCATCTCCTTTCATATGTTATAATAAGCTTTTTATTAAGATGGGATTTCTTCGTATTTGTCGTTCTAGGATAAGCAAACCACTTGTTTAGCGTGGGTTCATGCCAAATAGGTCAATTTCAGAGTGTGAGAATAATCTCTGTCAGCACAGATTACTCGGGCAACAAACATTGCTGATCTAATCTCATACTGTTGTTGTATTCCAAGGATTAATATTGCGCAATGTATCGAGACAAAACGATAACAACAAAAAGCATAAGACAGTATACACAAATTCTATGTAAATTATGCCCCCGACAACAAATTCATGCTTCGACCATCCCAAATCTTGGGGAAACACATGTAGATACAGCGCCCTCCACAATTATTGCCACCCTTGGTAAATATAGGCAAAGAAGGCTGTATTATATAATAAATCTGCATTGTTTCTTGTTTTAATCTTTAATTTAAAAAATCTACAAAATTCCAATAAGTAAAACTACTTGAAGTAGGGGGGATATCACATTGTGAAAAAAACAATTCTCCCATACATGTTGGCCACAATTATTGGCACCCTTGTATTTAATACATTCTGCAACCCTCAATTTGTAAGTGTTCAGATCAGGGAACTGGGATGGCTATGGCAGGATCTTGATTTTGTGATAGGTTACCCATTTTTTGTTGATTTGGACATTTGTTTTGAACCAATGTGCTGATGAAAGATCTAACCGTGACCCATTATAATATTTTTAGCAGAGAAAGTCAGGTTTAGATTTTTTTTATATGTTGGTATTTAATATAATCAATGATTTCATGTATCTGAATAATATGTTCACGTCCTCTAGTAGAAATGGAGGTCCACAACAATGATGATCTGGCGATATATTTAACTGTGGACATGGGGCACTTTTTTATCCCTGTGTGCATCAAACCTATCTTGTGTTATTGCTGCCAATAAAACTCTTTTTCATTTCATATGACCATAGATTCCAGTCCTGTTTGAAGTTTCAATTTGGCAGATTAATATGGCGGAGTTTGTTTTTGCATGAGAACAGAAGATTTGTTTCTTGAACAGTGTCCCAAACAACTTCTGGTGATGAATGTGCAATTTTCCTTTATTTTTATTTTATTTTTTCAGAAACTAAAATTTCTGCAATTCTCCATCTGTGATCTTTGAAAAGTCTTTGGCCACTCAAAATATTCTCTTTGCTGTGCATTAAGACAATATAGACACACATTCTCTTTCAGGCAGATTTACAACATCTCCAGTCCATTAAAATTCTTAGTTATTGCCCTGATGTTATAGGAATTTTATTGTTTCAACCATTTCCTTTTAAATCCACTTTCTATTTTGTTTAGCTCAACAATCTTTTGCTGCACATCAGAACTATATTCTTTAGTTGTACTCATTGTGATGAATGATTAAGGGGGTTTGTGGTTTGTACATTTTTAAAATAAAAGATCAAAACAAGCAAACAATGCATATTTATTTTTACAGCCTTCTTTGCTCATATTTACCAATGGTGCCAATAATTGTGGAGGGCGCCGTATATAACAATATTATCCTTAAGATATCGTGTCGTTTTAAGCCCGCCCTGACCCTCTTCTTACTGTAACACCATCATTTTACAGTAAAAATAACACTGTTAAATTGAAACCAATGTGAAGAGAATGACCTTAAATAAGATTTCATTCCCCCCCTCTGCTTTTCATTCTGTACACTTGTGGGTTCGCCCGTGCCGTGGTTGGATTTGTAAGCGAATTTTAAATCAAGGCACTTCTTACCCAGCCGCACTCCTGTTTTTCAGAGACAATTCAGAGACAGTGCCACCCAAATCCTCTGGGCCTTTCGTCCTTTGAACGCTGCACCAACCGCTGGGCCCTCAGCTGCCCCAGACCTACAGCTCTGCCTACGCAAACATCCCACCACCAGCTGCCCTCACCACACGCATGAGGCACCAGATGCGTCTGAAAGACTCAGCGGTCCTCACGAGAGGCTGGAACGGTCCCTATGAATGGGCACGTGGCTGTGGCAGATGTGTGTTTAGAGGTCAGTTTTGAGAAGGGAGTTAAACACAATTTGTTTTTCAGCTACTTCATTTTAAAACTACAAAAAATTATGAAGACATCTTTAGTAGACAAAAAATGTTGCTGCATAGTTGGACGTACTGCATTAATGCACATCTAATCTTGGTTATCTCTATCACAAAACGTACTTAGTTCTAGATCATTAGACGTGATGTCATGGTGTCTTAGAAACCTGAGGCGGAACACTGCACACAAAAACCTTGCTTCACACAGCCAATAAGAGGAACGCAAATATCTTAGCAGATCTCCTAAATGTCTCAAAAAGAAGCAAAACGGGTTACAAAAATGCAAATCACTTATTTCTATTAATCTTCCACAGATATCTTTATTATTCTATGATCCAAAACACCTGTGACTGCAGTACATTCAATGTTCTTTGACTGTAGGAGAAGAGCTTCTTAATTTTATTCCACTGTATGTATTTTATTTGATTCACAATGACAACTGATTTGCCATTTATAACACATTCATAAATTTAACATTAGGTTAAAGCTGAAGTGTGTCTTTCTTAAAAGATTAAAATACTTTCCTTTAAATGGGACACCTGTAAGCTGATTTCCCCAAAATTGTAAGGAATGTCTCTGGAGTCTTATCAAAGCATGGTTTTGTGTGTTTAAGCATCATAACCAATTTAGGGCAGAACGATCTCTTAACTGCCTAAGTTCCGTTTAATGACGCTAATGTTAGAAAAATTACACACTTCGGTTTTTAAAAATTACACAACATAAAAAATACACAAAAATACAGCACAATATACTGTATAGACGGTTTCATTGGACGCATGCTCCTGGCCCCAAGTTAACTTCCAGTCTGTGTTTGGTTACAACTTACAATACAATATTAATATGAATTTATATTAATATTTTATTGAAATATTTCAATTAAATTACTACTACTAAGAGTTGTTGATTCTTTGCAGATTTCTACTGGTCCGGAAGTTAAGTTTGGGCCACATAACATTTGTTTATTATATTGTAAATTTTGCACTGCGATGTGTTTTGTCATTAACAGAAATGTGTGTAAAATTGATTGATAATGTACTGACAAAAAATGACCACGTTCTCTGTTTTTTTTTCAGTGAGTTAACAGCAACCAACATTTTTTTCCCAATCATAACACATTAGAAATGTACAACTATAACGGAGGGCATGGTTTAATAAAGTTAAAAAGAAGAGCAGAAAAAAATGTGAACAGGTATTTAGCCATCTGTACAGGTTGTCAACGTTCGTACTCATGGCATCTGTTGTGCATTTGAGAAGCCTCTCTCTTAGTCGAGTAATGAATAAATGATTCTGAGTGCGTCACATGTGACATCCATCAACACTTGTGTTAGGGACTTTCTGCACTAAGCATTGCTCTAGATGCAGCTAATTAAAATTTTTGTGATAAAATAATTAGCCTCACTTGCAGACAATAGGCTGGAAAATTCCTCTTCCTAATAATTAAAATAAGAAGATAAGGAAGTGGGAAATTATTAAGCCTTTGTTGAGAGTGCATTTGTAATTCTTTTTTCTGCAAAGCATGCTGGGTACACTGATGAGCATGTTTGACAATTATTTTGTAACAATACGTGTCATGGAGAAATGTATATACACACACATGAAAGAATCTAGGTTTACAATTGAAAAGACTTTATCAGAATAATCAAACTGGGTAGCCTAGAATATTCAGAACATAATCTCTAAAACAGAATAAAAGCAATATTAAAGAACATTTCTTGTTCTGAAGTACATTGCATTTGACTGAATTATACATGGAAGAGTTAGCTTTGCGATGTTTCTTGAACATGAAACACTAACGAGACCTAAAAATGTGATATAAAAACAACATTAAAAATTTCACAAATATATGAATGCACATCAAAATGACTCCAATGAGAGTTGAAACATTATAATTATCTTAAGGTCCCAGTTTGGTGGCATCCAGCACACGCAAAACATCTCTGCATGTTTGCATGCTGGGGTATTTTATGACCCATGCAAGCAGTCTTAAAAATGATGTACTATACAAAAGGTTGTCATGATTCAATGCAAAATGTTTCTTTAATAATTCAGCATCTTATTGTCTTTACTTGTCAAATTATTGTATTTAAGCAGTTTCTTTCTAATGCCGCAATATATGCATATATATAACATATAAATTAGGAAAAGCTGGGGAAAGGAGAGTTATGATAAAAACAAGCCTGCTGCTTAAGTTTGGTTATTAATTATAGATTTTTCAAAAAACACAATTGAAGGAAGCATTGATGCAACCGGTTAAGACAAAGAAATTTAAGTCTTAAGACACAGAAATCATGTAGGATAAAAGGAAAAGTTTCTTAATGCTTGCTTTAAGAAATTCTTGCAATGTTTTATGTGTTCTTTTTATCCCCTAAAGTTTGAACGAAGCAAAAAGTTTATTAAATTTTTAAAAAGTCATTTATAAAAAGCTCTTGTTCTTAGGCCCTATCTTCACAATTTAGAAGACGCTCTCCGGCGTCAGCAATATGTTTTGAGTGTTTAAAGAGGGCTGCCTCAGACCTCAGTGGAGAATTCGCCCATTTGTAGTGCACAGCGTGCAGATTTTCTCCCTTTGTTGATTGTCAATTTGGCTGTGCTAAAATGAACCACTAAATCAGCTCTTTATAGATACAACCAGTTATTATATAAGCAGTGTCAGACAGGGCCATACCAATCATTTTAAAAGTGATGCAATAAATAAAAAGAACTATATTTGTGGCATGCTTATATTGTCTTTATGAAAGAAACTGAAAACCAGACACTTATAGCAGAAGCCTTGGAGTTTAATTACAAGATTTTCCCCAATCTTAAACCACCTTTAGTGCACAGTTCATGTTCTGATTTACAGATATCACTTAATCTACAGAGCAACAAAACAATGCCCATAAAATACTGGTTATAAACTAAAATAAACTATTTAAAAATCAAAGGAAAACATTATTGTGCTAATAAATTACACCAACAAGACCCTATAACAATAAGAACAAGGCTAGAACTAAGAATAAGCTAAACAACAAGAGACATGAGGAGCGCTACAGTTTCCTTCCAACCTACAATAGTATTTGTACGTTTTAGTAATTTGCGTTCGTGCCTGTGATGGTATTCAGTATTGCTTCAGTATTGCATTTTTCTAATAATTTTGAATAATTTACTTCTCGATTTACATACAAATTAGCCACCTCTTAAATAGTTATGAATTACTTTGAGATCAGGTTGTTCTAGCCATAATCCACAATATAGGAAAATGTGAACATATTAAATTAAGTAGACCAATTCTTAACTAACTAGTATGTTTTAAAATACACAAAGACTAACTCAGCTAATAACAATACTACTTATAATATAAACAAGCATTACACTTTAAGATATTAAGATAAGATATATTAGATTTCTAAAGAAATGTAATAACAGTACTAAATAGAAAAAATTTGCAATTTGTATAATTGTAAAAGTTGTATTTTTGCAAAATACAGTGTAGACACGGTGTTAGTCAAGTTCCTGTGTATTATACATCCATGGTATCAGAATTAAAATGTGTGCTTACTGTAAGATATAGATTATGAGTTTTCAGAATTAGGTTTTTCCACTGAAATCTTCAAGCACCAGCATATAAGCCTAAATCTGTTTATGAAGCCAACATCAATCATTTTAGGTTTGATGAAATGAACCAATAGCATTGTCTTAAACTACTACCATTTCACAACGCAACCCTTTTACAACAGGTACATATTACTAATCTAAAGACATGGAAAACGTATTTGGATCAACTCCAGGTAATTTTCACCATCATTTTAAGCTTCCATTACTTTAAAGCTTATCAAACAAAGAGACTGTTAGGTGAGACTATGGAAATAAAGCTTAATTTAGCTTATCTCATTAACAAAGCTACATTTTAAGTATCTCCATTGGGTTTGTATTTGTTTCCTTTAGGGGATACTTGAAAAAGCAGCTAGAAAGTTTTGCTTTTCACATCTATGCCTCCTACTGAGTCTGCATTCTTGTGTAGAAAGATATGAGGTGTTTGGCTTGAAATATTCTTAAAAAGTCCAGAGGGTTTCAGGTTTTAAGAAGTATTCACACATGCTGATACAAAGGGAATGTTTTCAAATGGATTGTGATTATGGTAATGCAATACATAGGGCAATAGGCTAACGGGTACAAATGAGCCGTTTTTGTCTAACTGAGCAAAACAGTGTGGTTAGCTCTGATGTTCCTTATTGTGTATTATGTGCTTTTTAATGCATTCTCGCAAATCAGACGAACATAAATGTGACATGATTAAAACAACAACCCAAACAACTCAATTGAAAGCACAATGGCCGTTGCTAATGCTGTATTCAAACTAATGCACTGATATTGGACAAACGCAGGAATCTTCTCCTCATGGGGTATATGTGCATGCCATTGATAAAAAAAGAGAAAGAGATCTCCCATTTAAAACCATTCTGAGTCACTCCATGCAAGGCTCATATTTACCAAACTCCTTTTTAGAGGGGCTGGTTGTTGTGTAAGCTCGAGGAAGGCAGCTGCATGTAAATGAAGCGCTGTGTCTTTCTACGGCTTCGGTAACGCAGAGTTTGCAGGATATTTTGAGATCTGGAGCAGTGCTGGGAATGTCTGCCGCTCATGTCTGACTTTAAACAACGTATGCAATTTCGACAGGTCACGATTTAAAGTGGTTGTGCCTGAATCCCACAGATTACGTGTACACACATGCTGTTGTGAAACCTATGTGTGTATTACCAAAGGCTCTAAAGACTCAATTGTACTTAAACTTCTATATAATTACAGTATACATTTACATAAGAAAATGCAGGAACCACACATTTAGGAAAGTAGTTATACCTAGCCTTATTTTTCTTTCATTTTATCTACCGCATGTTGTTTTCTTCCTACTAAACAACTTACAGCAATACCAACAGGGATTTATCTATCATCTTTATTTTAGTTGGTTGGCATTTGGAAAAAGGTATCAAAAGACCTCTAGAGTCACATTAAACTAACAAAATTTTAGTGTTTACACAATTCATGAAAAAAAGGCTTACATTTGTCTGTGCACATTAAACTAGTATATTAGTAAATAATAGAACGAATATGGTGGCATTTCATCCATATGTCCATTTTGCTAAAACAGATAATTATTTAGAATTAAATGTTTTTGTTTTTATATATATTTTTTTAGTCTAAAAGCCTACTATTCAACTCAACAACCAGTACACAACCAAAACGAATGAGTGTGTAAAAATATATGAACACATCCAGGACCCACTGTGAACAATGGTTATTTAGGGACTCTCTGCTGAATAATAAATAACGAAAAATAAAATAGAGTTGTACAAACAGGAATCTGCAGTCTACCTGCTTCTTTGTTTTTGTCCAGTTTTTGAAATGTGCCAAATGAATAAAAGTAACCTAAATGTAATATTAGACTGCATGTTAATGCACAATGTATTCTATAAAATAGTCTACTCTGCATTTATTTTTTCATTGCTCAGTTTTATATCACATTAAATTTGTACTTTTTACCTATTGTAAGTGTCCACGTAGCAGAGTAAAAACTACTTCTTCTGGTTGTTGTCTAGTTAACAACCGTTAACCTGTAGCCAAATCCTTTTTAGTAAATTTATGCACAGTTCTACGTTTATATGAATCCATAGGGCAAAGTTTGCCATTGATTCTCATGCACAACTGACAAACAAGACTCTAAGTGACAGCATCACCAACAAAAGCAAAGCCAAATCAGAGCCACCTCTGATGTAAAGGGTGAAGCGGGTCAGAACAAGCATATTTTAGTATTTAGATTTGTTAAGCAACTGCCTAGTGAGATAACACCGTGTTTTATTTTTCAGTCAGCTCTTTTGCTAAAGATAAAGTCATCATAAAGGCCATAAATGGAAAGGGCAAATGGGCTTGTAGGCTTTTTTCAATTTGCAAGCTTTCTCCACCAGCAGAGATAAGACACACTGTATCTCTCAGATGAAAACAAGGCAATAACAAAAAAGGCAAAAACTTCTAAATAACTACCTACCCACAACATTGCTCCGCCTTTCAGCACCTCAACAAAAACTCTCTAATGATCACAGTGAGATCAGTAAACAGAGTAAAGAGGCCACAATTTAAAGCATAATGATGCTAATTCTATGAATATTAATGGTTTACAAGGACTTGTAATTTATTTTAGTTAGTTATTTGTAATCAATACTCATTAAACACGCAGAGGTAACATTGCCATGTTTCTTTTTCTCTCCCTTACAGTGTTTTGACAGAACATGTTGGACTGCACCTCTGTGAGGGCAGATCAATTGCCCAGTCTTTATTGACAAAATGACAAGATTTACCCTCCCTTTCCCTCTACGCCCCTGCATGTGAGAGGTACAGTAATAGGACCAGAGGAAGGAACATATAAATACCCATGCAGCTCACCCAGGGTAAATGTAAGGATTTCTGTATCTCCAATCCCTTTGCAAATAGTTTGGATATATTAATGGGGTAATTTGAGTTGTACATCTCCAGGGGAATTTCATGGGAGAACTCCAGGAGGATTCATTTCTCACTTTTGGGGACTATGCAGCTGGACTAAAAACCTGCACCCATTACATGGGAAAATGTTGAATTTACAGCCAGTAACCTGGAAAAACTGGGTATTAAACAGAAATGAGCAAGTGTTGGTCCATGAGAACATTTTAGAAAGTCTAATATGTACAATAAATCAATACTAACCAATAAATATGAGATTGCAATATTTTTTGGGGGGTGATAAAGACGTTATAGTCTGCGATCACCAGCGTTGTGCCCTTAATCGAAACCTAACAACACATAGTCTATACTACGATCAATATAAACATAATAAATAACAACACATTAAAATATTTCTAGCCGTCAACAGAACACCTGTCCATGTAGAAAAGTCAAAACGGAACACTTCACAATGTGCCCCTGATGCCATTCACATACTGACCCACAGAAAGATGCCGCATCGATTTTAAGACGACGGCGCAGCCATATTGGACCGGTCAAGGTCATAACGTTACCATAGTAGGCAATAGCATTTTTGTACTATACATCATAAATCAAACGTAAATCATCTATATCAAGTTATTTCAAACGTAAATGTAGAATATAAATGTAAACATTTAGACACTCGACTTCAACTACTGTAACACCTACTTACCTATGGGTTCTGTAGTCACATCTTCCGCTCAGCACTGATGTACATGTATACAGAGCTCTCAAGTTTCATCAAAAGTTTGGCGTGAGATTACATGTGTTAGGGGAGGGGGACGCTCAAATTAGGCCCCGCCCACTTCTCTCAAGTTTTGCCCAGCACAAATAAAAATGATCAATGACAAAAACAAAGTTTAAGGATGATTTAAGCAAAAACATTGTTAATGCTTTTGATATTGTAATCATGATTATAAATACCAAATAAAACATGCCATTTGCATGCCATATTCTTTTTAGACTTTCCAGACCAACTATTTGAGGGTGATTATTGCGTTTTTTACATTAGTAAATTTTCACATTGTTTGTTTTTGCATGCATGAAACATTTCTTTGAACCAGGATTAAACAGAAACGCTATAATGAATAAAACTGACTGCATGAAACTCCCGTTATAATACATGAGTCTGACTGCCCGTATCTGCATTCGGTTGTTTCTGTTAGCCAGCAAAGCTGTTACACCGATGACTCATCTAAACTTCTGATTGGTCATTGCGTTCATGCGTTGTCTATGATTGGTTGTAATGCTCAGCGCTGTGTGAGTAACACGGAAAACTACATGAAGCACCGTGATCGGACTTTAATGCTGTAACTGACACTTACATCTTTCATTTTCACATTTTATTTGCCTCGTCTAATTGTATAAAGTGGGACACTAGAGAAATACAAGGTGTGGCGTGAGAGCGTGTGAACAGGATGAAATGCGCGTGTCTCACGGTGAATGCGTGAGGCTTGAGAGCCCTGTGTATATATAATCCTGTCAAACAGTTGTTCCCTCATTTTGTAATCCCGCAAGATCATCTGTGACCAGAACGTCGACCGCACCTGTCGCGTAAAGCAAATGACGGAGGTACAGCGATCCTAACTGCTCATTGGCTTTATTGGCTGTTTCCACTGACCGAAGGAGGCCATTAGCTTAGTGTCTAGACGTGTTAGCAACTCAGCTAAATAATTACGCCTTTACGTTCTCAACAGTATTAATTACTTCCGCTACATTAATGTACATTGGTTAAAAGTCACCTGACTTCACCGCGTCTTTGTAAAAGATGTTTTGAACACAGTTCAGAGTCATGGCCGAATAGGCCGATTAATTCTCATAACAGGTGCGTGAATCAGAGGTTACAGTCCTACCACTTGGACATCACGCAGCGATTCAACGTGACAGTGGGGCTAGTAACAGGGATAAGGTACGGGAACCATAAATAATCTACGCAGGCAATTGTGTTGGTTTAAGTCTTATTTAAAAATTGTTTGGCAAATATGTTTGTTGAAAATACACAATAAACTGCCTATAAAAGGTTACAATCTACACATTTACTATGGTATAGTTTACCCCATGTTATTTGTAGTAAAACTTCAGGTAATACAATGGCTAAAAACCTTTTCTTCACTTTTAGTATAAAGCTGTGGTAAAGTTTCCAAAGGTGTGCTTTGATTTTCATTTGGTCTGAATTTATTCATGTAAGCTTGCGAATATTGTAGTGAAGTATAATATTTGGTTGTATAATGCATGTTGATAAACTAATATGCATTTAATCTGGAAACTGTGTAAACATCAAAGAACATATTAATAAAAATTACAATAGAAAATGCTTTATAATAATTCAAATAAAAACCTGCTTAAAAAAACACCATTATGAATGTCCATTAAATACATTAGAATATCTGTAATGGTTTTTATTAGGGGTTTTTTCAGCAGGGAAGATAGGCTATACATTATAAACAAGGTACACCATTTGCACAAAACACATATTTTAATAAACAATAGATAAAATAAAACCAGAACGTGTGCCAAACCAGGACCAGTTGTGATCTAGAACTACGGTCTGTCTGTCACATGGTTTTTCCACCCTGCTGGAAAGACCAGCTTAGACCAGTTTAAATTTCCCTGATGGTCTATGCTGGTTTATGATGCTTCTTGCCAAGCTACTTTTGAAGTCTGATGGGGACCCCAGCATCCAAAACACAACATAAGCTGGTGACGTCTCCGCTGGTCTTTTCAGCAGGGCAGCCCACAGGCGCAGCATGAGATAGCACATCAGTCAGCCCTGTGTCACAGCCTCTCGTTTAGAGGTTGATGAATGCCACCCAGGAACCCAGCGGCCCCTCTGAAGGATGAAAACTTTGAGCTGTCAGGGAACGTTTTGGATGGCATGGTTGATAGGGCAAACGCAGCCCGGCCATATTGCACGCTGCTCTCAGCAGAGGGTCCAGAGACAGGCTCACTGCCACCAATTAAATGTGGGCTACAATCACCTTGGATGGACACAGGGCAGTGGCCTGTGCAAGCTTGCTGTGTTTTGACAAATAATAATTAGCCCAGGTCTAGGAGAGCATGAGACCACAAAGCACAGATGTAAGCAATCTACAAACAGAAGAGGAGATATTGATTTTATTAGCCAATGAATTTCTATTTACATAACTCACAGAAACAATAGCGATTTTTTTTTCTTTCTTTTTTATGCCGTACCAAAACCGAAGCTCTTTTGGGACTTTATTCTCAACACACACATGAAAGCTTGAGGTTTTTAATAGTTGAGCAGCGTAATACTGCAGAGGTTTTGCATTTCTTAACAAAGCAGTTTACTGATGTTCTTATCGCCAGCGTGTCTTCACTTTCTCTCTGAAGTCCAAGTCTTGAATCTGTGCTGCTGGGAATTACCGTGTTGTGCTTTTAATCAGGTAATATCTATACAACACCAGGGAGTCTTTGTTTGCAGCACAGGGCTGTTCTGAAACAGGATCAACATTGAAAATGAAGTTAACACCAGAGGGTGCCAAAGCTTTTTGTGTTTCCACACATCAAATTACTCCTGTTTTTAACCTATCCTCCCCTCCCCCCTTTTCTCCTTATTGCGTTTTATAAAAACGGGATTAATTTCAAACCATAGCCCTCTTAATAGATCGCACGACTCGAAATATATGCGTTTTCAGTCTTTGCCACCTTAGGGAAATAAATCCAGGAAACTGCTAAGAAGTTTGGCCACATTGAACTGTCAAAACCGTACCGTTCAAAGGCTTTATTGGCAGAATTTAAAAGCAGCAGGTAGTCTGCTGTGTGAGGCCAACTCTCCGGGCGATGGGCTTTTTCTCATGAGGGTTTAGAAATATTGCAGCAGACGGTCTCCACCACTGTCACCGTTCACACTGCGACCCAGGACACAGCCACTGGAAATGTGCCCCAATACTTGAATGACCTGCCAAATGGGCAGTAATAAACTCTATTAGTAATCACCTCAGTGTTGGGCTGAGCCCGTCCTGCATTCCTTCGGCTGCCAAAATCATTTGGGGGCTTGGAGGTGTGGTTGGAGAGCTGACAGTGGAGAAAAGAATGGAGGTGGAGAGTTATAGATGAGGAAAGTGAACTTGCTTAAACTTGTACTGACTTACCATATTTTCTTTCTTGCACAGGAACGTCAATATTAGACCCCATACGTGATACCACAACTACGACAGAGGACTTTTAGTGACTAAGGTCAGATTAATGGGTCTGAATTTCCCTGCAGATTATTTCTGATAACAAGCAAAATAAATAACAGGTCAATGACTTTAGCTAGCAAGTGAAAAATGTGTCTAGTCAGTATTATTTTGGGATACCAGAAGAAGAACCGTTATTGGCTAAACTTGGCTAAAGTGACAAAGTTACACAACCCATTCAACAAATTGTTTATTAAATATAACTAATATAAAATAAAATGTAACTAATTGTTTTATTTAATAAAATTATCATATAATAAAATATTAAATAAGGGATAGTTACACGGCTACTTGCCTCATAAGTTTTTGAACATGAAAAATGTATTTGAAATATTTTATTAGCTTAACGAATGCAGACTTTCCGCACGCAAAACACGTTTACTTTTGGTTTTAAGTTAAGACACGACCTTCAAATGCCATGAACCCGCAATTTGGTTTAATCATTTGTAAATATAATCTCACATGTGTTATTAAAAGACAAATTATGATTTTTTTGTGTAATATTAAACTGCACCTGTCAAAATGATTTGCAGCATTCGGGGTTATCGGGTGTTATTCGTTTTGAATGTCAAGACCGACCAATTAGAATCAAGTATTCCAGAGTGGTGTGTAATCAAAAATAATATAAATATAAATGAAATGAAATATAAATAGTCACATTATTAGCCACAAGCCAGACCGATCAACAAATACAGACCAGAAGGTAACTTCAGGCCGGGTGCGATGAAACCGTCTGTAGACACATGGGACTTATTTACCAATAAATTATGTTAGTTCATACATGTGAGGGCCTAAATAACAAAGTTTTTATGCTTTAATATAGTAAAATACTTGTTAATTTTGATACTCAGTACTGATAATTGTTTAAAAATATTAAGATACTTGTTTGCAAAATCAAAATTGTTTTAATAGCGCATTGTCTAAGCACATGAAGCATGTTTTAGTAACATTGGTTTTGAGAGAGCATTCATTCTTATCCACCAGTTTAAAATAACTATTTGACTATTGATATCTTCACCCTGCATTCTTTTCTCTCATCGGACTTAACATTTGTTTTAAATACTAAGGGTTTAGGGTTCTAATCTGGCAAATTTTGATAAGGACATCATTGTTCCCATTATGAGGGAACTATTTTTTTCTTTTAACAACTGATAATTATCATGGTCGCTTCAGTCTGATACTGGTTCTGCGAGTGGGTGTTGTAAACCAATATATTTGCTGTCTTAACCTAATAAAAGCCCTGGCTTCTCTATGATTTGTCACAGGTCAAAGATACATTTTGCAGCTAAGTTGCGCATGTCGAAAACATTTTGGGATATGTGCTAGAGATGCTGCCAGGAACAGCTCCCACCGTGGCAGGCGGACACTAGGAGTGACAGATGTCTGATATACTGGTGTAGATTTGCCAAACCATGGTTTCAGCCTCCTTCCTGGCTGATGAGTCCCATTAACATGGCAAATTGAATGCTCCCATAAACATATGCAGCTTCGGATGTGCCACGTAAGTAACTCAGAGACATTATCCAGAAGAAAATCCCTTGATTGAGTGTGCTGTTACAGAGGAATGATCACATGACAACACTCCGTTCCAAACCAAAGCTTTGTTGACAGTTTGCTTTTTGCATATTGCTTGGGTCACACTGTAATATTCTAATAACAAATAATGGGTAAATTAGTCAATTTTGATGAACTGTACTCAGTTTATCACAATGCAATGTTCAAATTTGGCCTTATGACCTTATATCTTTTAACTCTTACCCTGTAAAATAGCCTTTATTTTGCAAGTATGCCTATGGTTACTTGAAATGCTGACTGTGTAGGTGGCTCGCTAGGTTGTGGAATGTTAGATGTTAGAGTAGAGCTGGCTGTGAAATGTACAGACTGTCTCTGCTTTTCATTTATTTATGTTCGTGATTGTCTTGTCTGCATCTGAGGAAACTGGATTATTAATTGGATAAGTGGAAAGCCCCCACACTTGCTGAAATAATTCGGGGAGGTTTTGATTAATTTATTTCCTGGGCAAAGTCAAAAATAAATGATAAAACCTCTCTTCTAATGCAGAGTGAAAAGGTTTATCCTTTCACATAATGTTCCATCCTGCATTGCTCACAGTGACAAGCAGTAGAATTGAATTAGGAAGATGTGGCTCGGGGCTCTGCTACAGCTGTGGATGTTTGATATGGGTTTTAAGGTGAGAGTAAAGCTGGCTGGACCTTAAAGACCAGTCAAGACACATTCAATATAAAATACCAGGCTGTGAGCAATGTCTCAGAAACCGATTTTAGACTTTCCTCATGGAACAAGTAATGTTAATTTGACATTATGAAATAGTTAGGATGAAGGGAGATTTGAGCAATTAGTGATTTTTGAAAGCTATTCGAGAGTTATTTTATAAAGACTCTACAGGGATTTGTTATGTTCCTGGTGCTTCATAATGTTTTAGAGGACTTGTGAAGGTGGTCAAAGAACATACTCATATCCATTACTTTTCAGTAGTTTTGGTAGCTCTACTAGAAACACCAAGATCATGGTTTTGATTCCTGGAAACCACATAAAATGTGTCAAATGCGTGACAAAATTGTGACAACATGGTTAGTGTCTGTGGCTTTTCTTTGGTGGATTTCAAACAAAACGATTGTCGCCAACAATAACACATCTGCATAAAAAGGAGGCTTCTATTCGATTGGGGACATATCTTGAGGGTACTAGTCAACAGTGACAACAAGTCTAAGATCAAAGCCAGCTAAATTTACTTTTGGCTGTCATTCTGAGGAGGACATGCTTGCCAGGTCTCCCCGGGGTACGTGGCAGGGCCAATGTTTTCGATATCCCTCGCTCCAGATTGGTTTCAAAGTGCTGCGAGAAAATAGATATGGTCCCATGGAGGCCAGCATGCCACACAAGTGCAATCGTCAGATTAACTGGAGGGGATGAGGTCAATGTTTCTGCGCACTGAACCGGTTTCTTGTAGGCCGTGTCAACGGCTCTAAACTGTTACACTCATAACCGATGCATGTAACTAATGCAGAAAGTGCCATGTTTGTGTTTTAGTTTTAATAGGTTTACAGGTTAGATGAGGCTTGCGTATTTTCATATATTATGTTATGTATTATATCATTCTAAAAATTAAGATCTGTCACATTTTTAAACCTAATTTTAAACTAAAAATAGTTCACCAAAAATATTTGTCATTGTTTCCCCATTCATTTTTCAAATCGACATGTCTTTCTAATTTATGTAGAATGCAAAAGTAAAAATAATCAAAGACATTACTCAGCTCTGATTCTTTTACATTTAGTCATTTAGCAGACGCTTTTATCCAAAGTGACTTAAAAATGAGGTAAACAATGGAAGCAATTGGAACAACACAAGATTAAAAAATGCGATAAAAACTGGTCTGATAAAGCCTAGCACAGTATACAAAGCTAAGTTTTTCTTTTAAAGAGTAGAAAAAAGACAGAAAAGAATAGAAGAGTAGAAAAGAGACAGATTCATACAACATCCATAATGGCAATGTCTGTCTAGCTCCAAAAACAACATTAAAACACAATAAAGGTGTTCCTCAAGTATTCGAAAAGCATTATTACAAACAATAAAAACAATAGCTTTATGAGGAACAGACAGAAATTTAAATCATCATTTAATGAAAATCTTTATCTCCATTGAAGCTTGCACATCTTACCCACGTCGAGATTCAAAAAGTGGCACAATGACGGCACATCTGCTTTGGTTTTCTTATCTATAACTCAATGTAATGAGCCATTTGGTAAATTCTGGATGCAAATGCATGTAGACATGGGTTGGACAGGATTATGATACTTCAATTAAACAACTTTGTTTAACATTTCTAACAATCGAGCATAGTATTTCTGACAAATTTCATTAATGCGCCGCATAGGGAAAATCGTATATAATAATACCAGATATTTGAATACCATGTACTGTCTTTATTTAAAAAAAATAATAATAATAATAATAATATTGTTATGTTTATAAAACTGCTTTGCAACAATGAAATTGTAAAAAGTGTTATATAAATAAAATTTACTTGACTTAAAACATATATTTTTAAATTGCTCAAGCAATGGATGGCTCGAAGTACATCACATATTTTTATTAATTTTAATGATTTTTAATCCTGTGTTTGGTCACAGACAGAAACAGAACAGAGGCCTGCATCAAATCTGAGGTGAGTAAACAATTACTTTTTATCTGAGGTGAATCATTTCTTTAAACCACCAAACATCAATGACTTGCTCCTCCATCATTTCCGACATGGTGAAATTGAAATCTTAAGAGCACTATACATTAGCCATGAATCTCACAGCTGTATGTTTGCAGTTTGCTCTGTATTGATTATGCAATATACGTCATGTCAAATAGAATCAATGTAATCGAAACACAAACGAGAGCACGATGGAAACAGACAACGGTTAGAAAACCCATGGGAATAATTAACCCTTCACTTTCCGAACAGAAAATAACAACACCACAGTACATGTTAATGGAAAATTAAGATGAAGTAGACCTCACGATGTTTGCATGCCAAAAGATGAAATGCAACTTCACAGAAGCTCACGGGCGGCAGCGGAGTTGAGAGGAATAACAGGACATGTGCTCAAACGCAATGATCGGATTTCTAGGTTTGCTAAGTGCACCTCCAGAATGAGTCTGTGTGGCAATGAAATATAGATGTCTATGAATATATTTGCCGATCCAAAAACATATCTGATCAGTTTAGAAAAGGGCAGAACATTGAAATCCTTAGGGTCCTCACATCCCTTTCCTGTCCATCAGCTCTACCTCGCAATTTGATTGCAACTGATGGAACGTCTGAACGTCTCAGACACAAGACGGAATAGGAAATCAGTTTGGCTAATCAGTCATAAAGCTGAGAGCTGCCCAGGGAGAAGAAATGGAGCCAGAACGCATGCAAACAGGCATAAGTTAAGAGAAAATGAAAGCTGGCATTGCCATGGGAACCACGGTGTGCGTCTGAATGAGAATGTATCACCACGACGGTGAAATAGATAAGCAGACGTTTTCCTTTTTCAGCCAAACCCCGAATTAACTCTGCTGATAAAGGAAGGGCAACAAAGACAGAGTAATATCTTGTGTAGATCATTTTCGGGATAATAGCTTGTCGCGCACTGAATGCAACTATATCATTCTCACCGTGTGTTTTATATGCATGCAAAGACGTATTGTCCCTGCGGTGCAGGAGAACATATGATTTTAAAACATGAACGAATATATAAGGCAGTGTTGTGCGACGTTCACAATTGAATTGAGAATGTATTCCTCTTTCCAGTTCCAGTTGGAAACATCCTCCTTTGGGGCATGGCCAATTCAATCCAAATGCAAAACAGAGAGACAATTCCCAAATTCTGAACTTAAGTTGTCCATGTTTCAAAAGATTCCAGTCACAGGGTTAAAAGATCATTGATAAGGATATTATCCAACAGCTGTATGTACAATAACAGCAAGCACGTGCTGGTGTGTTGATTCATCCATCATCATTTTCCTAATGGATTTAGGCAGTCGCCCATATTTCCACAGACAACAGCGTGAATTCATTACTCACATTGACACTTCCACCCTCCATCAGAAACGTCTAAACGCACATCATCAGCAATGCTTCCTGGTCTTTTGTTGACCAAGCAGTTGCATGTTTCTTTATAGAAGATGATTATGAACATTTTTGTTGATTATGTACGAATGAGGATGAAAAGAAATGCATCAGTTTTGCTGTTTTTCCAGTCTGTTTTATTTTGTATTTTATCCTGTGTGTTGACAGTAAACATTTCCTGATCATTTCCGTATTCATTTTTCAGGAGAGTCTTGGCTTTGAGCGGTTTGGCTGGTGATATGTTTTAAAAGCTGCCAATTAGCCAGTCATTGCTGAACGGCTTCTCTTTGTGTTTCCAGAAAACTGCAGCTTTTTCCTCGAACCATCGTTCTGAGACATCTCCCAAAAAATTAACAGTAAGCCACACAAAATCTTACAGTAGTTTTGTTTTGTTGGTAAGGGTGGGACATAACATTGCCTGATGCACAACTGATAGAATATTGAAAGTCTATTACTTTTACCATTGATTTATAGCTGCAATGAGAGTCACAGCACACTGAATTGACGCAACCAACAAACTCCAAATAACCATGAGTAACGGCATTGTATTTGTTTTAAAAACATACATTTCACAATTGGGGTCAAACCATTCCAAGCAAACTCTGGTTTCTTTCACTCTGCGTAAACACAACATGCATATCAATATGTAATGAGTTTCACAGTGAGAATAATATCAATATTTCAAACTTACATTAAAGCCATCATGTATAGTTTTGTGCATAATGAATTAAATATCCTATCTAAGTATAATGCAGTTTGCACAGTTTGTTTTGTCAAGTGTACTGTCTAAGCTCAGTTAGTGGATTATGCAGACAATGATACAGTATATGTTTCCACCACAACAATACATTCAATTTATTGTTTCTGTTTTTCTCTTATAGAAAATGGCAACATTGCTGCTCAGATGCTGAAAGTAAGTACTGTCGTTTCCACAGCTGAAATTAGATGTATTATGACCTGTGCATTGGATTGCTTGATAGGGTTGCTGATGAGTCAAATTTAGGAATAATTTTAAGGATGGAGCTGTTGAGGTTTTGGTCTGTAACCTGGACCTACCCTATTTGGTTGTCCTTACCCATTCCTTTAAGAAGACAGTCACAGAACAATATGGAGCTTGGTTACATTGGTTATTGTTTTTGCTACAATACGTTTTGCTCTTTTTATGTAAAATCTCTTTGAATTTGATTGTTGCAGATGTTTGATTTGGTTTTGATTACATTGTGCAGTTTTTATATGCAGTGTTTGCTTAGATAGATAAGCAGAGACATGTACAGGAGACATATATACCTTTAATCTTTCATGATGGTTTTTTTCTTGAATTTCTGTGTAAAACGTATAAAAATAATTGTTTACATTAGTTGCCACTGTCACTTCAATCTGGTAATTTATATAAAGATTAATTTATTAACAGTTTACACAGTGGTTAGCTTTGCTGTTTCAACTAATATTAAAAACCTAATATTGATGTTAAATGAGAAAAAAATCAGAAGCATTAGTGAACATAGATGCTTTTGTAAATGGAGCTTGTTTATTTAGATTTACCAGTCGTATTGCTACCAAATACAGCAGAAAGTGGAAAGATTCCACATTATTGCTGTACATCCTTCTCCTTCAACTTGCAGTGTTTTATCATTTTGTATGATTCATAATTAATAATAGCTTAACTGTAAGTCTTGCTCACTATTTTTATCTGTAGAAAATAAACAACAATTTGGTGTGAATTAATTAATTCACAGAATTTTAATCAATAGTCAGGCCAGCCAAGTCTTTTCAAATGAGGATTTGATAAATCAAGTCCCTATGCAAGACAGAAAGATTAATGTTACCAAGAAAACGCAGGCAGGATATTGAGGTTCTGTTTTAAGAACACTTGATTTTGATCATGCGCCTACAGCTGCTCTCTCACTGAAATATTCACAGAGTCAGATCTCCCCAGTCTCTTTAAAGTTTTGAGGTACATTTTTCCATTAAAGTCACGCATGGGCCTGCAATTCGCTGATAAGAGGCCCACCTGACGTGATGCATATCTAAAGAGCATTTCAGGTGCGAGGATCAATATGCCCTGATGCGGGGCCAGCGCAAACCCGTCATGCCCGGCCTCGTCATCACTGAGGGCTTTTACAATGAGCCCCATTGACATGTCGGGTCTGTGTGACCCTGTGAGTGACGGGCCAGGTTAAATGAATAGACATGCACTAATCTAACATCAGAACGCTGCTATTCCTCTGTGAGACAATCTACTACATACCTAGCAAAATCAATGCAATCGTTCTCGATACACTCTGCCCACAGTTTAGGATGTGCTTTAATGTATGTGACTGAATGTTTGTGAGTAAAGAAAGGGGTGGATTGATTATGTGCTAACATAAAAATGTAAAACTTAATGTAAAGATGTTTGGCTGGTGTGCCATGTTATCTTTGTGCTAAAGTGAGGGTAGACATTATTTATATATTTTATTATTTTGTTTCAAAAAACTGAAACGGGAAGTTCTTCCGGACCACCGGTGTTGTTTGTCTTCCGAAGTGGTATGTCAAAAATAGTGGATACTTCCTCTAAAATTATTTTTTTAAATTAAAAACATATTTAACTTAGTTTTAGTCATTTACAGCAGTCAGGTCTTGTTGTTTATGTGCATCAGGTTTGTTTGTTAGTATACTTTGATCCCTTTACTATTTTTAAGCACAAATCTTGTGTGATTTATTGAAAAAAGATCTAGATAGATATGTTTGATAAATTATGTGAAGAAATCACATACCTTTTAGATTAATAGAAAACAAAACATTTAGTTTGACCCTTTGAAGAAAGTTCCTGCTTTGTTTTATAATTTCTTGAATATAGCAAAAACAAAAAAGTTTACATCTTAAGCTTTTATTTTACCCTCTTTATGAAAATTTAGATTTTACGGTATGTAATTTTTTTTATGAAAGTGTGTATGTACATGTAAACACACTAGAGAAGCCCTCAGACATTTGAAGCATAATAGAAATATATGGTAGCAAGCTACAGGGATGCAAGATTCGTTCACATGAATGATTTGCTGAGTTTCAAGTAAAACTGCACTTCAGACTTGTACTAATGATCTACTTGTGTTTTTCTGAATGCACTTTATTTTGTCTGTACTGCGTATTGCAGTGGAGTCTCAGTCACAGCCTTGAAATAGTCAATGCAAATTTCTGATAAACTGTCTCATGATTTCAATACATTAAAGGGATAGTTCACCCAGAAAAAATGTCATCATTATTTAACCCTTTTGATGATCAGAACCTGTATATGACTCTTTCTTTTTTTTTTTAAGAAATGTCTCAGTAGTTTTGTGTCCATACAATGGAAGTTAATGGGGGCCAATATTGTTCTGCAGAATAAAGTCATACAGGTTTGCAATGACATCAGGATGAGTAAAAGTTTTTGGGGTGAACTGTTCCTTTAATATTCTAGTTATTCTGTTTAATTATTCGATCATCTGAAGCAAGTAAGCTACAAGATTTGATCTAAAAGAATACTGTCAGAGACTTTTTTTTATCCCAGAGAGAATAGCACGTGGGTCTATACGTTCTGGTTGGTCGCCTACACACTTCCATGAAATGTGATCAAATGCAGGCTTCAGTAGAGAGAAACTTTTGACAACTTTTGAAGATGTTGTCAAAGCTGAAGCACATTCATATCAGGGCCGGCTTGAACATGCATATTTTTCATATTGAATGGCAGTGCGTTTCAGAGGCAAGTTTCTGTTTGGTGATGTATGAAGAGAGGAAAAACCGATTGACCGATTGTGAGAATGTCACGACTTTGTGAAAGGTGACCAGATGGTGGTGAAGTTTCTGAAGTGAATTGCAGGTTTTGTTTTGACTGCAAGTTGTTTATTATCTCTGAAAACATTCACAATAAAGATGCATCATGAAAGTGCACAAGCAATAAGATAAAATTAGTTTGGAAACAAAATGAAAATGCAAAAGAAAAGTAGGCTTGTATAAAACAGACTTGTTTAAATATTACAATTTACATGTAAATGATTAACTTTACAAATTGCACTTAATTGTTTCTTTTGCAAAAGCCATAATGAAATGAAAGTTAATGAAATTTAATATTTGTTAATCCATACATTACTGCAATACATACATGGACAAACTAGTTAACAATAATAGTAAGCTTTAGTACTTGTATGTTTTGCATGTTCTCTCATGTTTTTGCACTTGATGGCAGTGGGTGTAATAGTTAATTCTGACAAGAAATTCTCACCGTGAGACATACTGCAGTTTCTAAAATTAGCCAAATTCATTTCCTCCAAAATAATATTGTTTGACTACTTGTTGTTAATGACTTCATTTGCGTGCATGTTTATGTTCTAACTATTTTGATACACTAACAGAGGAAATTTTATTTGGTCACCAGTTAACCACTGTTTCCTGCTCATGTATTGCATGCTTTAAACTTTTGCTTGAATAATAACGCCATCCACTTAATTAGGGATGCACCGAAATGAAAATTAAAGCACTTGGCTGAACACTGATACACCATCAGGGAAAATATATAACACTCTTTAATCGCATTCTTCGGTGGTGTTTGTTGGCCCTGATTCGGGCCTGATTGATCCGGTCCTGATTCTCCCCAGGCAAAGCAGGCAGTTCATGTTGGCCGTGCGGAAGTCTTTCCGCAGAAAGATGTAAAACACAGGATCCAGCAGGCTGTTTAGACTCAAAAGGCCTCTTCCCAGCTGATAGGGCACAAACACAGCCCTCTCCCACACACACACGCTGCCGTGCATCAGCAGTCCGATGTACTTCACACAGCCAATAAAATGATAGGGACCCAACACCGTGACAAATACGGCCACCAGAAGGGTGAGCAGACCCCTGATGCTCCTCTTTTCCTCGGATAAAAGCGAGTTGATTGCCATCAGCGAGTGGACGGTCTGTCTGTGGAGAACAACAATGAAGCTCAGGGGTATGATGAAGGACACAAGCAGGCAAATCAGTCTGTAGGTTATAAAAACTCCCTCTGAGGGATACTTTTCAATACAAAGAGTGTAATTTGCCCGCTTGGGAAAGAGCTTGTCGAAAGCCACGATTTGTGGCAGTGTAATTAGGGTCCATACGGCGAGTGCTAGCCAGCAAGCAAACTTTAAGTTACGCAGATGCTTAAAGCTGAGAGGTCTGGCGATGGCAAGGTGACGTTCCAGAGCGATGATGCACATGAATAAGATTCCCGCGTATATGCTATTGTAAAACAACAAACCGATGAACTGGCAGGTCTGGGGTCCAAAGCGCCAGTAGTGGCCGTTGGCATAATAGTCGATCCATAAAGGCAAAGTGAGGAGCTGAATAAGATCTGCTATCAAGAGGTTAATGACATAGATGGGTAAAACATTCTCTGATTTGATTAACCTGTAGAGCCCGAATAGTGCCATTAGGTTTAAAGGTACACCGATGATGAAGATCATCCCGTACAGGACAGGAAGGAAGATGCCATCTTGGCTAAAGTCTATTCCACAAGAATGTTTCATAGATGGGACTGTTAGGCTGGCCAGACTGCTGGTGTTAGACTTGCTCTCCATTTTTTTGCCTGTGATGGAGAAATATTTTGGTAACACTTTACAATAAGGTGCTATTTGTTAACGATAGTAAATGCATTAGCTAACATTAACTAACAATGAACAATTTAGTTTTTTAGCATTTATTATGTATGGGACAATGTACAGGCAGCTGGTTGTTATCGCAGAAATAAGCCCCAACAGTGCGTATCACCATGCTGAAGGGGCTTATTTCGCGGCTGCTTGTACATTATCCCGATTATTACATGGCTACTTGCCACATAAGAAAAAAACTGGACATGAAATGTGAATTTGAAATCTTTTATTAGCTAATTTTTACCGAATGCAGACAATCCGTGAGGAAAAACCATTAATTTTCGGTTTGAAACTGTTTAAATGTCAGCATTTCACGAACAGGCAATTCTTTTGAATCATTTGTAAATGTAATGCCATATATGTTATTAAAAGACATTTTTATTTATTTTCTGTGTAATATTAAACTGTACCTGTCAAAATGATTTGCGCAGCATCTAGGTTACTGTGTTTTGTTAGTTTTGAGAGGTTGTTTTCTGGGAATAACAGAATCAATCAGAATCAAGCATTCCAACAAATGGTCCAAAACGCTTCTTCATGTTAGTTCATGGTGTATTCACTAATGTTAGTAAATGATGAAATGTACATGAACTAAGGTAAATAAATGCTGTAGAAGTATTGTAGATTGTTAGTTCATGTTAGCTAATGCATTACCTAGTTGTTAACAAATAGCACCTTATTGTAAAGTGTTACTGATATTTTGTTATACATTTAATGATAGAATATGACATTTCTTTTCAGTTGACAAAAGTTACAAAAAAGTCATGCCAACATGTTTTTGTTATTTTAATTCATCAAAATATTTTAAGCAATTTCTTAAACATTTTTTGTAAGTTACAGTAATTCACTAGTCTAGATTTAAATCTATGACGTTTAACTCAGGAAGTCCCTAAGTGACATCTACTGAACAACTTGGGTTAGGTCATGTGACTTTTGTGGTGTGTCTGGTTGATGTGTTGCAGTTTTAGGTTTATTAACCGAAGTACAGTTGGTAAAATTTGTGTGGAACAGAAATGTGCTCTATGTGGTCCATTAGGTCTGTATTATATAATAACGTGGGCAGTTGTGGCCCAGTGGTTAGAGTGTTGGACTCATGATCAGAAGGTTGCTGGTTCGATTGTCAGGGCTGGTGTTTAACGGCTACGATGCCCTTGAGCAAGGCACCTAACCCCCACTTGCTTACTACAAAATGTACCAATGTATATAGTACAATGTAATGTAAGTCGCTTTGGATAAAAGCATCTGCCAAATGCGTAAATGTAAATGTAAAATGTAACATATAATAATAATATTCGTCTAAGGGGAAATGACAGTGTTTTAGCGGTTCAAAATATGGCAGCAACATTTTATACATTGTAAAAATCCTATCAACACACCCATGTCATTTTCAAGTTTCAAATAACACACAGACCATTTCAGAAGAATAGCAAATACTTTCTTTTTGGTTGTTTCTTTAAAAGGATTATATGCTGTATGCTTTTTGTAATTCTCGGTAATGCACGTAGCTAAAACTAGCATTAAGTTGGTGGCCACATACAGTATTTTCCATAGTGTAAATGACATGGGCAGTAAACAAACTTTTCATGTTGCATCACTGAAAAAGGCTGTGTGGCCTGACGATGATCAAACTTTTTAAATGAAGAACTTTTTAAAAAGAATCTTTTCAAGTAAAGAATGTTTTGAACATTTGACTGAATGATTCGTTGAGGAACCAAAAATAGTGGTTCTATGGCATCATTGCAAAACACCCTTTTTAGACCTTAAAGAGTGAACATTAAGGGTGATATACATTTAACAATATGTATTGTTAATCTGTAAAAAAATCCACTTACCTTACTGTCTCATATATAAAAACAGAATGAGCATGTGTGCGCGTGCGTCTTTGTGTGTGCGTGTGCGTGTGCTTAACTTAACCACGGGTGTACACGGTTAACCACACAGCACATTTTCACACATAGGAGGAAATGAACAGTGTTGTGTCAAAATGCATTACATTTTATAATTACAACTGACATCCAAGCCAACTAAATAACATTTTATTCTTTAAGCTGTTGTGCCAGGTTGCCTCTAAACAAAAAAATGAAAAGAAAAAACTGTAGATGAAATAAGCATGTAGCAAAAAGTAATTAACAATGGATTGATGTATTACAGTAATTGTATTATTTTATCCATCTAAAGAACCCTAACGCTACAGTAATGACATTTAAGAAATAACAAGGAATAAACAAGAAATAATTATCAGTGTTAAAATTGCGAATGTACCAAAGAGAAGAGTCGAACAGATAAAGGCATGTGTTATATTGCAGTGGGAAGTGCTGTCTGATATGTCACAGCATTGGTGAATGCAATGTTGAAGACTCTTACCTGCTCTTACTACTGCCGGTGTGGGACAATAAATGACATCTTTTTTAAAAGCAGCTTGGCATGGACATAAAGAGTGAAAAGTAAATTAAACCCTCTAGCAAGTTAAACTGGTTGAGGGGTAAGAGCTTTTTTAAGGGTTAAGGGCTGACACAGCTTGTATTTTTCTGGCTGTCTATGACTGATCATATTTGAAGGGAGAAAGTGTACTGTATACTGAAAAAACAGGCATGAGGTGTCGATGGTAACCTGCCAACCTTTGGAAAGCACATACATATTTTATACTCCCAGGCCAGGAAATATAAAACTGCATAGCTTCTATCTCCCTTGAAGGTTTTATCAGTCCCTGGTTGATGTATAACTCTAGATAGCACATTTCAAGCAGTGTAAAGTGCTATTTCTCTGGGTTGTTTTGAGTCCAGACTGATGGAGCTACTCCAGCAACCTCTAGGGTTGAGGCCCATGTTCCCAGAGGAAACAGATTTTGCTTAGTGTATTTTCTCCAAAAGTTTGATGCAGTTCTTATGTTTTCCTGATGTATCAGTTTCTTCTATGTTATATAGAAATATAAAAAAAACACAGATGAGGCAATTGTTGGCACACAATGAATAAAAATAAGTTCATTTAGTTTTAATAGAATAGATTACATTTCTTATGGAGAAAAGAAATGAGGTGACACCTCAGAGGTGACACATTTTTTTATGCACTCCCCAGAAGCGAGTTCGCATTTTAGCTCTTGTGGTTCCATCCCCACAAAGTCTGTGGGGGTTTTTGATGAGGTTTTGGTAAATCACCTGAAATAAGATCTGTGATTAACAAAACCTCTATGTATTTTCATTTTAATTATGACAAGACATACTCGCAATGCTTTTAAAACTTTATCATATCTTAAAAACGAGTTGCTAAAAGCGACTACATCCTTTGGCAGGGACATTAGATGTCATTGCGCATATAAATCTAATCTTTGGAATCTGAGGGTACAAAAAATGAAAACACATTGAGAAAATCACCTTAAAGTTGTCCATCAGAGGCGCTGTATAGCTGCTAAGAAGAAACAAGTTTGTTTTAACTCTCTCTTTTGGCTTACTGCTGTAAGGACGTTGTGAAGAATAGATGAACCTGAAAGCTGAAATTCTAAGCTTTACATAGATACTAAACTTGAGTGGGTAATTCCCAAAGAGCAAATAGCCACCTAATAATGTCTTATAATATTGTCCAGATGTCCATGGAACATGTAGGATACTAATACAGGTGCGTGACATCACTTGACTGTTTATCCTCAGCCGTTTGGTTGCTAGGAGACTTTATCGTCATTGACTTAAAAAAAATCACTCAAGTCCATATTTAAAGCAAACCTATGCAATGCATATTGTCAGGGCCCACAACAAGCTCAATCTGTTAGTTGTTTGTTATTAGTTCATTCACCTGCAGATCGATGGGCAACAGAAAATGAGCCTAAAAGGAGTGAACTTTCAATAAAACTATTGATTTTCACTGTGAAAAGACTCACAATATGTCAAGGCGCAGCTTTGTCGATGTACACATTTGGTTTAAGTGTCAGTACCGCTGCAAATGCAGTTTGAGCAAAATAGCAAAGCAATCTTCAATCCTCTCAGCAGGGGACAAACAACCACAGTGCACGGTGTCCTTCTACCACAATTGTTTCCCTCATTCAATCAATATCGGAGGAGTTTATAAAAAGCCATTGACGTCTGAAGATTATGCAATATTTTTCTTTAACCTAACAGGCTTACGTTATTAACATACAGAAATGATTTAGTATGCTAAATGTTCTCTGTAATTAACAAATCGATATGATGACTGCTTTCCGCTGTTGTTGTAAAAGGTCAACGGTGTGTGTTTATACTGTAAATGTATAATAATTGAATTTATATGGAATACACAGGTTTTTTTTAGCATTCAGATATGTTAAATAAACCCACTGCAGGTCATCTTAATGCTAGAACACAATAGCTTGGGTGATTCATGTCCAGCTGTAAGATCTCTAGCTCTGGAGATCCCATCTGTAGAGGTTGCTTGCATGTAATACATAAGAGGTGAAATTGTGGTTGATGCATGAGCACTCAGCTGACCAATGAGGTTTGGGCTAGAAAACAGCATGACAAAATGCACTCGCAAAGAATTCTGCCTCCACATTTATTACAGGACTGTGTGTAAAGCATAAACGCAAGGGCTCGTGGAGAGAAAGGGCTTGTTCATGGTGACTTTGACATAGTGATTTTTAAAGGTATGCTTTGCTGGGACTTCTGTGACCTATTTTATTTATGTTTTAATTTTGCAAAAAAATGTTTTTTCATATAAAGTCTAGACAGAATGTGGCAATGTCTTTGAATCATTGAATATTTCGTGCATTATGCAGTTTGACTTCACTCCTTGTGCATAGAGTCGTCCAATCCCGGTTCTTTATTGAAATGTTTTATAGCAGTTGTTGCTGTTGAGTCATCAGTTTATAATGTGAACTAAGTCAACAATGTGTAATGAAACTGGAACTTTTTAGTGTCCATCTGCAACATTATGCTTTTACGTATTAAAGTTAATTTCTATATCAGTGGCTGTAAAGGCAATATTCTGGGGAGAGAGGAAAGTTATTGACTCATTTGTCTAATCTCTTTATTTCATGCGCCCTGTTACCCTCATTCATCCCACCGGAATTAGTCTCATTTTCTGTGAGAATGACCTTATGAATATTTACCAAACCTTCAAGAATGTTTATTTTTATATTAATAAGTTTGATATTTCCAAATGGCTATCCTGTTGCTCGGTTAGAGCATAGCGCTAGCAACGCCAAGGTCATGGGTTCAATCCCAAACGTATAATGCAATGTAAGTCGCTTTGGATAATTGCATCTGCCAAATGCGTAAGTGTAAATGCTTTAAATATTTTTAAGAAGTCTTACTATATGTTTGTTTTGCATATATGACAATATAACACCAAAGAAAAGTCGAAAAAGACATATTTTTAAATGTCCTCTCTCTAAATGAGAAATTAGATCAATTACTATAAATTATTATTGGCACAGAAACCAATCTATATCTAATTTGTCACACTCACAACTAAAATATACTTTGAGCATTTTTATTGTATTTACAGTAACTTCATTTAGGAAAGATTTGGCATGATGTCCTGTACTGTAGAAAAGTGAACCAATTTTTTCTCCACCTGGTTAAAAATATATGTAGTAAGACAAACTTTCATGGAGAACGGAGAGAGAGAAGAGAAGTTCAAACTGTTTTATGGCATTTGATATTTTTTCTGTAATTTCTGTCTGGATTATTCTGTTATAGGAAATTACAAATAAGCAAAAAGAGAAACATGGTATTTGTCTGCCAAGTCTACGAGGAAAGTGTGTGTGTGCACGTACAGTATGTGTGTTTTAGCTATAGACTGTATGTATACAAAGCAGAATTGTATAACTCCACCCATGATATTCATGGGAGAAACCTTGACCCATTTGAATGAGTTATAGACTATGGGTTTATCCCGACAGCATGACAAACGACAGTGGTAGAACCTTTTTCATTATCCGTGTAAATGCTCACTGAAGACAGAACTATAGCTGATCAGACTGTGTTCATTGTAGTTTGCAGAATGATAGGCCTTAATCTAATATTAAGAATGAATGAAAGTGTTGTGCGAAGATGGAATATCCTGCATCACAGACAAATACTATCCTGAAAATCTTGGATCCAATCCATTAAGAAATTTGCTCATCCATTATTGAACATTTTTAATATAACTGCTTATTTGGTGTTTTTTACAATATGTGTACAGGCTTTGAGTGAAGATTGAGTATTAGTTAATATTTTCTATCATTTTAGTTCAATCGAAGAGCCAAGCTGCACCAACAGTAAGAGGATCAAATGCACAACAATTTTAATAAACATTATTATGGGTTTGGTAAAATTATCTTATTAGTGTCAGTGTTATCTTATGTTGTTCCAATTGCTTCCATTGTTTACCTCATTTGTAAGTCGCTTTGGATAAAAGCGTCTGCTAAATGACTAAATGTAAATGTAAATTAAAAACATGGATTTATTTTTAAATTACAGACCATTACATTCATACTTCTTACTAACAGCACACTTTTTCAATCATAGCAAAATCCAAAACCCTATACAACCAGACCTATTAGTTGCTGTAGATCCATTAGTACAGAAAAAAACATGAACCTGTTGTTTGTTCTTTAATTTTGAGATTTTGTCAATTCTAGTTTCCCACAGATTGGAAGTACAATATATGTGTGTGTTTGAAAGGACAACATATATACAGTAGTGTGCTGCAAGTGGTCTATTAATAAAAATAATGTACTGTAACTGTGCAGTAGAATACAGTCCAAAAGAATGCAAGGCACTCCGAGGATTGAAAGAAAATTAAATACAAATGTGATGAAAACCACAGGAAGTTAAGCAAGACAAAGAGGTCAGTTACCAAAAAGGGGCAGACACACATGTACAAAAATATTTTGTCTTACATTAAAGTACGAACAGCTGGCATTAGGTTGTGTTCGTGACCTTACGCTCACCTTGCTATGTTAATTTTAATAACAACAGATCTCTCTAAACCATCACATGGGACAGTGATGATGCTGCAAATAGCTTGACTGACTTGCCCTTTAAACAGAAAGTGGGACTTCTGAAACTGTGGGTTTGTCTTGCATAAGACCAGCGTAATCGATTAAAAATTAAGATAAGACATTTAGACACAGTTTAGCTGTTGCAACATTAACAACTTTAACTGACCTGACTGTTTTTCTTTATCTCCAACATCCAGAATGCTGGCATTATGATCCTCACAACTGAGTACTTCTCCTAATGTGAGCACCGGCTGTTTAGACAAAAGGAGACAAAGGAGAAAGGGTATGTTTAGAATAGCTCACTATTTATATATGCCCTTTTTTAAGAATATTTGAAGTAGAGCGCAGCAGTAAACATTTAAATCCAAAGTATTTTACATTGCGGTGTGCCCTGTTATATACTGCACATTGCAAAATGTAAAAGGGTGTCTGAGTTTTTGCATACTACGCACATACTGCAGAAATCGTATATGTTAGTATGCTATTCCAAGCATTGCTGAAAGCTATGGAGAATAATTTTCATACTGAAGACATTCTGTGCATACAGAACATTATGATACTGTGACCCACTATACAGCACTGCAGCAACATTTAAAGTTATGATGTCACTAGCTAGACCGATTAACATACACAGACCGGTGTGTGCGTCCAATGAAACCATCTATAGAGTAAAACTTCTTGTGCAATCAGTTTTAAATACATTTTAGAAATAGTTATAAATAATAACTAAACCAGTCACACCAGTCGTCCATTATTGGAAACAGCATCCGTTTACGATGATGCGATTGTGGGCATTGTCTAATTGTAACTAATTACAGTTAATAGATTCCTCATTTATCAAAACAGGAAACAATTAGTTTCCTTTTTAAAAAAAGTGACAGCTATTTTAAAAACAATTAAGGAGGATTCAGATGCAAACGGCCACCGTGATGCTGAAATATTTTGCTTGCTGTGGTCCAAACTCATCATTGCCGCACAGACTATAATTAACTCAGAAGACCTTTGCAAGGTCTGCCGTGCCTTCGTGAATTATGCACTGTTAGTGAACTGTGAACTTTTACATTTGGCGATGCTCATCATGAAGCATTGAACAATTTACCACAAATTACATTAACCAGCTTTTTTCCAGCATCTCTGCATTGTGGCCGAAGTCAACATGACCAGCGGGTTCACAAACCCAAGGACAGGAGGTGATTCGCACCAGGTGTGGTGGCACCTATCCCAGGATCTAGGACAGTGGATTTCCTCCAGCTGGCCGAAAGCCTTTCCCCCAGGCCTCTGAGCAGCCAGCGATGTGAACCAAGGTGAGAACCTCCGAGCGCCAGGGGAACTTGAATCTTAATGTAAACCGACTCATCTATAAATGATGGCAAGCGGCGATTAATCAAAATTTGACAATGTGTATGGAGAGGTGGCGGGGGTCAGGGGCTCTTTTTTTTACCCAGAGTGCTTTAGAGACCGTGCTGTTTCTTCTCACAGATGTGTGAGTAACACACTATCAAAGCAGGAGTAGTGGCATTCACAGGACTGAAACCACTGTGCCATCCCATCAGCTTTGATACAACTTCATCTCTTTTCTAGGTTATTTGTGTGATTATTATTTATTTTGAAGTTGGACTCATCAGGGACCCGGCAGTACAATATTGTATTATCTGGGCCACAATACAGTAATAGTGTTAGTCTTTGTTTGGTCTTTTAGTTTTTTTTCTTGACCCGCTTTGGACTTTGCATGATTATTATCTGAGCTTAGGTTTAGATCTTGAATGTTAAAGGAATAATTAACTCAAAAATGAAAATTTTGTCATCATTTACTCACTCTTGTCATTTCAGACCTGTATGACTTTCTTTCTTATGCAGAACACAAAAGAAGATATTTTGAAGAATGTTGGTCCCCGTTCTTCAAAATATCTGAAAGGTCAAAATGAAATACTGAGATTTACTCACCATGATGCTGTTTCCTCTTACGTTTCCTGTGGAACACCAAAATATAATTTTTCTCAAAAACGACCATCTCGACCAAGATTAAAAAATATATATTTTTTTGTACTACAAAGAAATAAAATAAGTTAAAAAGCATTTTGAAGTCTAATAACTAAAGACTAACAGTGTTTAGATTTTTGGGTGAAGTTCCTTTAAGAGAACAAAATCAGCGCAAGTTTGAAATGTTTTGAGATTATGTTCAGTGATCCTCTTTAATGTTGATGGGAAATATGGTGTTTGCACATGAAGCCTAATGAGGCAAAAACTGAGAAAAATGTACAGACTATTGAACAGCATCATCCTTGTTACACAATTTACTTAAAAAATATATTCACTTATTGACCACATTTGTGTGGTTGACTGACTCATTTACATTTAGCACACAGTAAACATGAGTTCATTATTATTTAATGAACAGTTTCGGCATCTTCTGGTCATATTATGATTTTGAAACATGTTTCATCTTTGCAGTGAGACAGGTTTAAACAAACCTTTTTCACGCTTCATTGAGTATCAAGGAGTGAAAATAGTGTTCATATAAACGCATTGAAACCGGCTTATGTGTGGGAGGCTTTGCTACATACAAACAGGACTTTTATTAGATTTGTTCTCTTTTTTTTAAGATAATTTACACTGATCTGACAAATACCAACAAACTGACATTTGTTTACTGTTAAATATAGAATAAACAAATTTGACTATGTTTGTTGTCATTTGTTGGATCAATCTGAATTAGCCTTTAGAGATCTTTCTAATGATTTTCTTTCCTTTACTTCCCATACTACTATTATCACTCTTACATTGTTTATACAGTAGGTCATATTGCGTCCTTCAGCATAAATCTGTTTTTTGGTTATTTACTTGAGCGTGATTTTTCTTTTACGCTGCAAGATGAGTTCACCACCGATCAGCACTTTTGTGTTGTTGTGTTTTTCATAATGTTCTGTTTCTGTCATGTTCTATTGCTGGGTGTCAAGTATGGTGGTAGCAATTCAGTGACCATTTCAATTAACTTGAGTCTCATGGGAAACAAAGACATCGAGGTTTCTGCTCTAAATATAGGCCGCCACTAAAAAGGTCAAGCAAAAGCCAACATGCAAACTATGAGTTTTATCTCCATAAACACTTAATGGCGTGACCTTTTTGAAAACGCTTTTTTTGACGTTTTGTCATATCTCATTGACTTCCGCGTTTTTCTTCAGTATGTTGGTGATATGCAGCAGAGCGGCCAATGTTTTGGTATATGGAGTTCATGGGTTTTTGGATTATGTTAAGATCTTCATCTACGATCCCACACAGCGTCAATCAACAACCAATATCTTTATATATTTTTGTGCTTTGGCTGGAAACCCATGAATCGCTGCCATTGTTAGGGCATGGGGACGCATACTAATGAGGGTGATATTTGTGATGCTGGCCCAGGAAAAATTCCTCATATTTCCACGCCACACAACAGCAGCTGTTGCAATAATTTACCAAATTGGCCATTGTATGTTTCATTTCTTTTAAGACGTCCATCACGTCCATCACCAATAGAACATGAAAGACTTTGGCAGATCCGGTATGCCAGTAATGCCGCCTTTAGTTCCTTCCAACACTTGGCTGACTTCACAAGTAAATTACTTAATGTACAGTAGGACAGACCAGAACTTAGTTGTAACACATGCAGTATCTGAGAGTCACTGGTTTAACACATACAGTAGTTCAAAACCTGCTTATTTAGAACATTTTTGTGAATTCTCCCAAATGAAAATACAATATCATCACTGTCAGACTGAAAGCTTGTATTTCCAAAACTGCCACTTCACAGGAAAGGAAAAAACACTGACTTTTTTCAATTAAACACTGTGTTGTCAAAGTTGACAAGCAAGTTTTATTGGGTAAATATTTGCAAAACTCAGTCACAAGCATGAAGTGTGGCCAATGCTAGGCTAATCATTTATGAAAAATAAAAATAGTAAAAAATGGAGATAAGGTTTCAGTTGACAGCAACAGCATACAATATCTTGTCAAAGTATCTGGCCAAAACAATGTGTTTAATAATATGTAGAACAACTTAATAATCATTTTCATTTTTTTTGGTGTTTTTTTTACAATTTGCATTGCATCAAAGCAGCTGTACAAGAAAAAACAATATTGAACACACACAGAATAACCTTAAGGAATATAGGTAAAAAAAAAATACAATCAAAATGCATTGATGAGTCTTTTAACATGTTTTTTTGTGTTTTTACTTGTTCAGCTGCTAAAAATGTAGTCGTTTTGACTTGAAGTTGACTTGACATTTAGCCGCATAATAGGCTGTTATAAATTCTATGTGACAACATTACCGTTTTCAGAAACAACAAAGGACCACAAATGAATGGCATATGCTGTAGGTAATGTTTGTGCTTTTAAAACAATTCCCGTGTTGAAGAGAAATTGGCTGAGAAGCCGGCACAGTCCTTGACATTAAAATGCTGCATTTCTAAAGGTGTTTATCATTGTCATGTCACTCATTTCCATTCGGTTACAGTTTACTTTTAACAAGTAATCTTTGCTGTCAATGTATGAAAACACGTGTTAATGCAGTCCTGGAAATTTAAACAGAACAAGAGAGAGAGAGAGAGAGAGAGAGAGAGAGACTGCATGCAGGCACCTTGCCAGATTAAGACTTTCATAAAGGCAGAAGGACGGTGTGCCAAGAAAGTGTGAGGTCACATCCCCACAGCACAAGATGTTGAAAGTGAAAATGCATTGCTTTACCTGAAAATTCAAGATACATCCAAGGTTTTAGATAAGGAAGTGTGTTGTGAGGAAAATTAAATGTGTTCAAGGAAAAAGCAATGGATACATTGTCGAAGCCACCACAGCTAACATGAAAATTGTAAAAGACAGGTTTTAACACTGAAGTGACATTTCCACACAGTTCATTTGAGTTAACACCAAATGCACAAATTATAACCGACCGCCGCTTTTCCTTTGACCCTGCGCTAGTTTCCCCAGAGCTCCATCCTCATTCACAAGCCACTGCCCTCGCCACAATACTGATAAATAACCATGAGGAAAATTACAGTTAAAAAATGAAAAACCAATGATCTTGTGGCCACCTAAATGCCACTAACAAATCCATATAATTAGACAACCCCGAGCTCCACAATTAAATCTAACCTCCAAATAAACTGCGCTCTATAATCACGCATGCACAGGAATACTGCGTCTTGACTAACATGCTCTCATTTCCAGCAACCCTGTCCTAATATATAAAGTTGTACGTCAGATGAGGCTGACACCCACCAGAGGGCGAAACGGGGAGTAATGGGGTACAGCAGGCTACTCACGAGATAGTGTCTCTGGATGAAACGCTGTAATTAATGACTGCTTTTCGAGACAGCGCTGCACAAGGGGCTCGACTGGATTGCGCTCTCCTCTTTGACAAACAAGCTTCGGCCCGCACGGTGAGGTTGTGAGGCCTCCGTTGGTGAAGCGCCCTTGTGCCGCGGCGCTGGTGTGTCCTCGATAATTAATCCCACGTTTGCCGCGATGGTGAAACAACCTAGATAGTTCACTCCGGTAATTGATCTAAGGAGGATGCTCCTCAGACGTGGAGAAGAAAATGGGGTGAGAAGGGTGTTTGGATGTACCACGTCTTTAGAGCCAAAAGTAGAGAGAAAAACGAGAGAGGTCAGATTAAATGAGTCAATCGTCACTTCTGTAAATGTGATATATGAGGGGTTTTGACCAAGGAAAGTGTGTAAGACAAGCATAGCATTATTATAGAGAGGGTCTCTAATGTGGATAATGTGGAGGTGACATTTTAAGTTAAAACTCTTAATGTATTTATTACCAGTATATTGAATACCAGTATATGTTTAAGTTTTACTAAATCCCTAATGATAGAGGCTAAACATCCGAAAAATATCAGTCTGTGCTATCAAGTCAAGTTTTCTATTGTAAAAGATTAATCCGTTATGGATGTGACAAAAAAGAATGAACGATTTTGAGAGACGTCATACTTTGTAGGATTTGTGTGAATTAAAATGTGCAAACCAGAAGCAATAGTATCCAACAAAAAGAGAAAGGATGGCTCTTTATAGAGCATGAAATAGTTACTTTATTTAAATTTTCATTTGACTATTCATGAGGAATATGGACAGTTATGGATGTGACCATTTACCTGCCTTACAATGCTTTAAAAACACACACAAAAAAAAAATTCATGGTGAAAACCTTTGATAAAAATTTTTTTTTCATCTTAAGGTTGACATTTGATGCATTGATCTGTCTTTTTCTTTCACTGCAGATAGATGAAGGCGAATTGTCCCAGAAATGGCAATTGATGATGTCATTTGGATCCGAGTCTGTGTGTCCAAGTCTGATCGTGGTGTGGAGCTATATCAAGGTATCGTCTATGATTGCGTCCATATTCTCACAGACTGAATCACAGATGTCAATCATTTCATCAAACACCGTTTTTATAGCCAGAGTTGGGAAGTACTTCAATAATTGTACTCTACTTAAGAACATTTTTTTTGAGTACATTAACACATTGCAATTTTACTAATTTTGCTTTAGTAAAAATAAAAATTTTAAAGTATGAAATGTACAAAAATCGACATGTATTTATGTAGTGGAGTAGAAGGTGTAAGATAAATGCTTTAGAATCTAGAAATTTTGACATTTTTTCCCAAAGTAAAAACACTGTAAAACAGATTTTCAAAATGTACTTAATAGTAAAAATACTTAAGTATTTCCCACCTAGCATTTTTTTACTTATTGGAAAAGCAAACACTTGAAACATACATCACCGTTATAAGAACTGAGGACAGAAACCATCTTCAAGAAAAAAGTATTTGAAGCATATTTTTAAGCATCCCGCATGATTTATGACCTATACAGCAGCTAGCCACCAGGGGGCGATTAAAATGGCTTTGATTTTCATGACGTGTGCGCCATTACAGCATGTTCATAAAATTAAAACCCAAAATTTTGGAGGTGAGCGACCACAAAATGTTGTGCATTTAGTGTCACCCAATGATAATTAGATCGCTCGAAATAGATGGTACCAGGTGTAAACGGGGTTTAAATCAAAACCTGTGTGTGTGGAGTTTTTTTCTCACCTCACGGTACTTTAAAGATGATTGATGTTAATTGTTCACAGCAGAAAACGTTATCACTTCTTGTATCTAAGAAACCCTGCATGCGTTTAGTTAAACTGTGAAGACACAACATATCACATCATAACACGGCATATCACAGCTCACATGAACGTCACACATCAACACACAAAATCTGTGATCAGTGGCGCTTGTGTTATAGATCAAACGAATCCCATTTCTAAGCTATTTTCTAGCGTTTCCCCCAATGCTATAGCATCACAGCCCGTTTCAAACGTTACCTCTCCTTATGGTATTACAGTAGCATACTCAATCATTTTTACTCAGTATGCTAAAGCACTTGTTCCTTTTTGAGGTTTCTTACTTGCCTCAAAGAGCAAACAGCATAACAAATAATATTGCGACAGCGGGAGCGCTGTTTCAAACCGTAGCAACCAGATGGATTTTTTCCCCGCAGCCTCTTATTTTTGTTTGTTTGTTTGGCCGCTGCATAATTTATAAGACTGTCCTTCACTTTTGCACAGCTCCACTTCTATGCAAGTTTAATACAACCTACTTCTTTCTTTCACGCAAGAAAGGCTTTTTTACCCCTTGTTGTGCTCCTCCTCTTTGTGACTGGATAAGCAGTATGGATGACCTGGATGCAGGAACATTTCTAAACTTAACAGGAAATGATAAACAGACCTTTAAACAATGTTGAACATGGTTGCAACAAGCATCGGATGTATGTGTTTGAAATGACAAGGGGTGATTCTATACCCTATATTTCAAACTACTTTTTTTATGTTTTCTTTTCACATATGGCCATTTATTCGATTTTTGTATGTGTTCTGTATATGAATCTAATGATGCTGGAGGTGAGTTTAATTGGTTTCTGTAAACAAACAGTGGGCGTAATGACAGTTGTGTTGTGTTTTCTGTGACATCTGAACGCACCTCGAGCTGATAGTTGTGATTTTAGTGTTGAATATGTAACGCACAATTCCTGCAAAGTCGTTTTCAATAAAACACATTTCTAATAAAATGACCTGCATCACTAGTCCTCATCTTCCATCAGCTTCCGAATAAAGACCTGCAAAACCCTAAAGAGAGTCAGAACCTTAACAAACATGCATCCGCATTTGGAAAAAAGGGATTTGGGCTTTCATCCAAGGAGAGACGGGGAATTTAAAATGCATGAGCTGGCTTTTTTCACATTCATTGTTCATCTCCTACCATATGGGAAGCCGCGGTCGGGGCAGAGGTCTCCTCTCACTAAATGAGCTATCTTTCTCATTGCATGGCCCATGCCTCACGAATAGGTCAAATCATGTTGCCATTAATATTTGAAACACACTAAATTGAAAAAGATGTTCATATAGAACACGCCGCTTCCACTCTTCCAACATAATGATATATAGTATAAAAGTCTCGGCGAGAAGATAACCACGTCTATTTCTCGGTCGCCCATTTATCTCGCTTTTTTCTCCGCTGATGAATTCGTTATAGAGACGATATCTGTCAGGATAATGAAATGCCATCCATGGCTTGAATAGGGATGGAGCAGATTTTCCCACCAATTATTGTGAGAATATTCGCATGAGGACGATCCATCTTCTTTCTGAGAGCTTATATTAGTTCACATCTCAATGTGGCTTTGACCCGCTCTTGGTGAGGTCTGAATGGACGCTTCAGCCAGATCGCTGTTCAATTGTATTCAAATATGGCTTCTCTGGGAGATGAGAATTGAATGCCATTGGCTGCCCTAGTTAGATTCTGATGCTCTTTAGTCATCAGTGTGAATCGAGGAGCTTGTGAGTGACTTTAGATTGTGATGCTATGTGGTGTGAAATGTGAGCTTTGAAGCTTTTGAAAAATTATTCTTCAATCTTGGTGCTTCAAAAGGTTCATTGATGCCATAGAAGAACCTTTTGGTTCCATAAAGAACCTTTAAAGGTGCAGTTTGTAACATCTTTGCAGTAAAATATCCAGAAACCACTAGGCCAGTGTTATATATTTTGTTCAGCTGAGTACTTACAATATCTCAAATGTTTCCAACTACTTGTAAATCGTGAGAAAAAAGCCATTCTAAACCGCCACATATCCGCGTTACCTTTTGTTACCACTTTTACTGACGTAGAACCGCATGACAACAATTTCTCGTTCCTGTCTGATTAATGGCCATCAGCTGTGAAGTTGAAGACAACAGATCCCATCATTCCACGCTCCTTCACAGCATCATCAAGCTACACCATTGTTGTTGTTTTGATCGTGCGCCCACTAGCGGCAGTTTTTACAAACATCCAAAGAATTTTGTATCGGTCAAAATTTGAGGTTATTAGCCAGAGCCGATGGTGTAGTGGACAGTGCTCCAGCATATAGTGCGGTTGCGCTCCGGGCGACCCGGGTTCGAGTCCCGACTTGAGGTCCTTTCCTGACCCCACCCCCTCTCTCTCTCCCCCTTCATTTCCTGTCCTCTCCATTACCACTTTCAATAAAAGGCAAAAAAGGCAAAAAATAAATCTAAAAGAAAAAACATTTTTGAGGTTAATATATTTTTGAATAATAGTAAATCCATTGAAAATATGAAATGACACAATTGTAACTGTGGGAATTATGTTGTGATTAAAACATCCAAAATAAATGGACTTTTAGCATCTTCACAGTTTGACTAGAATTTGCAAATCGTTCAGCTTCTTGAGATCTCAACCTGGGAAGCTTTTTAAACAGTTTTGAAGAAATGTATATCTATGCTGGACTCTTATTAACTGCATTTATTTACTATTTATTCCCAAAAAAATAATAAAAACTTTTCTAATAAATGAAATTAAGATGTGGTCACAATCATATTTTTTGTGTTCAAAAGTAGTTTCAAAAATTAAAAACCTACACCTTTATATCAAAAGATTTTTAAGATCATGGGAAGCATTTCAGTCAATTTTATTTCCAAATTTTGATCGGTAGTGTAATATTACAGATAAAATTATCCATGAAATCTTTTGTACAGCTTCTCATGTTCTTATTCGATTTCTTCCCAAATATTTTGGTCAGAGTTCCCAACCGCACAATAGAATGAGCTGCTTGATCTCAAGTGAAAAAAATCAAGAATGAAGACCCACCCCAAAACCCTAACCGTCACTGGTTCGAAAGCACATCATACTGAAATGTACGATTAAGATGTATGAATTAGCCATCTTGTAAAATCGTTACAAATTGCAATGAAATTATGTCGGAATGAGACGCATCGCTGGATTGTCGAATGTCACTCGTGGCTGTGTGAGGGGTTTAGGATGCCCTGTTGTGTTCCAGCCATTATCGTTACGGGCTTCCCACACACACAAGGAACCTTTGGAACATTACGCCATATTCCCCCGTTCTCCTGAATAAAATCAACGGCGCTCTAAAGTATAATGGAGGGGAATAATTACTGAGCTGGAAGCTTACAGTGCCGTTATGGGATTTTTCACAGCTCTGTAACTTTCCAACAGAGCTTTGTTGGAGCGCTTCCTGGAACAGTTGACAATTGTGAAAAGCTACACTTGGATATAAGTCTTTCAGGACGGGCTCTCATTTAAAAGTCTTCTCGAATTAACGGGCCTTTCCTTTAAGTGAAAAGCTGGAAATGAAGAATTTGTTCTGCCTTGATTACCTTCCCTATACTTACAGTGATATTGTACGCCAGCACCTTATTGCATTAGCGGGCTTTGGAAATGGCTGTCTGTTAATATTAGCGTGCCGTCGGACAGCGATCGCAAGCCGACAAATTAAGCCTTATAGAACGTGGCAGCAATTGAAAGGCAATTACGTCTGCGGAACCTTATGGTTTCACAACAAATTAGTTATCACTTTGCAATTAATCTCTTTGTTTCAGGACCACGGCCTTTTCTTCAGTCTTAGATCCCAGATCTTGCCTTCGTGCACTCTTGAGTCACACGGTAGCGACTGCTGTTAATGTAATTACAGAAAATATGATTGTCATGGAATAATTGTTATGAGAATAATGTTTTGATTATAGTAATTTCCTCAAAGGAATAGCAATTTCAGCATAATTACCATATATTACAATTTCAGAGCAGCAGATAGTTATTTGAAGTGATTTTACATTAGCTTTATAATCTGAAATCTGCGATGAGTTAAGTCATATATCACCTGGCCACATTTTGTTTTATGTCGTCATGTTATGCTTGCATGCCCTTCATGCTTTTAAGAAGGTTCTGTATACACTATATGGACAACAGTACTGGGATGCCCCCTTCAAATAAACATGTTTATCTATTCCAGTAATTCCAAAACAAATATTAACGTGATACGATACCATATTAAAGAATTTGTTGAAGCTGTTTTGTAAGGGCCTTTTTCTGTTCTGAAATGACTGTATTGATGGGTTCAGGTGAGAAATGACTCAAGTGGTCAAACTTGCTCATTAAAAGGGGCTTCCCAATATTTTTGACCATATAGTGTGTTTATGTAGTTAAAATGTCAGCCACTTTTCTCTTCAACACACTGATGATATTAATACAGCATGTAAAACTACCTTTCCCAAATTAAAATTGGAAAAGAAATTATACACAAAATTACATCATGCAGCAAAATCAAATCATTTTAATATTTCAGTTATTTCTCTTAGACATCAATGAAATTGAATGGAGAGACTTGCAAAGTCATTCAAAAGTTATTTTTAATTCATGTTATATTTTTATTTTAATGGGCTAATAGTGATCATTTTTATTTTAAAGTCTTTTAATTTCATCTATAAAAAAATAATACATCTTTGCCTTGCCACTATAGTTTCAATGAATGCAGAATGATAACATGACATTCTATGGCTGAAAACCTCAACAGATAAGCCTTTAATTTCAGTTCACATTTCAGCCTTTGAAGTATTATAATCACTCGAGTAATTCACAGATAACCATATAGATTAGAATGCATTAGTCTTCAGAATATTCGCTGCAGAACATGTTGTCGGTAGGGTTATGTCCGCTGGGTTATTATTGCTGGTAAAGATGTAATTTATTACTGGTGTGCACTGAAAGGCAACCAACCCACTGAGAGGCTGCATCAACAAAGGCTTGACCTGAAAGGATGTCCCTCTCACCCATCTGGACAAATAACACCTGTGTCTGGGCAACACAAATGGGTTTGGAAAATAGCTGAAAGTGGCCGTGTTAAAAGAAACATTCAACCCTCCCGCATTATCAACCTCTCCGACTGTCGGGCAGCAAGCAAAAATGTCATGATCTCCATTAGAGACGCAGAATTACAGGGGTACGGCGAGAAAAAAAATCTGTTTAAATAGCTGGTTGTGCAACAGGGATGTTTTTTAAGCTTCTGAATTTGATCCGTGATGGACTTGTGGAGTTTTTTTAGAGCTTTGATATCTGCCACACAACATGTTAACAGTAATGCACGAAAATGGGAATAAATGTTCACTGTACTGAAAAGCGCTCTGACCTTGTGTGCTGTACATGATCTTTATTCTTTATTGGAAACTTTTCCAGCATGTTCAACATGTTAATTACCAAGACTCAGTCGAGTCCATTATTACTGCTGGGTTATGTAAGAAATTACATACGGTATAAAATAAACTGCAATCTTGTCTTTTAATAAGCAAATAACTCTCACACTAAAAACAACTTTAAGCAGATATATATTTGTAAACGTATTTTATTGCTATATATGCAAATGAAACATCTATAATTATCCATATTTATGCTGTAGCATGTGGGAGGCTACGAGGACTACATATGTCATTAATAAGCAGTTGCTTTTTAATTAACACAATGTAACAATCTAGCTGCCAAACTAAATAGAAACCCCACTTACTGCAGTGACCCTGACATTTCTAACACAGATAACATTGTTAAATGTTTTGTGATGTTAGGTTTACAACACATTTCTTCTTGCTCAAAAACACTTAGCTGTCTAAATTAACTCTTCCTTTTCCAGGCCCCCATTAAGCATGCTGGGAAAAAGAAATGACCCTGACTCGATATCAACCTCATTCCAGACCCAATAACACAGTCCAATATACACTGTTATAATGTCTTATAAGGATAGTTTAACCAAAAATGAAAATTCTGTCATCATTTACTCATCCTCTTGTCATTTCAAACCTGTATGACTTTATTTTTTTCGCATATTTTAAAGAATGTTGGTAAACGAACAATGGCGGTATCCATTCACGTCTAATGCATGGACACAACACCAATGCAAGTCAATGGGGAGCATCATGGTTTGGTTAACAACATTCTTCAAAATATCTTCTTTTGTGTTCTGCAGAAGAAAGAAAGTGATAAGGTTTGAAATAACAAGAGGGTGAGAAAATGTTCACATTTTGGGTTGAACTATTCCTTTAATTGAATTACCATTTCAATCGTTACCATTGTCTCACTCAGTCAATATTAAAGAATATAAGAATGTTCTTTACATTATTTAGGCTATGATGATTTTATGCAGAAAACAATAAATCACAAAAAATTGCAGCTGCGTTTTCACAGGCAGAGTCACATATCTTTGAAACCTCTGCTGTCCAAATTCTCTGTTATTCATGAAATGGAAAAAACACCGTAATTTGTAAATGATTAAAAACTGTGCTGACAAGCACTTTGCAATGCTTTTTATTGTTATATTTTTGCAAAACCCAGTGACAAACATAAAGGATGACTAATAATAATGATTTATTGCCAAAATATAAATCTTAGGTTTCAGAAAGATAGCAGTGATATGTTTCTTATTGTACATTTGTGCACCCACCCAACATAATCTAAATAGAAACTGAAAAAAGGCAGCGACTATTTGCACTAAGAGAAAATAGCGACAGATGCTATTTACACTAAGTTTAAGTATGTTCTGTTTACACTAAGTGAATATAGCAGCATGTTTTAGCGATATGCTGTTTACACTAACTAAAACAGCTGAATTTTCTTTGGATAAGTGTAAATAGTAGTTATATGCTGTTGGTACATTTAAATAGTGGCAGATACTATTTGCACCTCAGTATTGTTGTGCATTAAACATTAAGAGAGTGTAAATCATTATAAAAATATAAAAATAATTTATTTAGATGATAAAGCCCTACACCTACCCTTAACCTTACCCCAAACCTAGACATTAATTAAAAAACTTAAAATTAGGTTTTATTTATAATTTGATTGAAAACAAATGCTTTCATGGTCTGATATGTGATGGAAAATGGTGGATTTGAACCACAAGCTCCAGCACCAAAGCATGACACACTTACACCACTGGCGCTGCTGTTTGAAGTGGCGTCGTTCTTACACTTTTTCTATTCCAATCAGATACTGGTGGGCAGAGTTGGTGCAGATAGTTTCTACCAACAAGGCGGGTTATTTGTACTCTGTATAAATAACCACCCTGAAAAAACCCAAGTGATAGTCCATTAAAATGAAAGGATCATCATTGTAATATTTATTAAGTGTGGAAATTGGCTGTGACCAAAGTCTCATCTTAGAAATCAAAGCGGCAGCTGTATAATTGTGTAAACTGGCTTGGCATAAAATGCCACACTATTAATTGGCATGGAGTGACCCAACATGACACACTGTTGTCAAAACTAGTTGCACACTCAGAGTGACATGCATTACAATACAGTGGAAAAAGTGAATTTAAACGGGTTACAATGACTCGCATGTCATGGACACAACCTCTGCATCTTTAAAATCGCCATATTTAAATCAGCTCTAAGCTTAATAATAATAATATTTTTAAAGGATTTTGCTAATTATTATTTTCTGTAAACACGCCCAATATAGGTGCCTGTCTGTTTTTGTTTTTTTGTGTTTTTTTGCAAAAGCTTAATGAGAACATTGAAATTGCTGTGACGAGTCATTGGTTCTTTTAATAGTACTTTAGCGTCCCAACCGTTTGTTCTGCATCGGCAAACCCATCTAAACACTCTGGGAGGACGACCCAGGCTAATGACTCTTTTGGAAGATTTTAACTCATCACCATCAGTTGAATATACCTCGCTTACCTTGCAATTGACAAAACTGGCCTGGAAATAAACGCTATTTGCTCGACAGTGGCCTGACACGGTGTGATAGCCGGGTTTCCCTCTTCTGCCGAGAGATGCGTATCTATCACACATGAACGTGTGCCTATCGTGGTGGGGAGGCGAAAGAAAACGCCGGCGCTTGGTTGCTCTTTTTCATAGACCGTGCCTGTGAGGAAGAGATGTGTTAAACAGAAATGCACAAACACCTCCGAGCCCCCATGCGATAAACAGGATTGATGTTTGCGAGCGAGACATTTAACTTGATCCAGCAGCGCTTCAGAGAAATCATTTAGCTTCACTGAGCTGTCAAGAGCCTGTGAGGGAAATGTTTCGCGAACCTATTTTTCTTCCCCGGATCCATAAACCATTGGGAAATTGTTATTGTTTACAGCGAAAGCTGTTCATCTCTCAAGACCGTTAGAAATTCTGCATATAGGGCAAAATCGTAACGTCAGCGATGTCGTGATGTCCTTGCTTGCTGATTTGCAGAAACAATGGCAAATCGGTTGAGAAAAGATCGGGGTGCCTATGCATATCAATATTCTTTGACTTTGTAGAAATAATACAGTAAGTGGAAAAGAGCTTTTATAATGCTGTGCACACGGAGTCGACAGTACTTTCAGACAGGCTAAAATCTACAGTAGTAATCCTGGAGATGTATAGTTTGCAGCATGAGTAGACCCAGAATAGATCAGGCCTGGAAGTCAATATTGATTGTTGAGGGAGCCACCGGTTGGTCCATGTGCCTGCAGTTTCTTTCAGCAGATGCCGAACCCCGATGGACAAGAGTAGAAATCACAGCCAGATTTGCTGCAGTAGATGGATTGCACGGGGTTTCGTGTCCTGACACAGCCCAGTGCACACAGCATCCATTCAGACGGTCAAAGTAAGAGCCAGATTCTCACAGATAAATGCAATGTCTAATTGGCACTTGAATTGGTCTCAAAATGGAAACATAAAAGCCTTGTTTAATTGATGTGAAACAATAGACTGGGCTGTATATGTTGGACTGACAATTTATAACGCGTGTCCATGACAACTACATTTTTTGCCTCGCCGCTGAAATATATGGATCGTTTCCAGAGACTTTTCTTGTACAGTGATGAACACGACACGTTGCAGTTTGACTGTGGGGAACAAAAGCCAAACATTTTACATGTTCACCAGTTTGTCATGTATTTTGTGGGGTTGATTCTAGAGGTTGTCAATAATTTAATTTGAAGCTGTTAACTGCTATTGACCCTATGTCATGAGAGACAAGATCAAAAGACCTAATGTGTTTGATGTGTTTGTATTCAGGGGTCAGAAAGTTTGCTGTACAGCTTTTAACATCCCCTTCTGTCCAATTTGTCTGTAGCAGAATCTGAGGTGTTAAGGGTTGTAAGTCCAAAAAATGAACATATTTCTCAGAGTCTCTCAGCTCTGTATGTGGCTGGCACACACATGGAGGTGTCGTCATGAGGGCTGGATCTTGGTGGTACAATTACAAGATTGTGTTTTTTCTGGCAGTGGTTTTGCATGTTGGTTTGTAACATCCTCCTAAATGAAAATTATTTTTGTATCATCGGAACGTTCTAATATCTTTTCTATCACGTTTCTAATAACATTATGTTTTTGGAAATTGCTATTATAGAATTCATTATATACATTCAGGTGAGGGTCGACTACATAATATTTTCTCATTACGGCCAGGTATCATACAGTGTTTCAAATGTTGTCATTCTATATTAAATAATTCATTTGTCGCCTAAAACAATAATTATACTTTCATATTTCATATTACCTTTCATATTTTTACTCATGAATTATGTTGTGTTTCATAAATTCTACTGTTTAAATGTTTCATTTTTCAAAAACTTAAAATAGCCCGATTAATGGTAGTTACATTGTGACAACTTACCCCAAGGGCCTCTCCCTATTGGTTGACACTGAGTATCATTTCAACTGCCTATATAAAATGTTATTCCCCAAAAATAAATGTTGTTATCCAAATTATTATTCTAAAAAGAAAATATACAAAACAACAATTTCTAGCATACGCCCACATTTCTTAATGTAAATTTTGAAATCTTTGTAAAATAAGTGTAGTACTGTATACTTTCCAAAATAGGTTTTCTTGGGAGCAGTTTGTCTCGATGAAAAGGACAATAACATTTACAATTTCTCAACCTATTTCAATAGTTTAAGATGGGGAAAACAATTTTCTGTCTCTAAATTATTCTTGTCATAAAGAACTGTGAAAACTCACACTTGTAAGCAGTATTGCCCTAAATTCGTTTCCTCTTTTCATTTGTATGTGTTTAAAGGGTAGTTGCTTGGTCCAAGGGCGGCACCCTTGACACATATCAGCAAAGGGCCAAAGTGCTAAATTTGACATTTATTTTCCTCTATTTTCTATGCACTGCTTATCACATACACACACAATTATAAAATTATATTATGAATCTAAGATAAATGGGATATGCTATTTGAAAGTACAATATTAATATCATATACATGCACATGTAGTCTGTTTGTGTAAGTCCAAAGTAAGGGATTACACTGAAGGATGTTTATTGTTTGGATGGGGTGCATCGTTGTGAAAATGTTGCTTTATTTAATATCGTCTCTTTAATTTACATCTCATTTAATTGTTATAATAATGGAGAGGTCATGCAGTGTTGAGCAAAAACTGTTCCTAATTTTATGCTGTATTTGATTCGCATTTTCTTTCCTCATTTGAAAATAATTACCACACGTCCACACCCAGCTTGCCTGGATGGACGGCTTCCCACTTTTATGCCAATTCCCCAGTTAAATACACTTTATATATCCTTATATATATATAAGACTTATTATTCTGACCTTGGCATATAAACCAGCTGGAATGACAGTCCTTAATTTGGGAGCAGAGAGCGACTGTCTTGATTTTTGTGGTTTGATAACAACTATTTTGTTCGTTTTGTCACATCAGAACACAGCAGTAAATTTGTTGTTTTTAGAAGAAAAGGATTAAATTTCTTAACCGAGATATCTAGAAGGGAAAGAAATGAAAAGGAAAGAAGGAGAGAGAGAGAGAGAGAGAGAGAGAGAGAGATGAATGAACATTTGGGGCGACTGGGACCACCCAAAGTGTTATATCCTGTTAAAAGCACTGCCCTGTTCAGCTTGATTCATGTGGTAGCTTCTCAGAGACACGTCTGGTCCCCGTCCAATTACTATTCCAAAATACGCCAGGGGACCCGCCTGCCACAAGTGACTACCACACTGACACAGAGACACCTGTGTCTTCCAGGTAGCTGTGGCAGGTGTCTCAGATCTCTAGATTGATATAATAGGAATGAGAGGGATGGTGGGAGCAGGGTTACAGATAACTAGGTCACACTGGACCTGTGCTTTATTTTACCTCTTGTCTTACAGGAAAAGAGAAATCTGCACCTGTACACTGAGCTCCATAAACTTTACCCTCATGCCAGAGCAGCTAATCAAACACTTGCTTGATGATTTATTTATTATTAATCTATAATTATTTTATTTATTTGAAACCATAAACTGCTGTGAAAGTACAATACCAAAATGTGTTAGAAACATGTATTGTGGCATAAAACAGCTAGGCTAAAAGTTTAAAATACTGTGAGATATTGGGTTGTTTGGGTAACAACAACCCAACCATGGATTGAAACAGCACAGCATTTTTTAGAGTATTTTATAGTATACATACTGAATATATTTACTGTTACTTAAATTATGTTGTTTTTAAAATTTCTATTTTTGTAAAGCCTGTATAAACAAGCACATTTCACGACAGGTTTCATTGGGACAACTTACCCCAAGGGCCTTCCCCTATTGATTGACATTAAAATTGTGTTTTTCAACAAGCTGTATCATTTTAACTGCTTTTATATAGGATGTTTATCAATTAAAATAAATGTATTTATTTTTATTTTGTATTAATTTATATAAAGCAATATGAAATTCAACAATTTCTACTTTATATTTAACAGACTTGTAATCATTATGTGCCTAAAATTATTATGTGACATATTAAAACTCATGCAATATGAGATTAAAAATAGAATTTCAGAAATTGAAAGTAGAGGTTTGCAAGTTTTCCAACATGTTTCCAAACGTGTCCAAGAACAGGACAGTGTGGGTGGACAGTATATACACATATAAATATAATCTTGTTTACTGTACCCTAAGTGTAGGGGTTCACATAATGTCAGAGATTGAGCTTCAAAGTTTACAAAATTTTGCCAAACTTTTCAGTTCAGTTAATCACTACTTAACACATTCTTGCTTCCAGCATCATATTTATAGAAAATACAGTGAAAGAGTGGGAATAATCCTTCAACCATTTATGACCCTGCCTGTGAAAACCCAGCTAAAGTCATTTCCCATTTTCTACATAAAATCATCCTATTTAATGTACAGAACATTCTGTGAAAATGTCATCGGGATATCTTTAATATTAACTGAGTGAGACCATGTCAATGATTGATATCAAACTCTGATGCTTATTATGTCATATATTTTGAGACATTAACCTGGATTTCACAGACAGGGTTGCATTTTCTTTTGTCTATATTACTTTCAGTTGATTATATAAAATATATGGTTATTTAATTCTGCAAAATGAATATTTGAAAATAATCTTACTATGATTTTCAATGTTCAAAATATCTTCCCTATTAAGTCAGCACCCGTGAATTTTCGGTTCATCAGTAGATGTAATTGTCTTTTCTCTTTGCTTGTTAGCTTTGTCTCACCTGGGGGATTTACTAAGATTTTCATTAAATACTAACAATGGGAATCTGCTAGAGTTTCATTTTCCTATCAAGATTAAAATAACAGCTGAACTCATGTTAATCGTCTCTGGGTGTGAGTCGTTGCCAGGAATGCTAAAAGTGATAGAACATACAAAATCCTTACAATTCAACAAAGTTATCTTGCCAGTTTTGTCCGCCAAATATCTTTAATCAGTGTGTTTTTGAGATGCTGATTTTTTTAGTAATGTCTTCTATAGTCCCTGTAGAGAGAAAGTTAGAACAGACAAAAAGTTTAGATATGCAATATATTTGATTTCCCCTCTAATTACAGTCATAGATTACAGAGCTACACTTTACAGTAAACAGTACAGTTTATAACCAGAGACATTAGATGACAAGGTCGCCTGAGCATAAAACAAGCTAGAGGCAAAAATGACCAATAAAAGCTATACTGTTACTGCTAATGGACACTTGCAATGGTCACTTGACTGGATCTGATTTCCATTTGGATCACATGATCCTGTGAGTTTATAGGCAATTTCATGACACATAAATGTTATTGTATATTACTTTTATTAATAACATTTTATGAATAAACAATTTGTTGAATGGGTTGTGAACTTTGTTGCATTTAAGTAACAGTTACCCAAACTAATACTGGCTAGACATACTTTTACTTTGTTAGTTAATGTCATTTACTTGTTATTTCTTTTGCATGTTATTAGAAATAATCTGCAGGGATTTTTTGATTTCTTTGCAGATGTGTACCGGAAGTAAAGTTTGGGCTACAAAAGCGTGCATGCGCTTCATGTTGCTGCTTTGAAATTGTCTATGTTGAAGGATTTTGACCTTACATACAAAGGTACAGTAGGCTAATTTAATTTGTCTTTATTTTAATGTAATACACAATATTTGATCAGTATCAGTATAAGCTAGTTACATTTGTAGGAAAGTTATATATTTCATTTGCAAGTTTAGCACCAAGCATATCAAAAGAGAGCAATTTGATAATTACTTTTAAGTATGTCAGGACATGAAAAACACAAAATATTTTTATTTGCAAAATGCTCACATGATTTCATGAAGAATATATTCTCCTGTGTCAGATTTGCTCAGGTCTTGTCTGTGAAGCAATATGAGCGCAAACATTTTTTTATCCGCTTTGTCCAAAACCAGAAGATACATTAATATCCAGTTCCATACGCATAGTGTACAGTATTAAACTGTGACCCCGTGTCCTATTATGTCAGTGGTCAGGATATGATGTATTAACTCAAGTTAAGTGCACAGCTAACTTTACATTCGTCCTCCGTTTAACATTGTGCTTTATGTTTTCCATTTTCCTCCTCATCCAGTGTTTGCATTCCTGATAGGCCTGTAAAATATGCTAATTGAATAAGTGAAATGTTTCCAGCATGTTAAGGACTCTTTGCAGCTTAGCCTTTCATTAGGGATTATGGATGTCATATTTAAAAGTGTTTCTTAACCAATTCATTTAAAAAATGAAGTTCAAGAATTTGTGTTGTGTGTAACTTGGTGTCAGACGTCACACCCACAGAACGTTGGCTACTGATGCATAAGGCACACTTCAGCAAAATTTCACAGGATTTCCGGGAGACGTGCATGACGCGTTTTTTAACGGTCCGCCTGGAAACAACACAAAGCCGTCTGATCGAAAGCTGTCGTGTTTACATCAGTTGCAATAAGAATTCATAAACAAACGCTTAATTCTTAAAAGTATGCAAAGATCACGGCATAAACTTAAAATCATTGTTGTTGCTGTTAACATGGAATACTGAAAGCAGTTGCAGCATTACATGAAATATATATAAATAACATATATTTACCAGCATAATGAAGAAAAGCGATTCAAACTGTGGTAAAGGTGATTGATCCTGAATTTTAAAGGGTATCATCCACTTTTTCTATACAATGTACATAATGAGAGTTTAGTGCAATTTTGTCTTTGCTGTTGTTGTTTTATAATGTATTCTTACAGAATAATTAGATGCAACTTTTTCCTGCACTGAAAGTTAAACCTGCCAAATTAAACAAAACCGTTTGCTAGCAATTATGCAAATGCTATTCAAGAAGAGCCAGAAAAGATTCTCCATGTTTTAAACTGCTCCGAAGAGTTTTGAATATAATAAACAATGACAGTCATACAGACAACACTGTACAGTATGTAGTGTAGTGGGATAAACAGAAGAGGAGAATTATATACAGTGAACTACCAATCAAACATTCAGACACGTCTATAGTTTTTGTATTATATTTAATGTACAGTGTATATACCCAAAACCTACTGCAGCTCTACAGATTTAAAGATGATGTGATTTCCTCTAACCAGCATCCCTACTGAAAGATATGACAGATCCTTATTTTCAAACACTAGTGGATTTTCCATCCCACTGCAACCAGAGCGCTTAACTCCCACTGCTAATACCATGTGATTAGAGCAGAGCAAACACTCACTTTCCTGTGTTGAGACAATATAAGGGGTAGAAGAAGTCCCCGTTGCAGTTCAAAGAAAGAGTGCATATAGGTGGACATCTGACATTTTATTGCGTGACTTGAATTTGTGGAATATGAATTTATAATCAGGATTTTAAATATGCAATTACAACAATCTTTTTCAATAGCCTTGGAAATATTCCATATTTTGTCATTCGAGTGTCTATACATGTATTTCTAATACATGTCTAAATAAAACATATACAGAGTTAGCAAGGTGACCACAGAGTGTACTATCCTGACTTAAAAGCATCTTTGTTTTATAGCATAGGGTGTTTGCAATGGTGTAAAATGTAGGAGACCCAATATTGCATTGGAAACATCTCAATAACTGTGTTTATATTAAAGCTATAAACAAAGCAGTGATCCCAACTAAACAGAAACACTACTATATACCACAGCGGTAAGAACTCTTCTAAACCCAACACAGCAGAACATAAAACATTTACACATATTTCTCTTTACTTTGCTATAGAACACAATGAAATAACATTTCCCAGTCTTTTGCTAAGCATTCCGGGAAAAACACTGTAACATCAGACTTAAGGAAACTTAGTAAGCAAGGTTTAATTTGAAGTGTATGGAAAGTAGTATTGAGTATCAACCCAAAATTATAATTCTGTCATCAGTTATTCACCCTCATGTTATTCAGAGCTTGTATATGATGCTTCCTTGTGTGAAACACAAGATATTGTGACGTGTCTGAGTGCTTGTGTGTCCATACAATAGAAGCCAAGGTTATTATATCTTCTTTTGTGTTCTGCAGGAAATAAAGTCAGGTTTGGAATGAAATGATGGTGAGTAAATTATATTTTATATTTGGTTAAAGAGTACATTCCACTGTTGTAAATCTGAAGGTGAACGAATAACAAAGTTATTGGCTTGGAAAAAAGGGAGTCGTCTCTGAATCACGCGAACGAGTGACCTAGTCCGCTTCTCTAACCGTCGTGTATCTACGTCACTAGAAATAATCCCCGCCTGCCCGCGAAAACTTGAACACATGAACTAAACCAATCACATCAGACTAGACCATCTGACCAATCACATCAGACTAGACCAGTGGTTCTCAACCTTGTTCCTGGGGACCCACTGCTCTGCACATTTTGTATGTCTCCTTAACTGGCACGTTTGCTTCAGTTCATGGATTTCTACCTTAATGAGCGGATAATTAGAATAAGGTGTGCTAGATAATGGAAACATGCAAAATGTGCAGAGCTGTGGGTCCCCAGGAACAAGGTTAACCACTGGACTAGACCATCTGACCAATCACATCAGACTAGGCTAGCGGAAAGGCAGAGATTAGACAGATGAATCGCGGAGCAAACATTTGCGAGTCAGTCAAGAAGTAAGGTAATAAAAACTGCTTATTATTTCAAAATAATAGTGTTTTTACAACATGTATGTACATAAACCTGTTCTCTGACACTCCATAAACCAAAGTAGGCCCTTAAAAATCACAAGCTATTTAATCTTTAAACAATCTGTTTAAATGAACATGCTACTTCTAAAAAAAAATTTTTTTTAAATAATACATTTTATACGCCAGAAATGTCTCGGTCATTTGACATATACCTTTCTTACACCAGAGAAGCTATGTGACAAATCAGTATTGGGGAAATCAAATAAAAATCAGATAAATTCATTTTTGCGAATACGTGTGGCAGAAACGTTCAACTTTTATCATGCATTTCACCTGAGCAGTATTATTTTATTCATATCTTATCCTTCAGTACAGTTGTGAGTGATTATTTCTCTGATGTGCTGCTATGTTTGATGTAGACTAGAGTCTGGAAATTTTGGATTATCTGTAGAGGTTTAGAGCTATCACTACAAGCACAGCATGAATGATGTCCTGAAAACACAGTCAAGGCGTTACCTCGAGTTTGCTTTAGAAACCCAGAATGAACAGAGGAAGAGAAGTAAAGCCAGACCATTGTTGATTATCAGTGATCGAGATCCTTGAGTTGAGGTTATAACACAAAAGTCACTTTGAAAACAAGCATACTTGATTTAGCACTGAAGGAGACAGAATAATGATTCAACAAATTATTTGCAATTTAATAAACATCATCCTTAACGTTTCACAAAGCCAACATTGGTATTCTGGTGCTTGGTTTGAAATAGCAACATTTTTTATAAAACTTTTAAAACACTGCCTTTTGATTTTTAGATTGTTGGGTTTGGTTTAGGTCACTTTTTATATTTTGACACTTTTCATATTTATCCTGATATCACCTGGTGATGCTTAACCACTACTGGGACTCCGCCCACTAATCTGGACCTACCCATTCATCCTCACGAGGACCCTTTTATTTGGACATCATTTTCCCTGTGGACACTTCAATCCCCTTTTTGAACATTTGTTTAAATAAACCCGTTTCAAAAGCTTTTTGAATGGCTCTATTTTTGAATAGCTTTATATCTGCATAATGTCATTGCCCTATCCCCTGTGTCACCCCAAAATAAAATCTTATCAAATATTTCACCTAAAGCACTGGGTTGCTAATCTGGACAAGAATGAAATAATCTATTGTACCTGCGGTGTAACAAAAAGCAGAAGTCATCATGATCTCTGACACAGCAGGTTTTTGATGGCTCTGTAAAAACGGAACATCATTGCTTTCGGCAAGGTGACGGATCTACTCATCTGCTATAATTCACATTTAATATCTTAATCCCAGAGGTCCACTGTGGCGCGTGCTGTGTGTCCTTGCTGTGTATCCTCTTCTCTTCACTCGCCGGTAAGCACTGGCTATGCTCTGCCTCCCAACAGGATAGAACACAAATGAAGCTAATACCGCAAAAAAGAACACTATGATATAATTTAATAATATCAAATTTGAATATATGTAAGGAGTTTACAAACCCCCAAGCAAAATCTGTTTAGGTTTAAAATAGGTCATTAATACTGTATATATATACTGTATAGTATATTTTAGAGTAGAAAAGTATTGCCCTAAATAAGATGCATAACAGATATTTAACTATATATATCCCACAAGACAAAATAACTAAGTTAGACAAATTATCCTGTTCAAAAATCGTTTCATAATATCGTATAAGAGCCAATGAAGCCTTTTTAACCCTTTGTGCGCAGGTTTCTGAAATGTGATGAGACACTGTGAAGAGAGAAAGCATAGAATTTGCAGAACCTCCAGGAATTCTGTCAAAAACAGCAGGCTTTTCTTCACTTCTCTGCACAAAACAACAAAGAACATGTGCACAGTGAGCACAAACGGCTACAGTCATTGAAGCTTGAGGAAGCACTACTGTAAGTACAAAGACTTTTCAAATGCTTTTGTAAATGAGCGAAGACGGGTGTGGCTTCGGAACTTGAGACAATATTTAAACATGGCTTTCCTGTAGCTCAGTGGTTAGAGCATGATGCTGAGGTCATGGGTTCAAACCCAGGAATTGCACATACTCCGAAACAAATGTATAATGCAATGTAAGTCACTTTGGATAAAAGCGTCAGCCAAATGCATACATGTAGATAAACAAATGTTCAGAAATTGGATGAAAGTGTCCTTTAGTGTCCAAACAAAGGAAGTGTGGTATCCTCAAGGTGAGAAAAGGCTCAGTGAAGGTGAGGGAGTGCCGAATGGGTGTGGTCTAGGTTAGTGGGCGGAGTCCCAGTCAAAGCTCATGCCCCATGGAGCAAAAAGGACTTGTTTTAGTGGTGCAGCATCAAGTCCACAAAGTCAGGGAATCAGGTCAGGCTGCAACTTTTTTGTATTTTATATTTACACTTTTTAAGTTGTTCATTTTTATGTACTCATTGATTTATTTATAAAAGAAGGTATTCTTTCTCAACCCCAAATGTTTATAATAACAACTGTACACAATGGCTTTACCTGTTTTCAGTGGTATGTTTGTTTCACATACTGCATAATGAAATAAAAGGTAAGCAAACCATCTGCTACACTTTTTAATGCATTGTGTTTCCAACTAAATTGTGATTTGTTAACTACATGACACTATACTTTAGATGTGTGATGTGATGCTTTAAGTGTACTTCATGCAATCTTGGGCATCATGCCAGACAAAGATGCTGCGTACTGCACTGCTGTGAAAGGTCAGACAACACCGGGACAGAGTAACGCTGGTGATTAAACAGCTTTATTCAGTATCTTAAAGGGGTCAAAAATGCAAATATAGCTTTTATTGAAAATTCAACTCTGATCAAATGTGTGACATCACACACATTCTTGTTTACATACACCACAGTTTTAAAAAAATGTTATGGTAAGGTAATGAGAAGAAAGACGGATAGATGCTTAAAATGAGCTAAGAAAATGAACTCTTTTCAGTACTGGAAACCAGTTTGCTTTATGCTTTCAGTTTGAAACGACACTTGATATAAACCAAGTGTAGCGTTAACAAATCCATCATACACGTTTTCCATTACTGAGCTCATTACTGTTCGAGTGCCATATCTCACAACAACGTAATTATATCTGTTCGTGGGATATTTCTCTTAGGACCCTGCGGATGAAACTGTGAGAACAACTTCCATTAAGATGTTGTTTAGTCAGCAAACATCAGTGTCCTCCAAGTTTAAATCCTCTCCAATATCATCCCCTAAAAATATAAAGCACTCATAACTTTGTTTATTTACTCTCAGACAAAGGAGAATAAAGGCCCTCGATGGGTCATGGGGAGGCTTTACATACATATTTCTTTATTTCTTTATTTTTCACTGTGTGCTTGGTTTACTTGTAAATTCGTGCTGTGTATTAATACGTTGCATTAGTTTCATACGGTCACCCCAACACTTAGCAGTGATATTATTGTCCCAGCCTCGCAGTACAGCACATCCTTTATTTAAATGCCATATAAACCTTTATCATAAATGCAGCGTCACATTATAATCTTCCTTGCATTCACTGCCACTCATAACAATCTCAATTTTTGACATCATAAGATGTGAAAGCTTCACGCAAGACAGAGGTTTGTAGAAAATGACAGCATATTCTCTGAGGTTCTGTCACCGCCACTGAAATGATACAGTCAGGCTGTGCTTGATAAATATTTCACGCCTTCTTTACCCCAAGGGTTCCTCTGTGTCTCTGTGACAGGTATAGGAGCTCACAGGAGATGCATTGATGAAATACTCTATCTCTCCCTTCACATTTTATCTTTACCAGTATGCACAATGCATTTTCACATCTACTTAGAAAGGTAGGCAGAACATTTACTTTTGTTGAAAAATTTTGAGGTTTGTTTAATACTTCTTAATATGACATTAAGTCTTTTTTGTTGGATGTTTGCAGTTTGTTCACATAGGACAGAAGAGAGCAGACATGAGAACAGGGATGGAGGAGGGGTTTGGGGACCAGAACATGACCCAGGATGGACTCAAACCCAGATCCCTCATGTCTGGAGAATGCGCACTGAGCCAAATGAAGTATTTTTCCCCAACTGTTAATCTTTTTTTTCTGTTTAATAGAACTTTGACACCCAACCATGCATTGGCAAACTGGAATGGTTTATTACTGGGTAATCTTACACTCCATTTAAAGGGATAGTTCACCCAAAAACTAAAATTCTGTCATCATTTCCTCTTCTTACTTTCTTTTGCAGAACACAAAAAAAAAGATATTTTGAGAATGTTAGTAAACGAACATTGTTGGTCCCCATTGACTTGCATTGTCCATGTCCAATGTTTTTTTTTACCATTTTTCAAAATATCTTCTTTTGTGTTTTGCAGAAGAAAGAAAGCCATTCGACATGACAACAAGACGTTACACCTACCTGTGTAAGTTCTTTTTATTTGATATAAATGTGCTCTTTAATAAAATGTAAAACACATTAAATGTATTACTAAAGGTGTTTTAACTAAGGTTGATGAAATCTTTTCCAGGTGATCACAATCCGGCCTCTACGAATTGTCATGTAAGTTGGACAGATGGTCATTTTATTCTCTCAGTAAACACAGATCAAGCCACAAAGAAGTAATGTCATTAGCATTAATATAGTCAAGCCACGCCATGTTATGTTTAACATTCTGCCACTGATCACCACGTGTGTTGACAACATAATATTAAACTTAGCATTGGACTAATTATGAGTTACAATAAAAGGGTCAGTAGAGTGTGTAATATCTCATATAGTCTCATTCGAGGAAGAAAACCGTTCACACAAAACATTTTATTGCTGGGATGTAACTGCTAATTTTTTATGGGTTGAATGCACACCATAATGCAATTAGATCAATCATTATTTCCCAGGATGAAAAATTCTGCGTTCTGCATTCAGATTCACTTGGCCACCATGACCAACGCATTAAGTCTTTCAAGAATATTAAACTGACACTTTTCTGCATGTAGGAGGTACAGTGATGAATTCAGTCTGCTTTATCTCCTGGAACTCTCTGGAGTATAGTATTTGTGTAGGGCATCATATTTTTCATTTATTGTCTTTCACGTTTATGGATATTTGTTTTAGATGTTATGTGGGTTGGATGTTTATGCTTACAGATCATATTAGATCAAACATAGTTACAGAAAATTACAAATATGAGCTCTGTATCACAGTGGAAAAAGATATCAGACTTGACCCTTAAATGTTCTATTAAAGTAAATTATCACTCGTGTCAACAATCTGTTCCTTAAATCGACTCTTTCTGACATTTTGTAAAGCATTTCCCCAATGGCTGCTTTTCTTTAAAGACTGGCATCATGTCTTTTTTACATGCCATTGGTGCTTTTTTTATGCGAACAATGTATAAAAGTAAATAATAATGAAATATCTTCCTGGCTGAACATTAAACGTTAGTGCAATTTGACCAGATATGTACTAATAAGACATACAGTAGCAGAGAGAAAACTACACGGATGCCGCTAGTATCACTATCAGTAGGATTGTAGATCTTTCCAATATTACAGCTCATTTACATGTTGATATTAATATTGTTTTTATTTATTAAATACATAATGCAACAACCAGAAATTCCCCAGATGCCACCTGCCACAAATTTCACAGAAGGAAAAGAAAAGCATGAAAACAAGAGCGTACGAGATGCTTTGGGTGCACTTGATTGAATGAATTGAAAGATTGACCGCTTGATTCATTAAAAGCCTGTCTCTCAAAGGGATTGGCATCGCAGCTGCTGGCTAAAACAGAACGCAGAGACTATTCTGTTATTTTCCTAATTCTGTGTATTAAAAAAAACATCTCGCACATAATAGCTTTGTGCTTCCCAGCATCCCTGATGGACCCATCCTAGCATTCTTTTGCCAGACTATGCATCACAGTCTGTTTTTTAAAGTGATAATGAATGCAGCGTTCGAACACAAGTTTGAGTATTTGAATATGTTCAGCATTAATTAAAGCTGTAAAAAAATGTCTTTATTAAATATTGAATTGGTTTCATGCTGCTAAATTGTTTTCCTCGTTTTATGTCCATGTGCTGTGTTGTAGTGAAACCTGCTTGAGAAAACAACATCCTTCCTGGCCTGACATTTACAGTAGCATGTGCCGCCATCCTCGCAAAGCTGCTTCCTGGACCCTGATACGCCAAAAGAGGTGGTAAGAGGCATTTTAGGGAGCAAATGATGGTGCTAGTTTGAGGAGTCACATGGATAAATGTTTACTTTACAGTGTTATACATTCTCATAAAGACACTTGAAGGTCAATATTTCTCCCTCTAATGAAGATTCCCCATGCCGCTGGGATTAGAAATATGGGTAACGTTCAAAGCAAAAGGGCAACTCGTTAATCTAGACTAAAACTCAAGGAAAACCCACATCGCTAAAGCCGAGCGTTGCCAAGCGCCCTAGAAATGAAGTTATATGTTTTTTCGCCTGTAAAGCGGACCCCTCCCCCGCATGCTATCAGAAATGTTGTTTACCCCAGTGCTCCAATAAACAAACAAATGCGTACATGACTGCAAATAACACGATCAAATAGAATGCATAATCGCAATTTGTTCAAAAGCAAATATTTACATCATAAACCCGGAGATTACGCGTTTTCAAGTCGCAGAGGAATCAAGCGAGTTACATGAAATTAATTGCCCAATCACTGACTGAATAAATTTGACACAGTTTACGTGTCGATTTATCTGTTTCTTTCATCCGTGCGTGAATTTCAGACATATTTCAAGATGTTACATTTTTTGAGGTGGCCCCAAATGTGCAGTAGAGCTTGTAATCACACAGAGTAACAAATTGATGCCTGTCGGCTGTGCTGGTCCATTGGCTGGCTTTCCGCTGCACATTTTTTGTTCGTCTTTGTATTGTGTGTGCATGCGTTTCATCCACCGGGTTTGAAGGGTGTTTGTGAATAATCTGTGCATATACGCAATTACAAGAGTAACTGGGTTGTGGGTGGCCAACGGTATAAGATCAAATGAAACCACATTACGCAATTTGCAATAAAGACAGGACATTTGTCTTAATATACAATAAAGAATGTTCTGTTATGTAGCTGAAGGGGTGAAAAAACAAGTAGTAATAAAAACAGTAAAATGTGGTCATTTGTAACGGTAAACGCTAATTAAATAAGTGGAGGAATACAGAGAGGCTAAATGTAATCTGTGAAATGGAGTCTGTTGAGTGTGAAGGTACTGTAACTTTTTTGGTAAACTCTTTTCCAGACGACAGCCTGGCGCACAGGGGTCCCAAATGGCAGAAAACTTCCATCACAGCTGTTGTTAAAGTCTGGGCCAGGATCCCACTACACAACAATTTAATGGGTGAAGAGACCCTCTCCCCGATGCTTAATGAGTATTACTATGGAGGACCATTATTAAGCCCCTCTCATCACAGGTCCCATGTTTCCAAAAGCCATCTGATCATTTGATCTTATGTTATGTCAATAACCTAACATACAGTAGATATGTACAGGTAGTTTAGTGAAAATAATCTCAGTATTCAAGTCAGGAGCAGAAATGTGAAAAAGCTCATTGATATTGATTGGCGCTTTACTCGTGTGCATGATTTCTCCGGTTTCTCTAACATTCAGTAATAGGTTGTTGCCGGATCCATGTTCAATCAAAGCCTTTACATCGACCCTGCATGGAGCTTGATTATTTTCAGTCCAGTCGCAATGAACGTAATTACATTAATGCAATTATGAAGATACTGTAATTGGTTGAACCGTTGAACATGTGAACAGCGACTGGCGTCTGAGCGTTCGCAGTCAATGCTGTAGATAGTTTGTTCTTCACAGGTCTGCTTGTTAGCGAGTGCAGAATCCAGCTGCTGATGGAGTTGTTGACAGAGCTTGACAGCATAACAACACTGTATCTCTTGACAGCGAGAGCAATACAAATTGGTTGGTGACTAGTCATTTTGGTTATCGGCCCAAGAGTATATCATTATACACACTGTAAAATGTTTTTTCTGTCTTAGATTTTTAATTATGATCGAAGTACAATCCATTTAAATCTTGTGATGAGTTGTTGTAATGTTTAAACATACAGTGTGTTGTCATAACTGATTAATCATATAATTTTTTAAGGGTACATTAGTGTATTTATTTGAACTGTAATGCATGAAATGTATTTCATTTGTAAAAAAGATTAATTTTTTTAAGGTAGATATAAGATACAGATTCCAAGACGTTGCATATACAGTATGTCGATATCTTACAGATTGATTAAAGGTCTGTAATAAAGATAATATAAAGACATTTTAGGACATGAACCTAGTTAATGAAGTTTCATTTTATGATGTAATCATCGTCAGGCTTAAGGTACCGTGAAGGTGACCGGTTAGAAGAACTGAGAACAGAGACTGGCACAGATCTAGGCAAATCCTATTACATTCTGGACATGTCAGACCTGATAAACTAAGAGTTTTCACAAGAATATTGGAAGTGCTAATAAAATGAAATCTTACTGCAAGCAGAAGGAATAATCAAGGCATGGCTCTGGCTGTGCATTTTGATTGCTATTTCAGTCACTATTTCATGTAGAAACAATTTCTGAAAGGAAATAGAATCATACATGTCCTGAGTTTGAATGTCACTTGCAATTGCATGCAATTCTTCTAAATGAGTGTTGAAAATCATAATAATGAAAATTGATTCCAACATAAAATGTATCAAAAGTATCACAAAGATTCATTTCAATATGATTTTCAAGTTTTCCTGACTCCAATTCCTAATACCACGTGTGATTTCCTGTCATCTCTCTCCACTTTTTTTTCAAATAATGGTCAAAATTAACATTACCTCAGTTACTGCTATAAAACATATGTTTTGGACATTCTCCTGCACAAACGCTGCATCTAAATCATGTAGGCTACAGTAGAAACATTGCATTCAGAAAATGTCCTCCGATGATATGAAGAGAAATCTTGAACCAAATATATTTCTTTAGTACTAATACTTGAAAACACCATCAGCTCTCAAGTCTTATATTTTTTCACCTTTTTGAATTCAACATTCTGACGCGTTTATTAGAATATTGGCGGAAGCAGCGTCATTATCAATTTACGGTTTGTTGAGGAATTGGACGTAGGCTACTTCATACTACAATTTCGTGTAATGTTTTACACATGTAAGTAGACATTTTTGTTACGAGAAGTGTTTGATTTGACTCTTGTTTTTAAACTCTTCATGGCTTAAAATCTCACACTTGATTCCTTTCGCATCGTTTTCCGTTGCAAGTGGTTGAGATTCGAGAATACTCAATAAGAAGACAAGTCGCGTTAATCCATTAAAAATATGCTTTGTAAGTATAGTTGCGTGTTTAATCCACTTGCCTGAAAACGGCAGAGTTTTGTGTGACGTCACGGCAGTTTGTTGTTATGTAGCTTTGGGTTGCAGCCCGCATTTGCACTTCACAGCGAGCGGAGTTTAAAGTGCGCGTCCTCTCATCCACGCATGCATGGAAAGCTTCTAGCAAATGCGTCCAGTAACCATAGAAACAGATGAAGTCTCGCTGCTGATGCTGCAAAACATCCTCCCACGCGCCAGCATCTTAATAAACGCTCCAGTTTGTTACAACACAATTTGCATAAAACGTCTGCGTAAATGTATTAACCTCTTTATGTCGGCCATTGATCTGCAGCACTTGTCGTTGTGTGAACAGACAGTAATGAACAGATGGTCGCTTCAGTAGTCAGATTAAGCACACAAAGCCGTGACGGGACTGTGACAGTCGAGGAAACATCTTAAACGAGTTTCAGTGCTTTGAATTCACCTGGTGACCCGTGCATTACGCCTCGAGGGTTGACGTTTGTAAGTAAGTTATTGGTTTTCTCTGACGTGTGTTTGTTTCTGATATGTTCATCGGCTGGATGGAAGGTTGATAGATAAGATGCGCTTCACCTTTTCTTAGTTTAAAAGGTTATCCATTTTTGCATTTTTATGGAGTGCAGGGGATTTGCTGATATCATGTATCATATTTAAATACTGCTTGAAAGAGATGACAGGCTCTCGATGGGGAAGATATTAACTCTGTAAGCTCATATTTCTGGCCTGGACCTTTCTAAGACGCATTTCATGTGTAGGGTTGTATTCTTTACATGCAGAGCTATTATTAGTGCTATAATTTCTTTAAAGCAAAGAATTGCATGGATTGGGGTCCTAAAGCATATGCTTACACTGAACATTACTGTGGACTGTGTTAATTGGAGTGGAGTGTTAAGGCGCACAATAAATTCTGAACTTTTGAGTGCTTTAAGAAATGATTAACCATATATAAAAGCATTTGGATAATTGGATTGATTCAAAAATCAATAGCGTGATCATACGAATAGCCATTATCTGCTACTTCATCATGTTCTCGTCTGTGCCTTTTTAACCTGAAATCTTTCTGCTGATTCAGTCTCTTGAGAATGTGGGCTGAGGCAATATTTCGCCTCATGCTAATGCAGGATGTGATTTTATGCTGGCAAAATGTGGTTATCACAGCTTAGTTGAGCATCAGGTGCTGAAAGACAGCCTAAATATTGAACTGTTGCTAGCAATATATTTATTGCAATTTATAAACTGTCAGTCAAGATCCAGTATATGGAATTGTGTCCCAAATATTTAGCATGCATCACCATCTGTACTTATTTTAGCACCTGTGGTTTGTTAGATAAAACATGGTAAATTAAAATCACCCACATGAAATGACTACGTACTGCAGTAATACGCTTTCTTTCAATGTGTCAGAACCACTATTCATGACACAATCTCTTGTCAAAAGGTTTCTACTCAGTTCTTGAGAGGGGCTTAGGCTCTGAAGTGCTGGCAGGCTGCTCAAATAGCAGGTTAATCGTGATTTATCTCTCGGACTTTTGTGGCATCGATTCTTTCTGACTTTCCGAGGCTTTTCTTTCTGGTTTGATCATTGGACGCAAATGGGAGCAACGAGAACTATTCAGAGCAGAGAAACGAGAATTGATTATAAACAGTGATGTGCTGGTGAGCTCCTGTTGTAAATGTATTCATGTTTTATGGTTAAATGATGAAGGTGTGATAGACCTGTTTCATGCCAGCCAGCTTTGCTCTGGTGGAAACACAATAAAAAAACCTAGAGGTTAGGTTTATTATTTTCTGCTATGTGGGAGATGTAGTTCAAGTGATGACTTGAAATGAATTAATTAAAAATGCAACTTAGTGATTTATGACTAATGATTCATGCAGATCAAATTCAGAAAGTAACAAGAAAAGAAAATTTTGTCTTTTCAAAGTTTAAAACATTTTAAAACTTGAATGTTGGCTTGCCAAATTATTACCTAACAATGATGTAAAAATTAAAACAGAGTTGACTTTTATATCAATTTATATGAGAATTAATATATTTGTTTCTCCAAGATCTATGGCCTTGACCCAGAAAGAAAGGTGAACAATTACAGAATACCACACTCTTTGTGAGCAGCGGGCAAACTTGTTTGTAGTTGCAGTTTGACAAGAGTACCTGACTAGTAACTTTTTGAACTCAAATGTTTTAGTTCTCCTAATTCAATTGAGTAATAAAGTTGACGCAAAGTTAAGGTTTGGTGATAATTGTGTTGTGTATGAGGGATTCCCCATAAGCCTTAGTGCTTGAAAGATTACAGTAAGTATGTTTGTATGCGATTAAGTATTTGGTGACTGGTCAAGTCCAACACAATCTCACAAGAATTTGTAATTATTTTACAAGGTGGCTAATTCGTATGAATTTGTAAAATGTGTACGATTATTAGGAAAAAAGAAAATGCTGAAGCCCCTCCCCTAACCCCATCCCTAAATTTAACGCAGACCGATTTGTACACATTAGCGACATCGTAAAAGTGACAAATTCTTGTGAAATTATGTTGGACTGATTCTACTGAACACTGACTACTTGTCAACCAAAATTAGTTCAACTGAATTAAGTCAAGACAATAAGCTAAATTTACTGGCAATTACTTAACTTCACATTTAAGGGTTAAATTCATTCCTTGGGCCACAGTAGGTAAACCTAATGACATACGTTTTAAGAGACACAATTTCTCAATTAGTTTCAGGGAGCATGGCTTCTCAAAATATCTTGGTTTTTGGAGTAAACTCTTCTTGAGTTTTACAGCAAGGGGGATTTTTTTGATCATTCTTCGAAAATGCCTTAGTTCACCCAAAAAAGAAAATTCTGCCACAATGCATTCACCCTCTTGTAAATTCAAACCTGTATGACTTTCTTTCTTCTGCAGAACACAAAAGAAAATATTTTAAAGAACCTCAGCGGTATCCTTTTGACTTTGGTTTTGTTTCCAATAAAAGTGAATGGGTACCGCCTTAGTTCAGTTACCAGCATTCTTCCAAATATCTTATTTTGTGTTCGGCAGAAGTAAGAAAGTCATACAGGGTTTGAAATGACATGAGGGTGAGGAAATGATGACACATTTGAAATGATGTGCACAATAGCAATATGTGAAAATGTGATATTTTAAATGCTTCTAAGGTAAAACCACTAATCAGTTTTTATTTTATAGTCATTTTGTCTCATGTACAGCTGCTTTGTAACAAGGAAAATTGTAAAAAGCGCTATATAAATAAACTGGAGTTGAGTTGAGTTTAGCCCTGGTACTACGATGTGCTTCAGGTGATCTAATCACAAGTCAGCCGAGACACATTTTCATTTACACCAGGTCTCTCAAATGCATCTCCAGTGACCACTTGTCTTTTTTATTGCATTTTTCTTTTCATGTGTCTTTTGTATGTAACCTTAACTCAACCGCAGACACAAAGAAAGCCTCAGTTCATTGTAAGCTAGTTGTCTGCCTTAACACAGTGTTGTGATTAACTGTTTAAGACCTCTATTTCATTACTAATAAATGTCCTTGTAGGTGATGGGGGTCACTGAACACGTTCTAGATGCGTCTATTGATTTGTTGTCTGTTTTGTGTATGTGTGAGCAGCACGCAGCGTCCCTCGTATCCGTGCCGAACGCAGAAGAGGCATCGCTGGCCAATCTGCCGGCAAGTATTTGCGTGAGACCATTAGGTACCGTGATTAGACCTCTTGTTAGCCCACCCCTAACAAAACCCCAGCCTCAATCAATCAGGTTTCATACACTTAAGAGCCAAAAATAAGTGTCCTTTTGCATTTAGCCTTTCCGTGTCAAGCAACACTTCACTCTTTTGGCAGAAAGTCTCCTTTGGTTCCTCGGAGCAGATATAATTAGCTTCTGATTGCGCTATGATTAACATCCCCACCTCTAAAGCGACTGGCCCATGCTTCACAGCAACAATATGCTTTGTGTACAGTGAGATCAAATCTGTCCAAACATATTAAACATGCGTTTGGATGCTTTTTAACAGGAGACCCTCTACTCTAATTAAAGTCACGTAGTTCGGCAGAAGATGACTTATTTGCATAATTACGTTACACGCCGGTGGCCCTTAATATCCGATACGCTTTGAAACGCCAATGTCTGAAGGCACATAATTGGAGATCGGAAGTTGACCGGCTTCTTTCAGTGCCTTTTCTTCTTTGTAGTCTCGGTTTCGTGTATTTCCAGCAGCAGCGGTTGAGTTTGAGCATAATGTCATCATTCCGTCTATCAGTGTTCGGGGCGTCTTGGCTTTGAACCGCTGAATCCAAGCCTCCGCTTCTCCCTGTGGCTTCCATCTGCCAGTAGACAGCGTGGTGATAGTGCGGTCTTGCCTCTGGCTTCGTGCATAGGGAAGAATCTCAGGTCTCGGTATCTGTCAGCTTTCGAGTTACATCTTTGATCATACAGCTCTGAGATAGAAATCGTTTCTCTGTCGAGGGGACAAGCAGCTTCACGGTTGGTCTGAAAAGTGTTGGAGGTTAAATGCAGGGGTATGAGAGGGGTTTGGACATGCAGAATATTTGAACAATGACTGATAATTGGATTTCAAGATATATTTATCAAAGTTAATCTTAGGTACATTACATTTACACATTTGGCAGACGCTTTTATCCAAAGCGACTTACATTACATTGTACTATACATTTGTACATTTTGTATAGTAAGCAAGTGGGGGTTAGGTGCCTTGCTCAAGGACACCTCAGCTGTTACCTGCCAGCCCTGAGAATCGAACCAGAGTCCAACTCTCTAACCACTGGGCCACGACTGCCCAGGTATTCAGGATTCAGGTAGCCTGAATTGTGACATCTGTGGTCCACAGTTACAGCTTATTCTGTGTAACAGACACCCAGGCTCACATTTGCTTTAACATTATTACCATAATAGCATAAAAAGTATTAAAATAATTGTTGTCTCAGTCAAACTTTACGCAATAATCCCATTACATTTAGTAACTATTTTACGCATTGGCTAATTCTTATGAATTTGCATGATTTAGTACATTTTAGCGGCATCTAGTGGTGAGGTTGCTCACCCCATCGCTCCCTTTTGGAGCACTACGGTGGCTGACACAGAACAAAGTTGTTGCCATGTTTTCGCTTCTTTGGCGAAGGAGATGACATATTTACGATATGCGTAAATATTAAAAGAAAATGTAATAATAAAAACATAACGGTTCATTATGTAAGGTCTTTATACACCTCTGTATATTATATTGCATTTGTGTCAATAGATACTCCTTAATATTACACACAGCACCTTTAAGTCATGTTAGGTTTATGGATGGGCTTTTCATTCTTGCTTTTGTCTAGTAATCATATGTTTTGTACTCTTAACATTGTACTTTTTCTCTTGAGATTGGTAGTGCAGACAAAATGATAGAAATGATTAGAAATGCCTGTAGACTTTGTCACACTACAATCAGAATTTATGTTCATCCAAAAGAAGTAAATTATTTAGCAGACACAGCTACAACAGTAAAACAGAATATACACTTCCATATAACAAAACTCCAACTGCTCACAAAATGATAAACACTGTTTATGCAGTAGTAAAATTATAGCGTATTCCTCTCATATTGAAGATTCAATTCCAGAAGCACGGTTTTGCCGTCAATCTCTCCCCTTTTATTTATCCTGCTCATCCAGAGAGAACATGTCACCATAGAGTCATGGCTATCAGTTATTCTTACTATCATTCACAGATGAAGACATGGGAATTTTGAAGGCGCAGAGATATCAGCATAAGTCCATTCTTTTATCTGCTTTACATGTCTTGGCGGGACCTGAGGGAGAGAGTGTCGGTGTGATTTAACTCCTCTTTGTGGTTGACATGGAGAGATCAGGTTGTACTGAATGTGTACGCCAGACAGAGGGAATATTTTATTTAGCACTGTCACTTGCTGTTTCTACCTTAGGGAAAGTCTGACTATGCTAACATCACATGTGGTCAGATGTGAGATATATTGTATGTAAGCAACATCGGCTGGCTGGCTTTAATGCATTATTATAGTTATTTCTTCAGTTTTATTGTAGTTTTATTAATATTTTGAATTAGCTTATATTTTTATATATTTGTTTTGCACAAAAACAAAACAAAATTAAAGATTAATTTCACTGATGGCATCATTCATTTCATTTTTAAAAACATTGATAATATTATTACCGCAAATGTGTTTCTCAAATTGCATCAGTTTAAGAAAAAAAACGTGGTCATTCTTTGGTTACACTTTATATGAAGATGCACAAATTCAGCATTATCTTTTTTTATTAACATGCATATTGGTTGTATATTAGTATGTATAAATCACATATTAATGCCTTATTCTGCATTTCCTTATTTTACATCCCTTAATCCTACCAAATACCTAAACCTAAAAAGTACTTTATAAGCAGTTAAAAGTAGTAAAAGTAAAGTGTGACCATGATAATGCTAAATGATATGCAGAATAATATAGATTAAATGAACACATTTTTGGTTTGATGTCGATAAAAATAGCCGTACTGATGGGATACAAAATAGGTAGAACTTTATTGTCATTATTCAAGCCCAACAAAATTGCACATGTGTCATCCTTTATTAGTGAAATAAGTGACATTACATACACCGTATACAAAAGTATAACACATACAAACAGTATGATGTAAAAATGACATGACATAAGACAAAACGATTGGGAGAACAGGTCTACAAAACTAGCAAAAAAGGCTGTGACACATCTGACGGCAACCTCAGTTAGTTTGACAAGTGGAGCAGCCAGTTTCTGCCCTCTTTGCCACTCGTGGTGCGAGATTTGAGGGCAATGTTTCTTCCAGGCGAGCAGCTGAAGATTGAGAGCACACCGGAAAGGAGAGTCAAAAGTGACTGCTCATTAGTTTGACTAGCTTCATGCAGGCAGATAGAGCAGTGAGCTGGCCGTTTCACTCCCCGGGGGCACAGCCATGCCAGGCTAGGTGAGAAATCCATGAGTTTGTGAAGGAGCCCTGAAACCATGTATAAAGCTGGTTTGTATGCCAGGAGGTTTTCTCATTTGTATGCTGGGCACGAGTTTATCTTATTTACCTGCTTCCACAGCTAATCCACTTGCCTTTTATTGCTCTACAGGAGCTATAGCTACAAGTTAATGTAAGAAAATACATTTCTGTTTTACTAATTCATTTTTTAAAGGCTGTAATTTAAGAAATTATGTTGTTTTTGCATCATCCCTACTGAAAAGACCAGTGTCTGGTTTTTGTTTGTGTTTCCCATTAAATGCTGGTGTGGACATAAGGTTTCTTAAAGGGATAGTTCACCCAAAAATAACAATTCTTGCTAAATAATAAATAATTTTAATTTAATTGTAATACATTTATATTTTAATTGCTAAATAATTAAATATTATTTTATTTTACCTAAATTGTTGAAGACCATGGCTAGGCTATTTTACAGTACCTTCTAGATCAGCACCAAATCATGAAAATCTCTCAAATGTATGAAAAGACATATCATGTTGGTATTTTCAGCTGGGATTCTGCATTATTGAAACGTACATATTTGCTTATATACGTATTTGCTTGAACATCTTTGCTTACAGACATCTACATGCCTTGCTTATCAAGACGTGCACTTGAAAGTTCCAGAAAATCTGCCGACTTCAGAAAAGTGTTCAGTGGCTGAATAAAAACACAGCAAAGCATCAGGAAAGATGAACATGAGGAATCCAGCGCTGCTTATCGCTGCCGTCCTGCTCAGCTGGTTCACAGGTGGCACCGTCTACAGTCAGGTGACCTGCCGCAGGGCCGCATCTCGTGACTGGGGCACCCTGCCAGAGAACATCAGCGTGAGGTGGACCCTCACTGAGAACACCTGCAGCAGCTCAACCCAGTGCTGGAACGGACAAACCGAGACGGACAGGTTCTGGTGGACAACTGGGTCATACCGCTTTCCTCAGCTGTGCCCACTGGAGCTTCAACTCGGAGATGTGATGTTCTTGTCAATTGACAGAATGCTGGAACAATACAGTGTTTCTATGATCAATGTGTCTAAAGAGGAGTTTGACGGTTGCTTGGTTATAAAGCCACGGAAGGATCAGATAGTGTTTGCCAACAGTATGAACGGTACTATGGAGGTGGAACCAATATGGCTGACGTCCGGGATGAATTACTTCACAGTCGTGGGAAGAGGAAACAGTCATTTGTGCCGGCTCGGCCTGCGCGTTGCGGTTCTGGTCAAACCTCAGTGTTGCCGTAGCTCGCCTCTTCTTCGCCTGTGCTCGGGAAACGGTAAATGCAAAGCCACATTTAAAGATGATGCATATAGCTGTCAGTGCCACGAGCGTTTTTCGGGACGTTATTGCGAGAACTTTGATGGATGCTATGAACAGCCGTGCTTAAATGGAGGCACCTGCTTGAGCAGAAGAACTGCCTACACAAATCTCCCTCCTTATGAATGTCTTTGTCTTACTCAATTCACAGGTGAGGAGCTCTTGTTTGCTGTCAAGCGAACGTTTGTTTGTTGTTCATGATGTATAGTTTGAAAGAAAAGTTAATTAAACCATTACAAAATTCCATTTTACATTATGTTTTGAACATTATTCCAATAGGATTTAACGTCCAACCAATAGAATCCTTCAAATACCAGCAGACACCATTATAGTTCCCATTAAAACCGATACAATTCCCTTTAAAACCATTCAAACCAATACAACTTCTTTAATGGTTTCTATGTTTTTCAGGGTCCCTTATAAAGAAGTTGAAATGGTTTGAATGGTTTTTATTCCCTACTGAAAAAGCAATAGGAACCATTAAAGAAGTTGTAATGGTTCGAATGGTTTTAAAGGGAATTGTACTGGTTTTAATAGAAACTATAATGGTGTCTACTGATGGTGTATGTGATGGATATTATTGGTCAGATGTTGCATCCTATTGGAATAATGGCCCAAACACACTACAATATTGAATTTTGTAATGGTTTTAATGGAAAAGGCTAATGGTTCATAATGGTATTTTAATGGAAACCGTTAGAATTTCTGTGATGGTTTCTGTTGGGTTTCTTTCGGTTTTTAACAGGGATGCCAAGGGGTTGCATTTTTCAAATGAGATTTAAAAGCTTTGGAAATTGTGGACATTTTCATATGTCAACTTTTATTATAATTAAATGGTGCTTTGTTCGGTTTCTCTGGAAAACAGCAGATCAGAAAATATGCTTTTGTGCTTCATGTAAGAAGGGAAAAAGTGAAGTGAAGTGAATCATGCCAAAATGTTTATTTTTAGTTGAATTGTACTTGTAATGTTAATCTTAAGAGTCCATTATGAATCCATAAAGCATCTTCAGTCATCATGGATGGAAAGAGAACAACTCGGTTTCTTCAAAGACACTTATTTATTATTTATCTGTCATAATTGCAAGCGCTCTACATTTAGCACTGTGCAATTACTTCATAACCAGCTCTCCCATGGGCCATTTATTTGAATAGCACTTTTTAAGATAATTTTTCCCCACTCTCTCTGCCCATCTCTTTCCCTCCCTAATCATGATAATTATTCTCAAATGTTTTTTGTTGCACCTGAAAGCATTGCTAATTGCTCGGTACTTTACAGTTTTCCTCCTCCAACCATTTAATTTAGATTTCAATTTTCTTCTCCCTGACCTGCTTGTCAATAAAATCGTCATCCAAACGTTGTTTAAACGTCGGCCTCTCGGTGAGCGCCAAAGAGAGTCTGGAATGGTGTAATGTTGTCATACTAGCTAATGTGGTTTGTTTTTATGTCTGCTGAATAATTCATTGTGCTTCTGTTGGAAGCTCTGGAGGCGGTTCCTTAGAGACCGCCGGGTACTGTGTTATCACAACTAGGCCAGAGCGATCAGAGTCAGACTTGGGAGAGGATAGAAATTGATCACGAATGGAAGAAAAATCAAGAACAAGTAATTCAAGAGTGTCTTAAAGGCATAGCTCACCCATAGATGAAAATTCCGTCATTATTTACTCATGCCATTTCAAACCTGTATGACTTTATTTCTTCTGTAGAACACAAAAGAAGATATTTTGAAGAATGTCGATAACCGTATGACAGTGGTACTCATTGACTTGCATTGTTTTTTTGTCTACACAATAGAAGTCAGCGGGTACCGCCGTAGTTGGGTTACCATTTGTACCGTTTATGAGTACAAATAATATCTCAACATTTTTAACATCATAGGCGTCAACTGCTCTGAAATCATTGGCCAACAGAACTGCAGCAAAAGATGCAAGAAAGGAACGTGCAAGCAGATCTTATCGACCTCATACAGATGTCAATGTCGGACGGGATATACAGGCAAGTACCAAAATCCCCATTTTGTTTTCGGAAAGCTATTGCGAATTAGTCAAAAGAATGTCTTTCCATTAATGGACGTTTAATTTTTTACTGTTTAGCTTCATTTGACTCATTATGTTTTGATAATAAGTCATGTGATTAATGGCAGGTCACTTTGGGGGCCTACACAATGGAAGCGCAATTATGCAAACCCACATGTGAGCGAGGCTTTTTCATATCTCTCCTCACATTAAGCTGTCTTTTCTAAGTGCCTGTGAAAATGCAGATTTGAAAAATGAAACAATTGAAGCCTTTATCTATAAAAGTCTCCAGAAGATTCATGATGCGTAAATGGACAATTATTTAATAAAGCGTTCAGCCGGGTCTTTTTTTGACTGATGTGCTATGGTAGATAGAACTTGAATGCTGTCTTTCCTGTAGTAAACAGATAGAAATAAACAATTTATGCCGCACTACCCGGTCTGTGTGTAAGACACCACCGTGTCTCACTTTCGAAAGTAATGACTCTCATTTGCTTCCATAAAATCATTGCAGGGCTAATGAGCATCTCACCCACCACGTGAGACAAAAGTTTCATGGTCCCTTGGGTGTTTCTGATAATAACATCATGATAGAGTTTGCAGACTGAAGTCCAGGTGGCCTCTGCTTGTTGATTAATTGGCTTTCTTGTAGCGTCGATTTGTTCCTACAGATAGCGGCCTCTAATGTCATGCTTACGGCTTTTAAGCCACCGAAGAAAAATTTCTATCTCGTCTGACGCAGATTTAGCACTGTCTGGAACTATGATGAATCTCCACTGGAGATTCGGCGCTCGAGGGACGCCGGCCGGACTGCTCGTGCGGTTTAGAGGAAAACGTCTTCAGAGACAACAGTCCGTTTTGACACAATCGTGGGTTTATTTTGCAAGAATCAATTTTATAGACGTCATTGTAGACAAGTACTCAAGTCCACCTTTCAGACAATGTCGACATTGACTCTGAGGTTTAGAAAAACACCTTCTACAGACATGTGAGGAAGGGAGGATGATGGTTGTAAGGTTTATAAAATACATTTTTGACATCTTTTATTTGCCATCAGCACATCCTAATGATTCTACTTCCCACAAGGCTAAAAGAACTGTTGCACCATGATGGGTGTTTTTCATCTCTCATTGCATATTCTAGGAGCACCTTGTACAGAACTGAAAGTAACTGGTCTCCAGTTCTGCTCTGTTTGGGCCCCCTGTGGGGCCAGCAGCTGATTCTGACTTTACCCAAACTGTCACCCCATTAATCATAGCGAAGTTAATGTCTGGCACTGGTACCCGCTGCCCTTACAGAACAGAGCCCTATACACACATAATAATGAACCCTACTCGTGGGACTCTTCAAATGAGATTTTCTTTTGATTCGGCTCTCCCGTGTACCTTATTCAGACTGCCAGAGGTGTTTGTATCCGCATGTTACAGAATTAATAGGATTTGCCCTATTGGATACACTGTTAATTTTTGTATTATGTTGTGCTTTAGTGGCTTTGATGGCGAATTGGCTTTTGATTTGGACGGTTGATATTCTAAGATCAATATCAAAACAAGTAATCAAACATTCAAGTATGGTGATGTAGTATTATTGTAAACGCCTCCTTTGCACAGACTTTATAAAACATGGACGTAGTGTCCGTGACGTCACCCGTAGATTTGTGAAGGACATTTTTGAAGCTTAAACTGGGCCGAGCCGTCCATCGCCATCTTGGCAGCACGTCCCTCCCAGTTAATCGAAAATAGAAGAGGTGGGATGTGGGTGGAGCTAAGGTGCCTGGTTGCTGAAACCATACTCACCTAGCTTAATATGATCTAGTAAACTCAGACTAAGGAGCTAATGCTATGTGCTACTGGTAGCATAGAGGTTGCTAGTCGGGGGCATTTGCGGTTGGGATGGAAGATATGATACATGATAAGATGCAGTTAGATACATCAGCTGTCATTCAAGTGACCACGCCCTTAATTATGCAGAACTTTAAGGCTTAATATTATTTAAACAAATGAGTTATAAGAAAAAAATCACGCCCTTACAGTTGTCATGAAGGGCACACTTTATATAGCTATATAGACCAAAACACTTCTTGTACCAGGCTGTAAACACATTTTTTCTGCTGTAAAATTTGGCATTTTTACATGGGGCATCTATGGAATTGACTTCCTTTTGAAGTCAGTCTGTAGCGGCCAGTCGATGAATTGCAGTCACTTCCTTATTTGTTTCATGTGAGAGACGGGGAGGTTGCCGCCTGCTCCTGTGAGGATGTTGGTTGGTAGTTCCTGTTGAAACGAGAAGGAAAGAGAAGGAAAATGTTAAGCTTCAAGCTGTATCACGTCAAGAGCTTTTAATATTCAATTTCCCGCTGTGGATCCCCAAGAAACATCGCAGATAGACGTACGCTCGCACCGACACCCAGTGGCGTGTCCTCAAAAGCAGTCGGGGGCCTTTGGGAGCGTTGACCTTTGCATCATCTGGTGGGCTTAACTCTCTGAAATGTGCTTTAAAAACTGAACGACAAAAGGAAAGCAAAACACAGTAACAAGGAAGATAAATGAGTTCGGTCCTGCTGAGGAACATGAGGGGAAAAAAGGAAAAGCAAACAGCTTGCCACAAGGGAATAAAATCAAATCATGTTCACCTTGAACCTACAGTGCTGCATAGTCAAGTCTAAATTTAACCTGCGCAATCCGGATCTGTGCATTTCGGAGAGGAACCCGGCACCTGGATGTTCTGGTTCAGAACTTTCCTGGAGTCAGTGCAATGGGGTTTCAAAAGAGATGGGGATTTAATTTGGACTCTTGAACCTCGACGTTAACAAAGCCTAGTTAAAGAGTGTTGAAGGGTGAATGTGTTACATGCTTTATGTTCTCATTTGTCATCTGACCAAATGAGAACCAAGGGATGGCACACTGAGACTCTTTGTACTGTTGATATGCTGGAGTAATCGTCCGCTGTCATTACAGTCATAAAGTTTGAACGTTTGTTCTCGCTAAGCAGCCAGGAGTTTATTGCTATTATGAAGATGATTTGGAAGCTAAACATAAGCTGCTGTCCTAAAATGAGATCATTAATGTATTTCAATACAATTTAAACTTTTAATAAAAATCTTGCAGTTCATAATCATTCATGATAATGGTTATAGAAACGATTTAAATGCTGTAAAGTGGCCATTTTGTCTTTATATGGCCTGCTTCAAGACATTATTTTACTGTAAGAACTGGCTGATAATGAGCTGATATTGTACGGTTACTGTCATTGTTAACTTTTTTACAGAAATACGCCTGATTCATATTTGGAAGTCACTCCTGAATGTTTCCCTAGATGCCAAAATATCAAACTAAAAGACATTTTAAAAAGGGACAAATATAGTTTACAAGCAAATGTTTTCAGCCGTAATCTTCGGGTGTAATAGAAAAATAGCAAGGAATCATACATACTACATTTCTTTGGAAGCCTTTAATGATGGCTGTTAATGACATTATACACTATAAAACAAGAACATGTTAATGTGCAGTTAAAATCGTGATTCTTTTGTGACCTCCGTAGCAAGAAAATCTCATAGTTTACCCAGAAATGAAAATTCGGTCATCATTTACTCACTCTTTTGTCATTTCAAACCTGTATGACGTTCTTTCTTTTGCAGAACACACAAAAAATATATTTTAAAGAATGTTGTTAACCGGCACCCGGCCGCTGCTTACTTTAAAATATCTTGTTTTGTGTTCTGCAGAAGAAAGAAAGTCGTACAAGGGTGAGTTAATGATGACAGAATTTTCATTTTTGGGTGAACTATCACTTTAATATCACAGACACATGAGGTCAATTGAATTTACGTTGTCTAAAAATTTGACGGATGTATTTGTACTCATTGTAATTTAGTATTTATAAATTCTCTCACCGCAGGTGCCTACTGTGAGCGAAAGAAGCTTCTCTGCGACTCGAACCCGTGCAGGAATGGTGAGCGGTGTGAGGAGACTGTTAATGGATATGTTTGCAAATGCCCCGGGGAGTTCGCAGGCCTCAGCTGCGAGACCACCACTGAGGTTGACAGCTACTGCAAGTCTAACGGATGTCAATTGGATGAAGTCTGTGCCGCGGACAAACCTGTGAGGCCTTTTTATTTATTTATTCATTCATTTTTTGGCTTCATTCATCCTAATGCCAGTTTTTGCTCAGGAGAATGAGATTAATTTGAAATGTCACATGCAGATTTGTGTGGCGCTCCTGAAGCGGTTCTGTGTGTGTTTTGTTGGGGGTTACAATAATAATTAATAATTGTTGTGATAGCAGAATGGGTCTGGCATATGTAGCACATTTTTGATTGGACTTGGGCAAGCTGTTGCATATTTACAGAGTGGCAGTATGGGTAAATCCTGCCATGCTCGCTCAGGGCGCGTCTCAGTCAATTGGGTTGTTCGGCTGTCAATACAATGCCTAGTAAGTCAGACATTTTAGGGCTTAAACTTTAATTTAAAACTTAAACATCGGATGCTTCTCAAATCTTATTTGTTCATCTTCATATCATTTCTTAGCCTTCTTTTCCTCACCAGATGCAAGTGAAGGACAAAAGGACGCAAAGACGCTCTCTCAAGCATCACTTTAACAGTTAATGATGACAATATATGCATACAAGTATAAAAAAAATTGGTAAATCACTCTCTTAATGTAATGTATTCAATTTAAATAAGTTGAATTAAAACATGCTCAGTGCTCAGAAATGTATGTAACATGTCGAATACAAAAAAAGTTAGCATCAAGAAGCATTAAGTGTCTTTCAAATTTCAATAATGCATTTTCAAATCCAATAAACATTGTTTGCACACTAAGTGTCTGTGCCGAATCCTCGAGTCATCAGAGTATAAGTGTAAATGTAAATAAATTATGACAATGCCTTTTCTCTTTTCAAAGAAAGAGATTTTGTTTGTAATCCTATATCTTAATGTGCATAAAACATAAATAATCTACATTAATTTACATTTCTAGTTTGTTTAGGAAGTTTCTGCAACTTTATTTGATCAGCCTGTATTCGTATGCATGTTATTTGTTTCGCCTTATAAAAAATGCAGGACAAGTGCATACAGTATTTTATTATGGCACTTAACCCAGCAGCTTCAACAAAGACGTATGATGGCGTGTTATACAGCAGTGTTGTTGATAAATACCAGCTCTGTTTTAATGCGTGACCTTATAATCATGTCACAGGTAAGTGAGTCATTAGTGTCCTAATTTTTAGGGGATCAAGGCCCTTGTTCTGCCCGAATTATAGTGTATATATTATATACTGATTCATGGCATATGTAACTAAAGAGACAGTTACACGGCCCGCTATTCACGAACCATCAATCGCCTGTAGTTTGCTCATTATATGGTGAGATGAATTTAGCAGAAAGTGGGCCAATGGCACACTAATTCTCTCATTTGACCTTCATTTAGTGAAATTCAGCGCATGGTCCTGACCGTAGCAGATTCTCACAAGATTCGTCATTTGAGAGGACGGACAGTAAAGATAGACTCAATCTCTCTCTCACACACACATGAACACCCACTCTCAGACACGTTAAATTGATTTGTTTGACATTGATTTGGTGTGTCTGAGACATCTTCCTAAGAGAGCTCATCTGTATGAAAATGAAATAATCCTTCACGCCCGCTCCAGAACAGCACCAATGCTAATATCAGTGGGAGTCTCCGTCTTTCTTTCATCTGGGATTGTTCTCGGCTTCTATTACTCATCTTTGAATGACTGAGTCAGAAAAAATTATTGATGTCGGGATCGGTTGGTGGAAGTGGGAGTGCAGGAGCGGCTAATGACTTGTCTCTTGTATTGCTCTTTCAGCTCTCGCCGTATGGATGCTCTCATGCTGCTTGTTTGCCCGAGTCGGCTCCCAAACTTTTCTGCTTGAGGTTGCTAATTTCGGTTGTCCTGTAAGAAGTTGTCCAAGGTTACCCACCCATTACCTGTGATATGCTGGTGCCCAATTTGGGCCCATGCTGCACATTTTGGTCACATAAATGTGAAATCCATGCTAAAGTCACAAAATGTAATTGAGTTTATGTAGTTTTTTGCTGTAAATTATAGATTACATATAATTATTAATATAATTATAATATATGCTAAAATTGATTATTGTATGAATTATTAAAATATAATTATTATAAAATAGAAAAAATATTTTATATCAAAATTATAATTATTATAGTGTCATATTATTTATGACACTACAATTTATTTCTTGGCACAAAAACAAAAATAACGCAGGTTGCCAAACATTAATTTCAATCTTTGATATGGCCTTACTCTGTCAGTACTTAAAATCTCAAGGTTATATTTACACAGAATGTAGGAAATCGTCTACAAAAAATGACTTCAGCTTGGTTTTTGGTGTCACAAATTGTGGTTCTGGTCTTGAACAAGGAGCAGGTTTTGAAACTACTTAAAACACAAAATTGCAATTGAATTACAGTTATAGTGCATTCAGAATGTTAGATGTGTTTCTTTGACACCCATCTGTCTATAAAATGGAAAATTAGGGGTACAAAAGCATGTTTTTCTACTCTTTCTGTGTTTTGGGTTTTTCAACAGGATTCCAAATGCGTTTGTGTGGGCCTGGAGTGCAGCGAGCAGCCGGAGGTGTGTGGCACGCTGCCCTGTTTCAATGGTGGCACCTGTGTGGCTCAGAACGGCCAGTTTCAGTGCAGGTAAGAATTAAAGTCTGGGGTGAAAAGAGGTTTACAGTTTGCAGTTCAGGCCAACAGGATAATTGTTTCTGGTCAAAGCATTTTAATTATCATTTTTATGGCTCAGAGCTATTGGCCGATCTTTTAAAAGCCTGTAGTGATGTTTAGAAGTTCGTTTTAATGAAATGCTTTCAGAAATGCTAACATTAAATAGTGTCTATAATCAAATGCATTTTCTGACATGCTTAAAATAACAAATTGCCGTGTGATGAAACTGACATTTTGAAACATTTGGGAATTCAGTAAGAATGAACTGCACCCGCTGATAGTCTTGTTATCTGTGCGAGATTGGCTAATGGAATTATGCAAATAAGCTAATGGCAAAAAAATAAAAAGAAATAAGTGCTGAACAAATTTAGCACGGTGCAGTTCGTCATATAGCAGGTCAGTTTAAAGTTTCAGGATGTGGAGTGTGCATGCTTCTAGTGTTTAGCTTTTTTGAGTTCCCCTTTTTGCAGGTCAGTCTGGGTTCTAGGGTGTTGAAGTATGCATGGTTTCAGTGTTGGGATTTGTCAGTTCTGAGTTGTAGGAAGTGGAGTATGCATGCTTTTAGTGTTCCACTTTTTGCAGGTCAGTTCTGAGTAGGGTGAAGAGTATGCATGCTTCTAGTATTCCCCTTTTTGCAGGTCAGTTCTGAGTAGGGTGGGGAGTATGCATGCTTCTAGTATTCCCCTTTTTGCAGGTCAGTTCTGAGTAGGGTGAAGAGTATGCATGCTTCTAGTATTACCCTTTTTGCAGGTCAGTTCTGAGTAGGGTGGGGAGTATGCATGCTTCTAGTATTCCCCTTTTTGCAGGTCAGTTCTGAGTAGGGTGGGGAGTATGCATGCTTCTAGTATTCCCCTTTTTGCAGGTCAGTTCTGAGTAGGGTGGGGAGTATGCATGCTTCTAGTATTCCCCTTTTTGCAGGTCAGTTCTGAGTAGGGTGGGGAGTATGCATGCTTCTAGTATTCCCCTTTTTGCAGGTCAGTTCTGAGTAGGGTGTGGAGCATGCATGCTTTCAGCATTGGTTTTTATCAGTTGTAAGTTCTAGCAAGTGGAGTATGCATGCTTTCAGTGTTGACTTGTGAGTACTAATTAATCTCAAATTCAGTTACAAAATAAAAGAATATTTGTGCTGAAATGATCGATTATTTTACTTACACATATTTGCCTGCTATAGTCAATTTACTGAAATAGCACTGTAAAAATAAAATCACGGTTGGTTGGTGAACAGGTCACATGTAAGCTGTGTTTTTGTGACCATTTCTTAGTATATCAGTGTTAAAAATACAGCTTCTGTCTGTTGACAGTGAAGTGTTCATTAAATTTCCAGTTGTAAGGTCAATACGCACCCTGTGACTGCTTTTGAACTTCTTTCTCCCGATAATGAGGGAATAAGCGCAGTCGTGGCTGCTTTAGCTTTATGATTTCCTGCAGTCAGTCAGTCCTTAGGAGGGATTCTCAAACCATGGCTTCTGGTGTCTGTTCATCTTCCTAGTTTTTATTAGCAAAGATCTCTTGAATCAATACATTTGATGGCCCCTCTGACTAAATGACAAACGGCAGATAAGATAACGATTGAAAGGGAAAAAATGAATTAAAATTTGAGGGAGAAAAATGACTAGAGCATGATAATTGTGTGTGTGTGTGTGTGTGTGTGTGTGTGTGTGTGTGTGTGTGTGTGTGTGTGTGTGTGTGTGTGTGTGTGTGTGTGTGTGTGTGTGTGTGTGTGTGTGTGTGTGTGTGTGTGTGTGTGTGTGTGTACAGGGAAGTGCAGATAAAAGCAACAGCGCTTGGTCACCTGGGAGCTTGTGTTAATAATTGAGTGATCTTGCCTTTGTGTGGCAAAATAATATCACTGAAGTCTTATCAGAGCAGAAGGAAGTGAAAGATCTGATAGAGGCCTAAGAAAAAAGAGAATATTCTTTACTTCTGAAGCAGATGTGCCAGAGGTTGGCCGTTTAACAGACACATTTCTCATTAATTTACTTAACAAAAGATCTTTTAATATTACACCAGAGTCTTCAAGGAACACAATCGTTCTCATGACAAGTCAGGTCTAAATAAAGCAGTGAGGTGGCTTATTACATCATACCTGCATTGACAGTTTCTCCGGGCTCTTTCTTCTTACATGTCTATTTTTGCACTATAGTGTATGTGAGGGCTAACGCTAATGTCTCTTTGTAGATGCCGACCGGGTTTTTCCGGAAAGAACTGTGAGGAGATAATTGACTTCTGCAAGCAGCTCAGTATTATCTGCTTGAATGAGGGATTGTGTCTCAACTTAGTTGGAGGATATCATGTAAGTAACCTGAATTGTTAAATAATTAATGGTTGTGAAGTGAAATGTATATGAAAAATAAATGTCAGATGACATGCATTTATTATATTAGTGCAGGTTACTGTACATGACAAACATGTTTTTTCATTGATTTGAAAAACTATAGAATATATTTGCTGTGCTGTTACGTGACATGGAGAATGATGGGTATGTCCGTTTGTAGCTGTTTGAGGTGCTTCTTAGAGAATGCGATTAGTGTTTTGAGCTTATTTAATATTTAGTGATTGATATTGCTAAGCTGTGAGGCACATTTAAATATGACAGCATTTTAATATAAAGTCATTTGTTTATGTTCAACTGAAGGAAGGAAGTCACATCGGGGCACCGGTTACACCTGGTATTAAAGGAGTAGTACACCCCAAAACAAATATTCTGTCATCATTTGGCATTTCAAACCTGTATGGTTTTGTTTCTTCTGCAAACCACAAAAGATATTTTGAAGAATGTTGCTAGCTAAAAATCATTGGTGCCCATTGACTTCCATTGTATGGACACAAAATCAATGCGGGACCAACGGAAATAAGGACACAAGTGGAAACGGATATGTGTATCCTTTATTCACTCTTGATCCAATCGATCAAAACGCTTCTTAATACCAGGTGTAAACAGGACCTGAGATGGCATGAGGGAAAAGTTATTATAGTTTTTTTGTTTTATTGTAATTGTACTAATATTTTAACATCTTTGTTATGCTTTTATTATTTTATAATACATTTTTATATATATAAGATTTATACATGTTTATTTTAGTAATATTTTAGTTTATGTTTATTATTATAATTTAGTATAATTTTTAAGCTACACAAAAAAATACATTTTGCTTTAGATATAAACTGAAATTTTTAGGCCATTTTTGTATTTGATTTCAGTAAACAGAAAAGTTTTAAAATGTTTATTTTAGTAAACTAAAATAACCTTGCATGAGTAAATTATGAGATAATTACGACCAACTATTATTTTAATTTCGCTGTGAACACATATTTGCATTCCCTTGTTCCATTTCTAAGTTATTTTTTTAATGAGTAAAGTATTGTTTAGTAGACAGGCTTTAGAAGCAATGGACGATTTGTAATGGTGTTATGTAAATCAAGCTATAGTCTGTTAAAATTACATTGAGAAGGTCACAATCACACTACATGTTGTAAAAAGGGTATTGCTTGCAGGATTCCCATTTTAAACGCATAATAAGATTTTATTCTATAGTATGATTTTTTTTGTAAGTCTGAATGCACTGTTGTCACTTTGAATGGAAAGCTTCTGTCAAACACTCAAATGTGAAATTTTACAATAATGTCACCCTCCCATGGTGCACTCCTTCCTTCATTTTCCTGTGAACTCAAATGACCAGGTTTTAACATTGTGCCAAAAAGTATTTTTTTCTGTCACTCACAACTCTTGCTCATATAATTATATAAGTGACACAGTGGGTTCTCCTGGCGTCCGTTCAGACACAGTCGCGACCTGACAAATAATGAATATCATACCAAAAATTGCTTCCCAATCCGAATGGCCAATATTCATGTATTCATTTCTAAGAGTTCTCAGGCTCACAGGCACATTATAACAGCTGTGATATATGTTCGTGTCTCAAGTTTTAGCCGTCCTCCTCTATTTCAATATCATCTTTCTGTCACTCCAATCAACAGATCTGCTGTTTGAGTGATGTGGCACAGTTTTACAAAGTCGATTGATGCACTTGCATCTGTTTTTGTTATGAAGTGCTATATAATGTGCACTTCACATGCATTGATTTCCATCAAGTGCAATTTGTTAAACTATCAGAACTGGTTGTTCATATGTGCTTCATCTGCCACAGCGTTTGCGTACATGCGGTGTGAATTTGTGTGGGGGTATTATATAATAACGATAAAAGTCAGTTTTATTCATGTAACTGTAAGATATCTCTTAATGGTTAATACTTTAAAGGTAGAGTAGGTAGAGTAGGCAGTTTCTTAGTGGTTAGCAGGTAGGACATAATGCAATAATGGGATTAACATTTTATGTTCCTGATACTTCCACAGAACATCTTTATGTATGTACATATGCGTGCGTGCGCGTGTGTGTACGTATATGTATATATGTGACCCTGCCTGTGAAAACCCAGCTAAAGTCTTTTTTTGGGAGATTTGCTGTTTTCTACAAAAAACCATTCTACATAATGTAAAAAACATTCTGTAAAGATATAACATTGATATATTTAATATTGACAGAGTAAGACCATGTCAAAGATTGAAACCCTAGTGAGATTAATATGTGAAATCTAATTTGATGCTCGATATATCAGAACTCGATTTTCCGACTTTAGCCTGGTTTTCACAGGCAGGGTCACATATAGACCACTTCTGATGATGTAAACAATGCTGGTTTCACGCTGGTCCAGAAGAACTTCCTGTTTCACTACTAAAATGTCTGAACAAAATACAACCAACAGAATATTTTAATTATGTAAAATAATAATAATAAAAAATAGAAACTGAAGCCGAAAGTGCAGTCTTGCAAAAGAGTGGCCTATATATAATTCCATAATGTAAAATGTAAATAGAACCAGCAGTACAACAAAAATGTATCTAAAAATCAGAAAAATCTATAATAATAAATCCTACAAAAATATTTTTTGTAGCAGTTTTAGGTGATATATGTAAACATAAGTGATTATAAGAGGTGATCTGGTTAGTTGAATCGATGGTGAGTGTGCTGGTCACAGAAGTTATCTGGTTTACTTTCTAATTAGCGTCAGACATAATTAAAACTTTAACATTGTGCAGGACACACCATTGCTATTTCTTAGTTTGTAGATTGGTAAAATGCTTGCTGATGATCAACAGATTAGTTTATAGTCTCAGAGATTCTGAATAATTGCCTTATGAGTCATATTTGCTCTCAAAATTATAAAGGATTTAAAAATACTTTTATATTGTAAAGTTTTTCTTATTAAAGATAATGAGTAAAAATTTACTTTGTAGCCAACAATATAGAGAAGGACTTGAATGCACGTGTAGCTAAACTTAAATATCAGCAGGAACTTGAATTTCTGTAAATTAAGGTCACTCATGACATCATGTTTTTTCCACACAGTGTCTCTGTGCACCAGGATGGACGGGGGAGTTTTGTCAGTACTTGGATAACGTGTGCTTAGCCTATCCAAACAGATGCTTGAACGGAGCTACATGCATCAGTATGAGTCAACCGAGTGCACCCCCGCACTATACGTGCACCTGTCTCCCTGGATACACAGGTTAAAAGAAAACTATATCAACAATCCTCCATGTGATTTAAGTTGCTCAAGTTTGCACTGAGCTTGCCTCTGCTTTTTTTGTGGAGAAGATAATCATTGTCACGTTTTTGCTCAGGGATAGAAAGTGCAGAGCAAATGTGATGTTTTATATAATGCAAAAACAAGCACTTGTGTGGATTGGATTCAATTGGATTGAAAAAAATTGTTACATTTCTATTGAATTCTTGAATTTGAAATGAGGTGGAAAACGTGACGTACAGTAATAAGAATTTAATTCGAGGAAGGCAGAATTAAATTTTAATGCAGTTGAAAAGAACTCGTATAAAGTGTAATTTTTCCTATTTCATTTTCCATTATGAATTCTGTGCAAACGCCCTGTAGGGTTCGGCAAATTCAGTTCAAATTCGAGCTCATGAAGTGAAAAGGTGTCAGTTCCTAAATTCTGCCCTTACACAGAGCTGACACACTTTTCATATCTTTGTCATCCATCAGAGTGTGTATTCCAGCGAGACGAGTCCCGTTGCCCTGAGGCATCTTTTTACCGTAACTCATCTTTGCACATTGCCCTCCTAACTGGATTATTCCATAATTTGTTTCATCATGCCTGCTAAATGAAGGGCAAATGGAGGTTAGAGAACCCTTAATCGGAAAATCTAACTGGGAAAACGAGATCTTTCATTAGTTTGGCCACCAGTTTATGAGCACAGGAGGAAGTGTTTGCCTGAACAAAACCCAAACAAACAAACAAACGAGAGAATTGGTTTAGCGGATTTCCTCTTTTGTAGCATGCTGATCTCAGTTAAATACATCATGCACTGATGGCAAATAGAAATGCAAAGAAGGCTTTTATATGCGCTTCACGTGAATTATCAAGAATTTACACATGACCCATTTTTGCAAATGTTCCAACCTGAGTTATTCTTTACATATTATGCTACTACACAGCAGATGGCCAATGCATTTGTTTCCTTTGTGTACTTTAGCATGTAAAGAAATCCATCAGATTTGTCTCTCTGTTGGTTGTATAATGGATTAGAATATTGTAAGGAGCAAACGTGTCAGCTCAATCCTCAATGTTTTATTTAGATGATGCAAATGATATCCTCATCGATTAATGACCCCAGAGACTTACAAATGACCGGCCTGTCCCATTTTTCACTGTGATTTTGCCAGAAGGCCTGTGTGAAATGTCAAGTGATTTCATTATGATCTGCTCCGAGTCACGTTGAGCCGCAGAATGTGTCTTCTCCCACATCAGAGAGGAAAAGGTAGGAGTAGCAGATCTCGTTCAGGATAAGACTTTTGTTTCTTTTTCTGCGGCACACGAAAATCTGATTTAAAGATTAACAACCTTATGTTAATTGTATTATAAAACCAAAGTCACACAGAGATCTGCCAAGCAACTGGCTTCGAGACCTTCAGAGATGTTGAATTGCAGATGAGCGCAAACTGCTGGACATACTGTATGAACTAAGTAGATTTTAATGCCATATGAGAAATAGATTGTTCATTGCGTTCAAAACCTGTAATTGACTCTTTCTTCTGTGAAACACAAAAGAAGATATTTTGAAAAATGTCTCCAGTGGTTTGTAAATGATGTTGGTTAACAACGTTCTTCAAGAGATTTTCTTTTGTGTTCTGCAGAAGAAAGAAAGTCAAACAGGTTTGAAATGACATGATGGCAGAATGTTTGTTTTTGGCTGAATCATCCTTTTAACTTTTCCAAAATGTTTACCATTCTTACCTAAATGCTGTGATTTTTATCCAGTGGTACATAAAAAAACGATCCCTTTATTATTCTTAAAATTAATTTATTTTTAAGGTGAACAGTTTTTTTAGTACAGTTCGTACAGTATGTGTTAGATTTCATATGACAGTTTGGTATCGTCTTCAGTTTGACTGACATGGGCAATTGAGTCATTTGGACTTTCTTGTCCCTGTCGTGTATCTCATGTTTCCATCTCATCCTCTTTTTTGTACCTAAAAGTGATTCTCTTCTTTCCCGTTCCTTTTAAATCTATTGTTATGATTCTCATCAGTCGCACTGTCTGCAGAATGGATGGCCGTGTCATGCATCATTTCGCTTACTGTCTGTCTGTGTTAACTGTCCCAACTGTGCCTCAATAAATGTCTCTTTAAACGCTGTATTGCTAGATTAGTTTCTTTGTGCGATGTAATACACAATTCAGTCTCTCTTCTCTGTGACCTGCATGGCGCTGCGAGGGGAGAAAAGCAGTAGTTGTCAAATTTGCTTCGAATCCCAGACGTCAAACGTGAAGTCGATATCTTCAGGGGAGACGGTGCGTAAAAGCTTAACCAACGCTCCATTCGCACCTCTGTCTTCCTGCAGGACGCCACTGCGAGGCTGAAATAAATGAGTGCGACTTCAGCCCGTGTCAGCACCGGGGAACGTGCATCGACTTGGTGGGATACTACAAATGCACCTGTCCTTCAGGTACGAGTTTGTCTTACTCACGAGAACAAGGTTTTCGCCGGTTACTTTGACTGTGCCACGGATCCCACCGTGCCAGCACCAGGCTCCGTGACTGACAGCTGAGCAAATCACCCCCGTCCTCCCACTGCCAGAGCTCATTAGTGCTGCAGAATTGTGTCAATATTGTGTTATGAAATGCTCTTCCCTTTTGAGGCCACTGCATTGATATGGTTCCCTCCCGTAATCGTTAGTTCTGTTCACTCTTTCCCGAAGCTTGATTTGCATTCACTGATGGAACCTGATGGCTCACCCCGGAGACGGGCAACTCGCTGGCAGGGTTACAAGCCCCGCTTCTCTGCCAGCTGCTCCCTTCCGCTCGATGAGTAGAGGACCCAGAGTCCCAGACGCCCCCTCCCTGAAGCTGCCCACGCGTGCTCGCCGCTCCGTGAGAGAGATACAAAAGGGAGAATCATTCGAATGACTTCCTCATAAAAAGACTTGACCGCGCTATTTTTCTCAGCTTTGAGATGTACAAAAGCCTGGCAAGGTCATTGTTAAAGAGTGTACATAATTTAGCTAGCGGCATTCACTCTGAATACGGGGAAAAGGATGGAAGTGGAGATATTAAATATTAATTTACTATGAATTTAAAGAAATCTTCAAAACAATGGCATGCAGTTCACCTCGGCCAAGGTAAGCGAGATGTCTGGTTGAGCTGATGCTCTAGAAAGCGTATATACACTCTATAAAAGAAGGTGCTTCATGATGCCACAGAGGAACCATTTTTGGCTGAATGAAGAACCTTTAACATCCAAAGAACCTCAGTTTCACGAAAGGTTCTTTGTTATGAAAAAGGAAGAAGAAAATGTGCTTATAAGACCTTTTGAGTAAATGGTTCTGTGGGGAATCAAAAGTGGTTCCCTATGGCATTGCTGTGAAGAACCGTTTGGAGCACCGAGCCGAGTGTTTACCAAATTCACACTTTTTGACTTCCAAAAATGTGTTCGTTCTGGATTTAATGAATGATGAATGAAATGAATGAATGAAAGTGACCTATTTGTCAGATATGGTGACCCATACCTGAAATGTGACCTCTGCATTTATCCCATCCAGTGAATAGTGAACACACATACACCCGTAGCAGTGGGCAGCTATCACTGCAGCGCCCGTGGAGCAAGTGGGGGTTAGGTGCCTTGCTCAAGGGCACCTCAGCCGTTACCCGCCGGCCTTGAGAATCGAACCGGCAACCTTGTGGTTACGAGTCCGACTCTCTAACCACTGGGCCACGACTGCCACATTTATTGTGCTAAGCTGCGATTTGTCTATTAAAAAAAATCTGTCAAGTAAAATAATCTGTCTACTTACCTTAACCCGACTCACAATGATGGTTTAGCAATAGTAATATTATTTTATAAGATACGTTTTTAGATCCTTCAAACCACAAAAATACGTAAAGTAACCTGCAATTTTATGTTTCAACCACAGATGGCAATAAAGAGGCAAAACTTCCAAATTGAAACATTCATTTAGCCAAAGCTTTCCGGCTATCTAGTTCAAAAATTAAACTAGAAAACGTGACGACATCAGCCACCGTAGTGCTTCGAAAGCGAGGGGGGAGCGGTGGAGTGAGCCGTTGCCAGCATGTTTGAAACCCTCAGAAACGAGCCTTAATAATCACCTAGTCAAATGTCTTGACCCACTGCATGCTTCTCCTAAGTGCCTCTCTCCTGCTAAAATCCTCATATGAACCATTTGAAAGTTATTGCTTTCCATTATGTAAACAAGCCAGATTTTCTTTTCTCTGAAATCCCTTTAACAAACTAACATGGCCTCTTTCTGACCTCTACAGTTCTGTGCTTTTTTTACTTGGGCTGACTGGCAAACACTTGGCTTTTGAATAGGCTTAATTGTCTTTCTATTTGGCGTTTTCCTTTTCTACCTCTTTTATAAACAGAAAAGAAATGGGATTTCAGCTAGCTTTGTGTTCATTGATTGACCTTATTGATCGAAGAATAGTGACGCGAGCAAATGCGTGCAGTTCATTCCCAAAGGTATTAACAAATGCGAGAGCATTTACATCTGGTTTAATCTTGAACATTCTGGTTTTGCACATTGTAAAGTAGTCGTGGTGAAGTGTGTTTTGTCAGATTATGTTTCTCACCCCCTAATAGGATTCACAGGTGTTGACTGTGAGATTGACATAGACGCCTGCTCTCTTCCCAACATCACCTGTCCTACTGGGACATTCTGTGTGGATTTGCCCGGTGACCTGCTCTATATGTGTCACACTCCATGCCCGCGCTACCTACAGGTGGGTCAGCTGAAGTTTAGCCCCTTCCACTTTCTTTCAAATGAGTAAATGCTGCATGCGATTGGCTGAGCTTGGGAGAGTATTGCAATCCCTTCTATTGCAGTTTTATTTTAAATGCGAATTAATGCCGGAAGTCAAAAAAACAACAGTAGTCTTTTGAAGATGTGATGCTGTTTACATGCATTATCACTGAACTGTATCACCAAAGCAAAATTGCATCCCACTTCACACGAGCCGGATCATTTGGGTTTGTTTTACTTGTGTTGGTAATCACGGCTAGCATAAATGCCAATTAAAATACATTAGCTTTACTTCATTATCCAGCATGTTTTATTTAACGCCAGGACCAAACACGTCTGTTTACAAAAGAGCAAAATTACCTTGACACACATATTTAAATGAAGGATTGTTCGGGGATAATGGTTGGTTTTCATTTTGACAGCCATGTGCCAATGGAGGACGTTGTGTTCTTAACAACATCGCCAGTTATAGTTGTGTCTGCACACCTGGATGGACCGGGCCGACCTGCTTGGTTCACATAAATGAGTGTGTCCAGCACAGGTGTCTGAACGGAGGCACCTGCGTCGAAGAGGTCGGTGGGTACAGGTGAGTTTGGGTCAGATAACAGCATTGTATTGTTATTTTTGGAGTTTGGAAAGTGTTTTCACAAATATTCACATTTGATCATGTAAAGGTAATGAGATTACACATTAAAAGAAAAGTCCAAACCTGAGATTTGACATTAAAGAGACATTTCACACATGAAAAGATGTATTTTTCTCACTTTTATGTGATTTCAAACCTTTCCTGTGCAGAACACAATAAAAGATATTTTGAAGGGCGTTGGTAACCAAACAGCATTGGCCCCCATTGACTTCCATTGTATGGACACAAAACCGCTGAGACTTTTCTCAAAATATCTTCTTTTGTGCCCCACAGAAGAAAGAGTCATATACAGGTTTTGAACAGGCTGAATAAATGATGACAGAATGTATTTTAGAGGGGGGTGAACTATTCCTTTAACAATAGCAAATGTCAGTAAATAGCCCTGCAGACACGAACACAATTCATCTTCAACAGGAAGCTTCTCCCAGTATCAAATTAAAATTGAAATTCTGTTCAGCTTCAGCGATTGTCCGCAGTCTCATTCCGGGGTTAAACCACCCATAACTGCTAAAACAAATAGCATGTTTCTGTGATAAAAAGCAAAGCAAATTACATTGTCCTCCCCCATGACTCACCCATTTATTTCACTACTATGTCCAGCTGCTTTTGTTGCGATTCCATTAAGAGATACTGTTTTATGCATCCCAAGATGCCTTTGCGGTTACGGATATACTGGAGTCCACTGCGAGCTTGACATTGACTTCTGCTTCGGACATCGGTGTTCAGAACAAGCCGTCTGTTTGGGCCAACAACACAACTACACCTGTCACTGCATGCTGGGATATGAGGGAACGTTCTGTGAGCTGGAGACGGACGAATGCAGAAGTTCTCCCTGCGCCGACGGTGCCACTTGCATTGACTTGGTGGCAGGTTACCAGTGCCTGTGTGCGCCAGGATTTATGGGTAAGATAAATGTTATCCTCAATGCGATTACTTTGATTTTTCTTTTTTGTGTCGAGTAGCACTCCCATAGGAAAAAAGAAACCTCAGAAGAGATCTTTCGAGTATCTTAAACATTTACTAGACAATGACATTAAGTGAAGAATGGAGATTTTGCTCAAGTGCGTTGATTTTAAATTGGACATTGTCACAAAATGTTCTCAGTGATTCAAAGTTTAAAAATGAAAATAATTTCTTTATCACATTATGTTTTATAGGTGGTTTCAAAGCAACAACATTAATAAATGTTACACTTTTGTGACCCAAACTTAACTTCCGGTACACATCCACAAAGAATAGAGTCCCTGCAGATTTTTTCTGATAACAAGTGAATAATAAAGTGACATTAGTTAAAAGTATGTCTAGCCAGTGTTATTTTGGGTTATCAGTAGAAGAACCGTAACTTGACTTAACTTAAATACGACAAAGTTACACAATAAAATATTAATATAAATTAAATAAAAAACTTCGGGCCAGGCGCGTGTGTCCGATGAAAGCATCTATAGTTCTATATTCATACATGACAATTATTAATTTTGTCATTTTCATTGTAATTTTTTTCTGTCAGTTGCACTTTTAGTAATGCTACAAAAACATAACATAATGATAGAGAAACCAGTTATACCAAGCCTAACCAGCAAACAGAGACTTTATCCTCTATACTGTTCTGTTCTATTTATTTATTGTTTTTTTTGTTTAGAGAATATCATTTTAATGTGAAATAATGTAGGCACCATGTTGTCCATGTTCTCTTTATGAATGTCTATCATGCAGGACAAACATGCTCCGAGAATATAAATGAGTGCTGGTCTCGACCCTGCCTTAATGGGGGCACCTGCATTGATCTGGTCAATGACAACATTTGTATCTGTCCAGTTGGTAAGTACAATGTTCCAAAACAACACATACATCCTGAGATGCTTATGTTTTACCATGTATGATTTAAAGGGCTTGAAACATTATGTTGATAAAGAGGACATTATTTTTGTGAAAGAGCCGCTGGTCCATATTCCCCTGGACCTATTTAGACTCAAAAAGATCTAATCTCCAAATCTCTCGTGGATCTGTAGATCATGTAAGACTTTATTGGGTCCCAAGAAACATGTCCTGTGTGACTCATGCCCCGTGTTGTCAAGATAATCTATTAGCCCGAGGGGACGAGGATCCATCAGTGTAAATTTTCTAGTGTCTATTGAAACGGCCTCGCTTTAATTCTCACAAACATGATGGTGAAGGAAAGCAGACCTCCATCTTGTCAGGAAGAAGCAGCGGTTCTTACGGGAGGCTGTGTAATGTTAGAAGTCTTGATCAGGTTAGAACCTTAAAAATTTAGTTAGATTTCGACTTTCAAGGTTGGAAAACAGAATGGGAGGCCATTTTTGGATGCAACGGTGCCATAAGAAAGAACAGTGAAATATAAAACAGTGCAGCATCCCTATTCATCACGATGACAGTATCTCGGCTGGTGCATGTGTCTTGTGTGTTGTTGGTTTTAATTATGTGTTCAGCAAATGGGTTGATGTGGCTTTTTTGCCCATGAATGTAATGTCACTAATCACTCCAGAGTCACATGACAGGAAAATGCCATCCTGACAACGTTAATCGACCGGTTGCACCACAAAAAAGTCTTGCCTAGTCTTGTCTGCTGGGCCGTTGATGTAGAACAGATGAACTGAGTGGACGTCCTGGCAGGAATAGAGTCTGCTTTAGTCTCCGCATACTTCTAACAAGTAGTGCTTTCTGTCACCCGTATTTCAGAAAATGACAGGAAATAAGTGGAGTCTCAATCCCCCCTTCAAGCTTTTGAATCATAGCCTTTGCCAAATAAAAGCACACAGCACACACCATGCTGTGTGATTTTGCGTCCGAGTGTTTTTCAGATACAAGTACAGTGATTAGATGTCGTCATTTGATGGTGAGGGTTACTCAGAATATTCATGGGCAGAGAGAACAGAACTTCAGGAATCATGAATGGGTTACGTTTAAATTGATATTTTCTAAAAGGACACACGTAAGGACATTTTGTTCATGACACTACAATGTGTTCATATTATCTCCCAGTTTGCATTTCGTCGGAAGCATTACTTACACCATTTCCCATATATTATATATCTGGAGTTGATTTTATTATCATCAATGTTCTCAAATATACTGCATATAAACGTTAAATAACCGCTTGCCAGGTGGATATTTGCTTCTTTTTTCCTTCTATTTAGTCTATTTGTAATTTAATTGTATAGGTTTATAGAGTTATATATGGCAATGTTCATGTTCGTATAATTTTTCTGTCGCTCTCCCCTCTGAGTGCACTGTGACATTTTATTACCGGCGTTCTCAGTGAACTGCAATGTCAGGTCTTTGGTTTAATTATTTCACATCTATATTCTCTTGGCATGCAGCTCACCCCAGAGAGAGAGAGAGAAAGAGAGACAGCGTGTTCTCATTACCCTCACGGTTCAGAACACCAATAAATACAAATACTTGTTCTTACAATCCTTCAGCAGGCCTGTATATGTATGGAACCGTGCATGTAATTACATTTTAATGGGGTTTTGTCATCCATTGTGGTTTTTAATGCAGGTCCCCCAGAATATTGGCTTGATGGGTGAGCTGCTAGTTTCTACAGCACAACACCTATATCTGTTGCACAATTTTGAGTGATGTCTACATGTACAGTATAGACAGATGCTTTTAAATGTATGCAACAAACTGAATGCAGAATTGTTACTCCTAGTGGCCAAAAGTGATGTCCAACTTTGGAAAATGCATTTATTTAAATATATTATTAAATATGTATTAAAATTGTATGCTTGTTGCGTAGTTGTGTTTGGTGCATAAACTGAAGTTCAGCTTTGTGAAGAAATTAAGGAGGATTGGAGAAATAGTACAAACAACACATGCGTAAATCTTATTAAGTCAAGGCCCTAGAGAATAGCATTTTTATTCTAAAACAAGATAGGATCTGATTAAATTTAATAAACTTATGCTTTATTTCCTGTGAGCTTTATGATCGTCTATGCATCTTTTACATTTGTTTTATTTTACAATAAAACATATTTCCTGATATGCTGGAGTTTTGACAAATAGAGGTAAATAGAATTGTTACTCTCAAGAATTTTTACTTTGTAAAACATAACACTTTTTACTCCACTACATACATGGCGATTTTTTTTTCTTTTAATATTTAAGCACATTAAAAATCTAGTAGATTTTTTATTTAAAATATTTGACTTAAAGGGATATATTTCAGAGGCAAACTAAAATTACACCCTCAAGGCATCCTAGGTGTATATGACTTTCTTCTTTCAGACGAATACAGTCAGAGTTATAATACCATTTATCCTTTTTCTTCCAAGCGGTAGAATGGGAGTGAATGGTAAAGTTTTTTTGAAGCTCCAAAAAGTGCATCCATCGATCAAAGAACTGCTCGACACGGGAAAGGTCTTCTGAAGCGTTTCCGATTTGTTTGGCTTATTCCAGTCCTTTGCCGGAACAACACGCGCAACCGAGGGATATCGGAAGTTACCATTTTCTAAACTATAGAGAATCAATTTTGGTTTGTCTGTATATAAAAATCGAAGTTATTTAGGAGTTAAATTAGGTTGAAATATTTGCATGGATGGATGAGTGGACAGATATACAGATATATAAACAGCAAAACATTTTCAACAGAAAAAGATTCGAAAAAGTCAAGAATAAAGTGAGTAATATTAGACTGTGTGAAACTTTGATGATTCGGGGGAGTGAGAATAGCTCACAGCTTTGGAGTGTGTCAGAAATCCCATTTGGAAAAGGCAGCACTGTATGTGTGACATTCCTTCATGCTTCATTAAACTCCAGGTGAATTGCACGCACAATTGGGTGTTAAATACCGCTTGCGTGGTTTGGCGGAAGTGCGAGCTGTCCATTAATGACTCTTTCCCAAACATGTCCCCGAGTTGAAGAGATTGTTAGGTTGATTTATGCCTTCACACTTTTATGATTTATGCTTGATTTTTGAAACTTTGACAAGGGTTGTCTTTTCTGGATCTAATTTCACTTCACTATAGATAAATCATGTATCAGGGGTGGTCTGAATCCACCGGTCATTTCATCCGCAGAACTCGTTTGGTCAACCCGGTGTGAACGGGCCTTAAGGCTGAGACTGAAGAAACTGATTCTAGATCAGCACTGTAGGTCACCCGTGTTTCTGGCCGAGGATTGTGTTTAGTCTCTCGTTCTCTTCATCTCCCTTTCATTAACGATGGAGCACATAAGAATCTAATAGGCCGGCCTTTGTCTGAATTTTAGATATTGACACCCGTTGCCAAGGGAGGTTATTAGGGCCATAATTTGTTTAATTATTTGGCAACATGCATCAGCCGACCTCGTCTCCTGCAGGTATTGATCAAATATTAGTTACTGTGAATGGCCGTGTTTTATTTATAACAAAGGTTATCGATACGCTCGTCTATCAGTGGCGTGCCGACAGTATATCTGCACCGCCAGACAGATGTGATATAGATCAGCACAACAAGCCTTTATGTGCAGATTTAGTCTATTAGCATACAAACCAGCAGGTAGTCAGCCAGAGGAAGAATCAATGGCTTCATAAATCTGAGGCGGGACGTCTTCTGCTCACAAAACATATAAAAAGCCATTAACATTCTCGAGGAAATATGCCCTTTTACAGCTCCACTAACAAGCCTTGAGAAATTTGTCAAAGTGGTGCATAAATAGAAAGTAGTTGAGATCTATAATAGTCTCTTGTTTGGCATTGCTGTTGAAAAAAAGATGAAATGCATCTTTGATTTCAGGCTTCAGAGCAACGGGTCAAGGATTGGCTGGTTAGCATGACTCAGTTGGCTCCTGCTGGCAGATACTGTACAGCAAATATATTTCTCATAGTAGATGCTGTACTTGTTTTTGAGGGTTCTTAAAAGCATGAAATAGACGTTTCTCTCAATTTCTCCGGTATCTCAGTGTGTGTCATTATAGGATAGTCACTAATGAAGAGTTCGGGACTGTGGATTTTTCTTGCAGTGTTGGGCATTTCCGGCTCGGGTTATTGACTTTTAAATGGTCTGTGGTTCTTCTGAGAATCGTTTTTATACTTACAGGTGTATGTGTGTTCACGACTTGAAGTGTGTGTGTTCACTATTCACTGGATGGTTTAAATGCAGAGGTCACATTTTGGGTATGGGTCTTCATACTACCATTTAAAAGTTTAGAACACTTACTCTCTTACTTATTCATACTTAGAAATGCAGTAAGCTAACACAAAGGGAACTATGAGAATTGTGTTGCAACAAAAAAGTGTAAACAAAAAAATGTTTAATAAAGTTTTAAACATTTTAGTATACTCCTTCGTATTAAAATGTTTCAGTCAAGTGACCTTAAAACAGCAGTTTAAGTACTTCTGGTTTTGCAATGCTTCATGGGATTGTAGTTCATTTCCACAAAAACTATCTTCTATTTTATGTATATATTTGCCTCAAGTCAACATTTGTAATGCTGTGAAATGAATCGCATGACCTTGCCATCGCTAGCGTGAGGCTCTATTATTGAATTTACAGGAACACGTTGGCGGTCAGTGTTGCACTTATTACAATGTGTTCTTGGCAGGAATGTTCTTACACATGTCGTTTGTCAGCTAGAATGTTATTAGCAGTCGTTCTCAAATGCCCTGACCTCCTTTATATTTATAGCAAATGTATCGAACGCATTATATCTCCTGACTGTAAACTGCCAGCTCCAAAGAGCCAAAGATTAAAGAGCTGAAACGCATTGTATCATTATTCTGAGCGGCAAATGAAATTTTCATCTACAGCTGATGATTTTATAGCGCTCTGTGCCTCCCTATCAATAACCACATCTTCATTAGTCTGCCCGCACTTATTCTTGACATATGTCTAAATGAGAGATTGCCAGTGATGTCCTATGTAAATGAGAACTTCTGTCATACACGCTTGTTCTTCAAGGACAACTGAAGTGTAGACGTTTAGACGTTTCTGCGTGAGAAGCAGAGCGTCTGCGATAATGATTTTTTTAGTCTGAGATATAAATATACAACACATAGAGAATTTAAGCCGTCGCTTTAAGTCATTATAATAACATGATGGATCATTTTAAGCTGATATAGAATAGAAAGACAGCATGTGTGTTTTGATCATACAGTCAGGCTGTTGGTCTCCCATTCGACTGAATTTTGACATCGCATGTGTCATAGATTGCAGTGATTCATTGTGTGTATGGAGCATCTCGCCATCCTTTAAATCTTTGTTGTAACTACATTGAATCAAATGGTTTTCCAAAGAAACCATCCATCCCCATCTGCTAAGGCAGGTCCTCAGACGGCAGAAAATGACGGGGAAGCCACTGGTTCTGAAAATGAAACATTCAGGAGCCAAATGGCTTGTTTTATGCACCAAATTACAGAATCGCTCAATGTAGATGGCTTTTGGGAAGTACTGACGCCTATCATCAGGTTTAGAGCTGTTGATAACATTTGAAGATCTGTTGCAGTGCTTGAAGATCAACAGGGGGAAGCATGAAACTGTATTTTTTGCACTTCTTGCGAGACTGTAATCGTAGTGTGTTTGTTACAGGATTTGTTTATACAGTGGGACATTTAAACCCCCCATAGATTCATGTAAATCATGATAAAAACACATTCTCATAAACCCATCATGTTCTTTAGGTGGTGAAGTAAAATGCTTTGATTTGTCAAACAGTTGTTCAGTTGTCAAACAGTTGTTTACATACCACTTGTAGATTTTGCAAAATGTTGTTAATAAACAAATGCATTTTGTATTTCTTTTTTTACTATTTAGCAGAAGTAATAACAACAACAATATTAATAATAATAATAATAATGTTTTTTTGTAATTCTATATAAATATAATATATTCATTTTGATAATAATTAATGATTTTTTTTATAATAATAGTAATACTACTAAAAATAACAATATTGTTGCTTTTTATTTTTTTTATTTTAATTCTGTATGAATATTATGTTTTTATTACGAGAATATTGAATATTACGAGAATATTGAATATTAATATGAATATTATGTTCCACCGAGAATTTAATGGATTTCTCCATTAATGTAGAACATCAAACTTTTCTATACACAGAGTACAAATGACTAAAATTGCTTTTATCCACCGATACCGATTATTTGCAGATATACTGGTGCTTTTCTAATATTTATTTGTATAGTTATTTTTTATATATTTATTTTCTAACAATAATAATAACATGACAACCCAGTGGGAACTATTGTATTTTTGTATTGTAATGTGTATGTATTTATACACATTTTACCTTTGAAATTTGAGGCTGCCATTTGGGACAGGGTCTATATTAAATTAATGTTTACAAATATTCTTTTTTTGTCATGTTTGTGACTATTCTGCCACAGTCAAGAGGCCCACAAGGCATATTGCTGTGCACAATGGCACACACCTGTCATGTAAAACACAGCAGCAATAATAAAGTATTCCTCAGACTGTTCGGTAATCCCTTGTATCATATCCAGAGCTGCGGTGACAGCGTTGTGGGGTTCCTCAGTAATGACAGGTCTCTAGGTGCAAGTGACACAGTCCCTCCTATATAACATGCCGAGTCTCCTGCGGCGTCCTAATGGGGTGACATTTCTTCATGGGTAAAGAAGATACACTATGGTTGTTAACCGTGAGCTCTCTGTGTCTGGCTTGCTAATGGTTGTTGCTATGGACATCTGAGGCAGTGCCCACAGCTACGCGCTTACAGTTATGTGCTTCCTCGAAAAGTCTGCGTTCCATTTTACTCTCTGCTAAATTGTTAATCTTACTTTTCATAATCGTGAGTATTTGTAACTATATCGATTTGTATTAAATAAGCACTCTGTTTGATTAGCAGTCCTGAAAATTGATTTTGTTTTTTGGATGGACATAAGCATATAATCTTCAGATTTTTTTACAAATAAGATAAAATTGACTGTGTGATAGATAAACCTCAATGGGTGTTTGTGTGGACCAATCGGAGCACATTTGCATGAGCGTAAAGATGATTCCTGCTTTGATCTGGGCTGTGTCTGGATTTGTCACTGGCTCGCTTAATGCAATAAATCAGAGAGGCAATGACTGCCTCTTATTAAACATGATTAAATGATCCAGTGGGTTGAGTCCGCGTGTGCCCGCGGAGCTTTCAGAATCAATAACAACCCTGTAAAGCTTCTTTTGAGTGGAAAACAAAGTCCTACAAATCCTAATTGCCTGTGGGATTAAACTAACCAAGGGGACTGTAGTAATGACTCTGTTCTGCTGTGCACACTTTGGCAGGCATCTCCGTGAGATAAATCAAAAGAGATATAAATCAGGTTCAGCCAGAACATAGGTCTGTGTGGAGAACAGGTACAGGTGACACTTGCAAAGGAACAAGTGTGATGTCCAGGGGTTCAGTTGGGAAGGAACGATCCGGAACGACGTTCTGTTGGGAAATAATTGGCAGGGTCTGTCTGAATCCAGTTCCATTTTTGCCTGCGCTCCAGTCCGGATTTTGCAGGGCATGTAGTCAATAAATTCACAGTGCTAATATCACTGGAACAACACATACAGATTTTATTGATATGATATCTGCGTATTTATCTTAACATTAAAATGATCATTTTATTGTTTTCTTCCCTAGCAAACATCATTCATAATTTCTGCATGTATTGTGGCAATTCTAGTTCAATGTCTTTCCTAACCCTAACCTACCTTACAAAGACACCCAACAGCAATGTGAAAGACTGAGAGAATGCAAAGACGACTAAAAACAGGTCATATTCTATCTTTTATTATTTCTTTTTAACTGATCCTATAACACATATAAAAACATTTATCATTGTGTTTTCTAACATGAATACGAACATTGCATCTTTTTCTTTATTTTGTTTCATTTTTCTGTAAATAACTGCAAATAAAAAAATATATATTTTCATTTGGAATTTGGGAAAAATGCTGTGACTAGTTTAATAAATGAAACAATAATGACTAATGGTCAGAGCTGTGGCACAGTGGTCACGGGGACCCGGGTTCAAGTCTTACCCGGTTCATTTCCCGGTCCCCCCCCTCTCATCCCCATTCTCCTTTGTCCACCACTGTCCTATGAACGAATAATGGCAAAATTTCAAAAAATAAATAAGTTAAAACATACTTAATAATCGTAAATTCAAAAATAATTTTAAAGTGGTGTCTATTGTTTTCTGTGGCTGTATAGTACATTCACAACAAGGCCTCAACATAGGTAACCCTCTGGTGATGCCCAATGCATGTTTTTATTCTCCGATGAGATCGCAGTGGTACTAGTCAATAAATTTAATTACATGTAGGCCTGTTATATTAGTATGATATGAGGCAGATCCAGGTATCATAAAAGCACTGTTGCAGTGATGGCGGTACAATATAATACATTACATTTATGCATTTTGCAGATGCTGTTATCCAAAGCGACGGTGCGTTTAAGCACTCTGGGTTCCCTGCCATTCGAACCCCTGACCTTTGCGCTGCTAACACAATGCTGTGCCAATTGAGCCCCACTGCAACAAGCATACATTTAGAGTAAAATGAGAGATGCCTTCTTGGTATATGTTCAGTTGTAAACATGCAGGGACACCTCCAAATTTCAGGTTTGTTTTTATAATGTAAATAATAAAGTTTTTTTTTTCAATAATGCAGTACATCCTGACCCAAGAAGAACATTTACTGACACTATCCAAATACATTTGTCCTTGTAAAGGTGAAGTGTGTAATTTCTGCACCACTACTAGAATCAAATAAAATTAATAACATTTTATGACAGGTTACCCGGACACTCCCCCTGTGTCCTATTGGCTGGTGAGACAAACCGTCCCTCCCTAGCTATTGATGTAACCAATACTGCTGTGTTGCGCTCTCCAGAACACTAAAATAATGTTTTAACAGAGAGCCACGATTCATCTAAGCATTACGTGCTTATATTTTTGTCTCTGCATATTAAGCTGGGTTTGGAGAAACGCTGGAGCATTTGTGCAAACCCGTTTGAAATCACCTAATCCATTTAGATCACAATGTCATTTAAATGGATTCTCATTCTTTCATTTATTTAGTTAGTTAGCAATGTGTTTTTGTGTTTTTCTTTTGTTGCCCGATTGAATGTGAATGTGGCGAAAAATCAATAACCTTGATTAATCACATTGTTTCCATGACAGCAGCCGCAGATGCAAACAGCTCCTCGGGTTTGATAACGTCGTCCTGCTTGTTAAACCAACTAAATTACCCCGAGTCATTTATATCATTAAGTTGAGGGGGGAAATAAATCCTTACAATTTGCCAATAATTTCTTGGCTCAGTCAAGGCTCTACCTGTGAGACACATTGCTGATTAAACCTTGATTGCAGGCGAGGACTGCTATGCATTATTAATGAAGTCAGGATAATTGTCAGATTTTATGACATGGGGAGAGCTAGAAATTGGTTCCATGGTCAGTTTGAGGAATGATGAGAATTTGCCCACACCGATGGCGCTGATGGTCCGGCATTAGTCACAGCCTCCCGCCGCCGTGGCCTGTGACAGAGCTAATGATAGTCATTTTGTAGCGTGATAATGCAATGGAAAGCATTTACGGTGGCGCGGAATGTCAGGAAACCTGAGGCCTGCGTTTTTCCAGCACTTCATGCTATTTATATGTGTCTGCCTTCTATCTGCATATCTATCAATCTGCATCTGCAACTATCTAACTAACCAATAACTGTTTTGTCAAAAAAATAAAAAATATTTCATGTTGTTTATTTTCTCCTTGCCTACTTCTGCTTAATCCTCCTAGTAACATGGTCTTGTAAACTATCGGTACTGCTTAGTGTGTTGACAAAATGTTTTACGCTCTCCTACATAATAAATGTAATGTAAATGTAATATATAACAAAAAAAGAAGTCTTTTTTTTTTATAATTGATGAGAAAATAATAATTGATATAAAGCTGTGTTTGTTTAAAGCATCTTAGTTTCTTATTAGGGTTGCAAGGTGTATCCAACGCAATGCTAAAGCTTCAAAATACCGGCGATCCTGATCTATTTTTTAAGCGGTATTGCCGTAAGCAATGTGCGCATAAACGCTCATTTGAACACTTACATTACATCTGCGTTTTTGCAGTGTTTCTCTCTTAAATGAATGTGTGATAAATCTGAGATAATGATTCAGTGAGTCATTCCTCAAGACGCTTCGTTCCTGAATAAATCGGTTGAATCGTTTTAGTTTTACATTTAAAAGCAAGCCTAACATTTCCCTTTACAAACATTGCTGTATAAATAAAATGTGTTGCACATTTTAATTAATTCCTACAGGAAAAATGTTCTAGTGTACTTGTGTATTTACTATAGTAAACTTTACGAAAATTCCTAGACACTAGTATTTAGAGTCTTATCACCGCCAATTACTATAGTTAATAGTACGAAATATTGTAGTGTACATTAAAAATTGTGGTAATACATTACAGTTTACTATATTAAATACAAACTGTGTCTTTAGGAAATGTTGTTTTATTTTGTAGATTTGAATAATGAACATGGCACAGTACTGTGATAATACGTGGTACTGTGATACTTCAGCTGGTATAAAGTGTGTGCATAATTATTAGGTATGTTGATTTTCAGATTTTTCTCCTGAAGAACCTTGTACTTGTGAGGAAAATGGTGGCACTGGAGACTAAATAGTTCCTCATGATTTTACACCTCATTCTTCATCTTATTTCTTCATTCTTTTGCAGTTAAACTGTATGTTTTCTTCTTTGTCTGTTTTTGTTTGACTGCTAGCCCAATGAACATTTTGCTACCCCATTGGTCATGCCTCAATGTTGCAGTTTCTAGAATTGCATTATTGTATTCTTATATTGGGCATTTCATATTTTTTGACTTTTCGGTTTATATTAAGTGTCTTTTTAAATCATTATACCTGTAAAAGAAATAGTGCCTAGTAATTCTGCACACCTAAATATGAAGCATTTTTCACTTGAAACCTTTGCATACACAATTAATAGTAATTATTAAGATTGATGTGGTTAGGAATTGGTCAAATGTGCCTGGAAAAAATATGATCAGAGAATTAACATTACCTAATAATTATGCATGAACTGTAGTATCGTAAAATATGTTTATGGGATTGTGACAACCTTCTTTCTTATATGTGATTGCTGTTTCTAAATTATAGAGCAAATACTTTCTGAAAAATATTCAGTCATCAGAGCTGCAGCTGAAAGGTAAAGTGGGCATTTTGAAACAACCGGTTTAGACACAGTGGCTTTTTTCCAATACTTATTCAAGCTGTCTGGCTCTGTCCTAATGCAAAAGCTGTTCCAAACTTTGGGCATCTGAAATATGCTGCCTAAGATTTGGGCCAAAATTAAAGGCAGCATCACATGTGTGTCCTTAGGGACGGCAATGCAATGCACTGTAATGAGCTTAGACATTTTCCTCTCCCCTGTTAGGCATCTGAGATTTAAAAAGCTTGCTATTATACATTATTTTATTGGATAGTAAACCGTTTTAATAAGAAATTATTTGAATAGTTCTAATATAGATGAAATTTCATTTTATTTTAACTCAATGTTTGTAAAACATTGCCTTGTTTCGCGCAGATCCTACGAACCTTTATGCTGCCGCTAAGGTAATTTCCTACTGTATGTCGACAGTGAATCGGCTCACTAGATTTTGAAACAATGCCAGTTTATCTCAAGAAATATACTCTATGTGAGTTTCGTCTCCATTTAGCCTTAAGCATTTGTGAGGTTTGGCACTGATGTTGAGCTTGAACCTTCCTCTGCAAACGGCAAATAAACTATTTCCTCTTTCTTACACTCAGCCATGTCTCAAAGAGCAACCACAATGTTGAAGCACAGTTTTTTATGTATCCTGTGTGCTTCTGAAGGCATTGCCCATACAATGAAAAGCATTATTCCATCTCTCTTGAATGTACAGCTGGCACTGTGCTGTCGTGAAGGTGCATCCGCATTTATTCTTCAGGCTGGCAGATGGTGAAAAGCGATCCATCATTCCGGAGAATGGCTTTAAACTGCACTAGAGTCCAGTGATGGGGAGCTTCACACCTCTCCAGCCCACACATGGACTTCTTTGTGACTCGACAGCTGTTAAAATGCATGACGGTTATAGTGAGTGTTGACTTGCAGTGAGAGCTGTTGAGTTGGGTTTGCCTCCAGAGGCGATGTGGAACTCGGTATGGACTGATGAAACCGAAGGTTGACATTGTTTGTACTGTGATACATCAGAGGTTGTGTTTGGTGTGGTTTACCACTTTGCAGCTGTACTGGTGTTCCCCCTGGACGTTTTTAGCGGCTACAACACCTTCAGTTCAGTGGGACGGCTTAGCTTAACAGGGCAGAAATTTGACCATGATGACTGTTAAAATCTGTTGTATGATGATGTAAAGCAGGGGCAGAAATTAACAGCAAAAATGAAAGAAAGGGACATAAATTATTAATATGTCGGTGCCACAGGTCAGTGCCAATAACCAAGCTGGCATCAACATGTTGCACCCAATTCCTTTCATCTCTCTCTGTGATTTTCTCTTCACTGCACTATCTAATAAAGGACAAAAATAACTTTCAAAAAATATCTAGTTATTTTTTCTGGGCCTGTCTAGTTATGAGTTTGATTGATTTCTGAGTTTGTTGAGAGTTTATGTGCTGTGATATCATGATGGGTTTACAGAAAGCCCAGACACAACATTACCGAAAAATAACAAGAGCACTAATCGCAAGGCTATGACTTTTACTAATGAATAGCAGTTTTGTAGAAGCTTGTATTGTGTGAAGCTGGATTTTTAGATGGACGTGTAAGACTTAAATGAGAAACTCCAAATTCATTGCTTGGTTTCATTTTTAACCCTTGTATGGGGTTCATGTTTTTGTTGCTCAGACAATGTTTACAAGTCTAATGGACCCACATCATTATTTGTTTTGTTTTCTAAACAGAGCAGCCATAAAACTTTATAAAATACTTTGCAGATTTTTCTTTATCCCAAATGTATCATATAGAGAGCATATAAGCTCAATGTTTGTCATTTGTGTTGTTCATGTTTTTTGTAATAGAAAAATGTATGGTATCAGAAAAAGCATATTTATATTGATTAAATATTAAATATTATATAAAACATTAATAATGAATAATTACACAAACAACAATACAAAAATACGTATTAAACATTAAACCACAATCCATACAATGGTTAATATATTTAATAGGTATAATAATATAAATGATAAATAAAGCTAAATACATATGTTTATTCTTTTTACTCCATATGATCAATAATATTATTAATTGTGAATTTGAATGCTTCTATTTTTATCTGACTACTCTGTCATGTGACATTTTCCCTAATATTTGCTGTTATGATGCATTGTATATTTTTGCAGCTTTTTTGTATTTGATGTTGTTTTTATTTTAAATGTCACCGCTGTAGATGTTTAGATTGCAGATTTATTAGAATTTATTGATCTAAATGAAATATTTGACATAAATGTTCAGCACGTGCAAAGCGGACAACCTGAGGAGGTTTTATCCTGATTTAAGGTAAGGAAGCCAAATTATCATACTGCTTTTATCAGACTTTGTTGGTAATTTGCTGTGATTTCTGCGAAAAAAATCAAGCAAACAGGCTTAAGCAAAGAGTTTGGGATATTTTTTTTCACTAAGAGCCAGTGATCCAAATTAGATTACTTCAAAAGGATTTTGATAAAGCGTTCACTAGACAGCAATGAGATTAAATGGAGGTCAGTTTGAGACTTCTGCTGAAGTTTCCTGCTTCTCAGATATTCTCCTGGGAAAATGTTCCCAGCAGATTTTCAAAAGAGATCTCAACAATATCACAAACTGTTCTTAGATTTGCCAAGACACGAAGTCTGCAATTAAAACTCTTAAGAAGAAGTTTTTCTGGCTTCTGGGAACCTCTAAGGCACTTTTTATTCTAAAGTTCATTTGAAACATGTACTGTACTGTTAACGCACTAAAAATGTAATATACTGTATTTTTCTCCTCACTTTCAACTCAGATCACTAATTATCTGAGCTTTGCTGTGCTACATACATTTTATAGCTCTATACTTTTTCTGTAGGACAACAATTTTTGTCTCGAACATTTTAGACCGTGTTGATATGTCAGAATAACAATACAGTAAGAACTCTATATAATAAATTTTCCCGGTTATAAGACAGCATACAGTATGCAACATAAATAATTTTAATATCTGCTCTGTGACTTAGTAAGTAATTTTACTGACACATGCAGCCATGGGGAAGAATAAGATGTCATCTTTCATTCAGATGTATTGTGGTCATTCCATTCCATTACAAAATCAAAAAAGTCATCCAACAGCAATGAGAAAGACTGACAGCATGACAAGACATATGGCAACTATGATAAAAGGTTTTCCCTAAATACATGCACAAACATTACTGTTGTATTGCTTAAAAGTCAATATAAACGTGTTTTCTTTGCAGTATTTGAGGTCTGAAAAAATACAGAGCATCTTTTCTGTTATTTTGACCTGTTTCTCCAGTTTTCAATTTTTGCTAATAAATGCAAATAGAAACAATAATTTTGTTTGAAATTGGTTAGTAGTTCACAGAAGAAAACAAAAATAATAATTTTACCTAAACACACACCTATAAATAGTAAATGTAGAAAAGCTGAAAATGGTCTTTGAAATGGTCTCTTAATTTTTTCCACGGCTGTATTGTCCAGGGTGTCTCTGTTGCCATTACAGATAGAGCTGTAGTCCTCATTAATGTTTTATATGTGTACCGCAAAATAGCATCACAGAGACATCAGTGTCTTGGTCACGAGCTTTGAAAGAGGGATGCGGTACTTTGGACATTACATTGATTACAGTGAAAGATTCACAGCTCTGAACAGCCTTTTCAATGTCACTCCACCAGTGCAGAAACTGGACACTTTATTAGTATTTGTCTTCTTTGAAAGCCCCTGAGAAGATGTGATCGCTCTTTTCTTAACATGGTAGTTGTGCTCATACAGTACATACTCACATATTCATCAATAAGAAATGGTTCCTTTAATAGTTTTGTTCTTGGGTGACACTAAAAATGCTGATAATAATAAAAAGGCAAGCTAAAATATGTTTAGCATTTATTCACCCTTCAAAACCTGTATGAATTTATTGTTTGTGTGAAATACAAAAGAAGATATTTTTAGAAATGTCTCAGTGGTTTTGTTTCCATACATGAAAGTCAAGAAGGGCCAATGTTGTTTGGTTACCAACATTCTTCAAAATATCTTCTTTTGTGTTCTGCAGAGATAATAAGTCATACAGGTTTTTACATTTTTATGTTTTGGTGAATCTCTTTAGAAAACTGCAGTTTACAATTTTAGCTACAGACTATCCCAGATTAGCAATGTCAGTGACATGTCATCAGATTGAATCTGCGATGACAGACGTGTTCTTGGCTTGTGACCTTTGCATCACTCGAGACGTTGTGCTTTTTATCTGCTGCCTTAGATAAGAAGCGTTCCGCTGCTGTCACGTCTGTGGATGAGGTCTGTCGAAACAACAGCTCTCGTTTTACAATGAGAACACAGACTTATTGCAAATGTCCACCAGGAGAAATACGGCTCTTATACCACAGAGGTTTCGATTTTTGTATAAACCTTTTTACTGGTGAGGTTTGGTGTGAGTTTTATTGGGTTTATTTCATTAAGTTTATTGGTATGATGTATCCATTTGCCTTGGATCAAGGTCTTTGTCATTTCGACTTTCAGATCGTGGAGATTTTGGTAACCTACATATATTGTCATTTGTATATATTGTTTTGTACTTGTTATTTCTATTGAATCATAATTCTCATTCAGAACAGGTAAAGTCTAGTGTGGATGAAAGGAAAAAGTTGAGATAGCAATTCAGTATGACACTTTATAGTTTTAAATGAAACACAACCTTCTTGTTGTTCAAACCTGAATATGACTTTTTCTTCTGCACAACACAAAAGAAGATATTTTGTAGAATGTCGGTATCTGAACCCATTCACATCTATTGTATGGACACAAAACCAAGGCTGTGTTCTGTTACCAACATTCTTCAAAATATCTTCTTTTGTGTTCTGCAGGAGAAAGAAAATCATGATAAGAGGGTGAGTAAATGATAGCAGAATTTGGTTGAACTATCACTTTAATGCTCAAATATTTGATTTAGTTTAGTTAGTCTAGAGGTGTCTTTCTGCTTTTGGCTTTCGATGGATAAGAACCATGTCCGCAGTTAAGCCGGCTCACTTTCTCCTGTTGTCAGGGTTCATGGGACATGACTGCTCTACGCCGGCTAAGGGCTGCACCTCCAATCCGTGTGATTCTACGGGCGCCTCCGTGTGTGAAGAGCAGGGCGGCGGTTTCAAGTGCACGTGTCACCACGGTTATACAGGCCGGTTGTGCGAAACGTCCATCAGCTGTTGCGTGGAAGGACTGTGTCATCACGGATCAAAGTGCGTGGACCTTCCTCAGAGCTTTCTGTGTGAATGTTTGCCCGGTAAGTCTGATTGCTTTGATGCTTTCTCCTGACGATTCCTCTTCTGCACTTCACTTGCCTGCCGGACATTCCTTCCACACTTCCACTAACACATTCGTTTACCCCCGACCCGTTTTTATCCATGACCAGGGTTAAGAGGGCGCTTCTGTGAGGTAAATATTGACGAGTGTCTGGATATACCCTGCGGTACGCTCAGTGTCTGCAAAGATGGTATCAACTCCTACGTATGTTTCTGTGCACCTGGGTTCGTTGGTAAGTCCACCGAAACACTTTGCTTTTCGATATTCCCTCCATCCAGCTGTGTTTTAAAGGTCCGTGGCCTCGGCTCTGCCCCTGTATTGTACGACATTTGTTTACCATCTGCTTAGACTATCAACTGCATTAAACTATCATCACATCCTTCGGCACACTTTTTAGTCAAAGGGACATCACAGCCCCCGTATTTACGAGGAAATCTCTGATGAATGAACCTTTCCTCTTCTTTTCTAGGTAATAACTGTGAGATTGAAGTAAATGAGTGTCTTAGTCAACCCTGTCAGAACGGCGCTTTCTGCTCTGATGAGCTTAACACCTTCAGCTGTCTCTGCCCTGCCGGAACCACAGGTACACAATTGTTCCCTGCTGTCGCTGTTTCACAGGCTAACTTGGGAGACAAATTGTCTAAGATGATTAAATGAGTCATAGATGAGAAGGAATGAAATGATTCGCTAATGATGACTGGATGTCAGGAGTTGGGTTGGTAAGTTTGGAAAAGCGTGAGACGCATCTGCTTAATGTCAGTTGGAATGAGACCGTGACCTGTCAAATTTGCGACAACCTGTTAAACGTGCACAGCTTAATCCTAAAGAAATCAAAATGTATAAATAGTGATTAGAAGTTCTGTTGCTGCCAAATAAAATAAGTTATTGAATTGATGCTGAGATGTTAAAACAATCTAATATTTAAGAAAATAGTAGTCTCTGCACACCTTGTATGAATGTCTCCGCACATTACAGTGTTATATTTGATAAGCGGTGTTTTAATATAAAAAAAGAAAATGACGCAGTTCACCTTTAAGAGACGTGATCGTTACGTATGTCATCTGTTTAGTTTACCAACAACCCTTTAAAATAGAAGGGCAGTTTTAGATCTCATCCAATCACATTAAATCTCCATTTCAGGAGTAATTTCCACTTGATTCTTTCGTGTTCATGCAGATTGGAAAGGAAATTGGCTCATTTGTTGGTATGAGTCAACTCATGCACGGTGTGTATTTTAGGAACCTCCTGCCCAACAGAATGTCAATTCATCTCCTTTCATTTCAGACCAGGAGCTGTATTGCTCGAAGGCTTAAAAAGGATTTTAGATTTGTTTGTACTTTTATTCCCCATTCTTTGTGCGTTGGAAACTTCAGCTTCTAATTGGTTGGCATGGGAATTTCAACGACACCTCTCATTTTCACTTTACTCTTTGTCTTTCTCTTTTCTCTTGGCTTTTCAGGCAGGTTATGTGAAATCCACATAGATGAATGTCAGTCATCCCCTTGCAGGAACGATGGCACGTGCTTGGACCTCTCAGATGGCTTTAAATGCATCTGTCCCTTAGGTTTCACTGGTATGTGACCTCATTAGACGTAATATGTATTATTCATAAAATGTATACATGAGGGCAATTAAATGATGATCATTAGAGTATATACTGTATATGCAGCTCTCGATAATTCCACTTCTAACTTGCCATTAAAAAATAATAATACAATTGTATTGTGTCATTTAAACATGAATATGAACTAGTTTTTTACACTATCTTCGGCTGAAAACACTTTTGCTTGTTATTTTGACCAGATAGATTTCAGCAAATAAAAGGAAATAAAGGTTAATTCAAAAACCTTCAAGTTTTAATACATGTTGATTTCATGTCATCACAGATTGGAATCCACCTACATGATAACTTTTATATTGTGTTAGGTCCTGAGTGCTCGGTGGATGTCGATGAGTGCCTCTCATATCCCTGTAAGAATGGAGGCACCTGCATTGACCAGTGGGGTAATTACTACTGCCGATGTGCGGCTCCATTTAAAGGTAATGAAGACTGAGGGACTCGGGTAAAGGGTGAAGAAAAGCAAAGTTAATTAACTTCAGAGAACATTCCTCTCACCTGTCTGAACTCCTGCCGCCAGCCCTGCCACAGCGAGACTTATTCACTGTCCACAACCAATAAAACAAATAAAAAAATTACAGAAAATATATAAAATGCGTTTAATGAGACAGTTTGCACCCGTTATCAGACGTTTCAGCTTGACTATTATGAATATTATTTATGTGATGTAACGTTCGCCCGGTAATCCCTGCTGAAAGGCAGGTAAGTGGGCGCTTACCATGAGAGATTACTTCTTCACTGCCAAAGCCAGCGGTTGACTAAAGCTTCTGCTTGGTCTTAAAAACCTCACATTATGTCGCCTGCTAAAAATAAACATTCAGAACATAGAATTTTAAATAATGTGGTGGTGGTGGTGGTGGTAAAATTTCTTCTGGTCCCCCCTAGTTATAGCATTTGATTTTCCATCCCTGCATGCATGCTTTTAGGGTGATGCTGGGGTGTACTGTACAATAATTTATTTCAGGAAGCCCGGTATTCATAGATCCAGTCCATAATAATAAGTCAGTATCGGACCAAATGTCACAATAGATTTCCCCCACAGCTCTGTGCTGTTATACTACATTATTCTGAACAGGAATCCGTTGACATTTATCTGGTGTGTATATATACACCTGTTTAACAGGTCTGTATTATGTTCGTTATTGGGTTTGCTGGCTTGCGTTTCGTGTATGTATGATGCTCAGCTGGTCAATTCCGGACCCAGAACGCGGCTCATCTCAAATCGATCGGGCGGCTCAATCATCGCTGCTTATATTCAAACAGAGATCACGGCTCACGCTTCCATTAGACGAGCAAATGAGGTTGTCAGAGATAATGATGATATCGGTTATTCTGTTTTGAAGTCGATGAGAAAAGATGCACCAACAGCCTGAGACACAAACACACAGTGATGCTGGGAAGACAGGACAAGAACATTAACCTGTGCATTACACCGCTATCCTACTGTACACTGAATGATCTAGCGTCTAGACTGGAGTTTAAATACAGTGGATATTTATTTCCAAGATTTAAATGAAACCCTGAGAATTCATGACAGCCGTATGCCCGGCAGTGCCATGTGTGCGATTATGCAGTCTGAAGCGTGCCATTAATTTTCATTGTCTTCATGTTTTTTATGGTTTATACACAATACTGTGCTGCTTTAGTTTGATTCATTTTACATACCCTACTAAAACAAGTCTTAAGTTTGCATATGTTGAGTATGAGTCCAGATAAGGCTGGGTCTGGGACAAAACCTAAAGAAATCTTTAGGAATATGTTACATTTATGATGGCAATGATAACATTGTCACTAAAATCATGCAGTAAATCAAATATACTGTACCATATAAATGGTTTCGTCGGACGCACATGCGTGGCCTGAAGTTACCTACCAGTCTGTTTTTGTTGATCAGTCTGGATAGTGGCTAATAATATAACTATTTATATTTTTATTCTAATTAAAATTATTTTTATATGTATAATAATTGTATGAATTAAACAATTTGTAGATTTTTATTGGATATTGATTTTATTAAGTAAAAAAAAGTTGAATATGTCGTGTAAGTTTAGCCAAGTAACGGTTCTTCTACTGGTAACACAAAATAATACTAGACATACTTTTAACTTGCTTGCTAGGTAATGTCATTTACTTGTTATTTCTTTTGCTTGTTATCAGAAATAATCTGCAGGGACTCTATTCTTTGTGGATGTGTACCGAGGTTAAGTTTGAGCCACAAAAACATGCATGCGCAATAACGTTTGTTTTGAAATCGTCTGTAGGCTATACAGTGATGCATACTATTTCTTTAGGTTTTTTCTCAACCTCATTTTGACTTGGACACAAATGAACTGGTTACCCTGACTTAAACCAGTTAGGACCGTCTTAGTATTTCATCGTTTTTGTCACTTTTAGGGATTTTTTACACATATTGTTTTACAAGAGATTTCAGATGTTCTCATTAATGGAGTATTAATACTGTAGTGAACTCTGTGCATGAAATGATTAAGTTGGTCTTATCTTACATTAAAGGAGTAGTTTAAAAATGAAACTGTTCTCATCATTTACTTATCAAACTTGTATGACTGTCCTCCTTCGCAAAACAATATTTTAAAGAATGTTGGTAACCGAACAGCAGCGGCACCCATTCACTTCCATTGTATGGACACAAAACCAATGCAAGTGAATGAATATCTTTTGTTAGTGTTCTGCAGAAGAAAGAAAGTCATACAGGTTTGTAAAAATAAGAGGGTGAGTAATGACAGAATTTTCATTTTTGGGTGACTGTCACTTTAAATCTGAGAAAACAGAAGTGGCATGGACACTCGGTTGGAAGCATGTACAGCCATTAATATTGAGATTTTGTTAAGAATAGAAGGTTGAAATCTTTGTTGCATGTTGACAGAATCGTATGTCTCTGTGTTTGAAATTGCAGGGATTAACTGTGAGTTTCTGCCCTGTGAGGCTGTTAATCCATGTGATAACGGGGCCGACTGTGTGGAGGAGGCTGATCCTCTCCTCTTCCCTCTGGGCTTCAGGTGTCGATGCCGATGGGGTTTCACCGGGCCCCGCTGTGAGATCAACATAGATGAGTGCGCCTCCAACCCCTGTCTCCACGGCTTCTGTTACGACGGTAACTGCTTATTTTTTAGTCTCAAACCCCAGAACTCAAACCTGTGAAGCCAAAGGTTAAAAATAACCTCACTAAAGGGCGAGATGTCTATCAGTGTGTATCTAATAACTCACTCTTCACTATACAACGTTAGTGGAATGAATTGAACTACTTTGTGGTTCTTTATTGTGTTTTGCCGCTTGATAGCCGTGGAGATGCACTTTCCTTGTATGCAAATAAGATGAGGCAAGTTTCTTGCAGAGTAAATAATTCAAATTGTGTGAAAAATTGTGTGAACTAATACAAAACGCAAGACATTTTACTTCAACCCCATTAACACACAATGCACTCTTGTGTGGAATAAAAGCCCAGTTAGTTTTCTCCCACACCAGGTGCCCGTTCAGTATAACCACACTACAGTCGCTCTGGTGAGGCTTGACAAGTGTCTTGGTCCAGTTGCGATAAAAGATCCGTTAGGCATGAATGCCGCTTTGTAATTTGAATAATGGATGATAAATGGCAAAGTTAATACAATCAAAGCCCAAGGCTGGGTGTTGTTCTCTTTCAGCAATCCAATAAGCTGTTTTTGTCCTTTTGTGTAGCATCTCCTGCATTAATGATTAAAATACCATAGATCAAACAGATGTTGTCATTTAGGGATTACAGATTGCAAAGCCCCTCATATTTCCAGAAATTCATTTTAAACTTTCAGTTCTTATATGCTGCTATTCTGTATGTTGTTTTTGGAGTTTTGAAAATAAAATAAATTAGAAAAGACCAAACTAAAAATCAGCCGTAACTGATTTAAGATGTCAGGGGTTGCATTTATTTTATTATCACCTTTATTTCCATTTATTTATACATGACTTGTTAATAACTCACTTAAATGAAGTTAATAATTGTATACCTTGAAAATCACATTTTTACTATTAAACTAGTTTTAAAGAAGATTAGTCACCTGGTCTGCAGGATCCAAAAAAAGCAATAACAAATGTAAGTAAAATCTCTCTTATTTTATAGTAACTCTAAGTTTTAGTAACTGTAAAAGAAGCTTCAACATAAAAGTGTACAGTAGGGCTGTTACTATATCAGTTTTCCACTACGCGGTTATCGTGGCCAAACAAATTTGCGATAACGATATTATCACTATTATTTAGTCAACAAATCACACTCATAATACAAGTGTATGGAGGCAGAGAGAGAGAGTTTGTAACCACTGTAACTCAAAGCAACATTTTGAATGGATGCTGAATAGTTTACGATATTACGATACGTACACAATAGCGATCATTTTTTTTTTTTTTTATAGAATTTCCTAACTGTTTGAATTTTTGAAGTAAATGTATAAAAATTAAACAATGTTTTTTTTTCTAAGTTTGCATGACAGGTGAAGGGTTACAAGGTGACAGAGACTCATACAGTAAATATTCACTTTTATATTCATTTAAATGTTAAATAATTTTAAATAATTTTGTGGGAAAGTGTGGTGTAGTCGGCTTGACAATCGTTAACATTATTAGGTAATACACTTTGTTTCATGTACTGTACCATAAAGGAAGTTGTCATTGCTGTGACACAGAGAAAAAGACAAGCCTTGACTGAAAATATTTTGAGTTTTGCAGTGTTTGTATACAGCTGTAAACTCTCCCTTAATGTAGGTTAAAAACCAGTGTTTCTAATTCAGCGCATGTTGTCCAATATCCATTTTGTCTAAATACGCTTTTGCTAACAGCTTGCTAACATCTCCTTTATGTCTAAACATTACAGGATTGTACTAAACACACAATTTAATGCTTTCCTTCTGAAGTTTTAGTGTTTCTACTCCAAGCTCGCCCAAAACAATATATTGAGCCTACATTCAGACTTATCCTTTACAAAGAATGGCTTTAAACATTTAAAATGTGCTGACTGACAGGCATAGACCACTTCAGAAAACATAAAAAACATTTAAAACTGATGTCTTTAAAATATAATTATATACAGTATGTGAGATGTAAAAAATCAAACAAAAATTGAAACCTGAGGTGCAAAGTGATCGATTGATGCTGAGCAAACGATATTCTAGGCTATACTACGCTATACTGCACCATACTATAGTATAATTTACTATAGAGTGACGTGCCACTTAGCAGATGCTTTTCATCCACACCGACTTGTAGTTCACTAATTGCACTGTCCTCTCCGAGCGACCTCAGGTTAAGTGCTTCGCTCAAAGGCAGCATGGAGATGTAGGACAATTTTGTAGCTTAGCAACTATGTCTCGGCCCGCCAACATCTCCAATCCCAACAAGCTTCATCAAACAAAGTTAACCTATTTACTTCCGCCCAGACTGCACCAACACCAGCAGCTCCACGCGTGTAATCCCTCGGGGCCAGACCGGCACAGGGGAGATCCGTGTTTGCGTGTTGGGAGCGTGAGCGAGAGGGACAGCACAGGAAGGTGCATCTCGAACAGCTGGTGTGAGTAATACGGATGCCACTCCGGACCCCAAGCATTTAATGAGAGTAATCGCGGCTACACACGCAAAGATAGAGTGGCAGTATAGATTATGTGGTAAATCTAAGGGATAATGAAGAATCCTGGGACTCAACGCAGCCCTTGTAATAAATTTGCGCCTCTAAGATCCCACAATTACCTCCGTCACAGGCTGCTGTTCTGCACAAAAAGACGGGACGCGTTTCTCCTCAACGGCGTTAATGATTAAAGGCCTCTGGAATGGGTCATTAGCCTCGACTGAGTCAGATAAAACACAAAGACAGTGGACATGACACATTTGTTGAATTTGTAAAAAAGACGGCTTCACAAACACACTTTTTACATTTAATTGGACACACTGTGTTTTCAGCTGCTGGAGTGAATGTAAATGATGCCACGCAGGGAGAGAAAATGACAATTGAACTGATAAGCGTTGCGAGCGAAGGTTTATAAAGAGAAAAGAAAGGGGAATCATTGGGCTTGAGGGAAATCTGAAAAAAGTCTAGAGGTGAAAAATCGGAGATGCTTTACACAGTTATGTTGGTAAAATTGCGCTACGCTTCGAAAGAAATCTTTAAAATAACTACAGTTTTTGGAAAATATTTGTTTGTTCCCCACTTTAATAACACCAACAGGGTAAGAAAAATACATTTAATTTGGTTTGCTGGTTTATTTATCATCTTCTAAGAATGTTTACAGTTGGGAAAGCATTATATATATACACAGTGATATGCTTACTGTAAGTTTTCTGTGATTCTTTTTACTACTTTTACTGTATAGTTTTTTATTATTATAACTATATACAATAAAGCCCATGATCTGCACGAAAAGAAAAAAGGAATTTTAATCAACAAAACAAGGTTACAGTAAGATCAGGTACTGCTCTGAAAATAAACACAACCAAGATAAATGATTACACATTGACTGATTTGCAGCATTTGTGGATAGTTTTAGATTTGTTTATGCATAGATATATACAGTATATAAACAAGAGTATTTCTTTTACTGAAAAATAGTGTATATTTCTCTCTGTGCAGTTGTGGATGGGTTTTACTGCTTGTGTAACCCTGGATACGCTGGATTGAGATGTGAGCAGGACATCAATGACTGTGTCAGCAACATGTGTGAAAACAACTCAACTTGCCTGGACCTCCATCTGGTAGGAACAATTAATCATCAGCTACTTGTTATTTCCATGTACAGCCCATAATATAAGAACAACAGCACATGTAAGAAAAATACATGTACTAAGTATAGAAGGCACTAATGTGCCTTAACATCTGTTGTTAATTATTGTTGTTTTCTGTGGACGACACATCATCACAATCAAATCATTCTGTGTACCACGTGAGATGTGATGAATCCGACAGATATCTATGATTTGATTTACACAGAACCAAAACACAAAACCTACTGTTTTCCTTTCATGGACATTCTCATATAAATGAAATCTTGCTCTTCTTTATTTCCTGTTTACTTGAATGTATTATAATACAGAAGATACGTGTGTTATAAATGCCCTTTCGTGTTGTTTTAAAAATTGCTATTTTGATTTGCCATTATTGAGTTTCTCTGCAACTTTGCTCTGTAGTTGAAGCTTTTGTATCCCCACAGTCTCCAAGAGCGATAAGTAAGTCAATGTGGAGCAATCAGCAGCTCAGAAGACTGTGTGACATGTAGTTATTCGGCTCCATTCGCAAATCGTCTTTTCTTCCCTTCAGCAAACCCAAACGTATACAACGACAGAGAGAGAGAGAGAGAGAGAGAGAGAGAGAGAGAGAGAGAGAGAGAGAGAGAGACTGGCCCCTCTGCTCTCATTTCACACTTTGCCTCCCCTCCCCAGCCCTTTTCTGTTCTTATTTATCTCGCACACTTTTTCTTCTCTTCCCCTATTTTTATTCCGGTGCTCTGCGAACAGAACAGGAGGGAAAAAATTGTTTATCATTTATTCATGTTGAATAATGCAACCTCGGATCCCGCTTTCTGAATGAAGGCAGAGAATAAAATCGGGCTATTCACGGCATCCCTCGAAACCTGGAGGTGGGCAGTTATGTAGGATGCTATCCTGTGGACGGAGAAGCGGGCGGGTATATTAGCCTCTTGCACGCTGGGTTAATTAATGATTTGAGAAGCTGTTTTGCATCGGGGAATGAGATCATTTCAGAGATGCATATGGAGTGTGACCTTGACAAAAGATGCTGCGATGTGATGTGCTAATGTCAAGATGGGGTTCTTCAGAAAAGCTTGAGTTTTTCATTTGACGGGTTTTTATATTTAAGGAATGTTACCTTTATTTTATTCCAAGACCATATGTCTTGAGCAGAGTTACCTGGCAGTCTTTCAAGCCTCAGAAAGGAACACCAGAACAATACAAAAGTAGTTCATAATATGACGCATGCATTAAATAAATAATATATAGTAAATTTGTTGGAACAAATAAATTTGTTCAAATCAAACTAATTTGATTCTGGATTTCAACTCACTGTCTCAATGATCCAATCACAGTAGTTACAAGCCCACTGGATTTAAGGATTTTTCAGTAAATAATGGCTCAACTTTGAGTCTGTTCATCACAGACTGTATGATGTTAGACCACTTAGAAAATATTTCCTCTGGTTTTTCTAGGGAAGTAAAGCAATAATACAAGTTTGAAAGTCATGAGATGCTGACAGAGTTTTCATTTCTGAGGGAGTACTGTCTCTTTAAGAAATCAAAGAACTTCCACATAATGCCATTGGCTTTCTCCTTGTTTCACAAGACCTAAGTCAATGCAACAAATAATTTAAATAATAATTTAAATTTAATAATTTATTCATCCTCATGTCAATCAAACTTGTATATGACTCTTTCTTCTGTGGAACACAAAAGAAGATATTTTGAGAAATGTCTCAGTGGTTTTGTGTTCATACAGAGGAGGTCAATAGGGGCCAATGTAGTTTGGTTAAATTCTTTAAAATATCTTTTTTTGTGTTCTGCATAAGAAAGAAGTGTGTTTGGAATGACAAGACGGTGAATAAATAATAAAATAATTAACATTTTTGGGCAAACTATCCCTTTAAGTCATGCCGTCTCTTGAAAGCCATTACACTCTTACAAATGAAAATACATTTTTGACCTTGCTCACAAATAAACTAAGCAATTTAAAACAATGTACACCAGACATGTTTACAACCCGCAATAACATTTTTCAGTAGCGTCAGTGTGTTAATCGTCTCTATATGCTTAATAGTAATATCGTCGCATGAGTGCTTGAAAAGATTGTTCTACTGTCACGGGTATGAAATCAGTGATTGGGAAACGGTTTAGCCAGCGTGTAATCGAGCTCTTAAATGCTACCTTTCCACGTGCTGGTTATATGGCAGGGGACGTGGGATGCTGAGAGAGGGTGGATACAGAAGGTCACATGAGAGCATATTTCTTCCATACAGTCGGTAAATTAGATTGACCTTTCTCTCTCGGTGTGAGAATGCGGATTCTCTCATGCTGATTAGCCTACAGGAGTCACCACCTGCCCGGTACACGAGTCTGTGGAAGGACAAACACGACGGCCACCAGAACCGGGACCTGCATATCCAATGCAAATCATCTTCATATGAATGTGTGTGAACTTCAATTCAGAGGCTTGTGGAGGGGGTGTGGAGCAGGTTATTCCAGTTGCTTTACACCAGTTTTTAACATGTTTTAGAGATTTTATTGCTTTTAACAAATTGTACTTTTTATCAATAATCTTTTTCCTGTGGTTTATTTATAATATTGGTTGACACGTTTATGCACCAAAACAATGATAAATTACTACAGAAATGAATTTGTTAGTGTCTTGTTTCCAGTAGGTAAATACATCTACTTGAGAAGCAAAAAGACTTAATTTATGCTTAAAACAAGAACAAATATCTGCCAATGGGCTAGGAAGTTAAGTTAATACTTGAATTAAGTCATTGTTTTTCTTGTTTTAAGCATAAAACTCACTTAATTGTAACTTAATTACCCAAGTTATTATTCCTTTCATATAAATTTTGGGATTACAGAAAAGACACATAAATTTCACGTATTTGTGTGAATTCCATGTGAAACACATGAGATCACATGTACAAACCCATGGGAAAACATGTGCAACGTGAAAAATATGCGATCACATGTGGAGACATATCACCATATGTTGCACATGTTTTCTCATGTTTTTACATGTGATCTCATGTGTTTCACATGGAATTCACACAAATACGTTCCAAATACACACATTTCACGTGTGAATTTCTTATGTCTTTTCTTTTTTTGATATTTATCTAGCTATCTTATACTTGAAATCAAGAATTTAATAGTTTCCGATTTTTATATTTGAAAAGGTATTTAGCTTTTGCAATAGTCAATAGTATAGACATAATATAGCACAAATGTAAAATATTTTGTTTAAAATAAACATAAATTAGTTATTGAGCAAGTACATTAAATAATCAGTTTTCAAAACTCTATACACTCTAAAAAAGGGTTGTATTAAAACAACACATTTTGTGTTAAGTTAAGGATGCCTATTAATGTACATATCTTTGTATTTTGTGTTACAAAACTTACACAACTTGTGTTGTCCTTTTCACTTATTTCATACAAAATCAACACAATATGTCACAATGTGTTAATAATTAACTAATCCTTTTTAATCCTTTTTTCATCCTTTAAAAAAACATGGTTTTACTACATTTAAAACAAAATAAAAAGCCCAGTGATAGGGTTGTTCTGGGGTTTGTGCAGGTTAGTTACCAGCAACACTCTTGCATTTAAAGCATAAACACTACTGTACTGTCAAATGTACTCCTGACAGTCAAAGATACCTTTTATGTAATTGCTTAACATAGCTACAAAATATTGTGTGTGGATAGCTATACATAAAACATGAGCATATTTTTCTCCGGTTGTTCTCTTTATAGTGTTCATTCAGAGCTCCAATTTACTGCAGTGTCATGCGCTATAATGAATCTCATATACATGAGAAATGTTTCTAACCAGCTCATTCTCTCACAATTATCATGTTCTGAGTTTTTCAAAAGGAAGTTTTCTTTCCTGCGACTCCACGCGGAGACGGGAGCACGCTTTTAAAATCCCTCTCCCAGATTGCGGTTTACTTCTTGGCAGCGTTTATGTAGTTATTTATTTACTCGCGTTAAAATAAAAATACTCCACATAACCTCAGGTTTCTTGGGAGACCTGCAGATGATTTAGCAGCCTAAATAAGATTATATTATCCTTTAGCCAGAGGTGAAAACAGGAGTTTTCGGGAGGCATCCGATCTATCACACCACGTCTGCGTAGCTTCTTGTGTCTTATGAAAAAGGCCCGCAGTGCTTAAATTACATTAGGCAGAGCTTAACACTGTCTCTGTGTCTGGATGAAGCACAGATTAGCATGCACCCCAGGATCAGCCCTCAGGGCAACGGTGACGAGGAACTCCAAAACATCCCTTGACTGCGCCAAACCCGCGCTCATTTCAATTGCGAGGGACCAGACGGAAAGAACCTTTGCCATGCAAAATAACAGACACCAAACCCCAGCAGTGATTAATTCTCACAATGAAAACTTTAATGACAAAGTGGAGGGGAGACAAGTTCAGAAACTCGCCGTGACAAAGAGGTTGTGGCAAGGATTGTGTTTTGACGGGTCATTCTCAGCGGGCCACCTCGGGTGATCCAATCACGGGCGGCCAGCTGAGACGCGTCACTGTTTACATGTGATAACAAATGCGTCTATTAATAATCTGTTTATAGTACAAAAACTTCCTGTTTCTTCCAAACATACAGGTTTTGATATGTGGAAATCACTTTTATTTCGATGGAGTATTTGAGTTTGCAGAAATTTTGATCTTTGGCGTAAGTCTTTCCCATGATCTGCACTGCGTGGTGATGTCAAGAATACTGAAGCCATTTTTTAAAGTCTGTCCATGTGTGTGCATTTTTCCATTTTGATCAGACGCTTTAAACCTATACGTACGAAAATCTTGTTATAGCATAGCGTTTGATTGACAGGCGAGTAGGTGGTCCTTCACAGCCGCATCAGGATGCATTAGCGTGTACGTTGTGAACGCGATGTTTTTTTAATAACCTTTGAATGTGATCAGATCGCAAAGCCTTAGACCCGTGTTTTGACCCTGTTTGTAGTGTTGTTAATAGCCCAATATCAATACTGCAGTGGGTGTAAACGGGGTCAAACACATTCACATCGTAGTTTCTTTTTGAGCTGTGAGCTAGAACATTTCAGCCATGTAATCTGTGCCAGCACATTAAGGCACAGAAATGCATTTCATGCACTTCAAGTTCTGTTTGTTTCAGATGCGCATGGGGCGTAATTCTGAATGTTTCTCTTTGAAATGTGCGCTTCATGCAGATTTCTTCAGTAATGTATGCCAAAATGAATAGTTTTGTATGCCTTTAAAGACATGTCTGAATATCTGATGTGCAGCGGTGGGCGGTCGAGGGAGAATATTTGCATATGCAATGGTTCCCCTTCCGTACAGATAACAAGTTTGAAAAGCATGCTAAATACATTTTCAGTTAATACAGTAGTAGGAGGGCTGAGAGATTAAGCTGCCCACAGATTGCCATTATTACAAATGATAGTATGTTCAGAATACACTTTATATATGCATTTATTCCGAATAAGAGATGGGTAGGTAGATGCAGATATCGATCCCCACGGGGTGCAAAAAGCAATGCAGAAAATACAGTCACACATGCTTTTTCACACTTTTAAAGGGATAGTTCACCCCAAAATTGATTTGCTCTCCATTGTATGTCTCTGTGACTTCTTGGTGTTTAATGATAACACTATATAATGAAGTGGCAAACTGGGGACTTTCATTTCATAAATAACACAAAGTAGCGCATAATCCAAGTCTTGTGTCAGAGACCAAAATTGTTATTTGCTGAAAATCTCAGCCACCGCTTTCATTTGCATGTGCAAGGCTCAATCTCGAATCTGGCACAAAGTGGTTTCACGCACCAAATTCGAAGCGGCGCTTGAACAAATCAGATTTGAAAGCTCAGCAGAATTAAAGATTTTCAGCAAATAATGAGTCAAATTCTCCACACAAAGCACTGTTTGTACGATAGCATACTTTGATGCTACGTTTCTGACAGTCCCTGGTTCATTTTAATTGCTTGATGAAAAGCACCTTAGGCATTCTGTGAAACGTGTAAGTGTGAGTAAATGATGACAGTTTAGGTCAACTATCCTTTTAACACCATATCCTTTTGTCATCTGTTATTAAAAAAAGACAATTTGAGATGAGCAAATAGACCAGTGGAGAAATAGGCTGCGGTTATGTAGGTCAAGGCAAGGGTTCGATGAAAGAGTCGCACTGCTGTCTATTATCTTTTCATTTGCTCTCTTCATTTACATTTCAGAGCTACAACTGCCTCTGTCTGCCAGGCTGGGAGGGAGAGTTCTGTCAACAGGAGAGCGACGAGTGTTTATCAAACCCTTGCAAAAACAATGCCACCTGTACAGACCTGCTGAACGCTTACAGGTGGGTTGCACAAACACAGCCTGACGGAAAATCTGGATGGATGAGACGATGGGGAAAAACAAAACACCTTTTTCTTGTTGTGTACAACGTTAATCTTATTAATGCTTCATTCTACTGTAGGATGTGTAAAAATATGTAAATCAACGGCGTGCTATATGTAATGCGTTAATAGTGTTTAAGGACCAGTCCGTGAAATTTAGCGGCATCTAGTGGTGGGGTTGCGAATTACAACCAACGGCTCGCTCCACTGCTCATTCCTCCCTTTCGAAGCACTAAGGCGAACAAAGAGGTTGCACGTTTTGGTTTCTTTGCCGAAGGAGATTACGTATTTACGAAACATGCTCTGTAGAGCAGTTTGTCCGTTTAGGGCTACTGTAAAAACAATATGGCGAATTTTATGTAAGGGGACCCGCGTTGTACATAGATAGAAATAGCTGCTCATTATAAGATAATAAAAACATAATGCTTTATTACGTGCATAGTTATGTATATTATATTGCATTTCTATCATCGATCCTCTATCCTTCCATATGCGAGTAGCATTGTCACTATTATGCTGTTATTTCAGAAGTTAAGGGTTTCCATAACAAATGTTCATCCGTTACAGTTGACACACGTTTTTGTCATTTCGCACAAAACGTTATTTTCGTCAACAAAAGTGTTAGAGTGAAATATGCTAAAATTATCGAATGACGTGACAAAGCATTGACACGTTTTAAAGGACGTTTTTGTCAGGCAAACAGAAATGATGACTAAATCTGAAAACTGTGTAAAGATTAACTGGCGTCGCTCTGCACTCTCACAAATGTTAGAGATAATGAATTGCAGATGGCAGGTAAAACAAATGAATCCATCAATGGAGCGCAGCAGGAGGAGGTGTCTCGCGATTGGTGACTCACTTGAGGAAAAAGCTGCTGCCGCTGTTCCACCTAATGTGCCCTCTCGCTGAGGGCAGCAGAGAGAGAGCGAGAGCGAGAGAGAGAGAGAGAGGGAGGGGGGAGGAAAATAGAGTGACAAAGAGAGAGAGAGTGGGTTTAAGACAGAGATTGGTAGCACAACTGTAATCTCACTGCCACCAAGTGGAATGCAGATACTTTTCTTGAATTCACTCGCTGGTAAATTTAATCCTAGCTCACTGCTCAACACCTCCCAGTGTCCTATTTCCAGCTGTCTGGGATGCAATGCTACTCAGACCAATAGTGCAATTAACCTATAAATCCCCTCAGCTCTCCTAACAGTAATTCCTTTCTTACTATGAATGCTGAAATAAATCCAAAATGGGTTTTGCAAACAGTTTATTAAACTAGCCGTAATATTGTTGAGCATGTCTGTTAAAGGAACAGTTCAATTCCGGCATCACTCTCAAGTTATATCTGTATACATGTCTTTGTTCTGATGAATACAGAAAGATATTTGGAAGAATGCTTGTAACCAAACAATTCTTGGTCACCATTGACTACCATAGTAGGAAAAATTATAATGGTAGTCAAAAGTGCTCTAGATTGCTTTCCGACATTCTTCAAAATATCTTCTTTTGTGTTCAACAGAACAAAGAAATGTATACAGAATTGAAACAACTTGAGGGTGAGTAAATAAAGACAGAATTTTCATTTTTGTGTGAACTGTTCCTTTAAGGCATATGTGTTATATGTCAGTGTGCACCTAAAAGTTGACAGAATTAGGATGGAGAATGTTTCTCATCGTAATATTTTCTGCCTCTCTCTACAAATAGCTAGAAGCACATCATTTACTATTGGTAAAATTAATATGTCCTGCTACGGTATGGAATAAGCACAGAAAAACACATCAAACCTTACATTTGCATTTCTACCATATAATTATGAATCATTTCAATTTTTAAATAACACCTGTAAGAATAGCATGTGTAACCTCTTTAAAAACAGCCATTGTGTGGATTGTTTCCCAAGCTTTTTTATTTGATCTTTGGAAATTCTGTGGATGCACACTGTGTTTGACCCCTGCTGACCCCATATAGTTTACTAAAAATGAAAATTCTGTCCCCTGTTATTTTCTTTGTGTTTCTTCACTTTTTCTTTCGTCGACATGAGGAGAATGTTGATGGTGTGTTGCTTTGTACGATGAAAGTAAATGGTGACTGAGGCGGTCGGTCATTAACAATCTTGTTTGGAACAATATGACATGGTTACAAACGATTCTAGAATGTTTTTTAGGTGAACTGTCACTTTAAGGCAAAGTTCCATTGTTGATAAAAATTTGAATGATAGAACACAATGTAATCCTGATCTAAAATGAACAAAAAAGGATTTTAGAGATGTTTGAGACTCATTAGTGCCAAAGCACCACAGGCAAAGTTAAATTGGTGTGCCCCTGGGGGAACTCGCTTTTATGCTACAAGGTCACTGTGTGCCAGAAATGTCCGTCTATCTGTACATGTGGAAATATTTGAAACTATTTGGTCACACGTTTGTGATGTGACCAAAATCTTTCCTGTGGCTCAGTAGAGCATGGTGCTAGCAACGCCAAGGTCATGGGTTCGATCCCAGGGATTGCACATACTCAGAAACAAATGTATAGTGTAACGCAATGTAAGTGGCTTTGGATGAAAGCATCTGCCAAATGCATAAATGTAAATGAGTTAATATGGTGCCCCACAGAAAGCTTGTGCAGTGATGTCACCACAGACTTTTCAAGCATGTTATGTGTTTATTTTGTCACAGACACCCAAATGTACTTTAGTACTATGATAAATCTTTACAGTTCATATACCAAATGTATTAAGACCAAAGAGGCCTTTAAGGCAACCTTATGGGAATGCTCTTAAGCAACCATTTGCAGCTTCCGTCTGCTTGAATCGACACAGACCAAATGCCTAGTAATGCTAGATGGGCCTATAGCTGCCATATTTACCATTTCCCCTATTTGTATATTTATGCAATGAAAAGTCACACAAATGTGCATTCTTGTTGTAATTTTAGTGCGTTTAGTGCCACCTATTGTTATGCGTTGCGTAGATTGACACTGTAGATACTTTTCTCTAACACACATCTTAGTCTATACATAAAGTGTTATCAGTAACACTCAGGGTTCAGCTGGCGCTGCATCAGAACACTTTTCTCGCATCGCCGTGGGTTGTCTCGTGCAATAACACTCACTCTTGGGGGTCAGTCAGGGATTTTCAAACATACCTGTGATTCAATGTAATTTTTCTTTAGGTAATATTACACAGTAGAAATCGAAAGTGTCAGATGAACTCTTAAAGGAATAGTTCACCTAAAAATGAAATTCTCTCATAATTTCAGTATTAAACACTAATAATTTTATGATCAAGTTATGTTATATGGGATTCCAAAGCATTTATCATAAAAGTTAACCAAATGATGCAAGTGGGTAAATAAATATCTTTATAGACGGTTGCATCAGATGCACGCTCCTGGCCCGAAAGTTAACTTCCAGTCTGTGTGTGTTTATTGGTCTGACTAATGGCTAATAATACAATTATTTATACATTACTTCATTTATATTAATATTATTTTGTATTCATATTAATAATAATTGTATTAAATAAACAGTTTGTTTAATTTTATTGTATATATTTTGATTTTATTTTAGCTGTTCAAATATGGTCGCAAATTGATAACTTCTGAGTCCCATTTGATATAACATGACATAATTTTTGGGTGAGCTATTCCTTTAACCATTCTTTTTGTCCCTCAGGTGCACATGCCCTCGTGGCTGGGCAGGTGTGGACTGCGGAGAGGATGTAAAGGAGTGCATGTCCTCTCCATGCCTCAACGGGGCAGATTGTCTGGAGTCTGACATCCCAGGGGAGTTCTCCTGCACCTGCCCTCCTTTCTTTACCGGCTCGCTCTGCGAACACCCTTGTGACCCCTGCGACCTGCAGCACAACCCCTGCCAGCACGACTCGGCCTGCCGTGCGCGCTCAGACGGAACCGCTCTCTGTGTTTGCCCAGCCGGTGAGATATAGCAGCCCAACTGCATCCTTCCTGTTGACCCGCCCACTGTGGCTGAGATCTCTGTCTCTCTTTCACAGGGCTTTCATGTTATATTTGCACTGCTGCGACTTGTTGTTTAAATTCAGTCTTTTTTCGCCGTTCTTCTTCATTGGGAATTTGGAGTTTTTAGACCTTTAATATGATAACCAATAGCATGTTTTAAATGAGATGAAGTTCTGCATATACTTTATAAATCACACCCCAGCACTTTCTCACCCGTCTTATATAGCTTTACAGCTTTATAAACCACAATTAAGAGAAGCAGATAAAGGGAAAAAATGTATAATTAAATACCAGTGTTTCATAAAATCCTCACCGTATCATAAAGCACTGTGAAGTTCTGTTTTGCCTTATGGTGGTTTTGAAAGATAGTTAGCATAATTAAAGGGCTCACGAATTACTTTATCATTTTATTTTTTCATTTAAAGTGTTAGTCAAGGTTTTATGCACTAAAAAGTTTATTAAAGGACCATGTTCCACCCCTTTGAATTAGATGGGATGTGCAGAGCTGCTTCTACGCACAGTTGTGAAGAGCACGAGGCTTCAGTCTTTCCTCACATGTCAACTGGAATGATGGATATTTTCCTCTTATGAGGGATGAAGATAATAATACCTGTTTTATTGGGATCGGGTGGGCCATGTGCCTGAACACATAATATGCATTGTCAAAGGGATACTTCATCCAAAAAATAATGTTCACTTTATGTTGTTAAAAACCAGTATAGTTTTCTTTTTCCTGTGGGACCTAAAAGAAGGTCTTTTGAGAAATGTCTCAGTGGTTTTATGTCCATACAATGGAAGTCAGTGTTGGCCAGTGTTCCCTGCTGAAAAAACACAGAAATTCTAATGGTTTCCATTCAAGTACCATTATGAAATACCATCGTTTTTTTTCTATTTTGTAGTGTGTTTTGGCCATTATTCTAATAGGATTTAACATCTGACCAATGAAATCTATCACATACCAGTAGACGGCATTATAGTTTCCATTAAACCAGTACAGTTCCCTTTAACACCATCAAAATAATTAACCAGGTTTTGATGGTCCCTGCTGAAAAAAGCTATAGAAACTATTAAAGACGTTGTAATGGTTTAAAGGAGATTGTATTGGTTTTAATGGAAACTATAATGGTGTCTAGTGGTATGTGATGGATTCTATTGGTTAGATGTTAAATCCTATTGGAATAATGCCCAAAACACACTACAAAATGTAATTTTGTAATGGTTTTAATGGAAAACGCTAATGGTTCATAATGGTATTTTAATAGAATCTATTAGAATTTCTCTGATGGTTTATATTGAGATTCTATGTTCAGCAGGGAGATAAGACCCCACCAATAGAATCAATCGTATACCAGTAGACACCATTGTCTTTGTCTCATTTTTGGGTGAACTATCCCTTTAATGTGTGAATGTGTTTGGCTGTAATGTGCTAATGGTTGTGACATCGCTGCCATAGAGATAAAATAATGACCTCTGAGCCATTTATTGCAGCTGTGTTTTACTCCAAACATTTGAGGATGGATATGAAGAGACAGCCGTGTTGACATTTGTCTCCATTTTTATTTTGGAATTCATATCTTTCCATCACTCCTAAGATTGGCCAGCGTTGCGCTCATCTAACCTTTAAATGTGCCAAAATGCTCCACATTGCAGTAGTCACACAAGAGGCAGAAACCTTGGCCCACTGAATATGAATAGCTTCGGGTTTTGTTCTGCAAGCTCTCCCCTGCAGTTATTTGTCCATTGATGTCTTCAGCATGGGAGGGAATTGAAGATCTCACACTGAAAGTCATCCTGACCATTTGAATTGTACTTTCTCCCTTGTTAAACTGTGACTTTCCCTTCCCGCGTACTTTTATCTTTACTTCCTGGCTTTCTCGACAGATCAGACCATCTCACTCCCGCAGGAGTACAAGCGTTTCATTAAATTATGGCTGCAGGTTTCCATCAAAAAAAGACGAGGCCTGTCTGATGAATGTATAGAACGGGGTGAAAATGAGGTTTCGCCACAATCTCTTTAATCACGACTAAGCCCGTTCATCCTGCATGTCCGTATACGCACGCTCTGTCATTTCAAACCTTCCTCCTGATATTATTATGGTTGTCGAGATGCAATCACCTACTCATAATACAAGTCTGATGTGCTGGAGTCTCCGATTGCTCTTACTGTAATGCTGCACATTTGTATTCGCTTGATTCTAGAGTTTTGCACAGAATTGAATGCATTTCCGCAGCGATTCAGATATAATCAGTCATTTAAAGACAGCAGCTGGAGTAAATGCTGTACAGTTGTGTAATGTGTCTTGCTGTGTGGTTATCAGGGACAAGAGTGCTCGAGTTGTAAAAAGAGACTGCAGCAATTGATCATAAACACGCAATAGTTGCGTGACAGCATTGTAATATATTTTTTTCAATCTAAGAATAGCGGAAGTGAATGGGAAGTAAAATGTTTTCTTTTAGCTTTAACTCACAGATAATTCAAATCGACCTGCTATTTTTTGGTATATTATGTAATTATATATGGCAAAAGTACTATAGAATAGTTTCAAAGCAGCAACATAAATGCATGCAGGCTCTTGTGACCCAAACTTATCTTTCGATACACATCCCCAAAGAATAGAGTCCCTGCAGATTATTTCTGATAACAAGCAAAATAAATAAATAAATGACATTAGCTAGCAAGTTAAAAGTGTGTCTAGCCAGTATTATTTTGGGTTACCAGTAGAAGAATCGTTACTTGGCTAAACTTAAATGAGACAAAGTTACACGACCCATTCAACAAATTGTTTATGTAATTATTATACAATAAAATATTAATATAAATTAAATAAAGTATAAACTGTTATTAGCCAGAAGTATTATTTTAATTTTTTTGGTGTCAGACCGGATGTTGACGCCAGGCGCTTGTGTCTGATGAAACCTATATAAAGAGAAGGACTATATATTGAATATAAAATACATAAGAGTAGTTGGGGTAGCTGTAACAAATGATATTAACCCACTGAATAAGTGCACACTTCAAAATTATATCGCTGATTTAATGTGTATTAATATTACAGAATAGTGTTCAGCTTTGTATGGTTTTAATTCTTTTAACTCTCAGGAATAATGTTTTAAAGTACCTCTGTGAGGTACAGTACAGTACCTACATTACAGTCTGAAATCATTTCAATCCTTTTACTAAATTATTCAGCCAGAAAGTGAGGTGAAGAAATAATGTTCATTACACTTTTCAAAAAAGTAGTTTAATTCAATTCATGTCATATTTTATTTCACAGCTGCAGTGCTTTTACAATAGCCCTTCACCTCACAGACATGATACAATATTGTTCGGCAGCTGCAAGAGTCAACACAGGGTTATCATCTGTCCAGCAACCCCAAATACAAAATAATTGTTTGATGGAATTCAATAGCTTCAAATATTAGACCTTTAATAAATGTAGTTCTACGAGTTCCCCCAGGATTCCCATACACTCCCATAGTGTGAAATTATAGAATGCAAACTTTGACTCATCACTTTGAAAAAGAGAAAAGTCTACTGTATGTACATAACTTATAAATGAGAAGATCATTCTCATTTCTGTCTGGATTGCATCTGGTAAATCTCATCTGAATGTGTTTTACCTTGTTGTACATCTGACATCTCTGAGCTGCACCTGTGTGACCCGAGAAACACAATCTGAGCGGCATTGCATCAGATCTCCAGCTGTGGGCATCCTGCATGAAGTCTGCGTTGATAAAAAAAAGGCCAGGGGCTGGCCGGCGAGGTGTTATTTATTTTTTATTTTATTATTTTGCATTACGCCGTTGTTACGCCATCATGGAGGAAATGAAAAGAATGTCGGGGAAGGATAAAAATAGATCGCTTTGGCAATCCGCAGATTTCTTTTTCTGGGGAGAAAAATAGGAAATTAGCATCTACCGCTGAATACATTACTGAGCTCGAGCTGCGCGTAGGTTCGCGTGCCACCTCATTTTCTCTCTATTTCTCTCTCTCTCTCTCTATTTATCTACACACGCTCTGACTCACGGCCGTTCACAGCCCACACTTCATATCTTAGTACACAAGTTGCCTGGCAGATACATTGTGTATTATTGCACAAGCCAAGGCTTGAAACGCAGCCAGAATTCCCACAGATGTGACATCTACCCCTAAGCTGCTGGATTTTTAACCTTTTTCTCTCAATAGTGCAAATATTTTGTGCCGTACTGCTGCTTTTTCAAACTCTTCATTACAGGAGTTGTTTATCTAAAAATTAAATGCTTGTCATTTCTTATTTACATGTTTTGGTTTCAAATGACGTGCTGTGGAACAAAAGAGATATCACGCAGGCGTAATTTTACTTATTCATAATTTACGTACAGGACAAGCTCCTATGTAGACTTCCGTAATTAAATTCATGTCTTCTAATGTCATACGATGGAAATTGAAGCCGTTATTCACAAAAAAAATATTTCGCTCTGCACGAGCTCACAGATTTTACTCACACTCACTTTCGACTTCAAATATGGCTTGATTTATTTTAGTTTATACATGTGGCAGCAGGTTTGACATCACTGATGCCAAACATCATTGGTTCTCACATGTAACCTATCTGAACACAGCATGGCGGTTTGAAGAAGATTGACATTTGAGAGTCACCGCCGAGGGGAAGATTTTTAGTGACTATAGCGACCTAAATTTTAGTCTTTTAACTTTTGAACTGTTGTATGACTGAGAGAAGTTGGTTTAAATCACATATTAAGTGATATTATATATTGTCCTTCTGAAACCTTGTATGTCCAATTTGCTGTTTTTCAGGAAATGGATAAAACACTGTACTTTTGAAATGATTCAATACTGTGTTGTTAAAGTTGACTTTAATACTTTGTGTGGTTTAGATTTTTAGATATTGTATACAAACATACAGTAAAGGGTGACTAATAATAATGATTTATGGCAAAACATAAAAGTCACGAAATATGGAGAAGGACAGGAGCGATATGATATCATAAATCAAGTCGTATTTTACACAATTTATTTACTATAAACTTTTGTTTTGGGTAAACAGTTTCTTTAAAGAATAGCCAAATAGGCCAAAGTTTTAAAGTCTTTTTTCAAGCATAACATCGTTTTGATGCTTTCTTGAATTCGGCTCTGTGCGCTTGTTCTCATCTGCCTTATTTACAGCTTAAACTGCATTACTCTATAAATTGGCTGGTTGGTTAGTTGACACGAGTGTGTAACGCGGTAATGAAGCGGGGCCCCAGCTGAGGCTGGGAGATAGGAGCTGACAGAAAACAGCACGCGTCTCTCCATGCAAATGATGCTTTCATGCAACATTTATTGAGATACAGGCGCGGAGCCACGAGATCACACCCTGCCTCTTGTTCAGCTGAGCAGGCACAAACCTTTTGTGTTTACACAGCAGCTTGCTTTTAAATGTTGTACAGCGAGAACAGGGCCGGCAATAACACCCCTCACCTGAGGGCACTGATGAGAGAGAGAGAGAGAGAGAGAGAGAGAGAGAGAGAGAGAGAGAGAGAGAGAGAGAGAGAGAGAGAGAGAGAGATGCACTAAGCAGTCACTGTGGTAACATGAGTGATGATGTGAAACAGGGATCCTTGGGGTCCCTGTGCTTTGATTCCCATCACCTTGTCATTAAAAAGGATCTCATAACCTCTGTTGACACATACGGTTTCAATCAAATGTTTGGACACATCCACAATCTACAGTAGTATGACACAGTACACTGAAAAGGGAATTTTGCTGTCTAATTGGTCAGTTTACTTAATTTAAACAAGTTAACTCAACACAGTTTTCACAACATGGTTTGTTATGTTCAGTATGAAACTTAATCCATTCAAGTTGGGACTGCACAAAAGATTTGTGTTGTGTTAACAGAATTGTTAAAGCTGGATAGAGGATTTCCAGTTCCCAACATGCTTTGCGTAAGACACATTTGATAGTGTTTAATGTTCTTTCCTCTTTGAGATTTAGAAGAGTTTTGTCTATTTTTCAGTTTAGTGGTTACCCTTGTTCAGAAAAGTAGTGCCTTTGCTTAAATGTATAGTTCACCCCAAGATGAAAATTCTGTCATCATTTACTCACCCTTGTGTACTTTTTTCTTAGGCAGAACACAAAAGAAGATATTTTGAACAATGTTGGTAACCAAACAATGGTGGTACCCATTGACTTCCATTGGTTTTGTGTCCAAACAATAGTTGTCAATGGGGACAAACATTCTTCAAAATATCTTTTTTGGTTTTCTACAGAAGAAAGTCAAACAGGTTTAACATGATGAAAGGGTGAGTAAATGATGACACTACATTTACATTTACATTTACATTTATTCATTTGGCAGACGCTTTTATCCAAAGCGACTTACAATTGAGGAAAACAGCAAGCGATTCGTCTAAGTAAGCAATATTCACGAGAAGTGCTAGTAATACAAGGTTTCATTGATTTCATTGACACTATCCCTTTAAGTTGTGGGAGGTGACATTTTTAAACTTGAATTTCTGTTAAGCTCTGTAAAAAAAGAGAATCTTTTCATAAAAAGATTCATAAAAGTTTGATTTAATAAATGTATGTTTAACAAATATAAATTGGGCAACTTGAACATAATGCAGAGTAAACATAACTTTAATACCAGTGCACATATTCTAATCCAACAGATTTTTTTCAGTGCGTATAGCATAACTTTTGACTTTGCCAATCTGCTTTGTGTCATATTTTGTCGACAAATAATTACACCTGTGTTTGAATGGCTTTGTAAAATCTCATATCTTTCATATTTTTAATAGATGAGTTGAAGAAAAGATTGCAATAAAAGCAGTCTATGAAATGTAAAATATCAGTTTTAATTTGTCACTGTATAATTCCCATACTTCCATAGTGATGTTTTATTACTTGAATATAAAATTAAATCACACAAAATAAATGAAAAAATTAGATGTGTCAGAACTTTTGCCTTGTACTGGAAGATACTTGGACATTTTAACTTGGTCTTTTTCACACCTTTTCCCTCTCCCCTGTCCCTCCCAATCAGTACTTGCATTCAGAAGTACATAAACTTTAGAACTGTTACATTAACTTTTCACATGCCCTCGGGGTTGGATTAAAGACTGAGCCAGCAGAGCCAGTGCTCTGGGGCTTTGGACTGCTCTGGAGCTTCACACCATACGCCCCAAAACTGCCAACGGAAGCTGGGCACCAGGACCCACGGGCCCCTTGGAGAATTCGATGTGAGATGACCAATAGGGTCCTTATGTCCCCCAATACATATAACAAAGTTTCTAACTTTTGCTACTTTTCAATGAGAATTTACAGTGTGGTTGAAACACAGCATATTTCTTGACTGAGGTGAGTCAGTACATTTCAAGTACAGTATAAAAATGCTGGGTCTTTTTTAACACATCCAGAATAAAAGTTTGTGTTTACATAATATATGTCTGTGTACTGTGCATAATAATTTTGTTAAAAAATTAAAACACGCATGCATGCATGCATATATTTAAGAAAATATAAACATTTATATATCATTTTAATTATTGGTAAATATTTTTATTTACCATTTTAATTATTGGTAAATATAAACAAATACAGTGCACAGTATATATATATATATATATATATACTGTGCATGTTTTTGTGTTTATAAATACAAAATGAATATGCACAGTACACAGACTTATATTATGTAAACACAAACTTTTATTCTGGATGTGATTAATCATTTGACAGCCCTAAAAGTAACATATTATGGGTTGTTGTTACTTAAACAAAATGTTGGGTATTTTATTATATATCCCTATGGCTGGTTGTGTTTTTAAAAAATTGCTGATGGTTTAACTTTACAAAAAGCTGTTTAATTTGCAGTTTTCCATTGACATATAGATTAGGACCTTGTGTCAGAGTAAACACTGTAACCCATTTTATATCAATACAATGTGCTGTTGGCTGTGCACCTTATGTGCAAACTCTATTATTAAGTATTGTACATGCAGAACAAAAGCTTTTCATTTTCTCAAGTTTTTGTGACTGTCCTTCCTTTTCTTCCCTACTTTTCATTTCATTCTTCTCCTTGCATAGCATTTTTGCACTCCCGTCTTCGTAAGATTAAGATTGTATTCCATTCAAACCAGTAGGTAAACTGCTTTCCTCTGCAGTTAGCCTTATCTCCTCTGCTGCACGATTGTATCTCTGCTCCTATATTGCAATGCATTGCGAAAAGTACATCTGACTGTACATGTGTGTGTGGCTACGGGTACATCCTTTTGTTGTTTTAATCTTTCTATGACAAAGTAGTTTCCATGGGAAATGGTCCCGTTATCAAGCTGAGGTGGGTTGGAAAGATGTGCCGATGAAACTGGGAAAAGGAAGTTATGACTTCATACTTGAAAGGCGGCATCGCGTTGGCCAGTTGCCCTGTGTGAGACTCACAAATGTGGGTTGTTATTCACAAATTTGTATAATGGAGAGTCTGTGTACTAAATAATGACATTGAGTGTAGATTTGCTTCAGACTTTCTGTATGGCACTAAAGTCATTCTCATGGTCTCATCATATTGACCTAGATACAACAATGCCGGCATCTGCTGTTCAAGCCTTACATGAAAGCTTTATAAAATGATAGCTTGACACTCAATAAACATTATAATGTCTGAACGCTGGGGGTTTCTAAAGAATCTGCAGCCCAGGGAAGGGAATGAGAAAGAATGGGTTATTTTACCTAATAGATTTCTTCCCGCCGCTCATTCTGCTGCAGTGAGTCATGCTGAGTGCTGCAAGTTTTTCTTCTTTATGTTCCATACACAGCCACTTTAAATGATACACTGTATGTTTTGTTGGCATGTTATGTGTTTGATGCCAGTGCTGGAGGTCTGAGAGTCTGGCATCCTGGGGAGCAAACTTAAGCAATGAAATCTGAATCAATTCTTTGAGCCCTGTACCAAAACCGTGCAGCCTCAAATACATTGCTAACGACTAAAATAAACAGTTTCTGATAATATACAATGGAATATAAGCATTGAACCTTATCACTTGTCAACAATTGCCCATTAAGGCCAGGAAACACCAACTTCATGCATTTTAAACAATGCAAAAGGTTCAATTGAGTTTTTGGGCGCCGGTGCATTTATCTCTTAATTAGATTCCGAAACAATAATTTGTGTGTTGCATCACAATTAGCCTTTGTGCTGAAATCTGTCCTGTAGTTCATTCTTCCCTGTGTATGTTCACCGGTGATTATAAATATTTAGCATTGGCCCTCTTTTTGCTGGTGTCGCTCAGATTGATGACCACGAGCCGGGGCTAATTACCAGGACGCTGTTGCTTTAAGACCGCATTCATAAATCTTAGTTATTTATAAAGATTGTTAATAATAGGAATGGCCGTAGTTCACCTTGATGAATTCATCGAGGTAGTTAATGACCCTTTGGTTTAAAGTTTAAAGAGTGCATGTGCGTGCACGGTAAACTCATTTTGACTGAAGATAGCAGGATGTGCAGTGGAAATTTTCCAACATATAGATGCAGGAGTTGTTTATCATACAAGTGCTGGGTTGTTTAAAGCCATGGTTTGATAAAATATAGACAGATTCATTTACATCAGCAGTTGGGTTTGTGCGTTGTCCAAACAACCCATGCACTGTTGGGAATATTGGATAAATTTGTAACAATATCTGTACAATATCTGTGGGTTTATTACACTCGCTTCTGTTCTAAAAATGTTAATAAAGTTTTGAAAAAGGCTGTTTTCGACCATCTTGTTTTTTGGTGTCCCAAGGCTATAGTCGATCCTCAAACATCCAGACTTCATATAGCTGTATTGCTATAGCTATGTTTGAAAGCAGTCTCATATTGACTTTGGAGGATGTTTTGTTTCAGGGATTACCTGCATGTCTTCGTAGGGTGCACATAGGATGCTGGGAGAGAGTGATGGAACATTTGTTTAAGCCACAGGTATTTCGCTTTATGCCGTGACGGTGGAGAACCTCTGGTCTCACTGTGTGTTCCTCCTGCAGATGCATTAATGTTGACATTCCAAATCTGCCCAGGAGAGATCACCAAAGGCGATGATTGACGGTTTGTGTTGTAAAAATGCTGGCTGTGTATAATTCGACCGATATTGTACTGTACGCTCAGTTGTGTAGACCCAATACTCATTTGTGATTGCTAGAATCTAACGAAATTTAGGGTTCATGAGGTTTAAGTCGACTAGAAATTATTTCATTGGAAATGTTGGTAAGACTTTTCAATTAATTTGTGTTTCGCTCTAAAAACATGGGTTGGGTCTTAACCCACTGTTGAGTCAAAAAAAGGACAAACTCAATTTTTGGGTTAGCTTATTGACCCATGCTGGCTTGTTTAAACCCACACTGTGAAAAATGGCTCGTAAATTGTATGTCTCTTTTTTCTAATTTTATGGTTTTAACCGTATTTCAAAAATAGACTAAAAAAATCTAGTAGTTTTTTTTCCAGCAGCAGGGGTGCCAGAAATATACCGTAAAATATACCAGTTTTCCCCCCGTAAAAATGACATATTTTTCTTTTTCTAGGATTTGATGATTTTGTGATATTTCAAAAATATGTCAAAAATCTGTTAAAAAAACAAAATTTCCATAAAATTACAGTTTTTGGACATTATGCGTGAAAAAATCTCAACTTATCTTTTTAAGTTTCTTTTTTGCATTGGATTTTTTGAGTTGTACTGACTGCCAAAAGATAACTTACATTATTATGTCAAATCAACTAGACTGGACAAAACAATGAGATTAATTTACTAAATTAAGTTCAGCTGCCTACAATCAAAAAACATTTTTACAGTGCACAAATAAGTGCATGCTTGGGGTAAATATGGACATTTTCAATGTTCATTTTACCGAGCAGTTGGGTTTGTGCCTTTTTGACCTAACCATGGGTTAAAAACCACACTTTTTTAAACATGAATTAACAATAAACAATACAGCATTTATTATGTTATAATATGTTGACATTGCTTAATGCACAATAACCTAACATGAACTATGAATCATTTATATGAAATAACATTAGAAAAGGTTAATAAATGTTATAAGATGTAATGCTAGATGTTAGTTTTAATGTTAATGAATGAAACCTTTTTGTAAAGTGTCCAAAATTTGATTCATCTTTCATTCATGTAGGTTTCTGGCCTAAAACACATTTTCCTCCATGTTTACGGCAAACATTCTCCATCGAATATCTTTTGAAAAATGTATAACTGAGTGATGTTATTCTGTGCAGTCGCACTTGACCTTAAATGAACCTTCTTCTGTAGACGGCGAGAACACAGGGAATAATTTATGACGTGCATTAAATACAGATGGGCCTTACTACTCATTTGCCATCGAATTGTTTCCGTTCAGAGTCATTTCTAAGGTGAGAAACCTCCCCGTGTTTTGAAGCGCTTCGGCAGAGATGAGATAGATGTGCTGATTCCTTTCAAAATAATGTGCGCGTACTGGAACTGTAAATATATTCGGGGGTGACTCGGAATGAAATCAAAGCTCATTACGCTTTTGGAAACATTAGCAGGAAACGCACGATGCTGGTGCTTTTCCGTGTAGCACCTGCTCTCACCGCTAACCTAGTTAAACAATAAACTCACGAGATGCTGGGAATGGTAAAAGCAGGAAGGTTTCTAAAGTGTGCTGTGTTTCTAAACATATTTAAAGGCCTTTTAAAAGGAGCATTTTATCTTTTGGGTGACATTCACTGAAAAAAAAGTCTCGTTATCCTGAAGCTCCTCGCCAAGCGGAGGACAGGCTTATATCAGCAGCGCGCCAGAGAAAAGCTGAATATTCTCATCTCCCAGGGCCTTTTTTCTCCCTACAAGAGCGCTGAGCTGATTACACCCCCCTTCCCTCATCCACGTAATGAACACGAGCAAAGAGGCTCCTGAACTTCACCTCCTCCATCTCCCCCATCTTAACAAGATCCTCTCCACACTTCCACCATGAGCCCTCAGCCTAATCTGCGGAGGCACAGAGGTATTATTAGAGCCGCTCGGGCCCTCGGAGGAGACGCCGGGAGCTTGGGGCCCGGCAGATGAGATGGGCCACGGGGAGGTGCACGGTTCCATTAAGATGCCATTCACAGAGGGCCTTTGTTATCATTGATCCTAACGCTTTCAGGGAGCGGAGAGACTTACTGATCCATGACCATCTCATCTGTCTTGCAGGGTTCGAGGGAACTCGCTGTGAAATTGATAGCGACGAGTGCCTCTCCAGACCTTGTCGGGACCAAGGCCGTTGTGTGGATGGGGTCAACAGTTACAGGTCTTTTGTTGCTTTTATTTGTAATTTTAGTTCTCTGTTGTGTTTGTTTTACTCCGAGAAGGTACGCTGACCCTTGGCCCTGTTGCTGTGTGTTACAGAAGTAGTTTGTCCAAAAACTTTGAGCAAACTACTTCTGTCATTATTTATTCAACAGAATGTCATTCACATTTTCCTAAAGTAACATCAGGTTTGGACTGACATGAGGGTGAGTAAACAATGACAAATTTTATATATTTTTTTTGTGAATTGTTTCTGCTGAAGAGAATATCTACTTTTCGGATGCAGTGTATGTTTGTGGAAAATCTGGCCAAAATATTGTTGCAAGGATGACTCCAAGGGACCATTTTAAATACCATTTTCAGTTTTTCTGAATTTGCTATTTATAGGTATGAGTTTAAATAAAAGGATTATTTTTTGTTTCATTCTGTGAACTACTAACAATATTTCTACAAAATTTAAAATAAATAAATATTGTTTCTATGTGCATCTATTTGAAGAAAATGAAAACTGGAGAAACAGGTCAAAATAAGAGAAAATATGCTCTGTATTTATATTACATTTTAAGCAATACAACAGTAATATTGTACATGTATTTAGGAAAAGTTAAAAATATATATTTTTTCAATACGATTTAATGCGTCTTGTCATTCTGTCAGTCTTTCATGTTGCTGTTGGATGACTTGATGTCACTCCTGAGGTTTGATTTTGTTGATATTCAACAGACACTGGACTGAAATGATCACAATACATCTCTTAATTTTTTTCTGAGGCTGTATATATAAAATATGAATATTTGCTTTACATTTTTGATAAAATATATTATTAAGCAAATACGAATCTTTATTATCATTATTAATAAAATGCAGCGTAACAAAAACAATCCAGATCATGAAAGGTAGTATTTATATAAGTATCTCATATTTGTGGCTCTCTTGCTGGAATGATCTTTTCGGATCATTGAGTTGAATTGAGGTCAAAACTCACTTGACTTGACTTCTGTTTTTGCAGCTCAGTTGCTCTGCCTGAAGCTGTTCACTCCCTAATGCTCAGCTGAGGTTTTAGGGTTAGTTTGCAGTTATTTTCCAGACTTTACACTCCGTATATTCATCAGAAAGATCCATTTGTGCACATTTGTCCACATGATCGGTTTTTTTTGGGGGGGGGCACTCAGGTAGTTTAAAAAAATAGCCATTTATTTTGAATATATTTTGTTTCTGAAGAGCACCGACTATACAATCTTTATTCTATACAGAATTCTGTTATGGATATTAACCAATTTTTTTTAGGGATAGGCAAACACACCTGAATTGATTATAAATTGATTTTGACACTGAACTTAAAAGAAACAATAAAATAATAATAAAGAAATTTGACAATTATACAAAAAAAGACAGGAAGAAAATGTGCAAAAAAGTCATCCTCTATGCAACCATGTAAAGAAAAATATCCTAAGATGCACAAAAAATGATGCTTGAAGTTTGAATAAATCATATTACAGCATATGAAAGAACAATGTATAATGATAATCTTGACAGGATTGTTGGATTTAAATCAAACTACAGTATTTAACTGTTCTAGCATTTTTTTTTAAATATGTGTGTCTTGATATACTATATATCAGTACTAATGTTAGTTATCAAATGATTCTTCTTCTGTCATCTCCATGCAGCTGTTTCTGCAAACCGGGTTTCTCGGGCCGGCACTGTGAGGAAGACATCAATGAGTGCGCCTCCAATCCCTGCCAGAACAGAGGCGTCTGCCAAGACCTTGAGAACAGGCAAGTAGCATGGCAACATCCAACTGTTGTTGTGCAACCCTCATAAATTGATGATGATGTAGGGGCCTGTGTATCCTCTCCCAACTATTTGTTTTTATTAGACGGCAAAGAAATGAGACAAGTTTGAGAGTAGCCCGTGTGTTATTGTCTAAAGTGCTCTGGTTTATGTAAAGGGTCTTTTTTCATCCTTGACATCTAAAAGCTGTTGGTCTAAACACAAGTGAGGGAATAGTTCAGCAGGTTAACATCATGCCTGTATATTGGTTTTCCATCCCTCGACCCTCTCCGCGTTGTGCTTTAATGGGAGCCCTAGGGCCGCTCTCGGCGTAGTCGGGCGGAGGAATCCCGGGGCCAATTTGAGTCCTAAATGGTTTGTCTCCGCTTCGTCCTCCATCATGTACGGACTCCCACGTGACCGCGCGCTCCCAGCGTTTCTCTAGAATTGCTTCCATCTGAGGGATTTCCGTTTTTCTCTCTTTTTTCCACACAGGCGCTCATTTGACACGCTAGGGCTTCACAGGTCTCACAGCATGGCAGCGGAGGTCTTTCTCAACTGAGTACTTTTAACCTGCTTTGTTTTCAAAGGTAGCTTGTTCTGTTTGTCTCCAGTTTACTGACAGAATAGTAGCTTGCTGATATCTGCTTTGATACTCTTTCAAACCGTTTGTATGCGTTACAGCAGGCGAGGTGTTTAGGGAAGGTAAGAATAGCAAACCAATCTGGATTTGTGGTCTCTTGATTATTAGAATTTATGACGTTTATTTATTTATTTAGTGACAAGCAGATGCCTTTATCCAAAGCGAATCGTGGGAGCAATGGTAAGTATTAAATTAGAAATGTAAAAAGATGTAAATAAAACTCTAAAAGTCAAACCCACAACAATCGTGTCATCTTAAAGTTGATGATATGTGCAGCGACGGATCCGCATCACAGAAGCACTGAACTGGTCAGGTTTGAGGATGACAGGAAATTTTAAACAATATTAGAAGCAAATCAACTTGTCAATCATTTTGTCCAGTGATAGCACCAGCCATAGTCATGAATAACAAACAAACCTCATATCTTTTTTCTGTCAGTCAGACCTTTTCCTGTCAGTCAGTTGTGCTTTTTTCAGTGCATTTTCTTTAGATTGTATTTGGGATGCTGAGTTACGAGCAATTTAAAATAAACATTCTGTGTAAAACCAATATAATTGTGTGATATTAGTATACGTAATGTATTAATATACTTCCATGAAAAAATATTATTATTATGTATGTATTTATTAAATAATTAATGAATACTTATCTTCATTTATTAAATAATTATTATTAAACTATAATAATAAACATTATATTTTAAGTATTTTTGTTATTCGTGTTTATTAGTAATATTATTAATAAAAATAATTATTTATAATTATCAATGATGAAATGCTATTAGATAATAGCAATACATATTATTATTATTATTATTATTATTATTATTATTAGCGTACATTTTTATTATTATTATTATAGCATGCATTTTGGTGAGAAGAATTTCTCTGCTTGTAAATGTTGATCTGTTGTGCTCTGTGCTTTTACATTTCCAGTTTCGATTGCGCCTGTGTTCCTGGATACTTCGGACCACTTTGTAACCTGGATGTAAATGAGTGTGAATCTTCCCCCTGCCTTCATGACGGAGTGTGCGTCAACAAGCCCGGGGGCTTCGTATGCGTCTGCCCTGCCGGCTTTTCAGGTACAGTACGTCCCCCACGGCCCAACACAAGACACAAAATCATTGAGAAACTAGGGCTTATCGCATCCACGTGGACTCCGCGTTCCCCGCGGCTTGACAGTTTCTCTTTGGATGAAACACAAATTGCTCATCAGCACATTTAGCAGATTACTAATTAATCCCACACTCCCACCTAAAGCTACACACACACACACGCACACACACGGTTTTCACCTTGAGTTACAGAAACACCTCTTTTACATCATCATCTGCATTTTAAGCAAGTGTTTCCTCAGCTCCCCATTGCTCTTTTTCTTGCACTGTTTTTCTCTACCCAGAGGGTGATCTCATTTGTATTCGTAGGGATTGGTACATGAAGCGTTTCTTGTTTGAATAAATGCTGAAATGCGTTGTTGATGTTATTGACTGGATCTATAATGTAGAGATTATGTACCACTTTAGAGATATAGAATTGGAGAAAAATTGGGGTGGACCGGTCAGGGGTGGAATTTTTGAAACCTTTTATTATGAAAACAATCCAAATGAATTACAATAAATGACTTTAATATTGAATGAAACACAAATGTCAATGTATATATTTTTCTTTGTATATGCATTTATGTGTGTTAGAACAGCGCTTTATGTGCCAATATCTACAAAAACTACAGTAATGAGATTATCTTTCTGCTTATACTTATGTTTTCTTGTTCAGAAAACTGATATCAATGCTGTTTTTTAGGAGAAATCTCAATCGCCATCATCCAGCTTGAAGATTAATTTCATTTGTCTTTCCTACTGTATCGTCAATTTATCCTCATCGCGCCGAGGGGAGAGAACGAAATCTCCAAGGATCCACAAACTCCTGGGAGAGCTCAGCCTGACACACGGGCCCTAATTCCCCACAGAAGCCTCCTTTATTATCAGGCCCCTCTCTGTCGTGTAGCAGTCATTACTTTCCTCTCAGCGCTGAGCTCATCTGAGGAAACCGACGCGTCCCCGGAGAGCTCAGGCCAGAGGATATATTCTGGATTGGTTCAGCCAACTGGGGCTCACAGGAAATATTTGCCCTAATAAGATGTGTAACGGCATCCCAACTTCTCAAGAAGCTGGAATCAAAGATACAAAAAAGCAATATGCGGCCGCCTGCCGCCCAATGGGTCCTTATGGATGATCTGTGGCGAAATGATTTTTAAATTGAAATCGTGTGTTGCACAGCCACAATGAATAATGGGCCGCGTTTGGCGAAATATCGTCATTTGTGATTGCGCTCGGATCCGCCGGGTTTCTCTTGAACGCTTTTTATTTGGAGGGGAGCTTTGCGTGAGCAAAGTGGGGAAGGAAATCATAAGAAACCCACACAAATAGGGGTGAACGGTGGAGTGAGCTGCTGGTTGCAAAACCGCTAGATGGCGCTAAATTTCACAAACTGGACCTTTAAACAAGGTCTTCAACTAGACAACAAGCTGGTCGACATTTGTGTTATGGACACTGAGAGGAATGCACTACTGTGCAGCACAAATGCATCAGCGAAATGAGTGCTAAACTTACATTTTTATTTGATTATTATTATTAAAATTTGCCCATCACAATTGACTTTTGGAAAGGCCGATATGAGGTTGCGGGTTACGTCTATCTGTCATACAGCTGCACTCCACCACTGCAGCACCTGAATTTGGTGTTGTTTTTCTAGAATTTGTTCAGAAAAGAAAGAAAGCCCAGTATGTAGGTATAAATAGCATTTTTGTGTTTATATCGTACATGCAAATGTATTACATTCAAACACTCGACTTTTTCACCACGTTTGGTGAATTTCTCTCATTCGGTCTTCGCCATGGTGTTTATTTTTTTTCTCTCGCTTTCCTCGCTTCTTATCCTCCCTTGGACAGAAAATCTGATAACTCGCTGTGGATTTGAGAAGTTCCTGCAGCGAGGAGTAATTGAGGAGTGGAGGAGAAGATTATGTGCTCTTTCTCTCCTCTCACATGAGTACAGTGAGCACCCTTAAGAAAGCCAACATTAGGATTAACCCGACAGCTTTATAATCTCTCTCCTGCATGTCTCCTCATATCCTATGAAGTCAAATGGAACAGTGCATTATTTGTCAAATCAGACAAGGAAATGCCCATTAAGAGGGTTTCATATAATCCTGTTAGGAACGCTGACTGCGTAAATCTGTTGTCTACGAGTCGAGCGAAGCAGGTGCGATCTTGCTGAAAATCTGCAATCTTTTACGAAGCAGTTGATTGACGCATGTCTTTAAAAAAAACCTGACGTGTCAGGAACTCAGACAGAATATCACAGTCTGTGGTCATGTTGTGGGGTTAATGAGATTTTTACAGTTAATTCATACCCAGTCAATACGCTGACACTTTCTGCTTGTGTTTGTAGATGGCCTGCCACAGGGAAATAAATTCATTACGGCTTAAACAGCGGGTCAATGTGAAGGGAATTAACAACAGTGAATGAGCGATCGGAAAAAACACTTTAATTAAAAGACGTTTTGGTTCCTACTTTTGTTTATGTACGCCGCTTTCAAGGCGATCCAAATGAGTCCAGCGTAAAATACGGCGCTAAGTAAAAAAGCTTGAAAACTTCTTTAGTGAGAAATATCACGAGTGAACGTTTGTTTACTCGCTCGATGCGTACCGAGCGGAGTAATTGAAATAAAGCTTTAATTTACTGTTGGCGCGTGACCTCAGCCACGACTCGCGTCTTCGCCCGAAGTTACTGAATTATTTGTGTAGTCAGGCGTGAATTAGGTTTACGTTCCTGTAATATCTGCATATGATTTATAAGGTTTAGGAGATCGGTTTGGCTCTCTATTTAGATGTCTCGGGGCTTTTGGAAAAGCTTCCATTTGTTTGTGTAGTTACAGGGGGAAGAGTAATGGCTGTCTGCTCTTTAGTATCGCAGCTCTTTGGCTCGCGTTTTTATCTTCGTCATTTGTCAACCTGTCCCTGGGTGTCTGCTGACTCTTTCTTGCCTCGGGGTTTTACAGGCTCTTCTCTAGTTACTGAATTTACTGGGTTTGCAGGTAAATTATGACCTATTAAGGTGTTTGTTACTGAACCTTTTTTGGATTAGATTTACGTCAACAACTGGGTCATAAATCCAGGATGGGAATAATGTACCTTATGCCATTTTGCTGGTGTTGGGGTTATTTAATCGGTTTCTTAAAATCAGTATGTGTGCACCTGACACACAATGTGTCTATTCACTTCCCCGACAATATGACTGTGAGTTTTATTTTTTCCCATTCACCTTGTTGCATTCAGAAGCTCCTGTATTGTGACATAAATTTGCATGCAACAAATCTGCAATGCACTCCCTCGACAATGAGATCAAATCTGCATACATAATTATAAAAGAATGAACAAAATGATGTTTTAAATCATTTTAGATGCAGCATAACAGCTTCCCAAGTATTTCATGTCGGCTACAAATGATGTACTTATGTGTATATACTGCATACCGCTCTGATTTTGCTCTCCATCAAGGTACGTGGTGTGAAGTGAACATCGATGAGTGCCAATCTAATCCCTGCGGATTCAACGGGAGGTGCATCGACGGTCGTAATGGGTACCAGTGTGTGTGCTCCAGAGGTTTCATGGGCCATCACTGTGAGAGAAATATCGATGAGTGCTCATCCAGCCCCTGTGTTCATGGGAGGTACATTAATCTTGCTGAGCTGTACGACTGCATTTTCTTTTTTTTAGATGTGCGATTGTGAGGTTTGTACACGCTCATCACAGCTGTTCTCAGAGGGATACATGTGTTTTTAACAGGTAAATGTGCCTGCAGTCTGGCTGGATTCGGTAACCACCGTATAATTAGTCATTACCAGCTGTTTCTTTCACTTTAGTCATTTAACCAAGTTAATGATTTTGCAAAAAAAGTGCTGAAACATGAAAAATGCCTTTTTTTTGTTATGTTTACATTGTAGACTGCATACAGTAATGCTAATAATTCCAAAATTAAAGGTTCAAATTCCAAAGTGTTTCTGTAGCTCAATTGGTTGTGCATTGTATTAGCAATACAACGCTACGTGCTTTGTGTTTTCATTGCTTCTGTTGTGTGTGTATAAAGTGTCTGTCAAAAATCACTGCACAGGTAAATGTGTTTGGTTATGGTTGTGTTGTAATTTCATTGATGTGTAAAATCATCTTTCATAAATCATAAATAATGAATGCAGAGGTTGGAGGTGTCAGGGCATATAAATGATGTGGTGTTTCATTGCAGTTGTGTGGATGAAGCTGACGCATACAGCTGTCAGTGTGAGGTTGGATGGACCGGAGGCAGATGCGAGATCAACATAAACGTGAGCATGTTCTCTTTCTGCCTTTTTGTAGAATTAACAACTAAAGTAATACAACGCATCTAGAAGGTTCACTCTCGAAAAGAATGGGTTGAGTAACACATTTCTTTGTGTTATGGAATTTACCCACTGTGTTTTTTTAACACGTTATGTGTCATTTTGTGTTAAATAAATGGGAGGGACAACATAGGGTTAAGTTAAAAGCAACACAAAATACAGATTGTGTTGTTTTGTTATTAGCACATGGGTTATTCGTGCTCTATTTTAGTGGCAAAATGCTTTTTATTGACTGGCCACCCAGATGGTGGTAAAATAAGTCCTTGCCAGTTTTTAAAGTTTTTTTTATATAATGGCTTTTTTTGCAGTTGATTACAATTACATAATTCCATTACATGGATAAGTGCATGTATCCACTGTATAATGGCTTCATTCGTTAGTATCCTTCACTTTACCCTCATGCCATTCCAAACATGTATGAGTTTTTTTTCTTCTGCAGAACACAAGAGAAGATATTTGAAAGAATGCTGATAAGCAAACAACATTGTCCCCAACTCACTTCCATTGTATGGACATAATACCCATAAGACACAATCTTACAATATCTTTTGTGTTTCACAGAAGAAAGAGTCATATACAGATTGTTGAAGGCAAGAGAGTGAATAAATGATGACAGAATTTTTATTTCTGGTGAAGTATCCCTTTAATATAATGTCACACAAAATATAACAAAATGTGGAGATGCACACATGACTATTCAGATCATGAACATTTTTTATTTACACGATATTCAACTTTTTGACGCCCTGCACTGCCACAAGTGGCTTCCTGTGCCAGCAGCTGTTGAATTGTTTTATTTATGAGGCTTTTTTACGAGTGGCTTGATTTGCATTATGTTTTCAATAGTTGATTGGTAGCAACACGGTAAGTGTGAAGATAATTATGAAATGTGTTTCAACACAGTGGACCGCATGAGCTGTGGGGATTGGGGCAGTCATAGTCGCGACAGGAGGTGTTTGCGTTGTACTGAAGCCAAGTCAGGATGGTTTGTTGTAATATCCTTTTTTTTTGAGGGTGGGATGAAAATCAGAGCATTGCAGGAGTTGTCGTACAATTATTTCTGATGTGTGACGATATACGTAATACATTATCCAATGTTAATCAATCAAACCGCAATTTGAAAATAGGCATATATTAGTCACTTAAAATAATACAGAATGCAGGTGCATTATTGCATTGACGTAAGCATTTCTATAGTCTGACTGTGCGTGTGGTGTGCAAGTTGTGTATAAATATAGTCATCAATGAGAATTTCTGGGCATCATTTAGTTGCTCTTTTCACCTCCTGGACTTCCATTAGTGCTGGTTTCATCAGCAAATGTATTTAGCTTCCTACAGTACGTTTAAATGTCAATACGTCAGATTTTGGTGGTGAGTCAACACTGCTGTAGGGCGCAACATTCACAGCCAGTAAAGATAGTAGTGTGTTGTGCATCACCAGAGGAGGAGACACCATGACCACAAAGGTGGTTTGCCCAGGGCGAGGTACAGGGATTGCTGTCCTGCTATTGTGACCCCTACACATTTTTTGATTTTGGGTGACGGGGTCTAATGGTTGTAAGGATAGAGCTGATACAGTAACTGAATTGATGTTTAATCTGGTTCAGATTGAATAGCGTGGCTTGAGCCATCAACATTGGACTTAAAGTGGTAGTTATCCCAAAAACTGCCTCAGTTTTTCAGGTTAAGTTAAAAAAAAATAAGTAAAGTAATTTTTGTTCATTCAACTTAAAAAATACTAGTTAACTAATGAATTTCATGCAAACTCGTTATGTATATCTTTTAGTTGAATTAATTCAAAATTTTAGGCAGCCAGGTTACTTTTTTTTATTTGAACCATTATTGCTTTTTTACAGTGCAATCTTCAAAATATCTTCTTTTGTGTTCTGCAGTAGGAATCATATACACGTTTTTAACCACAAGAGGGTGAATAAATGATGAAAGAATTTTCATTTTTGGGTGAACTATCCCTTTAATCTCATAATGCATTGGAGGATTGTACAAGTTTATGTTGAAAGTTGCAGAAACATTCCCCAGGACCTGGATGTGAGGTAATACATGAGGATTTATTTCAATAATTTGATCTTCACAGCATAGCGGCCTGTGTATTTGCATCCAGTTGGGATATATTTAGTGGTTTCTATACTTGCTTTTCGATGCCAGTGCAAAATTTTGTTTGATTTTGTTGTTGAGGAAATGAAAAATGGGAGAATGAACATTGTGCTGTGGTGTCTGTTATCGTTCATAAATGACATAAGTGTTCAAACTCCTTTTATATTGAAAAGCTTCATCACCATTTGTTATCACATTTCGCTCAATTTGCAAAGACGAATATGTCACAAGTGACACTACATGAGAATCAAAAGACAAGTTACGTGAGACTGCAATACAATATCCGGTCTAGTTTTATATTCTAAACTTTCAATCAGAAAGGTGAGGAAAATGGAAAGGTCAGCCGTATTGTCGGGTTATGGTTTTTGAAAATGATTTACAGGGAAATGGAGTGCCATTATCTCCTTAGAAGAGAGGAAAATAGAGAACTAAAAGGTGACAGAGTGCAATTTAACAACAGGAAATATCCAGCGTATGGCACAGTAATCATGATATCACATTATGTATTTCTGTCATAATCCTGTTCTGGCAAAAACTCATAATGGCAGCATCATTTGCTTTGAAGAGTATATATTTTATGTGAAAATGTAACGCGTAATGTGTGTAATTATGGATTGTTTATTACCAGCATTCTGGTACAACTTAAAATGCCCCAACTGATCTGGGAGAAGTACTGTATAATTCTGCACATTTTGTACCTTGGTGACTGTTTCTTCTAAATAGCCGCCACAGAATCATCTTAACACATGTACAAAAGCCTGATTATAAAATGCTTCTATCCCTAATTGATTTAATACCTACCACAAGCTTAAATGTACCTCTGGGATGAAACACTTGGCCGGTTTGGTGGACTTAAGAGGCTTGTTTAGAATAAATCATTAGCTGCTGTGTTTTGCTGTAATGGCTCTATAGAAACTGTGTTCATTTTGGATTCTTACTTACAGCATCACCGTCACATGAAGTATTATAGATCCTTTTTATCCAAACCTCTTTAAATCACAGGGATGTTATTAACTGTAGACATATGCTGTAAAAACGGTATCAGTGCCCCAGAAAATTGAAATGATTAAAGAATGAACTTGTGCCTCCAATGTAATTTATGGTAAACATTTGGCTTCGGACGCCTTACAGATTCACTTTGTACTTTGGGTACATGTATAGAAAGCATTAGTGTGCTTTGGATTCAAGTGAACTTTGATCTTAAATATCATTCATTACATGTGGAATCAATATTTTTAACCTTTCATGTTAAACATTTTGTAAAACAGAGAGATTTATGTGAGAATGAAATGTGTTTTGGCAACAGGTCTTCTGATATTAGCTTAAAGGGATAGTTTACCCCAAAATGAAAAATCTTTCATTATTTATTTACCCTCATGCCATTACAAACCTGTTTGACTTTCTTTCATCTGCAGAACACAAAAAACAGTGTTTTGAAAAATGTTGGTAACCAAACAGCATTGGCCCCCATTGACTTCCTTTGTACACAAAACCACTGGGACATTTCTCAAAATATCTTCTTTTGTGTTCCACAGAAGAAAGAAAGGCATGCAGGTTTTAAACCAAATGCAGGTGAATAAATAACAGAGGTTTTGGTGTCAGTCATTCAGCTAGCATAACATAATATGTATATAAAAAAGGAATAAACATGACATAGTTTCTCATTCTTTTTGTCATGTTTTAATATTAGGAGTGCGACACTCATCCGTGTCTTAACGGTGGATCTTGTGTGGACCTTCTGGACAAATACGCCTGCATCTGTCCTGATGGTTTCACTGGGAGGAACTGTGACATCGACCAGAACGTGTGTCTGCAAAAGGCCTTTAATTTCTCCCTTTGTTTCAATGGAGGCACATGCATGGATGGTCCAGGAGCCAACTTCACTTGCAGGTGAAAACAAGACTTCACGTATTATGTAAATCTAGATGGAATGTCTGGTCTTTTTCATTATTATGTTAACAATATTATGTCACACTGATTTGGTCCCTGTGGACAGTATTCATCCAGATATATTTTGGTTCCTCTGGCATTTCTCTCCAAAAGGTCTGTAAGGTTGCCAGAGAGGATGATTATGCAGCAGCTGGTCCAGCATTATTTTTCGGCTGTAGAACTGAAATTGCATTGTGGTCTATTACTCGGTGTGCATAAAAAGACCCATCTAACATATAACATCTCATTATGTGTTCCTGCTAATACAACGTTCCGCCGCAAAGAATAGTTTGGACTGTCCAGACGCTCGGTTTAGCCGGGCAATAATGCTATCTGCGGTTCTCATCATGTCAGGTGGACAGATGCACAGACGGACAGCTGTGGAATGAGAAAGCATTGTCTGTCCAAATGAGGGCTCATTGGATTGATTTTCTCGAATGGAAAACAAACGCCTCTATCCTACTTTGTGTTTACTCCCATTTGAAATCACTTGCAGACTGATGACTTGCAGGCCGATTGTATTAAAGCCAGTCTCATTTGTTAATGGACAAAAGCACACATTTTAAAGACAAAAAAAATTGGAGCTCAGTCAATTTTATACCAGAGTCTATTTTGCATGATATTTGAGGTTTGCACATTAAGTATTGGTATTAAAATCCTAACAGCTGCTTCTGAAAGACAAAAGAAGAAACATACCTCAGATTTAGGCGTGAATGTTTTTTAAATGTTTTTATGTTGATCTGAAGAACCTATAATGTAATATCTAAAAGTTTCTCCAGTTTCTACAAAAACGTTGTGTTCTGCAGAAGAAAGAAAGTTGTACAGGTCTGAAATGACAAAAGGGTGAGTGAATGATGACAGTTTTTCATATTTGGATGAACTACACCTTTAAGAAGCAAAGATACTTGAATGAACCAATGAAGCAGCTTTATAGCAATACACCTGTGGTCACTTCAAGAAGAGTATCTTTCAGTTTCTTTCACGTTTCTGTGTTGTTTGCTGTTCGTCTTTCTTTTAAGTTAACACTGACAGCATTTACTTTAAGGAGTTCTCTCTATGTTAGACACACTTGTCGTCCTTTAACAGAAATAAGACATTGACGGCCTTATTTGCATTCACATCTTTATTTGCTGGGATGTGGGCAAATTTTGCTTATTTGTTTATGTATGATCCTTGTGTAGTAATATTTTAAGAACTATTGAATATCTGCTATCATTTTTTTGCTTTTTTTTAAGGTGTAAACTTCTCACTAAGCTTGAGCATACTCAACTGCATCTGTTCAGAATCACGAGCATTGGTGAAGTTATCACCATGACTACAAAACACTGAATCATGCACAGTACCGTCACCATATGTCGACTTTTTTCCGTTTGTGAGGTGCAGTCAGATAATTGAATCTTCTTCTTAAAAACTCCCAAGAAATATTTTGCCATTTGCTGTATTCCAACAAACGTCCTGTTAATGAGACATTTCTCGCTTTGCTCACCATCTGCGTGGCACCCAAGCTTTCACAAACCTGTCTGACCATATGTCCATCATTAATGATATTTTTTCCTTTGGAAAATTAGCTTTTCCATGGGCTCAAGGCTGTGGCTCAAAAGTCGTGCCATTCTTTTAATATTTTTAAATGATGTTTCATGGGCGATGTTTAAAAGATGAATGATTTTATTCAGCTGCCCACCAGGTTTTGTTGGAGATTTCTGTGAGGTGGAGATGAACGAGTGCTGTTCGGAGCCGTGCTTTCACGGGGCCATCTGCCAAGACCGCATTAATGGCTACCAATGTCACTGTCAACCAGGTGAGGCTTTTATATTATAGGGAAAAAAACATTTTTATTGGCTCATGATGTTGTATAGGCTTTTTATTGTTGGAATATTGCATAACATTCAGTATGACATCCAGTTTTATGCTTTGGGGGTCATAGAAAATCTGTAAAGATCACATAAGTTGGATTGTCTAATGTCCAGGGTTTGAAAAGGTTTAAGAAATCAATACAAGGTTGATTATGTCTGCTTTTTTCAATTAAAATATACAACAAATTTACCAACAACAAGTCCACAATCACATTGCTCTGTTTTCTTAACCATATTTTAGCATATGAATATCTCCTATTGAGTGTTTATAAAAGCCAAATTGGTTAGTCAGGTATATCTGAAGAACATGAGCGATACAGGTTGATGAAAGGTCTCCACTTCATGTATCTTAATTCCGGCATGCGAAACCTCTTACGTTCCTCTTGGGAGTAATTTGCTCTTTGAGGAGAGCGAAACGGACGCAAACCTCATTGAATATTAAAATATATTCAACTCTCCTTCCGCCTGTATGTACGCGTGTGATTTTGCACAGGGGGAGGGTATGGGGGTGGGCTCGTTGTGGCACTCAGGGTTTTTGTTCCTGGCAGGTTGGACAGGCCTTCACTGTGAAGATGACATTAATGAGTGCTTGCTGCAGCCATGCAACCAGGGAATGTGCATCCAGAATGAGCCCGGCCACAGCTACACCTGCTTCTGTCGGCCCGGATTTGTGGTGAGTCTCGCTAAGTACCCCCAGCCACCCTCCCTTCTCCCTGAGCTCTTCATCTTCCCCTGAGGTGATCTGAGAGGGATACAATCCTGTTTGTCGTTCTCCTGTCAAACATTTGCCATACGTTTGTTGCCATTTCTATATTGCAGTGGCCTTTAAATATCCTTGACATCTTTAGCAATGGAAAGCTTGCGCTTTCTTGGTAACCACAGGACCACTGGAGAGGCGCAGATGTCACTGTATCAATGGCAAAATATCTACTCCATTTTTTTTTTTGTCTATAATGTTTTTTATATTTGCAAAAAAGATATTGGGTGTTTATAAGGTTGTACACCAAAACAGAAAAACAAAAAGCTAAGCAACAGAACAAAGCAACAAGAAAGAAATAACTTTATGATACTAAGCAATACATGTATTTTGTATTAAAGTTTGCTAATGTCAAAAAAGATAAATGCTCATCAAAATACACGTAAACACTTAAAACAGCAACTTAAAGGTGAAAAATCACTGAAATAGGTGTCTTGAGAAATCACACCAGACATTGTGACAGCCGTAGGCTCTGTAAACAGCCAAAGAGAGCCGAGGGAGATAGTCTATCATATTTATTTATTTGTAGAAAACACTCATAATGGCAGCAAAATGTTTGTAGAAATTTTTTTATGTTCATGTTTTCCAACAACGGATTGGCCTACAGCGCACACACGTTTAGGAGAGTGAAGTTTACCACACCCATCTGTATCTTCATGCGAATATATCTGTGTCGATCGATGTATCTGTGTAAATCATTTACGTACACCACTGTTTCAGTCATTGGCTGTTTGTAGCAAGGTCCCACCCATTTGTGAGCTCTCCCATCAGCTTGGCTCAATTGGCTGTGGAATTGTTTGCATATGGACCAATTGCCACTTTAAAAAAAACATAATTCAGGCAATGCCTTGTTACTCGTGTAGTCTTAAGCAGTTGCTACCAGTGTACATTGATGGCGTTTCAGCTGAAGGCTTTGTTAATAATTGCTCCTGCTGCCGGGCTTAAGCTAATTTACACCCTTATTTAGCAGGATTTAAGTTTTGCACCAGGCTTGAATCCTAATGCCCTGAGCATAGTTGTGTACAGCGAGTTTATTACAGCACATTGCATCAAATTTTCTACTCCCTCACTGTAATGCTGCATACTCTCTCAATTATTTCAAAAACCTCCCCGCCATTTATTATTGTAATGACAGTATTGTTGCATGTGGCATCAAACAGTCTTATAACCCGGCAGGCATTTAAAAAACACAGAGAGAAAAGATGTATGTCCTCTTAGAATTTTTTTTCTTTGTTTCACTCGGAAATTAGTACATTCAGAGACATTATAAGGTGATGAAACGGATCATTCATAATAAAGTGAATGAGATGAACTGTGGGGGGGGGGCATCTTCCAGCCAATCAGGATCCAATATCTTTTGTTCAGGCACATATTATATGTGTCTATACATATAGGTATATATAATGTGTATGGGTATGGTATGGTGCATGGTATGATATGAGAGATATTGTGTGGTGTGGTGTGGTGTGGTGTGGTGTGGTGTGGTGTGGTGTGGTGTGGTGTGGTGTGGTGTGGTGTGGTATGGTATGGTGTGGTATGGCATGGTATGGCATGGGTATGAAATATGTTAGGATATGAAATATGGAATATGGAATATGATGTGATGTTATATATTATTGTAATGTCTATATTTTGCCTTTCTTCATTGGACACTGAAAGGAACTTTGGTATATGTTTTTGTTCAGGGAAAGAACTGTGAATATAATTACAACGACTGCTTAATCCAATCCTGCCCTGATGGGTTTTCCTGTGTGGATGGCATCAACAATGTCAGTTGTGTGTCTGTGTATGATGACACGCCCTCTGCCCCTGCCATCTCTGTTGTGCCATGGAAACCCATCAACCACAGCCAAGAGTTAAGCCCGACTTTTGCTTCTATGGAGGACCTTCAAAGCGCCGAGCAGCCAATAGGTGTGCTTTTTTATATTTATAGCAGCCAAAAAACAAAATAGTTTTTCAAATCAAAAACTTAATGTGGAGCGTCTATAAACCGAGGTATTTTTATTTTCTGCGTTTTCACTTTATGCATCAAGCAAGGATATTTTCATTCATTTACGTCATGAGGTTGACTACCCTGCACTGGCTTTTATTGTTATTGGCAAATTTATAGGCTAACTGAAAGACATCATGAAACAGAGATTCAAATCAATGCCCTTGTGTTGTTTATTTTGATTGATCGACTTCATTATCTGCCTGTGTTTGAAACCCTAATGACACTTCTTACGACACCTATGATAAATATTATTTATGGTCTACTTACCAATCTTTCAGTATATAGTTTAGAGATGTATTCTAGCAAACACACTGGAGAAAAACAACTGTTATGTCAGAACAACTTCAGATACTTTACCGCACATCTCAAAGATGTGACGTCCTTGAAATGTGTTTGTTTTGTTAATACCCCCAAAATAACCTACATTTTACTTTGCTCTGTTCCAAAATGAGCCGGGAACCCCTAAAGGTTGGAAAGATAAACATTCACCATCTGTGGTATGTCTGATGATAAGAGCTTTTTCCACGTTTGTTTCACTAATATCCTCGGCAATAGTTTGAACAAACTCATTTAGTTTTCACTGAAAAATTAGACTAATTAGGAACTTAAACTGTGCTGTGGTTTGTGCTGTTTATTGAGTATGACACAACGCACCCATTGGTAACACTGAATACATTGTAGGGGGGCTGAAATGTCAACGTGGAACTTGACAACTAAATGTACACATCGCTCAGGAAATTGAGCGGCCTACCAACGACAATACCCTGACAATAGACTAATAAAATGGATTCTGGAGGCTAAATTTTTCAAATCACTGTCTAAGCAAGTTATTTTAGATGTATTAAACCATGAATACGCTTATTTCACCAAAGCATGATTTTTCACTTTCGTGTGAATTGATTTTAAATGAACTGCTGGCCTGTGGCCATTTTCAAAACAATTTTGTATAAATACTGCATTTCACAGTGTTAAAGAGTGTTAAAAACACGGTTCCCTCGGTTGCAGATGTGTTACTGTTGTACAGTTGATCTTTTAAAGCTGTATTGCTGGACCGGTATCTAAGATTGAGGCTATTCAGAGCAAACCAAAAATAATCAATGGGCCGGTTAAAGGGCCGGTATGAATGTGTTTCTGGCGTATGCTGTGGGAATGATTTTGACATTTGAGCTAGATGGCGGCCCACGGGGCACAAAACAATGGAATTAAACCTCTCTGCGGTATGAAAAATGAAGTAAACAAATCTCTAGAGGGTGCGACTGCATATCACCGACTCTGGGAATGTTTGCTCTGAAGATATTGTATCCGCTAATTTTTTCTGCCACCGTTGAGAGAGGCAAAATGTCCCATAAGCAGGTGCCCTGCGGGAGCAGCGCAGTTAATTTTCCAAACATGCGCTTTGCAGAAATCAATGAATTTACAATGTAGACGGCAAATGCTATAGACGGCTTTAAAACTTTGCCTGGGTGTTCATGGGAGTTTTCCTCGAGCGTCCGAGAGGTACGCTAGCTGAGTAATCATTCTGCGATTGTCCAGACAGGGTGGAATTGAGGCCATTTTTATGGAAGATTCAAATCATGGATGTTGCTGTAGTCCACGCTCAGAAAACATGCAGGATGAATCCATCATCAGACATGCACACATCAATGGTTCTGATGGACAGCTGACCGGGGCTGTTTTCACTGACCTGTGAATTGAACCTGAAACAAGGAAACCAAATTCTAAATGATATGATTGCACATTTGTATTAGCGAGGGCTCGACAATATGGATGACATGCTGGCCCAGGGCAAGTGTGAGAGAATTTGAGAATGGCTCATGGATCTGTTATTTGCCCTTTTGGGAAAATGCTGCTTGGTCACTTTGTTTGGTCTTCTGTGATTTATGAAACGTTGTAAATTATTTCTATTTTTATTTAGATTTCATGGTTAACATTTTGTCCACAGCCTTGTGGTACACTATTGGTCAAAAGTCACTTATTCATATTTTTCCACATTGTAGAATTATAGTAAACTCATGAAATAACACACGTTGTGTGACTTCAAACTAAAAATCTAAAATGAATCAAAGCTTGTTATATTTAATCATCTTTAGTGTCATTACATTAAAGTAAATGTTCAGAAATGTGGTTTTGGCATTGTATCTTTTCTGGTGAAAAGATGTTTTTATTTTTATTTTAAATCAATTCTGAGCTCTTATTCTTATTGGCTGTTCTTTCTTCATTATTCAGTCAAGGTCATTCATTTCAAAATTTGTAATGAAAAAAGATCAACCACAAACTTGCATTATATCTCATTTGTCTTCTGTGTCCACTGAGTCTTCCTAACATGCTGGGTTTGGAATACTTTTTAGAAAAAAGAAAAAGAACAAGAAAAGACTGAACAGTTCAAAATCTTCTTTGATATTTTCAGTTTAAAAGGCAGCTGGTAATGGCAGTCGGGTCACGCTGGTTTTTGTGGATCTTTTTGCACGCAGCACTTGGACAAATGGTTGATGCAACACTTCGGTAATGCAGAGAAACTGTGATACGATTGGGAGTTCATTTGTAATTCCATCGTATTATGAAGAGAAGTGAAATAAAAAGCGAGCTCCGGGGTGGTCTCTTGCTGTCTTTCTTGGGAAATGTGGTTGTTTTGAACCACATGTGGTAAAGGTCATGCAACTTGGTTATCAAAGATTATTATCTTTGTTAAATAACTTTGAAAAGTTCATTTAGAATAAGAAAAGGTTGAAAGCAGGACGTGTATGATGTGTAATGAGCTCTACATTCAGCACATGTACTCACAGTCATTCGCAAAATTCCCTCAGTGCTAAAACAATACCAGATACTAATGGGTCATTCCAACTGTTCTGAGTCTATATACTTTGTTCTGAGATGTAAACTACAACTGATGAATAACGTGGTACACAGACAGGGCATAAATCAGATGACAATAAAGGAAAATGATCATTAATTTATTTGCATAACTAGCATTGAATTATTCATCATAGTTTCAATCTGCTCAATCTGTATCTCATTAACATGAGTTATGAGGCTTATAAATCTGAGACTTTTATTTTCTGTTGGTCTCTTTACATGGTTGTTTCGGTGGTTGTGTGTATGTGAGTGACATATAGACATTATGCGATATGTGGTGTTTAGAGTTTATTTGCATGCATGCATGTATGAATGAGAAGTGCAAACTAGAAGATTGATACAGTACGGTTGTAAACAACAGAAGATCTGTGGATCATCAAGATAAAAAATATAATGCTGAAAATTTGTAATGTGATTTCTTTCACTGTAAAAAAAGGCATTTATTACTGTATTTCAAAGTACATAAAATTGTAAAAGACAGTGAACTTCTGTTAAATTACAGTTTTATTTTTACAGTGTTATTAGCTTTTACTAATAAAGAATAATTTGACAGTGATCCATAACACAAATTGACTGCTTAAATTATTTTTTTTGCAAAAACAGATTATGTTTTTATTGTTTTATTATTTTGGAGTTACTATACTTAACCAAACTGCAGTTTTAATGGATAAACTTTTCATTCACAGTGTGAGCATATGTTGACATGACCATAAGGAAACCACTCTCTCACTTGTTCTTCCCTTTACAGTGATCTATATTTATACATCCCATAATAGTGCTCATCAGCGCAACTGGCAGAGATCCAGCAGAGTCAGCATTTCACAAACATTAGCAATAACTACACTGCAGACTTATTTTATCCAGCCAGAGTTTAATGCTAGAGATTTCCTATAGTGTGCTTCACAGCACCGTGTCGATAATAACCGGAGAATGAGCTTACAGTCACATGTCCCGACTGACCAGTTTAAAACCATTTGTATATTAAAAAACTGGAGACTGCTGTCAGAGTCCACCTGGAAGGTAGTAGCTGTATTACAGATTTCGAAGGGAGTTAGCTGGAGTTAACTGATAATGAGCCATGTGTTTGCCTCCCGGCCGCGTCAAAGCCTTATATCAATCCAAACAAGCATCTCAAATTAATGAATGGCTCAGTCTCACAGGGCTAATTTCCTATCATCAGGGCTGGTAAACCTGTCTGAAACACCTGGGTGCGGAGGGAGAAGGTAGATGCTCCGCAGTTGCCCTCCATTCACTGCATCATTTAAATGATTTTTCTGTCTTCATTCTCGCAGGTGCAGGCTTTGCTCTAAAGCATTTGTCCTATTATGTTGTGCAGGACTTTAGTGGAGACGAGAGGATATTTCTATTATTTCAATCTCTGCGAGTGCCCACCAGTCCCTCAACAGCAGATTAGAAGACGTCTGCATTAAAAAGATTTAAAGTCTAGCAAATATTTGTGAGGTTTCGTCTGCCGTAAGTCCATTAATCTTTACGCCAATCACGAAATGTGTGCTGTTTTTCAGCCTGGCGTGGGTCAGTCGCGGGGAAAAATACCAAAGGCACATTATGGAGTGCGTTTCATTGCAAAACAGCCCGAGGCGAGACCTTTCGTTTGAGATTGAAGGGCATTAACTTCAGCCCAACGCTAATGCCTAGGCCAAATTGCTCAAGTCAGAATCGGTCTTTTAAGTTTGTCCGCATCAGTACCCTAAATGATCTCAAAGAGGGTGGAAGTACTTTTGAAAATGTCCCGTAATTGCCGACTGATACGGATGACAGCGAGTGGGGATATCATGGCTTAAAATGAGGCATGTAATAAGCTGGTATAATTTTTCTCATAGAGACAGTCACACTCTCTCACTTTGCTGTCCAGTGGGGGTTTATACACTGCGTGTTTGTTGGCCGAGCGTGTGATAATGCCAGCGTCACGTGGGTTACTGTATTTTTCTGTGCTCAGATTCATGATACAGGGCTGAAGTAGCTGACAGAAAGAGGTTTACAATATACAGTAGCACATTTCTGTACTATACATGTGGACTTAGTGTTTGAAGATTGCAACGTTTCAAATATTTAATATATAATGCATTTACATTTCAATACATATAAGAGATTGTTTTTAATATCTCAAAACACTATAGTAGAAAGGAGGTATGGTGATGAACATCAGTGCATTTCATTGACAGCAGTTAAGAAAAGCTCTGTCCATGCAGAAAGTCTCTGGAGAATTATTCTTCAGTTCCCCCATTAATTATTAACCAAAAGTTGTTTTTTTTAAATGTAAGTCATGACATGTATTGGGTCTCTCATGGAGTTTTACCTTTGATCATATTCCAGTGGGAGAGGAAGCAATACTGTACTAGGCACAGTTATCATTAAAGGCCTTTTAAATGAAGTCGTACGAGTCCTCTGATTATTCTGACTGTCAAATGAAAGCACAGTTTATGTCAACAATCTTACCTGAAAAATCTCTTTCATCAGATAAAATTTTTTGTTCCCAAATGCATGATTCCTTCTAGGAATACATGGTATTTCAGAGGTATATACTTTTATAATAATTATATATAATATATAGCATTGTAATATAGAATAATACTAATAAACAAATAGTATTTAAATATTTTTTTATCTAGTTTTATCTGTTTTTTTGTTATTTGGGGAATGTTTCTGTTGGTTTCTAACATTCAAAATATGTCAGTCACATAGGTTTTGGTTAAGACTGCTAAAGTGGATTTATTGAAGATGTAGTGACAGACATAAAATTAAATTAGCTCTTAACAATAAAAAAGTTTAAATATTGGAATAACTATAAAAGTTTCTCCTCTATTTGAGAGTTTATTTTCCCTGCAGAGTTTCTTCAGAATAAAGGTCTTTATTGACTCGTGCTTATATAGTTTCATATTTTTTCAGTACGCCGCAGAATATTAATAGGATTTCTCACTCTTTTTTGAGTGACATGCAACAGCGTGTCGGTGATGTTAATCTTCATTACGATTCACTGTAGCATGAGCTTACATTTTCGGGATGAGACATTATTATATTAAATATCATTGTATTGTATTAAAAATGTCATTTTGGTTTACTATGAAGCAAATCTTGATATATGTAAATGTAGTTTGGTATATGTACATTTTGTTTTTGTATAGTTGTATCCACACTGTTGCTCTAGGTATAACTGTCTGTATTTCCCCCCTGCAGATATAATCTTTGGGAGATATTCTGGGATTTCCTTTCTGGAGTTTGAGGGCGTTGAACTCGGTGCTGTGTTTAGCCTCACAGTAAGATTCCAAAGTGAAGCAAAAGAAGGAACCCTGCTGTATCTGGATGAGGGCACTATGCCCAGAGGTGACTTTTTCATCAAACTCTATATTTCCAGTGGAACGCTTCAGGTAAAACTACATATGAGTTTCTGTTTTTTAAAGCTTATTCAACCATTAGCCGTAAAATTAAACGGTTGGCTGAATTATGTGGAAAGTAATTATATGGACAGACCTGATATATACCTTTCCTCCCTGCAGTATGATTTCTCATGTAACCAAAGGGAGAGAGTTCAGAGAATCAATACAACACAGCGGGTTGCTGATGGAAATGAATATGTGGTGTTTTTAAGGCAAGAGGTTCTGTTCTTCATCCTTAAACAGTTTAAAATAGAGTAGAGGTTAAAAATCAATCGGATGTCCACTAATGCATATAAATAGACATAAAGGTGCTTTGCATTAAAAGATGTTTTGTAGTTTATCTATATGAGACCACAGATAAGGAATGAGGATTAAATCGATTTAAATTACAAAGCAAACTTTGATACACTTAACACTTTATTTGTAGTTCTCTTCTTTTTCGAAAGTGCACAGCGCTACTGATGCCATATTCTTTTCTGGCGTTTTATTCCTTATCTGTCTCACCCGGTTCAGCTCCATAGATCTCTCTGGTAACTAGCTGAACATTCGATTCTGGTGTGATAAATAAAGTAGACTCACAAAAAGTGCAGAGCTACGGGTCCCCAGGATTATATCATTATCCCGGCTATTTATATTTAAAGCAGAACGATTGCTGAAAGATATTTTGTGTTTGAAAGCACAGTCCACACCGTTCCGTGAATCCATTAGGTTTGTTTTTCGTATGATTCAGCAGAGAGGGAGATGCATGGTCACACAGTCATTGAAGGATTTGATCAGATTCAGAGTCCCTGAGAGACGCCGCAGCCTCTTCACATGCGGACGTTCCCATCTTCAGTGCGTCAGCCGGTTTCTTCCTGTTTTTTATAGAGATCTTGAAAAGCTTCCAGGATGATGCACCAGCTGCACAAATCATTATTTTTGTGCCAGCTATCAAGACTTCAAGTGTAGGAGAGTTGTCAAAACAAAGATGAAAAAGCAGGATTATCTCTGTGTGCCACGAAAACATATTGTGACTTGTAAAATATAAACTACAGATGTTTCATCGGAAGCACACGCTTGGCCCGAAGTTAACTTCCGTTTTTTGTTTGTTGATCGGTCTGGCTAATAATACAACTTTACTTGCGGTTTAAAGCTCAGCGCTATGTTTTATCACAGGCTTTTAAGACATTTTTAAGTAAGAAGAGCGTTTTGTGTGTCCCGCTGTGGAACTGTCTGCTCTAAGACTCAACGGGGACCAGTGGCTCTCTGGCGAGCTTCCAGGCGGCTCTGTCAGAGCTCGTCTAAATGAACCGCCTCTCCGGCTGCTCCAGAGGGGGCGACGCTGAGGACCCGGTGGTTTGCCCTCCCGGGGAGACCGAGGACGCATCAAAAATCTACAGTCTGCATATTACAGGCTTAACAAATCAGTCAAGATTGTCTTCTGTGAACCTTAGGAAAAGCAGAGGTATCATCTCAGGGCCGGGGAGGGAGGGAATTCTGCCATTATGAGCTGGGCATCTGTAGGCCAATCCTCCAGCTGCACATAGTTAGCCCAGAATCCACACTGAGGTAATTATCTTTCCTCCCCTGTTGTTTGGAGGGGCTGAAAAAGCTTTGGAAAAATCCCAAGACTTGGGTCCGTCTCCGGAACAGTCTGTCCGAGAAACATAAAACGAGGGAAAAGGAATTGATGAGCTGCAGGTGAAAGATGCCCTTGAGCTTAACAAATCATTTGTTTTGCTGGTGGGTTTTCATGTCTTGATTTGCGCTAAACTAGTGACACAGCTGTCAGAACAATAAGCTGCATTTTAAATGCGTGTTTAAATGGCAATGAAACGATTTTTGCAGTAGAACTGGTTGTTTTGTTTTACATTTCCTTCATTTCCTTTAACTTTACATTAAAGGTTTTATGTTGAAGCGTGATGTTTTGACCATGCTGATATAAGGAGGTTATATCTGATGCATTCTGTTATTCGCTTATGCCTGGATATGGCTTTCATTCACACCCAGACCAGTAGGTTTGTTTTGTCCTGAAAAGCCAAATATGATATTTTAAATGCTTTACTGGCTAATGAATTCATAGCGGACCCTTTTCCCTCTGAATGCTTTCCTGTATCTGACGTATCCATGGAAACAACGCAGTCATTAGGAGTCATTCAGCATAACCTGTTTTTGGTCTGAATATTAAATAAGCGGAAAATAATAACAGATAAAACGAGCATTAGGGTGCTTGGCTTTTAAAGTAATGGTGTTCTCCTCAAGGAAAAGAAAATGTATCTTATTAGCATAATCTGAATTGCTGTAAAATCCGTCTGCGGTATTAATACTAAACATTATTAATTACGCGTATTTACGACCATTAGGATACAGTGGAATTGATTTGGCATGTTGGTTTATAACAAGACGGAGGATGCTTTGTCCATATGTAGTACACTGATTATCTTTGTTTTTCACAGGCAACATCTCGCTCCATGTGATGCTGAAGTTACTATGGTTGGCTTTAGGACTTTCAAGAGCAAGCAGAGCAATTTCACATCACCTTTGATTTTACAGAACACAAACCGTCTCTTTATAGGAGGTCTTCCTCTGCGTTATTCACCACATAAGGTGAGAGATGCTTCTGTGGGAGAGAAATTGATCATTATAATGTTTGATTTGGTAGTAAAACCAAAGTTAGATATTAAAATGTATTTTTATAAACAATTGTTTCCAGTCATGGGGAACCTGGAAATGTCATAGTATATTTCTATCGTGGGTTTGTCTATGCCAGCCCAATTTTTGTTGTTGTTGTTTTTAACCCCATATTTGACCCAACCATGTGTTAAAACTACCCGGCATTTCAAAGACCAGATTTTCTGAATTTACAGGTTATAATTTTATAGTTTCCTTCTGTGAATTGCTTACAATATTTCTCCAAAATTTCAAATAAAAATACTGTTTATATCTGCATTTATTTGCAAAAATGAAAACTGGAGAAATTACAGTGTATTTTTTCAGACCTCAAAAACTGCAAAAAAAACAAATTAATATTCACTTTTAAGCAATACAACAGTAAAATTTGTACCTGAATTTAAGATTGGAATGGCCACGATACATCTAGAAATGCTGAATAAATATTGGTTGTATATACACACACATTTTTGTCGGTTTGTATTGCTCTTGTATAGTTTGGTTCACAAAATGATCTTTTACAATTTCTCAGTATTATCAAATGACTGCAGATGTCATTGTAAAGTCATAAGAATTCACAATAGGATTGTTGTGTTGTACAGTACCTTGGCTTAACCTCTTCCTGCAAAGATAACTAATTTACATGATGTTTTTAAGTTACTGAAAAATGTTTCTGAGGTTTTCAAAGAGCTGTCAAGGTCCACGTATTGTCAGTAAAAAAGCTTTGAGACGCTAGCAAACTTTTCATTTCTCCTGCAGGCAGCTAGAAGCAGGTCATGGGCACTTGAGAAATGGATAGAAGGAAGAAAGGAGATGTTGAGATGTGTTTGTCTTGACAACAATTTGATCTGTGCTTTTTTATTTAACTGCTTCTTTTGTGGGCAATACAATTTCTCCCTTATAATGCAATGCCGTACACACTTGAAAAACATTAGTTTAACTTATTTTGTCCAGCTCATGTATGCTATTTTAATTTTTATTCCATATAAAGCGCAGATGCTGCCCAAAACTCAAAAAAGGCATTTTTGAATCTAGACACGAGCTTCACAAATCTTGAGAGCCTCTCCTCTCTGTGGCTCCAACAATGATTCCTCCAAAACATCTACTTTTGTTTCCATGGGACAAATAAACTCATACGGGTTCGGAAAGACATCGGGTTGAGTAAATAATGACAGAATTTTCATTTTGGGAAGAACCGTTTCTTTAAATGCAACCTCTTTGTTGTACAGTTCGTTCCTCTCCCAGAAGTGTTTCTTTGTACCTGTATTTCGTTTCACCCTCAGGCCTGAGATGAGTTTCTCTGTTTTCCTCTGAAGTGACTGCTTGAGACTTTGTTGTTTTCTCCTCCCTCAGGAAGCCGAGCCTTTCCACAACTACACCGGCTGCATTGAAATAATGGAAATTAATAAGCTCGGAGGATTCCGTGCGGCCCGTGCCATTTCAGGGAACAATGTTGACAACTGCAGGTAATTGAACCTGATATTCTGTCATTTAATACAATTCCACCGTCTCGCTATTACGCTCGCTTTCACTGTTTTTCTTCAACAAACTTTTTTCCTTTTATTTTTTTTATTTTCACGCTGTTCTAGTGGCTCAAGGATGTAGTCGTTGACACGCTGCGTCTGTCAGCGGTCTATCAAACACACAGTCTGTAATTTACTGTGGCATTGAGCACACAGATGCCGTAGAAACGTGATGTGTGCAGATTGCTAATCAAGACGGAGATGCTTGGGATATTTAAGTTTGGCTTCACATTGCGTGTTGTTGTTCCAAAGGACAACGCAATCATTCATGCTGACTTGAGTGGTTTGGATTTTATGGGAGAGAAAGTCAAGACCTGTTTTTACAGAGCAGTAGGAAATCACATCTATGAGCTTGAGATCGGTGAAATAGTTCATTATGTTATATTCTTTTTTATTCTGTTTTATTGTTTCCAGTGGGAGTTGATGATTGCAGATTGTGTATTGATCTCTAATTGGAAAGTGGTTGATAATTGATAGACATAACTGTATAGAATAATAGTTTTGTTATAATATTTACTCAACAGTGCCGTCTTTATATGACCAGAAGTGTTGCTGAAACAGACATACATGCAAATACACAGCATTCAGTATGTTTTTGTGCAATAGTTTAATGTATTGGGTTTTATTGACCCCACAAATGTTTTAATATATGAAAAATTACTCAGATTTTATATTGTTACTTGCTTTTATGCTAATTTTATATAAAATATTAGGACAAAACAGCACTTTTGATTTGTATATATTTTGTTTGTACAACATAAACAAACGTTATATGGCCCAGACTTATTTCCAGGTAGACCTCCACAAAGATTTATTAACTATTGAGGATCTGCCATAGTAGGGAAAATAAATACTATGGGAGATCTGTTTGGTTACTAACATTTTTCCAAATATCTACCTTTGTGTTTAGCAGAACAAAACATTTATACATGTTTTGATCTGACGTGAGTAAATGATGACAGAATTTTCATTTTTTGGTAACCTATTCCTTTAATAAAATTAATATACAATAAAATATAAATTAATATTAATACAAATTAAATATTAAATACATTATGTTATGTTATAACCAAACACAGATTGGAAGGTAGCTTCAAGTCAGACGCTTGCATCCAAAAAAATTTTTTTTAATTTTTTCAAAAACAAAACAAATAAAAAAAACATTCAAGCTCTATTCCAGACGGCATGGGGAAAAAATGAAAATAACTGAAAACATAACTATTATTTTCATATGTCTATGTTGGTGTCATATACATGTATTTTCAAGCTGAATATTTTTAAGACTTAAGGTTTAAAAATACAAAAAGAAGATCTCAGAGTTGCTTTGGGGTCAACAACCCCAATGGGTTTTTCATTTGAGTTGTCCACTTTATAATCAATTCTCTTAATTTAGATCTCCATGGCATCACAGCCCACCAGCAAACCCCACCGGTTACCCAACTCTGCTCATCACAGAGGAAACCACACCTGGATGGCAGATCACTCCTCCCACTCAGGCTTCACCTCTGTGCCAGCAGGTGCCGTGTCTCAACGGTGGATCGTGCCGGCCGGTCTCCCTTCCCGGTGGGGCTTCGTCTTTCCTCTGCGATTGCCCCCTTCACTTCACAGGACGTCTGTGTGAGAAAGGTGACACTGGCGCTTCTTTTGTTTAAGGGGCTTTGTAGCAAGTAAAATAAATGTGCAGAACCCTGTAGATGTTAGGTATATTGTAGAAGTTAAGCCTTTTGAAAATTTGTTCGTCTACTTGATTTGGGAGATTACCCCCAGCTGTGGAAAATAATCCCTGGGCTGATAAAAAAACAGATATTCATTTCTAGTGGCAGATTCACAGTAAGAAACCTTGCCCTCCTGTTGAACCAGCGATCTCTTTAAATTATGCATGATGTGATTAAAGTAAGGTCCATATACACAAGTTGTAATGTCAGAGCCCCTTTTATCTTTTCCCGCTTGACCCTGTCACCTTCAGATTCATTTTACCTCCTCAGCCTCATGCCAGGATAAGACATGTAGGATATTAAATTCTGGTGAAGGGAAAGTCTTTTGCTTCATGAACCCAACTGGTATTGACTGGCACTCGACGTGCTGAGTCTGCCATGGCAGGATATCTCACACTTTAACAATTTGTTCAACTCTGATCTGACAACGGCTGTTCCTTTTATCCAAATCAGCACCTTGTCTTTATAACAGAATTTTTATGTGCCTCCAGGAGTGCAAGTATTCCTTGTAATGTGCTCCTCTGCAGTGCTAATTGCCTTTTTATTGTATTTTACTCCTGCGCCTGCTGACTCACCATATTTCGTCCAGTGTCAATAAGCCAATGCTCAGGTAAAGAGCTAATTTGCTGAGCTACAAGTTCATCTGTCTCAATCGATGTAACATTCAGATGCTCTGGCAGTTAAATGCCCGGCTTGAAATTAATTAAAAATCATTTCTTCTGCTTTTCAGGCATCTATTTTTGTGCAGGGCTGGACATTGATTGATGTGTTTGTGAACGGATCAGTTCGGGTCTTGTGGGAGAAACAGAAAAGGACAGTTCTTAACCTTTCAGATGAAGCTGTCTGTATATTTACTTTTTTTTAGGACTGATTTGGGCCTGACATATTGAACGTTTTTGTATTTTTTCATAGCCAGTATGCTTGAGTCAAGCTAGTCAGATGCCGGTGGTATTCTCGAAAGCATTTGATTGGACTAAATCTCTGTAGTGCGAGATGAGTCATCAGGTTTTTCGGTTTGTTTTAAATGCTTATGTCCACTTCAATATAATGCTTTCAGCTTTTAGGAATACAGTAGATGGCCTCAAAGCTAGTAGACATGGGCTAAAATGATCATTTTTAATCTTTCATGCAGCTTGAAAAACAGTTTTAGTTCATAGTTTCACTATGAAGCAATTTAAGCGGTTGATATGATTTCATTTTCTACTCTGGGTTTTTTGTGTTTTAATATTTATCAGTCATAATAGTGCTAAAAAAATCTGTGCAAGGATATCTCAAATCCAAAGTCATAGGATAGCGAGACCTTGTCACTATAATTTAGTCCTTTAAGTCCACTAAGACCAGATAACCAGCATAGTAGCAGCTAGCCATGTATTAAACCCAGTTAAGGTCTGGATGAGGTGTGTTTGTTTGTTTGTTTGTTTGTATGACGCAGCAATGATGATGGTATCATGTACTGCAGATTAGAACAAGATACACATATAGTGGAATTCAGAAGTCGTGGGATTCAGAATCTGAAACTAAAGAAAGCATATGATGTGGAATATATCTGACACACTTTCTAGGTCACTAATCCAACACTTTCGAGACACATCGCTATGTTAACTCTGTTTTGTGTAATAGGTCAGGTAAGGTCCGATCATGCTGGGAAGAAAATGATTGGTCAGATTTTGAAGTCGATGCATTTACTGCAGCTCAAATACTGTCATTAAAACATAAATACTAAAAGATGCTGAAATTACTGTAAGCTTGTAATAAATAATTTAGTGTAAAATTAATGAAAACATTTACAAATGAGACCTAAACTTTTAACCTTGGTGTATGTGTAATGGGTTTCCCAGGTAGATGTTGCAAGATGATATGAAAATTTGTGTTTTACAAAACATAAACCTAAGTCACGTAAAATCATATTCATAAATTACAAATGTCGCATACTGTCACCCAAAACTACAATCTTCATTAAGTCAATTAGATAAAAGCTTGTAGAAATAAATAAATAGCTGGATAGAGGAGAATGTCATCACATCTTCTCATTAAGTAATTAAATTACAGAAAGGGGAAAAATTAAAAACGTTTTACGGTGCGTGCCCAGAGTGTGTGTGCGTGTGTGTGTGTGTGTGTAAAATAAATGTTTGAGCTTGTCATGTTCTTTGCATTTCATTTCTAGTAATTCAGTCAGGGAGAGAAAACATGTTTTTTATCATGAAAGCAAAAAAGCATTTAGGTAAATGACTGTAATCTAAGGATGTGTGAACTCTTTACTCTCAAAGAGTCAAGTTTTTACCTCACAATTTTTCCTCTGTGTTTTTAAGGCTTTACAGTTTATTCACAAGGAGGACTTCTTCTTTGTATGATATTAGTCTGGATTATTATAGGTCGGATCCAGATGTGATCCCTCTATTTGATGCTTATTTCTTACTGAGATTTTGGTTACTACATGAACTGTAGATGTTTTACACTTCAGCTGTATACGGTTTCACATTATAGTCAAAAATATGAGGAGAAAAAAATACCTTGTCCACACATAACACGAGTAAAATTTGAATAGTCAAAAAAGTGTGATGTCAGCGCAGTACCTACAGTAATGACAAACTTGTCATCAAGATGAAATGACTTTATTTGCCTCTCAGCGTTTTCTCCCAGCTTGGTCAGATCGTGGCCTCCTTTGGGAGCTTCGGATGCACATGTGCCTTACATCTCAAGAGTAATACTACACACAGGGTTTGGTGTCAGGGCATTTGTATATATACAATATGGCTTCCTCTTTATAAAACTGCTCAGCTTGCGTTCTGACTTATTTTGGGGCATAATATTGACATAAAAGTCCCTAAAGGAAGCAGGAACTCTGCTCTGCACATATGGTGTGCGCTGTATTTCAGACATTTACAGCTGTCTGTCATTTAGTCCATCTGCTTCTGAATTAAGTCGTGCCGTCTGACTGTTTCTGGATCAGATCTCTTGCAGAGACCCATCTCACCTTATCAACAGTTTGCCAGATTGTTTATTCATACAGTACATGTTTTAAAAAGCGAACAGACTGTGCAGTCCTATAAATAGAAGGCAGGCAAACGTTGACCCCTCTCAATAACTCGCTCAGCACTTCTGCGCTCTTACGGCCTTTTCTCTGCACCTCCGCCATTTGTTCTCAAAGTGCTAATTTGCAGATAATTAAGTAATCCACAGAAATGTTATTTGTCCCTCTGGGCTCTATGTAAAGCAAGGGGGTTGCTATATTCAGGGCTGACTCATTTGTACTTCCCCATGGGAAATATCACATAATCAAGCAGACACTGTATTAAATGATTCCTCCGAGCCTTCTCCGTGCAAGTAAAGTTGTGCGGATTTCACATTTTTCCCATGGCCGCATGACAGACGCTCTTGTTTATCTGTGAGTAAATATGCTCATATCACTTAGTTCTTGAGCAATAAACTCACTTAACTGTATGCAGAAGAGCATATAAGCATCAGTTCACCACAGATCAGTTCACCACTGTCACCACAGATAGCTACAATACATTTACACAGTCAGCCTGGTTTGCATCTGCATTTGGAGAGCAAATTCATATTGCATGTGCTGTGTGAACTAAACCGCAGTAGATGACTAGTTGTCTGTCATGAGCTAGTATTTTTCTGTTTTTAGCTTTTTTGTCTGCTCCTGTCAGTTTGTGTTCTATGTGATCCAAATGCAGGTTTAGGGGCTGTGTCCACCAAGGCGTTTATGCCGGCGTTCGACGTGTTTTTTCAATTGTTTCCAATGGAAGCGCTGCGTTTTTTGAAAACGCGAGCGGCTGACAGTTTTCTTCCGCACTCAGCGCCGGCGCTCTGGGTTTTTTCCACTCTTTTAGACCGGGCACCCAGAGTTGAAAAATGCTCAACTTGAGACAGAATGCTCAGCCTGCAGCGGGCGTTTTCAGCCGAGCTTCTGGAGTTTTCAGCTGCGTAAAATTAAGCACCTCTGTGGATCTGGACCCTTAGACACCAGAGATATAAGCTTTGTTTTATTGTGGTTTTATTATTAGTATTTGTAATAATATTTTTATTTTAATATTTGTCATTAATATGAGCATTTTTAGATTTAAATTTTGTCATTTTATTATAATTTTTTTATGTTCCTATATACAAAATTTTTTTTATTTAAAAAATGTATGAAAATGTGTTATTTTATATTGCTAACATTATAACATATTGCTAACATAGATTCCAAATGTTAAACACTAAAATTATTAACTGAAAACAAATAAAAATGAACAGCAAAACTGCAATAAAAAGAAATGTTTAAAAATACACATAAAATACACATTGTGTTTTTAAAAAAATGTTTTTATTTTAGCTTTAGTTTTAGTGTTAGTTAGAGTTTGATTTGATTTCAAAAAAAATTTGTAAAAAAAATATTTTATTTGAGTTCAATACATTTTTTTTTATTGTAAAATATAATACCTTTGTTAGACACTCAATTTAAAAAAAGCATTTGAAGAAGCTGCTGGTTAATAAAGTCGAAATTTTGCTTTAATTGGATTCATTTAAAAAATAATATTGTGCACAACTTTTGCACATCCACTTTAGTTACTGTCACATATTCATCAGCTATTTGGAGAATAGAAACAAGCTTGAATTTGTTTATTCTTTCAAAGCTGTGTTTTTTTGCAACTCCTCTTGCAACCAATTAATTTGTGTGAACAGAACAATTTGAGAGTCACATGTGACTTGTTAGTAAAAGTAGTTGTCAGTCCCACACGCTGACTGTGTGAATGCAGCTGTGGCATCGGCCGGGCGTTTGCTTTTCTTTTACCCTCGTCTATCCATCATGACTATCTGCTCTTATCTCACGGTTCATCACCCTCGTAAAACTCCCCCTTAAACAGCAGCTCTGAGAGTGTGCACTATTTTCTGCTGAGTTAGAGGAATCGAAAAGCCGTTGAAAGACTCCTTCAGTGTGACTGCAGTCCAATCTGTGTCGAGCGCTGGGACCCGCTCGATTTGCTTGGCTGCGTTTTGAGCCTCAGACTCGGCGATGGCAAGCCTTTTGAGTGCCTGAGGGGGCGGAGTCCAAAGGCTGTTTACTTGCTGACAAAGTTTTTCGATGAGAATTATAATAACAAGTCTGGGGATTTGAGAGAGGAGCCTCTCTTCCTTTAGACTGAGTCAAATTAGAGTTTGCTGCTTGGCACGATGAATATTGTCACTGTTGGTTTTCGGGTGCAGGATGCAGAAGAGTAATATTCTCTGAGGTAACAGGCGGGATTAATCCTGGTTCTGCTAAACAGTTTTACAGACACTGCTGAAAATGGATGACTTCAAGCTACATTTCTGAAGCGAAAATGAGCTTTTCTGTGGGAGACACAGCATTTGTTGTCTTGCCGTTTTTGTGGCTCGGTTGGTAGAGCATTGCGCAAAGGTTGTGGGTTCGATTCCCAGCGATGACATACTAATAAAATATCAAAAACTCTCAAATGCATTGTAAGTGCACTGTAAACATTTTTGCTGTAGTTATGCACCAGTTTGCCAGTAACTTACTGTAGATTTATATTTAGGGAAACAGTTTGTTCAAAGATAAATGAAACTATAAAAAACAGCCTCATGCAACCACATCAATCTTTTACTGGGTTTTTTTTTCTGTTAAGATAATTCATTCATCTTTGAACAAACTGTTGCCAATAAATTAGATAAATATAAATCTACAATAAGTTACTGGCAAACTGCTGCCAGTAATACTGTAATTTCAACAGACATTTTTAAAAGAGTGGCTTTGAAAAACATTGTCTGCTAAATGTATAAATGCATTCATATAAGTGATGTATGAAAAAGTGTATACTTGTGTGTATACTTCATGATCTGCTCAGACTCACTGTTGCCCTCCTTTTATTAAACCCCCTTCTACTAATGCATGTTTACATTCAATGTGACCTCATTAGTATTTCTAGTAAAGTGCAGATCTCGCATTTTTGTATAATTGGATGTATGTTGAATTGACCATAAACAATCCATTTTGCGTATATGAACTAATGTATGACGCATTTACAAATTGTCCTTGTATATAAATATATAAACGTTGTCGTCTTTAAAATGGTGTTGAAAGTTCATCTGTGCTATCCTGACAAACGATGCCATGTAGATGTCGTTTCTCAAGGTCAGAAGGCTAATCGAAGTCTTGTTTTTCCACAGGACATTTAGAGGAATATGATGTTTCTCACTGTCATTATTTTCATGACTGATGGTCTGCAGTCAAGATTTCACCTAACAAGCAAGAAGACACATTGTTAGACCCAAACACTTTATCATCCTGATCATAATGGATCATTATCTGTTACTCTGCATCTCCGACAGTAACCAGACCAGGAACGCAGGGAAATAATGCTGTTTGTTATTTGCACTCTGTCTACAGGGCAGAGGTCTTTAGATCTGCCCTGTTCAACAATAATGAAACATGCCGGCTAATCGAGGTCTTTAGGATTGTTTGTATAGTATCAACAGGTGTATTCGAGTCTAGTGACGCATGCATGAGACATAGTTGGTTAGTTAATGGGGTATATTAACATTTTTCATTGCAGAATTTTAGGAAATAAAACACTTCCATACAACTACCCACATCAGTCCTCTTGCTGAATCAACCCCACCCAGGCCGCTATAAGAAAGAGCAACACCCCGGCGCACTTTCACCATTGAAGTCCTGTCACATATCCCCTGACAGTGTGCCACTGCATACATTGGCTTCTGTGTTGAAGCTAACGGATCATTACCGCGGCAAAGAGGTCCTGACCATAACAGGGAACATCCACCTTCCACTTACCCCTAAGTCACTGTCGCCTGTCACCCTGCAGGAGATAACGCTGCTCCGGTACAGGTCCTGACAGGATCCTCCTGCCTGTGCTTGTACGCTACTTATCAGAGTATGGCAGACATTACTGCTCTTGACTGTGTATTCAACTGGAGGTCTTACCTCACAATACAGTCAACATTCAAATCTGAATTGTGTGAGTCAAATATACAAAAAGGATGTGCGTTGGGAGTAATGGAAAATGATGGTAAATGTAGTAGGTGACAAGAAATGCTATGGACATGTCCTGCAGTGTGCCATATCTTTCTTTAAACAATGTCTTGATAATTATTTGATAATTATTGTTTTTTAGATGCCAGAGTTACTATAGTTTGCTAATAGTTACTATAGGTTTATTAATATTTTTTATTAATTAACTGTTATTTTATATTTATGTTACATTTTAGTTTAACTTTTAGCAGTTTTATGTACGTTTGTAGGGCTGGGCAATTAATCGTAATGGATTTTCGATTTCAATTTTGGCTTCCAACAATTATGAAAAGAAAATAATCCAGTGTTTAATTGACGAGTTATTCATTCATTAATAGTTTATCTATTTATTGAGTTTGTTACGAAAGTCAATAAATAATCATGTTAAATACGGCTTTTCTGTAGCTCAATGGTTAGAATATGGCGCAGGGATTGCACATACTCTGAAAAAATGTATAGTATAATGCAATGTAAGTCGCTTTGGACAAAAGCGTCTGCCAAATGCATACATGTAAATGTAAATAATCGTGATCTTAACACTATAGGCAAAATTTGTATGTTGCTATACGAGATGAATTTATGTGAGTTTTAGTTAAGTTTTTGTTTATTTTCAGTTCAGTTCATTACTTCATTTATATATATTTTTTTATATTTAGGCCAATGCTTTATTAAACAGATATTTGTTTTGATACATTTTAATATGTTTTGATATATTTGTTACAATATATAAATATTGTATATTATAATGTATTATAATATGTAATATTGTAAAATATTTAAATGTTTAAAATAACCTTGCGACAGGCAGCGTGAAATATTTGTACATCACACTTCTGGATTATATAAATCTTCAAAAATGTATGGATTAAAATGTCGGAAATCTTAAAATGTTGACTTATAAAAATACATGTTTACCAATAGATTCATAAATAATTTTAATTAAGAAATGTAATATTGATTTAAAAAAAAACACACACAAGTTCTGTGTCAGCTACCAAATATCTAAGAGAAAAGCAATATTTGTGATCGCACTTTCATCTTGAAGAGCAAAATGTTGTTTACTTGAGTTTTAGATTTGACTGTACACCAGTGCAATGATTGTTGTTTTTATTCTCTTTTTTTGCAGACACGTCTGTGTTTTTCCCTCAGTTTGATGGAAACTCTTTCTTGGAGCTGCCGTCTCTAACGGACACTCACTTTGCAAGTCAATCCTCTGAGGACAGCAGGACTGTGTATTTGACGATGAAGAGCAAGTCACCTCATGGAACTATTCTCTATTGTGAGTATATAGAACCCACTGGAGAACACGGCTCTTAAGGGAGCAGTCAGGGATCTTTATGCAGGTTCTACTCTATATTTGTATTATTACAAAGTGCTCTGAAATACGATTGGTCAGTCTCAACATTTCAAGGTCTGTTATTCCCAAATAACAATTGCAAAAATGATAACCCTTATGTGTAATTAAGTTTGTTAACTTTGTTCTACTTTCCTTGAATTCAAGAGGAGACAAGACCATTATTTGAAATGTGCAGAAATTAGTCTTTATAACATTTACCATGGAAACCTTTTTAGGTTTTCAAAAATGTCTGAAGAGCTCCACACTTTATTATCTGTTCTAATTCCAAACCAGTGACATATTTTTGACAAATTCTTTGTTTCTATGGCTACCTGCACATGTTGCATGAAAGATGTTGTGAACGCTGCACTTGTACACAGAGCGTTTGTTAGAAAAACAACACCGGTTTGATTCACGAGGTAAATGATTTATCCTGACATCACATTCACGGTTCACACCTGATGTGTCTATTGAAGAGCGATGACCTCTAAGTGATGCAGAAAGTTTGACCTGATAAACTCACACTCCATTAGTGTGTATTAATGAGTAATCAACATAGAGCTGAAACCTGCAGATTACACACACTAAATATTCTCTGAATTATGAGGCTGTGAATCAAACCATGAGCCTCAGTGCTAAATTAAAAACGCTGGACCGACTACCTCTTTATCCAATAATGAAGTCGTCTCTCAGGACATGTTAATGACACAGCAAATGTCTGCTGGTGAAATCAGTCAGAACAGACGAGGAGATGTGCTGGAGACTGCATTAAAACTTATTATGGCCAATCCCATTAGCTAATTGGCGAACGCTGTCGAATGATGCTTTTCAATGATATGTTCTAAACAAATATGCTCTCTTGCCTCCAGCTAACTTGAAATGAATGAGTATCTGAGGATTTTACCTGTAACTGAGTGAATTATATATTATATTATATTATATTATATTATATTATATTATATTATATTATGGGAGTTGTAAACAAAGCTGGTTCAACGCTGGTACAGAAGAAGTTTTCAGTTTTTCTAACATTACACAAATGATTAAATAAAATACAAAAAAAGAATAAAAATGTATATTTATAGACGGTTGCAAAGCCACAAACGTTATATACATTCGCAGAATAGAGTCCCTGCAGATTATTTCTGATAACAATTCAATTACATTAGCTAGCAAGTTAAAAGGATGACTAGTATAAAGTATAGCCATATGCTTTTGAGAATAATACTTTATAAACTTAAATGCGACAAAGTTATTCAGCAAATTGTTTATTTAATGAATATAAAATTGATACAATAAAATTGATACAATAAAATGCAGCATATTGTTTATTTAATAAAAATTATTATACAATGAAATATTAATAACAAACTCCGGAAAAATCATTGTGTATCTGAAACTGTCAGATAAAAATTAAATTAAAACCTTAAAGTACTTCTGGACCTGTGTTTACATCTACCATATTACATTGTATACATAAACTTATAATAATGATTTATAGGTTGGGTGCGATTTCATAGGAAATATCAGTGCGATGTCTTTGAACCAACGTGATTTGGATAGTACGTATGTAACTTGCAGATTTACATTTTAAACACAGATGGAAATATAAACACCAAAATTATGGTTTGCAGCTTTTTAATGTTAAATTAAAAAATAAAGTAGTAACCATAAGTGGTTTGTTGACAAATCTTTGTTGTGTTCGAGATGAAACAGCATAAAAAAACATAAAAGCACAGCATAGTGTTTCTTGTGGTCATGATTTGTCATGATTTGTTGCTGTCAAAGAAAAACAAAGTTTTGTTTATCTGATCTGAATGTTGTGCTCTCTCTGGACTAAACTAAGTTTCACTATCGATACTTCGCTTGTTTTCTAAATTTGATATTGAGGAATGCGTTATTACATTAGCCAAAATACACCCAGGCCAGGAGATATTTCCAATTTTTATAATTGTTCCAATTATGCAGATATTTGCTGAAGTCTCTCTGTGTATTTTTACAGGCACAGATTGTTTTTACTCGTGACTCACCACAGTTGTATAACATTGCTCTGCAAGGTGTGAACTGCTTTTAAGTTTTTGAGGTACAGCCATTGTGTCACATTTGTTGGACGTTTTCTGAAGCTCAGTTCAATTGAATAAAATTGTTACACATAACAACAGTAGGGGCAATCTTTAATTTAAAAATGTAAATAAGCTGATAGCGAGATGACTCATGTCTATAAATTGTAGAGACTAAAGCCAGTGGGGCTTTATGGACTGTCATCTTTGAATAAGATCGCTCTTGATGTCAAGTTAGAAAATTCATTTTACTTCCACCCTGTCACATTAGCTGTGCATATGCAGCTCACCTGACATGGGCAATCTGATGGTGTTTATCTCATCTCTCTACCTGTCACAGCGCTCATGAAATCCCTTTTCTAGATTAGCTATGTAAAAAATAAACAAATAGAAGAACAGGAAGAAAGCATTGTGGTTCACTCTCTCATCCGGCTTGTGACAGATTCATCAATTTAGGAGGGAGGAGACTGACTGATTTCATTAGAATTCTCTTCCAACCTGACTGGAACGTGATTAGTAACTTTATTATTCTGTTGTTTGGGAACTTTTGATCAATGCCAATTTTATTCAAGCGATTTCAGGTCTTACAGTTCACAAAAACTGGTTCCAGAGATCCAGATTGAAGTTCTAAGAAATATTTTTTTAAGTGTTTCAAGTTTTTGTGAAATGTCAGACCAAGAAATTAAAAGTTAATTTGCCAAAACAGATAACTCATGTAAAAATCATTTTTATTGTGTTATCATGTTTTTAATGTGCTTTTATTGTGTTAGTTAGTTAGCTGTATTTTTTTTATTATTGTTATTAATTTTATAACACGTCTTGTTGGAATGCTTGATTCCAATTGGCCAGTCGCGACATTTGCAGATTCGGTATTCTCACATAACAACCGCTCAAAACTAATAACACACGGTAACCCGGATGCTGCAAATCATTTTGACAGGTACAGTTAAATCTTACACAAAAAAAATATAAATATGTCCTTTAATAACATATATGACATTAAATTTACAAAGGATTAAACCAGATTGCCTGTTCATGACATTTGAACATTGTTTCTTACCTGAAAACCAAAAGTTCCCCGCGGAAGGTCTGCATTCTGTAAAACTAATAAATATTAGTTTTAGTTAGCTAATAAAATATTTCAAATTCACATTTCATGCCCAGTTTTTTCTCATGTGGCAAGTAGCCGTGTAGCCGATAATGTACAGGCTGCCGGTTGTTATCGCGAAAGAAGCCCCTGCAGTGTGATACAAGACCCTCCGCTTTGCATTGGGTCCTGATCACAGTGTCGGGCCTATTTCTATAACAGCCGGCTGCCTGTACATTATCCCTTACATAAAAAACCCACTTTCAGTTTGATTGATATTACTTGGAATGCACAATAAAAAAGAAAATACAAATGTTTTCGCAGATGAACTTTCAATTGTTTGTGTAAATTGTTTTGCGAATAATTTAAAAACGTTGTCATACACTTATAATAAAAAGGTAATAAAAAAGGTCCTTTGTCAGGTTGTAGGATTCCATAAAGAACCTTTAACATCCACAGAACCTTTCTGTTGCACAAAGGGTTATTAATAGTGAAGAAGGGTTTTACAAACTGCAAAACGGTAAGAATTGTTTTTAAGAACCTTCACTAAGTAACTAAAAACGGTGAAGAATTTCAGCTGTCATCTCAGACATTCGGACACTCTCTGTCTATGAGACTGGAAGAAAATGGAAAAACAAAACACCTCTGGTGTTTGACTGATAATGAAAAACCTAAAACAAGCAAAACATAAAAGCAATTCCAGTTTTCTTATTTGCCAGTCACTAAATTAACCTCCCGAGGCCATGTGTTTTTCAGCATGTTGATCATACGTTCAGATCACGTGTGCTTCTGCTCTCAGCCAGTGTGCAGGAGACTGTGTGCCTTTAATCTGGATATGTACCGCGAACCCAATGCAAGCTCTCCCGAGGTCTGAGCTGCAGCGACAAACACACAAACTCTAGAGATCAAAGAAAGTTCATCAGAAGACAAGCCAAAGACATGCATTAGAATGCAGGAGACCGCTCAAAATTACACCTGCATCTCATCCGCCCCAAACAAACCTTCCCCCGAGCGGCGCGTCAGACTCCCGGCGGTCTTCACTCATCAGCCGAGGAGAGAGAAAGTGAACAGAACAGGTGACAGGTTCTGACAAAAGGGCGTATGCTCCGTTAGACCCAGTACAGGGTAACAGGACCACTGGGACATTAAGTAATTTGTCATTCCTTACAGCCCCCATTCCCCTGAAACAGAGAGGATGGAGAAGAAATGATGGCTGGAGATGATGCAGTGCATCTGCAGTCGCTGGAGTTCTTGCCAAATATGTCACACAGAAACGCACAGACTCGACTGAGTACAGTGTAGTTGTGGGAGAACTTGAGCTCAAAGGGGAATACATTTATTTTGGGGTGTAGTTTAGTTCTACTTATTTACATCAGATTTCATTATATTCATGTTGTAGACGAATACCAGTGTGTTGGGGATAAACATAGCCATCTATCAAACTTAATGCTCGCCATACATAGTTCAAAAATGAATCCCTCTGTGTCAGTTTTTAATAAGTCATTCAGCATTTTCAGCACTCATTAGCTTTTGTCACTTGTATTAGTGTGAAAACTGTATAATAGCACGGCAATATTGGCCTGTCAGAAGCAAAGAACTCTTTTCCACCATCGTGCCAAACCATTGCTATTTTTATTATTTTAGAAGCACAAGACCTTTAAGTCTGAATTGATTTTGATTGGCTGTCAATGGCAGTGTTCATTAGATGGAAAACAATAAGTGTGATATTAAGAACCATGATTATCAATATCGTGTTAATTCTACACATATGATCATATTGTAAATAATTCGGCACCCGTTTAAGGTTTTGCCATAATGGTTACAAACTCCTTACGCTCAAATTTTAGGTGTGATTTGTTGGCCAAAAAAGCTGAAAACACAAAATACAATAATTAAATATGAATCTGACTGATGCAATATCTGTTCATTTAAAAAAAACAAAAAAAGACATTTCAGTGGATATTGTGATAATATTGTTATCGTCAGTGAGGCGAAAAATGTATCATCAGTCCAACGATATTGTTTTCATTTGGGGTTTTTTACTTTAAACTATCCTCCATAGTTTAATATGGTGTAAACACTGCATATACCGGTCTTTTTTCTTCTTTTTATGTATAAAAATGTAAGCAAAGCAAAGAAACAAACTTGTCCAATTTAGTATTTACGGCATATCTTTATTGTATTAGAATGACATAGAACAAATGTTACAAAAACAGGTCAGTGTTCAGATCAGCGTACATCAACTCTTATGGGATCTTATTGTCAGTTTTTCCACCAACTTGAGAAGTTCACTTATATGCTTTAAACAGTGCTAGTTCATGAGATGAGACCACATACAGTAACAAGGTGTCAGGCAGATGTTGAAGATGCTGACAGTACTGCTTGATTGTAAGTGCACAGCCTCATTATTTCAGTGCATGTGAAATCCCCCCACAAAGACAAACAAATACACAAAACAAATATCTCTTGCTTTGCTAAGCTGAAAAAGAGATACATGCAAGCTGTTCATACACACTGATGTCATTATGATGTATATTTTCTTTTGTGTGATTTATTGTGTCCTGTAATGAGAAATGAAATAGAGTCAAAATAAAATAATATTTTAAAAAGATAAAAATAAATCAATATGCCTGTAAACTGCATATTTCACTATGAAATCCATCCCTTCACCAGGTGCCAGAAGTAAAAAGACAGCAGGGATGATTGTCATTTAGCTGCTTAATATAGAGCCTCAAGAGATCCTTTTAGTTTGAATATGGTGTGCACGCTACTGAAATCAATTTCAAAGAAATGGATATTTTATTACATATTAGTATTTAATGGGCTCATACGTGTCCTAAATTTTCAGTGACTTACCAAAGCCTGAGATTCATTATGACTGAAAAAGGTTTTTGGCCACACATGAAACGGGTCATCTCTAAATCTCATTACGATAAGCTCATTCTGAGTGAAATCATCCTCATCTCTTTATATTGCCTCTGCCCTTTCAGCCCGGGAGCAGAATTTGGGAGACAGTTTCCTCCATGTGGTCCTTCAGAATGGAAGAGCGGTTGCCAGATTGGGCTGCAGTGCTGTTCATGTTTTGAGTGCAGTTGCTCATCAAGATTTGAGGAATGACAGCTTGGTGCCAGTTACAGTGAGGTGAGGGATTTATTCTTTTTTTTAAAAAACCTTTAGCTTTAAACTTGTGCAATAATGAATAAAAATCAGGACATAATGCACCTATTTGTTTAGTTGAGGGGGTATCTTTGGCATATCTGGCTCGATTCTATCCCCTGGTGACATGATAAATGGTGAAAAATGTATTAGTATTCAGTTTAGGGAGACCAGGGGTCAAATCCAGACTAACATGCATTTGAGTAAAGAGTAAAACTGCGAGATCTATACATCAAGGTCATTTGCAAAGTAACAAAAAAAGACATTTTAAGGTCACCTCAGATATTTCCACATAAAAAAAATCCTATATCCTTATCCGTATATCCTTATATATCAATACAGGTTTTTTCATATTTAATGTCTTGTTTTTTATAAATAAATGTTATAAATGTTATCAGCGGTTCTTTGATGTTATGAGCTGCGTGTGAAAGAGTTCTTTGTCATTTTCATGACTAATTAGTAGCCGTATCTAATATATAGTATACGATTTTTTCTTTCAACATACATAAATAAATAAAGCCAATTAACATTCTCTTGACTTCAGTTTGAGAGGATCATTTTTCTTTCACAAACCATAGGTAATTTTGTAATTATAATAATTTCTAGATGTATTGTTGTCATTCCAGTCCAGTGTCTGTTGAATATCAACTAAATCAAACCTCAGGAGTGACATGAAGTCATCCAACAGCAATGTGAAAGACTGACAGAATAACAAGACACATGAAAACTGGGAGGATATCACTTAAAAATACTTTTGAATTTTTCCTAAATGCATGTAACAATATTACTATTACTATAAAAGTGAATATGAAGAAATGTAGAAGAAATGTTCAGGTCTGAAGAAATGCAGAGCATATTTTCTGTTATTGTGACCCATTTCTCTTGCATTTTCTGCAAATAAATGCAAATAGAAACAATATTTTTATTTGAAATTTGAGAGAAATATTGTTAGTATGAAACAAAAATGATTATTTGGCCTAAACACATACCTATAAATTGTAAATTCATCTCTCTATATATATATATATAAATTCATAAGTCCTTCAAAATTCATTATGTTATTGTTACGTTTCTCTGTATCTGCAATATGTCAAACAATTTATAAACCTTAAATCGGGTCAAGTAGTTATTTAATTCTTTGCTGCTTCTGTTTATTCAAATAGATTTTAGTTCACTACTGGCAGAATATATGGCATGTATGTAGTTTTATTGCTTCATGGCTATAAGGCTGTTTTGCTGAGGCATACAGCAGAGCTCGGCCATTAGTGTGCTGTTTTCGCTTGTATATTTGATGGGTCTTGTGAACAGCTTTTCTCCCATAGGGGATGCGTTTGGATGCCAAGTGCTTCTAACTTAACAATCCGACAGCCTGTATCAGTTGTCTCTAGATATTCCTTCTGTCTTGTTTGACTCAGTGGTCTCATCTCTAAGGACTTGGAGAAGGTTCCAGTCCTTCTGTCACTTTCCTCTCTCTGAGAAAATACTCCGGTTGATGGGATGGAGATATTGTCGGATGTGCCATCTGCACTCCGCTTTCCTGTGGCGTTCCACAAATTGAGTTATCCTTTTGAAGTTAATAAATCAATTTCTAATATTTTGAATGAAGATGCTCTGAGATACTTAAAGTAGCTGAGTGTGATTCAAGTTCGAGTTGGATGAATGAAATGTTAATTGAAAAACTCACTATTCTGCATATTGGGGAGTACGGGACCCTCTCAGGGCTGTCATTGCTCTTTTCAGATGTGAAGATGTGAAGTTTATACACTGGATATATTACAGGGAGGTTTTAGTTTATATTTCACATTTACATTTATGCATTTGGCTCTTTAGACAATAAAAGCATTTTAAATGCACTGGAAAGTGACTTACGGTGCATTTAAGCTGTAATTTTTCAGTACCTTATATAGTGTGAATAGTCAAAAAACATTGTATTAAAAGTGTTCAAATGAATCAAAGATACAGCTGTACATAAACGTGTCATGTTTAGGCTATATAAAATGTGTTAAAAAGCAGCAACAAGGAGATGCATCTGGTACCAATTGATTACAGTAAGGAACTGGCTTTGGCTTTGAAATAGCCAAAGTAACACTAACAACTAAAACAGTTTCAACTGAGCATTTGTCAATAAAATAAATAACATTAATGATACAGCATGTTAAATCACATCACTTTAGAAACATACACATCCAGCATACTGTGCCAACAACTCCAGGTGATGCCAACTGTGAGGCAGCAAACCATCGACTTCCACCATCGAGGTGGAAGATGTACAGCTGAACAGGTTTGGTTATTAAGGTGCACTGTAAAAAAAGTCCAGTAAAAATTATACATTATACGAGGATAATCTGTAAAAGAAAATAAATGTAAATATGTAAAGTCATTATGTACATATATTGACACCTAGCGATGTGGATGTAGCAACATCAGCAACATATAAGATTTTACCACCTAAAGTTGATACAGTCATCTCTAGGTAGATCTTAATAGATCTTCATCACCATACAGTGTATGTACCCTGACCCTCATAACACTGACATGTGATCAAAACTCTTTTCTGGTTGGAATAAACCTGACATTGTAAATATCAAGAATTCTGCCTCTTGATTTTAACGTTGTCTCTCTCTGGATCTGCAGAAGCCGCAAAGATCTGAAGATATCGGGCATTGTGTGGGTTAGGATCAAGGTCAGCCAAGTGGCACTTAAGCACAATTTTAATGCTCCTGAAAAGAGCAAATCACCCTTCACTAGACAAGAGTGTCAGAACAGCTTAATTTAAACTTTCAGTTTTGTGAATTGTTGCGAGATTTTTTACATGAGAGATTTACTATATGTGGTTTTGGTGACCATGCAGGTGCATTTCATGTGCACTGTAAGACAAATCAATACAGAGATGTGTTTTGTTATGAATGGCTTGGGCTATTCCAGCTACATCTATTACTTACTGGCTCACCTTTACTCAAAACATGCCAGGGACTCTATCCTGATGCATTATTGTTAAGGACATAAGTGTTTAACCCATGTTAACAACCCAGAATAGATCAATTTAACATGTATTATATGCTACATAATGCTTGATGGTTTCAAAGCAACAAGATAAACAAATGTTACTATACATAAACGCTTTTGTGGCTCAAACTTAACATCCAAGTTAAAAGTATTATTTTGGTTTACCAGTAGAAGAACCGTTACTTGGCTAAACTTAAATGTGATAAAGCTACATGACCCATTCAAAAAATTGTATTTAATAAAATTAATATACAATAAAATACAACAAGTTATTTATTTTGCACAGTTATTATACAATCAATATGAATATAAATTAATGTAAATAGTTATATTATTAGCCAGAGCATCAACAAACACAAACCGGAAGTTGACTTCAGGCCAGGCGCGTGCATCCATGAAATAATTTATATCATGTCGTTCTTTGTATGTATATATGCACGGCCAGGTGTTGCGATTACCCAATATTTTACACTTCACATAATAAATAACAACAGCATCTCCGCTTCAAACTAGCCATCAAAAATAACTGCTGTCAGGCACTTGTGCAGATTATAGCGTATTTACTGTAGCATAGTGTTTTATATTGTAAAGACCCTATTTCCTGGTGATTTACTTTATTATAGTTTTTATTTTGTTTTCTTTATGGTGCTGTTGCACTGTTGTGCCCTTTAACGTTACTGGTCAATGGCACACACATTGTGCCGTTGTGACAAGCAAATTTCCCCTTAGGGATCATTACATTCTCACAACTCATCTCGCATAAATTCCGATCAAGTGACAAGTAGATGGGCCAGCGTTGCGTGGCTCCAAGAAACGAAGGAGGAAATACTTTAGCCCAAACTTTTTGATCTGTCTTCCCAAACTGCTGAACTAGATTGCAGACATCAAAGAACGCCTCTGAGTTTTAAAGAAGACTCAAACTCATACCTCGTTCTCCTACTCGCTCCCATTTCGGGGGAATAATGTGAGGTTGTGAATGTTTGATGTATTCAATTCACTTGAAGAACGATCTTTTATTCATACGTTGATCTTATTAATTCATAGTTTGTGAACGCAGTTTGACTGTGCCTGAGCGGTTCGCTCTTTCTCTTTCCGTTTGCATGCTAGACCCGCTTTAGGTCTTGTTAGATGTAGATGCAGCCGTTGCAGTAAATATGACTGTTGGCTTTTTTCGAACGCATGCTGTTAGCAGTCGACATGCTCAGAACGCATGTAAGGTTATTCCTTTAATGTAATAAATCCTTGTTTATGTACTGCCAGTCTTGTCAGTGTTGAGTCGGCATTAATTTGTTTTAATACCAGTTTGCAGCAGACGGGTTAAACTAGGTTAAAGGCCTGGGGTTGTGGTGTATTGTTTAGCCTTCAAGTCTGTTATTGGTATCATGTCTGTATGCATCTGCATATATTGTCATTCCTTCAATGGCTTTGCTCCAAGCATGTGTGTGTGTGTGTGTGTGTGTGTGTGTGTGTGCGTGTGTGCGTGCGTGCGTGCGTGCGTGCGTGCGTGCGTGCGTGCGTGCGTGCGTGCGTGCGTGCGTGCGTGCGTGCGTGCGCGTGCGTGGGCATACGTGTGAGTCATTTCGATTCACATGAAGGCAAAGGTCAACAAGCGTGGGACACTGCATTACACAGCATCGCTTTCCATCCTTTATTACACATGAACTTTCTGGTCCCATGCAGATATTATTATTTAAATGTATGTCATTTATTTCTGAGGAACTACTGCTGTTTTTCTCAGCAGAAATGAAGCATTTTAATGCGACAGCTCTGCAGATCGATGCTTTTGATCTACAGCTATTTTCGCTTGGTTGTGTTTAATTCACAGCAGCTGCTGAGACCCCGTTTTGGTTCTTTATGTTCTGTCCAACATTTGTTAAATTTGGTGAATATTTTTAAAGCCATATTACATTTAAAAACCCCATGAAATGGCTCAGTGCCCTTTACTTTTCTGTATCAATGTATTTCTGTATGAAGGTTTGGGGCGGGATTCATTTAAAAAAATATCCTTAAGTTATATTACAGTCATGGACCTTAGTTGTTACCTGCAAGTCATTTCCAGGTGATATCTCCACCTAGATAAGTATATTCTCATTTCTTAGACCATTTGTTTGAACTAAAATCTGTAGTGCAAGAACCATTTTTTGGTCCATTTGCCCCAAAAGAGAAAGACTTTAAATTATACCTTATACTTGGAATTCACTACCAAATCTAAAAGGAGTAAAAGTCACAAACTCCATTTGTTTAAATTCTGTCACCATATACTCACGCTCTTGTCATTTCAAACCTGTTTGACTTGATATTGTAGAAGATATTTTGAAGAATGTCGGTAACCGAACAACGGCGGTACTAAATCACTTCTATTGTATAGACTCAAAGCCAATGCAAGTCAACGGGTATCGCCATTATTATTAAGTATTTTTTTTGTGTTCTGAGAAAGAAAGTCATACAGGTTTGACATGACAAGAGGATGAGTAAATGACCGAATTTTCATTTTTGGGCAAACTTTTCCTTTAAAGAGTATTGGCTGCTTTAAAAAATATGCCCTATCCACACATTCAATATGAAATACATCAGCATAATAAAGGAAACCACTTGTTATGATTTTAAGGTGTCATTAATCAGAAAAAAGAGTCCGACTACTCCATAAATACCTCATCTGGAGGAGCGTCTCAAAGCCGTAGGGTGCACATCTAATTTGGGTCTGAAAGATCAGCTGGTTACATGACCAAGAACACAGGCTGCCCGAAAATAAGTGAACCCGTTCGAGTCAGCTTGTTATGCAAAAATGGCTTGACACTTCAATGCAAAAATGTCAGTGCAGCTTCTTGAGCGAGTCTGAGGGTCTGCGTCTGTCTTTGTCTCTGGGGGAAAGTGATCAAGGGAATCGGCGTGATCTGCCAACAGCCCTAACATAGAATTTGACACGTTGATGCGGCTTCATAAGGAATGCGTGTGGGATCAGAGCTTTTCAATCCAACATCATAGGTTGCTATGATGACACAGTCAGCTTAAAATATTGACAAAAATGGTCAATAAGTGGGAGCTGCTGACAGAATTGTAGATCTGTCTGTTATTAATGGACACAGGGATGTATGTTTATCTATACGCCGTGTGTTTGTGTGCTGAGATTGTTGTCCATCAGATTGCTGCTTGTTATTTTAGCTGCTCCGGTTGGATTTGTGGTGTAGTATGAAGTGAAAGTCCTCTCTAATTTCTGGCTTTGTTTTCACATCCTGCAATAAAGAACCAGCTGTGTGTGTGTGCATCTGTGTGCGAGTCTGCAGAACGGCAGCTTCATGATGTTTTACTGCCATCTGTTGCCAGCACTTTACACATGTTTTGTAGTTTCAGCCAGTCGTGGTTCTGCAAGCCTCTGCATCTCCCAGCATCCAGTCTAGTGAAGTACGGTATGAACTGCAATTATGTTGAATTCTTAGATTTCACAGATGTCGAAAACAGAACGTGTGTGTGGGTGTGTGTGTTTACACATTTCCAAAATCACCTCCACACACAGTGGGGGCCAAAATTTCATACAAATTAAAGAGTATGATACAAAATAAGCATCTAGTTTTGTTAAACAGATTGTTTGGGAAAGATGTGCTGTAACCTCAAGGGATAGATTCTCCCAAAAATAAGAATTCTGTCAATTTGCTCACCCTCATGTCATTCAAAACCTGTATGATGTTATTTTGTGCATGCGTGCATTACACACGCAATATTCTCTTTTTAAAAAGCGAAATTGTCCTTTAATGGAAATGGAAGATAAGAATGAGCTCTTACATGAGTGAATTGTCCTTTCTCTCTCTGTAAATAGCCAGTGTTGTGCTCATTCATGTTCCCTGAGGACCGTATCCATGTGCCCACACAAGCTCATCAAAAGGATGTCACCAGCACCCAGTTAGATCACAGAGCTGTCATCACAAACACGCTCAGCAGTACTGCAGACATTTCACCGCTGTGCTATATGTTCCTTCACATCTTTTTAATACAAGACTGGAGAGGTTAGCTGGAGTCTTCTTACAACATTGATTGAGAGCAAAAACACACATATATATATATATATATATATATACACACACACACAGAGACAACACTCTTAAAAATAAAGGTACTTAAAGGGTTGTTCACAGCAATGCCATAGATGAATCATTTTTGGTTCCACAAGAATCATACAGTCAAAGGTTCACATCTTTTTTTTTTTACTTTTTATAATGTAAAGAAGCTTTTTATTGCCACAATGAACCTTTTGTGAGACAGGAAGGTTCTTTGGATGTTAAAGGTTCTTTATGGAACCATTTAGACAAAAAGTGAAGGCTTGGCTAGTCCCTGACTAAAATAAATGTCTTTACTGAAAATTATTTGCCCTGACATTTCTTAAAATATGTCGGTGCTATTGTTTTAATATACTTTAACCAATGCAAATTTTACCAGTGTCTTTCCTTTTTGTCAGTAAATGGTTATTGTAACTTTGCATTCAGACACAGTGTATTCTGGGCAGTTGTGGCCCAGTGGTTAGAGAGTTGGACTCATGACCAGAAGGTTGCTGGTTCGATTCTCAGAGTTGGTGGGTAACGGCTGAGATGCCCTTGAGCAAGGCACCTAACCCCCACTTGCTTACTATACAAAATGTACAAATGTATAGTACAATGTAATGTAATGTAAGTCGCTTTGGATAAAAGCGTCTGCCAAATGTAAATGTAAATGTAAATGTAATCTGAATGTTTACAGTATGTATGAAAAAAATGTATTTGCAAAAATGTCATTATCATGTGTTTATTGGAAGTGAAATGTTTTTACTGTATATTTTTATCTGTCTGTTGCCTTTAATGTCTCATGCTAGATACATGATAGAAGTCGATCTGTGATGTCAAGTCAACATGAGATATACAGCTAATGTGACTGACCCGGAACGGAGTGCCTGTGAGAAAGGTGGCACAATTCAATGCATACTTGCAAAAAGTCATGCAACACCAGCAGTGGACCTTCTATTGAGATGAATGCAGTTTTTACTACTTTTTACAATATTGCAAGTGCCATTTTCCCCACAAACAGCTATAAAAGATCAATACAAAAGTTGCCTTTTTGTATTAGGTTAGGCAGTATTTAACCATAAACAAAATAACATCACCTTTAAAGTGCAATAAACTTCAAACCATCTATTGATACCGCAGAATCCCACGAAACACTCAATTCACTTTTATTAAAGGACTCAATGATCCAGATGAAAGTCCCTATAAATGCAAACAGCTGCCCAATGCTCCTAAAGTGATTATCATGGCATGATTAAAATAATTAGTACCTTATAACATCCCAGCGCCTGGACTAATATCAGGATAACAGTCGTCGCAGGAGTCCGGATGAACAATCGAATCAGCTCGCGTCCTTATGCTCGCCGTTCATTGGCAATACGGGTTCGGCGCCGGCTGTCAGTCATGTTGAATTTCGCACTCGCAGGCCCAATCGTGGCATTAATTCGTCAATCTGTATGCAGAGCGACTCTCATAACTTCCCCAGTGTGGTAATTAGTGCTACCTGAAGTTGGAGGGCTATGATTGCCTTTAGGGAGGTGTCCCGCAAGGCTGCTACACATTAGCATGAGGCCGATCGCCTTGATTGCTCGCATCTGGTCATTAAAGGAGAGGGAATATTTCCCCCTTTGCCCTGGACCCAACATGGGCTGAAATCAAAAACCGGTGCTGGAATAAGCAAGGCTCAAAGGCTTGATGCAGTAGTAACGTGCTGCATTTACTTTGTTACATTTACTTGAGTAACATAGTTTAAAAGTAAATTATTTCGCTCTCAAAATGAAGTTGAAATAATGGAAATGCATACTGTTCATGTTTCTGTTACACAAACTTCAGATTCAAATGTGCCTTGCAGCTTTCTTCCCTCTATTTTCCAGCGTTCGGACACAGCCGTGGTGTTAGCAGAATTCTCGGTGAGCGAGTCCCCTGATCATGTCAGGATATAGATGAAGCCACGCTTGAAAGCTTCTGGGGAAGATTACTGGAACCTTCAGTGGGTTTTACTGTCGCATTAGGTGTCGGGATTGAAATGTTTTTCAACTCTTGAGCAGGCAGTTGTCGGAAATGATTGAGAAAATGTCTCGCCCGAGTAGCAGAATGGAAATGGATGTGTACCGAATGGAACAGCAGAAGATAATACGTATTGCTGTGTATTTTTATTTCGTGTGATGCTTTTCCTTCAGTGCCGGAGCCCGGTACGAGTCTAGCACCTCAGTAGCTCCAAAACTTGCCTTTGCAATTTGTGTAGTTTTCATGCTTAAATGGATTTATTATGAATGCTGCATGATCCAATGAGATTTTCCTCTTTCCCATGCCCTGTTTCGGTCTTTCGATGTTCTTTCTGCTTCTCTTTCTCTCTTTTAGATATGCATTGCCGTCCAGCGCCAATGGGCAGCTCTGTATGATTAAAATAGCGGTGGCTAATTCAACTGCTAATGTGCAGCAGAGATACATGAATGAGTCTGGGTCAAAGGTAAACCTGATTCTCACTGTCAGTGAATCTTTGATTTATCTGTGTGCTTGACTTTGAGAACTTCTCATAACTGTATTCCTGGCTATTGGAAATTAAATCAATTTTTTAAATGGACAGTTCAGTCTTTTTGAGAGCTGGTGTAATGATATTTGTTCCTAAAATAATAGGTTTTATCGCTCTTGTTAAATGATAAATAATAGGCTTGTGTTTTTATTCGTAATTGATGAGTTCCTCAGAGGAAGCTATACGCCAATAATCAGACCCTTACAAATGGATCCCTACACTGAATGTAATGGCTTTGCAAAAGTTCATTCATGAGCTGGATAGACATTTGAAAAGTTACTTTTGTTTGAAACAGCTGTAAGAGACAAGAACTAGCAAAGGAAAGTTTGCCAAACACTGACTTCTCAAATGTTTGTCTTGAGAACAATGTCAAACTCAATGACACATCTTTGCATTGTAAAGAATAAAGAGCATTGTAGTAGAATAAAAGATGTAGCATTTTGTAGCATATGTTCGCATTTTGAAACGTAAAAATAGCAGTGTTATGTAATATGATCAATTGCAAATCGATCTTTTTTGTTAACATATGCTTAGGTGGTGTTTGGCCCCATGTTTCTTGGTGGAGTTCCATTTCTCCCAGAGCGCCACCACAGCAGTACCAATGTCTCCGGCTTCATTGGATGCATCTGTGAACTACAGATTGGCTTCAGGGAGCTGTATGTTGTGGGTGAAGCAATCAGAGGCCAAAATATTCAGAACTGTGACTCGGCAGTGTGTCAGCATCAACCCTGCCGCAATGGAGGAACCTGTGTCAGGTACGATTTCGTCATATCCTCCGGTTTCAAATTCTAAATACTACTGTATGTTCTCCAAATAATTCTGGACTGTCTTTAAAGAAACTTAAAAGCATTTTAATTGGATATGAGCTATTTTAATTAAACCGGGTTTCACCTGGGGGGGCACGGCAGCTCAGTGGGCGGCACGTCACATCATAGCAAGGTCATCAGTTTGTGTCTGTGTGGAGTTTGCATGCATGTTCTCTGTGTGTTGGCGGGGGGTCTCATTGCACATTTATGCATTCGACAAACACTTTTATCCAAAGTGACTCAAAGTGCATTCAGGCTTTACCTTTTATCAGTATCTGCATTCCCTTGGAATTAAACCCAATGGCCTTGGTATTGATAGCAGCATGCTTTGCTGATGAACTACAGGAAAGAATATTTCCTCCGGATATATCAGATTTTCCTTGGAAGTCCAAAGGCATGCAGGTCAGGTGAACTAGAGACTAAAATGTGATTTTCTAAGCGTTTGTTCACAGTATGATGGACTGACTGCTTTTACAGGGTGTGTGTTTTTTTACTTTGGCCTAGATGTGCTGGGATAGGCTTCAGCTCTCCCCATTACCCTTAATAGGATAGTCAGTATAGAAGATGGATAGATGGACAAATGTATGTGTTGTACATATTAAATCTGTTCTATAGGTATGTGACTAATTATTTTAGCTTGGTAATTTTTACCATGCAGCTTGTTTTTAGATCCTTCCGAAACCTTGTATGTCCAAATGTGCTGTTTTTTTTGGAAATGGAAAACTTTTAAAATGATTAAATACTGTGTTGTCAAAGTAGACAAACACGTTTAATACTTTTTATTGCTTTATACTTTTTTGCAGGTATTTGCAAAACTCATTATTATTAGTCACACTTTATGTTTTTGACTTTGTCAAAAAATAAAAATCACAAAATATTAAGACAAGGACAGCAGCGATATATACATGCAGAAGTCATTTTATATTATTATTAAAAGAAATGATATGGTATTTAAATATTTGCTTATCGATTTATATGATTTGATTAACAACTTTCATTTTCATTTTATTGATTTGATGTTATTCTTGTACACAAAAAAGATCAATCAAATCTGTGAGAGGTTGACAACATTTGACTTTGACCTGAAGATTTCCTCGCCGTACATTCTCATCAATCACTTTCTCGCATGAATATCTCCTGCGTTTCAGTATTTGGCATACATACAATTTTCTACTAAATTTAGTGCTTTTGACAGAGCCCAGAGTTTGTAAATATTGGCAATGATGTGCAGATGCTGTGGAGATGCTCACTTGAGTTTTAAATAGCAGTAATCAGAGGCCTGATTGCAGGGATAAGAGTTTGTGAATGCGTTTTGTTTTTGTGTTGTTTACTTTCTGTGTTAAAAACATGTTTTGATTAGAGGTGGAAATCTTTGGGCTTCTAGCGATTCAAGTCTCAATCCAATTCCAGAACGATTTTCAGTGCATCTCAATTTTAAACGGCAGTCAGGATAGGGGCACAAATCTTCTGCAAGTTAGGGCTTGTTGCCAGATTGTACCGCACAAATGCCATCCCTAAATATACCTGTTCTGATCTACCAATAGAAATGAGATAAATGGGTGTAATGTCCTGGTGTCAGAGGCGACTCGGTGGCTTCTGTTAAATGTGTTAAATGAAATACAGCCAACACAGTGTTTCTATCGCAGTCTAAATGTTGAACATGTACAAATCTAAAGAAATCTGTGTTCCCGGAGTCAATTGAATATCTCACTTTAAACATACAGACATGTGCACTGTGGTTAGTCATTAGATTCGGTTCTATACTCACCTCTGCGATGACCATTTTATATTTCTTGTGTGCTCCGGTCAAGGCTCATGAACTCATTATATGTGAAAATGGAATTTTGGAAAAAAATATTGCAAGACTCAACTTGGTACATTAGCGCCGTCTCTGACCTTTATGTGATGAGCCATTGAGAGGGAATGAAAAAGTCCAGTCTCTGCGTTTGTGTTAATTGGATAGTTCAACCAAAAATAAATATTCTGTCATTTTACTCGCCTTCATTGTTCAATGTGAAAGTGGATGGAGATTGGGCACAGTCTGGTACACTTTCTCATTGTTTTTGGAAAGACAGCTTATAAAAAAGTGATGTAGGTTTGACGTTTACCATGAGGGCGAATAAATGACATTTTTGGGTGAATTGTTTCTTGAAGTTCTTTTGTCTTTAATCTTCTCTGTCTAGCATTTATAGATTGTTTTCTTTCATCTCATGCCTCACTTTTTTATGTTATGCATTTAATGTATATTTCCAGTCTTAAGGGGCGTTTATTTTCTCCTGTGACGTCATGTTTGGAGTACTCGGCATCCACTTCAAGGATGAACTAACATTCATACATGCATTTTCTTCAAAGGAATAAAACTAGCCGTACTCATATTAGGGCGAAAAGCCCTAAATCTTGATGGGTACACGCGTTAGCTGAGATAAGCAAATGCTGCACGTTGTCACATGAATGGACGTTTTCTTCCAGCAGGCCCGGCATTTCTCAACAGATGGTTCTTAAACATATTCCCTCCTCGGAGCCGTCTCCCCATTTTCAGCTCCAGAAGCGATGTTTTAGCTCACCTCCCCTCATCCGTTTCCTCTCCGGCACATTTAAACTTTCCGAAATCGTATATAGCCGCGAATTTGGACATGATGTGGTTATTGAAGTACCTGGTTTGCCGCTTTAAGTCCCCGTCCTAGCGTTGCATTCTGTCAGTGATTCATGGCTATAATGGCTGTAATCCTGTGACTTGCAGACAGATTCGGCCCACCTCCGTCGGGTAACAGCCCGAGCGTGCGGAGGGCAGGAGAGAACAGCTGTACATCAGCCGTTCATTTCGCTCTCGTAAAGCGACATCATTCACCTCGCTGTCGAGCCGAGCACTAAACTCTCTTACCGAGTGTGTCACGCCCGCCCGAGTGTATAATCGAGTGCTTGGCCGACTAAACAGGCAATACAGCATGTTTGGAGGACCGACCTCTCCATTTTGGGGGCTTCCGTGAGCCGTAACCTCACGTCACGTTTACAGCTGGGAACTTTGAATTGGAAATGGCATCTTTGGTGTGCAACGTTAAAATGTTTGTATTGCATCACTTGCATTGAATGATGGCCTATTGATGATATGTAAGATATCCTGAGGGAAATACAGTTGCAGCAATTGCAACGGCATGCAAAGAATGTTATTAAATGTAGCATGTGCTTTGGCAGCACAAAATGGCCATAAGAATGAAGTAAGGATCCTATTTATTATTATTTTTATGTAGCATTCAAAATCCGGAGATAATGCCGTGGTTACACCCGGAGTCAACCGGAAGCCTCGTGGATCCTGCACGGATGCCGGTTTCAGATGTGCGTCTGCTTGTTTTTTGAAACTTGTCCTGGGCAGGGAAATAGCATTCAGAGAAATGGTTCTCTTTTTGTATTCTTACCTTGGCTTGCTGTGCGCTTATTTAAATAGACATGCCAAACGCTTTCCTTGTTAAATTATTCATACACGTCTGCATCCAGAAGCTCGCTTTCCTCGCAGCAGAAACGGCCAGTGATGGCAGCTCATTATATCTGCTGGGAGAGGTGTGCGTCAGGAGCGCGTTTGACCCAATTTACTGCAGACTTATGTCACCAGACCTTCATACCATCACGTGGATTAGAAAGAAAAAGTTTGTGTCGTTTTTTTATAAGGGTCTTTAGTTCGCAGTGGTGACCGCTGATTCACCTCATTCTGCCCAGACAGACAAATGCTCTTGGCTTTGGTCTCTTTGCTGTCTTATGTAATACTCTAGGTTCATTTAAATCTGCATCTTTATGTAAGCGAATGGGGGTGATCTTGCTGAACCATATTAACAATATCATTCGGAAGCTAAGCCAGGTATGAATTGATATTTATTTCCAATTTAAATGAAGTACAATTTCATGAATGCAGTTTTCTATAAGCAGGGCATAAAAATTTTATATAAAAGTTTAGATATCAACACAGCCTGGTAAAACCATAATGTGCTACTTGCTGTTGTTAGTTGGTGACAGGTGCAGCATTCAATAAAGCATTTTATGAGGCAAGAATTTATCTATTGCAAACATGATGAGTATCATAATTTTTATTTGGCAGTTGTTTTAATCTCTTCGCGAGTGAGGACAAATTATATTTATTATTTTTATGTATAATAAAATAGTATATATTATTTGTGTATAATTATACATGCATACTGCATATACTGCCATAGATAACATAATTTTGAAATGGTCTCTTATTTTTTTTAAGTTTTTCTGAATTTACTATTAATATGTATGTGTTTAGGAAAAATGATCACTACGTGATCTACTAACAGTATTTCTCCCAAATAATAAACACAAATATAATGTTTCTATTTGCTTTTATTTGCATGAAATGGAAACTGGAGAAACAGGTGAAAATAACAGAAAAGATGTCTTTTTTCAGATCTCAAATACTGCAAAGAAAACAAGTTTCTATTCATTTTTAATATTTGTACATGTATTTAGGAAACTTTCAAAATATATATTTTCTGTGATTTTTATCACAGTTTTCATGTGTCTTGTCATGCTGTCAGTCTTTCACATTGCTGACTTTGTCACTCCTGATGTTAGATTTTGTTGATATTCAACATACATCTAGAAATGCTGAATACATCCAAATTTGTCTCTTCTTTTTGTCAATGGCTGTATACATTTTTATATAATTTACATATAAACCTTCTTTGTTATTTAAATTTTTTTTAAATCCTGATTATTATAGTTGTTGTGTGGACTTCAAATCGAAACATTTTCCAAACTTGATCTTAGTTATCTTTATTCTCATCCTTCTTGGTGTGAATGGGCCTTTAGAGTAGCAATGCTCTACTAGCTAACAGACTTGGTCAAATTTGTCTGTACAAAATACTCAATATGTCATTGCAATGTCAAGACTTAATTTCGGGGTTTTTTCCAGTATGGTAAACACATCTTCTGTAATCATATACCGTGTGCTGTGTACAGCTTGCCATATGCAGCAGCAGACACCTGAGAGCGTCTCCTGATTGTTCCCTGCGTCAATCTGGGATCGCGCGCACGGTGAAGGGCAATCAGTCACAAAAACAGATGTGTTTGCATGTTCTACATCATGCGGGGCAATAATCTCGCAGCCCGCCGTGGCGTTACCACCCGCTATCCAGGAAAAGCAGTGACAAACCGTCCGAGCGCAAACCGAATGAGCGCTCCTGTTAAAAAGCTACAAACCCGGTCAATTGATTCGTTTCTAACGGAGTGGGAAGGAAACTGTTTTTTTGTATTGATATGCACAGCAGTGAGTTTATATAAAACCATAAATTCCTTCCTGAAGCTCACAGGTTTGATTCCCGAGGGTTTGAGCTTGAATGTGCTGTCTGCCCAAATGCATAAATGTAAAATATGAGTTGATTTGTGAACTCCTTGCACAGACATTTCTCATTTCCGTATGTTGTGAGAGTGTCACATAGGTGTATTTGTGTACGCGTGTGTGTTTCAGTCAAATCCCAGCGACACAATGTAAATATTTCATTTCAACTGCTGTGCTGCGGCTCCAAACACATTATTAATTTATAGATTTCAAACTCCTCCAATGCTTCCTGTATCTGATATTACACCTTTGAAAAACATCTTCCAGCAGCTTATGAAGTTCTTGTCTGAATATTGCTGCTTATGCTGGCCCAGCCTCTACCCCTCGCTCGGGGATAAAGGCTGGAATTATAAAAGCCCTGTTTGTGAAATTGCACCTCGGCAGTCAGGCATTAGCTTGAACGTTTCTAATCATTCGGTTACGGTGCGGCTAGATCAACATCAGCAGAATGTAACTGGATTTGCGAATGGCCTTAAAACAGAAGGCTGCTCTTATTTGAGTTGTAGTACACTGCGAAATCATTTTGGACTGTGTTGGATTACATCTACTAATACATACTTATTACTTGTACTATACGACTGTGTATATAATAAGCAGTTCTTTTTGAGTTACTTTTCTATATGTGACTCTTTCTTCTGTGAAACACAAAAGAAGATATTTTGAGAAATGTCTCGGTGTTGTTTGGTTACCTACATTCTTCAAACTATCTTCTGCAGAAGAAAGAAAGTCATACAGGTTTGGAATAAATGATGAAAGACTTTTGGGTGAATGATCCCTTTAAGGAATGGTAATCTGTGAACAACTGCATTCTGTTTTCTCATTTGTATTCTCTTCTCCCATTTTGACGCCCCAGCCCCTCATTTTCCTTCCCAATCTTTGCCTCCTATGCAAACTCCACGGAAGTTAATGATGCAGTACTGGTACATTTCATCGGTGTCTTAACGATCTCTCTTTTTCTTATTTCGGTTCCCTGTGTGTAGCGACATGGAGAACTGGTTCTGTGTGTGCCCCTCCCTCTACTCGGGCAAGCTGTGCCAGTTCACCGCCTGCGAGCGAAACCCGTGCACGCGCGGCGCCACCTGCGTCCCCCAAGCGCTGCTCGAGGCGGCGTGCCTGTGCCCCTACGGAAGGCAGGGTCTCCTCTGCGATGAGGGTAGGTCTGCCGTCAGAGTTTCGTGACAGGATGCCGATTTACACCTGTAACCGTGGAAACGTGATGCAAGAACATACAAGCCAATGTGGCCGGGGGGCTTTCCTTTGATATTATTACATCTGACGTTTGTTTCCCTCATCTCCCGTGCACGCACCTCCGTCTTTGAGGTTGGACCCACAGGTGATATATTGAGATGTTTTCCCAGGAGTTTTGTTTAGCCGACGCCTGATGCAAGATGAAGAAATATCTTCCAATTAAAGTAGCTAACTGCTCTACGCTTTTTTACAAACTCGCTAAACAGCGCGGAGGCTTACGTGTTAATGTTTTGAGGAGAACAGCCAGATCTCCAGATCGCTTGGTTTTATACAAGCACTGACCTTTAGAGCTGTTTTAAGGTAGATGAGCACACCGCATGCTTTCAATTAGAAAACACTGTGTGAATTATTTATTTTATTTTTTTTACAAAAAACAGAATGTGCTCGCCGGTTCGACATAATGCACGTCTCTTCCTAGCTTTACTTTTGCGGTGTTAAGTCAGCTAAAGTGGAATATCTGCTTGCACACATTGCTGTTCATCTCAACTGCGCTCAGAGGGAACTGCCTCTATTTTGCTGTAATCTAATTGGGTGGCGTGGTTTGAGGACGCTTGGCACAGCATGCCAGCAATGCTTCCAGACGTCCCTCCACCAGACAGCAGAGAGCTTGATGCCAAATAGAGTGTTCTAATCTCCCACTGTCACACCGACATTTAAATTTAAAGCCTGATAACAGCAGATAACATCAGTCAGTATTGATTACTAGCCAAGACCTCCGTGCCTCTGGGAAGTCACTCAACTTTAGGTGTTTTGGACTTCTTCAAATGAGTCGAGATTTATTCGGATTCTTGTTTTTTTCCTGAAAATTTAACTTATGCATTACATTTAGAATGTATATATTACTATTTTTAAAGCTGCTATATGTAACTTTTCATCTCTGTTTGAAACATAAACAGGTTACTTTATGCAGGTTGAGGTTAAATGAGGTCAAACCGACATGATCTAAGAAATCATACCAAACAGCTCAATTTATAAATTGTTAGTTGATAATAAATAAATAATGTTTACAGTGGAACCTTATTGTAAACCCATTATTTCTTTATAATATCATATGCAGAGATGTGATTTACAATAATAATAATAGTTACAATAATTTTAAGACAAAATGTTATTACGTGGATGGTTACTATATCACTATGTTAATTGTACATTCCCAAATCTACTCTTTGTGTGTTCATATCATATTTTTCACCTACATGACAGAGAAAGTCTGTAAGAAGACATATAGACAATATCTGTGTTGTTTGCAGCTGGAATTTGCAGACTCTTGCTCTGTTTACATCATGCAAACCTAAAATAGATATAAAATATCATATCATGCTTACACGACCACTCCTATTGGTTTTCAAAAAAACATGCAAACATCACGCGACTTGTATATGTGCCTCTACATGAGGAGATTAAAGCATCATCTGTGATGCTTGTGGGAAGCGTTCAGGATGAAGCAGATTTGGTGAGGAGCTGCTAACACGCATGCATATTTTAATGCGTTTATTTATCTATTTGTCTATTTGTTTGTGTGAGGTAAGAGATGGAAATCAAGAAAAGCAAAATATCTCCAGGTCCAACAATCACAGCTGAAAGAGCACTATTGAATTTCAGAAGAACCTCGCAAACAAACGGGTTTGGACTAGAACGAATGGAAATAAATGGATGATGTGTCATCTGTATAAACTGCTAGTGAGTTGGAGGTTGTTTTTACTTGTTTCTTTAGACACCTCCAGCAACAGTAGCAGTATAATACAGATGACCTGACGCAGGAAAAAAACATCCTGTGCACTGCAGTGCTTTCACTTGCAATAGAAAGCGTGTACATTTTTTTTCTCCTATACACAGTAGAGCTGTAAGTCAGTCATGGTAGGTTGATTTTGCCCAAAATGTGAACACTGTGGTTCTGTGTTATTATTTAAACATGGATCTGAAATATCTGATAATCATATCTTTACATGAGTCAATTTTAATTGTCAATTTAAAGAGTTTTATGAAACTTTATTAAGGTCTTTTTTCTCAGTGCAGCAGTTCACATAGGCCATTATGTCACATCGAAAGTTTAAAATGTGCATTCGGCCACATTAAGCCACTTCTGCTAAAAACACGATCTAGTCCTTCATTAGGCACTGTGCAAATAAAGCGTAACAAGGTAAAATATGTGCAATTTCAAAAGGCATCAATAATTCAAAGAACTTCAGTGCTGTTCCCACAGAAATCCTCAGAGAGGCTCTGCAGACTGTACAGTTCATAAAGACAAGATGAGGGCTGGAGAAACATCTTTGGGTAGCACATTTATAGTGAGGGGGTGAAGAATGGTGTGATGGTTTATTGGCACAGGGATTAAGGATTTAAGTTAAGGAAGCTTTTTGCTTTCTGAAATGATTTTGTTTAAAGCAACAGCTATTTGACAAACTCTTATGGTTTGGTTTTGAAAAGATCTCTATTAGGAACATTGTCCATTTGGGTGATGGAACAACCATTTACAGCAGCATTTTCCCCAACATGAAAAAATGACAGGATTCAAAAAATCGTTTGTATGATGCAATATCACCATCTTGTGGCCCCATCTCAGACAGCTGCTGATAACTTCACCTCATAGTAAATTTACATTATTTGATCTTTTGTTATGTGGCGTATTCTCCTAGTCCTAATATTAACCATTTTTATGAGTTCAAGCCAAAAATCACCTTCACCAATAATACATGAGACATAAGATTCTGTATTTTATTAGTATTCAAGTACTTTTTGTTGACTTTACCTTTTATATTATTTTGTGTAAATATGTATTTTTAATGCTTGGCAATGTTAAAACTCTTTATCATGCACTGTTAAAAATGTCTGTTACAGTATTTCTGGCAGCAGTTGCCAATAACTTACTGTAGATTTATATTTATCTAATTTATTGGCAACAGTTTGTTTTTCTTTACAGAAACTCTACAATAACAGCCTCATGCAAAGCATTTCTGGTTCTCATGATGCAGTTATTTTATAGTTTTTTTCTGTAAAGATAAATACTTAATACTTTAATGTTCATTTATCTTTGAACAAACTGTTGCCAATAAATTAGACAAATATAAATCTACAGTAAGTTACTGGCAAACTGCTGCATAACTACAGCAAAAATGTCTTTAAAAAAAGAAAAATGGCTTTAAAGATATATGAAGCTGATTTTGTAGGCTGGAGAAATATGTCACCATCTTGTGGCCCCATTTTAGACAGCTGCTGATAAATGTACATTAGTTGGTGTTTCGTACATGATTTTTAGTCTCCTGGTTATAGCTTCATTGGATTAAAAAACATTGTTTAGGCATAGTAACCATACTGTACATAGAACCGAAACTGCTCCTTTCAGGCCACAAACTTGTTTTGTATTACACAACCTTTTTCTATTTATTTATATATGTATATGCCACATTTCTTTGCAGTTGTCAACATCACTCGGCCCAGGTTTACTGGACTTGATGAATTTGGATACTCATCCTACATGGCTTATCCTCCTGTTCCCAGTATGAGGCATTTTTATGAATTCCAGCTGAAGCTCACCTTCGCCAATAATGCCTCGGCTTTGAGAAACAACCTCATTCTGTTTGCTGGTCAAAAAGGACAAGGTGAGTCAAAATGGGAATATTTTCTTACGTTCTTCTGTTTGTCGCACGGTGTCTTTGATGCGATGCATCCAATAGCACTTGGAACAGAATGACTGTCTGGGTTCATAGCAGTATGCCTGTAAACAATTTCCCAGCACCAGCGGTGGGGTGCGAGAGGTCGTGATGGAGAAAGTGAGGCCGGGAAATGATATCGCTCAACAAGGAGATGTTAATGGAGTAGCTCCTGTAAACATCCAGAATCCAACAGCAGAGACAAATTGTCGCCGTACTCAACGGGGAAAGATGATTAATATTATTAGTTGGTATGAGAGAAAAAATATGTATGATGTCCCCCTTAAAGTGACAGTTCCCCGCAAAAAAAATTGTGTTTGATGGAAGTGACTCATAGGGGTTCAAAGGATCTGAGTATATGACGACAGAGTTTTCATTTTGTTGATGCTTATTAAAGAAATAAAAATTCTATATCATTTACTCGCCATTCTATCATTTACTTGTCATTTCAAACCTGTATGACTTTCTTCTGCAAAACACAAAAGAAGATATTTTGAAGAATGTTGGTAAATGAACAGCGGTGGCACCCATTCACTTCTTGTATGGACACAAAACCAATGTAAGTGAATGGGTGACAGTTACCAAAATTCTTTAAAATATCTTTTTGTTCTGCGGAAAAAAGAAATTAAAAATGACATGGGATAATAAATGATGAAAGAATTTTCATTTTTGGGTGAACTGTCACTTTAAGAACCAAGAATGTAAATTTGGTGTGACTTATATGATATTAAAGTATATATTTTAAAAGGACTACTAAGTAAACTGCATAAATAATATATTGATGCTGTTCTTTAGAAACCTCAGAGGTTTTTTAGGAAATGGAAAACACTGTGATTTAAAAAATTAAAGTTGACAGGCACTTATAATACTTTTCATTGGTTAAATATTTGCAAAGCCCAGTGACAAACATAAAGGGTGACTCATAATAATAATAATGTATGGTAAAAAAATTAAAATCATGAAATATGGACATGCAATGAAGGAAGGACAGCAGCAATTGAATCATTTACACCTGCAAGTGTTTAACTGAGAGATTTCCTTATTGACAATCAAAACAATGGAAATTGTTCAAATTTAATATTAACAAATCCTTGTCCATAATAAAATCAACAAATCACAAATCATCTGTCTAACGTGTCCTCGGCTCCTCTGACAACGCCGGCAATTTATTTTAAGGTCAGTTTCAGAAGTTGCTAACTGACACGTTGCCGCCGCGAACATGTTTAATCAAAAGACAGGCAGCCGAATAAAAGCGTGAGGGGGCATGAATCTTCCTCACTTCAGAGAGTGTCTCTCGGGATTACAGTTTAGGGTGATTCATCGAGGGAAAGAGAGAAAGGGACAGCGCTGTGAATAATGAAGCAATTGTCAAGGGAGCTGCGCGGAGCGCTGGGGAACGAAATCAAAACGAAGGGATCGGAGAGGATGAGAACGCAACCATTCACCTGATAATTGGACAGAGAAATTAGAGCGTTAGAGTTCCAAAAAATTGATTATGACTTTTTTCTGGGATTAAGATTAGGTGTGGGGGTGGGCTTTACAGATGGGGACCAATCAGGTATCGGCTTGCCCAGCATATGAACCAATCAGAAACCAGGTGGATGCTCAGGTATGTTCTAATTGGATTCTGTGTTGTTGTTTTGATGAAGGTATGAGTGGAGATGACTTCTTCGTGTTGGGGGTGAGGAACGGCAGGATTGTTCATAAATATAATCTCGGTTCGGGTGTGGCGTCCATTATCAGCGAACGCCTGGATCTGAGGAGCAGCATTCACACGGTGCACTTCGGAAGAGATCTCAAAAGCGGATGGCTGAAGGTGTGTTTACTGGACATGGTGTTATTTGGTTGAAATGAAATGATGAAAAAATGATGAGACAGAAGTTCAAAGCATCCTCATAGTTGACGTCACATTAGGCCGTTTACTTCTGAGCAGGTTGATGGGCAGAAGAAGAGGACAGGTGCATCTCCTGGACCCCTCGCAGGTCTGAACACCTTCAGCGAACTCTATGTGGGTGGATATAAAGAATACACACCTGAGCTGTTGCCCGTAGGCAGTCGATTCCAGAAGAGCTTTCAAGGTGGAGCGCAAGTCGTGTATTTTTATTATTGTCTTTTTTGATGTCTTGATTCAGATTGTCAGCTCGTGATGAAATCGATCTTTGTTACTTGCATCTTCTGTCTAGCGAGGCGTAAATGGAACAGGATGTGTGATTTGCTATTCTGCTTGTGTTCTGGTGAGAACATACTAACCTTGATATGCGTGCAACCATCCATCATACAGCTTTAATAAAACAGCTGTTTTTAACATTAGAATTTGAAATGTCGTATTGAATGAACACACAGTATTTCAGTTGTGAATCGAGAGGGATGTAATGGATCGGTCTGGTTTGTTCTGCAGGGCCGCTGACTATAAATCACAATGCCATACTTTTTACATTCCTAAAGGTGAAATGTCTACTAGATGTGTGTGACATCTCTCTCTCTCTCTCTCTCTCTCTCTCTCTCTCTCTCTCTCTCTCTCTCTCTCTGTTTGATTTGAAAGGCTGCATTTTCGATTTGCTCTTTCGGACAAGACGAGATGGGAGGTTTCATGCCCCGGGCGGGCAAGAGGGCAGGCCAGTATCGGGACGTAACGTTGGTCAGTGTGGTGTTACTCCATGCAGTTTGGTTACATGTCAGAATGGAGGAAACTGTGTGGATTCTGGATCTTCTGTTCAGTAAGGCTCCATTATAGATCCCACCGTTTCATAACAGGCACTGTTTGTGCCTGACATTTGCGAGTGAACACATTTCTGTTTTATTTGCCCGTTTACTCCAGCTGTCAGTGTGCGTTTGGATGGAAAAGTGCTCTTTGCTCTGAGAAAGTGTCATTCTGTGATGCACAACACATCCCACCTCCCTCCTGTGCCCGAGGCTCCACTTGTGTGCCGCTTCCCGATGGGTACACATGCCAATGTCCGCTTGGCTCTGCAGGACACTTCTGCCAGCAAGGTTAGGCCATGATCTGACCCTTATTTTGTTGGATTGTTGTCAAAGTAGCTGTTGGTAAAACAGACTTTTAATCGGACTTCAACTCTTTTTCAGCTGTATCTATTAGTGATCCCTTCTTCGGTGGGAATGAGTCATCCTGGATGTCATTTCCTGTCATCAACATAAGACACAGAACTCATCTACAGCTGCAGTTTCAAACTCTTTCACAAGAGGGCATTCTGTTCTACGTGGCACGCTACCTGAGCAGCCGATCTGGTAGGGCAGCATATGTACCTGAAGCTGATACATACTAAAACAAAAATACAACAATAGTCTTTATTTATTCGCCCTCCTGTCGTTTAAACCCTATATATGACTGTGGAACAAAAGAAGATATTTTGAGAAATGTCTCAATGGTGTTGTGTCCATACAATGGAAGGCAATGGGGGTCAATGTTGTTTGGTTCTTCAAAATATCTTCTTTTGTGTTCTGCAGAACATAGAAAGTCATGCAGGTTTGAAATGAAATAATGATGAATAAAAAAGAATTATTTAATCTTTAGGAATTAATGAACAATAAATACCATTATCCATAACTTTAATACATTTACTATAGTTCTATAATACAAAAATATGAATTAATGATAAATAATGAATGATATACAATAATATAGTAATAAAAAAAATCCGATAGTAAATGTATGTATATATGTGTGTAGTATACATATTATCTTTGTATAAATTGTGCAGTAACATCATTCTCTGTCTTTTCCAAAGGGGATTTCCTTAGCGTGTCCCTATCATCTGGATTGGTGCAGCTCCGCTATAATCTGGGAAACGAAACAATTGTATTACAGTCTCAGAACAGTGTGGACGTGACCGGCGTGAGGTGGCACACATTGAAGGCCGGAAGAGACGGAAACCACGGCTTTCTCGTTCTTGACAATGACACAGTAACAAGGAACTCCACAGAGGGCACGACCACTTTGGATGTTGCCACAAATGTATTCATTGGAGGTGTGTCTTCCCTCAACGCGGTGTCCCCGAGTGCAATGGAGAAAGACCCTGTGGGGTTTACGGGCTGCATTCGAGAGGTCATAGTCAATGGACGTGACCTTGACCTGACCGAGACAGGAGCACTTGATGGAGCCAATGTTGGCGACTGGGATGGAACAGCATGCGGGTATAAAGTGTGTTTAAATGGGGGTTACTGTCGTCCAGTGGGGGTTTCGTCATTCATGTGTATTTGCCCGGCATTGTGGACCGGTCCCAGGTGCCAACACTCCATTTATTGCATCAACAACTCATGCCAACACGGTTCTCTTTGTGTTCATAACCTGACGTCTGCTTTGTATTCCTGCATGTGTTCTTTGGGATGGAATGGAACGTATTGTGACCAGGAAGTACCGTTGAAGACTGTCAAATTTCTTGGAAATTCTTATTTAAAATACAAGGACCCGAAGTACAACTTGAGGAAATTGACATACACAGAGGTGTCGTTTAATTTTTCAGCGTCGGCAGGGGACGGATTGATTCTCTGGATGGGGAAAGCAGAAAGTGAAGATAATGATCATCTAGCTGTTGGGCTCCAGGATGGTTACCTCAAGATTTCAGTCAATCTTGGCGAGAAGACCGGAATTCCTCTCATGTACCGAGATGCCACGTTGTGCTGTAACCGGTGGAATTACCTGTCCATTATTCACAACCGAACCCTCATCCAGGTTTACGTCAATGAGGAGAGAGTCATTTTTGAAGACATTGATCCCTTTGAACAGTATGTAGCACTAAATTATGGAGATGCGGTTTATATGGGAGGTTTTGAATTAAACAGGGATGTGTCATCGGTTACATCTGGTTTTTTTAATGAAGGTTTTGATGGAAGCATTAAAGATGTGTTCTTGTATCAGGACACTAGACAGCAGCAGTTTCTACAGAGCAGTGAAGGTTTCAATGTCTATCCAGGAGAAGAGTAGAAAAGTTATTCTGCTTATTAATGTTAGTGTTTTTGTGTTGTTTAATTTGACAAAATAAAACATGTTAATGAGCCTTTTTATACATACTGTACAGGTAAAATTCGGTACAATTTAATAAAACAATGTGGCCACAGAAAAATATGAAAGCGTTAGAAAAACTATTGTGCATTTTTTAGTCTGCATGACTGAGACAGGGATGAAATAAATAAGTTTAAACTACGGTTTTATCGGACACACACCTGGCCTGAAGTTGGTTAATATTATAACTATTGTATTAAATAAACAATTTGTGTAACTTTGCAGTTTATCCAAGTAACGGTTCGTCTACTGGTAACCAAAAATAACACTGGCTAGACATACTTTTAACTTACTAGCTAATGTCATTTACTTATTTCTTTCGCTTGTTATCAGAAATAATCTGCAGGGACTCTGTTCTTTGTGGATGTGTACCGGAAGTTAAGTTTGGCCACAAAAGCGTGCGTGCTCAGTAACGTTTGTTTATGTTGTTGCTTTGAAACCTCTTTCATAATCTTGGCCCATGAGCATTTTATCCTAAATTATGTGCTACCTTTTAAGGCCTTTACTTAACCCAACTCATTGTCAATGTGCAGAGATGTCAAAACACGTTTACAAAATCACTTTTGCAGCTGAAGTTCTGTGTCCTGCATATGACAATTTGTTGCTGTGTATTTCCGGTCCTTCAACTTGGTTACGTGTACTCAAAGAAATGCCTCCTTTATTCCCTCTGAAGTCATTTTAGTTAATTGCTCATTTATTTGTTGTTCTGGAACACAAACAAGTGCATCCTTCAATTATAATGCTTGGTTGTAATAAAAACAATGAGCCTCTTTAAAAAACAAAAATGTTCATTTTCGTCTCTTTACTAACAATAAAAACATTTCATGAACTGTACATAAACACAATGTGCCAAATACGCACATTTGTGGTGTTGTGAGACAAGCCAAAATGTACAAAGAAATGTGTCACTTGGAACACAGAAAACAGGCAATTTAGACAAATTCGAACGGAAGGAAAAAATTGTGAAGCAAACAAAGCTGGGATTCATGGGATGTTTCCCATGTTACACACAACAGTAGTTTCAGAGTTCTTGTATATGATTACAATCAGCTGCTTTTGAGGACAGTTAGTATATGTTTTTACAGATGCTGGGGGAAATGACATTTAAAACCAACAAATATCTTTTATAACTTTAAAAAAGGAAAAGAAAAACAACTACAAATCTTGTACTATCCTCTTTTCATATGTATAAAATTCATTTTGCAACTTTATAAATAGCTCTCTACTGTGCAACAGAACTGAAGGGAACACACATCAGTTGGGTAGTACGAAACGGACACAGTCGAGTGTTAAGATCACGACCGCCTGTCTCTCGAGTCTTTCTTGTGTTTGTCGTAATCCGAGTCCCGTCTGTGTTTGTCTCTTTCCCGGTGATGGCTGCTGTGATGCCTCTCTCTCGATCTCTCATACCTATCGTCTTTCGAGTGCCGATCTTTGTGACTGTGGCTTCTTTCCTTGTGCTTTTCTCGATCCCTGTCGTGGTGCCTGCTTTTGTGATGGTGTCTATCATAGTGGTCTCTGTCCTCCTTTTTATAGGTCTCCTCTGACTGCCTAGACGCCTTGTCTCCGTAGTACTTCTCAGATGCTTTTTCATCTTTGCTTACGGACGAAGGGTCCGGCGAGCTCGCCTCGGGCAACCTCGGGGTCTCGTATGTCGGAGGAGGTCCAGGAGGCATCTGAGTGGGGACGGTTTGCGGCCAAGGTGGAGCAATGGTGCGACTTTGAAGATCGCTTTGATGAAATATTTGAATTGGAGGGTGAGCGGCTGGGAATGTGAAAGGTGGAGGAGCCTGTGGTATGAAAGGGGCAGGGTTGGGTGGAGGAGGGTAATTGTGCACTGGTGCAGGGTGGTACTGGTGGTCAGGTGCACCAGTGTTATATGATGGGAAAACTGGAGATGGAGGAGGGGCTTGGCTGGGATTGTAAACCGTGGGGTTGAAAGTAGGAGTCCTGGATGGCTTGATACCTTCGTTCTTCCCTGTGGATGAGATGGTGGTGATGGCTTGGATGTCCTCGACAGCTTTGCACTCTGGAGGAAGTTGAGCCGGTGGTTGTTGAGATGTTTCTGAAGTACTTATTGGCGGTTGTAATTCAGAAGTGTCTTTATCAGTTGATGCTTTCTTTAAAATACCAGAGGGAGGCGCCTTTGAAGTCGTAGTGGGACTCGATACGGTTTCGTTTTTGGGGACAGAGCATGAGCTCTCTGTAACAGGATCTCGAGATGCATTTGAAGTGGTGCTTTCAGGTCTAGCTGGTGGCGCCGTGCTACTTGTCAAGTCAGCGCTGGACTCCTCTTTGGGTTTGGTCGTCGCGAAAGAGGAGAGGAAACTTTCGGTCGATACATCCGCAGGTTTGTCGCTCAAAGACAAAACAGTTCTACTTTGAGGGTTTACTTCTTTCTCTTTACCTTCAGAGCTGATCTCCTGACCTGAGTTGGGCTCAATTTTAACAGATCTTGAGTCTTTTTTCTTGATAACGAAGCGGTCAAGTCTATGAGCGCTGCTTGGGGTTTTGGGAATGTTCCCTGCATGATTTCCACCTTCAACGGTTGAAGTCTTCAGTGCCGTTGCGCTGGAGTCATCTTTCACGTTGTTGCTCTCGGAGGTCGTGTTTCCGGGCACCTTAAGCACACCAGGAAGAAACCGCAAAGAAACGCTCTCATCGGTCTCGGTATCCACAATCGGATCATCGACAATCAAGTCTGGAGTGTCTTTTTTCTGTGAGGTCCCCAGAATGCCGCCGATGAGGCTCGTCTCCACGTCCTGCACCACAGGATCCTTCTGCTTAAAGTCAACCTGAGTTTCGCTTTCCGCCAAGAAACTTGGAGGTTTGCTTACATCGCTTGGCAGGATTACCCCAAAGTCCCTTTTAGGTCTCTGGCGAATGATCAGTCCGAGAAGAAGATTTGGACGACTGGTTTCCAGTCCTACAATGCAAGTATGTGAAGCATAAACATTAGCATTGTAGGTTTTGTTTAGATCTGACATATAAACCTGGAGAGAACTTGAGGAAATAGTCTTACCTGGGCCATCAAACGGAACAATCTGGTGGGGTATTTTTTCTGTGGAGCCAAGGGGAATGAGATACATGTCTTTAACCTGTTTGCGGTTGTTGGCAACAACGCCGTATCTCCTACGGCTGCTGAAATAGGCGTATAGCAAAGCATACGAGATCTCGTCCTCCTCGGTGTCGGGGGTGAACCGAATAACACAAATTTCCTAAAAATGACAAAGAAACTTAAATCTAAATCAGACGTACAGATGGCAATATTTAGAATGGAAGAAATAAGACGACAAACATTCCCACCTTTGTCCCAGAGGCCCGAATTTTTTCTACATAGTCCCAGACTATTTGAGGGGAAATCCGTCCACCTACTTGGATGTTTTCAGGCAAATCCTGCAAACACAAATACAGATATTTATAATACACATACATTCGAGTACCAGGCACGGTTAGAATACTTTTTTTAAATACCATTTACCTGTGGAAGGTGGTCCAGTATCCCAGAGACCGGATAAGCTTTTGTTAAAAACCTGGCTACAGCATGCATGTCAACAAAACCACTCCACAGATTCTCCAAGTTGCTGAGAAACGTAGCTGTATCTTCTTTGCTACTCAGACTATCTGACCTGTGGGACAATTTTTTTGTAGATTGAATTTTTGTTTTCTGGACGTGAAACGGAATCATTTAATTTAAGGCACGTGTTAAAAATCTCACCTGGTTTCAGGCAAAAAATTTAGAAGGCCTTCCTCCATGGCTCTTAAAGACAGATCATCTATCAGTGCTGATGAAGATTTTGTGGACTGCTGAGATTCGTCTGCAGCACTCGACTGCCTCCTCACCACTGTTGTAGCCACTTTCACCACCTTTGTACTGGGTTCCTCTGAAGGTGGAGGCATACGGCCTTGACAGAAACATCAGCAATGTTATTTTCCGCAGAATAACTTAAGAAACGTTGTGTTTTAACAAAAGTAAAGGCTTTACCAGTGCAGATTTTGCAGTTGAGGTCAAAAAGATGAGACTTGTGCAAGCTGGTGGTATCAATAGATTTCTTAGGACTGTCTGCTTTCTTAACTACTGTCTCCGGGGGTTTTTCCTCAGGCACTTCTGTTGCTTTCGGCACCGGTTCGGGCTGTGAACACAGGAGGAATTAATAGAATAAGAGAGCCAACTGACTTGTTCCAGGTTGCCGAATATTACAGCGATGAATAAAAATCAAAGTCACAAATCTCACCTCAGCTTCTATGGCCTCTGGTGCTTTGGCAGGCTCCTGATTCTCTATTTCAATTTCCCCTTTGTGTGTGATTTTAGTGATGGGGCGTCGCTCTGCTTCTCGCTGCTCTTTCTCGATCATTTCTATCGTCTGTCGACAAACATCACTAGGGTTAATACTGGCTGCATCATTGTAGAAATAGAGCCAACTTACAACAAGTGCACTTTTTAAAACACACTTTTAAAAAACTTCTAAAACTTATTCAGCACTAACTTAATAAAAATATTATAGAGACATTTAGACATGTAATATAGACCAAATGTATAGGTTTTACTAACATGTCGATTCTCTCTTTGTCTCCAAGCAGCAAGTTCCTTAGAGGCCAGCTCTTCAGCAGTCATACGAACCAAATCTGCAGGGGAAACTTCCCCTTTTAGCACACGCTTGAACAACACCTGCAAAATAGCATTTATTTACATTAATACAGCATTATGTAATAATAACATTTTTAGGCTTCACAAAGAAAATCTTTTATTCTGATCAGTAGATGTTAAAATACTTGCATTATTTTTTGCATCTTTCAGGTTGAAAGTCAGACTTCTGTATTTATTTTTGTATTTGCTGTCAACACCCTGAAACAGAGCAAAAAGCTCTTTCTCCGTCCTTCTGGCCAACTCGGCGGGCTTGTCCGAAGAAATCTTCAAATCGGACTCCTTCAGTCTACAAGTAAGATAAGGTCAAACATTTACTTGAACAGCAACATAACACGTTTCAGACAGGCATATATTTAAAAACATTTGTTTAATCACTTTATAAAAATGTAATACAATCGCCTCTCTCACCGTTTTAGAAGAATTTCTTCTAGAGAATCTCGTACACTGCGTCTGATCTGTCCGGTGGACGGTTTCTTTGAGCTTACAGGGGACACTTTGATTTTCTTTGCCTCGTGCTTTACACTGGCTCCTGCAAAACGTCAACTCAAATAACTCGGGGCGCAAATATTTTATTGTTTTTATATATTTATAAAATAAAAAGAAACATCCATACCACTTTTCTGGGGTGAATCTTCCGACGGTCGTCTATCTCCTGCATCCTACATGTATAAAACAATTATATTTTTTGTCTCTGTGATACAGTACAGAAGTGCGATGCACTGTGCCACATGATCCAAAGTAAAGTGAATCTGGTGTGCCGTATCAGTGGCTGAATATTTGTTGGTAAGTGTGGACATTTCTCATCTACATCTACACTTGTGAGGGACCATCCACACACACTGGGTGAAAATTGACCATTTGACCACTTCACATCAGGGGTGTAACGACATATTGTGACACAAAATATTACTATACAAAGAAATAATAATATTTATGTTTTGTCCTGCATTAACATGTATAATGTTTTGTTTTTAAATGTGTGCTTTTACTGCTTTAAGATGTTTAGCTTTCTTAATTCCTTTCTCAATTTTCTATTAAAATTCTGTTTTATTGTCTGTGATAGACCCACAAATTTGCATAGAGGTTTAATTGAAACTTAAATGTCAATACCATAACACGTTATTTGAATTTCAAATTTTTTTAAATGTTGTTATACGTTTGTATTGAATCACTAGCTGAGTGTATCGTTACACCCCTACTTGACACCCATGTGGAAAAACAAAGAAAGGCAGGTAATGATATACAGACCCATTTAAAGACAGCTGGTGACTAGTAGCACACAAACCAAAAGCTAAATCAAAAAGGACAAAAGTATCAAATATGACACCTTCATAAAACTTCCACAAACAGTTATCAAATGTTTTTGCTCCAGCCTAAACAGCTATTTTTCTAAGCTAATATAGAAACTACAACAGATAACCTAACTTGGGTTTCTTTCAATGCTACTTTTGTACCAGGGAGGAAGTTTTAAACTCTGAAAGTAACAGTATGGGTTTACAGTACATCAAACTCTTATCTCATGACCCTTAAGAACCTCAGTTTCCATACCAAAACCGTAAATATTATCAACACTTTTGAGCAGATAAGCCTTGCATATTCGATCAATAAAAAGAAAGAGAAGAATCTTCATTGTAAGTACTGACAACTTAATCTTATATGATTTATGCATGCATACTTGTAACCACTCTTATCATGCTAGTATTGAAGGACTTACTTTTCTGAATGGTCGAATTCCACCAGCAGTGACCATCTGCTGAGGTCTGTGTTTTTGTTTAGGTGATAACTTCTCATCTGACGGCTCTGAGCTCTGGGCTCCAGTCTTCCCGTTCTCATCAGCGCAGCACTTCAAACACACATACTCCTGGTCTTCCTTTTCCATTTGCTGAACTTTAGCCAGATCAAAACCCACACAATCCCCATGAAACCAGTCATCGCAGCGGCCGCAGCCCACCATGAACCTGTTCAAACAGCACAGAAGAAAACAGCGGTGTTGAAACTCAGAAGGCCCAGAACTTTAAGCACGGAAATCAACAATAGCTCCAAAAGATATTTGGTTAGCCAAAGGAACTTATAAACAAGAATGTCAATGCATTAGATAACCACTGTATGATATTTTACCATGTGTGATCTATTTTTTTACTTCTATTATCTTTTCTGTTGGTTAATATTGTTCTAGCATTTGTGAACAACACATTTGGACATTTTCTGGTTAAATTATATGTTCTCCTTGCTTTCTTATATAAAAACGGGCAACATACCTGTTATTGTGAGGTTTTTTGCATAATCCACAGTGCTTGCTGGGATCCCACACAGCGTCATTTTCAGGAGGAGGTTCACCCTCAGTCTCCTTTTTCACAACAGGTGCGTTATCAGGAATGAACAGCTGTGGCTCATCTATAGAGATACTCCTAGAATTTCTACTCTTGTGTCTTTGCTGGATCTTCTCTGGCTTTTTGACCTTCAACTTTTCTGGCTCCTCATCTGCTTGGCTGTTTGTCACAGGTGGGTTTGTTTTGTTTACCAGAGTGGGGGGATTCTGTGTTTTTTTTGGTGGTTGAGGAGATTTATTTAGCACTGGCTTGACACCAGGGCCAGAATCAGAAGAAGGCTTTCTGCTGACAGTCGGAGATGTCGGAACAGGTGGGCTTACATTTGGATGCACAGGATGTCCATCTTGAGTTTTTTGTACTTTTGACGGTTGAGGAGCGAGAGGCCCTCCTGAGCGTTTCAAGTCCGCTTTAGCCGGCTTCCCTTTGTGACTTTGAAGATTTTCTGGTCGGCCCACATGCATTTTTTTGTCTTTGGGATGTAGGGATTTCTTCTGCAAGAGGCTTGGTCTGCCAGGATGAGAGTGCTTATTTTTGACACCAGACAGAGTCGGTTTGTGTTTCAAGACTTTTTTGACTGCAGGCGGAACTGTCGTACCGTTTTTGTTAGGAGATTTGTGCGCGCTCGGCTTATGGGATTTGATTTGGTCATTCGTCTTGGTTTCCCCTGGCGCTGCGTTTTCCACGGTAGGCTTTAACATAGTGCTGTTTGCTTCTTGTACCTCATTGGGGTTCACATATGGTCCAAAATCCATAGGCATGTCGTCACTACTGGGCTGGCCAACGCTCACTTCTCCCACAACATCTGGTGTGAAATTATCAATATTTTCTGTGTTTGCATTCTGATTTTGTTCCAGATTGAGTCCTATACCATCGGCAATCACGGAATCATCCTGGAAACCCAGGGACTGAAGAGCGCTTGCGTTGAAGGATCCAAATGTTTGAGATGGTCCAGGAAGTAGTTCGATTTTATAGCCCCCCACCGTAACAGTTAATCGACGTAACACAACTACTGGATTCATCGACGAGTCAACCTCATGGACTTTAAATCGACGACTGAGCAGAGCTTCCCTTTTCTCGTCTAAGCTTTCATCCCTCTCTGATGTCACTTCTTGATCTTGGTTTTTCTGTGCTGCTCTTCGTGGAGGTCCTATACGTCTGCCCGGTACACCTCTGACTCTACCCCGGCTCGCTGAAAAGACAATTGTAACAAAATTAAGATTAATAAAAACAGAGTAAACATCAAATAACCAAAAATACTGGATCTAAAAGAATTCACCCAGATCTTTTCCCCCTTGTTATATGCACCTGTTTGTTTTCTCTGTATTTGACTTGCATTCCGTGTCCTGTCCTGTGGAAAGCTGGGCTGACTGTGTTCCCCATCAGATGGACTCTGTCTAACACCTCCTGTTGTTGTGTCTTGATTTGTATCTGTGATACATAAGGTCATTAGAATTCATTAATAGCTTTATTTGGCTTGCAACAACCATTTATAAACAGTTACTATACCTGTTGAGCTTTCAAGCTTAAAATTAACATCTTCATTTTCCAATAGATGAAACTGAGTGCTAGCAGATCCAAACATGGGATCTTTGTCACTAAGCATGTTTTTCAGTGACTTGTCAGGTTGATTGCGACCCGGTTCGAATTCCTCACTTGCTTCACATTCCAGATTCTGTCCGAGCAACAAGGAATCGTCCAGCTGGTCACTTGGAATGAGATGGTTGAATGGGCCACCAACTATATCCATGAATGCCTGAACTGTGCTGTTTGTTCTGAAAGAAAAGACATGTAGATTTAAATATAGCCTTAGCACTCTCTAAGACAGAAGATTTTAAAGAATATTAATAGAAAAGACCTATTTTTAGGTTGTTGGTTAAACATTAACATGACCCTACCAATACAACAATTTTGTATAAGAACTTATTAAATAATTGTATGCGTGCATTAAAACTAATTCTTTACAATATGCAAACACTCTTTTATTAATGCACTTATCAGATGTGTTTGATCTGGATAGAAAAGCATTTAAACCCCTTTTGAGATATATGTAATGTACGCTTTACTTTTGATATATAAATACAAATATTTATCCTGTGCAGAATGTCAAATAAATAAGTACAATTGTCACTAATCTCCCCTAATTTGTGAAATCAAAAGATTTACAATTTTGTAATGTTTATTTTTACAAAACATAGAGCAAAAAGCCTGACGATGTAACGTTAACGTTAAGCGTCAAACTTTAATTTTATTGCACGTGCATTAACCTAAACAAAATGCATACATTACAGCATTCTTTATATATATAAAAGTTCTTTATATTTTAACTTTAGGGATAACGTGAGGCTCGTCATGCACTAATGTACTATAAAGTCACTAATCCGGGTGACCGACATGTGTCCGATGTATTTATTATGACTTCCGATCAGCTCACGTGCACAAATAGCTAGCGCGTGCTGGTCACAACATCTCACAGAAAACACAAACATACTCTTTAACAGAGAGCTTTAACAATGTTTTCGTAACCCAAGCAAAGCATGGCGTTAAATTCTCCCCCAAACAAACCCAAATACGGCAGCGCGCGCCGGGGGCCTTTACCAGCTTGTCCGTATCTTGCGCGCTCATTGGACCGTATTGAAGTTACTTTTATGAGTAACTGGCGTTTGCATTGCGAACAAGATGTTGCATGAAGTTAAGCATACATTGGTCTCGGTTTCTGCTCAAACTCATCTCGAGTTTGGAGTCGCGTCTCGTGCACCTCGGGAAGGCCTCTAGCCGAACGACAGAAGCGCGTGCACGCCCACTCTGCGCGAGACGTGATAAAAAACACTCACCGTGCGTGTCACTGTGGTCGAAAAGCCAGTGCATAATGAGAGAAGGACTTGTGTTATCGATTCCAATAATAAGACGCCATACGGGATGCCGTTGCCGTTAATGTCGTTGCCTTTTCCGCTTTGGAGCTGCGGTGGGACACGCAAGTAGTACTTCCTGTTGACCCTCTGAGCCAGCAAACAACCCGCAAAGCGACAGACCTGCCAGCAGGGTGCAGTGTGCTCCATGCAATTCGAAAGACATATTTTCATATATAAACGTCGTTTTACAAATACAAATATATATTTTAATACATATGTGTAATTTAAATGTTTATTACAAATAAACAAAAATCCTAAATAATTTGTTCATGTGAGCCTAACGTCACGTCACGTGATGTTGACTTTCAACATGGTGGTGTTGTTTTGTTTATTATTTTGACATTTATTGTTATTTGTATATCTATTTTTTATTTTTATATATATATATATATATATATATGTGGACTGGCAATTAAAAGGACAGTTCATCCAAAAATAAGAATTCTGTCATTATTTACTCACCTTTACCAGAGCAAATAACTCTGGGGCACGTTTGACTATTAATTTTCCTATGGTAGTCAATGGTGGCCAAGAACTGTTTGGTTACAAGCATTCGTCCAAATCTTTCGCTGTGTTCAACCAAACAAAGAAATGTATACAGGTTTGGAACAACTGTGAGTAATTCATAACAGAATTTTCCATTTAAGGGTGTTGTTGCTTCTTGGGGTGTGGTGTACTGTACGACAAACGAGAAGTAGACTAGGTTGACTAGTTTATGTAGTTGAACAATTCCAAATCATGCGGAACAGTAAGTAGCTCCAGTCTCTCTCACAAACAGTACAACAAATATCTCTCTAGTTTTGTTACTTTTAATATCGGTCTTATTTTCATTTTCAGGATTCTACAATATTATTGGATTAACGGCAGCCGGGGCTGGTAAGTGTTGTAATTTTATGAAAACATCTAATACAAAGATATGTGACACTCAGTGCTATATTTGTGTTTCAGTCGGCTCGGCTGTGTTGGCTCCGCTGGCGCTCAGCGCAGTTGGATTCACCGCCGCCGGTATCACTGCAGGTTCTCTGGCGGCTGGTATGATGTCATCAGCGGCCATAGCTAACGGGGGCGGAGTTGCAGCAGGAAGTTTGATCGCAATCCTCCAGTCAACAGGTAGCCTATTTCTAAAAGCTATTACTGACCAGATTATGATTTGACAGTTTATGACCTGTTTTATGCGTAATTTAGGTGTGAAGGTTTTTATGACTCATCATGATGACCATGTTCTCCCTGATTAGGTGCTGCTGGACTTTCTGCAGGTGCTATAGCAGGTGTGGCATCTGTGGGCGGGGCTACAGGTGCTGTTTTGGGTCGAGCTGTGAAGTTGTTGAGGAGGTTAAGAATATAAAATGATCAACATACAGGCAGGGGCGTGTCTACGTTGTGACCAGTGGTGGCACAAATCCAGTGCCCCAGCACAAGATGGTGAAAACTTCAGGGCAGAGTGACGCTCATGGTGGACTTTGGTGCGTCTCAGTACATTGGATCAGAGCATTAATAAAACATTTTTTTAAAAGTACATTGGATCAGAGCATTAATGAAAAATAAAAATAAAAAAAGTACATTGGATCAGCAGATTTAAAGTGACAGTAGCCTAATAAACCTCAGAAAATCACTGCTCTCACAATAGCAGGACTCGTGCGCGTGTATGTGCCATGCTATTCATTTTCAACATACTTGTGCAACAAATGCAATTTATATTAATGAGTATTAAACCTGCAACCGCTCAAAGCACAGTGTGATGAAACTATTTCATTGGAAATTATAAGTTTTAAGATCTCCAGTAACTTCTTTGGATGGCTCATTTAGTATATTATAGATCGAACATCTGACAATGTTTACTCCTTTTTACAATTGTTTTTCCTGTAAAGTACAGAAAATACTACTAATTTCAATTCAATGCTGGTATAACAATGCCTTTTTTAACATTGGTTAGTGGTATATCATTTCTATAAATAAATGTTTTACTTTCTTTTGTTTGTTTTGTTATAACTAATAATGTAATAATATTACATTTGAGTTTAATAACAAACTTTAGATCACACTATTAGTGTATTTTTTTCCTGTGCCACCCTATTGTAATTGATGGCCTCTGCCTGGTCACCCCTATAAAAATTCCCTGGACCCCTGCATACAGGAGGGGTGCTTCTCGATTCCTATTTGTGCATATTGTTTCCTTTCCTTGCCTCTTACTTAGCTCCATCCTCTCAGGATGCGAGATGACCTTTAAGATGGCTGAGCTTGATCAGTTTTTAGGTCATGGGCTGGATGGAAAAGCAAGGAACCTATACAGAAAATATGTCTGCTTTCTTGAAAGGCATTTGACATCAACTTGTGTGCTTGGACATGCATTTGAAATGTGCCTGTAATGTAATTAAAAAATAAATAATAAAAAATGTGCCTTTATTACTCTTCTTTATCCAAGATAAATGATTTACCTTGAGTTGTAGGCTACTGAATTAAGTCATACTAATACTTTTGACCTACCATTTTTAACATAGAACCATTTCAGTTCTCCTGAAAAACAAACGCTAAACAATTGCTACACAAAATAAATGCTTACAACAAATAAAAGTTTGAAACCCCTTGAGTCATATATATAGAGATATCAGACGACATCATGCGGGTGTGTTAGGGACGTGATTTCCAGGAAACGGTTTGAGTTTCTTTGTGCTAAAGCAACTACGAACCGATTCATTCGAGTGAGTCATTTTAATGAGCCGGTTCAAAGAACAATTCCGTTCTTGTTAAGTCCTAATGACTTAATTCAAAGACAAAAAGTCATACGCAGTTTTTTGAGTCAGTGTCGGACACTTTAAAGACGCATATTCACAGACTTTTGTTGTTTACAGTCCGCCCTTTGACTCAAGACGTACGACTCACTATTTGTATGGTTCACTGAATTGAACCAGTTTAAATAACCAGGCGTCATCATCATCTGGAATTAAAACTGGTTTGGTTGTACCAGCATAGACTGTTGGAAATAGTACCAGACCAAACTCGAAAGTTTTTCTTTGTCTGTCGAAGTGATGCCTCGTGGTAAGTAGTGCAAACTGTTTTGTTTTTGTTAACGTGAAAAATTATACAAATTGTGTATCGATAGTAGCAGACTGTTGCACTTTATTAAGGACTTTTCACCATTATTGGAGTCGCAGCTGGTTCAGGTAAAGTTGTTTTGTTTATTTGCATATTTCTCAAGTAATAACATAGGCCTATATTGAAGGCTACATGTATGAAAATATTATATAAAAATAAATATTTTTGCTGTTTATGTGCATTAGTCGGTGCAGTTGTGTTGGCCCCTGTGGCCCTCACTGCAGCTGGTTTCACTTCTGCTGGTGTAGCTGTTGGTTCACTGGGGGCCAGTATGATGTCTTCTGCGGCCATCGCTAATGGAGGCGGCGTTGCTGCTGGAAGTGTGGTGGCAATCCTCCAGTCTGCAGGTTGTCACTAGCTCTTTACTAGTTTAACTGTATGTAACAGACAGATCATATGTTTAATTAAATATTATCTGTTTTACAGTGCAGCTTTGGAGAAAACACTTGGGCATTTTAGTGCAATAAAAAGAGATGTTGATAAGTCTGTTTTGTCGCTGACTGTTTGCTATAGCCTAGCAGCTAAAGTGTGTTCCTTCTGCTTTTGTCTCACGTTTTTCTCTTGATCAGGTGCAGCAGGGCTGTCTGCAGGTGCAGCAGCAGCCGTGGCGTCTGTGGGTGGAGCAGCAGGTGCTGTGTTAGGTGGGGTTGCAGATTTCTTTTCCCGAAAACCCTCTGGTCCCAAGGATCCTTTAGATTCTGATGATGATGATGATGATGATGGAGATGGCATGCAATTGGAGTCCAAAGAGCTTATGCCACTTTGAAACCCCTTGTTAATAAATACTGATGCCAACAATATGAACAATAAAAATTGTTATGAAATACTTAAAAGTACTACCATAGTATTATATTATATTACGTTATAAAAAATGTGTTCTGTTAGAAATATATTCGATATTTTGAAGAATGTAGGACAGCAAAACGTTCTGGGGTACTTTTGACTATCATTGTAATTATTCCTACTATGGTGGTCAATGGGGTCCAAGAACTGTTTGGTTACAAGCATCCAAATATCTTTCTCTGTGTTCAACCAAACAGACATTTATACAGGGTTGGAACAACTAGAGAGAGAGTAATTCATGACAGAATTTTCATTTTTGGGTAAACTGTCCCTTTAATGGAACAAAAAGTCTAACGTGACTGTCAGCTGAGCCCAAACTACATCTGTTTCTAGCCTTTTTGGCACACTTTGGGTGTTTAGGTTGTGGTTAAATAAATAAAAATAAATGCATTGAACAATAAATTCTACAACCTTTGTATGATTAGTCCCTGTATTGTCTGTGCTCAAAATGTAAAGGCACAGTTCACCTAAAATTGAAAGTAATGAAATTATCAAATGTTTTGACAATCACAATACACGTGTAATGCAAGGGTTATGTGTTTTTGTTTTTATGACATTACATCCCAAACAGAGCTACAATTAATAGAATTGGGTTTGTTAGATTTAATGCGTTTTTGCAAATAATCAAACATTGACAATAGTTAATTGTATTGGAGCACAGGGGACCCCCAAATAAAATTCTGCTTAGGGCCCCATAAAGGCTTGGGCCGGCCCTGTACAGGTGCAATCATCAGACATTAGTGACATTAGTACACACACTCCACAAAGCTACATCAATGTCAGTCTTTTTGTAACTATATGAACACTATAGATCACTCTCTGGCAAAAGGATAAACAAAAACAAAATGGTTAAATCTAGACTCAATCTGTGGAAAAAAAAACATATTAGTGGCATAGCAGTTTACTAAAATAAACTGTTCATTATCCTTTACTATCACCAGTAAAATCCATCTTCCACAGTCATCATAATTTAGTACCCGCCCTGTAAATCTGTCTTGTAGTCCCCTACGGAGCGATTACTGCCATGACTACAAAATTTCCACTGACTTCCTGTAGCATCTGAAGAACATTTCCTGAATTAAACAAAAATCTAGATATTATGTTAATATTTGTCTTTGCTCCCTCTGTCGGTGACCTTGCAACTGTTCATAAAAACAATGTACTGTAGCTCATGGTTGAAAATACAGCCTTTTAAAATGTTTATTAGTTAATTTTCCCAGTTTAAACAAAATATAGAACAAGGTAATAATTCTTATTTTTTAAAAACCGTATTTCCTTTTTTATTTTGGGAAAGAAATTTAAAAAATAAAGTTTTTTCATTTTCCGTTTTTGATTTGAAAACGAATATTGAATGAACGGAAGAGACCCTGATTGCCTACAACCCAAATGAAAACTTCAATACTATTTACATCGTCTCAAAGGCACTGTTTGTCTTTTGGGCTCTTTTTGTTTTGCATTGGTTTCAGTTTCGTTAATAAAGTTCCTCCCATAGTCTATTATTTAAATCCCAGCTCTTACCACAAAAGCGTCAGTTCAAGAGCATTCCGCATAGGTCTATGGATCCGTGTAAGTATCTTTAACATAATAGAACAAATGTCCGTTTATTAGCTATTGACAAACACGGTGCTATTTTCCACATTTCTCTTACTAGTTACGATTGGCGCGGCAGCTGTAGGGGCAGGTAACATTTCTAAAAAAAAAAAAATTATCTTTGTTACATTCAATGTAAAGAGTAGCCTATGCGTTTGATTTTCATCTGAATTAGTAAGTAAATGAAATGCCTTTCCATTGACAGTCACAGCAGTTGCTGTAGCTCCTGCTGCTATAGCGGCTGCTGGCTTCACAGCAGGTGGAATTGCTGCGGGTTCTCTTGGCGCCTGGTTAATGTCAGCTACAGCTGTGGCTAACGGAGGAGGAGTCGCTGCTGGGTCTGCGGTAGCATTTCTTCAGGCTGCAGGTGGGTGAGCCAAATGTGCCGTTTGCGTTCTGCACTACATCTTATCACATATTTTCCATTGTTATGCCTCATTTTTAAGTTGCTTTGGATAAAAGCGTCTGCTATATGACTAAATGTAAATATTTGCATTGCCTTATTTCCCTTAGGCCTACTTACCATGCACATAGTGTTTGTTTTGCCCTGCCTTCATTCTTTCATTTGGTTTCATATTGTTGTGCTTTTATTAGCCTACTATTATCTGTTTGGTCTGTTTACTCTATATTAAAATGCAAGACCCAAGACAACGTTATGAAGTACAAAATAATAATAATTTCGTACCTGTACCATGGTAATGCATTTGGTAAGGTAGTTCAGCCCAACTTACAAATAGTGGTTTAGGGCTAAAATGGTTAATGCAGTTATGCATGGTTGTCTTGAAAGGCTGGGGTTTGGTTTGTAGATGGTCCTGCTTTTATAGGCATTTATTTATAGTTACTGAAAAATGATCAAATTGTTTGTTTTGCTTGTCGTTAGGTGCTGCTGGAATTCCTATAGCAGCAAAGGCTGTTATTGGTACTCTAGGGGGCACTCTTGCTGCAGCTGTGGGGTCATTCTTCGGGTAGGCTACTGAGCCACATAAATCCCTAAAAATCCCGTTTTTCATTTGCCAGGTTATATACACGGGGTCGCAATAGCAGTGTGTAACTGCTTTGAATCAGTTTATCAAAATATATGAATAAGTAATATTTTCACTGAATGTCTCTTTTCTTGTAATTAACCATTCCTTGGAACTATTAGATAGCCTACATTGTGTATTGTTTATTAGCATACAAATTGAAAAATAAATCATTATTTGTCAATATTTGTAGGCCTATAGTTTCAACTATACTATGCTAGTGTTTTACTTTCACATTCACATGTATTCATGCATGCAGGTTGATTGTTTCTTATATTAAAATACATCTTGTTGCTTCTTTCTTAAAATTAAAAACACTGTTGGTTTGCATGAACTTTTATTGCAGTCCTCTATGAAAAAATGCATAACTCAAATATAGGAGTGTTTGGCATACAGAACAACAAAAACAACATTAGAACATGGAAAGCATGGGTTTGGAAAACCTGGCATTTCTCTATATTTATCTTGGTTGTTCTAAACATTTATAGCCTCAAGCATGGACACGTGCATTGTGTTATTTTACCATGACAACAAGCAAATAATTTTAGGAATTAATTCATTATTGAGCTGTATTCCAAAATCAGCCGCTACACTGTGACTTTAAAATATAAGTTTTTATTGTCTTATTATTATGGAATGCTATATATAAAATTCATTAAATCTGTTAGCTGTTGGTAGCTGTTCATCCTTGCCACTTAATACTTAAATTATTTGTTTATAAATAATTATTTGTTAGTCCTAAGAAATTTTCTATTGGGTTAAGTATGTTTATTTGGAGTTCTTTTTAATATTTAATGGGTGTTAGTTTAGTTTCTTGGAAAAGATCCGCCCTGTGAGCTTTTAAGTCTTAACTCTCACACCAAAGGTTTTATTTCAAGAGTATCCAGGTTTTTTGTTTGCAGATGGATCCTTGTAAGTATCCTCAAATAAAACATGAACATTTGTTTTATTAATAAATGTAAATTTATTAGCCAGCAAACACTGTAGGCTACTGTTTTTTTTTGCATCCATCCAGTTTGCATCCATCCAGTTACCTTGGTTGCAGGAGCAGGAAAGCAGGTTTGCTGTATTGTTTTTACGATGTAAAACATTTTTGATGCCATACGTTTTTACAATAATTCAAGTTCACTGCATAAGTTACAGCTTGCTGTAAGTTTAAATGGCTTGTAAAGTACTTTAAAATTTAAGGTTAAGAAAAAAATTAATATGTGCATGTTGTACTGGTGTTTAAATGCTCTGTGGGCTGTTTGATATTGGTATCCATTGAATGGTATCCATTACATTCATATGATCTGGTAACAACTAAATATGTCATCTTTTCATTGACAGTTGCTGCAGCTCCTTTTGTTTTAGGGGCTGTTGGGTTCACTGGAGGTGGAATTGCAGCGGGTTCATATGCCGCTTCTAAGATGTCAGCTACAGATGTGGCAAACGGAGGAGGGGGGTGAAAAGGGCACTTTGGGCAAAAAGGACACTTCGGGAAGAAAAGGGCAGGGGTTCAAGCCCTTCTTTTGTCTATGTGTGCACGTGCCTGCCACTTACTCTAATCTCAGTTTCGTTTCCTACTAAAAATGTCTTCCTGGAAAGTATTAATTGTCAGCTATCACAAGAATTAAGTTCAAGAATGTTGCAGCACTCCTTTTGTTCTGGCAATTGCTTTCACCAGATGGAATTTTCTCTGATGTCAACTACAGCTGTGTGACTAATAGAGGAGTGGACGCAAATCATTAAAAATAAATTTAAGGTATGAAATAATGTGTAAGCGGAGTATAAGTTACTAAATCATTTTATCTGCTGTTTTGACACAAAATGCTGTGTCATTTAGTGTAGCTTGAATCCCTAGTTGTATGGGGTGTGTGCGTGTGCGCGTGTTCAGTTTCGTTTCAGGAGAAGGACCCAGCAGAGCTTAAAACTGCCTCACAAAATATCAGCAGCAGATGCCCCAACTCTCCCTTAGCCTTAACAGAGGATCACATAGACTAACTAAGCACATTCGTCGTACACCATGGGTATATGTAAGTAGGCTATATTGCTGCATTACTGATTTTTTATTAACCTGCACTGACAAGCAGTTTATACATCCAGTATTTCTCTCTCTCTCTCTCTTTCTAAAGTAACACTCGCAATCGGAGCTGCTGTTGCTGGAACAGGTAAACAATGAAGAATACTAATTTATACATTTTTATATTAATTTTAAAAGAGGACATGAGTTGAACGTTAAAACGTTTAAAGTTTTACGCAACAGATATCTACTATATTTTGGTAGTTTATTGTCATGTAGCCTATAGATCCATCTGAACTAAATTTATTCATGCCTTGTTTTTTAACCAGCCACAGTTGCTGCAGCTCCTTTTGTTTTGACGGCTGTTGGTTTCACTGCTGGTGGAATTGCTGCAGGTTCTATTGCCTCCTCCATGATGTCAGCTGCGGCTGTGGCTAACGGAGGAGCAGTCGCAGCCGGATCCACGGTTGCATTTCTTCAATCCCTAGGTGAGCTTATTGTCATGAAGATGGCCGGAATTCTGCCGTTAATGTGTAACGTCTAAATTTTGCAGAGATTTATAATGAATTTCGATCAATTGTTTTGATTTTATTCTTTATTTAATTAAAATTCTCAGAAGATAGAATATACTTGCATATTCACTTCCGGAATTATTTTGTTGTTACATCACTTTGTAACAACACCGACGCGGCTACATAAAGCCAAAGTCTCTTTAACAAAAGTCTCCGCACCTCAGCTCAATACCAACAGCTTGAATGGGGAAAGACCACTGATCTAGCTAGGCTATATCAGTGGGAAAGACAGATATTTCTAATCGCTAATGCCACAATAAAGCACATAGGCCTACATAAAATAAAACATCAAACACTGAATAAAAACTATTGCTTCTCAGAGAATATATTACGATCGGCTCTTTTTATTGGTATACGGGACGTCCGTCACTACTAGAGTCAGAGTGCCAGAACTGCAGCGTCTTGTTAATGTTTTTAGTCTAGTCTTTGCTGATAATCAGTGAGCGTCAACGTTACAGCTTCATTGCAAGATAGCCTTTGGAAGTTCAAAATTTAGGAAGTGATCAAACGAGTTAAACCAAATGTCGTCTTTGACGATTGTATCTAAATTTTGTTTTTATTTTAGGTGCCGCTGGTATCCCGGTCGCAATTCAGGCTGTTCTCGGTGCTGGTGGTGCGGCGAGCGGTGTGGCAGCTGCTGCTGTACTGATTTGATGAGCATGATGTGTTAAAATGCTAAATCATCTAATTTGACGTATCTATTTGATCATCTAATTAGTCATTTAATGCAAAACATATCAAAAATACGTTGATTGTAACTGCAACGTGTAATTGAATCATAATTAAAGTAATTCAAATAAAATGCCTTCTGTCATATTGTTATCTGTCTTTTGTGGATTTCTAATGAATGCCATTGGTTTAAACTCAACAGTGCACACTGTAATGTTGAGCTTTTCTAAATTTCATTCCCTACACATCCTACTTGCCCAATGTATTTAGGCCCACATGTAGGCATTTAAGATTTCTTTAAATCTAAATAATTATCTACAATAAAGAATCTATTTAAACATTATAAGGATTATCCTAAGATTGCAGCATTATAAGAAGATGTTTGGAATGACATGGCAGTAAATAAGCAATTCAAGAATTTTCATTTTGGGGTTAACTATCTTTTAAATATTTGTCATTTCTGTTGTATTTAAATATTATTTTGTACTTTTAGGCAAAGAGAAAAACTCTTATAGTAGGCTATCTTAAACAAAGCCACATTATCTTTCTAAATATTTCATTGTTATAGTCTATAACAAAGTATAACATTCTCTTCATAAAATAAGAGAATGCTAAGTGTTTTATTGTATTGTATGCGTGTATTAATATGATGCAATGAAAATCTGTAAAAAAATATGGAAGTATGTGCACACTGGAGGTTGATTAAAAAAAAGCACTCATACAGCCGAAACTCTAGGTGGCGGTAATAAGGTTTAATCCCTTTTAAGTAACCAGTGTTTAAGCGAGGGCAACAAAGAAACATGATGCACACATGAGCATAGATGGGAAGATTGTACTGTATATTTTAACTTATAAACGTATAAACAATGAAGTTTGTGTGTGATATCCATTAGGGGAGAGAATGGATAATTTTAAGGGGCCGTTAATAACAGACTGCGAGGAGCTGCTGGGTCGTTTTCAGGCGACCGAATCGGTTCGCTTCGAGCGCTTTTCATCGATCTGGAGAGACATGGACTTTAGCAGCATCTTTTGGTATGTTTAGTACATTTTAAAACCTTAATGATATATAAATCGCTTTAACGCAAATTATAGTTTCGTGTGTATAAAATTTTGACATTTGTTTGGGTATAACATCATATGTTGCAGTTTGGCGCAACTTGTGTTGTTTTCTAATATGCTTTATAAATAAAAGTTTGACTGTATAACACAAGGGCATATATATATATATATATATCTTTCTTTTTGAAGTGGTAAACCAGACCCTAAGGAAAGAAGACACTTTGCTCGTTTGGCTCTGTCTGTTGTGTCTCCATACTTCCACCCACCCTACACCTTCCAGATCAGAGTGGGAGGACTTTATATTCTCTACGGTCTCTTCAATACACAGCTCTGCACTCCCAAAGAGAAGGTGTGCTGTCACATGCCATTTTCTCTTACATCCTACTGTCTAGCTTTTATTATTATGCGCAAGCAATGTAATGTAAAATGTTCAGAGCAGTTTTTAACATGTCTTCTATCTGTTGTGTAGATCCGCATTGCTCTGAAGGACTGGAAGGATGTCATGCAGTTTAAGCAAGATGTGGAGAATGCTCAACATTATGATGTGCTTTATATCTTTAGAAAGCTTATGTCCGATAAAGCTTTTCTGTTCACAGCAATGCCGACAATGGTAGGTTAATATGCTTGATGTGCATTTATCTAAACTTCATGAACGCTTCAGGCGATGTGACTTAAAATCGATAGAAGACTTGATCGCACTGTCGTCCATTATAGTGCAAACGAAGCATGCATAACAGAAACATATTGGACCGTAAAGCAGTGCTTTAAGGGTAAACACCTAATATCAACATGAAAATGTTTCTTTCTTATTGCATTCTTATAGTCATTAAAATCTTGATGTTTTTTGTCTAAAACAACCAACCAGCTTGAGATATCATTCTAGGATTTTTAAAAAAAAGTTTTAATGAGTTCCTATTTATGCTGGGCTCTTATTGGCTGCTTTTCTGGATTAGTTTTGTAATAAAAGTTGTTAGTATGTTACCACAATTACATTTTTGTCTTCAAAACAAATTTCAAACACTTAAGCAAATGCTTTCAAATGAAAATGATTTTTTTTTAGATTATAAGACTACATTACCAGCAGTTTTGTGTGTTTACAGCTCTTTTTTCGGATGAAGAGGGAAGATGGAAAAGGAAGTAAAATCTGTGAAGAGTTTGTTGATCCCCCAACACGACCCCAGGAACTCGTCACCACGGACATGTTAGAGGTGAACAAAATGCTCCACCAAAATATGTATCTTGAAGATTGCCTATATTAACTACATCTATTTTGTGGTTGTATTTTCAAAGGCAAATACTCTTTGAATAGAGCCTTGGGTTGGTTGTTGGTCAATAAAAAGACTGTTGGTTGACATGTATTTTCATATGCTCATCTTTTTTTCTGACTCCTAGGAACTTGCAAACGTGCACGAGCATTATGGGAATCTGAAGAAAGCTGTTTTCACACATTCTGATCCAAATGTCGACCTCATCGAACAGAACCTGGTCCCCAAACTAAACAATGCCGTCCTCACTTATTCCAACTGGCAGGAGAATCATACCGTAGTGTGTTTATGAGTCTATAACTTTGTTTATAAGTGTATAACCTTGTCCTACATATCTTCTGTTTGTGTATTTAATGTTGCATGTTTTTTTAGGACGTTGAACAGCTGGATGCTGGAGAGGGGCCTTCAAGTCAAGATGTAAGACATTTTTTAAGTTGTCATTACCTTAGTTTATGCTATTGCAGTACTCTTATTTAACCAGCAGGGTTTGCTATTCTTTAACTTTTTCTGTCCACAGAGCTCCCGCAGAGCCCAGCTGTTAGCCTCAATTAAATCTAGATCATATGGACATGTTGTAGAGGTAAGTGAATGTGCACATCATCCTAAGAGACTGTTTAAACTATTATAGTTACAGTTGCAGCACAATAAGCAAGAAACATCAAAACAAAGAAATAACAAATACATCTGCTTTGATTTCTAGGCCTCCAAGTCCCGACGTCACAGACAGGCACAGCTGGTCCCATCAGCTGATAGTGATCACACAACTAAAGCCTTTCCAAAGAAGAAGAGACCCCCATCTCTTAAAAACCGCACACAATTACGCTTCAAGATTCAAGGTGCCTTCCGTCCACTCAAAAAATGTCAAAGATGTACATATTGTATAACCGTCCAATGCTGGCTTATTATAAGACTTGACAGCATTCGAATACACATATTGAATAAACCATTAAGACATTTTGTAGTATTTACAATAGACTTACACTTTGTTAATTTATTAAAAGAAAATGGGTTAGGTGATTGGTGTTTGTGCATCTAAAGGCACTCACAACTGCCACTTTTTCGCAGGAACCGAGAGAGAGAAACTGACAAACGCGACCCGCCTCTGGAATTTGAGTAAAGTGAAAGAAGATAGGGTGGCGGGTAAGCAATTGAGCTGGATTAAGTCAAATTATCCAATTAAAGTGCATGATTGATGTACATCCGCCTTGTTTTTATTTTTCAGAAAAAAAGAAGCAATTCAAATGGACCCCAAAACCAGAAAGTGATGTCACGTAGCGGTTCAGTACCAGGGCTGAAGGATGAAATGAATGTAAATTTTATTAATGTTGCTGTTTTTATCATTTTAATGAATATTTGGTATCCAAATACCTAACATGTAAAATCTGCCCGTCTTGCGTATCTGTTTTAGTGTTTTAGATGACAATCCAGGCACATGATAAAAAAGACTGAAAACAATGCTAGCATCCAAGCATGAGAAATATTTCATTGTTCAATATGTGAAATGAATGTTTATAATTTTAACATGTTTTAGGGAGAAAATGTTTAAGTGTTCCTGTTATCTTTTCATTTTCTCTATGTTGTATTTGTGTCAGCTAATACACACACACTGAATGAGAGAGAGAGAGTTGTGTTTTGTTCTCATGCCTTTGGTTTTATTGATTCCCTCATTCGACCACCTGTTGTAATCGATATCTTTTATTAACTGATAATCTGGTCATCTGATAACTTTGAGCGCAGTTTTGAAATTGATATAAATTATAGAGATGGTTACATATGAAGTCAGGGTCAAATACAGACTGCAGACATTTTAGTTTGCTAGATTAGTGCTTATGATATGATAAAATACATATTAAGAAATTGTATTACTACAGCAGATTCCCATGACAAAGCAGTAGAAAATATAGATTTTATATTTAAATTATGTAAGTATATATATATATATATATGTGTGTGTGTTATATTTAAGCATTTTTTTTTTTACAAAGGCCTAACTTAAAGGATTCAATATGAGGTTCATATCTGTCAGTTTGTCTATCCATAACCGGTCCTAAATGTTGGTGAGCATTAAAGGGACAGCTCCCTCAAAATTCAGTCATCATTTATTCTTCCTCATGTCATTCAAAATCTTTATACATCTCTGTCTTCTGTAGAACACAAAATAAGATATTTTGAGAAATGTCTTAGTGGTGTCCATACAATGAAAGACAATAGGGGCCCAATGTTCTTTGCTTGCCAACATTCTTCAAAATATCTTTTGTGTTCTGCAGAAAAAAGAAAGCCATACAGGTTTAAAATGACGAGGGGGACTAAATAGTGTAAGAATTGTTTTGGGGTAAATTAAAACTTACAAGAGTTTTATAGGGCAATCTGGTGCAGAGGGCAGTGAGCGCGCTGGAGAAAGGACCTGAGCGCGCGGCGCGTTCTCGTTCAGACACCAGCGTGTGCTCGTATATTTACTCGTCTGAGTAGCAGAAGGTCCCGGTGGGCTTTTCCGCTGTCACTAGACGTTTTGTGAGGAAGAGAAGGTCTTATACCTGCAGTCGGATCTCTTTCATTCCCCGACTCTTCACGCGTATGATGATATTGATGGACATTTATCTATAGGGTGTGATTGACGCCACGGGTTCAGTGCGACGCGACCATGGCAGCAGATAGTAAGTATCATATTATGGTTATATTATACGGAAAACGATATCGATTCCAATCGGAAATGCTTGTATTCACGCCTGATCAAATATCGTTATGTACAGTATGGGGTTCTGTAGCCTATTTAATCTCGTTGGCTGGTTTTGCGGCAGGATTTGAGAGATGCAATGGCAGCATCATCTTTATCATCGTCGTTCATGTAATATCGTTCACGGTTCATTTCTCCACCACAGAATTATGAAAGATGACATTTCAGACAAGACGTTTATAAAGAAAATGAATGCGATGTTACACGATGCCTGTTCTGCTGTTAGCCATGCGCATCCACGATTTATTTTTCTCATTTCATCACCTGCTGGTTTCCATGTTGTGTTCCTCAAAATAATAACAAACACTATATTAATTATAATTAAATATAGATATTTAATCAGATGAGTTTTAATGATAAGTGATTTTAAATACAATTTATATTCAAAACAATCATTAAGTTAGATAGGCCTCTTTAAAAACTGTTTACTAATTTCTCACACTGTTCTAGGATTGTTTTTCAAATGTCAGAATTTAACTTTTTCATTTTGCTTTAACGTTTTTCTACCCTAAAACTTTACTTTTGTTATAGGCCTAAGGAATGTGAAGTTTCAGGTAAAAGTCAAGTTGTGCTCCTGGTGTCTCATCTCTTGGGATTTCTTGTGAGGAGGTATAGTTGTCCTCCACTGAATGTTGTCGGTCACAATCTCTGGCTCTGTGAGTCCATAAAGTTAATTCACAGACAGACGGTCCTATCAGACCAAACTAGATCTGCAATAATAGCACAGGAAGTCCTAACATCTGAAGATGGCAAGAATTAAGTTGCATTAAGTGTGTGTGTGTGTGTGTGTGTGTGTGTGTGTGTGTGTGTGTGTGTGTGTGTGTGTGTGTGTGTGTGAGAGAGAGAGAGAGAGAGAGAGAGAGAGAGAGAGAGAGAGAGAGAGAGAGAGAGTCCAGCCTTTACAGTGTGTCTTACAGTTTTACTCTCCCACCTGTCATTATTAGAGCATGAACTATCCACATGTAAGAAAAAAGGTGGATTTATGATCCCAAGTAGTATTTGTGTGTCTAAGATGGAGACAAAAAAGAAATAATCTTTGAATTGAGCATGTACTGCGATTTCTAGATATTCCAAAGTAAATTTAGATGGGTGAAAATCTTTTTCTATTTGCTCTAAAAGTGACCTATACAATCTCACCCATCTGTTTTATGAATTATGAAACAAAAGTTTGAATAATCTTTGGAAGGATTGTTCTCAGTAGGCTAGGTTCCTTTAACGTTTAATAATTCAATAGAGCATGACATTGCAGCCGTAAATGTTTTGCATGGCTGTTGGACTCTGAAATGCTCAAAGAATGAGTTCAGAAGTTTGTTTAATATCTGGGCATGACTCTTTCTTGATATTTTATATTTTGCATTAAGCCATTGTTGGCCTCAGCTTTGTTAAGGGAGAGAGGCATGTTTTTTATTATCTATTACAAACATTCTGTTAGGGAATATATATATTTTTTGCATTTATAATAATTACACATAATTTGAAATTATGTTTAGTGTAAAATATAGTGCAAACTTTATTTTTTATCAGTTTGTTTTTGGGAGCAGCACGGTCAGGAAGGGAGTTAGAGCCAAACAGGAAGTTACTTAAGAAATTAGGAGCCCGGATATCCTGAAACGAATGAACTAATAGAAGAGAACGTTAAAGACAAAAAGAGAGAGGGCATATGTAAAAAAAAATTGCTTTAAACAGAGAGATTAGCTAACTAAAATGGAAAATCTGAAATGTCTGAATATATATTAATGTATTTTTATCATCTCAATGTTATTATTGTTGTTTTATCTTATTTATCTTGCAATTGGAAATTAACATTAATAACGTATCTAATTAAAACAAAGCTTGCATTAAAACGTGGGTAATGGTATAGTCAAGTGTATATACACGTTACACAGCAAACTGCAATTCATGTGAATGACAAGTAGATGGAGACATTAGATGGAGTCTGATTGCAAATTTATGAATGGAGACGTACACTTCTACTTTTAAGAATATACAGTGGTGCACATTGCGTAGATCCACTGGTGTGACCCTAGTTTGGGACATATTTAGTTTGTACACCATAGATGCATAAAACCCCACTATATTTGTTTAAGAAATTTGCATTGTGTAGAAGGAATCCTCCATCCTCATTTTTAACTCCATCTCCCCATTTCAAGCAATGAAAAAAATCTTGTGTAAATCTATATGGATAAATTTAGATGTGAGTCTATCCTTATTGCCAGTGCACAGCACTCTGTCCAAACAACACTGAAAAAAAGGTTTGTTGGAATTACTCAATTTAATCACATCGGTTCTACACGATTTAAAAAAAAATGTAACATACGTTTTTTTATTGCAAAGAAGTTATATTAAAAAAACGTAATTCAATCACATGGAACCAATGTACATGATTAAATTGAGTAATTCCAACAAACTTTTTTTTAATGCCAGTTCCATTTCTTTCTATAATATGTCTGTTTTGTCTAGCCTTTGTATATTTTTATACACTTATTATTACATTTATTTTTGGTGGATTTAAATAAATAAAATAGTAAACATACTATTGGTTAAAATGTTATTTTTAGCACTTTAGAGCTGGATGTGTGCTAAAACACAGCATGGCAATGTGAACTTGTGTGTGTATATTTTCAAAGCCATACACAACTCAGTCCTTACAGAATGCTTGAGCTGTTTCCAAGGAAACTATCTGGCTCATGCAGTGCAGGTCCATGTGAATGTGTGTGTTTCTGTGCTCACAGGGTCATTGTGTTCTCGCATACACATGCCGAAAAGTACAGAGATCACGGTCAGCTGGTTTTGAATATGTGTGCATGTAACCTCCCCACACATCTCTGTTAAAAGTACGTTTATTGTTGTTATGACCATATTAATTGCTTTTTAGTGTCAAGTGTGTCTGAACAGATGGAAGGTGACAGAGATGTAATTAGCTGGTGTGTGTGTGGACCTGATTCTTATATCCCGGTGGGGACCTAAACCTAAATGCACACCAACTAATGGGGACTCGTGTCACCGTGGGGACGTCCCCACGGGTACAAAGGCTTATAAATCGTACAGAATGATAATTTTTGAAAATCTAAAAATGCAAAAAGTTTTCTACAATCATTAGGTGTAGGGTTAGGGGTAGGGAACAAATATACAGTTTGTACAGTATAAACATCATTACGCCAATGGACTGTCCCTACGGAGATAGCAAAACCAACGTGTGTGTGTGTGTGTGTGTGTGTGTGTGTGTGTGTTTGTGTGTGTCCAGCCTTTAATTTAAACACACACATGTAAACACTCTCAAATTCAGAGGAGTCTGTCCTTTTAGAGAAATACTCTTATGCACATTAATGGTTCATTTTACACTTCAAGTGTTCACTTCAAAGCATCTTTGAAGAATATGTGCATAATACAGCTGACAGATTCTGTGCTCATGAGGGAAACTGTGTGCTTATAAGGTTTTCCAGGCCAAACTAGTGCAAGGGACCTGTAATGTATTCAGAATTACATGAAATGTAAATAAGCCTTGACATGCAAACTTGTGACTGTTGGGTGGAAACCATGTATCTTCAAAACTGCTACTTTTTAGGAAATGGAAAAAACACTGTGTTTTTTAAATAAGGAAACGCCGTGTTAAAGTCGAAAAGCTCTTATTTGTTACATACATACAAATATGCAGCGAGATCCATGATCTGTGAAAAACCCCCACAAAATTAATAAAAAATAGATTTGAGATTTCACATTCTGTGCCAACACAAACAACATAATATTAACACATTCTTTTAAATGATAATAATAAAGTTGTGTGTATTGTGCTTAACGTGTGTTATCTGTAACGTGTGTTTTCTCTCTCTAGTCACTCCCGAGGCGGTTGGCTTTCTGTCAGCAGTGGGCATCTTTGTCGTTTTGCTGGCCATACTCTTTCTCTTCATCACTAAGAAGCTCTGTTTCGCCCGTGTGGGAGGACTGCCCTGTCTCGAGCAGTACAGTCGCCGCAAACGAAGAGATCGTGCTGGAATACACCAGGGACTGGGTGAGTGTGATATTGTGCTGACAGCTTTACTTCAGTTTAAGTAAGCATGTGCTGTTGAATTAAATCACTCTGTGTTTCCAATTATACTTACATAAAAAGTCCAACATAAAGTTCAAAAGATTCTACAAAAAGCCTATCTTTAAAGGGATAGTTCACACAAAAATAAAAATGCTGTCATCGTGTACTGTATACATTTATTTGTTCTGATAAACACAGATAAAGATATTTGGAAGAATGCTTGTAACCAAACAGTTCTTGGACCCCATTGACTACCATAGTAGGAAAAGTTACAATGTTGTCAAAAGTGCCCCAGAACAGTTTGCTGTCCTACATTTTTTTAAATATCTTCTTTTGTGACAGAACAAAGACATTTTTCCTACTACACGTGTTTGCTAAAAATCTATTATTTTTTTTCAAACACATGTAATAAACACTGACTCACATGAGTCAACACGTCACCTTTACACAGAAAGTGTACAACACACAAACACAGAGTACACATTACGTATGTTGGAGGAAGCGTTCTGCTGTGGTATTTCAAAAGCGGCTCCCTTAGCAAACATTCAGTAGGTCTGTCCGTCCTATGAGGTTCTGAATGTGCTACAAACCCGGTCTGCACTCAAAAGCTGTTGAGCCGGCGTGGACTAAAGGTTTATTTTCTGTAGAAGAGATTGAAGAGGGGCTTTACGTTTGCTAGTAATTGTTTTTATAGATGCCGTGCTGGCAACCTACTGAATTCTTTTAAAACCAGACAGAATGACAGATGTTCCTAAGTCAGGTATCCCAGCATTCTCTGCGTGGTTCGCTCAGGTTTCAGACGCCATCTCCAATAGCTTTCGCAGCATTGGTCAAAATGGAGCTGTTGACCCTAAGGTTTCCCACTCTTCTGTTCCTGAAGTCTCAGCGGAAGGTGAGAGTTCAGAGGGGGTCTCCTGTGCAGATTCGGGGCAGAACGTGAGAGATGTTAATGGGTATGAAGTGGATGTTTCCAGCATGGATCCACAGGAGAAGATAGAGGCGCTTCAAGCCCAGTTGGCAATGCGTGGTTTGGGCAGCCAGTTTGATTCCATCCACACAGGTGAACGTCTCACACCCATCAGAGAGGAACTAAATGAGGTGGAGAGCAGAAGAAGTTTGGCTTCACTGTGCTCTAATTCTGGTAAGATTAAGGTCAGAATTCATTTCAGTTGTGGAAAATGCTCAGAGATTTCTCAGGAGATTTGATGGAGTTCTCTGATGTGTTTAAGTATCAACTTGTTCTCAGATGTTTCTTAATTGCTTAGGAGACAATGTATTAAATACATGAAGTGTATGGAGCTGTAAAATGAATGTAAATTGTATAAGTGAAATATTCTGGATCTGAGTCAATTTGATGAAAAATGTTGGTGTTCATATTGAAATCTTCAATAATTTTGACTTTTGATTGCAGACTTGGCAAATCTGAGCTAATTTTGTGACAATCTTGAGATCTGTTCTGAAATTCTAATAGAGATATTTGTAAGAATTCTGGCCCTTTTTCTTAGAAAAAACTCAATTTGCTCTCCTTTTAATTTCATTGATAGCAAAAATAACTGAGAGGTTGCATATGTGATATTTATTTCTTATAGGTTGTTTTCTTTGTGTTGGGAGAGAGTTGGGATGTGTTATAGCCTGCTGTCCTTTTTATTTGGCTTAGACATCATTTGTGGTTTTATTCCTGTCAACTGCTTACGTGCTTTGTGTTTAAGTTCTGATTCTTTATTCTTAACAGAGAAATCTTAATGCTTTACATTTTTAATGGAGGTTTTTAATGATTATTTATTATGGACATTTTTTTATTGTATATGGTATTTTGAAAATGGCTTTGTGTGAGTTATATTTAATATAGTCAGTAAACTGAAAACACCCACCCTTCTTAAACAAACAACCGAGTGATTAAATGTACACACGAACACACTGAACACACACAGGTCAAACACACACCTCTCTGATATTGAGCTTTAGAAGCTGACGTGGGTTTAAATTCTGAATGTAAGTCCAAACAAACTGTGAAAACTGAAGTAGAATACATTTCTAAAAAGCTTTAATGGAAACATTTCTTAGGCTAAGCTAGAAACACTGTAAAAAGGCTTGAAATGATGGGAGCCTTGTCACTTATCAATCAATAGGTATGCAGCAACTAAGTTGTTGCCATGGTAATGTAGTACAACCTAAGAAAGATAAAGAAGGAAGGACAGTCTTTGTGTTCAGTGAAGAAGTGATTTTCTCTGTCCCACACTCCACATTCAAAAGGTCAACACACTTGAACATCAAATTGTTCTTATTGATTTCATTAATAATTATTGAATATAGAAAACAATAATAGAAATTGATAAAACTGTCACCTTTAATGTATACGATGCAACTTCTGGATTCTGTGTTTTCCGTTTTATACATACATGCATTAGTAATATTTTTGCCCACATGAAAAATATTTCAGTATACTATATCATTTACTCATTCTTTAGTAAGTAGTTTAGAAAAAAATCTATAAAAAATCTTTGGCGTAACTATGTTAATATAAACCAGCATCTCTCCAGTGCATTTTCTGTTTTTTCTTTAGTTTTTATACACCTACTTAAATGTAAGAATTTTTTTATTTTACTAGTACATTAACTTTAATAAAGGAATATACTATAATAGTCTGTTTATTCATGCGGGTGTGTCATAGTTCATTAGGGTAACCGGACTTTTATTTTGACGGGTTGTCGCAAAGACCTTTAGTGCGTTTAGAACAGGCAGATTACATATTTAAACCGCATCTACTGATGTTATGTAAAGCACAAATGACATTTTATGAGCTGTTCAGTGCTATTTTCTGATTAAGAAGTTCTACATTTGCAAGATTCCGCGCTGTTCCGCGTTATACGCCATTTTAATGCCTGGATATGGCCCTACATTTATGCTGTTTGCAACGCGCTCAGCGTGTACAATGAAGAAAACACTTCAGTTTGAGGAGCAGGTAACCATGGCAACCTCCTATGCCGCTTCCTCCATAGCCACTTTTGCTGATTTGATGTGTGTGAGTGAATGATGTATTGAACAATCAGGGAAATGAATGGAAGTGCAGCTAGAACGGGAACGAAAGACATATAGAGGCTACTTTTACGATGATTAAGTGCACATGATAGAATCTGACAAACGACACACTCCATTACCAATAAAAAGTACCACAGCGTCTGAGTCATCTACGCACAGCGCTCTTTCTCTCTCTGTTCATCGTGCTGGTAAAATACGCAAAAATAGCACAGTGTTTGTGCGCTGTGTATCTGTTTTCTTACAATTTGGTTCTCTTTAATGCCACTTTGGGCAAACATTACTAATACTATTACTTATTCTTTTATTATTTAATAGTAGTTAGCAATCACCTGTAACACATTTGTGTGTTTTGAAATTTCTGTCATCATTTACTCACCCTCCTGTCATTTTAAACATGTATGACTTTTTTCGCTGAACACAAAAAAAGTTATTTTGAAGAACGTTGGTAACCGAACAACAGCGGTACCCGTTGACTTCCATTGTATGGACACAAAACCAATGCAAATCAATGGGTATTGTCGTTGTTTGGTTACCAACATTCTTCCAAATATCTTTTGTGTGACAAGAGGGTGAGTAAATGATGACAGAATTTTCATTTTTGAGTGAACTATTTCTTTAACTCTGTCATCTATTGATTTGTGATTCATGTGTGTGCAGTGAATAGTTACGGCGAAGACGGTGAGGTTTCCAGTTCTTCGGACAGTGAGGATGAACTAGCAAAGCATTTTGAAATCTCCGTCTCTCGCTCACAAAGCTTCCGCTCTGGAGTCATGGAACTCAACACCCAGGATGCATCGGGGCAACAGCACAAATTTAAACGCCTGCTGTCTGACCAGGAGGAGGGAAGCACAGAGCCGTCAGACTGCGAAGGTACACGCACACACACACATATACACACAGACTCTTTCTGCACTCTGTTCTTCACTCAAATATGTATATATGAACATGCTTACTTATGAATGGATGAAAGCCACATGTAACTCCAGCATACTAAATATTTAACCATCTTTTGAAGACATCCTTGACTTGAGGACATCCTTGATCCTTGACGAAAGGGATAGTTCACCCAAAAATGAAAATTCTGTCTTCATTTACTCCCACTTAAGTTGTTCCAAATCTGTATCAATTTCTTTGTTCTGTTGAACACAAAAGAAGATATTTTGAAGAATGTAGGAAAGCTCTTTTGCAATTTTTCCTACTATTGTAGTCAATAGTGGACAAGAAGCATAAATATATTCCAAAATATTTTACCAAATATTTTCTCTATGTTCATCAGAACAAAGATATTTATACAGAATTTTAATTTTTGGGTGAACTGTCCCTTTAAGATTAAAGAGAATTTTCATGAAATATAAGAAAACACCATTAAAATGTAATGCACTTAATATTTTATCTGTGATATCTTTTATACATCTTTTGTAAATGCTGCTGCGTGTCACATCACTTCTAATCTCCCTAATACTCAACAACAACATCTCTAAATTTACTGTATGCTGTACCGCATGACGTGTGCTGAGCCATTTCAACAAAAACATTCAGATTTGGTTGCACATGTCCATTGAATTCTTCCCGTATGAAGCAACGTTTCCCGGAATCTGATTTGCAGCGTCAGTTGCCGTGGAAAAGCGTCTTTCCGGTTGCCATGGTAAGAGAGCGACCGGACCTGTCTGCGGTTAATTGGCTGCCGCTGTGGAGTAGAACAGTTTGTTCCCTGAATGAGATTCCATTCAGTGAAATTCACAGAGTCACGTAGAACAAGTACTCAGAAAGCTTTAAATTACTATCATTATCATCCGTGAATTTCATCCCCGTGGAGTCTGAACGGTCAAAGAGCCCTGTTCCACAATTTTGACATGTCAGTGACAATAAATACGCTAAACGTTTTCTGCGTGTGTTTCACCCGGGTGCGTGTCATGGAAAGTGTGTTTGTTAAGAGTGGCGTACTTTACCTGTGTGTGCGTGTATGTGGCAGTGCTGTTCATTCTTGTATGTGACTTTAAATGATTTTTCTTTATTTCTAAACTATTTTTTCTCTTTTTATGTAGAAGCTGAGAGAATCAGTCTTCAAGGGTTTCAAGATCCTCTCTCATCCAGACGGCGGGTAGGCTCAGAGCCGAGAGATCCCCTATCACAGAGCCCTTTACCCGAGCGTCGAACTCCAACAGACCCTCTCTCTTTACTGGCTGAGCAGATTTCTGTTGGATCTCAGGACACGGTGGATGGTCTGGAGGCCTTACCCAGAGATGAGGGCAGTCGGCTGGGCAGCGTGGGGCGGCAAACACCACATAGGAGTCTGGCAATAGACAATTATGGTTTTGACAACACTGAGGCTACAGATTCAGCATGGAGCCCTGAGGTGTGTGATGTGTGGGTCAGCACTTAAAAAACATTGCTTATACATTTCCATTTTCTTTAAACGGTGCTTGCAAGGCAGCAAAAATGTCATTTTGTAAGCATCTCTTTGATTTGTAAACATATGTGACCCTGGATCACAAAACCAGTCTTAAGTAGCACGGGAACATTTGTAGTAATCAAAATTTGCCATCTTTTATGCCAAAAATCATTAGGATATGAAGTAAAGATTATGTTCCATGAAGATATTTTGTACATTTCCTACTGTAAATATATCAAAACTTTATTTTTGTGAGTAATATGCTATGCTAAGGACTTCATTTGAACAAATTTAAAGGCGATTATCTCAATATTTAGATTTTTTTGCACCCTCAGATTCCTGTTTTAAATAGTTATATCTCTGCCAAATATTGTCCCAACAAACCCTACATCAATAGAAAGCTTATTTATTCAGCTTTTAGATGATTTAAAAATCTCAATTTCAAAAAATTGACCCATAAGGTTTTGTGATCCAGGGTCACATGTGTTTTTCGCTTTCCAACAGCACGAGCAATCTCCATCCCACCCTCTGAGCTCTTCCCCTCACCACATCTCCAAATGCGGTGACCTCATCATTGCCCTCGACTACCGGGCTGACACCCACAGGCTCCTGGTCACCGTGGAAACAGCCCAAGGCATTCCAGACAAGACACGGAGCGGCATGGATTCCTGGCAGGTGCGCGTGGTTCTGTTACCAGGGAAACGTCAGAGGCACAAGACGGCCGTACAGAAAGGGTCCGCGCCGAGGTTCGAGGAGACTTTCCGGTTCTCGCATCTAGAACCAGGGGATTTGGGTTCTTCGGTACTCAGGTTCCGTCTGTATGCGCTGGGGAAGATGAACAGAGATAGGATGATGGGAGAAGCCATGTACAGGCTGAGCAGACTGAGACATACAGAGCAGCTTGAGATCACGCTGGTGCTGGAACCTCGCAGTAATCTCAAGGTGCGTGTTGTGAGTTTACTATGCGATTTCAGGGTTCTGATGTTTTTAAGTTTTGACTCAAAATGAAAGAAATGTCATGAAAGTAAATTCAATCTTAATGTGACAGTTCACTCAAAAATCTTCATTTACTGACCCTCAAATTTTCAAATCTGTTTTACAAAAAAATGTAGTTTTACTTAACATGTACTTTAGTAAATTCAGAAGAACTGAAAATATTTTTTTCTATTGTACAGTAAAAATACCAATAAACATTGAAAATGTATTGTTTGTAGTGTATTATTGTGCAAAATTTCTACCCCTTTCTCTTCTGCAGACAGTAGACTCAGAAATGTCTTTCAGTACACCGAGCGAAAGTGCTTCCTCAACTCAATCCGTCTCCCATGGTGGAAATCCAGAGCTGCTGTTGGGTTTATCATATAACGCCACCACAGGGCGACTGTCTGTAGAGATCATTAAAGGCAGCCACTTCCGTAACTTTGCGGTCAACAGACCTCCAGGTAAACACATTCACACACTTACAGAACATCGGGTTTAAAGCACATTTGCAACCATCATTAGGCCACCAGTAATGACTCTGGAGCAAATAACCCTTTTGTAAAGCTCTCTGATATTGATTCAGAGCAAATGTACCGCGATAAATCCCTTCTACATGAAAACGCACATTCATGCACGCGGGCATGCTACTTTAAAAGACACTTTGAGAGTGTCATTCTCACACATGACAGGGGGCGTTGAGAGTCGGGCTTCGGCCCATCGTGCAGTCTCCAGGAGTCTGTCGTAGAGTCACGTGTCACAATGATGCTGTTAGTGAATGGGTTTACAGGGCACTTAATCAATCGAAGAGCACCCGATTCTCTTTTCCATTCGGCTCACGTCGACCCGATGAGTCACCCCTGGAGAAAACCGCACACAAACACACAGAGATCAATACAAACAAGAGCTGTGTGAAGTGATGGACTTTGTAAAGGATGGAAGGAAATGTTTTGTTGTGTTACACATGTTCACATTTCACAGATGTTTTTATCCAAAGCGACTTATTTTATCAGTATGGTTGAACCCACAACATGACTAACACTGTGTAATGTTGTGTATCCTTCTCTTAGATACATTTGGTAAGCTCACTTTGTTGAACTCTATGGGACAAGAGATATCCCGCTGTAAGACATCCATCCGTCGCAGTCAGCCAAATCCCGTCTTCAAGGAGACGTTCGTCTTCCAGGTGGCGCTCTTCCAGCTCTCTGACGTCACATTAATGGTGTCCATATACAATCGAAAGAACATGAAACGCAAGGAGATGATTGGCTGGGTGGCTCTGGGCCAGAACAGTAGTGGAGAGGAAGAACTTCTTCACTGGCAGGACATGAAGGAAAGCGGAAACCAGCAGGTTTGCCGCTGGCACACCCTACTCGAGGCTTAGAGAACTTGACGATTCCATTTGATGGAAATATAATTTACTGTGTTGGACCGGGAGGATATTCCTCTGGGAAGGAGACAGACAATATAAAATGAGGCCAAATATACCCCAGAGATCAACGAACAAGCAATTTTTAACAGTATCATATGAGACTAGTTACAAAGATCAGGCATGCGATTGTGAAAATACTGCGAGCATGGAAAAAACCCACAAAGAACACACGCCTTTCCTTAGGAGAACTTGATACAGTCTTTTATCTGGTATCCAGGAAATGACCTCACAATGTAATATACAAACAACTTGTTCCAACCCCTCGCAGCAACCAATAAAAACACGTTATTGTCAGTAATTGTCGCTTAGCGATTTCAAGAATGGAGGTTAGATTTAAAATAATGAAATGCCAAGGCCAGTTTAGAAGTTTTGAGAGATCAAACGTTTTATGAGCAGAGAGCTGTTTGCTGAACTTGTGCACTTTCATTTATTTCATTTTACTGATGGCAATAAAACAATATTACATGTTCAAAACAAGATGCAATTTACAGTCAAACTAGACAGGGAGTAAAATAAATGGATCAGTTACAGACACTTTACATTTGTAATGACACATTTTTAATGCTTGAAAGAAAGGAGCTCACAGGTTGTGATCATTTATAACAGATATCTACAAATGTCGTCTTAAACAAGCTTACATTATAAATAATGACAATTTATTGCCTAAACTGTCGCTAACCTAAACGCCCACATTCATTGTCTGAACACACAACACGGACGCTTACGTCCAAGAAACTGCAAGTGTAAAATATTTTTCTTCAAATCCTTTCACTGTCCACTTGTGATATAACACCAAACTCTTTTGTATTGCATGTCTGTAATGGCGTTATGCATTTAAAGTGCCTGTCAAACCCATAGGGAGTTTTTATTAATAGCTGGTGATATTAGAGATTAGCACGGAGAGATACAGATGCATGATGATCTGTCTGCGTGTTCTCGAATCAATAGTGCCTGTCCTGCATGCCTTCAAGTACAGGTGTTTGAAGATAAATGCGTATATTTTTTAAAGACATATCTAAGATGCTACTGTTACTGGCCATGTTGTATTGTTTTTATTATTTGGAATGGTAATCTGTTTGTGTAACAGTGATCTGTGAAAATGCTGTAGATGACATTCTGCCAAAGAAAATACAATGGACTAACCCACCACCATATGATCGCTCATCTGGTGATCGGTCGACTTGGATCAGACTGACAGGGTGTCTGAAATTGTTTGCCAGAAGAGTGCGTGTGTTATTTTTCCCACCCTCTACTGTGTACCTAAGGGAGTGGAAGAATTGCTAATGCTCCAGGGGGATAATTATACTAGGAGATGTGGGGGATACTACAGTTTAAGAGCTTTTAATGTGTCAAATGTTTTTAAAGGGTATTGTGAGTGAAAGGACTAGTTAGAATTAATTAGGACATTCGCAGATGTCGACATTTATAGCAGCCCTTGCAACAATATACAAATTCTAATGTAATCCATTACATTACAAATAAACCATCAGCTGTACTATTAAAACCATTATAAAATTCCTTTATGTAGTGGTTTTTGGCTTGTATTTCCAGTAGGATTTGTTCTATCAGGTCCACCAATAGAACCCAACACATTAGCAGATCCACAGAGACTATTATAGCATCCAATACAATTCCCATTAAATCCATTAGAACGTGTCGTTTCAGCAGAAAACGGATACAGGAGATGTAGGTCTAAATGTGCCGAAATGATTAAAAGGTAAAAAATAATTAAACTGAAATTAAATAAGTGAACCATATGTTGAGAAAAAAAGGAAATGCAGCAGCAGAGGATGCGAGAAGAATGGAGTTTGATGCTGTAGCGTCATCATTGCCTAGTGACTCTCCTAGCAACAGGAAACATCTGTTTCGGCTTCGACCAATCAGGAGGCTTCGTAGTGTGTTATTGCTCGATGCACAGAAAGGGGATATTTTAAGAGCAGAGAGTGAGGCGAATACTACAGGGATTATATCAAAAGCGAGTCTTCGACATCTGGGGGCGAAGCGTCAAAGCTCTTGCTGAGCTGAAAGCGGCGACGTTCGGCACAATATGAGACGTGCGCGCCTCTGATCTGATGAACACGCGTGCGGGGACTGTTAATGTGGCTCGGGGTGTTTTTATAAATACGGTAGGATTATTTTACCTCTCTTATTGTGGTTTTTAGATAATATATATTGCATGCGTTACAACCGTTGCAAAATCGTTTTTGTAAAATGCGCGTTCTGCCATTCATTAATGGAACAGCATTTAATGGCTTTTTATTAGTCTATACAACAATACACCATTCTTAATATTGCGTGGTCGGCTGTTTCTTATTTAATGCGTTTGTTTTGCATGTTGTTCCCTTCGCTCAAATTAAACTGAGTAGATAAATATTGTTGGCTGATATTTCTCCCTCACAAGCGCATAAACTCACGCGCAGCCCACACTTATTTACCCGCCCACGGTTATAGCGCACAGCACTGTTGTGTTGACTGCGAATCGACGTTTTTCTCAACCTGTTGATTGACACATAAATCTGTCGCGTGATTATTCACTCTTTATATGAGCAGCAACTATCCCTGAACTTCTTACATGTTTTTGTGTGTTTTTCTAAAGCAATAACTACTACATTATGTTTAGAGTAGATTGGTTAGAGAAGTGGTATCATATGAATTAAGGCTAGTTGTCACGTGTATATTATTTTATATTAATTTACTATTGTTAATTCGTTTTTTCAGAACGATTGCTTTATATGTTAAATTTTTGCTATTTTATGGGGGGGAAATCCACATTTGATTTACTGTTTAAAGGGTTAAAAGTTGTTCCGACCAAACCTGTATAAAGTTCTTTGTTTGGTTGAACACAGAGAAAGCTATTTGGACGAATGCTTATAACCAAACAGTTTTTGGACCCTATTGACTACCATAGTAGGAAAAATTACAATGGTAGTCAAAAGTACTTTTTGCTGTTCTGCATTCAAAATATCTTATTTTGTGTTTAACAAAACATAAACAAATTACCTTTTCCTACTATGGTAGTCAATGGGGTCCAATAACTGTTACAAGCATTCTTCCAAATATCTTTCTCTGTGTTCATCAGAACAAAGAAATATACAGATTTGGAACAACTCAAAGGTGAGTAAATGATGACAGAATTAGTATTTTTGGGTGAACTATCCCTTTAAATATACCTGAAAAACCTACAATACACTGTTTTACGGCAGGTTACATTGTGACAACCTATCCTATATAGTGTGACAATATGCCCCACCATGGATACCTAAAGGTCAATGGGTGTTCAGTGCATCCTTTTCCTCAGAAATTGAAAAATTGTTAAACAAATATCTTGGTTTAATTATATATGTAAGATTAATATGAAAAAATAAATAAAAATTGAAACCGGACATGCTTCTGGACCAGTGCAAATCCGGTTTCTACTATATAGTGTATCTGTAATATGACTCTACAATGTCTATTTTTTTCCAACTTGAGAATTGCAATAAGATTAGCATATACATTGAAAATTGAAATTGCATTAACCTAGCATAATATAGAAAGTGGACATGTGTCTGCTGTAACAATATTCTCAATACTCTCTCTTTCTCTCTCTGATTAGGAACCATTAGGCAATGTGTGTGAGCCAGAGGAAAAAGCCCCAGGTGAATAGAGGATTTGTCACAGAGGTGTGTGGGTGTGTCTGCGTAAAGCTGTCCTCAGGTAATTGCACACAGACAGATACAGACTTTGTTACATAACACAATGACAATGGTTTAACCTAATCCGTTTTGTCCATGACAATCTTTGAGGACACAGTTACATTTATGGCATTGTTTTATAGTGAGTCTTGCCACAATTTTCAAAACTCCTGTGTGTTTGACTACAGGATCTTTCCTTTAAGAGCGTTCTCAGCAGTCAACAACGTCGAAAGTCGCCTACTTTAAGCGAAAATATGCGGAAGAGGAGGATGTTCAGGGAAGCCTACATGGATATTTACAAAAAGTGAGTGTCATATGATCTTGTGATCAGTTTCTTGTGCTTATTTATCAGTGCATGTTACACCCAAAACAATAAGGGTTAATTTTTTATAATAAGAATGAGTTATCATAATTTTCAAATATAAATGTTTCTGAAGCTATTTTCTTTTTTCAGCTGATGTCACCAATCACTCATGTCAACATCTCAGTTATACGTGTGCCAAGTCTATCTATTGTCAATCTCACTTTTTTGCCCTTACCTGTCTCTCCTCAGCACCTGATCCTGCGTGAGGAGCGCAGCTGCATCCTGCGTCTGTCTCTGCAGAAGCTGCGTTTCCTAGACGACCCAGAGGTTTACCTCCGCCGTTCCGTCCTCATCAACAACCTGCTACGCAAGATCCACCTGGACGAGGTCCAGAGAGAGAGGGAGAAACAGAAAGATGAGGATGATAAGGAGGAGACGGAGACTAGGCGGATACTGTCACCCAGCAGGAAGAGATTAAAGGTGGTGCTGACCCAATGCCGTTCCTCGAGCTTCGGGCTCCAGGAGTTCCAGCAGTACAAGCTGCTGCCGTATCCGTCCTCCCCAAGCACATGCATCTGTGGCCTGGGGAGCTGTCACACCCTGACTCCTGATCATGGAGCTTCTGTGCTACTTTACCATTTGGATGAAAAAGGATGAAATATCAGTCGGCGCATGCAGGGAATCTCTGATTTACACCGGAGCGAGGAAGGCAGCAAAAAAAAGAAGGGGGATTTGGATTTGTGTATGTTTGTGCTTGTGCAGTCTGCTGTTGAGGGTGAGCTCTGCCTTTGTGACAGTGGTAAAGCCGGGTATCTGTCTATATCAGGGTGTATTTTCCTAATGCAGGAAGACGTTTCATCTTGTTATCACTGCCTCGCTTTATTAATCTGAACAGACGTTTTGTCTCATGATTTTGCTTGAGTTTGATATGATACAAAGAACTGTTTTCAGGGATTAAAAGGCAAACAAAAGCCATGCACCTTGTGGTTGTTATGTTGTAAGAAAAAAAAGATAACAATTAAAATGGTCAGTGTCTTGGTTGCTCCAAAGGATGGAGTGATGGTGATGTTTAACTAAAGCTTTATTGCTGTGAAATGGACTTTTCTATGTAAGTGGCTACTGATGTTGAACTTGTGATTTGCTCTCAGTTAAGATTTGCATTAACTGAGGTTTTCATACATTTAAAAAAAAGAGAAAGGAAAATGTTTGAAGAAAAAAAGAGGAAAAAAATGAATATAGCCTAACTAAACTGACATTCTGGTTTGTGGGTTTAAACAGGGTGTCTATCTCACAATACAATTACAATACATTACAGAAATAAACACGTATTTTGCTTATGAAAAGATGCTATAAAGTTTACATAATGTTTATTTGACGCTCCTTTTTATTTATTATTAACTTTGCATACTGCCTGTCAAACAGAAGCTGTTTACTGGTTCTATACTGCCCTCTAGTGTCATGACGATGAATTTTCAGCGACATAAACATCATTTTGTTTCATTTCCTTTCAATTGTCTGTACAACCTACACATTTTATTAGGCTGGTTTACTCTCTGCTGACCTCTGTAATGCATTTAGAAGGTCTACCCAGTTTGATAAACCAGTTTACTCTGTTAGTTTTCTGGCTCTATTATCCTTGAATCCGGTTAAAACCCTTGACTGTGTGGGTGTCAGAATATCTCATAACAATGGCCTACATTCAGTATGGGCCCACGGTTCATTCGGCTTTCATTCAGTTGTGACTAACGGAAAGACAAGGTAAAAACCTCTTTTCCCTCCCACACAGAACCTCAGATTATCCGGTTTCTCCATGTTGGTTACACAAGGTTTTCTAACAGCACAGTAGTGCAAACATATTTTGGTACGATATATAATGAGTGGTACTCTGCCTATTAATATTTTGTGTGGGTGTGTTTATGCACATTTGTATTCTGAAGTGATGTTTATTTTCCTTTTAATATCTGAATGTCATTTTCTAAAAGCTACATTGAGAGTGCTGTTTTCTGGACATTTCAAAGCGTATAGACATGGATGGTTTATTTTGAAATTCATCTATTTTTTTCAAAGGTAACAATATTCCTCAGAGAATTTAGTGCTATTTTGCCAAAAGATATACAAGTAGCATACTAAAAAGAGAGATACGTCTATTTTCAGGCACTGCTATCAAACAAAATAAAAATAAACGTGAATGTTTCGCTCGTTTCAGTCCTTTTTTTATCTGTTTAAATAAATAAAGGGTTTATTTGCAAAAACTGATTTTTTAAAATGTAATATGTTATCATGTTTTTATTGTGTTTTGTTGTGTTAGTTAGCAGTATTGTTTTGTTATATTAGGCTACTATTAAAACAACCCAACCGAAGTTTGAGTGATATTCATTGCACAAATAAAAACATGATTTTGATAGAAAAGAAATATCTGTTTTTGCAAATGAACTCTTCATCAAGTTGCTCCCCATCGCTGCTTGCACCAATGTTGCTCAAGGTTCCTAGTTACGTCTCATTTTAACATATACACTATTAAGTCTTGTTTCCATATAATAATATGCTAGATAAATTATAGGAAGTTCATAAGAATGTTCCTTCTTAAGAAATATTAAATATTCTTTTTTAATAAGAATAAAATTAGACCTGCTTTGTAATGCAATCTTGAGAAATAAATGTAAGAACTGTCCTGAGAAGTGTTTTCTGGAATACAAAATATTCCAAATATTTTTTCTTAAATTCGAAATAAAAAAAATATGCCAGTTAAGCAGAATTTTCTTCTTAAGAATGTTTTCTGAACCCAGCAAAGAGTTTTTATTTAGACCAATTTTAGAATCTGGACCACTAAGCCCCTCCCATTTGGGGTACCTGCTTGTTGCTCGGCCATTCTTCTTGTACAATTTCAGTTTGTCAATAACCGGATACGGCGCATATTTACAGTAACGTATATTACTGTTATGGTTATTTATTATCAAGTTAACAGTCGGCTTGTATTTCTGCCATATTTTCTTTTGTAATGGTTGCATCGTGATAATTTAAAAAAAAATATTGGTTCAAACCACAGATACAAATCATTTAAACTTAATAAACCAATTTAAATTAAAACATGTTTTTAACAGAAATTAGTTAAATTAACAGTCAAGCCATTTTGATTCGCTTAAACAAAATATCGCGATAGGCTTTCGATCAGGCATTACTAAAGACTTCCCCCTGCCTGGGTTGCAAGGGGGACTTGATTTCGTACGACACCGGACGTATATACTCCCTTGCTGTGTAGTTTTTGTATTAGTTTCTTCATTAATATTCAATTTTTACATTAATAGTACCAATTGTTAAATGTATGCTCGCCACGGTTAGGTTACTACGCACGGAAACGGCGGAAATGGTTTAATAATTTACGATTCGCTTCATTCCCGGTAGAGCTTCAGATCTCTAGTTTCTCCCGGTCTTACCGGGTGGTGCTTTCAGCTTGCGCAGTTTGTTGCCGGACATGTCAGGCGGAATTAAAGCGGAATTTGTGCGTCTTACGCACAATTTAAAGGACCCGCAACATGTCGCGCGGTTTCAGCGGCTGTGTGGGGTTCGCGGGACGGAGATGCGTGACAGACGAAGTAACGGGGCATCGTGCGTTCGCCACGGGGATGTTCAAAACGGCGGCGGAGATGGCATCCGTCGCAGAGCAGCAGAAACAGAAACCGACCGGGAGAAGCGCAATGACAGGGTGGCGAACGGGGCGGCAGCCCGTGAAACCGTGGACGGGACTGAACGGGATGGCGCTCGGGGATCCACAGTAAAGCCGTTGCGCAGAAACTCTCTCACCGGAGATGTCGGGCAGGAGTTCCTTATTGAGAATAAACTTCTATTCTACCTTTTCACACTCGGCACCGAGCTTGGTAACGAACTGTTTTACATCTGTTTTTTCCCCAACTTCATGTGGAACGTGGACGCTTTTGTGAGCCGGCGGCTCGTCGTGGTGTGGGTGTGGGTCATGTACCTCGGACAGTGCACGAAAGATCTGATCCGGTGGCCGAGACCTGCATCACCGCCGGTGGTCAAGGTGGAGATGTTTTACAACTCTGAGTACAGCATGCCCTCCACTCATGCCATGTCCGGTACGGCTATACCGGTGTCCCTATTCCTGATCACTTATAGCCGGTGGGAGGTAAGACAATTTTGCCATCCAATGCATTAAAGTTCAATTCATCCCATTCACTGTCAGATGCTCTGTAGCTACCTAGAATGCACGAGGACTGTCACAATGGATATCTGTGAGAAAGTCTCTAGTGTAATGTATTTGCAGACTCCACTTGAGTTGATATTTGTGACCCTGGACAACAAAACCAGTCTTAAGGGTACATTTTTCAAAATAGAGATTTTACGTCATCTGAAAGCTGAATAAATAAGCTTTCTATTTATATATGGGTTGTTAGGATCATATTTGGCCGATATATAACTATTTAAAACTGAGGATGCTAATTTAAAAAAAAATTGTTAAAGAGTACATTCCACAAGATCATAAACATTACATTTCATGCATTGTGTAATGTTGCAACGGTTGAAAGTAAACAGGCTGCCAAAGTTGTAAATCCGAAGGTGAACAAATAACAGTTATTAGCTTGTAAAAATGGGAGTCGACTCTGAATCACGCGAACGAGTCGTGACCCGTCCGAGTCTTTAACCTCCGTGTAGCTACGTATCTAGAAATAATCCCCGCCCGCCCGCCCGCTAAACCAATCACAGCAGACTAGACCATCAGACTACGCTAGTGGAAAGGCGGAGATTAGACCGATGAATCGCGGAACGAATCATTTGAGAGTCAGTCAAGAAGTAAGGTAATAAAAACGGCTTATTATTACGAAATAATAGTGTTTTTACACCATGTATGTACATAAACCCGTGGTCGGACACTCCATAAACCAAAGTAGACCCTTAAAAATCAGAAGCTATTTACTCTTTAATCAGAGGCGCTGTAGCGGCCGCTGCAGAAGAAACAGGTTTGTTTTAACGCTCTGTTTTGGCTTACTGCTGTAATGACATTGTGGAGAGTAGATGAACGCGAAAGCTATCATAATTGTCAATTATTCACCTCGATGTTGTGATTGCGATGCCGATTATTACTGTCGATTGATAGATTTACTTTGGCGATTTGAAATGTTTTATAATTTTCTGCCGAACATTATCTCTATAATTATTTATAATATATAATTATATTATAAATTATCTCTATAACACACTGCCGAAATGGCTTTATGTAATTGTTTCACTCGTAATTGTAATCCCAATTAGTTTTTCGATTAATTGTGCAGCCCTACCGAAAGCTAAGCTTTACATAGATACCAAACTTGAGTGGGTAATGCAGCGAGTTTTCTGGCATTTTTGTTAGCGATTTTGCTACATCCACTCACAAAAACTACAAATGTCCTTGTGCTATTTAAGGGGCCATTTACACAGAACGCATTTGTCCATTTCAATTTCCATTGTTTTTTTTATGTAAACATGCGTTTGACATATGAGCATGACCATTACGCCCTGTTCACAACGCCAGCGACACTTGGCGATGCAATGTCATTCATTTTAATTGTAGACTAGCGACACCCAGTGTGTATGCAGCTTTACACTCGCATCTTGCGTCTTTTGCACTGCTTTGGATATGAGCGCCGTGTTTTTAAAACACAGTTTTAAGTTTAAAAAAAAATCATCTTTTACATGCAGTGCCCCTCATTCCAAAGCAGTGGACCAATCAGTTCTCAAATTCTCATTACCGTACCCATTTAAAACTGTCAATCTCATAGCATGTTTTGCTAAAAACAAGCAAAGTCATGATGCCCAAGCAAATTTTTATTAATTATACATAATATGACATTAATGAATTATATTTGAATAGAATATTATTTATGTAGAATTTCTTTAAATGTGAAAAACGACCTGTATCGGTAATGAGGAGGGGAAAAGTTGTGTACACAGTGTGACAAGAGAATATCACGTTTTTAACTGAAAAATATAAAGTAATTTGTTAATTTGTTGGCCATTTAAAAAGTACCAGTAGTTGTGTTTCTTTACATAAAATCAAACTTAATGTAAATATATTTTTGTGTGTTTAAACAGTCTTTAAAAAATGATACAGGGTATGAGAATATCAGTCATGGACACGTCTTTCCTCCACTATTTCTTCATTTTTATTATACATGAATATTCTGTCAATTATTTTTTTGGTTATTTTTTGCAATTTGAGAACGTCTAGTAGAACATCCAATTATTTTTTTAGAATATTTAAATTTTACTTAGTTTAAATTACAACATATACTGCACTTAGACAAATCAGGACGCGTTACGGTTATGAGAATTTCAGCAGAAAACGTTTTTTGTGTTATCAAACTGTAGTAGAATTACTTGCTGAACTTGTTGAACATGAAGTATGATTGCTCAGAGTTAACATTTTAACAAAAGAGTTTACAAAAGGCCCATTGTCTATATGTTGCAACATTTAAGAAGTGAGCCCACCACGTAACGTAAACCCTAAAAAAGATGTTAAAAATGTGTTTCACAAGTGTGGGTTTGAGACATTGTAGAATAATGCACTTTCAGTTGCACTTTATCTCAACCTGATAGCACTCAGATAACAAAGTAGTTTAATGTGGCGTTTCTTTTTAATTTCTGCACACATTGCGGTTGTAAATGTTTACTTTTGCCTTCTTATTTTACCCACAATGTCATTTAGAAAATATTGTAATATAACCACTTCATTCTCTTGTTGATGGTCCTTCGGCTGGCTATAATAGAACTCTTCTTAAGAAATATATTGAACAAATACAGAGTGACCTTTAGAATAAAGCATGCAAGAAGTAGAGCTTCTTTTTGGCTTGACCCTTCAAAAGACACATTTTTGCTTTCACACATGTGTAACCTTTAAGCTTTGATTATGTAACCCAAATCAGATTGAACCTGTTTACATTCTGATAAAATAAACACAAACTGTGTGGGATGTTGGAAAAGGCTTGTTTGCCATAAGCAGAAAGAATAATTTGGAATGATCGAACGTTTCTTTGACTCAGCTGAGGGAAACTTTCAAATATTGGTGCGTACAGTGTTTCTGCGTGTCCTAAATTACCATTACAGTCATGTTGACTTTGGCAGGTCGGTTTTACAGATGAGTCATGTATTCTTCAAGGCAGTGATTTACAGCTGCTGCACTTAAGCTTACTCTTACTTCACTGAACATCAGTTTCATATTTATTTTTTAGTTTGCATTGTTTCGTTCAGGGTTCTCAAGGATGTGGGATGACCAGCTAATTTGGATAGCTTTCACCAAGTCGCAGGCTATTTTATTTGAGCATAGTCGTTTCTTTAAATGCACGATGTAAATAACAAATGTTGAGAAATGTTATCTTTACAATGCAATCTTTGTTTACTGGAGGGTTTTGGAGACGAGTGCGTTTGAGGATTTGAGGTAGGGGTTGTTTAGTTTTAGTCTTATCCGTAAGTCTTGAGATGGAGCCATTAATGTCAGTCATCATCACAACTTCTGCAGGTGGACTGATAAGCACCTTCCTTATCTATTGCTCTTTCTCTGGTTTATATTTTTCTGCTGTCTCCTGGTTTTACTTTGTTTCTAACTCATCCATTACATAAACCAGTTAATTCACCATTGTCCCAGGCACCTGCTGTTCCACATGTTGTGCTGGTTTTAATGACCCTTGTATCACTTTACGCTTCTTTTCTTCAGTTCTAACATAACAGATTAATATTAGGAGCATTTTATTGTGTATATTTTAAGCAGCCAAGTAAAGAGGATTTGCACAAACAGCCTTTGTTTTGGTCGGGGTCTATTGTGTATAGGGATACAAGTAAATTACATTCGAACATTAGAATACTTTATTCACTATGACTGTTTACAAAGTTTATGCAGGCTAAGCAACACACCCTCACTCCCACACGCAGGGTCTGTTTCAGCCTCCCACATGTCATCCCACTGACTCACACATTCATACACTGACTGTACATTACCAAACTCTACCATGCCGTTGTCATAGCAATCACAGTCATTTTAATGCGGTGCTTTTTACACACACAAACAGTTGCAACCATCAAAGCCATCCTTCCTTCTTCACACAGCTGCAGAGAGCTTACACACGCTCCCTCGGTCTGTAATGAAAGGCAGATGTTTACCACATGAGGTTAGCTGAGTCTCTCTCTGTGCTTTCCTTCAGCGTGTGGTCCAGCGATCTGTGTCATGTGGGCTCAGGGCATGAGGTGCGGTTGGGATAATCAGCCACGGTCCAAGTGTGTGTGTGTGTGTGTGTGTGTGCGTGTGCGTGTGTGTGTGTGTGTGTGTGTGTGTGTGTGTGTGTGTGTTTGCGATCATTCTAAACCCCTTTTTAATGGTCACATTTCTGACGTTCAGCTGAATCCATTGAATCACGATGTTTGCACTGAAGTTACCTTGTATGGCCTCAGAGAAGCGTGTGATAGTGTGATAGTGTGTTATCTCTCCGGTGATGGTGCTCTTCTCAGCAGCTTGAACTACATAACATGAAGATTACATTCATTTTAAACTTAGTTTTGTGGAAAATTGTAGTTTGAGATGTGCTGTCTGTTTTAGTTTACGACCTTGAGGAAATTTGGGAACACTCCACAAAAATGTTGCATTAGCCTCAAGTTAGGGCCGTGCAATTAATCGAAAATTAATCGTCAATTTGGCCTCAAACGATTACAAAAACATAATTATCGAAACAAAAACAAAACAAATATAATGCTTATGTTCTAAATCCACAGCGCACCCCTTTCCTTTACAGCGGTGCAGCTGTGCTATTACTTTACATTTATGTTTAAGTTAAGTTCACAGTTTAAATGTCTTTTATTTATTTTTTCGATGTTGTTTGGAAAGTCAGTGAGTAATCATGTTAAAAAATTGTGATCTCAATATTGGCAAAAAATAATCGGGATTATGGTTTTTGCTATAATCGAGCAGCCCTACCTCAAGTTGTCTTAAACCTGTATAACTTTTGTTGTTCAGCTGAAAACAAATATATTTGGAAGAATGTTTGTGAGCAAACAGTTCTGGGGGACTATTTACTATATTAGGAAAAACTGTAAAAAAAGAAATGTTGGTTCAACTTATGATTACTTCAACTTATTGAATTAATTGAAAATGTTTAGTTAACATAACAAATTGGCATAAAATTCATTAACTAATATTTTTTAAGTTGAATGAACTCAAAATTTTAAGGCAGCCAGGTTACTTTTTTTAAGTTAACCCCAAAAACTATTTTTACAGTGTACTACGGTAGTCAGTGGTGTCCCGGAACTGTGTAGTTTCCCACATTACTTACAATATCTTCTTCTGTGTTTAACAGAACAAAGAAATGTATACAGATTTGAAAAAACTTGAGGGTGAGCAAATGATAACAGAATTTTCATTTTTGGGTGAACTGTCCCTTTAAAGCTAGATAGTCAATCTTGCCTCAGGGGCATTTACAAATAACAGACATTTTGCAGCTAGTAGTTCTGTTTTCCTCTTTCATATGTAATAGAAAGTCTTTGCAAAGCAACAGTTTGAGGTTACTACATTTTGAAAGAGTTTTTCAAGCAGGTTCTTATCAGTGAGCTGATTTTTGTTGTAAGGGCAGCGATGAGGAAATATCCTGTTCCCTTTTTTTGTGCATCGCTGAATGGAAATCCCAAAGCGAAAGCAGATTTTATTCGCTGTGTCATTTTCTTGGCAGCTGGTGTTTCCGTCCAACTCTTAATTCCATCACCAGACACGTTTAAACATGGATGTCAAAGCATGTAAATCTCTAGTGTGCTGTAATCTGTCTGGAAAAAATGCAGGTCGCCAGACACATAGACAGAGCTTAAGCCAGTTGAATGAAGATGGTGGGGAATCATTTGTTGTTTCAGCAAAGCGACATGACGCAACCTTTACACGCTGTATGAGAGACAGAAAATATGATTTACCCTTTCACCTGATTTTATTGGACAATATTCAATAAACATTGGAGTTCAAAGTGTCATAACTGATCACCTGACATTGGAAATGATGTAATCTAATGTTATCTCTGATCATATACTGAGTGTTTATGATTGTTTAAATGTCAGGTTAACCAGGACACTCGGTGAAGAGTGTGGATGATCTTTTTATAGTTTCAGGCTGGCCGTCTTTTGCTCTGTGGGGCGGTTATTGCAGTAAAGTGGTTGTTTAATGGTGGGCTGAGGGATTGGCTTCAATGTCTGTTGGTTGAACGGTCCTTTTAGCACAAGAAGGCCCATCTGTGGACAAATTACAGTATATAAATTGACAAAGATTATACCATTGACTCATAGATTGTAGTATAGAAGTTTGAGATATCAAAGCAATTATTTTACTTTCCTGGTTCATAAAAGCATGTTATCACAAGTGTCACTGTATCATTGGGCCGAGCATGTCAGCACTTTATATGTGTGCATGCATATGTGTATGTGTTTTTAGAGTACATAACTGTGTTTTTAAATTATATACTTTTATATTAAATCACACACAAATAAGAGAGTGTTAATACATGCTGCTGTGATATGATGGATGAATGTTCTCTCACACAGGCTGTTCCTCCTCTACCATCTGCTGTGGTCATGTGTGTTTTCAAAAGGATAAAAGTAAATCAGTCCATGTAATGCTTTGCTGGTAATTCCTCTACATTCATGTTCTAGTTTGTTATTCTGTAACACACCTGCATGTATAACATGTTTCAGAGTTGATCCATGACTTATGCCAAATGCGAAAGAAACACGAATTGCAAACAAATGCTCCGTTCATAATGCAGGGAGGCCGAAATGAATGTTTATTTGTCATGTGTTACAATAGCTATATGTAAATATTTAAAAGATCTCAAGTATGGGCTCATTTAGGCAGGCAAGCGTGCATGTTACAGCAGCATGTTACGACACATCAAATCCAATGACTCTCATTTTAATCCTCAAAGCTGCATACAATAGAAGCACTTGAAATGTTCCTTCATCTACTCCGGACACCATTTTTCCACTCCATATGCAATGGGTTTTATTTACAAATTTTGTAAATAGATTACTATAATATTACTCGTTTTTAGCCCACATAACTTGTGGCCTCTGATGTCTGTGCGGCAGTAACATTTCATATAGAAATGTCTTGCTTTTGTTTTTATTAACAATGTAAAAAAAAAAGCAGGATGCACACAATCAAAGGTGACAGCTTTACCACTTCCGTTGTATACGAAGTGTTACAGGGTTGCGTAACTGTGATTTAATAGGAATTGAAAGCTGACGCGAGGCCTCATTGCACGTAATGTTTATGTGCGTCTCATTTACTGACACGTACGAATCTGTGTTTGTGTTTATTTCCACAGTACCCTCTTCTGCTGGGTGTCTCTCTGGCCATCGGCTGGTGTGTGCTGGTGTGTTTGAGTCGCATATACATGGGCATGCACTCCATACTGGTGAGATACAAAACTGCACACACTTTAAACACCGGTGTCATCCCTGTTCTTAATTTAATATACAATTTAAACCTCTAGATAGGGTTCACTTATTTGTGTTAAAAAGCCTCATGTTCTTATTCTGATATATAAAAAAGTAAACATGTGCTTTAATGAAGGCAAGGTAACGTTTTGGTTTCCTCGTGAGATTTTCTAGGTGTTTACAAAGGGCGGTCACACTGGAAGAAACAAAATCCCCTGATGGTTCTATAGTAGGCCCGATCATTACCAGAACTAGTGTGTGTGTGTGTGTGTGTGTGTGTGTGTGTGTGTGTGTGTGTGTGTGTGTGTGTGTCTCTGTGTGTCTCTGTGTGTGTGACAGGTTTGCCTACATGCAAACCATGTGTGTGTTTGTGCTAAAAAAAACCCAATGTATGTTCATTTATTATCTCTTTATTGAAAAGGTGTGTCATTTGGAAGAAAGATCACAACTATGGCCTGGGCTGAAGTGTGTGTCTCTGTGTGTGTGACCTGAGGCTACTCGTGCATCTACTGTGTGCACGTCTTGATATAACTACACCCATCTGTTTGGGTAAATGTAGGTCTCAGGTTGCCAGTTGCTCCAAAATCCTCATCTATTATAAATATACCACATTCATGTTGACAGACACAGTACACAGTAAATCACACCAGTCACAGTAAAGTACATCAGTTTAAAAACGCTGTCACCCCTACATTTACATTTATGCATTTGGCAGACGCTTTTATCCAAAGCGACTTACATTGCATTATACTATACATTTGTTTTTGAGTATGTGCAATCCCTGGGATCAAACCCATGACCTTGGCGTTGCTAGCGTCATGCTCTAACCACTGAGCTACATGAAAGCATTACAGTCATAAACAAAGTATGTTAGCTAAAATGATTTCATCTGTTGGCAAAGTGTGTGTCTGTCTGGATTTTTCCTCCAGTTCAAGCGATCTGATGGGTGTTCTGCTTCATGTCTGTGCTCCGAGCGGTAATATCACACTCAGGGTGACCTCATGTGTCTGGTCGACCTGTTGGGGTGATGAGTGACTGTTGCCCTAGAGACTGTTGTCTTGGTAACAGTTGGATTGTGTTCCAAGAGTTAAACCCCTGTAGAATGGACACCATTACAGCAAAACAGATGTCATGTGTCTCGTTGTAAATTGAATGTTAGTTTTATATATAGATATAGAAACCATATGTATTTGTCGCATATATGGATCAGTACACACTGTCAACTGATGCTGTTTCTGTGTTTTTCAGTTTCAGTAGACTACAAACACTGAATAGACTACAGTTAAATAGATATACAGTCAGGCTGTAAAATTTTGTGAGAAACTGTATTGTACAGGAAGATTAAAAAATGTGTAACATATTTCTCTATACATTTTGAAAATGTATTTCATTCAAGGAAATGAGTTAATCCTAACTAACCCACCTCGTTTTGCAACTGATTGCTATCGGCAATTCCAGCATTATGGATTTGACATTTCATGCTATGGATGTTACAAATGCTCAGAGAATGTATTTGTTAACAGTGTACCAAACCATCTGTTAATATTTTACTAAACCCTTGTTAAACTAAACATCAGAAAAATAACAGTTTATGCATGAGTTATGGATGTGACAAAAAAGGACAGGATTGTAGGATTTCTGTGAATTAAAATTCAAAAACCAGAAGCAATAATATCCAACAAATGGAGAAGGGATGCCCCTTTATAGAACACAAATAGTTAAAATATTTTTATGTGTCCCTTTGAGGAATATGTACCGTTATGGATGTGACAATCCTGAAAATGCCACTTAACTGAATATAGAAAATCATGCCCTAAAAATAAAAAAGGTTTAAAAAAATTCAATTTGATTTCAAAAAGATTTCAAAAGTATTTCAATTTTCCACCTGTAGCTAGGTTTCACGCATGTCTTGAAATCAGTGTTGCTCAATTTGATTTTGATTTTTGTGTAGATATCGTCACTATTTGATATATATTTTATATTCCCAGCCCTAAAATGAACAGATCAGAGTGACACTGCACTTGGAAATATTTTTGTTGTCTTTGTTTTTTTTAACATCTGTTTTTGGACCGCTTTGATCTCCCTAAAGCTGCATATTTGACACAACAACTTACAGAGATGGTTTGACTAGATTAGTCAATGTTATGGTTTGATGTTATGAAGTAACAGTTTGACACACATTGTATACAAAAAATGGCAGAGAAGCTGTGAAATGTGTCTTATGTGGAAAATGAGCTCATTATGGTTAATCACTAATGGAAGAAAGAGACCTGTGTGTGTGTGCGTGTGAAGGTAGGACGTTTTGCTATTCTTTAGGGGACAGAGTTTATGAAGCAGTCACTCGTAAATGCACTTTGTCCTCAGGGGAAAATAGATTGAGAAAAGTGCTAAACATTGTCTATTTTCACATCTACAAACACCAAAAGTTATTTTTAAAATTAGAGTTTAGCATTAGGAGATTAGGGTAAAGATTTACAGTTGGGATAAGTTATAGTTAGGTGTCAAGGCAGTGCCACAAAAAATATAAATACATGTGTTTTGAAGTTAATCTGTAAAGAGTTTCTATGACATTAAAAATAAACCTCACAAGAAAAATATTAAATTCTGTATTTAATTCACCAGACAATTGTGTGAGTTTTGCTTTGAGTATTTAGTCTCTGAATATGGCACCTTCTTGTATTTTAGTTTTTATTTCTGTGTTGTATTGTTCCTTGTTTCCTTTGCACCTGGAATGTTTGTGTTTGTGTGTTTTAAGAATGACAGTTTATTAGTCCAAACTTCCTCCACAGCTGTGTGTGTGTGTGTGTGTGTGTGTGTGTGTGTGTGTGTGACCGTTTGCATCCTGTTCCAGCATTGCACGTTCACATTTTTTCAGTTTATTTATGTGGTTTGTTATTGTTTTATATTTTTAGGATGTCATTGCCGGTTTCCTGTTCAGTTTGCTGATCATCTTGATCTTCGGACCCGCTCTGGACACCATTGACAAGTTTAATCAGACCCATCCATACGCCCCGGTCCTCATCATCTCGCTTCACCTCGGACTGGGCCTCTTCTCCTTCACGTTGGACACCTGGAGCACCTCTCGTGGCGACACCGCCCAGATCCTGGGCTCCGGGGCGGGTATTGCTCTGGCATCCCACGTCAATTACAGACTGGGCCTGTTGCCAGACCCACCTGTATCGATGCTGCCGCTCCATCCCCCGGCTTTCACTCTCAGCATGATCGGGCTCTGCGCGCTCCGCTTCCTCCTGGGCGTGATGATTCTCCTGGTGACCAGAGCCGTCATGAAGGCCCTCACCATCCCGCTCGTGTGCTGGATTTTCAGGATTCCGAGCAACGACGTTCGGAAAGCCAGGCAGCACATGGAGGTGGAGCTGCCGTATCGATATATCGTCTATGGAACTGTGGGGTTCAACTCACTTTTCCTTGTGCCTTTCGTGTTTGCACACATAGGACTGTTGTGATCAGTTGGATAAGACATTCATTTAGATTTTGGCCAATAAGAGCCTGGATGGACTGCAGATGCCACACTCCAATCAATGATTGGATCAAACTAACGCCAGTCATGTAACACTGCTTTCACCTTGCAGAAGTTCTCCATCATTTCTGTTGATTTATACTGTGGTTTAGCACCATTACAGAATATGGTGTTATCCTTGACTCCGAGATTATTCGCTTTTTCTAGACGATTTGCATTGCATAGTATCATATCTGTCTGATTTTGAGATTTTAAAACCTATTCTGATCACAAATCTTTTATAACTTCAGAAAGCCTGTCAGAATTTTCAAGCAATACAGTGGTTTGTTAAATGTTTGTTAGAAGGACTTAAACTCTTGCATCAAGAGTTGAGCAAGCTTATCCGTAGACTGAAGTCGATCAGGTTTGTTTGTTTTTTTAGAGTAAAGGTGCATGGACAGCCCACTTTATCTGTCAGGTGTGACCAATGCAAATTAACGTTAAACTCTCTACAGTGGATTTACGGGAGCTGGCGTCAACATTTACATTTCTCAGTGCTGAACCATCTGGCCATAATATTTCACATGTCTATATACAAAACAAGCTTGGCATACTGGTTTGCTGTCACATGCAGCATTGATCCTTTTGGAAGTCGATTCAGTTTATCCAGACATTTAGCCTCTGATCTAATGCAGGTTTGACTATTTCTTCAAAGACTTAACATCTTATTGTAATGATAGATTGCCTTAACAGACCAAACTAGTTTCTCTAGATGAGGTTAAACCCAAACTGTGGGTTTTGTTTTTGACAATGCACTAGTGATTCTATGAGTATAGTTTATCTTTGAATTGGTTTGTTCATAGATTGAATGTTTGTCAGAGTCTTTTATTTCATTTTGCTTCTATTCTCTGAAAGTTGCTGCTTTAAATTTGGTACAACCTGCTTGAAAATGTATGTGGTTTTATTGCTGTTTTCAAAAAGAAAAACAGTAACTAATAGCTTTTAGCTTTTCGTTTAGTGCGTTGAAACATTAAATATGTCACTGAATCTTCAAATAATTGTTGCCTTTTGATAATCAATGCATAGTCCAGATGTATTTTTGGTACTGTTTTAAATGCACTGTTCCCAGAATGCACTGCTCTGCTACCTGCTGTTGTGCGTGTTTGGAGGTTAGGTTTGCGTGACACGCCAGTGTGCTTGTGTTTTTTGCGCTTCCTGTGGCCTTGTGTGTTTCTACATGTACACAAGTTCCTCTTTTGCTAAAAGGGAAGGTGCTTTCCCAGTTCCTTTTGTAAACATGATTGTTTCTGATTTTCATAGTGATGAGAAAAACAGTGATTCTACCAAGCAAGTGTACATTTAAGGCAGATCTAGGAACAGAACACAAGTAGGAATGTGATAAACACTTTTTCCTGACGGTTGTTTCCCAGACCAGCTTTGTTTGTTTGTTTGGAATTTAAATCTGTGTGTTTGTTTGTGGATGGCAGTAAGTAGCATTTAGCATTTCCATTGAAGCTTATGAGCTAGTAACATTTAACTCAGAGAAAACTAAAAAAAATGTTTCTTTATGACCAAATACAAGTGCTTTGAGAAGCTGTAAATACACCATGTAGATTTGTGTTCCCATGAATTCCTGATATACACACAGTTCTAAGCATTTCCTTCCCCTTGCATGTGTGTTTATCAATATTTTTGATAATGCTTTCAGCTACCAGTAAGATTATGATATTTTGAGATTGTTTCAACTCATTTCTAAATCTATTCTGCAGAAGTCTGCATTCCCCGTCAAAATTGGCGCCAAAAAAGCAGCAAATTCCATGTGGGTTTGTCCATGACCCAGATTAAGCTGTTAGCCTAAAAACTAGTCCAATTGTAAAATTCTCATTGAAATACTTCCGATTTTTGTGATTTATTTGCGATTTATGTGGGAATTTTTGTGATTTGACTCTGGGTTTTTACAGAAAAGTGTGTAGCTTACTCTAAATGAGATACCACCAGTGCCTTTAATGTACGTGCAAAAACTTTCTGTCTGACGTTCTGTATGATAAGCACAGAAACTCTTTGTTTTCTTTACATTTTTCAAAAGTGTATGTGAAAACTTTAAACAGAATGGGAATGTTCTAAATGAGAATTATTGCTGCTTGGTCCATACGGGCACGCAGTCAGTGAATATATCCTGTGTATTAAACAAACAACAAAATAAAATTTAAGTTTCATATACAACTTGCATGTGTTTTTTTACGTTAATAAGAAAATGTAATGTTTATGACTAAAGTGATAAAGCAGGTGCTCAGATCAGCATGTCTAGACATTTACCTAAAATAAAATCATTGCACATGTGTAGAGCAGTTTAAGTGTATCCAAGACAACCTGGTATTTCTTCTGTTTCTGCAGTTTATTCTGGTAAAAAAAAATGTCAAAACAGCAGCATCCCAAAAGCAGTCATTTTTGGCACTGTGTTCTGTGCATGTACCTGCCTATAATATATTCTATGTTCCTTTGAGGATGTTCATGTAACCTAGAGACAAAAAACATGAGAAACGGGATCTTTGGAAATATGATCATTGAGGTCAGCACAGGCTTATTGTGATGCTCAGGTCAGCATAAATACTTCCTGTCTTCATTTGATGACACTGCTCGTTGTTAAGTTTCTCTTCTTTTTGTGTCCTATGCGAACTTTTTTGCATTACAGTGACACTTTGTCACACTAAACACTCTGTCTCTGTTATCTTTCTTTTTTTTTACTTTGTCTGTCTTGCTGTCTTTGGTATCTTGGTAGATTAAAGCGGCTCTAAAGTTATTGTCAAATGTCACATAAATGAAGGACCCCTGCCATGTGTACAATATGCGTAGCGTTTAATAAAGAGAAACACTGCCATCTAACGGTATAAATAGCGCCTCATTCCTTTCTCCTCTCGTTTGCGCGAACAAAATTAATGATGTATTAAGTTATCTCGTCACGAATGTATTAATGTTGTTAAATTATTAATGTTGGTGCACAATAATTTGTTTGAAGCAATTTTGGCTCGTGTAGCAGGGTAACTGTAATATTGTTTCGTCTGCGGAACTAATATTCAACGATATTGTGTTTCCGGAGAGCATTTGAAGTGACGTCCCTGGCTGTCACACACATGTAAGTGTTACTTTAATTTGTCGCGTTTCATAACAAAAATATTTTTCTGGTCCCTTGTTTCGCGAAAGCGTGCAAATAATATAAACATCTAGGTAGTAAATATAAACATCTAGGTTTTAAGTCCAGGCGGCAGTTTCTCTGGCTAAAGCTACTGCTTATGTTGTTGTAATGAGGTTAATTTCTTTACATCAAAGTGGAAATTAAAATAATCTGAAGCACATTGGCTTTGGTTATGTGTGCAATACTTGTAAGATTTAACGTTAATTCTCTGTTATTTCCCCCCCTTGTGTCAGTTCCGTGGAACTCGGCGCTTTTTCTATACAATCAATGGTATTAGTGGCTGTCGAATAAAAAAACCGAATATCAGATTATGTGACTCTTGCACGTCTTTTGGGCCATAATATATGGCTTTGTGTCTGGAAGCCGCTTAAATGTAAGATATTTGCATTGAAAATCTTGCATACTTGTGATATGAAAGTTATAAAAACTTACAGTATTGAATTTAAAAGACATGTATGATATGACATTTGGGTGAAATATCCTGCAAGATCTCAGCTGTTTTTTTCAAAACTAATAGTTGAAAGGTTGTTGTGGTTTTAACCTACAAATTTTATCAATGGACTGCTATGGACTCTTTGGTGCTTTATATTTCCTTGATCATGACATTTAACTTTCGCTTACACCATTTCTAAAGTGACTCATTGTTTTTTCTTTAAGGTGCCCATGTGATCAAATATGGACTCTCTCGAGGAAACATTCAAGGCTCTGTCACTTGCTAGGAGACTGCAGCCGAGTGAGCCCACGTACCTTTTAGACCTCTCTCTTCCATCCAGCGGTGGGTCTGTTGCTGGATCGGATGTTCTGGCTGTGTGCTGCTCTAATCACTCCGTGCACCTGCACAGCAGAGAGACACTGCGCCTGGTGGGCGAGTTTCAAGGTCACACTGCTCCTGTGTGCGGGGTCCGTTTCTCTCACCTCTCGCCTCACCTGCTGTTCACCGGCTCTGCTGATGGGACACTGCGGTGCTGGGACGTCCGGCGGCCCGGTTCTTACTCCACCCAGGTGTACCGTAGCGATCCGACACATTTGTACTGCTCTTTTGACGTGAGCTGCAATGATCGCGTGCTGTGCGCGGGCACGGAGCAGGTGGGAGAGGACAGTTTTTTAGTATTCTGGGATGCTCGCATGGTTCATGAGGAAGGTGAGACGGGCTCAAAGCAGGGCAGTCTGCTGGGTGTGTACTCCGAGTCACATAGTGATGACATCACTGCGGTAAAGTTCCACCCACAGCGAGCAGAACGGTTGGCCTCTGGAGCTACAGATGGGCTTGTGAACATTTTTGATCTGAGTTTGGGAGGAGAGGATGATGCGCTCTTCACCACCTGCAACTGCAATTCCTCTGCCAGCTCGCTTTGCTGGACAGGTACGTTTTTCTTTTAGGTATTCAGTCAGATTTAATATGCTCTTGTAAATGAAGTGTTAAATATTTGTGAAATTTCAATTTGTTTTCTTGATCGACAGGCAAAGATCTCGACCAGCTGCTTTGTCTGACCCACGATGAAGGGCTACACCTATGGGACGTGGCTCGCCCAGACAGCGATGACACTTTGAGCCTTTTGAGTTTCGCAGATGCGCGAACACTTGTCCAGCTCCCCGACGGTGCCTCGCTTGAGTACTTTGTGGGCGGAACATGGTTACCAGATGAGGGACGTATTCTTTTAGTCGGAGGGTCTAATTGTGGTGAGCTCCACCTGGTTGACTGCAGCGGAGGGGGGCTGAGGTTAATTAAATCCCTGAAAGGGGGCCACTCGGCTACAGTGAGATGCTTTCAGTGGGATGTGAATGGTCAGTCTCTATTGACTGGTGGGGAGGATGGCCAGCTGTTGCAGTGGAAGCCGGGAGCAGAGGAGATCAATGTGGGAAAGAAAGATACTCTGAAAAGCATTTCTTCCATGCAGCTCAAAACTAAAGCCCACAGAAAACATGTTGGAAGGAAAGACTATTCCTCTTAAGTTATTATAATCAAGAAAACCTCAAATTCCACAATAAAAGAAAACCACGAAATTGGCAAGATTTTAAGATACATAGCATTTTATATTGTGTCCTTTGATTCACTTGAAAATGTACACTTCTGGAAATAAGAATTCTGTATTTTATTTTAAAGTAGTAATGTAGCTGTTGCTGACCAGACCATTTTGCCGGTTCTTTCTAAAGTGATATTAAAGTATTATATATTTTAAGTTAAGTTATTGCAGCAGCAGCAAATATTATATGATTATATGACACCAAGATTTCATATTTTAAAATGAATATCTACCATTTGTACTTCATTTAACATTGTCAGATCGACCTTGCTTAGCAAGCAGGTGCTTTCATCTAACAATAACCAATGTGTTGTGTAATTTAGCATCTGTCATCCATGCTGTAAGAATTCTTTAAAAACTGGTATTATACTCATGACAAAAATCGGGGATTAAAGTACATTCAAGAGCTGCACGAGTTTGATGCTTTCATTTTTATTATATGGACATTCTTAGCTGATTTTCCTTATTGATTTCTAATGCCTAATGCTGTGGCAACAGATGTGAAATAGGAAGAGAAATATCATTAATAGAAGGTATTGTTGGAAAACTCCAGAGTGTGCTTTGAAATGCAAACGTGAGCTCTTAAACAAACAGTGCTTGTCTGTGAGATTTATGAGGTATAGTTCTGTGCACTTTTAAAGAAATCTACATTCTTCATGGTGTTTGATTTTGTTCATTTGTTTCTGAGATCACGCAGTGTAAGCAGAGATAATGAGACAACTACATTGGACTTTCTGCTGTAATGCAAGGCCTGGTGAGTTTAAATGTTAAACTACAAACACAACAGGATGGCACATAAACTTCCTCATCCTCAAAAACATTCAACAATGCTCAATGTTGAACTTGATGAAAATTAGGCATTTGCCGGCTAGAATAGGAACTGGTAAGAAACTGATGTGTTGTAAACGCTCAGACATAACTTTGAAAGAAATCTGACTTCTTTATTGAAGAAGAAAAGATTGTTTAGTTACAGTAATAGTTTCAATAGTTATTTTTAATACCCTCCCCAAAATCCCCATATGGGCAAGTCATATTTTAAAAACAAACTAAACGAATGAACACATTAAATATGAACAAATCACTCTAAATAAAAAATAAATTAAACCGTGATTAGCAATTTTTTGCGTATCCAGACGTACGTCTGCGCTCCCGTGACGTCAGTGCGGGCTCGTGCACACACATTTCCTGTTGTGCACGAGTAACCGCTGCCAAACGTAAAGCATATATGACAATGTACGTATGATGTGCTCCTCATAATATTTCATACCAGGTTTACTCGTCATTGGAATGAGTCGCTCCTCATAAGGGTTGGGTCCTGGTACAGGTTTAACTTCATTCCAAAAAGGAGGAAGTATTTCCTTTTCTTTCCCCCTCCGAAAACGGCCCCTATTGTCAATACATTTTCAGTAATCAAACGTCTTGGCAAAAAAATAAGTTCAGTTGTTCTTGTACCTTTAACAATAGATATATATTTAAAAAAAGGCTTCGTAGAGAATAGTGGCTTTTAGCATTACCGAAGAACAAATAAATCCGAGTTATAATACTAATATTAAATGTAAAGTACGTTATTGAAATAAAACAATATATAAATTAGATAAAATGATAATAAGGTGGTGACTCTTTCCTGTTCGCACACACCTCAACCTAACCTGACTTCTCTCTATTCATCTGTTGAGAAGCCTCGGACGTTGTCCGCCCCTTTGCTTTGTGATTGACACCAACGTTATCCAATCGTGCCCTGAGGAATCTTCAAACCGACCAATGGCCTGGCGCCGTAGGCCCGAACCCGGCCCAGCAGGCTAGAGCGCGTCCGTGTTATGTGTGCCATGGACTCAGCCCAGTAGTATTGACAATAGTGAGAAAAAAGGGCAGATTTTCCATAATAAATTATATTTCCTGGATAAAAATACCATATAAACTTAGCGTCTGGATATAAAGAAACACTCGGGGATGATTATATTTCATCTGGATGCTTTTCTATCGTCGGAAATTTGAGTGTTTGATGGGATTATTGCTGTGGGTTTGGCAGTTTTTAAGGCCAAAACAGATTTGGTGTCTTTCTTTTCCTTTTTCTGCTGCTCCGAGAGGCTCTGAAGGAGGGAAGACGGTTAGAAATACTCCAACCAGGTCCCCACATCGAAAACATCAAGGTAAGTTGAATATTGAAAGGTTTTTGCTGCTCAACTTTGTATCCGGCTCGCGTTGAGGGTTCAGATCTTATCGTTAGACCTTAAAATATGAGATTTGGGTCGAACACATCATATACGAGTACGTATTTAGGTTCCTCCTAAAGTGGAGGAAAACGAATGTTACTAAAACACATTTGACACGTCGACCTGTAAACAAAATTTGTAAGGGTGGATCAGGGAAAGTTAATAAAGAAATCTTAATCTTTATCTGTTGTTTTTGTTGGTGTGGTTCTGGGATGCAGGTCTAGTACGTCTATGTCAGCTGATTCAGGTTTATATGTGGGTGCTTATGCCCATCAAGACATCCTAAACCTGCATCTCTAGCTGCTTTTGCCGACGACTTGCATCGGCTCAGTGGCACTGTGACTTTGCGTCCTGTTTCCATGGTCTGGTTCACTTCGGCTGTTTGGCAGTGGAGATGTCATCACCAACAATAACACAGCATGTATGCAATTCTAACTAGTTATTTTGGTTGACCTTTGCGGTAAAATGGTATATGGCAAAGATTTAAAGTTAAATACCAAGTTGTAGAGTCATCATAACCAAGTAGATTAGTGCCAGGGTATCAGTAAGAGAGTGTTTTGGATGAATGGTTTGGCGTAAATCTTTTTTAGCTTGTAGTTACTGTGTCCTTTATATTTGAGTATATAAGTTTCCTAAACTTGCTTAGTTTTTCTCTCGTGTAGATTGTGTGGTTTGTAGTTTAAGAAAGTAACTGTTTGGTACAGGTTGTAAGTAATAGTAGTTTTTGTATGGTTACTGTGGGGTTTTATTTGCTATATTGGGCACAAGAAAGGTCTGTCTGTCAGCAATAATGTTTCAGATGTATTTATTTCTCTGGGACTAAAATCATATGTAAAATTGATCTGAATCTCTATTTCTATCACTGTTTGTGTGATCTCATTGTTGAAGTATGTTTTATCAACAAAACAAATGTGTACACAGAGTTAAAAGTTTACATTTTTTATAATTTCATTGCAGAAAGCACAGCTTTCCTTTGAACTAATTCTATTTTACATAAGGTCACAATGAGTGCTTGTTTTTGTGTCCTTACAAGCAACCTTGTGTTTCAGTCAGTGTTCTCTTGTGCAGTTGTTACTTGCATGTAAAGTTCATTGTTCTTTTGCAGGTAGTGATACTGTGAGGCCTGTCATTTTTGAGTGGCTTGGAAAAAAGATGACATTGTTTGTTTAAGCCACATAGTGCAGCATCATGGGATATCATTAACAGACATTAGCTGACATCAAAGATAGATATGATGCCAATGTAAACATCTTGGACCTCCAAATCAAAGCGTTATGAATGGTCGGATTAAAATGCGCACAGGTCTTGGACCATCCAATTTAGATCATGGTTTGGAATTCCTTTTTACTTTATGTTTACTGATGTGCTGACAGATCTTTCATGCAATGCACCATATTAAGTAGTTTAGATCTAAACCTGTTATTCAAGCTCTATTTAACATAACCAGAGGTAATTTAGGAGACAAGTTAGTTCCCTCTCACATTTACTTTTAGTGTGCTAAATATACTCAGCTGGTTTCTTATGCAGAAGACATGGCAGGTTAGTTCTGTGTGTGAGCATCTTACCATTTATGAAATTCAAGCTGACACCTGACAAAACTACATTAAGACCCATACAGTTAACAGACTCTCTTGCTATGTTCTGCACATCATCTTCCATTAGGACAGTCAATTACTGATTTGATGATATGTTTCAGAGTTTGCAGGTCTGTCTCTTATATACCTGCCTAGATTTTTATTTTATACCATTGCATTGAACTCTGTTTGCAGTATTGTATTTTCACTTTAAATTTGTGAATATGTTTGAAAAATATCCAAAGCTTTTCTGTATTTTTCAGGGCTATGTCCTCCGCAGCCACCACTCCTCCATCAGTGGATAAAGTAGACGGATTTTCCCGGAAGTCTGTCCGGAAGGCCAAGCAGAAGCGTTCTCAGAGTTCCTCACAGTTCCGCTCTCAGGGCAAACCAATCGAACTCACACCTCTCCCCCTGCTCAAAGGTGATGCCTACTTTTACACACACTTGCACACAATAACTAAGCAGTCTCAGAACCAATAGGTATCAAATCACTTGTTTTGTTGTTGTTTCAATACTAGTTTTTGTAATCTAATCTGTTGTAATGAAATCCTGATTTAAACAGCATTGGTCATCCATGCCAGCAGAAAATGTGCAAACAATGCTCAGTCAGTGTACATATTGTTATTGTTGGCTGCAAGAGTGTAGTATACAATTCCAAACATGTGTTCAGAATGCAGGGATCACTGAAGTTACTCTGTAAGATTGTGAAATGTCAGATAGCAGAGTTCCAGGCTGCATCTCAACTTGTCTGTGCTTGTCTAGAATGACAACTATCAGTACAACTATAGCTTGTAAGGAATTCAACTCTTGAGTTGTTTGAAAATACAGATCTGAAATTATTTTTACACGTTATATCACAAAGGACGATGATGCAAATCATTTAGATCCTATTATAAAAGCATCTTAGTTAATGAGTCACTGTTGTTTTAGAAGACACTATAACATTGCTTTATTATCCTGCAGTTAGCCGAGAGTTTGATTGGGAGTTTGGGCTTTTCTACCTTTTTATAGGACAGTGTAGCATCTTGCGCAGACAGAGATGAGTGTAAAAGACCATGTGCTTGAAGAGTTTGTTGTGTGAGAGTGAAAATGTGTTTGTTTGTAGTAATGTGCCATGCATTTGTCTATTCGACTCGGTTTGTCTTCCTACTTTGGACTCGTTCATAGACACATTTGTACGCTCAAAGCTTGTTCATTCAACAAATGCAGAAACCATTTAAACGAAATGTGCTGCAAAGGTGGTTTTAAATAGACTTCCAACAAACTGTTTTGTTTGACCAAATAACCTTTGAGTCTGTGTCAGTGTGCAGAGCAGTCAAACAGGTTGATTTAGTATTTTTAAAGTGCGTCTGATTGGCTGTTGCCCAGGTTACAGCCCTCCCACGGAGGCTTTGTCGGTTCACCTCTCATCATAAATGAATGCAAAATACAATCATTCACTCATCAAAGAACAGTGCAGAGAGCGTACTTGCAATGCACCGCTGTCTTGCCAAAGGTTTGAATCTGTGGATGCACATCCATGGTTTAATGTAGTTGTTCAGATTGTAAAACTCCAGGTCATTGATTCAGGTGGATCTGTTCCGGTCATTGATTCAAAAACACACTTTATCGCTCATGGACCGACAGAGGGAACAGGTGTGATGAAGGGAAAGTGTTTTGACTTGTTAGCAATGACCTTTGCCCCCTGCAGAATGCGCAATAGGGATTATGGGATGGAGGTACCGCAGGCATCAAAGCATCTCGCCCCCTGCAGGGGTCACTCAAAGGTCAGAAAGATGGGTGTGTGAGTGACGGATATGATGGGCTAATTAAAGCTGTTTCAGTAGACATGAGGTTCCATGGGTAGTTTAATTGCTAGTCTGTTGTCCACAACAATAATTAAAGGCTATTCCCAGTCTCAATCTTTACCCAATTTTCTAGAGCTCGGCATTAGGATCTATATAAGGACATATTTGTTATAAAAATAACCAAGACACTAAGAAATATCTATATGTTTGAAGTTGGTTTAGCTTATATAAATGCTTGTTTTAACATATTTCAAGTCATCTCAAGGTCCCCTTGGATGTTTGTTGAGGCACCCTAGTGGGCTCATGCCCCCTTGTTGAGAGACACTGCATTAATGCATTTGGCATGGAAGTGTGTTGCACTTCAGTAAGTGGGCAAGGGATTTTTTTACCATTCTTTTATCATTTTTCATCTTCATATGTTTTAAAACCTGTATATGACTCTTTTTGTTTTGTGCAACACAAAAGAAAATCTGTGGTTTTGTTTCGATACAATGGAAATCAATGGTGTCGAACCTTGTTTGGTTACCAACGTTCTTTAAAATATCTTCTTTTGTATTCAGCGTAAGAAAGTCATACAGTCATACATATACATACACCTATATGATGGCTTATATACTACATTCATTTTTGTTTGTTTACAGATTTACATTTAGTTAAGCAATAAAGGCTAAAAATAAAGTCTAACTACAGTAGGAGTTGAAACATGTCTTTTGGGTTTTTATGTTCTCTATGAAGGAAAGTATCAAACCGACATGTGTCTCAGTGGCCAGTAGATGGCACTAGGGAAACATAACATTCACCCAAAGACAGATGTTCACCCAAATGGTCTTTTTCTGTATTCCAAACCCTTTCTCATATCTCTGACCATTTTTCCATTTATCTAAGACACTTTTCCTTTCTTGTTAATGATTAAAGATTTTAGTACATGAGAAATTGGAGATGCTTTTGGCATATGTTTACTTTTTGCATATCGCTTGCTCTGATTGTATAGGACAATAATAAAAGGGAGCAAAAATGTTTTCCACAATCTTCATCCATATACATTTCCAGACTTGGCCAGCAGATGGGCACTCAGTGTTGGTGCTTTCCATTGCCATCTTTAAGCCCCTCCTCCTCATGGTCTGCGCTGTGACCTTGCGAGCTTGAGGGTTTAAAACGAGGAGGGCAGAAAATAGAACTTTAGACACAGAGCCCGTCCGAGTTTCCGTGGGCTCAGCTCGGCCCTCTGACACCTGATCTCATGGGTTTCTCTCTGGAGTTACAGCTCTCTGCACTGTACACACATACACACACTTGCGAATCGATGAATTACGTTTTTAAACATTTTGGTCACCAGCTGACTAAAGCTTTCCTGGAGTGATCAAGATCGAAGAGGAAGAAATCCAGAGAGAGACTTTTTGAAGTGAGTGATGATGAAGAGATGGTGTGTCGTCATATTCTGTAGCTCTGTCTCTAGCTGTCCATCTTTTATTGTCTTTGCTGTGTGATGAGGTTTTTTGGGGTGCTCACGTGATGCGAGTCCAGCGGGTAGCTGGCGCACATGTCTTTATTTGGGTTTGAAGGTTCTGATTGCCCTCCTGTGAAATGTATATACTGACATGTAACTGTGATGGGTTTAACTCTCAGGTGAAGAATGTTCTGTCAAGTTTGAGCACACACAACATGACCTGGAGATGTTCAGTGTGTTCAGAATTTGTGCTCAGGATCTGTATTGCAGACGTTTGAACGTTTGTGACTTGCATAGGGCTAGAAAGCATACTTTATGTGAACATATGTCAGATTTTTTTTTAGTGGACATTAAATGTTGTAATCTCTGTGTAGTGTGTGTATTGTTTACAGTTGTGTTGCATTATTATTGATGATGGCATTGCGAATCTGAAAATGAAGGACATCATGCTGCTGTGTTTGATGCAGTTTTTTAATGAATCAAACTTCTGTCTGAATCAGACTGAATCATTTAGAAGAGCCAAAGTTTGCTGTGTTGTTTGTACCACAGTTGATATGTATGTGTGGCTGTCCGCGGGCAAGTTTTACATAATGTGCTTTAGTGTGTTTGCATTTAATACATACAGTACATTTCTTTCCCAGTTTCTGGCTCTGTGAAAGTCACCTGCTGATCCCACCTGTCAGAACCACTGTCTCTCTCTCTCTCTCTCTCTCTCTCTCTCTCTCTCTCTCTCTCTCTCTCTCTCTCTCTCTCTCTCTCTCTCTCTCTCTCTCTCTCTCTCTCTCTCTCTCTCTCTCTCTCTCTCTCTCTCTCTCTCTCTCTCTCTCTCTCTCTCTCTCTCTCTCTCTCTCTCTCTCTCACACACACACACACACACACACACGTCTGGTTTATTATCTGACTTTTATACCGTACAAACTGTATATTCTGTTCCCTAACCCTACACCTAAACCTAAAGCTCATAGCACATTTAGCATTTTTAGATTTTCAAAAATTATCTTTATGTACGATTTATAAGCTTTTGTACCAAAATTGAGGTCCCCACGGTGACACAAGTCCCCACGAGTTGGTGTGTATTCAGGTTTACGTCCACACCAGCATATAAAAACCAAACCACACACAACTATACACTTCTGTGACCAGTCCACTCTGACAAAGACAGAGTCTTTCTTTGCTACACACTCGCACAGTTTCTCTAAGAGTAACCCAAGACCGCCATTCCACTGAAGAGGGGTTTTTCCCCTCAGAGGTTTTTAAACTGTGTTTGTGTATGTTATCGTGTACACGTGGTATGTGTGTTCCATAGCAGCACATGTCGTCACTGTATGTGAATGTGTTGCTGCTTTTTGGAGATCCGTTTTCTCAAACCTTTTTAATGTCTCTCTGAAGAACTCTTCGGCTTTAGACCTGCTGTTTATTACCCTTCAGATTTTCTGTGTACACATTTTCAGTTCCTGGACTAATAGATTAAACGCAATAGAAAGTCATTCTAGACACAAATGGAAAATGCAAATGATTAAATCGATTGAACCACAATGAAGGTGAGTGTAAATATGTCTAAAGTTAGCAACCAAGTTTCAGCTGAAGTTCAGTATTTGTATTGTTTTTTGTTTAAGGTGGTGAGTGAAAGTTTTTCAATCTTCACTTTGTTCTAGACTGCCTATCTGTGTTTTAGCTCTTTGTAATTTTCTATTGTGTACATTTGAGTGTTCAGTTTGAATAGGAGATTCTGCAACATATTCTGCTAAAGAAGAGTTTCTCTGATTTACAGTTTCTTAGTTCTGTACTTTTATTAAAGTCTTTGGTCTCCGAATCCTATTACAGGATTTCATTGTGTTTAACAGGTGTCAGGAGTCATGTGCTTTTTAAATGCTAACACTAGTACTACTGAACAATATCTCAAAATATTGTAATATTGCAAATGTGCATTCCTTGCAAATGAATGATTTTAATACTTAAAAACCATGTTTTGTTTGATTTATTACATTTTGTATTACCATAGCTTAACTACATCATGGTTAAACTGTAGTTAATATAATGAAACTATGTTCAATTTGTGGTTCCTGTGCATTACCACAAGTTAACACATGCACATTTCTGAAAATATGCACACAGGAATTGATAAGAGGAATTAAAATTTATTTTGTTCGATTCCGTTCAGAATCCTAGCCTTTCGATTCCAATTCCTATTCGATTTTTGATTCCCAACCCTAGTTTTGAATAGTTAGTGTAGAAATAATGTGGAGAGTTGTAGGCATTAAAAAACAAAAATTGCAATTTTATTGTACATTGTTGTTTCTTTGTTTAATAAATAATTGGATTGCATGTATAATTCAGCATTTGGTGCTGAGGCCAACTATATACTAATGTACTCATATAATGTTCATTGAAAGTGTCTTTATTTTTAGGCCATAGAAGTGAGCATTTCATCAAACATATGTACATACAGCATGTAAATGCAAATCCAGGACCACAACAAAGATGTTAATGGTCCGATCTAAACCTAGGTTTCTCACCCTTCCTGTTCTGCTCTGTGGTTATTTAGTTTCCATTTCTGCGTCCAATCCTCCTTCACTGTGTTCAGAGGATGGATAACTCTGCTCTGTGTGACATCCAGTCACTGATACAGTATAGGATGTTTTGTCTCCTCCTGCATTTGCTTACAAGTTCACAACTTCCAAAAATGAATGTTGTTATCAGCTATTCTCTCTTGAGTCAGATGCTGTTAGCATTGTATGGAAGTACCCTAAACAAGTTCAATAAAAGTGCTTTTATGAACGCACCCAATTCAGAGTGTGAAGTTGTTTATGTGATTTTGTTTTTCCTGTATGTGTGTATGCGCAGACGTCCCTGCTCAGGAGCAGCCGGAGTTGTTCCTGAAGAAGCTTCAGCAGTGTTGTGCTGTTTTTGATTTCATGGACACTCTGTCAGACCTGAAGATGAAAGAATACAAGCGCTCGACCCTCAATGAGCTGGTGGATTATGTCACGGTCAGCAGAGGATATCTTACTGAACAGGCCTACCCGGAGGTTGTTAAAATGGTGAGTTGACATACACCAACTATAATGTTCCACTGTTATTATTATAACTGTGGTTCTCTTTTTTCTCAGATTTTGCCTGTTGCTAATCTCTCTCTATCTTTTTCAGGTGTCCTATAATATATTCCGAACTCTTCCTCCAAGTGATAGTAATGAGTTTGACCCAGAGGAGGATGAACCAACCCTAGAAGCATCATGGCCACATTTACAGGTGTGTTTGCATGTAGAGGAGATTGTTGAGAGTTTTGTTATAAAGGTGATTGCTGATATTTATTTCTGGTCCCTCTCACCTTGCATAGAGCTCCGGTCTGTTATTGTTTGTGCATCTTTTTACCCGCTCTGTGTGTGTGTGTGTGTGTGTGTGTGTGTGTGTACTCACTGTATGCCTCCAGGACTCCTTTAGAATTGAGATGCATATCTCAAGGAGAATCTTCCTGGTAAAACTTCTCGTTCGTTCGTTTAGTTTGTAATCCCTGCTTTCGTCACCTATTCCGAAAAACAAATACGAGAACTTAAAACAACGATCCAAACATGTATTCCTGGTCACTAATGCAGACGAACCTTGATGATAGTAATGGTGTTTCTTTTACCCTCAGCTGAACCGTGACCTTTGACCCCTTTAAACGTCCCATTCTCTGCCTTATATTAAATGTTTTAAGAAGTGACGTTCCAATGACCAAATAACACAAACCCTTCTATTTTCTTTCTCTCTTTCAGCTGGTGTATGAGTTCTTCATTCGCTTTTTGGAGAGTCAGGAGTTTCAACCAAGCATTGCCAAAAAGTACATAGACCAGAAATTTGTCTTACAGGTATGAATGGGTTATTTATTCCTCATTTTCTTAGTTTTCCCAACATCTCCATGTTGTCTGAATTAGTTTCTGCTCTTTCCGTATCTTTTCCCAACAGCTGCTGGAGTTGTTTGACAGCGAGGACCCACGGGAGAGAGATTACCTGAAGACAGTCTTACATAGAATCTACGGCAAATTCCTGGGACTGAGAGCTTTTATACGAAAACAGATTAATAATATTTTTCTACGGTGAGACACCTGATCTAAAATAACGGGTTTGCATTAGATTTCCATGTGCAAGCAGTCAGCTCACTCTCTCGCTTTCTGTTTCTAGTTTTGTTTATGAAACTGAGCACTTCAATGGGGTTGCAGAATTGTTGGAGATTTTGGGCAGGTAAGTTTGTACTTTTTTGTCATTATTTGTTTGTTATTTTATAGAATATTTCAATGCTAGTTTGTGTCATTCACAGAAAATATGCTAATGACATAATTTAATTTAATTGCCATAATGCATAATTGTATTTTCTATACATTGGGTATATGAGGTAATCTTGATTATGTAAGTATCTGAAGTTTTCAAGGTCTCTAACCCAAATAGGTAAATTGTTGTTATAGAATCACCCTCATTAGATATAAAAGAAACTATACAAAAAAAGTGTTTGTGCTGTTCTTTTTCATACAATGAAAGCATGCCAATGTTAAAAGTAAGAATAGTGTCAATTCACGCTATTCCAAGATGTCAAAACGGTGAACACGGGCTCTGTTTTGTCCTCTCAGCATCATCAATGGCTTTGCTCTGCCACTGAAGGCTGAACACAAACAGTTTCTGGTGAAAGTTTTGATTCCTCTTCACACCGTCAGGAGCCTCTCACTTTTCCACGCACAGGTACTGCCCATGCTCGCATGTGTGTCCCCCATGACAAGAGGTTTTACATCTGTATGTACAGGGAAGTGTTGGACAGACATGTTTGTGTGTGTTGTATTTGCAGCTGGCATATTGTATTGTACAGTTCCTAGAGAAAGATCCAGCGTTAACAGAACCGGTAAGCACTATTAACATCCTTAAGGCCCCGGGTTTTCACTCGGGCTAGAAAAAATGACTCTCTTCAAACATTTAGACGTGCTTCATTTAGAAGTACATTTAAATATGATGCTAAGAATCTGTTTCGAGCAACCAAAGCACACTCAATAAGCTCTGTTTTGGCCAGATTTGCCATAAATTATATCAGGACTCTATCTTTCAAATAATTCTGTTTCTCTTTCCTTTAGTCGTCTGATGTTTTTCTTTTTTGTAACAGGTCATTAGAGGTCTGCTGAAATTCTGGCCTAAAACCTGCAGTCAGAAAGAGGTGAGATGAGATTTCTAAAGCTAGAGTTTAAGAAGTCCCAGCATTAGGTTGATCCGTCATGACGGCACTGATGAGGACTCTGGCAGTATCACTGATATCTTCATGTGACTGATGTCTGCATTGATGTGTGTGTAGGTCATGTTCCTGGGAGAGCTGGAGGAGATTTTGGATGTGATTGAGCCCACACAGTTTGTGAAGATCCAGGAGCCTCTCTTTAAACAGATCTCCAAATGTGTCTCAAGCCCTCATTTTCAGGTCTGCACGAACCCAAACACTAAACTTTTGATTATTACAGTCAAATATTTTTAGCTTGTATATGCATATGGAGGAGGTGGCAGGTCTGATATTTGTGTGTGTGTGTCTCAGGTGGCCGAGAGAGCTCTGTACTACTGGAACAATGAGTACATTATGAGTCTGATTGAGGAAAACTCCAACGTGATTCTTCCCATAATGTTCACAAGCCTCTACCGGATCTCCAAAGAGCACTGGAACCCGTGAGTCAAACATCAGATAGTATATAATCTGAATTGAATGCACTTGTACGGTTTCTTTGTGATAATGATGAAAATGATCTTTTTCTGTTCTCAGGGCCATAGTAGCTTTAGTCTATAATGTTCTAAAAGCCTTCATGGAAATGAACAGCACTTTGTTTGATGAACTCACGTCCACTTACAAGTCAGATCGTCAGAGGTGAGACTCCAGCACATGCAAGAATCTGTATTGTTGAACCGTGATAAAAGTGTTTGCATCCGAGTCTTTTCTTATCTCTTTTTATTTCTTTTACATCCTCAGGGAGAAGAAGAAAGAAAAGGAGAGAGAGGAGTTGTGGAAGAGGCTGGAGGATCTGGAGTTGAAGAGAAGCCTCCAGAGCGACGGAATTATTCCCACTTAACGACGAGCCTCCTCCGGAACGCTTGCCCAACGCCTCCACCACGCTCGGAACGTTGGCCTTTATTTTCCTTTCTGTATTTGTGCGACTTACTTTACTGTAGATTCACCTCGTCAGTCTCATTATTTCAAAAGCACTGTAAATAATTTTATTTTATCTTCTTTATCCCCCCGTTAAAATAATATGCCGTAATAAGAACGTGACTAGAAAACAAAGTTAAAAAATGAGCAAAAAAAGGAAAACCACACTGGAGGAGGAAGGACTTTAAAACGGACAGTAGGACTGAATCGAACCACTACTGTGGAGAAATGAATGAAACCAACAACCAAACAGAGAATCTCTACCCGCCGATCTGACATACCTCACCCATCCTTACAGAACAACGCCAGCCCAGTTCTCTCTCTCTCTCTCTCTCTCTCTCTCTCTCTCTCTCTCTCTCTCTTCCTGTTTCCTCTTTATACCCCCCTTCCTTGTCCTTTATTGGCAAATAAGAATGTTTTTACCCTTCACATTTAATCCTCGTGCAATGGATGATCTGATAAGATCTGGATAAATGCAGCAGGTCTGGATTGCAGACTTCTCAATAGGGACACTATGCAGTTACCTGCAGAGAAGAGGAAGTGGACACAGAAACATGATTACACACCAGCTGTTTTTCCCCTTTTCATTCTTTTTCTGTTCAAAGGTGCCGCCTAGTTCACGCATTTGGACTCTAGCACCAGTCCGGTACTGGTACCAGTGATGCATACACACACACACACACACATCTATGGAGGTATCCAGAATTCCAGCACCAAGCCGGAGATGCTTGTCATGAGAAATGGAACTGCACGTTTACGTGCACATTCTGCGTCGGAGTGTGTGAGGGAGTTTCTTACAGTGTTAAGTACCTGTATGCTGTATCTGAATGCAGTACTTTGATACTCTGTATCTAGTAGAACCTATAGCGTATTTTTCTTTAGGAGAATCCAGTATATAATGAGAAAAGATTGAACACAGCCTCTTGGGATTTAGTTTTCTTTCTTTCTTGGGTTTCACTTCTAATTTGTTTTGGGTTTATTTTTTGTCTGGAATTGGATCTGTTTTGACCAAGTGGAATTTGTTCTCTCTTCCTTTTTTACTTAGTTGCTGATTGGGGGGTGGGGGAGGGAGTGAGAGGGGAGTTCTGGGATTGTGGAGGACTGATGCTGTGGTGAGCTTTGTCAGAATGAACCTGTGCTTTAGATCCCAGACATCAACAGTTACAAAAGTTAAAAAGGGTCGGAGAAATACAAATGTTTAATTATTTTAAAAAATAAAGAGATATTAAATTAAACCTGTTTTGTGATAAAGATGAAATGCACTTTGTGCTTTATTTTGGTGTGCGTGAGTGGGTGACTGCATAAGGGTTGGGATGCGCAAATTTGTTGCATCAGTTGGTGGTTGATCACTCAAATGTGAATGTTATTTACTCGTCCTCATGTCATTCTGAAAGATGAATTATTAAATATCCTGTCCATTCTTTTCCATGTAATGAAAGTCAATGAGAACGGAATAACACAGCGTTTCAGTTTAACTTTGAGTCATGAATGAATCATTCAGACCGCATGTAAATTGGATCAGCTGATGTATTAAAAGCATCAGAACGATATGTTTATGAATTGGAACAACAATCCTTTAATGAACCGTCATGAATTAAATCTGGTTAAATGTTTTGGTTCTCTCCAGCCCTTCACTCAGCAGTACCAAATGTCACCAGTAAAGGGCAGCAAAGCTTAAAAATGAAACTTGCAGGTAAATCTTACAAACAAATCTGTCTACACTGAAAAAAAATCCAACTAGTAGGATTTATTTAAATTTTTCCAGTAAATTTAACTGTTTTTGTCAAGTTCTTTTAAATAATTGTACTTTAAAAAAAAATGTTTTGTGTCAAGTTTTTGAGAGAGTTTTTATAAGTACAATTTACTTAAAAAAATTTAAACACAAAAAACTAAGTAAATCCTACTAGTTTTTTCCCCAAAGTATAATGTGTGTGTTTTTTTAGAAACAAGCGTGGTGCAGTTCATGAATCTAGTAATCTGTTATTAATTCAAGTTTTATTATCATGAGTGTTTAAGTCATTCGCAAACTATTAATTCACCATTTACGTAAATATAAGAACATTGTCATGTTTAAGTTCCTTACATTAAATGTAGCTTAAAATCAAATGGATTCGAGATCAGTCTGTACATGTATTTTATGAGTCATCGGAATAAATTCAGGTGTCAGTTCTTTCTTCCACCTGCTGTTTCAAGTATAAAATTGCCACAATTTTCTTAAAATTCACCTACTTCCCAGTATGTTTTTTTTTTAACAAATGTTCTCTCTGTTAAACATCTTAACCCAGTTTCAACCCAATTATGATAGGGGTATGATAGGGTATTTTGTCAGAAAATCTTGCGAAAGATAATTGATATAATGTTGAATCAATGTTGAGAATAACCAGTATAACATTGATTCAACGTTAAATCAACTTTATTTGCTATAATTGCTATTATCCTATTGGTCATTTGTTAATAATGAAGTAAACGAACATTGGAGCGCATGATTATAATAGCAGGAAATGGATGCACAGTGTGTGACGTCAACATAAATGGTAAGCATTTTCTCTCTCTTAAAAATAACTTTATATAGTCGAATTATTCTCAAATATAACTAGTTGAATTGTACATGATTTGCATACAGTGATGTTCTTTTCCCTGTTTTTTCTCTTGTTTATCTCTATGTCAAACACATGCGTGCGTGTGACTACAAAGTGCTTCTGAAGATTTAAGCTGCTGGGTGAAGCTAAAGTAAGCGAAGTATATTCTAGAAAGCAGACGTTTTGCAGAGGACATTTGTTGTACCGTTTACTTTGTTGATCAACAGTTCACTCAACAATAGATTTTGAAAGCGTTATTTCTGATACCTATTTCAGGGATATTTGTTTTATTTTAACAATATTTGTTTTATTTTAGTATCTTTAAATAACAGTGCCTTATGTTTTTTTGAAAGTCAGTATTTTAATATGTTTGTCTGAATGAAATATGGTAATGTACACAGCAAGATCCACCCACTGCTAGTCCTGAAATAAATACAGCGGACGGACGCACGCACGCACACACAGTCTCTCTCTCTCTCTCTCTCTCTCTCTCTCTCTCTCTCTCTCTCTCTCTCTCTCTCTCTCTCTTTCTCTCTTTCTCTCTGTGCTGTCATGCGGTGTAATAACACTCTTATTAATGTGCCGAAACACTGCTCTGTTAGTCTTGGGGAAACTTTTAAACGCTTGTCCGGCGAACAGTCCCAAATTATATGTTTGGATATTGGCAGAATCACAGAGAGTCTTCCTACTCCTTTCTTAGCACATCTCTCATTAGACTTATGTAACCCTCATGGTGACGATATTATGTGGGGTTGGGAATCTTCCATGTGTTTTTTTTAAAGAATCCCAAAATATTAATAATGTCTCATCCACTGGCATGAGTTTGCCATTTAACTATCTGTTTGGTCAACCAATGGCAGGTGGGATTGTTTTTAGGAAACATTTATTTTGTGATTTCATTTGTTGCCATTACAGTGAAAGAAATGACACACTAAAATGCTCATGAAAAAACAAAGCCCTGGTTTAAGTTTTATAACACATAAATTACTCTTTCCAGCATCATATGTAAGCTATTAGTGCTATTAGATGTTTTTATTGTGGCTGAGAAGGTGCATTATTGTTCATTTCTTTTTAAGCTTTTTCTTGCAGTCTCTCTCTCTTACTTTCTTCTATTTCTTAAACACAGTTTCATTCTTTTTTTCCTCCATCTTTTTCTCTAATCCTCTCTGAATATTTAAACCGTTTTAATGTTCTTCTGAAGATGTTTATTGAGCTCTATCTAAACCCTTCTGACATAACAAAGTGTTCAAATGCACTTAAAAGGCATCAGTGTGTTACCATGAGACACTTATACAGAGAGTTGAATTAAATATGGTATTGAATATGAAATATATTACGCTGATTAGGGAACTTGTTTATTTTTCTTGTTTTTATCATAGTTATCGTAGTTTTATGAAAGAAAACAATGGTTTACCAAGTACCATTCTATAAATCTATTAAGGAACATGAACTTCTCTAACCCTGTTGTTGTTTTTATCTTTTGCCTTTATTACCATCTCTTCCATTATATGCAAAAGGTAGCTCTGACATTCTGCCTAACATCTTTTCATTTTTGTTTCACAGAAGCAAGTAAAAATGTGCGACTTGGTACGACATGGGGAGAGTATATGATGATCTTTCTTTATGAACTATACATTTAACTCTGCATGAACTGAAATCGTGGGATCAGTTTCTATTATCATCACCTGTGTTGCATAGTGCCACTGAACCCAATCCACACTAGGACTCATTTAATGAAGCCCTGACTAAATGTGAATCAGTGAGTCATATCCTATCAAGATCCCTCTTTAATCCCTCTCTCCCACCTCTCTCTGTTTCAGTATAGGTGCATTTCCATTACCCTCTAAATTGCGCAAATTGAATTGAATTGAATGAATTATCGCGAGAGGATGTTATATTATCGCATTCAATTGGTTAATAAAAAAAGCTGTAATTTCGCAATTGTTTATTATCGATATTTACAATAAAGTTTTGCGCAAATCTGCAATGGAAACATGGCTACTGTTTAAGCATAGATGTTTGTTTAACTGTGAACAAAATTCCTTTAAATCTTATTTTTATTTTATTTTTCAGCTTTAGTTATTTTTCATACTAACAATATCTAACAGTAGCCTATATACATATCACTGCTGTCCTTCTGATATCTCCATATTTTCTTTTTTGTCATGAATCATTATTATTAGTCACCCTAATATTATTGCTCGCACATTTTTTATATCCTTATATTCACAAATACCTTTGTAGACTTTGCATATAAATTCCATAAATACAGATCATAATTGACGGTGAAAGTTAAAGCTAAAATCTGGACATACAAATATAGAATTTGATAAATATTAAATCATCTCACATTTTTTCTTATTAAGGTGCAAGTGTGCAGAATGTGATGTCTCTTGAGTTTGCAGGAGATCTCTTAAAGGCAAACCTTCCTGTGTATAAATGTTTCCGTGGCTCTGAACGTGGACAGTAATCGTGGGCAGAACTGTAATTAGCCGAGCGTGGACAAAAGAGATCGAGGGGGTTTGTGCTCAACATCACAGGCAGAAGCGTTTTAAAAAACACATTTGTGAACTTAAACGTGACCTCAGGGAACAAACGTTACAGCTTCATTGGAGGAATGGAGTCTAATCTCATTGGTTCCATTGAGATGGTTCAGATGAGTGACGGCACTTACGCTGCGTGATGTCAGTTCTGGGACATACTGCTGTTGATATGTGATGTCTTTAAATACAGCATGTTTACCGCATTGCCAAACCTAATCAGGGTAGCGGAAATCAAAAAAATATTATATACATTTTACATGATGTGAGTTAAAGTTGCATGAACCAACTGAAATTTGTATCATGCTGTGAGAACAGATGCAAAAAATCATTTGCTTCTCTGTTTAGTCTTCACTTCTGCTTATGGTCTGTTGTTTGTTTGTTTGTTTACCTCTCATTTCTCTGCCTGCTGGGTGAAGGACAATGTTAGTCAGTTTCAGATGCTGAAACTGTTACGTATAACAGCTGTTTTCCGTAAACTGTGCTGTACATAGTTTGACTGTTTTTGTGACAAGCTTTTCACCGAACTGTTCTGATGCAGATGACTTATAAAAAGTGTCATCTTTGTTCCTATAGGGTGTTTCAACTATACAGTTACACAATAATCCTGCATTTCCAATAGGTTCTTTCCGCATTGATGCCATAGAACTGTTTTTGGTTCCCGAAAAAACATTCACTTAAAGGTTTTGTATGGGAATAATTCTTACTTTAAGCTGAGCCCGCTTAAAATCTCACAAATATTTATATCTAAACTGTCGTTTTATGTTTCCCCAATTGTGTTTGGAATGGCTAATGCAGTGAATTTATGATGGATAAATCAAATCTATGTTCTTCATTCAGATACTACATATGCCATTACACAGAAGTAAAATGGGCTATCCATGCTGTTTCATGTTAACTTTAAATCTAGCTCAAATAATGGAGCAGCCATTACAGAAATCCTGTCCTCTAAGGCAAGACTGGCAGAGCTACAAAAACCTCTAATGGTTTAAAGGTGAGGAAAATCTATGATGTCTGTGAAGTTATCATCGGGTCTTTGACCCTGTCACAATTGCTCAGGGAAACCTTTTTGCTTTCAGATTCAGAGACTATTGACTTATCGACAGGATATTTTTAGTTATGTTTAAACAGATGGTAATTAGGGAGAACTTTTGATATACAGTATGGGTGTGTATGGGCATCACACACAGAGAGAGAGAGAGAGAGAGAGAGAGAGAGATTCTCATTCCCTCACCAATAGTCACAATTGAGAAATAGATACATGCCAGTCTCTGTGCACACAAGATGGGATGACTGTTGGAAATCGGAGTGGTGAGCTATAGTGAATACTGTAGCATTACAGTAGTAGTGCAAATATCTGTGTAAGTAACTGTAAGTGTGTACGTCTGGGATCTCACAGCATGCATCCGTCTCTGGAAGTACAGTGAGGTCACGGCCCCCCGCTGTGTTTTGTGTTTGTGACATTTAAAGTGAATCTTGAATTATTAAACATCTGGCAATATATTGATCACTTTAGGTTCATGTTGTTGTGCCGTCAGGCCTAAACTGTGCTGCTCATTAGAGAAGCAGCAGAGACGCAATATTCATATTACAAACAGAGAAATTCATTTTGGTTTCCTTTTCCATGTTCACCAGGACAACTCTGTTCCCGCTGTTTTCTGTTTCGTTTCTTTGCCATGAAGTGATCTGCACTTCGCCTCTTGTGTTGTTTTTGCAGTGTGCGGACTGGCGACTGAGTGATTTGAATGCATGCTGACAGCTTTTAAAACTTCTTTTGTTCTCTGTATTTGCTGTGGTGTGTTTTGTGCTGATTTATTTTTACAGAATTAAAAAAATCCTAAATCAGATTTTGTAATATAGCTTGTTTTTGGTAACATTCATTTATTGTTACTAATTCTTACTGTTTAATTATTTGAATGATATTGAAGCACACCCCTGCCTTTTATTCTTTTAATTTTATGGTAACATACGTGACCCTGAACCACAAAATTATTCACAAGTAGCAGCAATAGCCAACAATACATGGTATGGATCAAAATGATAGATTCTGTTATGCTGTAAATATATCAAAACTTTATTTTTGTGAGTGGATGCAGCAAAATAGTGAACAAAATGGCCAGAAACACGCCTACAAACTTCTCTCGCTGCTCTTTGGGAATTACCCACTCAAGTTTGGACAACTTTAAAGATTTTCTCAATATGATGATTTTTTTTGCACCCTCAGATTCCTGATTTACAAATACACTGTAAAGAAATATGTGTTTGGGTTAACTTAAAAAAGAAAGAAATAACATTTTGAGTTTATTCTTTTTACAAAAAATATGAGTTATATGAATTTCATGCAAACCTGTTGAATTAATTCAAAGTCTGGTTACTTACATTTTTAAGTTGAACCAACATTTCTTTTTATAGTGTAGTATCTCTGTCAGTAATTAGCTTGACTACTGTTGTTATTCCCCTGCAGTGCCAAGTCTGGATTATGCAATAATGCCCTTAAAATGATCTACTCTAAAACTACACCATGCCCTTCTCTTATCAGTCTTTTGAGTGAGTGTGTCTTAAATATGCCTCTTTTATACCATAAACCTAGTTTTCTCCTTCAATCATATTTTTGTTTCAAACTGGTGGAATAGTTTGTCATAGACTTACCCACAAATATTCACGTTTCACTGTTTCATTCATTCAATTTGGCCTTAATTGTCTTCAATTGTTTTATCTATAGCACTCCATGGGTCTGGGTCTTTGACCTCATACAGCAATCTTCCTTCTACAAGTCTAAAACACTTATACAGCTTAAATATTTCAATCGTTTTTAAGCACTACAGACCTGCAGAATCAATATCAAAATACATCATGAAACACCTACGTTTCTTTTGCATCGTGCTCATGCCGTATTGTGGATTTTACGCGCTCGGTGTTGGAGATCCCCAGCGTCCACGGTGCGCCCTCGTAGCCTAGCTGTTGCGCATGCGTCGGGAGCTCCCCGTGCCCACCGACTGTCGCTTTGAGTCCGGACTGCGCGCGGGTGGCGCACAGAAGCTCCCGTGCTGTCAGCGCGCGACGTTACCATGAGCCTCCCAGTTCCACCGGCAGAGATTCCACGCGCAGAGAGTGGCCACCTGACGAGTGCAGCGCAACACGCACAGCCGCACGATGCCCGGGGGAAAGAGAGGGCTGGTGGCACCGCAAAACACTTTCCTGGAGAACATCGTACGCCGTTCCAGTGGTGAGAAACGCGCTTATGGTTTTACGTATGTGTCATGTCATTAGAGCGCTCAAGCACTGCGCAATATGAATTAGCCTGTATACGAAATGTATAATGTAATATACAATACAATATAATATAATATTATATCGTTATTTGTAGTTGAAAAATGGAAAACTTGGAAATCTGAAAAAAGCAAACTTTCAATGTAGCCTATTTGAAAGCCAATAACATAATATACAAAATAAAATCATATATATATATATAGGCCTATATATACTTTTGATGAGTGTATCTGCTCAGTCCGGTTGCCTTCTCATCAAGAAGGGAGCTTTCTTTTTTGATAAATTAATTTTAGTGAGAAATTCATCGTAAAGGACATTTAACAATTGCTATATATAATAATCTCTTTATTTTTAGAATTATAGTTAATTTAGCTTACATTGCATGCGCTAAATCAGTTAACTTATCTAAGGCGAGCATTGCTTTAGAACTGGCATGAAGTCGATCTGATGGTTTGAGAGAATTGTTGCAAATTTTGATCGCTTGCATTAACAACCGCTAGAGGGCGCATCCTCTCATATGTCTTACAGTAATGCTGTCTAGTTTGATGTAATATCACTGCATTAAAACACCCCTTATATTATTATAGTACGAAAGACAAGCTACATGTAAGAATGTTAAAATAAATAAAGAAGATACATTAGTAACCTGTTCTTTTATGAATCTGCAGAGACAAGTTTCTTGCTTGGAAACGCTCAGATTGTAGACTGGCCCGTAGTTTACAGTAATGACGGCTTCTGCAAGCTGTCTGGATACCACAGAGCAGAGGTCATGCAGAAAAGCAGCACATGCAGGTGAGTGTGGAGTGCACGGGTAACATCTGACTATCTGAAGTTAAACACTGTTCATGCTATATTGTAGATCTTGAACTTTCAGACTGAAAAGTTCAAGCTATTTGTTGGGATTGTGTATAAACCCACTGATACAAAACCAAGATGATGTCATAACCTTTGGGGCTTACATAAGTTAAGTCTCAAAAGGAGGTAAAGCATTAACATTTCATTTATGGATGCACACGACTGTTTGTGTATGTGCTGATGCGGCAAAAATGGTCTTTCTTTTTATTCAAAAGTTTAAATAAACATGCTAAATATGTTCCTAAATGTTTAATAAAAATGTAAAGGGATGAGGGTTAGGATCAGGCAATAAAAAATAACAGAAAAACATCACATGCGAGATGTTTAGTACTACTGTGACATCATTTAATATTTTTTCATGAACCGATGTAAAAGAGTTCAGTGTTGAAATTGTGAGTTCTGTTTAATTAGCTGAAAAGTATCTTCTGGGTCAGGCCGTGATCTGGCAGCATTATGGTGTAATGCATTAAAACCTTAATTTCAATAAGTGCTTCTGATAAAGTGCTGAGCTACAGATATAATGTCTTCTAGGAGAACATCTGTTCATGCCATTCTGACAACAAATCATATTTAAAATGCTTTAACAATAAAAAGCTTTTGTTTTTGTCATCAATTTTTGTCATGAAATCAACCTTTTTTGCTAACTGTAACGCAAATAAGCTTAGATCCTTTAAAGGGACAGTTCACCTAAATATACAAATTCTGTCGTCATTTACTCACCCTTGAGTTGTTCCAAATCTGTATACATTTATTTGTTCTGATGAACACAGAGAAAGATATTTGGAAGAATGTAGGAAAAATTAAAAATGAGATATTTTGAACAATGTAGGACAGCAAAAAGTTCTGGGGCACTTTTGACTATACGTTGTCATTTTTCCTACTATGGCAGTTAATAGGGTTCAAGAACTGTTTGGTTACAAGCATTGGTCCAAATATCTTTCTCTGAATTTGTTTGGGTGAACTATCCCTTTAATTGGTCACACTTTTCATCATAGATACAAAATCCCAAAAGGATCTGAATTACAAAGTCTCTGTAATCTTTCAATCTTTGTCTTTAATGTGACAACATCAGCTCTTTTGACTGGCAGTGTATGATAATCTGAACATCTTCCAGGCATTGATATGGCTTTCATGAATTCTGAATTTGGGATTTATGTCAATTGTAATGAATTTAGAGAAGCATAATTACTATAAAAACATGCGCTGTGTGAATCCTTTTTTAACTGTGAATGCTTTGGTTAGAAAAGAAGAGATTAAAGTCTGTCTGACAAATCTCTCTCTACAGTTTTATGTATGGGGAGCTGACAGACAAGAAGACCATAGAAAAGGTGAGACAGGCCTTTGACAACTATGAATCGAACTGCTTTGAAGTGCTGCTGTACAAAAAAAACAGTAAGTGAGACGTTCACACACATGCACATAGACAAATAGCTGTAAGATGTCTTATTCTGGTGAACGGCAGATGTCTAGAGATATTCAAAGAAACACATAGAAAATTTTAACATAAAGCCGACTATGTAAAATTCCTGTATTGTTTGTACCATGCACTGAAAAGATTTCCCAAATCTTGTGGCTTGTTGGTGACTTCCAAGCAGTCAGGCTAATAATATTTGCCTGGTGGGTGAAGATTATTAGCCTGACTGCTTGGAAAGATTTCCCAAATCTTGGGGCTTGTTGGTGACTTCCAAGCAGTCAGGCTAATAATATTTGCCTGGTGGGTGAAGAAAATGTCTATGGCAACCCCATAGATTTATATTAAAGGATAGACCTTAACCATATCTGGAGACTATGTAGACTAAGCATTGGCCTTTTTGACTTTAATACTCAAAGAACCAAGGCACCTTAGCAATGATTTACAAGAACACATGCAGATCCATATGTGAATCCAAACTATTATGTGGCTATGCAGTGACCTCACAAATCACATGTGCTGATGCTGATGCTGCTGTTGACCTTTGACCTTCACAGGGACTCCAGTCTGGTTCTACATGCAGATCGCACCCATCCGGAATGAGAATGACAAAGTTGTTCTGTTCCTGTGTACATTTAAGGATATCACCGTCTTCAAACAGCCAATTGAAGACGAAAGCACCAGGGGTGAGTTTTTTGTCATTATATTGTATACTGTAAGTATAATGCCTTTAATTCATGTTGTAATACCTGTTTTTTGCTGTAATACTAAAACAAAACTACTGGAAAACTCTAATAGTCTTAAGAAAATGGGTTCACATACAGTATGTAAGGTAAATAATACACTGGTTTGCCAAAGATGAAGAGAGAGTATAGTAGACATAAAACAGCTTGGGAGAATATTTGAGTATTTGCTATATTTCATCACAGCATGTTTGTGGCACAGTGACAGCAAACATCTTTTCCACTTTGATTCAATATGAAGCACTTTGCTCAGTCAGATCGGAGTCACAGGCAACACATTTTCACACGCCAGCTAAATGGTTCGGATGTTTCTGAACGTTTTGATTTGCATATTTGTATGTGTTTTGTAGGCTGGACCAAGTTTGCCCGTCTGACTCGGGCTTTGACAAACAGCAAGAGCACCATTCAGCAGCTCGCGCCCATTAACAGGACCGACGTCACCTCGCACAAACACTCCAGACTCGCAGAGGTGACACACACACACACTTGCAGCATTTGCTTTCATCCTTGAGTTCACAGTACAAGGTTATACAAAACTTCCTCTCACGGAGGGCAAACTTGTAATAGAATCACAGACACACACAGGACACTGTTGTAACGAAATCTCACACATGCCTTTTGGAGAGCAGAAGTCTATAGCAGGCTGCTCTCAGGATGGGATGACAGAAGCTGATGTTAATAATTAACACTGACAGAAAAGCAAAAAGTGTCTTATAAACACTGTATACTTATTTTACTATAGTATGTTATTTATTACTGTCACTGTTGTGTGTGGAGGTTAAAAAGGAGGTGTGTGTGTGTTTAATGGCTAAAGATACTTCCATAGTTTATCGCTGTTGAATCTGTGGCTCTCTAATGAGTTTTTGATGCAAGAACATTCAGTATTTTCTGCTTTTATCATCATTTGTTGTCTGATCTGTACTGTAAGTTGATTACTGAGCTTGCAAGGCGACATTCTGATTAATGTAAACCCAAATACTGTATTGAAGTTCTGAAGTTAATTCAGCCCAAACTCTCTCCATAAAAGTTCCATTAAAACGTTGTTTTGTAGATCATTTCAGCCTTGGCTATCCTACCTATTTGTGAACTTTATTCTTCTTAAGGTAACGGCAAATGCATTTACACAGGAAATCAACTTTAACAGTTTTTTGTTGATTTCAAATGTTATTTCTCTAAGGAAATGCAAATCTATAACTGATAATGTGTTAGCCCTGAAGAGTCCTGTGTCTCTCATGAGCTCCCTCCTTCATCTCTTCCTCTTTCTCTTTCTCTCTTTCATTATTCTGTTCTTCATTCTCTCTGATTCTATCAGAGGACATCCTGCTAAATCTCTAAACCTTGTGTTCTCCTTATGCAAACATGAATAATGTAAAACAAACTGTGTGTTGCCCAGGGAAGAGTGGAAATTAGAATGAATATTTAAAACAAACACACTTTCCTGAGGGGACTCTGTGTTTTGTATTTCTTTATCTATCCCTCTCTTTTCTTCTTCTTTCGATTTTAATCTGCATGTTAGGTTGTCAATAAATTTGATAATTCATATTTATCATATTTAAAAAGTGGTTTAAAGGACAGGGTGTTTACACCGGGGCTTAATAGCATTGTCGACTCATTTGGTGGCTATTTAGATTAAACGTTCCCAAAAACAAACTATTTAAAGTATTAACTGTGTTGGTACATTAACAGCTTTAATAAAAACCTTGTAATGGGACATGAACACAAAGATAGCCCTAATGAAAATTGAAACAAATTAATTGTATTAATGCATCTATGTTTATGCAGTAGAGACTAAGAGGTTTTATTTTATTTTAATCTGATACTTGAATAGCTTAAGCAAGCAGTATTGTATATTTTTTCCCTTGTTCTTTTGTTTTTGTTTGTTCTATTGCTTGTAATTAGTTTCTTTGTTTTATTGCTGACTGTTGATTTGAATAATAACTTGAAGCAATGTTTACATAATGAAGAGTACTTGAAGGCTAAGTGCCATGACTTGTTAATATTTATATTCATATTTAAAATTTAAATAAAAGAATGTTAGAAAATAGCACATTCGATTCGGCAGTGCTATCAAAATTGTTTCTTTACCCATTGAATTTAACTTTTTTATTGATATTAACTGCTAAAACATTGGTACGTTAGTTCCTTTTATTCTGTTTTCAAAGAGAATTATTTTTCACTGTTCATATAGTCAATATACATCTTATTGGAAAACGTATAAATACCATATATTATGTATTCAATATATTCTATAATTTACAGTTTTATCTTCATCTGTCACAATTATTTGTATAGACGGTTTCATTGGACGTATACACTTGGCCCGAAGATAACTTCTGGTCTGTGTTTGTTCATTGGTCTGACTAGTGGTTAATAATATAACTATTTATATTTTATTTCATTTATTGTAATATTAATTTATATTAAAATTTTATTGTATAATAATTGTATAAAAAAAAAGTTAAATGGGTCATGTAACAGTTTAGCCAAGTAACGGTTCTTCTACTGGTAACCCAAAATAATACTGACTAGACACACTTTTAACTTGCTAGCTAATGTCATTTACTTGTTATTAGAAATAATCTGCAGGGACTTTTTGCGGATGTTTACCGGAAGTTAATTTTGGGCCACAAAAGCGGTCATGGACAGTAATGTTTGCTTATGTTGTTGCTTTGAAACCGTCCATAAATATGTATTTACTGTAAAGCTGCAACAATGCCAAATTTTAAAAAGTGCTTTAACTTTAATAATGAATGTATTGAATTTTTCTTAGGTACTTCAGCTTGGCTCTGATATTCTTCCTCAGTACAAGCAGGAAGCCCCTAAGACCCCCGCTCACATCATCCTACACTACTGCACCTTCAAGACCACCTGGGACTGGGTCATTCTCATTCTGACCTTCTACACCGCCATCCTGGTTCCCTATAATGTCTCTTTCAAGACCAAACAGAATAACGTCACCTGGCTGGTTCTGGACAGCGTTGTGGACGTCATCTTCCTCGTGGACATCGTGCTCAACTTTCACACCACGTTTGTTGGCCCGGGAGGGGAGGTGATCTCGGATCCAAAGCTGATCAGGATGAACTACCTGAAGACCTGGTTTGTTATAGACCTGCTGTCCTGTCTGCCCTATGACATCATCAACGCCTTCGAAAATGTGGATGAGGTGAGTGACCATGAGAAGAGTTACACTACACAACAGGAACACGCTGAACTGCTATCAGTAGCATCTGATACAAGAGCTGGAGAATTCATGTGAGCCACAGACTTTAGTGTATTTTTGTGCCTCACTTCTGGCTCATTATTACTAGTGACAGAAAAAGCTATAACATTGTTAGGTTAATGAAGGTTAATGCATAATGGTGACATCACAATCATACACTTCCTGAAATGGTAAAATCAGTCCTCAGGACAGTGCCATAACATTCAATAAATGATATCTGAATAAATATTGTTTCTCTAAATAGTAACAATTAACCCTAAAATATGTTATTTCACTTGAATTCTGAACTTTATCAGTCACATTGTGAGTATTAACTGTTGTTTATGTCTGTTTGCTTAACAGATAACAGAAATTTATTTTCTCTGAATTGCACACAGTATTTACCCAATAATTACGTTTGTTTCGTAAAGCCTTCCAGAAACATCACATAACATAAATTCACAATGTTTAACTTTCATGTTGATTCTTTTAGCAAAGAGAATTTTATTTGTAAAAAATATTGCTGCAAACATTTTTTGTATTAAATATACAAATATTTTATTAGGTATAGAATGACACTCAGTGCTGCACGCTCTTGCTGTTGTAAGGTTGGGTTAGCGTCGCTTAGCAGATATTACTTTCATATTGCCCTCATTCTTTGTAATTAAAGTTGTCGCCTGCCGACATGAATCTTAATTTTTCTTATTTTGTTCGCCCTTCATGTTCTGTAACTAAATATTGAATATCCATGTGTCTAAACTTAGCTAAAATGCCAGCTATTTTTTGCATAAATCAATATATTTTTGTGGCTGTGAAAGGACGGTTGACACAAACAGTAATGTTAGGACAAACAGTTATCTGGCTTTATAAAGTTTGCTTTGTCTTTACAGACTATACAGTATTTTCAATAACACTTAACAATATTTGTAAATATTAGTTTATGCATTAGCTAACATGAACAATGAGCATGGACTTACTGTGCATGGACTCATGTTAACAGATACAACTTTTGATGAAAACAATTTTTTATTAGTAAATGTTGAATTTAAGAATAACAAAAATAATGCTGTATAATGCTAGATCCACCCACACTTCACCCTGCTAAAACTGTTCATAGATGACATCATTGTTTGTGGGCAGGGCCCTGCAGGGGACAGATTTGCGCCACGCCACTGATGACTGAACAATAAAGTCTACAGTAATAGTCATCCATAAATAATTGATTCATACACCCACAGCTGTTCTGTCATTCATTTCATATCTAAAAGTTTTAGTGGGTCACACTGGTCATGCTGAATGCACTGTAATTTTTTTTATGCAGTTGAAGAGCTAAAGTGCTGCCTGACTTCAAATGCTCAAAGGTGTTTTAAAGCTGAGCTGGAATTTGTGAAATCATCGGGGAGGCAACATTGTGTTCTCTCCTGCAAAGTGTTTTAATTGTCCAATCGTGTTTACACCTTTTTTTTCTGTCGTCTGGACTCAACCCATCTGCTCCAAATATAGAACCAACTGTTTTCCAGGAGTTTATTGGGTGCAATAATGACTGTAAACAGTAAGTTTAGAGAGCTGAAATTGAATAGCGCTCAATCCTTTATAATGAAAATAAAAATCCAATAACCCAATAACAACATAGTGTGCCAAACCTTATAAAATAACTCTCGGCTGTTGTAACGATTGTGAATAATGACAATGAAAGAATGATTTAGCCATACAGATTATATTTCAAATTGATTTTCTTTTTGTGTGCTGCACGTCAGTGTATATATGCTTTTTAAATGAGAGGTTTATATAGAGCTCGGCAAAGTGTTTGATGCATTCTGGACCCTTTGTAATATCAATATAAATTGCTGTCATTCATTGGCTGCCCCTCATATTGTCTTAAACCTGCATGACATGCATGTCAATCTAATTAAATTAAGATTCAGCCATTTTGAATTTGCAAATCACAAATTACATTTGACTTCATTTGATGTATTTTTATCCTAACATAATTTTTCTTCGTTTTTTCAGGGCATCAGCAGCTTGTTCAGTTCTCTAAAGGTGGTACGGCTGCTACGCTTGGGTCGCGTTGCACGTAAACTGGACCACTATCTTGAATACGGCGCGGCTGTGCTCGTGTTACTGGTCTGTGTTTTTGGACTGGTGGCCCACTGGCTTGCCTGTATATGGTACAGCATTGGAGATTATGAGGTCATCGACGAACAAACCAACACCATTAAGACCGACAGCTGGCTGTACCAACTAGCCACCAGCATTGGCTCTCCATACCGGTACAATGCCAGTGGGACTGGCCAATGGGAAGGTGGGCCTGGGAAAGATTCTCTGTACATAACATCTCTGTATTTCACCATGACAAGCTTGACCACCATTGGATTTGGAAACATCGCGCCAACTACAGACGGAGAGAAGATCTTCTCTGTGGCCATGATGATGGTGGGATGTGAGTTTTCATCGTTATGATGTAATTACTTTGTGCAAGATTGTTTCAGGTTAGTAGTAGAGTACATTGAGCTGCTTGCGGGACTCGTGACTGTAGTGTTATGGAAACATGAGGGAAGACTGAACATTTCAGCATCAGAATCATAAAGACGTGAAATCGGGTTGTCGTCTCTTATGCATCGTATTTACTGTAACAAGTTGAAACTGTTCCTAGTTTTATATTTATTGCCTTCCTCTGTCTGAGAAACTGAGGTTAACTGACTTATCTTGTCTGGCCTCTGTTCTCCAGACCTGAAGAGAGCTCAGAGACAGTAATAAAGAGAGATTGTCAGTGAGAGAGACATGCCACTAGCCAGTAAAGTAGGAATGAGAGAAAGAGAGAGAGGTGGTGGACCGACCATTGCTAATGTCCAGCTCTTACCCGCTGGATAAATCTGTGTGGTTCAAATCTTGGATATTATTATTTAAATCAGATATCAAAAATAAATTATTTTAAATTATTTTAAATAGTTGTTTAACTTTTCCTAAATACATGTACTAATATTACTGTTGTATTGTAAGTGAATATTTTTTTGGTCTATTCTGACCCCTTTCTCCAGTTTTCATTTGCATATTTTTGTTAAAATATTGTTCACAGACCAAAACAAAAATAATCATTTTACCTAAACACATCTAGAAATAGTAAATTCAGAAAAAATGGTCTTGAAATGGTCTCCTAATTTTTTCAGTGGGTGTATATTTGGGGTATTCCAGCATTATGGATGTGACATTTGCGGTCTAAACTTGAAATAGAGAATGTATTTATACTATACATTTTCCTAAACCTCTGTTAATAGAGGCTTAAAAATATCAGTCTATACACCTGGTTTCTGTTTAAGATGAGGGAAATAAATGCGTTATGGATGTGACAAAAAATAACACAAGTTTTTGAGAGATGCTGTGAAATATAATGCACAAACCAATAATACCCAACAAATGCAGAGCATAAAATGCTTACTATATTTTCATTTACATGTGCCTATTTATGAGGAATATGCACAGTTATAGGTTTGACAGTTCTGAAAGAGGCACTTACATGATTACGGAAAATTAACAACATTTACAAAATGTAAAAAAGAGACCTCATGTGGATTTAAAGCACTAAATATTGACATTTGAGATATCGGTATGGTAAAAATGACTTTTTTGTGGTAAGATTGACATTTGCATGGAATTGCCCATTCACAGTATCAAATGCAGTCTGGCACATTATGGCAATTCCCAAAATCAAGCTTTTGCGTTCCTAAAAGCTTATAACTTGCCTAGGGATTCACATGGCTTTGTAGATTTACTTTGATGGATCAGAACATTTTGGCTTGATCGGGGCGGATGATCACATGCGCAATAAAGGCAACAGTACACAATTAATAGTGACAATAATTGTAGCTGCATGTATGTGTTAGTTGTTCTGCAAACTCTCTGATGAAGCTTGTACGCAATGTCCCATCCTCTCTGTAATTATCTGAAAGCATTGTTCTCATCTCCTGGTGCTTGTCAGGATCATTTCTCTTTTGTTTACTTGTTTCGTTAAAGATCCTAATCTCTGCGTTGTCTTCATTTCTCTCTCTCTCACTCACTCGCTCGCTCTCCTCTCTCTTGTGGTAGTGAGGTCCTATAAGGCCTCATTATGTGTGGTATTTGATATATTCTCCCGTGAGAGGGTGCTTCTCTGGAACTCTCTTTCTCTTGCACCGCCCATGCTGTTTGTCCCACACCTGTCTCCAGTCCTGTTCTTTGTGCTATGAAGTTGGATAAAACTTGGATGAAACCCATCAAATCTTACTGGGCGGGGTGGAATCTGGATTCATTTGCCCCAAATATGTCAGATCTAACTGGTGATCCCTCATGGCATGATTAAATTTTTAAGGGGGTCACATCATGACGCATCAAATATTTCTAGATCTTGTGAGATGAAAGAGATCATTGTCCTGTGAAAATATATTGTAACTTTCAGAACTCAAAAATGTATTACCCGTCCATTGAAGATCATCTAAGGAGAAGCTGCAAATATCACAAATATGAAATATAAACTTATGATGCATCTCTAAGAAATTAACAATAAAGTTGAGGTCACAGTCAAAAGTAGTATTATAGAGTTAACATGAGAACATGTAAGTGAGGGCTGATATCCAAAATGAAAAATTGAAAGTAGTGCTGTCAATCACTCTCTTACATTCTCCGACTTCTTGCTTTTTCTTATCCCGACTTCCTACCATCTTTGCTTGTATTCACCCCTCTGTCTATGATCATAGTCATTTTACTGTACAGATATTTTGGCTTTCCATCATTTTTAATCTCATCTTATTGCAGCCACGTTTTTCGTCTTTGCTCTCGCCTTATTGGTTGTGAGTGGAAGTATTTGGAAAGCTATTTCAGGGAATGTTGCCATAGAAACGAGGAGCGGAGGTACTGTGGTAACAAATAAAAAAGGCAGTAAATACAGGAGCAGAAGTTTACATTGTGCATGTACTTATGTCGTGCAGAGATTTTACAGATTATAACTCTCATAGTTTATATATGTCAAATGCAGGTGCTGGTGTTATTCTGACTTTACTAGTTTAGATTAGATTAGTATGTATTCAGTGATATGGGGAGGGGTTAGTTATCTAACTTATTGTTTTCCCAAGTGTGACCCTGGATAGTAGCAGGAGAACATTTGTAGTAAAGGCCAAAAATACATTGTATGGGTCAAAATGATCAATGTTTCTTTTATGCCAAAAATATTTTGTACATTTCCGACCGTAAATATATCAAAACTTTATTTTTGTGAGTGGATGCAGCAAAATCGCTAACATAAATGTCCGGAAACACGTGTGCAGACTTCACTCGCTGCTGCCGCTCTTTGTCTGGTTGTCCCACATTAGTTGGGGATTCATATGGAGGATAATAAAGTAATTAAATGTACCTATTTATTTTGTGTGAATATTGAATATGGAATATTGTGAGAAAACACACAAAAAAAATTTGTCCCTGTACTAGGACATCTTTTAAATAATTTTCTATTAATAAATAAAATGAGCCTTTTCAAATGATGTTCAGTGGCTTGCATTGTTGTGAAAAAGCTTTCTGGGTAAATAGTGGTTTGAAAGTAAGTTGCCTACACGATTCAACCATTAAGCATCATTTGGAAATAAAGCTTATTTGTGTGAAAAACAACTGATTTATAATTTTAGAATAAAAAGAAAAATGTAAAAGATAGCAAAATGGATATGAAATGTTTAAAACAATAATTGATGTGATTTTAAATTTATATTACAATATTACAAACTTAAGTATTCTATTAAGCTTCTATTATTTTTCTCTCAATAAATTGATCATGAGGCCCTTCACATTTACATAAGAACTGATCAGTTTGTATGTTTTTTTTTGTCATCTTGTGTCCTGTAGCTCTTCTGTACGCCACCATCTTCGGTAACGTGACAACGATTTTTCAGCAGATGTACGCAAACACCAACCGTTACCATGAGATGCTGAATAATGTACGAGATTTTCTCAAGCTTTACCAGGTGCCTAAAGGTCTCAGCGAGAGAGTGATGGACTACATCGTCTCCACCTGGTCCATGTCTAAAGGCATTGACACGGAGAAGGTGAGACTGAGATGACCAAGTAAAGGTTGCATGACTTTAAGTTTTGAAAGGTAAAGGAAGTTAAAAACCTGTATGTATTTTTGTTTGTTGGCTTAAAGTAAATGAGAAGTAGAGGCACAACACTTCAAAATGCAGCATCATAAAAAGTTGTTTATAAGAAATGTACAGTAATTCATAATTCTTGGATAAATGGGTGTTATGGATCCATATTAAAAAAGATGAGAGTAAAATTGATTGTTGGATAATGCTATATAAACTCACCTGTCCACCTTTGCACAGGTCCTCTCCATCTGCCCTAAGGACATGCGGGCAGACATTTGCGTGCACCTGAACAGAAAGGTGTTCAACGAGCACCCTGCATTCCGATTGGCCAGTGATGGATGTCTGCGCTCTTTGGCCGTGGAGTTCCAGACCATACACTCCGCTCCGGGTGACCTGATCTTCCATGCGGGGGAAAGCGTGGACCTGCTCTGCTTCGTGGTGTCAGGGTCACTGGAGGTCATACAGGACGATGAGGTCATTGCTATACTGGGTGAGTCTAAATACAGGAACAAGTATGTGGTCAGCACTATGGCCTGAACGGACAGATTTGACCAGTTCATAAATCTGTGTTCTGGACTTTTAGTCCACCTAGTATATTTTAAGTATTACCTGGTTTTGAGCTGCTGTCAGAGATTGAATGCTAGAAATGCAATTTAGTAGCCATGGTGATAAAAAAAGGAAAAGGACAAATACAGAATAACTTGAAAGTTGTTTGCATGGTACCTGAACAAAAGAAGCATACACTTTTCATTTACTCACCTTTGTTCTAATGAACACAGGGATTTATATTTGGACAGTTCTTGGCCCTCATTGACCATATAGTGGGAACATTGCTATACATTTTTTTGTTCTGTTGAACACAAAAAAGATATTTTGAAGAATGTAGGAAAGCAAACAGTTCTGGGGCACTTTTGGTTACAAGCATTCTTCCAAATTTCTCTTTCTGTGTTCATCAGAACAAAGAAATGTATACAGATTTGGAACAACCCGAGGGTGAGTAAATGAAGACATTTTTGGGTGAACTGTCCCTTTAATATTGGTGTATTGCGGCAAAATCATCAATATGATTTTAATTGGGAGCTGGCAGCCTGATATCTGTTAAAAGCACAATCTTCCAATCAACTGCTTCACTAACATCACATTAGATTATCATCCACACGAGTCGTCATAGCGACGGAACCATACATCAGTCATTTATCTCTAATGGTCGCTAAGTAGGAGCCTTGTCTCTCCTCCAGCTCAGCAGGACCCCTGGACCCACTGTGCCCAGGAGGGTGGTAGGTGTCTGGACAGATGAAGACGGGCTCCCGGAGAGCCGAGTTAGCGAGGTGTACAGCAGAGCAGCTCTGCGGGTGATAAATGAACAGGAATGAAATCATTAGTCACATCTATCCATATGGCTCACAGTTCGCCTGAATGATTTTCGCTGGACCTGCTTCAAAAGTCCGGCGTAACTGATAAATGTCAATGTGCTGTTTGAAGTTGTGTTCTGGCTTGATACTTCTAGACAGTATGTAGTGTTCGGGTGTTTTAAAACTATATATATCCTGAAGGTATAGGTAAAATTGCTGTCACGGCAACGGAGTACCATGGAAACGTGCGACTCATTGGAGATTGTGTTTGGTGAGCTCCGCTCTTCTGTCTGAGATGAACTGTAAATCTCTTCGGGGTACTACAACTGTTTTTATACTCTCTGAAGACCTTTCACAACGTCTCGGCAGACCAATCTGAGACACACTGTACATGCGAATCAAAATAAACAGCCTGACCATGTTACGCCTTTTAACCGGAATATTCTCCATGCGAATAATAAACTTGCAATGTTTCAAATATGAAAAGCATAAAAATTTCATTTTTACAATTTTGTATAATTGCAGCTTAAACATTTTTGTGTATGTAGTATAAATGTTAATATAGCTGAAGGTTTGCGTTGTTATACAAAGAACTGACATTTTCGGTGAAGTGAATTTTTTCAGTTTTGAAAGGTTTATTAGACAGCATGTGTGCATGCACTCGCAGCAGCTGCTAATTTGGGTGTAATTGGTTTGGCATGTGCAGCCAATTAAAGATGTTTTGCAACTTGAAATAAATCTTTAATTGGCAGGACAAGCACCTGCGGCGGCCAAGATCTGCGGTGAGTTTATGCCGAACTCAGCAACAAAAACTCGGAGATTTCTATTTACGCCGTATGGTTTGCACAGGTAGGTGACTGTTGCTCTTGTGATAACTGCGTGTTCAGCTGTGCCGTGTCCTGTGCGATCAGCACAGGGGTGCCACTTCAAGGTTAAAGGTCTATTTTGAGTTCCTGGCGCCAGGTTTCTGTGGAATGTGATTGGAGAGATTATTGTGCCATTGATCTTCAGCATCTCTAAGCGAGTGAAGCTAACTGCACTCCTCTGTGATAAAGGCCACATTTGTCTTGTTTTGTTTGACAGTAATGCAGTCATTATGTTGCTTTCATAGTCTCTTGAGTTGTTTTGCAGTATTTCACTTGAAAAATTGAGGGATAAATCAAGAAAGATCACACAGAGTTCAAGCCTTATGTTCTCAAAAATGCACTTTAAATCATGTTTTATAGATGTATTGAGTTTGAAAATTTTGACTTTGTGAATAGTTCACAAAAAAGTTATTTCATTTAATCATCCCCATGTTGGATGATAAGATGTTTTTCTGTCTTTTAGAGCTATACGTGAGGTAAAAGTTTCAGCACGTAATGTCTCAAATTCTGGTCTGTTCATTCCTGAAAATGATCTAATACCACAAGTTTATACAGACCACTTTTGGAATACTTATGAATTATAATAATGTAATTTTGAAAAGTCAGATTATTTAATCGTGCTCATTATAAGGAGCAGGTTGGACATTCGTCAGTGTAAATAAATGATAATAGATTCACAATTTGTTAGAGTTACGTGAGAGAATTGTTTTTAGCATTAGTGTCTTAAATGTTTGTCTGTTCATCAATACTGTAAAACTATTCATAAGGATAATTTACACTGACCACTTTTGGGATACTTTGTGGTCTGTATGATTTATAATAATGTCATTTTGAGAAGTTGCCAGATTATTTAATCATTTCCATTAAAAGGTTGGACATTTACCCTTGAATATGAGAGTATGTTGAATAACTTTTAATAGAATTTTTTTGTGTGGGGGGTAAATTATCAATTTTTAAAAGGAGGAAATAGCATTTTAGACAATGCAATACAGAGTTCTCCAACTGAAGTCAGTTCCAGCCAACTGTTCTATAAAGAGAAAATAAATGAAAATGTCGGATTTGATCATTCTTCAGCTCAGGCCTGCTGTGAGATGATAAATTTGATTGACATTAATTAAAAGCACTCCAGCGTCGCACTGAGTCATATTCTCTGTTAAATATCGTTCTTATATTTTTTGTTGCCTAATATCTGAGGATTATTGTCTCTTTCTCTTTTAGGTAAAGGGGACGTGTTTGGCGATGTGTTTTGGAAGGAGACGACTCTGGCCCACGCGTGTGCTAACGTACGAGCGCTGACGTACTGTGATCTTCACATTATAAAGCGAGAAGCTCTGCTGAAGGTGCTGGAATTCTACACGGCGTTTGCTAACTCTTTCTCTCGAAACCTCATTCTTACCTGCAACCTACGTAAAAGGGTGAGAGCGTAATTGCAGACACATTACAGACCTCTCCTGTGTTCTGGATCTTAACGTGTGTGCTGGGGTGTGTGCATAGACAGACATTGCAAACTATTTACAAGTCTTTGGTTTTCCGTATCAGCTAACAGAAGAGCCTCAATGTTCATTCTATAATGTGATGTTTTTGGGATTGTTTTTAAAGGGAAATGTTTTGACTGCAAAGTCCCTAATGTGTCACCTAATCACCCACTGAGATTCGCTCACTGTATGTGTGTGCGTGAGGGGAGGAGGGTATAGTGCGGGCACTATAGTGGGCTATAAGACAGGCTGCTGCTTCTAGTTTTTCAATTTATATACACATAATATAGTGACTAGCTTTCTTTTTGTCAAAAGTAAGAACACTCTTGTTTCCCATCTGAGACTTTTCCTCTTTTGGGGGAGTCTGGGCTTTCAAGAGAATGAAAAATTCAAGCATCTAATGGAGGACTGGACATGAAAGGGAAGGCTGACATGACATGAGGAAGTTTCACTGAAAGTTTAGTTGTGCTGGTCTGTATTAAATCAGAGTGGCAACGGCACAGTATGTGTATCATCATTGATGATAGTGGGCAGTCGTGGCCCAGTGGTTAGAGAGTTGGACTCGTGACCAGAAGGTTGCTGGTTTGATTCTCAGCGCTGGCGGGTAACGGCTGAGGGGCCCTTTAGCAAGGCACCTAACCCCCACTTGCTTACTATACAAAAATGTACAAATGTATAGTATAATACAATGTAAGTTGCTTTGGATAAAAGCATCTACCAAATGCATAAATGATGTTAAGGTGTATTGCTGAATGGCTGATGTGTGTGTGCTGAAGTCTTTCAGACAGCTCGTGGGTCTTCAGGCTGACGCATTCTTTATTCACACACACTTTTCTACCAGAAGGCTTTTGTATAAATGATGTGACCTAGAATAAGAATGTCTTGCACTAACCGATGGCTAACGTCCAAACTTTCTTAGCTCAGACTGTGTTTCCATATAGTACTTACACACTAAACTACTACATTACAACCGTTGTGTGTATAAGACTGACCATTGATTTTCATATGCTTGTGTCAATGTTGTGAGTGACTAGTTGTCGTCTTTCTTTTTTTGGAGATTTATTTACTCTGGTTTACGAATGACTGCAGTTACTGTGGCGGTCACCTTGCAGGAACCATGGTAAATTTGGTAAATGGAGTGTTATTTTATGGCAGTCGGATGTCTTCTGTGGCAGAGAGATTTGGACAGGTTTGGAATTATTTTCCTTAAGCAAGAAATTGAACTGAAGATTGAATTTCCAATCTCATCTCGCTCACTGTGTGACTGAATTAGTGCTGTTTCTGTTGGTGCGTTCAGCGCGTTGCTGCATTAGATGTGTGTGTGACTGCAGGTGACAGGCTGGATTACCTACACATCCCTAATGTGTCACCTAATCACCCACTGAGATTCACTCACTGTATGTGTGTGCGTGAGGGGAGGAGGGTACGGTTACGGTATAGTGGGGGCACTATAGTGGGCTATAAGACAAAAATAAGAAAATTGGATATTTTATTTAAAGAGATGGGTAGAAGAAAATATGGCAAGAGATTACTTTTATCAAATCAACAGTTTCAGTATTAATTGTTGGAGGGGATAGTTCACCCAACTACAAAAAGTCTGTCCTCATTATGTCATTCAAAACCTATGTGAATCCACCTACACAAAAGAAGATATTTTAAGGAACGTCTCAGAGATTTTGTGTGCATACAGTGGAAGTCAATGGGGGTCTGTTTTCTTGGTTACCAACATTCTTGAAAATATCTTCTATAGCTTTTCTGCATAAGATTTGGAATGACATGGATATGAGTAAATGATGAAAGAATTTTTTATAAAATAATATAGTATCCCAAGAGTGCTAAAATTCACAATTTAGTGAAACTTGTATTCCTGCATACTGTGTACACCACTCTGGAGCAAGCGTAATGCAATGTTATGTTCTAGCTTTAATATTTTATTATAAACTCACTTTTCACTTTTTTAGCATTTGTACTTTTTATAATAGGCACAGTATAGCACAACATGGAGTGACATTGCTTGAATCTAATCCTGTAGTGACAAATATTTAACTTTAATCCTCTCTCTTTACCACATTTGTTTTCTTTCTCTCATTGCATCTTTATCTCCATTTGCTTTGTTTAGTGAACAAATTAATGATGTTTTTAAGCTTATTCTCTGTAGTCTAGAACCTCAGGAGAGTATTGTGATACACACACGTGACCTCAGGCGTTACATGAAAAATAATCCTTATAAAGTTATAAAAATAAAACAATGGCAAAGACGAAATGCCTTTATTCATTTCTCTCAGGCAGGTGGTCCCTAAGAGCTATTACTGAGAATGAGATCAGACTTCTAATCATGGAAGCACACAGAGACCTCACGCACGCATGCACGCGTGCGCACGCTCACACACACAGGACCTCAGGCTAGAACGGGAGACTCCCCTGCCAATTTCGTCTTTGGAATAATGGCTTCTCTCCTGGGTGCATCCAGAACATTCTGGAGAAGATGTTGTGCTTTTTTTTAACTTTCTGCTGGCAACTGTCTGCGTGAGGAACTTTGAGAGATGTGGCAGTTGTAAATCTGAAGGCTGGTGTGTGTGATATTTCTGCTGCAGTTGTGTCAGGGAATTAATTTTATTTCTCCACCTGGTTGGGGACTTTATATTCAGATAGGGTTGCATTGTTTTTTAGTATATAATTAGGTGTGTGTGTGTGTGTGTGTGTGTGTGTGCGTGCGTGCGTGCGTGCGTGCGTACACCCCTGGTCTCCTCAGTACTGTAATGTGACAGTAAGAGGATCTGCAGCATTTGTCAGTGATGTTCTCAGCAGTAAATGTTCTGGACGCATAAGAGCCAATTACCTCCCGTCTAAGAGAAGACACTTCCCCACTGTGAGATGGCAGTTTGTGCACGTGTGTAACTGTGTGTGTGTGCACACATGTCTAAAATATGTTGTGCAGTTGTGATGCTAACAGGCTTCTCTGTCATTTTTAAGTCACTGAAACCGCAATGTTTCACATATATTTACACACGCATACACAAGAAAGATTCACACTGGTCATAATGTCCGAAGACTGAATTAGCCAATTTTATTTATTTAAACTTTGACCAATTTATAATAAGTTCCTGGATATCTTGATTGACAGGAGTTTCATCCAATCGTCACTCTTTCTGGTTTGACAGATTGGTTGTTGTGACTTTTGTTGTTTTGTTTTGCACTTCCCGGCCATTTTAAATTTGGCCTCACAAATACCTGTACAGAGAGTCGTAGACTACATTCTAACAAAAACAATACTGTTTTGACACCATTTGATTGATGCGTAGTGTCATTTTTGATTTGGTATAGTAATTTTTCGCTTTTTCTATACTCCTTTATGATGAGCAAACTGTTTAAACTTGCATGCAACACAGTGCCAGGGAGAAAAAGCATAATAAAAGTCATGCAACAGGAAAATCTTTCAATGTTGACTCGAATAATGGTTTTTTTTGCAGTTTGCATAAGAAAACTCAACACATTTTTTTCTGCATTAATTGCTATGGCACGAATATCTTGATTGCCTCAGTGACCCAAAACCTTTTCTTAGCCTCATGATGGCTGTTTTATTGACCAGAACATATTCAAGAAGGTTTTTGCACTTCTATATTAAGTGTAGGTCACATCATATCACCGTGCAACGTGTGTTCTGCTGCTCTCAGACCAGAAGTGGAATTTTAAAATAGCCTTTACAATATGGAGAGGTCGACCGCTTTGTGCTTTAATAATCCAAGAAACAGCATGAAATTGAGATGTATTGCTGTGATGTGCATTGTACGAGATATTTCTCCTGGGACGGGCAGTCAGGTCACCGGCCGCTGTTTCTCGTTTAGACACAGTGAAATGCTCAAGGTCTTTAAGGGGAATGTGTGTCGACCATTCAAAACGGATCTTAGCGTGTCATTGCTTCAGATCCATGAACAATATTCAAATGTCTCTGAAGCCCTTTGAGGTAATGGAGGTCTGTGTGGTTTTCTTTGATGCAGAATGTCATTATTTAGTGTTTCTGACCTCAGATGGCCACTTCATTTTTTTTTTTAAGGGAGTGGACTGTTTCAAAGCAACAACGTTAACAAATGTTACTGGGCATGCATGCATTGAGTCACTGCATATTATTTCTGATAACAAGCAAAAGAAATAACAAGTAAATGACATTAGCTAGCAAGCTAAATGTATGTCGAGGCAGTATTATTTTAAGTTATATATTAATATACAATAAAACGAATCTAATTGTTTTATACAATAAAATAATATTAATATAAATAAAATAAAATATAAGTTATATTATTAGCCACTAGTCAGACCGATCAACAAACCTAGACAAGAAGTTAACTTCGGGCCAGGTGCATGTGTCCGATGAAACCATCTATAGAACTTAGATTAAGTTATCAGTGGCATAACACTGAACACTCATCACTCGGGTGCAAAGCATTTTTGGTGTTTAAAAGCAAATATGTCATACGTTTATTATGTGTGATCCTTGAGTTAAATTCCTGATTCAATAGCTGAATTACAGACACTTTACAATTGCATTGCATTATACTATACATTTGTTTCTCAGTATGTACAATCCCGGTGATCGAACCCATGACCTTACCGTTGCTCACGCCATACTCTAACCAATGAGCTACAGGAAAACATGTTCTACACTTCCTTCTGGCGATGCAAATTTCCCTTCAATTACCATACGCATCTCACAAATCTAAATATGCATATTTACAATTAGCATAGTGTCCTCTGAGCAAGGGGGTTTATGATTACAGTACCATAATGCACTTTATATCTTCTTCTGATGAAGATGACTTTAACACAATATGCTGTAAACCTCTGTTTTAGGGTTTTCACTGGTAGCATTTCCGTTTGACTCATATGTTATAATTGAGCTTATATTTTGTCATGTTTATTTGGGTAACGCCTCTCTCTCTTAATCACTTACATGCACTCAGCCCTCTAATTTGCTGGGGTTATGTCCACTTATAACCTCATTGCGGAGATTTTGCATGAATATTAACCTTCTCCAAGGACCCTCTGAGGTCACGGCGCAGGGAGTGATGCAGGTAAAACGGAAAATAAAGTGGGAAGTCTGGTATTATTTCATTAAGCTTCATCTGTAATTAGTTTTTCAGGTCAGATAAACATCCAGTCGTAAGCTTTAAGCGGCTCGCTCACCCATTGTTTTCTCGCTTTCATGTATAGTTCCAGACTGGCGTGACTTTGTCTGGTGAAAAACAAACGGTGGTCACTATTTTTCATTTAATGAAGGTGAACAAGGCTGTTAAACTGACAAAAACAAGCTTTTCTGTGAAATTTTCCTATACCTCATGACATGCTGTTTGCGGAGGAGTGCAAGCGATGGCTTGAAGGAGGTCAGAAGGAACGAGTTCTAATGAGATTGTATCACCCGATGTTATTAGAAAACATGCAAATGCCAACAGTTCCCTTCATTATTGGAACTCATTAAATAATTTCTGTTTGTTTTGTGTGAATATCTCCAAGCTTGGATGGGTGTGCGTGTGTGATCTCGACTGAAAATAGGACAGAAAGTGTTGTAATGTTCATATGGAGACCTGCAGTGTTTAGACTTGTTATACTGACATTCAGAAAGGAGGCGAAAGAGAGTGCCAGACTTTCTGTCTCTGTGAACCAACAATGTCTAAACCAATCCCATCATTGTTTTGTGTTTCGATGTAATAGTTGAAAAATGCACTCAATACAGTGTCTTAAAGAAATAGTTAATCCAAATATGAGAAGTCTGTCAGTATTGACACCTCCTCATTGTGTTTTAAACCTGTGTGCTACAAAAGTAGAACATTTTACATTTATATTTTATTTACGCATTTGGCAAATGCTTTTATCCAAAGCGACTTGCATTGCATTATAAAAATATGCTTTTGCTTTTTGTTTCGAAGTATGTGCAATGCCTGGGATCCAACCCATGATCTTGGTGTTCCTAGTGCCATGCTCCAACCACTGAGCTACAGGAAAGCTAATGTAGATTTTAATGAATCTAGTGAAAAAATAACAATTTAATTTTTCAGTGAACTTTTCCAATTATTAAAGACATATTGAATAAATTTGGCTTAATCATTTTATAAATGAAAATTTTCTTGGAGCAATATTTTGAATAAAACTCTTAATTAAGTTAACATGGCTTATTAGAAGCTCTTGTTTTGACCTGCTTTTTCATTAGTCTGACATTGTTCTTTCGCAGCTAAATGAATAAAGTACCTAAGATCAGTTTCCATAAAAACATCAAATGAACATCGGTGGAGAAAAGCGAGTTGAAAGCGGTCTGAGATAGACAGGAAAAATACACGAAGTGGAGAAAGAAAAACCAGCAGTATGATGTATAATTTACAATAGAATCTCTAAACGCAGGTGTTCTGGTCTGTGGGTAGACCATGACAAGGCACAAAATGGAAACTTTAATGTAACTTCAGAAAGAAAGATACATGTATATTTTAAAGCTTGTGTCCTCTAGACAACACACATTTCTGATTCAGAAGCATTCAGAAATTCCTATTATGAAATATGCATTTTTATAGTGATGTGATTCCGTAAAAATATTAAAAATTATTTTGACTATACTATTGATTTATATTTCACTTTATGAATAAAGTTTCTCAATAAAAGGGGTGAAGTTGTAGGGGAAATTTTTTAACTTTTAAATATTTAGCAATATAGCTGAATATGCAAAAAAAAAAATTAAAATGAAAAAGCAAGCATACGTTTGGAAACACATAAAGCTTGGGTATATCAGTATTAATTTACTTAAAGGATTATTCCCAAACATTTTGATCATTTTTACTTTCTTCTGCAGAACACAAAAGAAGCTATTTTGAAGAATGTTGCTAAACGAAAAGTGTTGGTCCCCTTTGATTTGCATTGGGTTTGTGTTCCTACAATGGAGGTGAATGGGGACCAATGGGATTTGGCTACCAACATTTTTCTAAATATCTTTGTGTTTTGCAGATGAATGTCAAAAGGGTGAGTAAATAATTTTTGTATTTGAGTGAACTACTCTTTAATACTTTGGATGCTGCTTCATGTCTGATAATGCTATTTTCTGTCTCCATATCTAGTTTGTATTCCGTAAAATCATTGATGTGAAGAAGGAGGAAGAGGAGAGACAGCGATCGAAGAATGAGGTTCCACTCACCATTCCTGTGGACCACCCGGTCCGAAAACTTTTCCAGAAGTTTAAGCAGCAGAAAGAGCTCCGTAACCAGGGCGCTTCAACCCAGCTCGACCTGGAGAAGAACCGACACCTGCATGCTCACAGTGCCCTGCAGTCCACGCGCACACCTCTACAAAAATCTCATGGTTCTCTCATGCAGAACTCTTTGCACGCGGTTCAGAACGGATCCACCAGCAGCGTGGTCACCATCTCCCAGATCACGCCCATCCAGAACTGTCTGGCCTACCCCAAACCGGGAGACTCCATCAAGCAGAACAACCGCGACATCATGGAACTCAAACCCGCCAGCGATCAGGTCGCGAACAGGCTGAAGGTGAATAACACGACACGGGCCAAACCTGCAGGAACTGCCCGTGGCTGGATGAGACTGAAAAACACCATGGGCGCTCCAGGTTCACCGCCAGAGGAGGACAGAAAAGAGGGACTGAACAATGCAGCCAAAGCCGTGTCTATGGAACGCCTGTCAGCGGAAGTCAAAGTTCAGATAGAAAATGTTGAGGAGGTTGGGGCATCCAGAAAGAATTCTCTACGCAAAACAGACTCTTGGGATAGCGGCCTGACCTATAGTGACCAGAGACTGGATCGCGTTTCGGAACCGCAGAGCCCCGTACCCGGGGTTGGTGAAGAAGGACCAGCTGGTGATTTCTTTCCCAGTAGCGATATCACCTTTCAGGCCTCGCTGCAGGAGGCAAGGATGGAGCTACGGACCGAAATTCAGGCTCTGAACGGGAGGATGGCAACTTTGGAGGAGAGGGTTGGACAGATTCTCAGGCTGCTTTTAGAACAGTCAAATGCCCCGTCTAGCCAAGAACCCTCTTCAAAATCACACAGACCCAAACTCAAAACACAGGAAAGCGATCCAGTGTCTGCAGCCTGTACACCTGACTCTGAAAAAGATGTGGGTTCACCGTAGAAGATCACTGGGGTGTTTCTAGGGTGTCTGAATTTGGAATGCTTAAAGCTTATAGTGAAATCTCTATAGGATAGCTTGGGTTGGTATTTGGAGCTCGGTAGCATCTAAGGTTGGAGGTTTAAAGCTTATAGCTGAACATCTGTCCAGGATGGTGCCTGGGGTTGTCAGAGCCCAGGGATATCTGCTGCTACATGAGTGCAGTTTTTAAGACCTTTTGCACATTGAACTCAGGCAGGAAATTTGAATTTTAGATGAACATATTTTTATTATTTTCTTTGACCTGTGTGGTTGTACTTTGCATGTCCAGCTGGGTTCTGGCTTGCCAAAAATGTGAAACACCAATGATGTGTGTACAATAGCCTTGATATTTAAATGCTTGTATATTATGCAGTTAACTGCATGCAAATCTATTTATTCACACAGAATGCTTATTTTTATTGTGCACTGGAAAGGGACTGTTCATTGCCTTGAAAAAGTAAATCTTCTCAGTAATGCGCATTCAGCTTTTCTGCAAGGCGTAGCATGAAAAACCACTGAGAGAGATGTGTTTGGTGTGTAACATTTACGTAGAGTATGCATGAATGACTTCAGTAGCACTCAAGAACTTTGCCTTAACTGACCTAGAATCACTTCTAAGATAAAACTGATAGAATGACAACAAAAAGTGTAACTGGAATTTATTTATTTATTCTTTCATATAATATTCTGCTAGCAGAACATCAAAAAGGTAAAATCCCAACATGTTATACTTCATATTTGGTTGTATACAGTACCTAAGATAACAGACCGACAGACTCAAAACACTTCTTTTTAGACTTTATTTAGACCCGATAAAAACATTGTACATAAGGAATGTACAACATGTCCCTGATCCAAGAAAAAACAAAAACATGAAATGTTATACTTGAGATTTCTTTAATTGGTATTAATATTATTTCAAAATATAGAAATAATACTTCTGGTCTTTCCACATTGACATCACATTTTTGGGGACTCTTGATAACCACAATATTTTTGTTGGTCTGTGTTTTTATGTCTCTGTGTCTGTACATTTTATCTTTTCAAAATGTCATTTTAAAACATTCTGGAGGAATCATGATAATTCTTTTCTTCTCCACTGTATTTCTCCTTGTGGTTTTGAGAGACTGTATTACATGCAACCATAATAAAAATGGTAAATAATAATGACATGATATTTTGTCCTCCAATGTAAGGTGACATGATTTTTTGTATCTGAGTCTTAAAATAATCATGGACCAATGAACTTCACCTGTTCTTTTATAACATGGAGATTCTTCGGAAGAACATGCAGAGTGACAGGTGCTACAAAGAGCCAGGAACAGAACAAGGTTTGGCTGACTTAAACATTGGGTATCCTTCTCCTGTATTACATCAATGTGACTTGACAGGCCAAGCTACTGATCGCCTTATTTTTTGGACAGAAAAGGAAGTTTTCAGTTCTTACAGTTAGAATACTTCTAATTTTTTAATTAAAGCTTTTTCATCATCATCTCACTATTTTTAAACTGTCTTATCAGAAGTAATACTAATAAACAGTTTTCTTTTGTGCTGAAAAGAATTAAAGGACATGGCAGCCAAGCCTACATTTTCTTTCCTGTGTCCATTCCAGGTTGCAAAGATGTGAAACTGCAGCTCTTCGGTACTGCGGATCTGTTGCATGTGTGAAATATAGACCGATAAAGATCTTTCCCGATGTTGGCTTCCAGGTAACTGCACTGCAGCTTTGTATCAAGCCCATAGGATTCATACATTTTTGTGTAACATTTCTAAACTTGAATTAGATTTTGTGTTAAGTCTAATTAGCTTTGTGTCAGCAGTGCAAATGTAATGAGTTTGATCCCCAGGAACATGCATACTAAACATATATACCTTTAATGCATTGTAAGTCGCTTTGAATAAAAATGTCTGCAAAATGCATGAATGTGAATGTTTTAATTTAATGTCAACAGGTTTGTTAACATTTTGAGAGTTAAGGTTAGGAACAACAGAAAGAAATATACAGTAGCTTTGAATATCTGTATGTGTGTAACCTCTGCGGGGTTGGTTCTGTCATAAACCTATAGAAGGTCATTAGATCCTAAATCGGATCGTTCTTAATTTCAAGCTTGATTAAACACACTGGTATTTAGTCTAGATTGACTTTTATTAATAGCTCAATGTGGCTGTTGCCCAAAAGCTATTATTACAGTATTAGGTGACCTGTCTACATTCTTTCTCTGTCAGTGACCGTGTCAGTGTAATTTAAGATAACCCAATATCACCATATTTACAAGTAGGCCCTCCAAAAACTATAATGTAGCCTTGCGTTTCAGTCAAAGAGAGAGAAATACAGGCACCATTGTCGACCTTACGTGTAATTGTATTAATTGTTCAGTCAGTGCTGGGAATTGGTTACTTGAGATTCTACATTAAGATATTTAAAAAAAAGATTCAAACTACAGTTTGCGAGGTAAAATAAATGTGTTGTGTAAGAACATAACACAACCGTCTCCCATCATTTTTTCTCTTGTTGATTCGAGAAGCTCATTTGGTTGGATCTGTACCTGTCAGCTGGAATGCCTGGAGTCTTTGAAAGAGCCTGTTTTGTCCATCAGTTGGGCCAGATTTAGAGATTGTCTGTTTGACAGTGAATTGAATAGGAGTGATTTGACAAAGGGGTAATTTTGGTTATTAATCTGGGACAAAGACAGCATTCGGGGGAGTTTGACATTTCGAAGAATGCTGGATAATGCAACGCGTTGACAACATCGCCATATAGCAACACAACCATCATGAACTGCGTCTATCGAAGTATTAATAGTAATAGACAGGAAATATGAGCAACGGCAGAAAAACCCAGGATTGTCAGGGTTCAGGCTAGCTACAGCCAAAATCTTGCAAAATTTAAAGTTTAGGCTTCGGTTCGGGGGTAGGATTAGGATGAGAACAGTGTTCATCCGGTGAGATTTAAACAGATTTGGGCTGTAGCTGTATCCCTTCTGGCCACAAGCCATTATCAGGACAAAATATCCTGTAAAATGATGTGGTTAGGTCAGAAATAAGTGGTCAAAATATAGCCTTACCTACTCTATATTGTTAATGCTGTTGCTAGCTTAAATATTTTATTGACCGACAAACATCCAGAATGGGAATTATCCATTTTGTAACTATATATTTGTCATTACGAGAGCACTTGGGTTTCTTAGAAGTCTGTTTTAGGTTTCAAAAATTAAACTACTGTAATCATCACATATTGAGTGAATGTGAAAAATAATGTAAATGAACTGTTGGCCCTATAAATGTAATTTTGTTTGCAAGCAGCTGAATTTGACCTCTGCCGCATATGTAACAGACTGTGCTCAGGGTGATAATGGGGTAGGTAATAATCATGTGCGTTTGCCCGTCATTATGATGCTGGAGCAGGAGAGGAAAATGTTTTTTCCCATCATTTTCACATTAGGAAGATTTGAAATAATATATCATGCAGGGACTGCTGCTGGCACATGTGACCACCCAATGCTGCCAGGATCAGACAAATTAGCATTCAATTCTGCAGGACATTGATGATGAAGAAATAATGTGCACATATGACATACGTGTGCTTTGCCTATGAAAGAGCGAATGGGCGGCAGCTCATTTTAAATGAAGAGAAAGTTTAAAAAGTGTCACTGCTGTCTTCTGTCTGCACATGGGACTCCTTAGCTGGTAAAGGCCAGATATAGTGTAGTTCAGTTCATTCCTATACAATATATATGACGAGTTGATCAGGTCAGTAACGTCACAAAGTAAATCCCAGAACTTTGTTTAATGGAAATAAACATTGAAAATTTGCCTACATTTATAGTAACTAGATAACTCATTTTTGACTTATTGTGTGTGGTCATATTGACTGAAGACTCAAGAGAAATGTGTGTGCGTGCGAGAGAGAGAGAGAGAGAGAGAGAGAGAGAGAGAGAGAGAGAGAGAGAGAGAGAGAGAGAGAGAGAGAGAGAGAGATGACCATTAATGACATTTACAAGAGAACAGTTTTAGCACCCTGCAGGAGGTTGGATGCCCTTACTGATACACCCGTTTGATCTAAAAGAGTTTCTCTTTGTCCCTTATTGTATTACTCACACATACTGTACATATGGGCTCATGTGTCATAGTCACAAGACATAATCCTCTGCCAGTTACAATACTAACAATACTAACATACACTGATACAGTACAAACACAGCAAATCTTTAAGAACAAAAACAATGTTGATTTTTGACAAAAGCCCCTGGTGTAGATAAACAAATACTATTGGAACACAAGTCTGGCAGGTTTACATTACCCAGCATGCATTGAGGACGTTTTCCGGGGAGCTTTATACTGTACTCTGGATTGCATGATCTGTCACATTATTTATTTATGAATGCTTTAAAATTGTGTACAGAAAATCCAATAAGCATGTGGGTTTGTAGTCTTCAATCAAAAGCCTGAGATTTCAAATTGAATCTCTTGTCAAATTCTTCATGTACCAAATTATGATGAAGGGATTCTAGGAGAAACATCTGGGCCAGTCATACTTACATAACTGAGAACTATCAAGTCTCCTGAGCTTTGAAAAAAGCAACTTTGAGCAATGAAGTTGTCTTCTGGGATATAACTACAAAATATTTGTTCTGTTTTTCAGGTTATGACAGATGACTGCAAGTGTGCTGTTTGAAGTTTAATGACATTTTGCTCTATGCTGACAAAGCAATGGAGAGAAATTAAAACAAGCATGATATGAAGGTGAATCTCTCTCTGTCGATCACACACACACACACACACACACACGTTGGTTTCTCTTGGGTTTAGACAGAAGTAATGCATTCAGTGGTGCTGGTGAGACAGACTCCACAGTCACAGCGGAGGGCCACTGGATAGGTGTAGGACGAATCCACTTGGGCCGAGCAGTTCGGTAGCTGTACCGTCACTAATCGGGTCTCATTATAGGTGCACACACGCTGGTATGACTCGATGAAGGGCGGGTCCAGAATGGGTTTCTGGTGTGATTGACAGATAAGAAAAGGGTGATTAGTGTCGATTTTCTATCTACAGTTTTCTTTTCTTAGCTTGTATTTGTAAACACATCTATAAAGTTTAGTATTATTGGTTTAGTATTTGATAATCAAATTTTTATTTTATGTTGGTTTAAAGTTATATACAATAAGTATTTCTAATAGTTCTTGGAAAAAATATACACCACTGTAGAGGATGTTATAAAAAGATGAATAATTAATTAATGGTATATATAAGTAGATGAACACAAGATAATAGGCTAAAGAAGAAAATAATAACAAATATAAAATGATGTAATGACTAGTACAACATTTAGCTTTTTGAAACGTTTTCAAAAACCTTAAAAAAACATTTAGATTGTTTTTCTATTTTTATGTTTTGTTTACCTCTTTAAAACATTCACCTCTTTAGACTTACAGAGAGAAAACAATAATGCCTTTAATTTTCAGCAATCAGCCCAATTGGTCGTGCCTCTCTAAAGCTTAAAGTTGAGAGCACTGCAGGAAAAGCAGTTCAATTTTGTAATTTTTCAGAAGGTAATTATTTGGATTATTACATTGAGTTCAGCTTCAAAACTGCTTTCAATAGGTTCATGTGAAAACGATTCTCAATCACAATAATGTAAATACCTTGCAAAAAAAACATAAACTCGGATACTGAGAACTCTTTACAATTTGGGATGCTGTCAAATACTTCTTGATCGTTGTTGTACGCTTATTAAATAATTTGGTCTATTTTTTTGGTCTAATAAGTCAATAATTTTAATGCACTGAATTTGTTTTATAAAAAACTATTGTCATCTTGATTATGTATTGATATTGATCTCTCTCCTCTTTCTGTCTCTGTTTTTCTGTTTAGTATGCATTTATTTATTTATTTATAGACCGTGAGCATATGTTTAAGAGTGTAATAAAATATTCTTACCTCCCAGGTCTCACAGCGCCCCCAGCAGGCATCGGTGGTGATGTGCAACCCACCGCAGCCTGGTTTGCGGGCCAGAAATGTGAATTCTCGCACTGCACAGCCAGTAAAACGCTTCAGGTTGAGCACAGAAGCTTCAACATGACCCCCAAAACACAGCCAAAGAGCCAAAGTCACACAGCACAGCTTTACAGGAGACAATCTGCCACACACACATTTTCCTTAGTTTGAAATGTACTCCTAATTATCATAATTACACAGTTTATAAAAAATTATTAAAAATAAGATTTTCTCATCTACCATAATCAGACATCTTTAATAATAACTTTTGAATAATATATCATACCTCTGTGCTTCAGAGAGAGGAGCCATTGTATTTTCTAGTGGATCTAATTAAAAATCATCACTTTTGTCTTGCAGGTTGGTCTTTTGTTTGCCTGGGTTCAACAATTGCAAAGATGCCGGAATGGAAAATGCAGCACAGGCTTATCTCTCGAGAATCAGAGAGCAAGAACAACTTACAGCCTTTTCTTAAATAGCTCTGACTTAAAACTTGCACAAATCTGCCATTTATTAGAAACTGCCCTGTCAACTCCACCTACACCTACACAGACAGGTGGGCTGTCTGTGTAGTGCCAGCTTCATCCAACAATCATAACATGATGTCTAACGAGACTAAAGACAAACAGGGAAGGAGCCGGAGTGTCCCTTCAGTATGTGTGTTCAGTGCAGAGATTGAGCCAGGCCCTTAGGCATGTCTTACCTTAATGAGGAGGAAAGAAGCTCTTTTTGTTCAAAGTCATCCACACGGAAATGAGTGGGAAGCACCTTCATCCCCGGATTCATTTATCCATCCATGTGTGGATCCATCTCACAAGTTACTTTACTGTAAGTTTAGAAGGAATAGAGGAGGTGTTGGGACAGGTTAAATGAGGCTTTAGGCTCCAAAATGTCTAAGTGTAGTCAGTTGCTTACCATGGCAACATGGTGGCGAAATGAAGATGTAATTTATAATAATTGAACATGCCTGATGAGTGCAATAATTTTGCCAACTTTCTAGTTTATTATAATTCTAAAAGACAGCTTAAAATCTGCGATAGTAGAATAATGAACGTTAAAGTACGGTAATCTTTACCACCTTTATGAACCACCATAATCTTCATTGTTTGTAAGACTACATACATAAGCCTACATGTGATATGTGTTATAACTTATGATCATTGTGTGTAGTAATAAAACTGAGAAACAAAACAAAATAGCCTAAAGGAACAGCAAAGACAGAAAAAATATCGTGTATGTAAAAATTAGAAAGTGGTAGGTGATGTTAATGTTTATGTGCGTATAGACCCTCGAGTTTATTTCATTTTATTTTCTTAAAAAAGAAAAATATGCTACTTGCCTTAATTTCTTAAACATCTGTTTTGCTACGCACTACACAATTTCCCTGATCTATGGGAAATTGTGTCCTATGACAAATAACATTTAATCATTTTAAAATGTTACAGATTTATGTAGCTAGCAAGAATCCCTTAAGCCATCTATTACATTGTATTTTAAATGTACAATATTACTCCACCGTGATGCCTGGTGCTCATTTTTGGAAAGCCTCCAAAAAAACAGACAAATCTTTTCTAACATCTAATAGTCCACTGACGTCATGCCCTAGGCATTTACTTTCATTCAGCATTCATTTTAAAGATGCATAATGTAATTATTTTTTGGGGATGAAAAAGATCTCAGGCGCCCCTAATTCATAAACATCCTAACATCTTTTTTAATCTACTGGGTACAGTATGATTTTAAGTGAAGCCAATTAATTTTGTTATTCTTGTCAATTGTTTACATTTGGCACATTAATATTATAATTACTATAATACACATTATGTAATACCAATAATACTATTCAATTTGCTATTATATTGTACATACAACACTATGGTAGGCCTACATTACCAACCTATGTGTAAAGTTGTTAATGTTATTAACAAAAGTATTAATGCCATATTAAACCAATCTGATGCATTGAGCTATTGTGTCACATTCAACATTACAGTGTGTCATTTTAATCAGCGTAAATCACTTCTGGAGCACTTATATTACCCACAATCATACTGTGCTCCAATTATTTTATTCCTGTTGTCTTTTCTCAAAATGTTCTGTATTTTGCAGTTCTAAACCAGCTTGTGTACTATTTTGTCATTTATTTTTAATACAAACCATTGTTATACAGTATGAATGTATAAAGGTAGTAGATTTCAATTTTTCGTTAATATAAAAGTCTCAAAATTTCATTTAGTCTCTCAAGCCGATAAGGTCATAATAGCTGCATGTTTATACAAGAGTTGTTTTAAGTTGTTTAAAGATCATATCACACACATACTGCTTGAAATGACCCCTAATATACTTTATTATGTGTAGCCTACTTGCACATTGACAGTAATAAACAGTGCTACCTCTTGTTATGCAGTGTGTATTGAGGATAAAATCGGACTCTGTTTATCATTTAGTTTCTCTGCTTAACTTCGGCAGGTTTCTGAGTGGACGTTATAATTAGAGACTCCGAGGGGCGCGTCCGGTTACACGGTTGCACGGATGATTCTCGCTTCGAGCGAAGCTGAACGGGAGGGAATATACACGCGTCACACATCGCTACACGCAGTCATACGAGTTCCATAACGACTTATATTTGTTGTTATTGTTGTTGACGATGGAAAGCAGTCAACACTGAATGCGTAACTGGACGTTTGAAGTGAGTTTCGTACTTTCCCAATATGTAAGTATTTGGAAGTTCATCTGAACATACCCACCTTGACAGCAGCTTTAAGGTCATTGAATAACGCATAACTCACCCCTAATCATAACGTTTTTGTTTCTTCTGTGTTTGCCCTTGTATGTTATAGCATTGCTTGTCCTCTAATACAAAACACTAATTTGACTTTAAGTTTTATATGTTATAACCACTCTTAACAGGTTTGAATTATAACTGAGTCTAATACATAGCTACATGCCATAAAGTCATGGCATGCATGTGTTTATAGCTGAAATTTAAGCTTCTTATATTGAACGGTATTTGTAACAGGGTATTTGTAACTATTTTGGGCCGGTGGAGCGCGCGACGCCCCTCTCGCGCTCATGGCATTCCGTGTGTCAAAGGTCACGCGGGTTATTCTGGACTGCGTGTGCGTGCGACTCTCATTTAAAATTGGTTTTATACATTTTACAACATTTAATTCGCCGGTGCACACATGAAAACATTTGTAATGTTTGTTCGATGTTGATTTTTTTTGTGGTGGTGTCATTGTGCGTGGTAGCCTACTATATTCTTGTATCGATCCTGAAACCCATAATCCAAGTAGCCTATTCTGTTTATTATTAAAATATGGTTATGCTGGCTAAGAAATATACTCTACATTTTGTTGTCGGTGTTTTTGTGCTTATAGCTCTGGCATAATGACAAATATGACAGATTTGTCATTGCTTGAAGGTGATTGTCTGGTGGGACTGTCCTGTTCTCTATTATGTTTCAGATGCTGTGGTGGTTGTTCCTCAGAGAATTGTGATCTTTTGGATATGTGTGGTGTTAATTGTTGCTGTGTTTTCATTCCACATTATTCTCTCCCTACCTTTTGTCCTTGGAAGTCCATCACAAGACTACAAATTCTTTCCTCTCTGTAGTTTGAAAGAGGCGCTTAATGCTATGAGGCACTTTGTCATGATCTGGTCGTTTTTATTTAAAGTGGCTTAAATCATTTCTCTGTGTTCTTTGTATAATCCTGTATCATATTACATCTCTTCACACATTCCATGTTCTCCACTAGTGTGAAGAATATTTACAATAGCAGTGTTTAGCCCATAGAGTGCGGTATTGCTAATTTATTGCTCTGTGCTCATGGATTTATTATGACTTACGTGCTCTTTGTTCAAACGTTTTTTGTTCACTTTGTCAGCATTTTGTAGAATCTGCAGATATGTGTGTTTGACTAGTTGCTGTACTACCTGCTGTAGGTATTTTCTGAGACTTGTTTCGCACATGTCTGTCATGCTGTAAGGATGTTTCAGGAAAATCTTTGTCTGGTCTGTGATCAGTGACTCCGCAGACAGAAGGTTTCTTATCACCTGAGATCATAAAAAGTTGAATTGACTTCTGGTGTCCTCATAGTCTTTTTACCTCATACGTTTTTTGTTGGCAGATATTTGGCAAATATTTGCTTGGTTAAGTTATTTGATAAAATCGATATTCCTGTGGTCATATTTGTATCAGAGAATATTATTGCACCTGTAACACTGTGACATCATGTTCCCTTACAGATGCTGCAATGCTTCAATTCATTTTCAGCTGACGTGTCTCTGTGGGAACCATGACATCACAGAGGACCTCCGGGGACTCGTCCCATGAATCTGGCTCACGTCCACTGGACATTGATGATGTCCACATGCTACTGCAAGGTCAGACTATAGCTCAATTGGTTTTGGTAATGATATGTTTTAGGTTGACATTATCTTTCAATATCATTTTTATTGGACATTTTCAATGGCACTATGAAATTCATAAATTGATTTATTCATATTGACTTAATTTTACCTTTGTCCTTTCTTTAAACCACAAATGTGGGTCATTTATGAGGCATTCAGAACATTAAAGCTGGTTTCTGTTCACCCAGAGATTCCGTTCATACTTTACCCTGCATTTTACATCATCTCAGCAAATTACTAACACCTAAATTATAGTTTTACACTTCTTTTAGAGTTTTAAAAACGTTTTAATAATATAGTACAATAATTTCTGAGAAAAGTGACAAAACATGCTACAGGACTAAAAAAAGATCCTGTTATTCACAAAAAAATATTTTGGATTTACCTGTTAAACATGTTCGGAAATGTATTAATTTACATTTTGGTGCAACTTCCTGGTTCTGCTGCAAAATATTTGTTTTGCTTTAACTCTATATGTGTCAACACCATCAGATGTGTGCTGGCAAATATTTATTTTGAATATTGTAATGAAATTAGGATGCAGGATATTCTCAGATTTCTTGTTTCTTCTATTGGACTTTTACCACTGTCAAGCATAATCTTGCAAAATCTTGCAGTTTTGATGAAATAATAATAGTTTTAATATCACACATTTAACAATTGCAGAGGCTGCTACTTCTGGCATTGATTCCTGGCTGTTTTACAGGAACCGTGTTATATATATAGGAAAAGATCAAGACAATAAGAATGTGGGTTTTTGTCATGGTTATGATACGAAGCATTAAGTTGTGTGAACAGGTGGTTTAAGGGGTAGTGAGTAATAATGTCATATCTCAACAAGATTTTGTGTTATGAAATTAAAATAATTTACTGATTATTTTAAAATAAAATAAAACATTAAGCTGAATGTTTTGTTAATCTCAAGAATCACTGGGCAATGAATGTCTTTACATGTGCATCACAGCTAAAGCCCGGGGGCTCAGCAGTTCTGTATTGAGAAACTCATTTATCAGCACCTGTGAGGACATGCTGTGTGTGTGTGTGTGTGTGTGTGTGTGTGTGTGTGTGTGTGTGTGTGTGTGTGTGTGTGTGTGTGTGTGTGTGTGTGTGTGTGTGTGTGTGTGTGTGTGTGTGTGTGTGTGTGTGTGTGCGTGCGTGTGTGTTTTTGGGCACAGGTAGAGGGTGGAGCTTGTCTAAAACCTGCTGTACTGGCACCTGATTTTGAATTTCCTAGGTAAAGATAACCTGGAATGCTGTGCTGTGTGTACAGTAGTTTAGACTAGTTCTACAGCTGACACTGTTCATGTGTTTTACATGAAAATGCTTCCTAGGACTTAAATGGGATTTAAATGTGTATCACTTTTGCACTTAATTGGTTGGTTCAGCTAAGATGAGGAACGTTGATAAAACATTGCCACCGTTGCACTTTTCTACATGTTAATGCAGGGAATTCTGGGATAGTAAGCTAAATCTGATGACTGCAGCATGGGTGAGTTTCTAGTAACTTTTTAATAGTAAAATCTCTCAAATTAATGTCCTTTGTTGCAAAATGCACTCTGGAACTTAAAAATATTTATGCATCACAACTGCTCATGGCTGCTTTATGACACATAATGTCTTTTAAAAGCCACCAAAAAGAAGTTACCTAGGAGTGTGGGGGTCGAACGCCTATCTGAAAGATCTCAAAAGGAGATACACAGATCACAAGGTGAGGTGCACATACATTTTATATTCTATAGCAACTGAAAAGAAACTTTGGATACAGTCTATGAAGAGATTTAATCAATGTATCAAACATCACTTGAAATTAATAAATATTAAGAATGTGTGTTTACTTTACAGGGTCATTTCATTATAGTTAGTTAGGTTAAATGTCCCTGATTGCATCTTTTAAAAACTATCACCCGTGTTACAAGTCTATCACCCGTGTTACGAGTCTTTACTTTTGTTTCGTTTATGATTGTTTTTCCTCCCTCTGTTGTTCATTCAGAGGAGTTGTCTCTAACGATTTAAAACTGCACCTCTCAAAAGATATTACACCATACAACACCATACAAGATGTGCAACTTTTTTGAATGGAAACATTCCAGTCTGTTCTGTCATTGTTTCTGTAGAGCTTATTTAAATAGGTCAGCAGTGTAAGGGAGGGTTCGGCAAGAAGCTTTTGTTGTTTTGAAGTCTTTGTCAGCAAGGTGGTTCACACACCTTGACTAATATTCAGGCTGGTTGCGTGTCTGCTGTGTTTTGTTTTTTCTGCACATGCATCAGTGTGTGTGTTTGTTTTGGTTTTTAAGGAAACCTGTAGTGTTTTTACAATCAATTTAAGTCTGTCAGTGATCACAGACAAAAATATAGCTGCAAGCAGCGATGGCGGGCCCTCGCACTACTGTGCCACCGCTACATAGTGACTCTCAGAAAAATAATGCACGGGGATCATGTGCATTTGAGTGCTCAAGTCTGATTCATAGATATAAGTACTGCTTCACTTTTTGCCATAAACATGGCAACATCATTTGAATTTTTAAAAATCTCTTTGCAATTTAACATCTTGCCCTCCTGTGTAAGATGTTGCCTATGCCTAAATAACTATTGTGTGTGGCAAATTTCATGACATTCTAAGAATACCAAGAGCCTAAAAACCCCAAATATAGTATTAAAGTTTGACGCGTTACTGTGATAAAGATTTGTGATAAAAAAAGATTGCAAAATCTTTAACAATTTAATTTAAGCTATGTTTTTACATTATTCTGACTTAGACAATAGGTAAATATAAAAGGACAATTTTAAAGTCTTTTGTGAGTGACATACTTCTTGTTGCCAGTTAGTGGCACTATATCCAGGAATCACCATAGCTACATCAATGTGATCAGACCCCTAAACATACAACCCAAGTTTGATCAAAATCAATAAATGTCTTTAGTAGATTTGTTTAATAAATTAAGATCATCATCAAGAATAACTCCTGAAAACAGTGATCATGTTTTTTAGTCTACTAGATTTGTTTTCTTTTGACCTTTTTATCTTCTGTTTTTAGTTATGAGTCATTGTTTTGGGCTTGGGCTCAAATGGGTAACCTTAGAAGTCCATCCTGTTCTCTGCGGAGTCCAGAAATATGCAGTCTCATCTTTAATGACTGGGCTTGCACATGTATAAAAATATATATCTTTCATGTTTATTTTATGACCACAAGAACATTAATTTGTTACTGTTAAAGTCTGTTAAAACCGAGAGCCCATCAAACCATATTTACACATTCAGTACACTATACCTTTCCTTAGTCTCTTCCTTCTGTTTATGGGTCAGTTGGTCAACAGCGACACACTTATTGAGACATTATCCTGATAACTGAGCTCAGAGTCTTATTCATAGTGAGTGTGGCCATGTTTAGCACCTGATGAGGGAAAGTTCTTTTAGAGTCATTGCAGGCTTGTGGTGAGAGTCCGTTGAAAGATCAGGTTTATCTTCCAGTGGTTCGCAGCAACTGTAGTATTTACAGACTTTGCTTGTTTGATTGAGAAGAGTCTTTAAATTTGGGCTAAATGAAGGATTAAGATACTCTGGAATAAAACAAGACCTTCCTGCAGCTTTTGTGCTGGTCATATTTTGAGAAGTTTTAAAGAGCTCAATTAGGAAGAGGACAGGAAGAAGAGGATTGTGGGAAAATCATGAATCTTCACAAAGCTGATGACCTCAATGACTTTGTGGAACTTTATGACGGTAAACGTAAAGTGTGATGTTTTATACAAATATATGTGGGTATACTATATATACTTATATATATATATATATATATTTAGGTCTGTGTTATATTTCATGTGGGCTATGTGTGCTGCACATTTTGAATAGAACAAATCTTGAATGAATGAATGAATGAATTTGCTCTACTATCATATTTATTTTTTTAATAGAATTTTTAGATATATAACATCATTCCATGACTTTTTAGCTTTAATTGGGGCTGTATGTAATTCCAATATCACATATCATGCATATTTGAGATGGATAAACCGAGCCAGTTTATCATAACACCCTCCATAAATGTGGATCATGACTGCACCTGGTTCCTGCTCAATCATGTATAAGATCTAATTTTAGATCATGTGAATTGAACAACAGCACATAGTGATTTAATGCTGCAAATCATTCACTCCCTGTTTGTGCTCTTCCTTGTTGATCTCTTATGACAATTTCTCATGTGTTTGGCCTTCAGTGGAGCAGGAGCAGATTCAGAAGAGAACATTCACCAACTGGATTAATGCCCAGCTGTCCAAGGTGATGGTCAAAGTTCAAGAGTTCTAAAATCATATGCCATACACTGTACCGTATTTGTAGCTGAAAGCTAAACATACAGTGTGCATTTAATAAATAGCAAATGAGTTTTTGTAATAAGAAACAGAATCACAGATAAATGAGACACATAGAGGTTTGCTGTAGTCATTCCTGCAGGTTCACCAATAGCATTGAGGGGTGTGCAGGGGGTAAATATAATTTCTCGAACACGGCCTGGGACAGAAAGACAGACAGCAACAGGAGTCGCAAAGCACACATGCACACACTCATGAACACTCATATTCACACATACACTTAGACCCACTGCTACTTACATTACAAATTATTCTGCGTCTCTTAAAGAAAAACCATTTAAAGTAATGAAAATCTATTTAGAATCAATTTTGAGCATAATGGGAATGAACAAGCATTATGAAATGCCCCAATGTAATTTGATATGTAGCCTATGTTGTTCTGATTTTAGGGTAAATATCACTCATACACTAATACAGTATTTTGCTTACATTTGTCTTGTGCTCATCATGCTTCATATGTGATAATTCACTCTGGTTCTCAGAGGAGGCCTCCGGTCACAGTGCTTGATCTTTTCAATGACCTCAGAGATGGATCCAGATTATTGGACCTGCTGGAGGTTATGAGTGACCAGAGAATGGTAAGTGCAGTATCATTCACCAATATGTGTGTTTAACAATCTGTGTTTGTGAACATGGTGCAGTTTACAGTATGTATGCATTTACTTTTATTTATAATTCTGGATCATTGTGAAAAATGCTTGGATAAAATTGCGTACGTAACCTTTATCCAACCTTTGTTTCAGAGCCGGGAGAAAGGGAGGGGGACATTTCAGCACAGGACAAACATCGAGAAAGCGTTGGCATTTCTCAAGAAGAAATCAGTAAGATGCAATGGGTTCACTGGAAAGGGCTGTTCTGTCTAGTTAAATCAACAACACTGTTGTGTGAAGAGTTAATATTAAACTCCATGGTTTAACTACTGTATATATTTCAGATAAAACTGGTCAACATCAATGTCTCGGACATCATGGATGGAAAGCCTTCCATCATTCTGGGTCTTGTGTGGACCATCATCATGCACTTCCACGTAAGTCTTAGTGTAAACCCGACATAAATTGATGGAAGGTGATGGTTAGCATTGTTTGATGTTTATTACTCCGCTTGTTCTTTTACCTTGTCTAGATTGAGGAGCTAGCAAGCACATTGTCCTTTAGTTCTCGCCAGTCTTCCCTAGAGTCGTTGGTGAGTCTGGACTCTCGTTCGACCAGCAGCAGTGCACGCAGCAGTCCAGTGCCACCCCATGGTTCACCCCTACATGCCCGTTTCCGTGTATCTGCCAAGAAGGCCTTGTTGCTGTGGGTGAGAGAGCAGTGCCACAGGTGACGAATATAAATCAACCATATAGAATAGATTAATGGAAATTTCTTTCTTGTGTTGACAGTTCCTACAGTACAAAAATAAATCCTAAAGTATAGTCAATCGTTCTGTCTCTCTCAGGGCTGGTTGTACTCTGAATGTGAAGGATTTTAAGGGAAGCTGGAGGAGCGGAGTGGTGTTTTTGGCGATACTTTCTGCTCTGAGACCCAACTCTGTGGACCTGACCAGAGCCCGAACCAGAACAAACAGACAAAATCTGGAAGAGGCCTTTCACGTCGCTGAAAGAGAACTTCACATACCAAGGCTATTAGATCCTGCCGGTAAGTATCCAATAAACAGTGTTTTAGGGCTTTTTGTTTACCTATGTGACATAATTATAGAACAGCTGTATTTTTGTGTTGCAGATGTTGATGTTAGGGACCCAGATGAGAAATCTATTATGACTTATGTTGCTCAGTTTCTGCAGTACTCAAAAGACACTGCTGCTTCTGATGAGGAAATGCAGGTGAGTCACAAATGTACAATTCTCGATAACTTCTGTTGTTCATAAATACAATTACCTTACCCATAACCTGATCTTTATAATATATTTATTAGTGGCCTCCATCCACATCTTTTTATACTTCTTTTCTATTTGTTTTTCTTGCCCTTTTTTCCACTTTGGTGGTGGTTTAGTCTCACAGTCCTCAGCAGCGCCTCTCTCCTGTCAATCTGCCGTCTGACTTTACCCCATTTATAGGTGCATCACCTATAAGACAGGTATCTTGTTCACACTCCGTATCTTTTTGCTTTTCTATTTCTAATACACATATTTCTGTACTTTCTCATTCTGAATGATAATTTGGTGTGGTATTGGGTGTGTCAATACATTTTTCTCCCTCAATTCCAGGAATAGCCATTAATGTCAATCAGTGCTATAAAAATGTTGATTCAGGCTTGTTTGCCCTGTTAAGGCTGTACTGTATGTTGAACTGTGTGCCAACATGTGGGTTAAAGTGATAGCTTCAATCAATCATCCATATTTATTCAGATTTGCGAGTGTTCAAGAATGCCGGGGAAGTCAACATGAACACAAGATTCTATCTATCTCTGCCCTTTAGCCTATTTTTAGCAGTCGTTGATGGAATTACTTAAAAATTGATTAAAATATTAAAATAGTTGTAAAATAATGATTTTTTAAAAATTTTGGACTGAGTTTCAATAGTTACCTCTTATTTTTGACTTGTTTTCTGATCAGGCCCACCTGCTAATTCCCTGTCCCATCAAATCAGCCCCTATCTCCTCACCTGAGCCAGCTAGAGCAGCTGCCCCTGGGGTAAAATATCACCCCCTGTCACCTTTTAAGATACCCCCTTTTTGCATGTGCAAATGTGCTGATGACTATACCCTCATCTTTCAATTATGAATATAATCCCAGTAATTACAGAGCTAATCCATTAAAACCAGACGTTATAGAGATAATCCCTGGAACTAAAATGATTATCCTTTGATAGCAGGTGTTGTGTCTGTAGACTTAATAGATCTAACCCGAGACTTGTGGTACTTGAGGGGAGCATTTTAACTGCACACATGCTGTAAACGTTTAATAACATCTTCTAGAGGAAACTAGTGCTACATTACTAGCAATACTAAACAACTTGGTCGTTTAGTGTTTATAATGAATGAAGTGAATAACTTCTGCATAGCTTTAATCTCAATTCACATTAATCTACCTCAGTTTTTTATTATTGTGTTGTTGTACGTTGAGTAGTTTTACAACAATGACACCATAAACAACAGAATAAATGGATTTCTTTGTACTACGCTTTTCTTTAATGTGCTAGACATCAGCCAATCGGAAGGCTCAGGAGGTCACATGCTGGCTGGATCAGGCCTATCAGGAGCTAATAGAGGGGTGGGACTCCACTGAGGGAGAGAGCTATGCTGAGAGATACCACGTAAGTTCTGAATGTCAGTAAAGGTTTTAAATGTGTTTCAGACAATTTGGGAATAATTATCCACAAGTACCAAACACAAATGCACTCAATTTGAAGTCCCAGTCATTGCTAATATGCCATAAGATCCTAAGTACGACACAGTGGCACTATGAATACGTTAAAAGCATGTAACATCATCTAAAGATTTTTAGTCTTTTAGTCTTTTATGGCTATTTAATTTTTCCTTTAAATTAACTGGCACTACTGTATTTAACAAAGAAGCTATTATTTTTAAGTTGCTATTTGTGTTGCAATGGTTTTACAACTGGTTTTACTGTGACAATGTTGTTGTTTGTTAACATTAATTTACTATTGTTTTAGGTCTTCCATACCTTCATTGTTTCCTTTAATGAGCAGCGTCGGCCCGTGATGCCGTTACTAACGGCGATGAAGAGAACACCTCATCTCAGCGCGGAGCAGAAAGCACTAAGACGAGCATGGGACACCCTTGCAGAGAAGGTTAACAGTCTTTAATTATATATGATTTATTAATACAGTGTGTTATTTTGTGCAGTTTTATTTTACATTTTTGAAATAATAATAAATATTGATAAAAATGGTTAGTTGTCAATGAGTGCATGTATTTCTAAATGGCTGAACTGCTGCTTTTTTAATAAAAGTACATTGAGGTTTATATGCATTAAAATAATATATGTGCTTTCTATAGCTGCATGAGTATAAAACAGAGCTGGACCTCAGTCTTCCATCTCCACTGGATTCTGTGGGCCGCTGGCTATTACGAATAGAAAAGGTTTTATCTGCTGAAGAGGACGATTCACTGGATCATGCCCGAGCTGCGGAAGACGCCCGTGAAAAACTCGAACAGCTGAAGGTCTGTAGTTACTTTATGACCAGCATTATCAGTAATAATATCTGTTTTCAGTAATTTGACAGATAAATAATTATTAAAAATAATCAGTTTGTAAGATTATCTTAATTGTGTTTACTTTTTTAACTTGCATTGATCTTGAATAATTTGTCAGTGAAAATGTTTGGTGCATTATAGTATGTTGTATTAACGTGGCAATTTAAACATCTGCTTGTACGTGTCTGCAGGTGTGTTTGGAGGAGATGCCACACCATATCAAGAGGTTTAACATGTTTCAGAACACAGATGAATTTGGAGAGACTCTGGTTCCAAGAGATAAGATGGAAGAGATAAAGAGAAGGTTTGCTTGATCATACAGAAGTTCTTTTTGGAATAAAACAATTAAGGATCTCGGTTCTTTTATTGCAGTGCATATAAACTATATTTAAGTTTATTGTTGGTGTATGTGTCCACTTTCCAGGTTCACCAGTGTTCGTGTAACAGCTAAATATCACAGCATTAAACTGGAGTACCAAGAGCGAAGGCACACAGTGTTCGACCTGTTGAATCAACTTAAAATTAAATTGCGTTCCTGGAAAAGAGCCTACATTTCCCAGGAGTCTGTTCGTGTGCTAATGCAAGACTGGAACGTGAGTGAGAATTTGATTCCAGTCAAAAAAGGAACAAAATTCATTATCAAATTTCAATGACTATTTATATTCTTTTAGGAAACCATGAACAACCAGGAGCTGACCTCTATGCTGGATGGAGCCTTTCATAGACTCAAACACATCGCTAGCAAATATACCAGCAAGGCTGCTTTGGGTACTACATACTTTTATGGGTTTCACATGGGGAATTATATTGTTTTGTTGAGCAAACAATAATTATTGATTTGATTCTGTAGCTGAAGACTCCAGTCAGGTGAATCGTCAGGTGGCTGAATTGGAAGGGGATGTGGCAATGACACTGGAGGGTGTACGGATGGTGAAGGGAACTATGGGACGTGTGCTGGGAGCGTGGGACACATACAGTGACACGTACACATCACTTCACGCGTGGCTGGAGCAGGGGCCGCACAGCCAGCGACACGGACAGAGAACAGAGGTGAGCAGACTCTCATATGCATTATGAGGAAAGATCAGTTATCTTGGCTTTGTTTGATAAATATACTTGACAAATCAAAAGCACTGAATATCAAAAGCTTTACACACTTCACATATCAAAAAGTATAATTAAATGCTGTTATTTTGTTTGTCTTACGCTGTTGTTTGAAATGCAAACGTGACCCTCATTGGTTGTCCAGTTGACCTCATCGATGATGTCAGAGTGGAGATCTCGCCAGGCTCATCTGAATGAGGTTGGCAACTACCTGATTGAGGTCACAGACCCACAGACTAGCCGTGCCATTTCAGACGAACTGTGCAAGATAAATCTGCTCTGGGCCGGCTTTGCAAAAACAGCACAGTTTGTGAGTCATCCATTGTGTTCATAGAAAAACATTATGTCAATATTTTTATAAATATGTCAAAGTTTATTTTGACTGGTGATAATGTGTGTTTGTCAGATTGCTTCGAACAGACAAATACTGTAGTCTCAGTAAATGGTATACAGTTTACAAGTATACTTAGTAAGTTGTATGTTCCAGGCATTAGCTGAGGAGCCCAACCTTGGCCCATCTAGTCATCAGACTGTTCAGGCCCTGATAAGAGAGGCCACCCAGTTACTGAAAGAACCTGTGGAGGTGGTTTCTGCCCCATTACGAACTTACACTAAGAGACTACAGGTGTGAACACTCTTTCACTCAGTAAAGACACAAACTACTTCATATTTTGAGCTTTTATTGTGGTTACTAATGTAAGACTAATGCAATTTTTGTTAGTCTAGGGATTTTAGAGTACTATTTAGTTTTACTTTTTTTTTCTTTTAGATTATGATGAAGAAAATAAAGGATGTGGATCTTGAGGCCCTCTCTCCATCTCTAGACTGCTCTCGCGACACCCTGAGCAAACTTCAGCAGGCCATTCCTGAGGTAAACAAACACCTCTGTGAAATGACATGGGTCATAACTATGTTTACATTTTCTCATCATGTTTGGTAATTCTAACTACAGTCAGCTAGTTGCCAATTCCTGCTTTTGTATACTGTACATGTACATGTTTGTGTGGATTTATGTTCAGGTGTTGCAGACGCTGTGTGAGGCTGAACAGGTGTGTGATGAGCTGCGTCTGAGTGTGAGTGGGTTGGACAGTCGTTTGGCTGAACTCTTACACTGGGAAACGGAAGTCAGAGAGCTTTACCAAGTCCTAAAGGAGGAAACACACAAGAGAAAGCGGGGACAGGACCCCAGTGTTAGGGTGAGTATTTGCTTTTCAATGCTTTTTAACTGGTAGTCTGTGAAGGATATCAAGTGGTCTGCATGCTGATTGGTTAATTAAATAAAAAAATTCTAATTGAAACAATGCATTTATAAACACATTTATATAAGATATTTTTACAAATTATTTGTGTTTAAAGCTCCTTTTCCTTTACATTTTCATTTTTCTAATGTTTTTTATTGAAACTCTTTTCATATAGCTGTTGATTTCGAGGGGACTACAATTAGAGGGTCAGGTGGTTATGGAAGAACAGGATCTGCAGATGATGGTTATGACGAGTCAGAAGAGTTCCCCACTGCAGTATCTCATTGCATCAAGCATGCAAGACAGGGTTCGTGCTTCTGTCGAAAAGTCGCAGGTATGTACACTGGTAGAATGAAATGCTAACAGCTACAATCCAAATATAGATTATGTTTCGAGTTAAATTAGTACTCTTTCGGTAATTATAGATAAATGCTTATAAATCTCAACAGGAAGCAGTAGGAATGTTAAGCTCATTGGGGGCTTGCAGAGACAGAAGTCCTGCCAGAGACCAGCCACCTGCCAAGATCTTTGTTCAACCTCAGGAAGCTCAAGAAGTGTCCCAATCTGAAAAGCACCAAACTGTCAGCTCAAGTCAGCATTCTTCCTCAGGAGCTCAAGGTCAATCAGACCCCCAACCTGCAGTCAGGGCTAAAATCCCAGTATCCTCTCAAACACCCTTGGATGTACCTTCCCAAGATGTAGTCTGCAAGTCTGAACCATCTAGTAAGCCTGTGCCCATGATTGTTATACAAGAGTATAAAGAAGAGAAGACAAGTCCACAACCACAAGTACAGACCTATGAGCAATGGGAACATTCCCAGTTTAGTGAAATTAAGTCACAAGAAGTTGTCCAATCTCAGGCAAGAAAAGAAATTCTCACAAAGCATCAAGAGGAAAGCCAACAATCTTTACCACAACCTGTGACTCAACAACACCTAGACACAAAAAAACAGTTGCAAGTGGAAGCTTCAGTCGCTGTCCTTCAACCACAACAGAAAAAAGCAGCATCACAAGCTCAAAATCAACAACCATTAGCAGCACAGCCACGGATGAAAACTCAACAACAAGAGACAATTCAGGTTGTATCCCATGTAACTAAACAGCAGGTAGTTCAGGTACAAACACCCACCCCATTACAGCCTCAGGTTCAATCTCAGTTACAAAAAGAGGGTGCAGTCCAACATCAACCTCTGCATCAGCAACAGATGAAAGGAAGGAAGTCCCGTGCACAAAACAGACCTTGGCTTCAACAAAAGATTCAATTGGAAAGTACTACCCAAAATCCACCTCGAGTGGTGGCATCTCATGTAGAGCCAGAGTACAAAGGTCAAATAAGTTTTCAAGCACCACCACAGACAGTTGTCACCAGCTCACCAGAGGCAGTGTGGACTTTACAGAGTGAGGCAAAGCAAATGAAGCAGTCACAATCAGTTACACAACATCAACCACCTCAAACCTCAGTACCACTAGTGACCCAGAAACAACCTCAACAGCCAGTAATGATTCATCAAGTATTGACCCAACAAGATCAAACCTCTATTTCAACTCAACCTCAAGTAACATCACAAAAAGAACAAGCCATTGCACCCATTCAGCAACAAATGAAACCTCAAACACAGAGTGTAATACCAAAGCAACCTCAAGCGCTGATTCAGAAGCAAATACAACATCAGTCCGTATCTCCTATGCAGGCACATGTTATGGCCCAGTGGCAACCACAACAGACAGTGGCCCAAACTCCTTTAGTGCCCCAACCACAACGATTTCCAGTGTCTCAAGCAATGCCCCAAAGCATTTCCAGACCAGCAGTCCAACAGCACCCAACATCTCCTCTTCAACCTCAAGTAATGATGCAGAGACAACAATCATCTCAAACTGGAGTTCAAACTCAATCCCTGCATCCCTCACAGCACACTGTGATTCCCCTTCAAACCAAAAATAAATCTCCCATACAACCCAGAATCATCTCTATGCCTCAACCTCAGATGCCTGTCCAGTCTCAAGTCCAAAATATAGGTCAAACCCAGCTCAAAAAACAGGTCAGTGCACAGTTTATGGTTCCACCACAAGAGCAACTTCAGTGGGGTCCCATTACCCAAACTTACCCTCAAGTCCAAGGACCAATTCCTGTCACTTCTCAAATGCAGGCTCATTTTCAAAATTATCCCCAATCTCAAAGTGCCCAATCAATTCCACAGCAGCAATGGCCACCAATAAGACCAGGCATAGTGACCCAGACCTACTCCACTCTTCAAGCTCCAAGTCAGGTACAAGTCCAACCTCAACCACAAATGCCAGGTTATCCTAAAACCTCTCCTGGACATGAACCATTACCCCATCTTTATGTACCGATAAGACCCCAAGGTCCAGTTCAGCAAATGGTTCCTTCACAGCACTGGAGGCCTGTCGGTCCAGTATACACTATAGCTGATACTCAAAGTCCTCAGTATTCCCAATATCAAGCTCTACAGAGGCCACAGAGCCCTCAACAACAATGGGGTTCAGTCCGGACCGAACATCAGCCTCAGGTCTCTGCCCAGACTATGTTCCAAGGTGTTCCTCAGCCAGTAGCTCAATGGAATCACCCACCTGCACAAGCTCCCATAAGACCCCGAAGTCCACAGCAGCCTCAGCAAACTCAGCAACAATTGGGTCCACCTAAGACAGAAACCCCATCTCAAATTCACATCCAAACCCAATCAGCTCAGCTTCAGTCCCAAGTCCCAACAAAGCTCCGGTTATCAGTACAGGAACCATCCCAACAGTCAACTTCTCGAGTTAAGCAGCCAACACTTGCCCAGGCTCCCCCTCAGGCATATACTGAAGCTTATACAAAAGCGCAGGCCCTGGTTAGGAATAGATTCGAAGAAGCCAAGCACTGTCTTCAAGAGCACATTATTGAAGCTATTAGTGTATTCAAAGACAAGCAATTGACTCATGAACAAGCATCAGCTAAGGAGGTTTGTACGTTTTAGATACCATTGCTTGCAGGGGCAAGAAAGCCCAATGACATTAAAATATATATTGTAGTTTTTGAATTTTTTAACTGAGAATGAGAAATAATGTTTTCATTTCTGAAGTGTGTGTGCAATGTATTGTTTTTTTTAACTCAGGAGACATTAAAGGCTCTTGATTCGGAGCTCCTTGAAGAGTTTTTGAGGGCAGCTGAGGGGATGGAGGCGTTCTGCACCCCATCTGAACTCAGAGACATGGAATTTTTCACACAATCTGTTAGAGCACAGTGGGAGGTATTGTATCCATGTTTTAAAATCTGTGCATGCTTTTATATGCTGTGTGACTTGCTGTAATGTTGTAACTTTTCCAGTATCTAACTGAAATGCTCTTGTAACAGTTTGTGTGACGGTTGCTTGCTGTTGTTTGTTTTCATTTCATTAATATTTTTAGGCTGTACAAGCTCAAATATCCAAATATTTGAAACAATTCAGATATGAGATAACCCGCCAGCATTTTAACCGTGTGGTTGAGACTTGTGAGATGCACTTTAGAAGACAAAATATCAACCATACACCTGAATCAATGTCAGAATCAAAAGAAGAGGTAAAGTTACACCCTTTGGCTGCAGAGCATGAAGTTGACTGGGTGTGGGGATAAATATCTCCTGGCTGCATTAAAATATTTTGTAAAATATTGTAAGGTTCATTAACCCCTATTGTTCATATTCAATTGGTGAATATAATTTGTCAATAAAGTTTTTAAATGTTAAAGATTAACATCAAAAAGCAAAACTTTATAAAGGAGTGACAGTAAAAATTGTATATGCATTAGGCGTAATGATTTTTTTCTACCTTGTCCTGCAGGCCTGTTTTTCAGCAGAAGGCAGTCTGGCACAGGCAGGACAGCAGCTGGAAGCTCTGAAAGAGTTGTGTGATACTCTGAGCCCCGAGGACGCACACAGGCTCGCGCAGGCCCAACTCAGAGAGTGCGAGAGGAGACTCGCTGCCATCCAGCGGCAGTTTAGTGGAGATCAAGACACACCTCCACCAGACAGCAGGTAACCGAAAAAACCCATAATGTTGGTTGAAATAAGTCATGCGTTAACCTGCCATCTGCATCTGAGATTTCTTGCATTTATATCATAAATAATTCTCTTCTGTTTACCTTTTTAATTCTCAGTAGTTCTCAATTGGACCAAACAAAAGAGCCATCTGCTCAGAAAGCAAAAATGGTCCCGACACCTGCCGAGAAGCCTAAAGAGGTTTGTTTTACAAAACATGAATTAATTAAAAGGTTTTACAGCTGAAAAGGTATGAACTAGCATGGTTTGATAGATTATTAAAAATAGCTAGTCCCAAAGCATGGTCAAGCTGGTTTTCTGTTGTTCTATTTGGTCTTTTCACCAATCATATGACAAGTGTACAAAACAACTAAATGTATAAAACATTTTAAGAATACTGACTGTGAGATGTTGTTTTAGGCGGCCACAGCGGTCAGCCCCCCACAGCCAAGAACTGTGGAGAAGAGAGAAATAGTGAAACAAACAAGTACAGAGGAGGACAGGTATGGAGATTTTATATAAACCGTATAAAATATAAACAGTTCATGTGTGTTTCTGTACAGTATGTGTTCTGTTGTGAGAATGTGCACTAAAATTTAGTTTTTGGTCTTCTCAGGTACCGCAGCAGCAGGTTTGCACTGTTGGCTCAGCTGAACAGAAATGAGCAATGCATGCTGGGAGATCGTCCCTCAGAATCAGTCACTCCCACAGACCTGCAGAAACGACTCAGGGAATTAAAGGTAACGCACAATAGTTCCTTTAAAGTCTCTAAATTCTTCCATTTAACCTTTTTTGGGGAGATAATTGTTATAATTTGAATATTTTTATTTTGCTTGGCCATAGTGCCAAAGAAAATAACAGTAATAAATTAATAATGACAAGACCAAGTTGACAAACCGATTGAAGGAATGCAGTAAAGATCCAAGTCACAATAATCTCAGTAAATGAATTTACAATCACATACCAATGTTCATTTTTCAAGTGTATTCATTGCAGCTATGATCATTGGAAATGAAGTAGTTGTAAGCGTATATATCAATATATCGTGCCCCTGATCTATTATTGTGTTTTTAGTCTCTGTGGGAGGAGACAGAGTCATTGTGGAAGGAATATGAAACTGCGTGCATGCAGTGTTTACAGTGTAAAGACCGCACTGTCGAACAGGACCGAATGGAGCTTACTGTCAGGTGGAGAGAGCAGAGGTCCCAGTTACAGCGCAGGTGTGTTTGCAGCACAAAAACAACCCTGAGCCAAAATACATATTCAGATGACAGCATTGAAAAGCTTGTCCTGTTCGATACACACAATAAACATAAGATCTGCAAAAAAGGAAAAATGTGGCCACGCTGTGTTTGTTGTCATGTTTGTTGAATTGTTTTCTACTATCCATCAGGGTGGAGTCACTGGGAGCAGCACTGGAGCTCATGGACTCAATTGAGCTGAAGATCTCTGAGATTTCTGAAAGCCTAGACAAGTTCATCAAAGAACCCAAAGATATTAAGGGATACACACTAGCCAACCCGGCCATACTGCGAGATGTCAAGGTATGAGACATCTACACGTATTAATTTAGCAAAAAGTTCAGAAAATTTAATTTAATTTCCCATTCACATCTGAAACCACAAATTTGTGTTTACTGCATATTGTTATATATACTTAAAAAATGTCAGTAAAGATAGACACAGTTAGTCAACATTAATGATGCCTGCAAAATAAAATGTTTCCAGCTGGAAGTGATTTTTGTCATATTATACTGAAGATTGGTTTTAGCAGTTCATGTCTCACCATCATTTCTTTTTCTCTGCATGTCTGACTGTTTCTCTCTCACTTTAAGGACTTAGATGAAAGTATCCAGGCAGAGATGGACCGCCTCTCTCGATTCGACTCTGAGCCCAGTCATCTGGACCTGCGTGACCGGTCACCTCTCACTCAGGTGGTTCTGAATCACAGATCCAGCCTGGACCGGCTCAGACAACAGGTGCGCAAGAGCGACGCCGCAGCCCGCGCCCTGGATCGCTTTCTTATGTCCCTGCGCACCGTGGAGCTGGATGTGTCTTCTGTGCAGAGCGCCCCCAGCAGTGACCCTGCGGTACTACAGGATAGCAGGTCTAAGTTGGCATTAATCAGGAAGGGAGTCAGCAGCCTCAATGATAAAGCTCCACAACTGGACCAGCTCTTGGGTGGAGCACAGCTTGAGGTGACACAGGACGGGAGACCTGTTTCCTGTCTGGACATGGTGGGGGTGCTGGTTCGCCAGGTGGAGGAGGTCGATGACAGGTTGATGGTTCGACAAAGGGACGTCCAGAAGGATCAACATAGCCAGGGACTCGGCTTGAGGAGGAAGACTATGCTGGCTGAGTTGAGAAAGGTGCAAGGGGCGGCAGAGAAACAGGGTCTAAAGGATCCTACTTTGCCAGCCGTGCAGCACAGGTACAGATTTTTTTTTTTTTTACATTTTCCTATGTCAGATATTTGATTTTTTTTTTGTGTACTCAGTGGTCGAATTGTAAAAAATGTGTTATGGGGATGGTGTGGTCAAAAATGTGATGATTTGCATTAAAAAATGTATAATATAATAATTAAAATATAATTTTAAGTGGGATGGTAAGGGGGATGGTGGTTTTACACAGGGGATGCTTTTTGTGTAATGTGTGATATTAAATAGGATCTATTGACAGAAATGCAACATAATATATCTACATAACTATGTCTGGTGTATAAAAACCTTAAATATCGAAGCGTTATGTTTTTATTACCTTAGAATGAGCCGTTATGTTTTTATTACCATATACCACGGGTCTCCATACATGTAATTTGCCATGTTGTTTCTATTGTATCCCTAAACGGACAAACTGCTCTACAGAGCGTGTTTCGTAAATGTCATCTCCTTCAGCAAAGAAGCGAAACGTGATGAAACCTGTGTCCTGTGTCAGTCACCGTAGTGCTTTAAAAGGGAGGGGTGAGCGGTGAAGTGAGCCATTGGTTGCAATTTGTAACCTCATTCCTAGATGCCGCTAAATTTCACAAGGTTGACCTTTAATATGTCATGATAAAATATGTTTTTTTTCTGTTATATGAAATGCAACCAGATTTTTTAAGTCATAATTTAAGTGAAATAATTGTAGGATGTGTTTACTGTATTCTGTTCTTATGATTCCTCTGCATTTATGTTTAGAATGCGATCGCTGTCCGATCTGGAATCTCAACTTAACTCACTTCGTCCGGAATACCAAAGCATCAAGATAACTCTGTCTAAAGTCTCCTCGCAGGAAGAACAGCCTGACCCAGCAGAGGAGGAGCTGAACTCTCTTTGGGATGAGACAGAGAAAGCTGTATCTGACAGGTAGTTTATAGATGAAGTAGGACAAAGAAATGTTACGATTTCCAAAATAACTGTATTCATTTGAGGAGTTATGATGCGGGAAAGAGAAACTCAGAGACTGTTATTGTGTGTTTGACAGACAAGAGCAGTGCACTGTTTTAATGGAACTACTAAAGAAGTTTCAGAGCTGTCGCAGTTACCTCGGCAACACTCTCCAGAGGGCGGAGCAAACTATTAATGAGCAGGTGTCATATATGGGCAAAGAAAATCTGCAACGCCTTCTCACAAAAGTATGTCAAACTAATCCCAGTTATAATTGTAACACAATACACGCTAACTTATTTTCTTCACTGTATTACATATTGTTATTCAACATCAGATGTTTGCTTTTTTTGTAGTTGTACGTATGTGTGAAATGTTATACTTACTGTAGATAAACTTGAGTTATTTGAATTTGAACCACCAGGGGTCAGTCATTACTCATAGCAAATCTGTACAGTTCAGACCCTTGGATCTGTAATTTTTCACCTGCCTAGCTTTTAACCTCTTAATGTAATTGTAAGCAAAAAATAAGTTTCAATGCTGTTCCAATTATGTATAGATTTGTTTTAATTTATGTGTCCATATTGTAGGTCATTGGTATAAAGGAGGACCTCAGTGGTCTCGGATCCAAGATAGAGGAGTTCAGAGCCGTGTGCAGACAGTTGCAGTCTCACCTCAAGAAAATCCCTGATTGCTCAGAAACTCCATTTGAGACAGAGGCGGACGGTTTAGTGGACTCATGGCTAGATGTGAGAATATGAAAATCATCTGTACCTAACACATGTCTTACTTACTTTTGTCTTTAAAATGTCCTAATGTTGATTTCAGTTCACTGTAGAAACCTCTAAAAATGATTTGGTTAAAACATTTTTCTTGGTTAATCTGTCTCTTTCTGGCAGGTGTCAGAGAAGACCGATAGTTACATGGATAACCTGCGTATGGGTCTGGAACTGTGGGAGAAACAGCTGGTTTTGGGTGGAGAGGTGGACAGCTGGACATCCACTAAACTCATCATCTTCTCAGAGTCTCATCCTTTCACCAGCGAGAGTGAAGTTCTCAGTATGAAGGTACCAACACAGCCCATTTTTAAAAAAAAATTTTTTTTTGTGAAAATGCTACCATATAGACCATATAATTCTGATGGGTCCTTGTTTTGTGCTTATTAGAATGAGATTCAAACACAGGAGGACAACATTGAGCACTTCCACAGAAAGTTATTAGAGATCCAAGAACTTCTACAGAGCAAGGAATCTCCTCTTGAACTGCAGGTACATATTGTTCCTGCTCTCTATGTATTTTTCCTCTTACTAAATAATTCATCTACACGCACACACACTCTTACTGTAGGTAATGGAAACAAACCTGACAAAGAAAATGGAGCAGGTGAAAGAGCTCTTCTCCGACTGCACTGATGTGTTTGAGGAGCTCCTTACAGTCAAAGCTCATCTAACTCAGAAGATCGACACCAGTCAGTCATCTGTGGAGAGCATACGTTCCTCTGTAGAAATGGTCTATTCAGAAGAGCGCATACAGATGGAAGCACAATTACAAGTAGGTTAAATGATTGGTTGGATGAATGGTAGATATGTTTGTGTTTACTGATTTTATCTTCTATTGTAGGACCTGTGTGAGCAACTTTTGGACCAGGAGGAGCAGGCTGACGCTCTGCTGAAGGAAATCACTCTCATGTTCAGTATTACTGGACCGCAGGCAATGGAGGACCTGATCAATCGCAACAAGCGTCTTAAAGAGAGCATTGCAGAAACAAAGGAGCTGATTCGTCAGAAGAAAGATCAGGGGGAGAGGAGCTTTCTTCAGACTATTAAAGGTGTGAAATGTTCTTATGCTCTGATCAGCTACTGTATGTCTGCTGTTAATGAAGATGTCATTAAGATGTCATTTTGCTCTTTGCAGAGAGGTTCAACTCATTTGAGGAATGGCTGCAGGATGAGCAACTCTCAGTGAATGAGTGCTTTGAGAACCCAGAGAGAAGGGAGGATGTGGAAGCATCCATGCAGAGACTGACGGTGAGCAGACAGGATCTCAGGATTTTTCCAGCTTATAAATCAGTCAATTTGGGACTGAACCTGTAATGTATATAGCAGCCTAAGTTATCCAATTGGTTGCAGGGTAGGTAATATCTGATACCAATATTGACCCATCTGTAATTTGCATTTTCGCCAGAGTTTTCTGGCTTCTAAAGAAGGAGAACAGCGTCTGGGTCAGTTGAAGGAGATGTTTGAAAGAAGCGGGAGGGGAAAAATCCCTTCTGAGGCTCAGGCTTTGCTCTCCACATGGCAACAGGAACAGGAGGGAGAACTGGCCACTCTCAGAGCTCACTGCCATGGACGACATAAACAGCTAGATGGCATCCTAGATAATCTCAACAAGTATGTTGAACTAAGCCGTCGTCAATCAGTTTTTGTTATTGTTTTGTGTCAGTCCAAGCATTCATTCATTTATTTATCCATCAGGTTGTGTATAATTTTGTTTATGTGTTTAGTTTGCAAGAGGAACACAACCATTTGAAGGACTGGCTTCAGCAGAGAGAGGAGGTGCCTACACAGAGAGAACAACTTAGACATCTACAAGAGGAGTTACTTCAAGAAAGGTATTCTCTAAAATGCATTATTTTGTCATTATTTTCACACCCATTATTGTCATTATTATTTTACTCAGTACCTTTTTTCTTCTTCTGTGGAAAACAAAATGTGTTCAAAATTCACACTATTGATGAAATATTACAAACATTATAAAATTCTGTCATTATTTATTCACCGTTTTTGTGTCCATTCAATGGAAGTCAAAGGGCCAGTTCTTTAAATCTTGATCTTCTTTTGTGTTCTGCATACAGGTTTAAAATGACATTAGGGTCAGTAAATCATGAAAGAATTTTTATTTTTGGATGAACTATCCCTTTAATAACATTACATTAAGAATTATGTTTACCTGACCATTGCCAGGCTATGGAGGTACATCCTTACTGTTTGCCCATAAAATCCATATACTGTAACTCAAATTTTAATTCAAACTCGACAGTGGTCGTGTGGAGGCATTCCATGACCTGTTATCCACTGTAAGGATGCGTGGCCTGAGGGGTGACCCTCTACTTAAGGACAGCGAGGCCCTAATGGATCGATACCACAGCATGGGGATTATTTTGGAGAACAAGGGTCAAGTCCACAAGGCCCTTGATGATCAAGCAGAAACTTTCCAATCCAATGTAGAGCAGACCAGATCTTGGATTAGAGATTTGAAGCAAGGACTAGAGAAAGACATGCCAATGCAAGAAAAACAAAGGAAAGCTCAGGTGGGTCATGTTCAACTACGATAACCATGGAGTCAATCATTAGCTGATCCAAGCTGCTTTAAGTGATCCGTCTTTCCTGTTGCCAAAAAAACACAAGTTAAACCATTGTGTGCTTAAGGTGGTCAAGCTGGTTTTTGTAACTTGATAGTAGGCTGTGGTCCAAGATGGCAATTCAGAGTCATCCGATCCACTTACAAAACAGCTTAAAACTAGATAATTGGTACAATCCATTGCATCGGACCATTATTTCTTCAGTGTGCCATGATTAATTTTGATGTTATTCTGTGTTTTAAGGCTGTTCTTAATCTCAGTACTGAAGGCGATGTGAAACTAGTTCCTCTGAAGGAAGAGGTAGAGGCTTTATGTGCTCATGAGATATTGGAAGACACTAGAAAACAGGAGCTTATTTACTCCTTGAGAAAAACCAAAGATGAATGGAAAAGAGTTCTGGATATTGCTCAACAACTAAAAAAACAGGCAGAGCTTCAGGACTCTCTCTCCAGAGAACTACAAGCCTTCCAGGCCCAGGAGGAGAGTGTACAGTCCTGGATAGGAGAACAATTGCAAACCCTCCACTCTCTGAGGAAGGATCTTCAGCCACAAGAACAACTCAACAAAGTACAGGTAAGGGCAGGAAACAAAAAAGGCCAAAGCCCTTCTCAGTGCTCTTTAATATGATTCGCACACATCTCAATACGATTAATAGCAGTGCACATTTTGAGAAGTAATGTCTGTCCCACAGGCTGTCTTAGACCTTCATCAGGTAGCTGCTTCCAGATTGGCCAGTTTAAAGAGACAAGGGCAAATTATATGCTCTTATAAAGAACTTGACAATGAGAGGAGGAGCCACATTGACCAAACCCAGAGTGCAGCAGAGGAGGAGTGGAGGAAAGTAGTACAACTCGCTCAGGAGCTGGAGAACAAGGTCAAGCAGGATTCTCTCTGCAGAGAGTTACAGACCTTATGTGATGAAGAAGAAGACACCCGCTCCTGGATTCGACAGCTGAGAGAGAACCTGGAGTCTCTTGATGTAACATCATCCATTCAGGAGAGAATGAACAGAATTGAGGTAATAGAGAGAAACATGTGCTACTGTATAGTTTGACTTTCTCAGAGTTTTTTTTTTACATATAGTAGAAGCAAAATAATACAAAAACAATACATTTCTTAGTATTTTTGTCTTCGTTTTCCAGTACAAATATCTAAACATTCTCAAATCAAGAAACATTTTTAGGAGAAGCAAAGTGATTTTTGAAGTAATCTAGATGCTATTAAATCTATATGCTATTAAAGTTTATGCTTAAAACAAGAAAAATAAAGTCAAGTTTGACCTCAATTATTTTTTTACCCTATTGGCAGATATTTTTCCTGTATTATGCAATTTCATTACTAACTTTCTTTTTTGGTAATTTTTTCTAGAAAATGTATCTTGATTTAAGAGTTTTTAAATATTACTGAATAATATTTAGATATTATTATAATATAATATAATAAGTAGCACGAGAACATTTGTAGTAATAATACATCGTATGGGCAAAATTAGCCATTTTTCTTTTATGCCAAAAATCATTAGGTTATTAAGTAAAGATCATGTTCCATGAAGATATTTTGTAAATTTCCTACCGTAAACATATCAAAACCTTATTTTTGTGAGTAATATGCTATGCTAGGGACTTCATTTGGACAACTTAAAAGGCAATTTTCTCAATATTTAGATTTTTTTGCACCCTCAGATTCCTGAGTTTTTAAATGGCCAATTTTGGCCAAATAGTGTCCTATCCTAACAAACCATACATCAATAGAAAGCGTATTTATGCAGCTTTTAGATGATGTAAAAATCTCAATTTCAAAAATTGACCCATAAGACCCCGTTTTGTGATCCATTGTCAGATATTTAAATATTAATATTACTATATAAATAGTACTAAAAAACAATACAAAAATATATACAACACATTTTCTGTGTTCAGTTATGTATTAGAAAATGTGGTCCAATGTTACAGAGTTTGGAGATCTTTTTGGAGATTTTTTTATGATGACTCTTCACACTCAAGAAGTTAGGTTGCACTTTATTTTACAGTACATGCCATAAAAGTACTGACTAATATAAGGTCACTTCATCGATTTAATATGGATTAAGGTTAGGATTAAAGTTAGATTAAGGGCTGGTGCCTAGTTGAAAATATTGACTTTAAAATAAACTTCTACATAATCAAGTCATATGACAGATATGCCTTGATGTTCTGAATTAGTTTCTTTGTTTCTCTGTAGGGAGTACTGGCTCACAGATCTGGGGGTGACTATAAACTGGCTGACTTGAAGAGAATAGGAGAAAGTCTATGTTCCTGCGAAGAGCTGGAGGAAGACAAACGTCTTACAGTCCAACAGAATTTTGAAAGTTTACATGAAGAGTGGACAGGAGTTTTGAAGAATGCTCAGGAGCTGAAGAACCAATCGGAACTTGAGGATTCTCTTTCTAAGGACCTTCAGGATCTTCAAGAACATGAGGAGAACACTCAATCCTGGATCAGAGAGCAGCAGATAAAGATTGAGCTACTGGGTGAAGATACTCAGATGCAAGAGAGAATTACTGGAGCTCAGGTAAGTTACAATAATTAATATTTAATAACGTTTTAAAAATACAATCAACTAAAATGTTTTGATGTTTGTTTACTTTAGGCTATGCTTAACTCAGAGTCAGATGGAGACTGCAAGCTTGCCACTTTGAGGAGAAAGGCAGAAGGTTTGTGCTCTCGGGAAGAGCTGGACGAGATGAAAAAGCAGGAAATCCATCAGAACATGAAATCTATTGAAGAAGAATGGAAGAAGGTCATGGCGGGTGCTCTGGAGCTAAAGAAGCAGGCTGAGCGTCAGGATTCTCTTTTAAGGGAGCTTGAGATCTTTTATAACCAGGAGGAGAGCATTAGTACCTGGGTGAATCTCAAGAAAGATGACCTGGAATCACTGGGGAAAAGCACTTATGGCACACAGGACCAAATTGAGGAGAGATTAAACAAAGCACAAGTGAGTAGTAATACAGGATGAAGAATATATGTAAAACGAAATAAATTTTACAAAAAAAAAAAGAGTACAATCTTTCTTTTAGGCGATCCTTACCCTTCGCTCTGAAGGCAACTCCAAGATTGCAGACCTGAAAAGGACAGGGGACGATCTCTTCATTCGTGAAGACCTGGATGAAGATGTAAAATGTTCACTTATTAACAAGATAAAATGTTTAGAGACAGAATGGAAAGGGACACTCCAACAGGCTCAGGAGCTGCATAGGTTTGTTCTGATTCAATTCAGCTTGAAGTACTCTGGTCTGCATATATTAACAGTATTTATATATAGTTTGAAAGCTACCATTTTATTTCAAAATTCAAAGAGTATATAAAACAGAATAAATCATAAATGTTATTATACATCATCATGTAATATTTATTATTAGTAATATGACACATTTCATTGGTCGAGAGGTCTATTCTAATTTCAACATGTGTCCTATTTCTCAGTCTGTTGAGAAGTGTAGTAGAACGCCTGGAGTCCTGTCACTGTCAGAGAGAGCAGCTTCAGTCCCGCCTGGAGCAGGTGAAACAGCAGATAGCTGCTCTGCCTCATCACTTCCCCTGGCCTGGTTTGGGGGATCGGAGGCACACAGTAGAGCAGGCCAGGAATCTGCTGGACCGCACTAGAGCCTTGACACCATCTCTATCTGCTCTTCGAGCGCTCGGGAGAGAGATGAGCCAGCTGACCCGAGATTCCAGCTGGATTGACCCATCTTGGGCCACCATGGAAGAGTGCATACCTGAATTAATCAAAGAGCTTATGGTAAGGCTTAAAGTGATAGCGCACCCAAAAATAAAATGTCACCTTTTACTTTTACTTATGTATGACTTTCTTTCGTGGGTGGAATGTGGGCGGAATGGTATGGATTGACAGCTTTAGTCACCATTGACTTTTATCAGTTTTTCATGCCATGTAAGTCAATGACTAAAATGTTATTTTTTATGGATTATCCCTTTAAGAAGAGTGGTTTCCTATATATAAATCTGTGACTAATTGTGACTAATAGATACAAAAAACATGACTTACATGTATGGCATTTTATTCGCATGTGTGATTTTGTAGGACTTTTGTGTAAATCTTGAGGAGGAAATCCGGAAAGAAAGAGTTTGTGCTCAGTTAGTTGAGCAGCACACCGTAGCTCAAGATTGGCTGAGAGAGCAGGTCAAAGCTTTTGGTGCCCTGCCTACTGAACGCCGGGGGTTACACAACTCTATCAACACTCTAAAGGTCTATTTTTTGTTATTAATATTTATATTTATCCATTTGGAATGCAAGCTAACTAGTAAAAAAATGAAAAAATAAAAACAAAAATTGTACTGATCATGTCTTCAATTGACGCACCTTCAGGCTCTTCTTCAGACAGTAGAGAGAGAAAAGAAGGAGATGAGAGAACTTGATGCTGTTAAAAAGTCCCTGATGGACCTTTGCACACCAGGAGGTCGTGATGCCCTGACCTTGGAGGTCAGCCACCTTCACGACCACTGTGTGTCTTCAGAGCAGGCGATGAGGGAACAGTTAGCAGTGTGTGAGGCCAGATTGGGTGATATTGAGCTCAGGATATCTGACAGAGCACAGAATCTCAGAGCGCAGGCAGAGAGCCTCCTGGGTGAGCTGCGTGTTCAAGATACCTCATTAGGATTTCTAGAGAGCAGTCAAAACATCAGCCAACTACAAGAAAACTGGCATAACTTCAAGGTATTGAGGGAATGTGTTTAGAGGTCTTTGTACTGTATTGTACTGTACTGGGCTGCGTTTCCCAAAAGCATCGTAAGCCTATGATGATAGTAGCTCCATTGGGAACAATGGCTCTAAGATCAACTTAAGGCTACAATGTTTTTGGGAAACGCAGCCCTGGTGGGTTTATTTTACACTTTAGAAAAGGTCAGTAAACTCAACTTGATACTTTTTATAGATTTGTGAGAAAGAGATTGAAGCTTTTGAGGGCAAAGTTCGTGATGTAGGACAGGTCCTTCGTATGGCGCCCACAAATGAGGAGCCCCCTTGTGATGTCATTTCATTAGTGGGAACTGTTACACAGCAATATTGCAGGTAAATACAGTACAGTACTGAATATTAGATACAACGAATTTATAGAATGATAGTTTATATGTCAATAAATATGTGTTGATATTGTATGCTTATTTATAATAGTCTGGTAGAGTCCAAATCTTGTTTATTTTTAAATGTATTATGTAACTGTTTATCTTATTTTTATAGTATACTATAGCTTTATCATATTTCAGTATAATATTATTCATCAGAATTACATTTTGCGAAATCAACATTGTTCTTTTTCTTAGTCTGCGGTCAAAGCTGTTGGAAAAGCAGAATGACTGTGCAGACAGCACCGTGCAGTGTGTTAGACAGGCCTTACAAAGCATACAATCCTGGAACCAGATAAATCATGCAAATCCTCCCTGCAATTCAGCCACGTCCATGCAGGTGTGTCTAATCTCTTATTTGTATATGGCTCAAGCATCTACTACTAGAGTTTTTGAATGTGTAAGGTTCCTACTGATGTGTTCTTGTGTTCAGGGTTATTTCATTGTGTATCATAATTATTGCATTGTTTTTACTTAGGCTGCAATAGAGGAAGGTGCGAAACTGCGTAAAAGCCTGCAAGTGGCTCTGTCTCATAAGCAGTTGCTGAGGGATTGTTTGGGTCCTGATTTGGCTGGCAAACTTGAAAGAGATGGAACAAAAACACTAAACGAAACGGACACTCACATCAATGTTCTTAAACAGGAGCTTAAGGTAAGCAACTTAACTATTTGAAATGTTGTTTCACATAAAAGATCTAGGGGTTGAGAGAGATGACTTGTGTTTCAGAATCTTGAGGAGAAGGTGAAACAAGAAGCTGACAGGTTGTCACTAGAGACTCAAACCATCCAACTGGACTCACAGGTATGAATGTAATATTTTTTTTAAAAAAAAATTTTTTTTAAGTATTTTGCATTTTTCAAAGATTACAATGAAGACATTTTTCATGACTCTTGTATTGATCTGCCGTCATGCTAAGTGCTATATAAAAAAAATTCATTTGTACTTTAGGTTCCCACTCTGACAACAAAAGTTGAATTTAAACAGTCAGAAATTGTTTCATCTTCAACCTTTACCACCGAGAGCTGCTTAAAGACAGAGGATAATGAACAAGCTAATACACAGCCATCTGAAGACCTAGACAGTGAGATCCTTGTATGTGAAATCTCAGAAAATACAACAGAGATAGAAACATACACAACAAAACAATCGCTACCAATGTTAGAATCTGACATCCAACAGGTTGAGCTTAAAACAACTGCCACAGAGATGGTACCTGAACCAGACACAAGAGTATGTGAAACATCTGTTCATACAAGCTGCAGTGAAGCAAATAAAGATGTAAAGGAATTGAGTTTTACCCCTGTTACTTTCGAAACAATGGATGAAAATGCTGAAATTACAGATGAAGAGATGCAGTCTCCCTCCTCGTCTGAAGCTCCCCACAGTTTGGAAGCCACAATTAAAGATTCAGACATTGAATTACATGGCACTAAAATTCAGGAAAGCCCATTTTCTATTGAGGTTTTGAGTTCAGACTCTTTTTCTGAGAAAGTGGAGGGTGAAAAGATTGAGGTAGTAACTGCAGAGAAAGAAGTAGACAATGAGGAAGAGGACTCTTTTATTCCAGATACTCAAGAGCAGTGTGGTGAAGGTAGCAAAAAGGTAGCTGCGTTCATTTTGGATATAGATACTGTGCACATACAGAGTGTGGACATACCCACTGACAGTACAATAAAAAGCATAATTTCTACTAGTAACATTGCATATGAGAACGCAATGAGCAAACAAGGTGGTGAAGCTTTGGCCCCTCCAAAGGCTGAAGATTCTGAGGTAGCAAGGAGTACTGAATCTCCTCTGAATGAGCCAGGTGTGGTAAGTATATCAGAGAGTTGTTTGGCAATAGTACCAGATCAGTCACAGCTCACAGAGATTGACACAGACAAACAAGTGCCAGCAACCCTAGCTCCACCCACTGAAAAACAAGGCACTGGAGATGCTGCTGAAAGAGGAATTGGAATGTTAACTTGGAACAATGGTCCAACCGCTGCACAGGCTGACAGAGAGGGAAACTGGACTACAGATAATGGCCCATGTGAACTTCAACGCAGATATATTGTTCTTGACGTCACAGAGAGGATGGAAATGCAGAGACGTACTGCCACTTCTTTTAGAGAACCTACTGAGGCAGAAATTCAGAGATCCGCACATCCAGAATCAGGAAGAGTGGAGACAGAAGGTGAGATAATGTCTGATGAAGATGAGATGGAGGTTCTGGACATCACAAATAAGCATTTAGAAGTACCAGCAAGGCAGAAGAAAGATACAGTCACTAGTGAAAGTTGGTCCCTTAATGTTAAGGTCATGAATGTCATTCAAGAGGAAGGGGCAAAGATCTCATCAGAAGATAAAACACAGTCCATTGAGTTTGAACCTATATCATCAACAATAGTCACACAACAAGATCAATGTGCACCTGAGCTCCAATCAGACAAGGTCAATGTTTTGCCAACACAGGAGAAACTTATAGGTGAAGACACCATGAATATTATCAAAATCATAGATGCACAAAAGACCCCATCAGGTGAAAAAGCACAATTAATTGAATTTGAACCCAAACAAATGCCATCTGTGCCATCACAAGGGCCAAGGCAAGGAACTGAGGGTGAACCTAAGGTCCAATTAGACAAGGTAAATTTCTCATTAACACCAGAGGAGATACATGAAGGTGAAAGCACAGTGCATGTAATTGAAGAAGAAGAGACAATGATGGCTCCATCAGGTGATAATGCACAATGCCTAGAAGCTCAACCTAAACCAAGTCTACCAGTTAGACAACAAAATGAGGGTAAAACTGAGGTCCAATCTGACAAGATAGATGTTTTATTAACACCAAAAGAGAAAACTGGAGATACTATTTATGTCATTGAAGAAGTAGTGGAAGAAAAGACCCAATCAGGTGATAAAGCACAAACAATCGAATTTGAACCTAAACAAGTGCAAGCCATAAGTGAAGAAACTGAGAGCGAACCTAAAATCCAGTTAAACAAGGCAGATATCTCATTAACACCAGAGCAGAAACCTGAGGATGTGAAAACCATACATGCAATTTCAGAGGAAGAGACAGAGATGACACCATCAGGTGATAGAACACAATTCATAGAAGCTGAACTTAAAATAACACCAGTCAGGAGACGTAATGAGGACAAAACCAATGTCCTGTTCGATGTCATACCAACACCTCCCAGCAGATGCTGTAAAGGTGATAGGTTGTCTCTAAACCTTGAATCACAAATACTTAAGGGAGAAGTCCTTCCCACTCCTCCAAGCCGAAGACGTAGAGAGAAAATGGGAAGTACGCTTTCACTTAATTTGGAGACTCAACCCACACCACCAGCTAGACGTCGTAAAGACAATGAAGTTCGAAGATTGTCACTTGATCTGAGAGCCCAACCAACACCACCAGCAAGAAGACATAAAGACAAAGATCATAGATTTTCGCTTGATCTGGGAATCCCACCGACACCACCAGAAAGAAGACGTAAAGACAACGAAGATAGAACATTTTCTCTTGATCTGGAAGCCCAACCAACACCACCAGAAAGAAGACGTAAAGACAAAGATGATCGAAGATTATCACTTGATCTGGAAGCTCAACCAACACCACCAGCTAGACGACGTAAAGAAAAAGAAGACCAACGATTTTCATTTAATGTGGAGACTCATGAACAAGAAGACACTGAACATTCTGAAGAGCCCACTGTTAAACCAACCCCGCCTGTCAGACGCGAAGTTAGCAGAGTAGAAGCTGATGTGACTTTGGCAGTTTGCACAGGCCAAAAAGAGGAGACGTTTGTAAAACCAACACCACCAACAAGAAGAAATGATAGCAAAGTTAAAAAAGAAGAATCAGCTCCACCTTTGAGGCAACAAGACAGCCAAGCAGAGACTGAGATGATTACTGCTGCACTTAAAATCCAGCTTGATGAAGATTTTCCCCAACCAACTCCACCAACTAGGCAAAAGAAAGATCAATTGGAAACGTATTTAGTTCCATTAGTGTCAGAAGATCCACATGTAATACCAACTCCACCAACCAGAAGAAAGAAAGATGAATCTGAAACTGACAGTGTTTCGTTAAAGGCAGAAGATCCACATGTACTACCAACTCCACCAACCAGAAGAAAGAAAGATGAATCTGAAACTGACAGTGTTTCATTAAAGGCAGAATATCCACATGTAATACCAACTCCACCAACCAGAAAAAAGAAAGATGAATCTGAAACTGACAGTGTTTCATTAAAGGCAGAAGATTTACATGTAATACCAACTCCACCAACCAGAAGAAAGAAAGATGAATCTGAATCTGACAGTGTTTCATTAAAGGCAGAAGATCCACATGTAATACCAACTCCACCAACCAAAAGAAAGAAAGGTGAATCTGAAACTGACAGTGTTTCATTAAAGGCAGAATATCCACATGTAATACCAACTCCACCAACCAGAGGAAAGAAAGATGAATCTGAAACTGACAGTGTTTCATTAAAGGCAGAATATCCACATGTAATACCAACTCCACCAACCAGAAAAAAGAAAGATGAATCTGAAACTGACAGTGTTTCATTAAAGGCAGAAGATTTACATGTAATACCAACTCCACCAACCAGAAGAAAGAAAGATGAATCTGAATCTGACAGTGTTTCATTAAAGGCAGAAGATCCACATGTAATACCAACTCCACCAACCAAAAGAAAGAAAGATGAATCTGAAACTGACAGTGTTTCATTAAAGGCAGAATATCCACATGTAATACCAACTCCACCAACCAGAGGAAAGAAAGATGAATCTGAAACTGACAGTGTTTCATTAAAGGCAGAAGATTTACATGTAATACCAACTCCACCAACCAAAAGAAAGAAAGATGAATCTAAAACTGACATAGTTCCATTAATGCCAGAAGATCCACAGGTTATACCAACTCCACCAACCAGAAGAAAGAAAGATGAATCTGAAACTGACCCGTTAATGCCAGAAGATCCACAGGTTATACAAACTCCACCAACCAGAAGAAAGAAAGATGAATCTGAAACTGACCCGTTAATGCCAGAAGATCCACAGGTTATACCAACTCCACCAACCAGAAGAAAGAAAGATGAATCTGAAAGTGACATAGTTCCATTAATGCCAGAATATCCACATGTAATACCAACTCCACCAACCAGAAGAAAGAAAGATGAATCTGAAACTGACCCGTTAATGCCGGAAGATCCACAGGTTATACCAACTCCACCAACCAGAAGAAAGAAAGATGAATCGGAAACTGATCCGTTAATGCCGGAAGATCCATATGTAATACCAACTCCACCAACCAGAAGAAAGAAAGATGAATCGGAAACTGACAGTGTTTCATTAAAGCAAGCAGAGCCACATGTCATACCAACTCCTCCAACAAGGCATAAAGACATTTTTGAACATGAAAAGGTTTCCCACTATGAAAGATTACAGGTGGAACCCAATGTTGAACTAGACTCTAAACATGAAGAAGTAGAGGAGCATGACAGAAAGCCATTGACTGGTCAGGAGCAGTTAGAGGAGGGTCAGGACTCTGTCACCTTGGTCCAAGAACCCATAGATGTAATCAGTCAAACAGAGCGCATCAGGGAGATGCAGGTAACTTTATTGTGCATGAGGCAACCAAAGGAACAAACTTGCATGAAGCATGAAAGTGTGGTGCATGCTAGTTTCTTTTTGAGACCTTCAACAGATGATGTATGAAATTTGATTTAGTGTTCCTAAATTAAATGCTGTGAGGAAAGAGAATGTGGAGTAAACACTTTCTTGCAACTTGCCAATTTGTATGCTAACACATTAGGTCTTAACCCTGATCGAGCAAACCATCTTCTTCCAAAGATTCAATACTTTAAGTCATTTAAGTTATTCTTGTGACTTCTTCGTATTCCTCCTGTTTGTATTTTTATATGTTGGTCTCATTCTCACTACAGTACATAACTACAGAGAGAATACATTTAATGTTCAGCATCAGTTCAGCACTGTGGCAACAAATAAAGTGCTGTCATTCTTTTCATATTCTGTGATGTCATGTCCATAGAGAAAACACGAATACATTTGTTTATATTTTATCATCTCTTCCTTATACATGCTTCCTGATTGTGTACTGTTAGGGGTTGCCTTCTGAGTGTTGTGTGTTAATATAAATAGTGTGTTCTATAACTACTGTACAACGTCCTTGAATGGTATTTTTTTATTTGCTGTTATTTTGGATGTGTTGAAAACATTTGTATCTTCTGTAAGTGACTGCTTGTTGTATTCGTTGCAGGTTTGGTAACGGTTAACCTTACTCTTTTATTTTATCTGTTGCAGCCGCTAGATCAAAATGTGGAGATTTCTGCCCAAGTTGGTCTTACCACTGAAAACATTGAGAGTTCAGTAGAGGAAGTGGAGGAGCCTTTGGGACCCACAATGAAGGATATCTTTATGGAGATCAAACAAATGACTGAAAAAGGAGCAAAATGTGTGCTAATAGAGGTATCTGCCTTAAAAAAAAATATAATCACATTGGCTGTACAAAACATGTGAACTTACTATTTTAAATTTAGACTAGTTATATGTTGCTGTAACTTAGTAATGTAATGTAAAAATATATGTTGGCATGACTTATTAATCACAACTGTTTAAAATGTTAGCGTCATATGCTTAATACACAGTATTATTTTTAGGGCATGCCACATAAAAGTACCTTGAAGATTCTGGACACATCTAGTGCTGATCTCGATGCTCGGTTAAAACGATTCGTTTTTCATTTACTGGATCTTCGAAATCACCCAGCTGCACTGAACTCTAAAGACATGGCCAAACAGCTAGAGGAGGCTGAGGTACGTCAGTCTCATTAATACAGCCCACACTTGCTATTGTTTTTTTATTATCTCATTGACTAACATGTAATTCTGCTTTACTCTGCCCATATAAAAATCCAGATGACCTATGAGCTTATTCAGTATTTGTGTTCATTTTAGGAATGTAGAAGGGGTGCCCAGACACAGGTGTCTATGCTGTCTAAGCAAGATCAGGCTAATGGTGACATTGACACCAGCACTAATGGCCATGACTCTGAGCCCATGCAACAACTGAGCGCTCAGTGGAGTGCAGCATTGTGGGATGCAGCGAGTGCTGTCCACTCCAAAGAGGCTCAACTTCAGATGGTTGCAGATTTTGAAAGACAGACACAGAGAGTCAAAGCTACTCTAGAGAGACTCCGAATTGAGCAGGAGGAATTGAAGAGGTGAGTATTTGTGAAAGCTAAGTCATGAAATTGTTTTAGTACTATCAGTTGTAACAGTTAATATACCTGAAAGACCTTAAAAGTATCTTGTACATCTGCAGATCTCCAGCTGAGAGCAGTTTTGTTGAGGAGGAGAGGCTGCGCTCTTTTTGGAGAAACATGGAGCAGGAAAGATCAGCTCTTGGTGAGCTGATTCAGACTCATGCAAAACTATCACCCCACCTCAGCCTGCCCGAGAGACATGCAGCAGAAATACAGCAAAACAACTTACAGAGTCAGTGGAGGCTGCTGGAGTTAGATGCAGAAAACGCTCTATACAAGGTTAATGCTTATGCCAAAGAAAGTGCTAGCCTTCTTCAAGAGGTCGGTGCCTTAAAGGACCATCTAGAGAACATCCAAAAGACCTTGGATTCATCAACATCTTCACCAGTTATATGGGACAGCAAGAGAGCTCAAGAAATTATGAACATAAATGCTGATCTCACATCCACCCAGCAGCAGTACCTCAACCTTCAGCAGACCTCTGAGGCTCTTGCAAAAGGATTCTCATTTAAAGCTGAGACATCTAGCATAGAGAAGGACCTTCAAAACATCAAGGATAAGCTAGATCAAATGGGTGAACGGATAGCTGCCGAAACGCCTACCAGCAGCAACCCAACATTACGTAAAATTGTAAAGGTGATGACAGATGCTCTGGCATGGGCCAAGCAGACACAATGTGACATCAAAGGACGGCAAAAGAAGGTGTCACTGCTTCCTGAAGAGGTCCATCGCCAGATTAAAGATTTAAAGAAACTGCAGCTGGAGATGAGCTCCAAGCAAACCCAGTTGAAAGCTTTGGTTGAGGAAGTCACTGAGCTGATACCTGAACTAGAAAAGGCTGATGTTCCAATGGTCACCTTATCCTTGAAATCTCTTGAAGATTTGTCTAAATCTACATCAGGACAACTGGCAGAGGTGGTTCGAGAGATGGAGTCAGGACTTCAAACCAGAGAAAAGATGTCAGAGCAGATTGCAGATGTTGATTCCTGGGTAGTGGGACATCTCCGGAAAGAGGCTTTAAGGAGAGAGGATTATCAAAGTTTGAGTCCGGCAGAACTCGATCGTAGGTTGAGGCAGATCCAGGACACTCTAGGAGAGGCAGAAAAACATTCTGCTGTCACTGAAGCTCTCGTGATGAAAAGCAGAGACATGTATTCAGAGCTAATTGTCTTTGAGAGTTCTCACCTCAATGAGAAACTCACTAACCTTCAAGAGGACATCAAGAATATCATCAGTTATGAGAAAGCTTGTTGCCAGAAAATTATGGATGTTATACAGAGCCAAGATACCTCTCAGAGGAAGGTATCTTCACTTGAGAATAGTCTGAGACAAATGCTGGTTGATGTTAAAAGACACCGGTTCCCGGTTACCAAAGATACCCTCTCCTCCATCGAACCCTTAAAGCAGATGGTTGTGGAACGCAAATCTCAGATTGAGCAAGTCAGTCCTTGTGCAGATGACAAGAGAAGAGAGCTGTTGTGTTTTATTACTGAATTGCACCGCCAAATGAACGATTTGGACCTTAAAGCAGAAGAGCATGAAAGGTACCTGAGTCTCAGGCAGTGTGTTGAAAATCTCATGGAAGATGTGGAGAATCAGATTCCACGAACCAAAGATCAGAGCATTGATAAAGAGGAGCGCTACAGAGATTGTCATGCCCTACTGACCCAAATGCCTTTAATAAAACTCTTGTGTGAGGAAACAAGACAAGAACTCCAAGACATCACAATGGATCTTTATCCAACTCAACTCTCTGCTGAAGAAACAAGACTTAAGCAGATCCTGGAAAATCTCAAGACCCATGAATTGGCAGTGACCAACAATCTTCGGATACTAGAATGGGATGTGTTGAAACATATTCATTTTCCATCAGAACAGAAATCATTTCGGAAATTCCTCCAGGACATCAATGAGGAGATGGAAAAGCCTTTAAACCACATTGAACTAAAGGAGAGAGTCGTTGAAAAAGAACTGAGAAAGTGTCTTGTGCTCAGAAAGAACATAGAATCCAGAATGCGAGTGCTTGAGTTTCTTGACAAGAGGACTGTAGCTGATCCTGAACAGAGACCACAAAACGTCAAACAGCTTACTTGCTTGAAGGATATGGTTTTGGATAAATGTGATCAACGAATGGTGAGTTGTTTTTCATCATTAACTCATAATGTCAGGAATCTGTTTCTTTCCAAATTAATTTTCTTTACAATTAATTTTTTTTCCAGGTGAACCTAACAAAAGGCAAAGAAATGTTAAGAAACTACACCAAGTCATTAGTTAACACCATTAGGTTCCTCCAAAGAACCGTGTTGGTCGTTCTTCCCTCAGTGTGCTCTGCCAAAACCTGTTCAGAAAGACTTAAAGATACTCAGCAAGCTTTATCAACCCTAGACCTAGAGTTCCAGTCCCATGTTTCACAGCTTCAAACTCAAGTCCCACAGCATCCTTGTTTCAAACCACAGAAAATTGAGTTTCTTCAGACTCGGGTACTAGGTGAGCTTTTGGTCAGACTGTCGACCCTCAAGGCCCAGGCCCAAATTCAGTTGGAAGTTCTGATGAGGTATACTATCTATGCTTACGTCACCTTATTAAATTCTAAAATAGCCTTTGAGGACAGATTAACCATTTTTGGTAATTTTGTGTAATATGTTGGTTTTTATACATTACCAGGTGTGTTGAGTGCCAGAAACAATCTCGTCAATGTTATGAAGACCTTTGCCAACAAGTGAGAGACTTAGAAACATCGCTGTCACAGTGTGCTTCCAATAAAATTACTTCACACAAAGACTGCAAAGACCAGCAACAGAAACTCAAGGTAAATGAGAAACGGCTTCTTTTTGTAAACATTAGCTACCATACATAACTTAACATTTTTTATGTATATATCAATATGTATAGTTTTTTATTATTTAGTAGAAGTGTATATATTTGCTTTTATGCTTGTAGATGTAAACATATTTCTCTAATTTTTAGGCTCTAGTTGAAGAGGTTGACATGCTTCCTGAGAAATTGGAAAATCTGAGAGAGTGGTGCACATTGCATGGCTGCAGAGCCAACAGAGAGGACGCAGTAAGCGCCCTCTGGGGGCAGGCGGCAAGGTTGCAGCGCTGTACCAACGATCTACAGAAATGGACGGAACAAATGGAACAAGAGTGGAGTGATGTCACCAATAGTGTAAGTACAATGAACAAAACTGATGGCAAGACTCATGTCAACATGCATTTAAAATTAGTAATGAATCTGTTGTGTTGGAAGCATGTAAGGTGATCCTTCCACTGTGTATATTTGACAAACAGATACAGTGAGTGGAACTGAGTTTGTCTCTTATTCCACAGGTGGAACGAGCGGCCACAGTGTTGGAGCAGGTGCAGGCTGAACTTCCAGATAGCAACAAGGAGGGTAGGACTGGTGATGAGCTGCAGGAACTAGTGCTCTTCTGGTCCCAGTACCAGGACAGACTGGATTGTGAACACAGAGCTCTCTCCGCATTGGAATTAAGAGCTGCGAGATTGCTCGGTATCCCCTCCCACTTGGAAAAGGCTCCACCTATTGCACTATGCCAAGAACTTCAAGCCCTGCAGGAACGTTACCATAGGTCAGAAATCAGCGTTACTAATAGCTGTTTGGTTGTTTTATTTATTTCCTTTCTTTGGTTGGGTAATCATTTTTTTAAATGTTGGTGTTTTAAAAACAACACTCTAAAAAATAAAGAGCATTGTGGAGAAATATTGCTCCTTGTGGACTTTATTTACCAGCAGTCCACACATTAGTTCTTTATCACTGAGTTTGCAGGCTAAACCAGGTCAGCATTGGATGCCAACTTCCCATCCCAAAGAGGTCAAATCATCACATTGTACAATTACACAACTTAAGATCATACAGTCTCTGCCGGACCATCTTTGGAATGTTAAAGGGATAATTCACCCAAAAATAAACATTCTGTCATCATTTACTCACCTTTGAGTTGTTCGCTGAACGATGGAATACAGATGTATGAATTATTTTGTCCTGTTACCTTGTAAGCTTTTATGGAAAATTTCAAATATTTGTGTTAAGTGTTATCAAAATCTGGTTAACTGTTTTAAACATGTCTTTTAAACTTTGTGTCGTGTCTCCTGCAGTCTGAAGGAGCGCAGTACTCAGGGTCAGAGGGCAGTGAAAGCAGAGGTGGAGGAGAGGGAACGGGTACAGGAGCAGTTGCTGGGAGTCAGAGAATGGCTGGATGCTGCTGTCTCTCTTCTCTCTGTATTGGAGCACGAGCCTAGCAAGAAACAGCTACAGGTCAGTTATTCAAATTTTATAATGTTTATCTTTTTTTTTTTTTAAGTTTTACAATATTTATTGACACGCTTGCCTAAGATCAGGCTGATTTCCGGTTTATTTCGGGTTCAGATTTCATATAGATTTATAAACGGAAACTCTTTCTTTAATTCTTTAAGATTCTGGGTTACATGCAGTTGAAATACAGTTGGCTCTAATGTAACCTTTCTGATAGCATAACAAAGGCTATTGTGAATGACAGTACTGGTTTTTCCGTGTTTCCAGAGAGAAAGGGTCTGTTTGGGTTGAATGGGTTCTGTAATCCGTCTGTAAAGCTCCAATCAGCAGCTTTTCAGACTCCTTTTAAACTGTTATTCTTTCACAAGACACACACACTGCTTTAGAAGCTGTTGTTTTACTCTCTCATTACCTCTTAACCACACACACACACACACACACACACACACACACACACACACAGGGGCCTCTGTGGATAAATAGCTGAGCCATTTCCAACATTTCCAGACAACATCTCCTCGCTGTTTCAGATGGACACACACACACACACATTCATTCTGTCCTATTCACTCTCTCATACACACACATTCTGTTCAGATGTTCCCACACACCTTGTTCTACCTTGTAAGTGGATCCTCAGGTTTGATGCTGAGGCTATTAATGATGTCAGCCAACTCTTACACACACACACACACACACACACACACACACACACACAAACACAAACAAACTACCTCCCTTAATTAAATTAAATGTAAATACTTTTTATTACCATATCATATTGTCTGTATGTTCAATACAGAAACAGAATTGGTAGAAATTGAAGTATAACATTCTTTCTCTCTATCGCTTTCTGTCAATCCCTTTGGGTTTTTGGTAATTTAGGGATCTTGTTTATGCAGCTTTCAGCCTTGAATGGTTCATTATAATATAAATAGGGGTTAGAGGCTTTATCTCACTGACTGGAGCCGGAAAGGTGAAGAGGGTTGAGAGACAGAAGCTTTTTAACTGGACTATTCTGGCTCTGTTATCTTGAAGCTTTAGAGGCTAACAGCTCATATCAGCATCATGAGAAACAGTGTGGTACTATAGAAAGTAGAGGGAAATGCAGATATATGAAGTGTTGATGGTAATAGAGTATATACTGTGACATTGTTCATGGGTCTTATTTCCAAGGGATTTTTGGTATTTCTGTAAATGTAAGTATTATTTGTCTTTTTAGTAATTATTTTTACTAATTTCTCTACAGAAACATTGCAACATAGATATTTTAGGCATCAGGTATTCTAAAAGTTTACCTAAAGAAAACTTTTTTATTTGAATATATTAAGTAAACCAATTAAACATGCAGATATTTTCTACAATGTCAAGGATGCAAATTTTTTAAGTCCGTTATGAAAAATAATTAATCTTTATTATTAGAAAGGACATAGTAAAGCTGTTTTATTTCAAATTACATTATTAAGGCACATTTTATTAAGACATTTGTAAGATACTAGGAGCTGTTTTGTTGGCATGTGACAATATGGTTATATTACAGATCTCTTTAGACTCTCAAAACAATGTCAAGGTCAATAAGTAAAAAAGTTAATCTTCTAAAAATATGAGATAATTTATTCAAATGGTATATCCCCCTCATAAAAGTACACTGTTTTGAAAATGAAATGAAATGAAATTTTATGATTGAAATGTGGAAGATTACACAGACATTTGTAATGCTATAGGAAAATGTTTTACTTATATCATAAAAATGCATTAGTCCATAGATCTCACATGACTGACGTTTTATGTCGTAATGAACATGAAAAAACCACAAAAACATTTTTTCGTGTCCTCAGAGAACCATACGAAAATTGAAACTAACAAAAGTTCAGATCTTTTCATTTAAAATGTTTTTTGTGTTTCTCTGAATCCATTTAGAAAGCCACTCCCTTCTCTTACTGACTGCTTATGTAATCCGAACTAATTCAGCCAGTCTTGTTTATGATGATGTACCAAAAATATTATTGAATTGAAATGGATAAAATGGAAAAAGTACAATTTGTGTAGTACATAGATGTGCTTAGTACAGATGTACTGATGAGTAATACCTCTCTTTGCTTAATAGGAGGTTCACTCACAGCTGTGTACCCAGAAGGCCGTTCTGCAGCGTATCTCGGAAGGCTTAAAAATGATGTACTCTGACAGAAACATGCTGGTTCCTGAGGAGATTGAGGGACTATTACAGGAAGTCTCAAACTCACTACAGGAAGCAGAGGAGCAGGTTGGACGCAGCAGTGCATTCTTTGAAACATTAAATGTAAACATTACTCAATGGCTAAAGGTTAAAAATATTATACTTTTTCATTTTTGTCATTTTTATAATAAAGTCTGATTGTTATTGACCACCAGAAGGAATGTCGTAATAAAAATGACCTTGTTTATAAAACACAACTAAATGTGCTTCACACAAATGCTGTAAACATCTCATCTTTAATGAATCAAGAGAGGAGAACATCTCACTCTAGAACACATAGATCCCTGCAGCAGAGACACACACACACACACACACACCTCATTCACAGATGTGAACAGTGTTGCATCATTCATTTATACACTTAAACACACACACACGTGTGGCAGGGGTTAGATAAGCTCCTGTGGGGTTTGTTCATTAAGATTTGGACCTCTTACCGTTCCTGGATGTACAGTACTTCACACACCCTCAGTGCATCTCTGTGTGTTTTATGTCATTATTTTTACAGTATGAACAGAATTTCTTTTGGAAAAAATGTTTTTTCTCTTATGTAGGTGGAGAGGGCGGTGGAGAAGAGCGGTCCACTTCACAGGCTGGCTGCTAAAATCTCAGAGATTAAAGCAGGTCTGGGATTAGTTCAGAGCTGGTTAGATCAGAAGAGCCAGAACTTCACTGAAGCTGAGAGCACTCACAAGGTCAGACATCTGTTTAATTCAATCCAAAGCCTATTTGACACCTTTATTGTCTGCACATTCATTTTGACACCTATAAAGGTGCATCTATTGACAGAAATGCAATATAATATTCATAACTATGTCTTCAGAGGTGTATAAAACGCTTACATAAAGAACCGTTATGTTTTTATTACCTACGAATGAGCTATTTTATCTACATACACTGCAGCTCCTCTTACATGTTGTTTCTACAGTAGCCCTAAATGGACAAACCTCTCTATAGAACGTTTTGTTAATATTAAATGATACGATTATGAAGATTTGTGCGTGTTATACGTGATGTTCTCCTGCAGCGTGTGTGGGACGAGTTGGAGGGTTTACACACTCGTCTGACGGCGGTGGAGGTGGAGCTACAGGACATGAGCGAGATGTATTCGGATGAGACCCGTCTGATCTCAGATAACCTGGCAAACGCTCAGCAGACATACAGCAACCTTACGAAACAGGCTGAACAAAGGACCAGCTTTCTCAGCAAGGTCCCAAAAACTACTAACTCCTATTCTCAAACTCCCATAGTGCTTAGCAGCGCAACAAAAATTGAGTTGATTTCCCAATAATGAAAACGTTTGTGTTGTTTTTAAATATGTATACTTGTTGTTTTTTCAAGTGTTCATCTTTCTGCTGTAACTGTCTTCATTTTTGTCTGGGTGTAGGTCCGTGATTGGCTGCAGGAGCATGAGGAGATGGTCAAGGGGTCACAGAGCTGGATCTTAGAGGCTCAGTCGTGGTTAACAACACCCTGCACATACACCACTGCCAGATGCCTGGATAGCCATGTAAACGCACTTCAGGTATTGTCATGTGGGATTTAACCTGCCACTCAGACCAGATCTTTAAGTACTAATCTGTAGACACATTTTACATGGATGTTTGTTTCAAAGGAATCTTTCAAAAAGCCTGTATGTGTGTTTTAGATGGTGCTGAATGATTCTGCTCAGATGAGACAAACTCTGAAGGGTTTCGGCAGCATGTTAGCAGAGATGGAAAGCGTTTTAGATGTCAGTCCATTAGAGGAGCAACTCTCAAATGCTGACCGGCGTGTAGCCGACATGCAGCACAACCTGCTGGGACCCCTCTCTCAACTGGAGCATGCAGCAGCGGTCAGTACACACACACATTTTCTTCAGCTCTGATGATCTGTTTTGCTTCTATATAAGGGGAATTTGGTGATTCAACATCTGCTAATGTGTGTTTGTGTGGTTTGTGATTTGAAGGAAGTGGACGCCATTGAGGCAGAGATGAAAGTTATGGAGAAAGATGTGGCCAAAATCAAATCGTCCTTGACCGTCCAAGAGGGCATCAGTCGGGACAAACTCAAGGTATGTGTTTGTGTGTGTTGGCATTAAAAACATTATTATTAATCACACTTTATGTTTGTCACTGGGTTTTGCAAATATCTAACCAATATAAAGTATTAAAAAGTGCTTGTCAACTTTATCAACACAGTATATAATCATTTAAAAAGAACAGTTTTTTCCATTTGGACATACAGAAGGACGGCAATGATATTTTTGTCTTGTTTTCTAGATATATATATATAATCAAGATATATTTACTTGACAAGGAAAGTGACTTAAGATATTTAAAAATTAAAATGAAAGAAATTAGGTAAATTATACAAGACATAATGCTTAGTAAGACATGTATTTTTTTTGCAGTGCATTTAGTCAGGAACACAAAAAGTCATATAAAAAACATGCAAGTCACTTTGGATAAAAGCATCTGCCAAATGTATGAACGTTAATGTTTGTCAGCAGGCCATGGAGAACAGGATTGAACTGATGATAAAGACTGTGGCTGAGATCCAAAACTGTAAGGAGGGTCTTTGTCTCCCTGACAAAGCTGAAAACACACTCCTAGTGTTCAAAAGAGCTGAACTACTACAGAAACAAATCCTGGAACTAGAACAGGTACACACACACACACACACACACACACACACACACACACACACACAGTCATGCAGATAACCAGTACATGTGCAGGGCTCAACATTATGTCCATCGTTTCACAGCTGGCTTTAGAATACTCGATTGAGGTGCAAGAGATTTTTGCCCCACTACCTGATGCCACATCCCTCAATGCCCCGCCCTACAGCAGTGCCACGCTCCTCTGTGTCCCGCCCACTATCGCCGAGGAGGAAGCACAGGTGAGACAAAACCTCCTGTTAGAATTTAGTTACCAAGAGGCCACTGTTACATACTGATGAGAGTGTGTGTGTGTGTGTGTGTGTAGGAGACGGGTGAGATTCAGATAGTACACGTTGAGGAAGATGCGTTGAAGAAATCAGGAGCGACGCTGATGGCAGTGGAGCAGTCCACACATGAACAGAGACTCACCTGGATCTCTGAGAGGGGCACACACACCCCAACAGAGGAACAGGTACACATACACACAAGCAGAAAGCAGATGTTATAATTTAGCAATATTTTATTTTTACTGCAATAAGCTTTAAAGGTTCTAAAGATTACTGTAAAATGTCAGGGCGAATTTTTCCACCTATTTCTTATGAAATGTGTTTTTTCAGAGGCTTTCAAAGGTGGCAGCATCTTTCCATAATGGTCCATATTCTCACAAGTCCTAAGAGCTTTGGTATTTAAGACCTGCTGTAACTCATTGGACTGAATGTGTGTGTTTGAACTGTGTGAAAGCAGGAGTCTGATAAAGCGGAGAATCTCTGTGAAGATGTGGAGGTTACAGAGGAAGATGATGATGAAGAAAATGAAAGCAGTGAAGAATCTGAAGATCAAACAGAAAATGAGCATGAGGTGGCAAGAGAAATGTCTGCCTCCTCACTGATCCCTGAGACATCCTCTAGTGTGATCATGGAGGTAAGGAATGATCCTTGCTCTGTATATCTCCATGTATTTATTTAGCTTTCTTCGTTTTCTCATCACAGGCTTATCACTTATGTTTTAGTATTTGGAATTTTTATTGAATACACTAAAAATGTGACTTAAGTTATTTTTCTAAATGGGCCAGTCATCATGTGTTGTTAGGATGATCATGTGCTTGCTATGCCATGTCCTCTAGGGGGCAGTATAGCTTCACTTTCCTTTTATTGATAGTATTCATCTTTCAGATCCTTCTGTACTTGAGAATCACAACAAGTGTTGTGATCTTCACTTGCAAAAGTGCCACATCGTTTCACACTTTGCAGATCTCTCTCTTTTGTCTACTTTTATTTAGATTTGTTTAATGACTGTAAAAAATTCTGCATTATGATATATTTACTCTGATTTCTAATAGATAACATTCAAAGTCATTATAAAATTCACATACCTGTGACCACACACTACACTGTGTTAATGCGAGTTGGTACTGTATGATGCTTGGCAACTGTAAACCTACAGTTAGACTAAGTATTACTTGGAGGAACAATAAAGTGAAGTATCTTAAATGACTGTAAGCCACCAGATCTGTATTAAGTTAACCAGTCCTTTTTATTATGCAGGAAACGGTTTCTTCAGCTCTGGTTGAGCCTAAAGCTCAAAACCCTGAGCAAACAGAAGCAACTGATTCAGAGGTAAAACAGGAATCAAATAAATCATTTTTCTTAATTTGTTTATGCTATTGAATACAGGAAATCCCAAAACTTACTGTATGTAGTTTTTTGGTATTTTTTGGTATTTAAAACATTTGAATAATGGTAAGCTTACAGTTATACCAGACTATGGTTCGAATGGTTGGCACTGAAAATGTCCCTGCTGAAAATGTCTTGAACCTTCACTCTTCAAGCTGGTTGAATGCATCTTGAATCCAATGCATTATAGACCAGAATGTGGAACTTGCAGTGAGTTAGTTAACCAGTGTTCCTTGGTTTTTGCAGGTAGCAGTGGACGCAGAAGCAGACACATCTGTCGCCTCTGGAACAGGTGTGTCAGAAGCTTTATCTGAAGTTACAGAGGAAAGCGAATCTCTCCCTGCAGACATGGTAACCAATACCTCCTCTGTTACAGAGGTCTCCTCCTCGTCCCCTCCCAGAGGCCTACAGAGGTGTCTGGTCTCCTAGTTGTACTGTAGTTCCCTTTTTAAAGAACCTCCATGTCTTAACTTCCACCTCTAGAACCCTTAGATGTGATTCCTAGAGCTAGAACTCTCTTCTCAGTGCATTTACATGGTCGATGTGTTGTGGAGCGCTGTGGAACAAAGTTATGTATTAAAAGGGTTTCTGCCAGGACATTGTACAAAACAAGAGGCAGAACATTCTTAAACAAAAAAGCTTCTTAGTATTATAAGTTTACATGTTACACTGTGTCTATGCTGGATGCGTGCAACAAAAGTGGCAACATACAGTATATCGCTTCCATTACAGTCAATGGCGCTGTAAGTGCCTTATGCTGCCTTTGTTTTTATAACTTTATTTCCCCTGTCTGTTTAAAATGAAAGTATGGGTAAACTGAATGCAATTCATTTTGTTTTATGTTAAATCACATTCAAATTCCACTTTACATTATTCTTAAATAGTTCATGCAAATACACAATTTTAATATAAATGGATTTTTGTTGAAAATAAAGTGGGATACATTATTTTCACATTTTAGTGTTGCTGAAGTCCGTGGTTTAGTAAACATTGTGAGCTGATGTGCAGCTTCCAGTGTAGACACTGTGTTAAAGAGTCATAGAGAACAATGCATCTGTGGATGCAAAAAGCTTCTAATGCACATTTATTATGCAGTACTTATTAAACCTTTTTTTTTTTTTTAAATACAGCAAAGTGCCTTATTGCATATGTTTTAAGCGGGGAAAATCTGTGTAATTTTTCAGGCTTGTCTTTGCATGGCAACTTGTATTTGACTTTGCTACTAAATACAAAACTGAAAAAAGACCCTAAACTCTTTTTATGGCATGTGTTTATATTTTGTGTATCAGTGTGTTTTTTGTTTTGTTTTGTTAAAGATTTGTTGAACATATTTTGATTCGTGGAGTGAAACAAATGTACGAGAACATTAAAAGTCTACAAATGATCTGCAAGCGTCTGTACCAGTGACCGCTCAATCTGCACATTAATGTCTAAGTGCATGTGTATTACGAGTTATTTATTGTTTTTATGACCGATTGTTTACAATACACATTCTCTGAAATGAAGGTTTTTCCCGCTCAAGATTTTTAGAATATAAGTATATGATTTATTTGTGTTATTTATGCTGAGTATTTTTTCATTTTGTGCCATGTAAACGCACTGAGCTATTATACAAACATGTGCATGTTTACCTGTTCTCTTTCTCACTTTGTGATAAAAACCGTCTTGCAACAGAAGAAAAAAATAAATGCCAACCAAAAATTTACACTCGCTCGTCTCTTTCTCTCTGTCTGTCAGGAGCAGGGTGCATGGCGGGGGGAACAGGCCAGTGACACACACACACTCACATGCAACAAACGTTTAGAGTCACAAGCCACACCTACAGACACAGGGGACACGTTGACCTCTCCTAATGTTCTGACCTCTTATAAAGTAGAGGGTGCAGTCCCATCAGAAATTTTGGGGGTCTCAAAAATACCATTCACACCCATCCAGCAGGCTTATTTATCGGAGACCACCTTCTATTTGCCTCAGGAGGTGGGCTCCACAAAACCCATAGACACAACATTAGCTGTTGCACCACGTCAGCTTACACACACTCTGACACCCGCCACATATACACACATACCATCAAACAACAGAAGCACACATGACACACATACACGGATCACAAACAAACCCCAAATGGAGAAGACAGAGCCATTGGCTGCAAGCAGATCTTTGGTAAGCAGAGATACACTAGAGTTGACTTGTCTCACCCTACTTACATCAGACATTATGTTATCAACATTTAACTTTTTATCCCATAAACCAGCATTCTTTTCTTTTTTAATTATTTGTCAATATATTCCAATGAAATACTAGAATAGCCATTTAATGTGTGAAATGCCGTCTGAGATCCAACATTTGTGTGGCATTGGATTTAATAACATGAATTTTGCAGTGTAACTATATATGACTCTTTCAAATAACCTTTTATTAATCATAAGTAATTAAATATTAATATTTAACACATTGACCTTTGTGTTATTACTTGTTGTGGCTCACAGAAATAGACCACACAAACTGTCAAGACCTTGTTTAAAGGATTTATATTTCAGAAGGATATAAGGAGCTACACATAATCTGGGAACTTTAGTTAGATATGGAGGATTTTCATTTGTATTTACGTATTTATTAACATGTATATATTTGATGTTTAATAGTTGCAAAATTTCAGAACGTTTTTTAATTGTATTTTTGGGCTGGAAAGAAACATCTCTAATAGTCCTTCTTAAAAGATAAAAATGTTATTTTTACTTGCAGTATAGAAAATCGATAGCAAATAACGATATCAAATGAAGAATATATACAAAGTAGGCACACCAAAAAGCTCCAAAAATATCAAAAAAAGTTTTGGGGATATTTTTTGGAGCTTTGGTGTGCCTACTTTGTATATATTCTTCATTTACTTATATAACATAACTGTCATAGACATTAAGGGATGCATCCATCCATTCATTCAACAATTGAATGCATGGTCACAAGAGAACTGGGGCCTATCAAGGGAAACATGTCACATGCAAGTCTTTTAATATTATGACCATATGTGAAAGACAAAACGTACTGAAGTTCTAGGTGTGAAAAATGTGCAAAGGCATGAATCAGGTTGAAATAGAATCCAGGTATATTCAGTCCGTTCTAGGCAACAGTACAAGGTTGTCTTTACAACAAAGGTAAAACCTAAAACCAACTATATTATGTGAACCAACAAAAAACTGCTTAAAGGGACAGCGCACTCAAAAATTAAAATTCTAATAAGTGATTCACCCTCATGTCATTCCAAACCTGTATGACTTTTCAGAACTCAAAAGAAGAAATTATGAAGAACTAAACACTAAATAAACAACATTGTGCCCCTATTGACTTCCATTGTATTAACACAAAACCACTCATTCATTAGTTAACTAATATTTGAAGTTGAATGAGCTTAAAATTTAATGACAGCCAGGTTACTTTTTTCTAGTGTACAGGTTTTGAACAACATGCGGGTGAAAAAATAATAAAATAAATGTATAAAAGAATATACATTTCTATATATTTAGCTCAATTGCTTTAATATCAGAATGGAAATATATACTGTAGTCATGAAAGAAAACAAACGTGTGTGCGTGTGTGCGTGCGTGCGTGCGTGCGTGCGTGCGTGCGTGCGTGCGTGTGTGTGTCCCTGTCACACTATCCTCGAAAGTGACGACATTCCAGGAAGTATTTGTAGCCGCAGGTGGGTGGAATAAAGCCAAGAATGAGAGAAAGAGAGAGAAGCATGAAAAATGAGCAGAATGAAAACTGAGATCTTTTAAGACAGGATCGCACTGGGGAAGACGAAAAATGAAACACAGAGAGAGAGAGAGAGAGAGAGAGAGAGAGAGAGCAGAAATAAGTGTGAAAGTGTGCCATAGTGTTTGTGGTTCTCGATGGGTCAGTGGACACACCCAGTGTGTCACAGTTTGTGCTTTTGTGATCTGTGGTTCTGCTGCACTCAGTCATAGCAGGTGCTCTCTCTCTCTCTCTCTCTCTCTCTCTCTCTCTCTCTCTCTCTCTCTCTCTCTCTCTCTCTCTCTCTCTCTCTCTCTCACTACACCTGTCTTTACCTTAACATGCATGTTTCTACTACACGCCCTTCTTCTGCCACGTAGAACCTCTGGCTCTTTGTGCGTGTGCTGAGCCTCTCTGTGTGATTGTCTAGGTCACAGGTGAAGCTGGGGACTCGGGTGGATGGTTGTCTGGTGACGAGCTCCTCCATGTCTGCCGTGAGAGAGCCGTGCAGCTGGAGGTGTGTCTGGAGAGAGCGCAAATCAGCCTGGAGGGGTCGAGACGGGGAGCGCAGGACTTGGCCATGCAACACAACGTTGAGCAACAACTTCATACCTGCCAGGTGATCACACACAAACACACACCTACAGTTCAAAGGAACCCCTTGTTGTCACCAACAATGCCAATAATAATGTCAACAGGTTTGTGTGAAGGGTAAGGGAAGGGTGCAGTGTGTAACTATTTAATCTAAAAGAAGGAGCTGCCAAGTTCTGCGTGTCAAATCTACATTTACAACATTTTTCTGTGTTGTGAAATGCTCAGTAATAGAGGAAGTGTTCTAGATCTGTGTGTTTTACAAATGTCATGGCTGTCAAAATGCTTCAGTCATCATTTTCTAAGCTCTGCCACATTCAACTTTCACACTATTTGATCTGTCACTTAACTTTAACACTTACTGAGACCATTACATATGTCTGTAGAAACCAGATCTCTCTCTACATTTTCAGATCAAATTTTTCTTTTTATCTCTCTCTCTCTCTCTGTGTCTGTGGCTTTTTGATTTTCCTTTATTTCTCTGTTCACTATTTACTCAAAATATTTGCATAATAACACATGGTGACTCTAAGGACTATTTGTCACATTAACACATTACAAATGAACAAACTAACTTCACTGTTTTCAGCCACAGTTTTTATACCCAAATGGTGTTAAGGTTATTTTTAATGGCCATATGAAGTCTGTTTCCCTAACAGAGTTGTGTAGTTCAACCACAAACTGTTTTTTCTCCTAATTTTGAGCAGTGTTTATATTTATATTTTGTAGAAAAGTGTGTGTTGCTGTGTGACATTTGTTATGATGTTCTGATGTTAAAGTGTGCTACTGTGTCCAAAACGTTTTGGGACCACATGGATATGTTTGGGTTCAGTGGCTATGGTAACAAAAATTATATGACTCTGATGCATTGATGAAAGATAATTTTGCTCTCATTTTCTTTAATTTTATAGACGAATCACGGCAGGTACATACTGTGTAGTTCCAGACCGTGCGTGTGTGCGTGTTTTAAGGCATTGTAAAGATTAATGTGTGTGTGTAAGTAGGCGGTAGATCATGATTTAATGAACCAAGTAATGTACTGTTTTATTTACCTTTGAGGCGGTGTGAGGATGCCTGGTTCTTTCTTTTCTTTCTCTTTCTTTTTGGGACACACTCACATAAATGACATGCATGTGCATGTCTACCGACACCCTATTCAGAAGCATGAATGTGTTAATGCAATAAGAAATCGAACTTCTCTCTTCTAAAGGAAATAGTATTTTCATGTGGTTATTTCTGTGCAGATATTTCAGTTAGCAAGAGCTCACAGTGTGCAGGGTAATAATTCTCCCCTGTCTGTCAAGCACTGATCCAATATTACTCCAGTCAGTTGCGGCAGGATAAACTTTAAGCTGGCGTTCTGTGTCAAAATGAGTTAATTTAGCCTGTCGGATATTTTCTGGCATCTTCTAAAGGCCAAAGAGAACACGGATATTTGTGTTCTTTTGAATTGTTGAGTTTGGAATTGAACATTCAGTGGTATTGTGCTGTTTGGGTTGAGTATTATTACTCCGCAGTTTGTGCTGGTGTTACGGATGAGAAGTATTAAAGGAGTTTTAAGCATTGTTAACTATTTTGCTAATTTCTTTCTATAATAGTTCAAGTTTGGGTGATTTTTCAGGATATCTATTTCAGTTATGCGTGTAAGGTGCAAACATTTTTAGCAAACATCTCCTCCGTCTGTGTAACCTGACTCTCTCATCAAAGATTCAGAGATTCAGCGGGGCTCTAGGACACTGACCTGCTAAACTGTTATAAATACAATACAATCTAACTAGAAATGTGCTGGCTCTTCACATATATGATTATAAAGATTAATGTTAGATTAAAAAATGCATGTACTGAAACCTGCACTGGCCATGAGCAAATATAGTTTTACATGAACCAGCAGGGCAATGCCGTGCAAATGTCAACTTCAAAGGGACACTCCACCCATGATAATTCTGTCATTACCCTTAAGTTGTTCCAAACCTGTATATATTTCCTTGTTATGATAAACAAAGGAACATAGTTGGAAGAAAGTCAGTAAGCAAAATTTCTCATTCCCCATTTACTGCCATAGAAAAATAAATGGGGATGAGATCTGTTTGGTTACTGACATTCTTCCAAATATCTTTCTTTGTGTTGCATTTGGAACAATCTAAGGGAGTAAGTGTGAATAAATGATGACAGAATTTAAAATTTTTAGATACTGATAGGTCAGATGTTGTTTTTTGGCAAGTTTTAAAGCATAGTTTTCCATAATTGTCATTTCCATAACTGTCCATATTACTCATGGGCACATGAAAATTTAAATCAAGTAACTATTTTATGGTCTATGAAGATCCATCCCATCTCCATTTATTTGGTATTATTGTTTTTTTTAAACGTGTGATCTTTTCATTAATATGTGAATCTATAACATATTAATTTCTCCCTCTTTAAACAACTTAGTAAAATACAAACAGATCAATTTATTGGTAATAAATGCATCCTCTGAGAATTCATAGTTTTTACAGAAAATAATGCTGGAATTATAACAGAATATGTTCTTAAAATATATATTTATGACATGAATAACAATAACCTTTATAGTGAGAGAGCATCCACCAAGCATGGAAATGTAAACATGCTTGTAAAGGTTTCTGTGGATGTCAGTGTTTGCTGCAGGATGTACAGATGGAGAAACACAATCACAATGTCAATTCTGTTTGTTTGATTAATAATGTGAGTTTTGTTCATCTTTGTTTTCTTAAGTAATGTGTCAAATGGAGCATTAAACACCTGTTGCCTGCCTCTTAGCTCTATGTCCTGTTTTGTTCTCTGGTGGATTCAGAACGGTGTGACTGATGGCACACATAATGCAGATTGCATTTATATAATGCCGTTTAACAATAGCAAGATGACTTTGAATGGACACTTATTTAACAAGTATGTGTGTAGACGATTCTGGTGGAGATTGAGCAGAAGATCTCCTGTCTTCCCGTGTGTGGGCTGAAAGAACAGGAACAACATGAGGCTGAATCGCTCAACACAAAACTCCAGCTGTTAAAGAACAGACTGGTGACCGTCCAATTACAACTACAGGACAAACACAGCCAAGACCAGGTACACAAACACAATTTCAGGCAGAATTGTTTATGTCTGTCTATTTCTGTAGGGAACAGCGTAATCCAGGTGTTGTAAAGAACAGATACAATTCTGTGTATGTCTCTGTAGGTGTGTGTTGAGAGAGAGCGCCCCCTGCAGGCCAGGTTGACACGCAGCACCAGTGTGCAAGAGATGCTGAGCTCCTCCAGAGGCAAACTGTTCAGACAGAGAAGTCTTCAACAACAGATGGTAATATGAACATGAATACACACTTTAAAACATTATTATGTCCAACACAGCTTGTGTTAAAACAATGCATCTATGCAGGTCTCAAAAAGATTTTTAGTTGCCGTGCAAACATTTTCAATTATGTTTTTTACCATGTTTTTATGTCATATAAAAATGTTGTGCTGATCAATGAGTCCCACTTTCTTTCTTTCAGGAACTGGAGCAAGGTTTGAACGAACAGAGGGATCTAACCAAAGCCATCTCAATTCAAGGCAGCAGAGTAAGAGCACACAGCCAGAGCACAGAGGAACACACAAGGTATCTAAATACACGCACACATATAGAGAACACCTTCACTCAGACACTAACACACTCGCATTGTACCCTGCAGCCCTCCAGCAGCAACAGATGATGAAGATAAGAGACAGGAAATACAGTTAGCAGTCCACAGGAAGTGGACTCACCTCCACAGTCGATTGACTGAGAAAGCAGAGACACAGCAAGATGGAGATAAAGAGCAGGTCCAAACACACCTGATTCTAAGATGAAACCCCTCATCCAGTGGGAATTTTTGTATGTTTATTTGAACAAAGTTTGTGTGTCCTGTGTGCACAGATTCTCACTCCATCTGTATGTTGGAGTGAATCAGCAGTTTCTCTTTGCCGGCAGGAGATTCAGTCAAGCATCGCACATCTTAAAGAGCTGAAACACTCTGCAGTTACACAGGTGTCACACACATTATTGCACACAATCTCTTAAGATATATGTATAACACACACACGCGTGTTTTATGCGGGACGTCCCGTAGACATAGCCGTTATTTAATTCCTAATCTTATTCTTTTGTTACATTAAATATTATGTATTTACTTTGACCGGTTAACTATAACCGTCTTACTCTGTCCATATGTCTCCTTTGCAGGACCATCAGTCCCTTGATGAAGGTCTGTTTGAAGTTTTGAGTGGTGTAAATCTCACTCTTTGCTCTCTTACACACCCACTCCTGTTTCAACCAGCGATCTCACACACTGACATAGAAAACCAGCTGCACCAGCTACAGGTATACACCCGTCCATCTGTTTATTAATCATCATCTATCCATGCATCCATTCATTACATTTCATCTGTTTCGTTGATAGGGTTTTTCTGCAGATCTGACCTCTTTGGGTGCCGTGTTGACCTCCCAGGGGTCAGAGGTCATAAAGGTGTTAGATTCTGGTTCAGTGGTATCAGAGGCCTCATTGGACCTGCTGACGCAGCGTGTGTGTGAAGTTCAAAAGACTCTGACTAAGAAACAGGCACAGCTACACGACAGACAAAAACAGATTACACAGCTGCAGGTCAGATTTTCATCTGCTTTAGTCGAATTATTACCAGTATTAGTGATAGTTCACCACAAATTAAACATACTAAACTTCAAAAGTATACAACACAAGCAAATGCACTACATGACTGAGAAAACTGACACTGTATTTACAATAAGTGTTTACATGTCAGCAGTTAGATCAGTTTTTAACACCCCAGTTCTCACACTCATAACTCTTGTTTGTTATTAAATAACAGCAGAAATTCTATGTGTCTCTGTAATATTAAATGTAATGTTTATGTTTATTCCCATGACTTCTAATATAGATACAGTGTTACACCTTCCCATAAATAGCTTGTTGATATAATACAAATGTTGCATTTCCTTGTGTCTGTTAAACCCTGCAGAGAAAAATACAAGACGTGCATGACTCAGTACTAACTAACAAGTCAGCCCTTCACCCTACAACTAATGGAGAAACCCATCGTGATCTTCACACACTGCTGCAGGTGAGCGCATGCACCTGTGAATAACACCACATCATGTGACAAGCGTGTTAAACACTTCTGATGAATCCTGAGTGTTCTGAATATCTGAATGAGTCGAGCTTGTTTCTCAGAGGAATTAATACATCTCGTAATTTCTTTAAAAAGTGGTTCTTTGTATACCCTGGGGGAGAACTCTGTAGCTTCAGGGCATCTGAGTATGTTCTCAATGCTGATGTCAATCCCACAATTCACTTTGAGAGGGTGATGTTGGACTTTCTTGAAAAAGCGAATTTATCCTTTTTTAAATGCACTCAAAAACCTTTATTTTTTTCAATAAGACGGACTGGCATGCAGAGTATCCTGCAGGGGCAAGTCGCACTATAAAGGCATTACTGACTTTTCTTTAAATATCTTATAATGAAGGTCAGGTTGTATGTTAACACACTTCTCACTCAAAGGTGAAAAGGCACAGCCGTGTTATTTTAATAACCACGCACAGTGACTGTGAGCATGAGATCGAGATTTTGACCTTTATATGTACAGGCTGTCGCTGGGCTGAAACAAGAGGTGGAAGAGAGAGAGAGAGAGCTGGTGGAACTCAAAGAGACAGAAAGTCAGAGTCAACCCTCATCTCACCTCACACAGCAGATCAGCACACTGGAGGTACAGCGGGAGTATGTAACATACTTGGGTTGTCCACAAAAGGACAAATCTGACTTGTATGATGTCCTCGATCGTATAAACAATACATAAATAAAGAGTAAAACTTTTTATTTTAATATGCTTTATTTAACAAAATAGTAGTTGTTTTTATGGTTTTGTATTTAAAGGGATACTCACCCAAAAATTAAAACTGTTATCATTTGTGACCCATTTGTTGGAAAATCTAATTCTGAGATAACAAGCATTAAGTTTGATTTCAACCATTCATTTTATTATGATTTCTATCTTAACATAGTCTTATTTAGCCAATTTTAATATATATTTATATTTTCACAAAATGTTCTTGATGTAGAATGATTTTATGTCAAAAGTAGTAAATCACTTAAAAAAACTTACTTTAGCTGGGTTTTCACAGGCAGGGTCACATTTATTCACCCTCATGTCATTTAAAAACCCATATATGACTCTTTCTTCTGTGGAACAGAAAATAATTAATGAATTTTGTGTTCATACAATGGAAGTCAATAGAGGCCAATGTTGTTTTGTTACCAACATTCTTCAAAATATATTATTTTGTGTTCTGCAGAAGAAAGAAAGTTGTGCAAGTTTAAAATAACATAAGGGCAAGTCAATGATGACAGAATTTTCTTTTTTTTGAGGGGGGTGAACTTTCCTTTTTAGGTCACTTTAAATATGAAATGTTTAAGTTGTGAGATTACACTATTAAAAAGATGTGCACTTTTTCAGCGGAGGGCTGGACACTATTACAAAAAAATTTTTTACAGTATGAATAAGTTACAGTATAGTATAAACTATACAGTATAAACAATTCAGTATTCACAATTTTTCAAAGCCTTAAACACTTTAATTCAATTGTATTTGGCACTAAGGATGCATATCATAATATTCATACTCTGTAGGTGGTTTTGGAGAATGTGTGGAGTGATCTAGAACAGCGCTGTGGAGCTGTGCAGTGGAGTCTAGATCAGCAGCAGATGAGCGAGAGAATACTGAAGGGTCTTAAGATACTCCTGCATGTTGGGACGGAGAAACTCACCCGCACCTCTTACCTGGAGCTCAAAAATGCAGCACAACTACACACAGAGCTCAGCACACACACGGTACGAGTAACACGTATTAACCATAGAGCAAAACATACAATGCTTCAAAAACATCTCTAAAGACAAGCAGAGCAGGAGGCCACTCTCTCACTCATCTACATAACTTTGTGAATCCACACAGAAGTTTTTCCTGTCTCTGGGCTCTCACCTGCGGAGACTGCAGCAGCTGGATGTGCGGATGTCAGACAGCGCCCCCTCTGGCTGGGAGACTGCAATGTCTGCGATGGAAAGTCAAGTGTTCAGTGTATTACAGCAGGCTCGGAGCGTAGGAACAGTACTGCATTCAATGCTACAGGTATGAGAGAGAATCACACATTTCTGATGTGTAGTGACACTTTTATAGTGTTTCTAAATGTGAAGCAGTTATACAGGGATGAATGAGCATATTGATGAGAAACTGGATAAACAACTGAGCCAATAGTTGAATTAATGATAATAAATGATGTTGCCATTTTTTCAGATTTGGACTCAATGTGAGGAAAATCATTCCTGGTTAGAAACACTGCTGCAAAACGTAGAGACTCAACTACCCATAATGCCTCTGTGGGATCAAACTGAGGAGCATCTCAACAAAAATCTTTCAGTCTATCAGGTGACACTTAATGTAATATATTTAGCATATTAACTCACATGTATACCTTTAAAAACTACAAAGGGGTATTGATATATATTAATACATTTCCTGTAGCTCAGTGGTTAGAGCATGGCACTAGCAACGCCATGGTCATGGGTTCGATCCCAGGGATTGCACATATTTAGAATGAATGTATAGTATAATGCAATTTAAGTCGCTTTGGATAAAAGCATCTGCCAAATGCATACATGTAAATGTAAATGAGAGATTAGGGCTGTCACCACATCATATTTTCACTTCACGGTTATCGTGGCCAAATAATTTATGTTAACAATATTATCACAACATCTATTTATATATATTTTTTTAAATGAACAAATGCTATCTTTTGTTCAAATCACACTTAAAAGGATTATAGAGAGGTTGTGGTTCTTCAGGCAAAACTTAAAACAGGTGTTGGATTGTTTGCAATATTTTCATTAGGGTAGAATTAACACAATATCAATATTTATGGTTTTTTATAATTATTAACAATATGATTTAATCCATCTGTTGCGTTTGTAATAGAGTGTTCAGGCAGTTCTGGAGGAGAACAGAGCACGGGTCAGTCTGGTTCTGGATGAGGGCCGCAGACAGCTGTCGCAAATTTATTTTAGTGAAGTGGGCATTCCTTTACATAAAATGAGCGTGTCTACTTTAAAACTGGAACAGCGATTGGCTTCTCTTCAGAGAAGGGTGGAGCAGGGACTGGACTCCACCCACCGGCTAAAAAAGCTTTGGAACAGGTGAATGTAATAATTCACTCATGTAAATATTTAATAAAATGTGAATATATAGAAAGCACAAGAACTTTTTTATGAATATCTATCACTTCTGTACATTTTTTCAGATACCGAAGAGATTCTGAGGCTTTGCATGAGTGGATAGACCAAGCCAAAGAACACCTGCATACATGGAAAGATGACGTGATCGCAGGTGACCAGGAAACAGACCACTGCATTTCCTATTTCAAGCAGTTCACAGTAAGTGTAAATATTTGTGACATTTATGGAATTCACAGCACATGATTCTGTTTGACTCATGTGTATTTCTGATGTCTTTAAAACAGGAGTTTGTAAAGGAGCTGGAGGAGAAATCTGCCCTAAAGGCATCAGTCATCAGTTCCGGATCTTTGATCCTGATGCTCGGTGAACGAGAGCAAAACATTGAGACACAAAAGAACAGCAAAACCAGTGCTGCTCGTAGATCATCCTCTGGAAATACAGAAAACGTACAGCCATTTAAATCTGGCAACATCACCAGTGTTGTATTCGCAAACTGTCCTGAAGAATCCTGTCCTGAATCTGTAGATGTCAAAGTTTCAACCACTGCTGAGGACAATTTAGAAACTACATTTTCCTCTGGTCAAAACATATTTTTATACACAAATGTTGCCAAATCTAGTAATTCTCAAGAAAATGTTCAAGATATTCTTCCAACAGATGTTAGTTCAGTGGATATCTCTAAAACAAGTAAAGAGGTTTTATCCACACAAAGATTGTCTATTAAACAAGACACGATTCTGTCTCCAGTTCTGCTGTCTCTCCAATCCCAGTTATCTCAAGTGGAGCAGGACTGGGTGGAGATACAATCAAACATACCCATCGTCCAACACAGACTTCATCAGGTATATTTACAATTATGGAAAATTGGCATACACTATTATTTGATGTGACTTTTGAAAGTGCGTTCAAGGTATTTCATCAGTATGGGGTTCCTAAGATTGAAGGTACAAGCCCTGTGTATTTGAAAGAAAAAAGCTGTACTGTATATTGTTAAAGTTTTTTCTCTTTGGTCCTTGTCTCTCTTGAAATGTATATTAAGGGTGTTAAAGTTTTTCATGAAGGCAGGTGGCCATCCAGGTGTGATTTCCAGCAACAGATGAGATCTGTAAAGAAAGTCCCTTTTCTATCATTTCACCCATTATCGGGCATCTTTTTCTGGTCCTTGTCTTCTTTTCTTTTGTGATTACATATATCACCCCTCACCTGGCTACTTTCCACCTTCCACAGCTTTCCTACTGTATTTTCACTCCACCCCTGACTGTCACCTCATGCTCTCATCTGTTTTAATGCCAATCTCTCTCTCTCTTTCTCTCTCTCTTAGAATTTGGTGGAGAGGCTGTCTCCTGAAGGACTGCTGGCTGATGTGTGTGGCTGGATTACAGGTGCCGAGAGCAGGTTACAGGTGGCCGAGCGAGAGGGTCATAACACCTGCACTGTCACAGAGTTCAAACACCTGCTCAAAACATATCAGGTATCTCTCCATCTCTCTCTTTTAAATTAAACACACTTTTATTGTTGCAAAAAAATCACATTTGTGTTTAAATCTATGCACCATGAGTAATAAAGTAGCACAACAACAAAAATAAATCAAAGTAAACATAATAAAAGCATTATGATTAGCAAATATAACAAAATATTATTTTTAATGGTACAAATACAGTAAAAAAAGCGTTGCTAATTCTTATTTTTAATTTTAAATATCTACATCACAATTTAAACTGATTGTAAAGTATTACAATTTTGAGAACACATTTTAATGCAGGTTTAATACATTTGTTGATGGTATTTGTAACTAATTTTTTCATGAATTTTTCTTTGAAATATTTGTCCAGGAGCTAAAAAGAGAGTTTATCTGTCAGCAGATGTCTGTTGAGTTTATTAATCAGTGTGAGCTGAAGAGGGTCGGGTTCTGCAGGTACAAACACACTGCTTTTGCAGAAAGCATGGGAGACGTCAATATGCGCTGGCTCACTCTGCAGGCTAGCCTGAATACACAGGTCAGTTTATCATCAAAAATTATTAAAAAAATAAAAACATTCATTTACACAAAACAGACATTAATGTAGACATTTACATTCCCCTAATGACGGTGGACAGACAAACACACAGATAACCAATTTAAGCTGTACTGTTTTTGTCAGCTCCGACATACTGAAGAGCAGGTGAGGATCTTTGCCGAGCATGAGAGCAAACTGCAGCTCTTGCAGCTCTGGGTCAAAGGTCAAAAACGATGGATGAGATTGGCTGAAAGGCCGGTCAGTCACTCGTTTGCCGAGAAGAGCTTGAAAGACTGTGAAGTATGTTTTCTTCATAACTGATTGTATTGATGCTCATGTAAATGAACAGTTTTCTAAGCCTAATAAATGTAACTGTATATTCAACTTTAGGAGCTGAGGGAGACATTGAAGGACAAACTCTCCGAACTTGCTGATCCGAGGAAGAGGAGATTTACCCCTGATGAAGAATGTGGAGATGAACAATTCTTGTCCAAAGTTCAAAACCTCTCACAATCTTTGACCGATCTTTCTCAACAGGTACAGAAGCTTATGAACTGCTTAAAAATGTGTTATTAATAAACATCAAAGATTATTAACTTTATTAACAGATTATTATGAATAAAGGAATTTAACTAAAATATTTTAATTTAAAGGGTACAGACCTTGAAAAAACTCTGCTGCAGGTGTGTAACCTGTGGTCTCAGTTTATAAGTGGGAGGAGTCAGGCAGTTCTAAACACAATGAAGATTGGCCAATCACTAGAGTACTGCCACGCCCCTTTCCTCTCTCTCTCCGCCCTCAAGAGCAACACTAATAAGCTACAGGTTCTGTCAATCACTACATTTTTCAAAGTCACTGTAAAAGAAAATTATCTCTTTTCTTATCTTTATGTATTTTTATATAGAATTTATTATTTAATTAATTATTAATAAATTAGATCATAAATAAACAATAAATACATATTTATAAATAATTAAATAGATCATGAATAAATAAATAATGAAATGTTAAATTCAATTATTAAATTCATTTTGATGCTATTAAATAAATGTAGACTGTATTACAAATGTTACAAACAGAGACTGTCATTACTGAGGGGTTGTTTGTGTCTGTATAGGTTCTTAAAGCTGAGACAGAGGAGTTTGACAGGATGTGGGAGGATCTTAGCAAAACTTTCTCAATCCTTAATAGTAGAATTAGCACAGACTCCGGCAAGATACTTTTGGAGCAACTAGAAAAAGAAAAAGCTGGGTAAGACTTCATATTTAACATGTATATTCGGCAAACAGCAGATCAGAATTGAAATCATAAGAATTCTTATTTTACAGTGTGTGTTTGACCTAAAGCATCTTTGTCCTTTAGGTGGTCAGACATGAAGGAAAAGGTCACGCACATTTTACAGTGGTCACAAAGTCTTCTGAAGGTGTGGCAGAGATATTCTGTTATGAAACACACCTGCTCAGAGCAACTCCATCATTACAAAGAGCAGCTCGGCACACACACTAAAACACCCGCTGACCATGAACAACTCACACACAACGTTGAGGAGCTAAAGACAGTGAGTACAGTGCAAACACACAGACACTCATCTGTAAAAGCACATACGCGTCTCTATGTCTGAGACCACATTACGGATGTAGTCAATTAATCCTAGACAGGAAGAAGCTTTAAAGGGACAGTTCACCCAAAAATGTCAAATTCTGTCATGAAATACTCACTAGGAAAGTAGGAAAAATTACAATGGTAGTCATTCAAAAGTGCCCCTGAAATTTAGCTGTCCTACATTCTTCAAAATATCTCATTTTGTGTTCAACAGAACAGAAAAACTACACTGTAAAAATATTTTTTTGATTGTAGTCAGCTGAACTTAATTTTGTAAGTTAATCCAATGGTTTTGTCCAATCTTGTTGAGTTGACTCAATTATGTAAGTTATCTCAACTTTTGGAAGTCAGTACAACTCAAAAAATCCAATGCAAAAAAGAAACTTAAAAAGATGAGTTTAAAAATTGCAGATTTTTTACAGTGTATATAGTATTTTTTCCTACTATAATAGTCAATGGGGTCCAAGAACTGTTTGGTTACAAGCATTCTTCCAAATATATTTCTCTGTGTTCAGATTTGGAACAACTCAAAGGTGAGTAAATAATGATTGTATTTTTGGGTGAACTATCTCTTTAACATAAAAGTGATAAGTAAGTCTTTAAGATTCTATACTTTTGTGCATCACTAATAAAATATAAATGTATTTCATCTCTTTAGGTGTTACAGAAAAGTTCAGAGACTCTGCAGGTTGATGTGGATCAGATGCTTGAAGCATCTAAAGATCTGATTGAACAGATGGATGTTGAAGATGCTGTTTTTATCAGTTCAGAGTGCCGATTATTAACCCGCGGTTACGTGCAATATAACCAAACTTTGACAAGAAGAATTCAACACATGCAGGTGAGACTCATATCAACGCACATCTGTGTGGCAGCATTAACAGCATACAGTACGTGTTTGGGATGACATAAGAATAAGTAAAAACAGCAGCAGAAAAAATGAGGACACCATTTCCCAGACCACTTTCAGTTTTTCTAAATTTACTTTTTAAGTGTTTAGGTAAAATTATTATTTTTGTTTTATTCTGTGAACTGCTAATAATATTTCTCACCAATTTCTATCTGAATTTATTTGCCGAAAATGAAATGGGTCAAAATAACAGAAAAAATTATTTGTATTTTTTTAGACCTCAAATACTGCAAAGAAAACAAGTTCATATTCACCTTTAAAGCAATACAACAGTCATAGTTGTACATTTAAATGATTTTTTATGTGATAACCTCTCATTTCTAATTAAAACTAATTTGTGTCTTGTCATTCTGTCAGGCTTTCACATTCTTATTTTTTTCCACGGCTGTAATAACAGACCAACTATTGTTTTAATAAAATTGTATGTCTGTTCAGGAGGACCTCAAGCAGTTTCAGGAGTTTGAAAGACTATTCCAGTCCATTGACACACAGTTACAACAGTGGGAAAGCAAGCAAAGGATGGATGACCAGCACACAGATATGTCTGAGGTTATAAACACACACACATGCAAAATGCACCATGGCAAACTAAAGAGATGTCAGACCTCATGAAACTTACTGAAAATCACATTTTTAAATGGAAAATAAGCTTTAGTTACATAATAGCCCTGATCTGACAAAAATAAGCAGTGCGAGATGTTTATAAAATTTTTGGTCCATATTCTTGAAATAATTTAAATGCAAATATACATGAAAAGTAAATTGATATGCTAACAGATATGGACTCTACTGTGTTTGTGTTTCCAGTCGGGCCTGATGGAGCTCAGTTCTTTCTCTCCTGATCTGGATCTTCTGAATACACTGAGCTACAGACTGACGCTCAGTGACTCTGTGACACACAGACTGCAGAACCTGAACAGGAGGTGGGCACAGGCCTCTGCACATGCTCAGGAGAGATGCAGGTGACTGGCTTAATCCTCTTATATTTGGTGACACTTTTTCAGTTGTTTTAAAACACTTTATTTAGATGGTTCAATATATGTGCACATCTGTACAAAATACTGCACATTTTTAGTTGGTTCATGTGTGTGAAGTGAGTTGCAGGCAGTCAGTCTGGAGCAGCAGAGCTTCGAGCAGAAATGTGAGAGCTGGTTGCTTTTTCTCCAGCGAATAGAGGACAGTTTGGCTGTAGAAATCTTGTTAACTTACCCTGGACTAAGAGAACAACAACGCACACACCAGGTACAACAGTCACACACATGGGCACGAAAGGACACATCAGAAGTGCAATAGATGCGAATGTCCTCAAATATTGTTTATGTTAAAGATATAAATTATTTCGTATTGTAAAATTCTAGATCACATTTGTTCCCAGCCTGCAGCTAGTATGTATTGTTTGTGTGCACACACATTTTTGGAATGACAGGAGGACAAATGTCAGGTTATGTTGTGAGGCGATTTTTATTCATATAATGTCAAGCCAGGACACACCCAAGCATTTCACATGTAAATCTCTCCATTACTCTTTTCTAGTGTTTTCAGGCTAAATTGTCTTTGGGCCATCAGTTACTTCACACCGTAATCAGTGAATCTCTTATTCTGTTGCACAAGGGAGAGGTGGAAGACAGGTAACATTTCCCAGCATGCAACTGTGCTCATGACGTAATGTATCATATCATTGGATTTACAAGTAGCCTAGCCTACTCTCAAAAAGATTTTATCTTTAACATGGGATTTACAATTTGTTTATGTTCCCTCAGGAGTGACTTCTTGTTAAAACTGTCCCAGCTGAGAGAACACTGGCAGGGGGCGGTGCAGAGAGCAGCTCAGCGGCGCGCTCTAGTGGAGGGGCTGATACAGCACTGGCACCTTTACACGCACACACTGCAGAAACTCCGCAGGCTCCTCACACTTGCACACACACTTCTGTCGCCCGCCGGTCCCACACACTGTAGCATCCTGCAGCTGCAACTCTCTTTAGGTGATCTGAAGGTGAGCAACGTTCAACGCTTAAGGAAATATTTCTGTGATTTTGCATGATCAAGATTTGTTACCATTTGACTCATTATATACAAATAAATATTTTGGAATCTTGAATGTTCAGTTTTTTATTATTATTTTTATAAATACATAAAATATATTATTAAATTTACGTTATCCCCATTTATTTGTTTTTTCAACCTCTTACTTTTATATTTATTAAAGATAAACATGTTAACCCATATTAACATTTTTACTTTTATTTTTCTTCCTTTTGCAAAAATGAACAGCACCTTAAATGTGATTTAACAGAGGAAAATGAACACATTTTAACCATATGTTGTCTGTTGCTGGTAACTGGAATAAAGTAAAGATTTGTAAAGTATTTCTACATTAATATTATGGCTTCATTGATTACAAAAAATAATAATAATAATGCTGTGGGACAACTGGAGCCGTAAACATTGAGTAACAAAAACAAAGTATTTAATTACTCATTTCTCATTATTTTCTATATCTCATATGAACCTTGAATATTTAAGTGATTCAAGGGTAGACATGAAACGGCTTTTTTAATTCGTTCAAATAATCTAAAACCACATAAAGTATTCTTATTAACCGACTAAAGTATTACAAATGTGGAAAGTATTACAAAGGATACATTAAAGCATGACTTTTAAAGTCAGACTTTGAATTTTGATGTCAATTCCACTATTGTATATATTACACAGTATTTAGTTCAATTACATCAGAAGTAGGCTAACTGTAATTAAATTACAGAAAAAATAAGAGTAATCCCTTACTTGACTTTTTTAATGGAAAAGTAATGAAAATACAGTAACTAATTACTTACTAACTAGTTACACCCAACACTAATTATTTAGTATTATTATTTAGTGTTACATTAAGTAACAGCTGCCAAAATATTCTATTATTCTATATTTATTTCACTCTCTCTCTCCCCCTCTGTTTAGCGTACTGAGCTGTTGTTTCAAAGGTCAGTGTCCGCCTATCTGTGTGTGATGGAGGTGGGCAGGCAGCTGTTCTCCGAGAGTGACATGCAAACACAGACACAGCTGCAGACAGACCTGGCCGCCCTGCAAGAGGACTGGGAGCAATGCCAGTGCATGCTGGGAAAGAGAAAGACGCTCACGTCTGACATCATCAAGGTAATTGATTTGATTGTGCTTGAAATGGTACCTTTTTATTGACTTGCTCACCTGCGTTCTGTTAAGCTGTTAATGTTTATTTCTATAGAACAGCAGTTGTGTTAACAAGCTAGACTCATGAGATAATGGAACTATTTATGCTCTTCCGGATGTTGTAGGTCAGAGGTGATATGGGAAATCCATAAAGCAATATGAGAAGGTGGTGAGGAGTAAATTTTGAAAGCTGGTTTTCCAGAAACAGGGATGGAAACACAGTAACAGAAAATCAAGAAATATAGTCAATATTGTTTTTTCTAGTTACAGTCGGCTTTAAAGTAGTGCAGTCTATATTAAATGATTTCTAATAATCTGTCACAGGTGACAAAAAAGTCATTACATTTGCATAGACACATTTTAAATTGATCACACAACTGCTGATAACCTATAGTGTAGATTTTTGTAGGACAACACAAATGTTTGATTGTGTGTGTGTGTGTGTGTGTGTGCGTGCGTGCGTGCGTAGAATAAGACGTTTCATTATGGAGGTTTAGTTCGGGAATGAGAGTTTGACCTACATTCCCTGATTCCAGTTACACAGCTGGACTAATCCAGATCAGACCTTTATACACACTAACACACATAGTTTTCTGTAATGTGCAAAAAACTGCAATGTCTTTTTGTATTGTTTTACTATATAACCTTAAAAACAAAAATATATATATTTCCCCTCTATCTATATTTCTGTTGTCTGTATGTCTGTCCATCTGTCTGGTTTTCAACCACACAATAGTTAACCTTGATAGTAATCATAATGTGTTCATGGGTATCTGCTTTAAAACTGCTTTCTGCTTTTTTTCGTTTTGTTTTACTCCCTGAGACCCTGAACAATAAAAAAAGGATACACTTTATTTTACAGGGCCCTTGTTACAGTATAATTGTATATTTAAGTACTGAGTAATAATAATTAGCTACATGTAGCCTACTTACTATAGGTGTAGGGTTAGGATTAAGGTGTTGTTTAGGGTTAGTAAATACCCGTAAAATAAAGTGTTACCAAAAAGGGTCTGAATAAAGACTAAAGAGGCTTACAGATGAGATATTGCATCAAGAGCATGTCAGAGAATTATAGCAGCTGAGGGGATCATTTTATGGCAAATCCTTTTTTGGCAGAAGTGGGAGACCTGTGAGACTGGACTAGCCGATCAGGCTCAGCGCCTGCAGGAGCTTCGATCCAGACTGAAGCAGTCGATCCCAGATCAACAGGAGATGGAAGAGGAGCACCTCCTTGTAAAGGTATGTTAACTTATACAGGTAACAGGTGAGCCACGTTGTTCAAAAAATGTATTACCTCTTACAACGTTTTTTTAATAATTGAATATATATATATTAAATAGCCTATATATCCAAACCTACAGGGTGCATTAATTTCATACATAGCTGTGCTAGTTGAATGTTTTATTTTGTTAGTTTATTTATCAATAATGCAATGTTGACCAGCTGACTGTACACCATATGACTGGGTAAATAGCTATTGCAATAACTCATTTGCAAGTATATGAACCATTGTGTGGGTTAGTTATTAGATTAAAGTTCAAGGGAAAAGGTATGCGCTCAAAAACGGCAAGAAAACACTGTTTGTGTTACATGACACATTTGGATTTAACGTCCTGTTTGGTGGTAATGGTATATGCTTATACAGCTCTGATCCTTCTATCTCTCGTCTTCCCCTCCCCCTGTGTCCTGTGGGCTTTAATCTTGCTGGGCCAAAGAGAGAGAGAGAGAGAGAGAGAGAGAGGGTGATTGTCTGAAGGATTCAGAGCTGAGTGGTGTTCAGTGTGTGTGACGGTGCTGTGTTATGTTATGCAGGAGGTTCAGGATTGTTTGGAGGATTGGGCCGTCAGTTTGTCCGAGCTCAGCACCATGAAGACAGACCTGTCCCAGTACATCCTGACCGATGATGTTCTCCTCCTGCAGGAGCAAGTGGAACATCTACACTGCCAGTGGGAAGACCTCTGCATCAAAGTAAGATTATTACCTCTAAAGTGTGTGTATCTTTAAAATGTACAAGTGTACGTACTAAAGAGAAAGATTGTGATTACTGCATACTAAACAAAACTCTATATCTTTTAAAAAAAAATTGTATATTCAACAACATTTAATTCTAGTTCAAAAGAAACAGAATTCAGTTAACTTCTTGAGACAGTTTTGTGTAACACATACAAACGTGCATACAGGCATGTTAGCAATGTTAAATACAGATTGTGATCACACACTCTGTTGTTATTACTCAAGAAGCAGGTGTGAAGGTTTCTTTGATGCTTTTTTATCAGTGCTCATTGATTCAGTTTTGTCTTTGTTCTTTTGACGTTTCTTGATGTAGCATGTGACTTTTGGTGACTATTTATTGATTTACTTTCTGAGTTTGTGTGTCACTCATACGTGAGGATTTAATGAGTATGTGGATGGATCAGTAAGCTGGAGTCTGCCGGGGTCATGTTTTGGGGGTCCGGTGTGAGTTTTGGGGTCTTTAACACTGGAATGAGAGAACAGATGGTAGAACGAAGCAGAGGGGTGAATAGAAGCAGAGGCTATTAGCTCTTTGTTTTGGAAATTGCTCTCAGTGTGTGTCTGTCACATGCCGAAGTGTGTATGTGGGGAATTGTGGGGGGGGTTGCCTAGTAACGGTGGGGTCCACATGTGTCAGCTGTTGAGTTTGGGGTTTTAAAACTTTTAAGTGACGTGGATGTTTGGTAAAAGTTTTGGAACAGTATTGCCACTTTTTTAGACATATCATAGACTTTTGTTGTTTTATTAATAAATCATAATTACTGTATATTAAGAAAACTACTTTTGGGGTAAAAAATGAAAAAACATTATGTAGCCATTAAAAGTTGATTGATTTAGTTAACAAGTGTTTTTAATAATGTGTGTTTAGGAATCTCTATAGACCAGTATGGATGACGTAATCGTTTTCACAAACATTTGAACAGTACAACCAACAGAATATTTATAACTAATATTTAATGATTAAAAAGGTTAAACAAGTATCTTTAGGATTTAATTATATAAGATTTTAAAATAATGATAATAAATAAATGAAATCTGAAACTGGAAGTCCTTCTGGACTAGTGTTTACATTTGCGAAGTGGCTTATTTCAAGATTCATTTGAGTCCATTCTGCATAAATATGAACTTATATTCTTTTAGCATGTGAGTTGCTGTCTTATCTCTTATGTATTATATCTCTCTCGTGTAGGTGTCTATGCGTAAGCAAGAGATTGCTGACCGGCTCAATGCCTGGATCATTTTCAACGAGAAGAACCGCGAGCTGTGTGAATGGCTGACACAGATGGAAAACAAGGTGGCACACAGTGCCGAGCTCAGCATCGAGGAGATGGTAGAAAAACTGAAGAAGGTGAGATGAATTGCTTCAATCGTCCAGCTCAAATAATTACAAACCAACTTTAGATATAATGCACACACGCTCCAGCATTCAGGCTGTGTTTGGTTAATAATAGACTAATAGACATTACTCATTCACTTGGTTATTATCATCTTGCTAGAGATGTGTAATTTTTCGACTTAATAATTGTTGCAATTTTGTTAGTAGAATAAAAATACAACACTTCACTTAATCTTTCAACTTTAGGTGTATGAAGTTAAAATGCTGTAGTTGTACTGCCCAGTATGGCTGGAGTGGAATTTGCTCTTTGTGAATATCTATGTGAATGTCTTAAAGCTAGAGACTGTAAAGATATTAATCTCTGTTACTTTTCCACACCGCAGGACTGCATGGAGGAGATCAACCTCTTTAGTGAGAATAAGACGCATCTGAAACAGCTTGGAGAACAACTCATAACTGCAAGCAACAAAACCAAAGAGATGGAAATTAATGAAAAGATTAAGGACATTAATGACCGCTGGCAGCATCTGTTCGATCATATAGAGACCAGGTGAGAATCGCATTGTGTTTCTTATGCATGTGACTATATGTTCAGGTGACACGGACTGATTTGTGTTGTCAGAAGGAAGTACAGGGGTGGAGCTCTGGAAATACAATTGCATTTATTGCAACTTCACAGATTCCACTGATTGTGTTTGTATATTTGCGAAGATGAACCAAAGTTGCAAAATGAACCAAAGCGAAATGTGGACGTGTATTACACGTCAGTTCAGATGGATAGTGTTTTGAAGGATGCGGGGCGGAGTGGTTGGTTTATCCTGATCTGCATTTGATTGACAGCTCTTTTATTAGACAGAATTCATGTATAGCATCTTTGGTTTGTTTTGCAAAAAGGTGGGCTGACAAAATCATAGCTTGATGCAAATAGTTTTATTGTAGTTTACAGCAGATTCCTGTTTATACAAAAAGCAATTAAGTGTTAGTGGCTTTGTGCCACTGATGTCAAGATGTAGACATAAAACATGCTTTGCAGGTGCAAGGATACACTAAAAGTAGCTTTGTGGATCAGTAGGTAAGCAGGCACGAGATTGTCATGTCTGGCCTCACCAGCTTGAGCTTTACATCTGTCAACAATCCCATCATCCCTCAAGACTTCATGAGCACAGAATACAAGCTGTATACAGTATGCAGTGATCTACAGTTTGCTGGATTTAAATGGATGTGTTTACTGAAAAAATATTTATAGTATTTTTCACACAAATACAAATTCAAATTCAAAAACTTGTGATGATGCAGTAGCAAAAAGCAAAAAGATTTTGGTTAGGGATTTTAGATTTTAGATATTAGATTTTCGGTTATACAAGGCGTACATCACACATGTCTTTGGAAAGTCCCCACAATGTATAAAAACAAATGTGTGTGTGTGTGTGTGTGTGTGTGTGTGTGTGTGTGTGTGTGTGTGTGTGTGTGTGTGTGTGTGTGTGTGTGTGTGTGTGTGTGTGTGTGTGTGTGTGTGTGTGTGTGTGTGTGTGTGAGAGAGAGAGAGAGAGAGAGAGAGAGAGAGAGAGAGAGAGAGATATGTCTGTGTTGATAAATCTGTTGAAATCATTTGTTTTACTGTGTCTGGGGTCAAAGTTCACAACTTTGACTCCAGCATGCCTGTGCATGTCTCCGCTGACTCTTATCTGTGTCTCTATGGAGTGATCAGAGATTACATCTTTGTGTGTGTGTGTGTGTGTGTATGTCTGTTTAAATCATCTGAAAACACGAAATACTTTACAAGGGAATATATTTGTATGTGTGCACTATGCAGCTTATCTGTAGATTCAGCTCGTGTGTGATTGAGACAAATCTCTAAGCAGGATTACAGAAGTTGACACAGACTCTTCCGACTCTTTTGTCACTTAAAATCACAGCAGAGTTCACCCCGGCATCTGCACCCACACACAGCAGCTGCTGTCTGCAAGCATGAGCCTTTGTGTCCACTCGCCATCCCATAAGTCTGCTGTCTACACTTATTGTGTCTCTCAGCCAATCAGCTTTAAGCTTTGTCCTTCTGCTCTCCTGCCATTGGCTGAGTGACAGCAGCCATTATATTCTTGAACCTTTGGCATCTTACAAAACTCTGCCCAGTGTTGTTGGACAATGGGGCAACATGGGGCAGATGTTATGTTGAAAATACCCCCACTGAACACACCTCCTACAAGTGTGCACTCACACTCATGCTCACATAAAACATCATAACCAAGATTCGTAAGTTTGATAAAACACACTTTTTACTCACTTTTCTGAGGACCCATTTTTACTATTGTGTTTCTGTGTGAGGTTCAGACACCTGTAGATGGAACTGTTGCTATGGCAAACCAGATTCAGCATAATCTTTATTCGCCATGACTATCATCCTGAATAGCGATCACTTTGAGTGAAGAGCAGGAGAATACAGATTAGCCATGAAGATGGCGCAATTACATTAAACCCATTAGACGGGTGAAGTGTGCTCCAAATCCGGCCCGCGTTTACTCTTAAGAGTAAAAGACTTTGACAAGCAGCTCCATGTGAGGCCCACCAGCATGGCTCCCCTTTAATATAGTTCCTTTAAATTTAATTGTTTGTAGACTTAAACGTTACCATCAATTATTACAAATGATGCTATTAAAGTGATAGTTCAACCAAAAATGAAAATTCTGTCATCAATAACTCACCTTCTTGTCATTTCAAAACCTGTATGACTTTCTTTCTTCCGCAGAACACAAAAAAATGAAAAATGTTGGTAACCAAACAGCAGCGGCACCCATTTACTTCTATTGTATGGACACAAAACCAATGCAAGTGAATGAGTGCCAGTTAACAACATTCTTTAAAATTTCTCTTTTGTGTTTTGTGGAATAAAGAAAGTCATACAGACAAATGACAAGAAGGTGAGTAAATGATGACAGAATTTTCATTTTTTACATTTATCTTAAAAAATGGTTTGTTATTTAGTGGTTCAGTGGTTGCCATTGACTGTTTGTGTAATACTGTTGTGCTCATATGTGGATATTGCATCAGTTTGTTCTTTGTTTCCAATGATTCCTAAAGTTCTCCCACCTGTTGTTGTTGCTTGCAGAGAAAACACAGGCTCTGTGTTGGGATTGATAATCTGCTCAGGTTAGGGTTAGATTTAATAAGATTTAGCCCATGATTCAGACAGCAGAAAACTTCAACACACGTACTATAGATTGCTTTATTTGCATTTTGACAGTATCAAATATACACCTACTGTATACTCTTTCCCATCATCTTTCACTCGCTTGTGTTTTGTTTGGATAAATAAAGGTTTCAGAGGTACATGGTGGCCAGTTACTGTCTATTTACTGTGCAGCTGTACGTGCACATACAAGATCATAATGTTCTCATTCTAATAATTAAGCAATAAGGTATACTGGGCTATATTGTGATCAGGATCTATATTGTGATGCCAGCATCAGGAAATGGAATGATATGGTTTACAATGCTTAATACATTAACAAATACAAAATATTTTGTTATGAAATGTATGCATGTGTGGTGGTGATGTGTATTTTCATGGATTAATTCTTGGTAATTATTGGGTTTTACAAACCAAAAGCAATAACATACAGTACGAGAACCTCCCAGAGGGTACAAATAAAACCATGCAGTAAATTTCAAGAAAGGACATGGTTCCAATTAAAAAACTTCATCTTTTATCCACATAATATCCTTTCATCACCATATATTAGATTTAAAAAATATCAAATGTTTCCCCACCTCGGGTCCCCCTATTGAATTTCAGCCATTTCCACCACTGCATACAGTATGCAACATAAGATGCCCATGAGACCCCATTGCACGCATACACTTTAGTCTTCTCTTGGTCATTCACACAGAGTGGGAGAGAGGGAGAGAGAGAGAGAGGGAGAGCAAGCGAGCGAGGTTGAATAGTAAGAGAGGGAAGACCAGGAATGGTGGAATATATACAGTAGCTGACAGTCCGTGAGGAGCGTGATCAGCCGCTCAGACATGTTAACGCTAACACGAGAGAGTCATGGAGCTACCTCACCGGTCTGTGAGTAAGTGTTTCCTAATCGCACACACACAGGGATGCCATGTAAGCGTGTGTGTGTGTGTGTGTGTGTGTGTGTGTGTAAGGGGGATGGGGGATGCTTTTGTCAGCGTGTGTGTGTGTGTATAGAAAGCAGCTATGATTGTTCAGTGGATAACACTATACAAGCTTTAGTTGCATGACTAATCAAATGATGCTTTGCATGGAAACACACACGTTTCTATGGAGGACGTGCAGGATGACGGGAAACAAATGGTGCATGCACTCACTGCTCGTACCAGACATGCACCAAAACAGTTCAGGCAAACAGCTAGGCTTCAAAAGCATGCAGGGTGCATGCAGAATCATGCATGTTGGGCAATGCATTGAAAATGATTATGCTTATAGATTCCTTCAGTCTTTTTCCTTAGTAACATCCTCCTTTTTTGCAGTTTATTTCATGCACCCTTTTATAAAGAATATTCTCTGTTGTGTTATTTGAATTGTGTTTTCCATTTATATTGTGTATGAATGATAGCTTGTGTTTGATCACATGCAGTTGTTGTATGATGTCACTTCTTCCACATCACCACTCCGGTTTGTTTTGGTCGGTCCTCCATTGGGATGATCACATGACTACGGAGGAATGCCAGCATCCTCTTAGTCACTTGACGTCACTTTTGGAGTAGTGTGATGAACATTATATACACGCTCAGTTATTCTGGTTGCTGAACAGTGAAGCGAGTGCAGCGGGCAGACCGGACGTGGGTCACTGCACTTTCAGAGTCATCAAAAAGGCTTTTGTCCTGTTTGTGTTCTTGCTGTAAAGGAATGACACAGCAGAGATGCAGTGGTTCATTTTCGTCTATGGCTAAGAAGCCGAATGCAGAGCAATATCTTAAACCAGATATATTCCTATTTCTTCACTATAGAAGATACAATGGCATTTATTTTTACTGCTAGGAAGATAGAAATATTAATCATAATAAGTGTATAAGTTTAAGTTTTAAAAAAAAAAGAAATTTTTTAAGACATCTTATAATAATAATAATAATAATTGGTGTTGTTGTTTGTTATAAATAATAATAATAAGACATTTGATTCCATTTCTATTATTATTATATGTGGAATAAAAATGTCTTGATGATAAATAAAAAACTGACAGAACTGACTCAGAAATCAATTTATTTTTCCTTGCTTGTATTTTAGGGTGAGAAAGCTGAAGGAGACTTTAGTAACAGTCCAGCAGCTTGATAAGAACATGAGTAATCTTCGATCCTGGCTTTCCCGCGTTGAGGGTGAGCTGGCCAAACCCATCACTTACAACATGTGTCACAGTGATGAGATACAACGGAAACTTGCCGAACATCAGGTAATATAGAGATCCACGGGTTTATATAGAAATATTTGTCTGTAACATGTTTGATGTTAAAACTGAATTTAAAAATCTGCTCTCTTAACATAACATGCTGAGACAAAATAAGCATCATAGCAACATAGCAACTTCTTTTTTTAAGTCTGCATATTTTCAGAATAAATTACGAGACTTGATGTTATGGCCAGCTGATTATGTTTGAAGTTTGAGGGTGATTTTATTTGTTTACCAGGACTTGCAGAGGGACATTGAAAAGCACACAGAGGGAGTGACGTCTGTGCTGACCCTCTGCGACGTTTTGCTGCATGATGCAGATGCCTGTGGCAGCGATGGAGAGAACGACTCCATTCAGCAGACCACGCTCAGCCTTGACCGCCGCTGGAGAAACATATGTGCCATGTCCATGGAGAGAAGAATGAGGTCAATACAAACTCACACATTCTGGCAAATATATACATGCAAACACACTTACACAAACAAACAACAATTTCAGAAAGGTGTCCCACTCATAAAAATGTTATTGGAATGGAACAAGCTTACAAAATGATTTGTTCTGTCCCCTGTTTGGCACCCCCTGTAGGATTGAGGAGACATGGCGCCTGTGGTGCAAGTTTCTGGATGACTACACACGCTTTGAGGAGTGGCTGAACACAGCAGAACGCACGGCGGCCAACCCGGCCACCAAAGACGGACTCTATACCTGTGCTAAAGAAGAACTGAAGAAGTTTGAGGTCAGTGTGCTGATGATGTTCAGCTGTACTTTCTGTAAATGTTGCACTTTGTCATAACCTATTTGAGACATAACATGTTAATACTGTCTTTGATATTTGTGACCCTGGACAACAAAACCAATCTTAAGGGTCAGTTTTTTTAAATTGATATTTTTACATAATCTGAAAGCTGAATAAATAATCGTTCTATTGATATATGATTTGTTAGGATAGGACAATATTTTGGAATCTGAGGGTGCAAAAAAATCTAAACATTGAAAAAATCGCCTTTAAAGTTGTCCATCAGAGGCGCTGTAACAGGCCGCTCTCTTTTTGGCTTACCGCTGTAATGACGTTGTGGAAATTATAAGCTTTACATAGATACCAAACTTGAGTGGGTAATTCCCAAAGTAAAGTTTGAGAAACGAGTAAAGTTTGTAGGTGTGTTTCCGGGCATTTTTGTTAGCGATTTTGCTGCAACTAAAGTTTTGATATAGTAGGAAATGATAAAATATATTTATGAAACATGATCTTTACAAGACAATCATTTTTTTGTAGTGCGGTGAAGATATAATTGATCAAATCTTTTTTCTGTAACATGCACATACACAGGCATTTCAGCGCCAGGTTCACGAGCGTCTGACACAGTTGGAGCTTGTTAATAAACAATATAGACGTTTGGCACGAGAGAATCGAACCGACGGTGCCAGTAAGCTGAAGTTGATGGTACATGAGGGAAACCAGCGATGGGACACGCTACAGAAGAGAGTGTCTGCAGTGATCCGCAGGTTAAAGGTCAGAATGGAGTCAAACTGTATATTACAGTTTAAAAACACTTTTTTTAGAGCTGAATTTTCATTTTCTAATAAACCTTGATGACTTTACTATTCTAAAATGAAAACAAAAATCACAATAATGAGGAATCAGCTAGTTGATCTAAACATTTAGATAATGTTTGTGTCGGTCCATGCATCTAAACTTCTGTTCTCCACATAGCACTTCACATCTCAGCGTGAAGACTTTGAAGGGACGAGGGAAGGCATTCTGGTCTGGCTGACTGAGATGGATCTTCAGCTTACCAATGTGGAGCATTTTTCAGAGAGCGACATCCATGAAAAAATGCGACAATTAAACGTCAGTACATTCTGATCTTACTTGAAATTTTACGGGTTTGTTTGTGTTGTGGCTCGGTCTGAATGAAGGTTAAAGAGGCTTTATTACTACAGGCATTTCAGCAGGAGATCACTCTAAATACAAATAAGATCGATGCTCTGATCGTGTTTGGAGAGAATCTGATTCAGAAGAGCGCTCCACTGGATGCTGTACTCATTGAAGATGAACTAGAGGAGCTGCACTCATACTGTCAAGAAGTGTTTGGAAGGGTCGCCCGATTCCACCATCGTTTGATCAATAGACGGCCGGTCAGTTTGGGAACTTGCAAATATTCATATGCATTGTTTTTAATAACTTTTTCGTATTTTCCTCTATAATTTCTGTCTCTTATCTTTCTTAGCTGCTAGATGAGGACAGGGATTACTCAGACAGAGACACAGATCCAGAGGACTCGGCCGAGTTGAGCGGGGTGTGGGAGAGAGAACGGGATGAAGACGAGGCTGATATGGGCTCCAGCGTTTCTCTGGCAGTACAGCAGGCCGGGTGTCACCTCATACCACCCATTCTGGAGCACTCTGGGCGTGAGACACCTGTCAGTGTGGATTCTATCCCGCTGGAGTGGGACCACACTGTAGATGTGGGGGGATCTTCATCTCCAGAAGATGATGAAGAGTTGACGTACTACAGCGCTTTATCAGGTAAGTTTGATGCAGTACCTTCTCTTGTTACTAGATCTCTGATATCTTTTGCTCTGTCATAGTGTATCTAGATCTGTATTTACAGTAGATCTCTGTTATTGGCTGCTTTGTTAGAGTATCTAGATCTTTGTTATCTGATGCTCTGAATCTACTGTGGATCACTGTTATAGACAAGTCAAATGAGAATAAGAGACTCCCATCAGACACTGACAGACAGAGGAGAAGATAGATTTATGTTATCACCTCACACTGATATTTTAAATGTATTTTCAAATACATTGATGCTGAATTTTTAATAATCTAACAGTGTTAATTGAATTATTAACTCAATCTTGTCATACTTTTATCAACATAAATTTTCATATCAGTGTTGTAATTAAAATCTTTTTATTATCACCATGGCAGACCCAACCAATGCCCTGCCCCAAATTAATTGAGTACTCAAAATAAAATATGATCAAAACTGCCCATCCCTAGCATGTCTAGATTTGCTTTTCTGTTAGAGCGTATCTGTATCTGCTGCTCTGTTAGTAGGCTATATCTAGAAATCTTATTTCCTGCTCTTTTAGCATGCCTGAATCTTTGTTATCTGCTGCTGATATAGATCTGATATATATTTACTCTGTTAGGGTGAATCTAGATCAGATAACTGCTGCTTTGTTAAACTGTACAGTATCTAGATCTGTTATATCCTACTCTGTTAAAACATATCTAGAGCTGTTATCTGCAGTTTTTAAATCTCTGTTATCTGATGCTCTGTATCTGTATAACCGTTATCTTCATTTTATAGTGCATCTAACTCTTTGCCTGTTTTCTGCTGCTGTGTTAGTGTATCTAGATATTTTATTTCTGTTAGAGTATATGTAGATCTCTGTCTGTTATCTGCTGCTCTTTTAGATTGTATCTAGATCTGTCTGCCTCTCTTGTGTTGCAGATGTAGAGGTCACTGAGTGTTCTGAATCATTTGCTAAAGCTCTGAGGGCTGTGACCGGTAGGCATCAGCCTGCTGCATGCTGTGAGCACTGTGCCTGCAAAATGCATATGTGTTTCTTATGTTTCTGCATATATAACAGTACCTACATCATCAACCCAAGCCAAATGCACTCTGTGTGACCAAAACCAGTTCATTTACATTTACTCACATTTTTTATTTACATTTACTTACTGATCTCTCACAAGCAGCTGTCCATGGCACATTCTTGATGTTCATTTTTTTTTTTTTTTACAAGCATGTCTGCATGTACAATACGATGCAGACCTTTTCACTTGAATGTTTATTTATGTGTGGTTTGTGATCATCTGCACCTTAGCATTTTTATTGTGTGGCACGCTCTGCATCTGTGACCACTGACTTCCTGCACGCCGGTTTGCAGTGATATTCAAGGTTACATCTCTCTCTCTTTCTCAGGGGGAAGGTCAATGGAGACGTGGCACTCTCCAGACATGACAGACAGAAAACGAGGAAACAGAGACATGATGCACAACCTGACTTCTTCCCCCGCTGACAACAGCTCACAGTACCACCCAGAGGCCTATGTGAGTACATACTGTATACACACCAGTACACAATATTTCTATTGGCCAAGTACGCTTACCGTACATGCACACAGATATTTTGATGCATATCAATGTTTTTGCAGGATAAACTCGTGTCTGAGTGTGCTGGTGACATAGACAGTATCAAGCGAGTAAAACTTATTCTGGATGAAGAAGAACCGGGGGATCATGGACTTACTGCCCTCTCTGCAGCAGATAGGACAGGTAACCCCATACTGTTTGTATCACATGAACACGCACTCAATTGAGTTTTAAAAATGTCTGACCTTTGCCCCTTCTGGTGACTTTAGGTGTCATCGAGCGATGGGAACTCCTGCAGGTGCAGTCGGGCGATGTGCCGCAGGACCTTCAGCAGTGGCATAAACTGAACTCTGACCTCTGTGATGTCACAACATGGCTGAACACTGTGATGCCCGAGCTGGAGAAACTTCAAACGCCGAAAACCACCATCAGAGACATCGAGAGCAATATCCACACACTCAAGGTACCGAGAGAGAGCCATAGAAACTGACACAAAGTTGAAATAATTATTATTAAAGTTAAAGCTTTGCATTATAGGCTTTTCACCATAAAGATTATCATTAGCTTAATTATAGGCTGTTTACAGTTGCCAAGCAACGTAGCATTGTGGCAACAGCTTTGGACAAATTTACTGATCTTACCAGAAATTATAAAAATGTGTAAAGACTCATTGTGTGACTCATTGTTTATTCTGATTAGGAAATGCAGAGAACGTTTAACAGCTACAAATCACTGATGATTGGTGTTAATCTAAGTGGGCGGGGCTTCCAGCACGGAGACAGCACAGAACTACAAGAACTGCGTGAGTATCAGCAGGCAGCCAATCAGAAATGGGCGCAGGCATGTGCATCGCTGGACAGCTGGGAACATCGACTGCATCGAGCGCTCATGGAGTGTCAGGTGAGGAAAACGACATGACATGTTTGAAAACGTGTTTGAACGCAATGACTCCAAGTTTGATGGGACGACAGGCAGGCAACTGATAATACTGTAACTTAACATGCGACCATCGTCATAGAAATGTTTCAGACAGACGTGAGATACACTTGAGTTGTTTGCAAGGCTAAATTCAAAAATATATTTATAAAACTAAAATTTTTCTGTTACACTGTAATTCAGAGTTTGCGTTTTGTTTTCTCTCAGGAGTTCCACGAGACACTTCATTCCCTACTGCTGTGGTTAGCTAAAGCCGAAAGCCAGCGTTACATGGTCAACATCCATGACCAAAACACAGACCTCAACATCCTCCAAGAGCATCAAGACACACTCAAGGTAAGTGCGGGCATCTGTTAAACATTTGTATAATTCGTAACCATCTTATTTATTGAGAACCGTGTTTTTTGTGCCTAGGCTGTTCAGCAGGACTTACAGTCTCGTGAGAGGGAGGTCTGCTCCCTGCAGGAGATCTCATCTCAGATCTTGCTACAGGACCAGGGAGAAGACACGCTGGAGGCCAAAGAGAAGGTTCACGTCATCAGCAACAAACTACGGCTGCTGATGAGACAGATCGCACACGACCTGCAGACGCTGCAGACCAGACTAGTATGTTTCAGTCTCACAGATGCATTCTCTCTTTTTTTGCATATCAGGCTGTTGTTGACCTCCTCGCTGTTCTTTTGCAGGACTCATCAAGTCCTGATATGCGAGGGACAGCGTCAACACAACATCAGGTGCAGAACCGCTTCTTTCCATTAAACATATAGAAGTCTAGATGATATATTACACAGAAATGTAAATGTATTTTCTCATGTCGCTCCTGCAGAGTGTGGGTTTGATGGAAATTTCTAAGAAGAGCTCGTCTGATTTCATTACGCCTACATGGACGGTTATTATATCAAGAGACCTCTGAGGAACACTGACTCATTTCTCTCTCTCTTTCTCTCCAGGAAGGCACAAGGGTTGGGGCTGTTACACGGGGATCTCCCGCGAGTGTAAAGTAAGCAGTAATAGTATTTGTACGTGTGAGTGTGTGAGCATGCATCTGTATTCAGTTGTGTGTTTTCGTGACCCTGCGTGACCTCACTGGAGTTGATGTCTTCGAGTACTCTTCACACTTACACTTATCACTTTCACACACCTTTGCTCCACTTTCACCTCTCAAAAGATTCTGTTCTTCGTGTGCTCTTAAGAACCCCAAAGGTTAACAAGCACATTTTGATGAAACCTAGCTAAAGTCATTCTACATAAAAACCATCTTACATAATGTAAAGAACATTTCAATATTGACTAAGTTCATATCAGAGATTGAAAGTATAAAGTCAAATTAATGATTGAAATCAAACTTTGATGTAATAATTAGATTATGAGACTTTAGTTTAGACAGGGTCACCTTTTATAATATCATAACAAAAAGTATTATGATTTTTTTTCCAACTTAGATTATTCAGTGTGTGAATTATACTTGACAGATGCTTTTATCCAAAGCGACTTGTAGTAAATTTACAGTATACATTTATCAGTTTGCGTGTGGGGTTCGAACCCCATGACGTTTGTGCAATGCAATACTATACAAATCAGAGGTTTTTGTGTTTTTACTTTTAATACACAAGTACAATAAAATCTAGTACATCCTTACTTTTACTTAAAATACTTTAAGAATACTTTAAAAAGTAAAAGTAAAAATGTACTAGATTTTTTATGTACTTCAGAAAAAAACTTACTGTATTTATAAAATGTAGGAAAACACAAGATATTATGCTTTAGAATGTAGTGAAGTAATTCCAAACAGTTTCAAAACTATTTATTTATTGATCATGAAATTCATTCAGTTCCACAAATTTTCCGAATATGTATATGATTTTATTATTTTATAATATATAAGTATTGTTTTAATGTATATGTATATGATACTTTTTAAGTTAATAAAAACATCATGTATAATAATAGCGCATCAACACATATCTCTCTTCTTTCTATAGATGTGATTCATCCCCAGGAAGGCCGTTTCTGTACCGTGTGTTGCGAGCAGCTCTGCCTCTACACATTCTCTTCCTTCTGTTGCTGGTTGTGGCCTGTGTGGTTCCTCTTTCAGAAGATGACTACAGCTGTACACTCTCCAACAACTTTGCCCGATCATTTTACCCAATGCTCCTCTATACCAACGGACCCCCACCCACATGAGAAAAACCCTTGTACCCTTAACATACTGTTTTAGTAGAATTAGAGGCAGGAAATTCATGTTTCCTGGTTAATTCTTGGATACATGTCCTTTAGCAGATCATGTAGTTTAGAGAGACACACAGCTTTTAATGCAACAGTAAGAACCGTGCAATTGTCTAAGGTCTAATGCTTACAGACACGGGTTGCTATAAAGCTACATGAAATCTCTTTTAAAGAACCTGTCCATTTGAATATGTATATATGAGTTCTTTGAGAACTTTAAGGGGAAAATACAAGAAAGAGGCAAGAAAGCCTCAGCAAAAAGCACTGAAACTGTAGTATGTAGCAGAACTCATCAGCCATCGAGAGACATCGAAACACTCATGGTCACACAAAAAGAAATGTATTTATTTTTTAAATGTAAATGACACATTTAACTTATAGCTCGCATAGATATTGAGCCATCTGTATTTTTGAGATGTTCAAGACCTGATGATCAGGTTATATATGTTTATACACATTGACTGAACAAGTAATGCTAGAATCCAAGGTGATGTGCAGTGACTTGCAAGGATGATTATATTTTATTTTGAACTCTTTTAACTGCTGTTTTCTTGGTCAAAGACGTGAAGGTTAAAAATGAAGACAGAGCTTTCAGAATGTGTGCAAATTTGAAGTCTTCTATGTTTAATTTATTATTTCAGCCGAAGTTTTGCTGGCTGTATTGTATTGTGCGTGTGAATGTAGAACTACTGAAGTTATTAAATTATCAAACGCTTAAAGATTTAAAATAATATTTTTCTGCAATCTTCTATGACTGCAATGGGTCGCTTTGTGGGACACTCTGGTGTCCGGATGTTAGTTTGGCTGTTCGGATGGTCAAGGTGTCTCACAAACCATTTCAAAAGCATCCATGTGAATGTATTTTTTATTAAAACACATATCAGAAATAGATGCGTCTAATGACATATAATGTTCCAGCTCTCGTGTCAAAACCTACACACGGAAATGTAAAGTTATGATAAAAATCATTCAATGAAAAACCACTTGTCACAGATTCATTTTTACTTACTGCCAAAGTATCAGACTTCATGTTTTGTACTAAATGGTTCTTTACCTAAAGCATGGTTTCCTCCTGTTCAAATAAACTGTTTTAGTATATCTGTAATACGTCACAAATCACAGAGAAATATTCACTTCTTTTTTAATTAACTTTGCAGAAAAGTTGCATCGCCAATGTGGTGGACAAAGAAAATAGAGATAAGTGTGCAGTTTGTGCTTTTTTCTGCATACAGATGTATCGAATCCCCATGCATTCATTTAACGTCTCTGTATACGGTTTTGCCAATAAAAATGATTTGGTCACCTACAGTTTCTGTGCAGTTTATCTTCAGTAACTCCTCAGTGACTTCAGTCTGACTTCCTGATATTTCCTTAGGACGCAAAGAGCAATGTAAACACTTTTAGCACCTTGAAAACTTTTTTGTATATGTCATCTAATAGTACATCTTGAACTAAATATTCAAACAGTCATGTTTCCAGAATAAAATGAGTTTTCTGAATGTGTAAACTGGGCTGAAACACAACATGAATCGCTTTACATTAACAACGCAGACATTTTTTTTAAAGTCACATTTACCTTCAATGACTGTACTTTAGAAACCATAAAAGGTTTACAATCGACAAGCACCACAGAGCAGCAGTTACAACCACCCATGCATCTTACAAATACACAGAGAAAATGCATCGTAAATTTTGTGCATGCACCTTTTCATTTAGTAATAGTTTGGCCATCTTTAGAGAATGAGTGGAACAAATAAGGCAGGCTTTTTATGGATAATTTCAATGTTTGAAAAGTCTAACTGGACTTGCCTTAACACTGATTTACCCAATGGTGAATTTTTGGACAACTGACCAATCATTGGCAGACGTGTTCTTGTCTGACTACCGCGATTATTGTGAGACTCTCTGGTGCCACAGAAATTGATGAAAAATGGCACATCTATAAAAAGATTCAGCAGTAGAATGAGACTGAGAACATTAAACACAACATTTGTTATGATTCTATGAAAAATAACTTTTTTTTATAAGGTTGACATTATGCCAACCTGACACAGGCAAATAATGTAATGGTAATGATGAAGCAGGATTGAGAGCAGTTTTTGAGTCCGGTCATTGGTGTCATTTGCCAGTTCTCTTTTCCACGTCTGGTTAGAATCCAATGGAAAGTCCTCCATGGGTGATTTGTACCACACAGAAGGGAAACTGTCAGTCCATGTGTTCTCTGTGCAGGCTAGAATGCAACGCCTTGGACATGGTCTCCTCAGCTCTACAAAGACAGAGATGTAGATGTAAATAAAAGGTGAACGTTACCTTTTGAATCAATCTTCGCAATGCATGTATGACATAACAATGTTCTGTAAAATAACAAGTAAAATGAAATATTATTCTAGATTTAAAAACCTTTAGTGAAATGTTACATTGCAAAAATAACTTGTAAAACTCTTTTTAACACAGAAAATAATTCCAGTTCAGTAATGCACATACAGTAGATGTTGAGAGATATCATGCAAAAATGTGAACCGTAAAAACAAAAATGAGTTGAACGATAGTGTTGTGTAAACGTTGTCTCAAAACATTTTGATGACGAATTGACAGCTCTTGAAAACATTTAAATGGTTAATATTTTGGATCCTCAAAAACTGCATCATGAGAATTGACTAACCGTTGACTGTGGTGGCTCTCCTGGCTGCTCTCTTCTGTCAGTGCGGATTCAGTGTCAGTGTGGGCCGCCAGCATCCGGCTGCTCTGAGACGTGTTGGCGTCCAGCATCTCCAGCAGAAGATCATACAACAACACCACGTTTTTCCTCTTCATGCTTGACAGATGCTCAATGCCTTTGTTGCTGTGGGCAACAGAACAAGAACAGAGTGAGCAGATAAATCTGTACTGCTTAATCTGAAAGAGCAAATTTACAAACCATTAAAGTGGTGAAGAACATTCTTTACGATTCTTATCCACAGGCTCTTGATCCACAACCAATGATCGTACTCTCTACTACACCCTTTCAACCAATGCCCAGTGTTTTATTGCACAAACTTTTAAAAATAACTTTTCTTTCTATCCGTCTTAATCTTTCACCAAAATTCTGAGACCACATTAAAAAGTTGTGATTTCATGAATAAATCTGGAAATAAACATAAACGTATTGGGATTATAAAAAAGCAAAGATACATTAAAAGCAGTAAGCATAACTGTGACATGACAAAGTTAATGCACTTGTGCAAAAGTCAAATTTCTCACAAGACAGTCCTTGAAAATCTCAAATCATGTTGGAACAATTATGAGCATCTGGCTTTTCCTTAGTGTCAGAGCAAGTGCATACTAATGCATATCAATATTTTAACTTTTCAGAAGTAAACTTCCAGTAAAAACAGCCCTGTTAAATCCCACACACACACACACACACAGAGGTACCTGAGATGTCTAATATGTGACAACAGCATGAGCAGGTGAGCGAGCCGGATGGACTGCTGCTGTGTGGACAGTCCGGTTCTTGATATAGTCCAAACCAAAGCATCAGTCACAGAGTCTAAAAGTTTCAGAACCTTCCCTCGACTCTCCACATCTTCAGGAGTCTCCAGCGAGCCTGAACAGTTATCTGTTCATACAAACAAAACCACAGATTTAAAGGGGACAAAACCTAAACCATCATTAAAACCTATTGGTCTGCGATCAGGCTACAGTATTGAGACACAAGAGGGCAGTGTTAGCAGGTGACCACTGAGTAATAAAGGGATAGTTCACCCAAAAATGAAAATTCTGTCATGAATTGCTCACTCTCTAGTTGTTCCAAACCTGTATACATTTCTTTGTTTGGTTGAACACAGAGAAAGATATTTGGACAAATGCTTGTAACCAAACAGTTCTTGGACCCCATTGACTACCATAGTAGGAAAAGTTACAATGATAGTGAAAAGTGCCCCAGAACTTTTTGTTGTTCTACATTCTTTAAAATATCTCATTTTGTGTTTAACAGAACACAAAAATTATAAAGTAATTTTTCCTACTTATGGTAGTCAATGGGGTCCAATAACTGTTTGGTTACAAGCATTCTTCCAAATTTCTTTATCTGTGTTTATCAGAACAAAAAACTCAAAGGTGAGTAAATGATGACAGAATTTTTATTTTTGGGTGAACTATCCCTTTCTAAATATGTGTCTTACTAGAGTTGAGAAGGATCATGGCTTTGAGACAGACGTATTCCTCTCGCTGTAGCTTTAATTCTCTGAATCTAGAGGTGGTGGCCAGTAGCATGTCAAAGATCTCCATGATGCCTTCGACACAACTCCCTTCGTCCCTGAGAGAGACAGAGAAAGAGAGATAAAAACAGTTTCTCTTTATATCTCTGCAGTGTTCAAACATGTGCTTCAACCAGTGTAAATATCAGCCAAGAACACCTGAGAGACATCTATCCAAATCAAACGTCATGATGACAGTGTAGCGTTGCTTTCTGTGTTGTGAAAGATAAAACCTTGTGGACATTTAAGCTTTTTGTTTAGTATTAGTCCAATGCATATCCACAAATAAAAACAAGAAATGAAAATGGTGCCTTTCTGATGTTTTTTGTCCTTTGGGAGCAGCCCCTGATCACTATGACCTGATGTTGCACGGCAAGAGTTACACAAAGATTCTCCAAAAAGATCTACTTTCTGGGAAAGGTATGTACTTTCCATCACAAAAAAACAGCTCATTGAGCAAGTAAATAATGACAGAATGTTCATTTTAGACAAGCACATGTTTTCAGCTTTGGCTCTATTTAAATGAACAGAGCCACGTTGCTGTTGTCATGACACTCAGGACACGTCATGTTTTCACTCGACTGCGTTTGAGAATCAACACAGACACTGTGATGTGTGACTATAATAGGTTAAACACATGCAAACAGGACAAACATAATCTACCGGTCAGAAAAAAATGACAAACAGAAGACGCAGAAGTATTACAACGATGTTGCTAACATTTGAATCTGGACATTTTTAACATTTACTAACTTTGAAAAAGTGTCTATTGAACTTATCTTAAAGAATAAGGAAATTCAGTATTTATAAAGTGTATTTATTTTTACTCACCCTTGTCTTTTGTAAATCTGTATACAGTTAAAGATATTTGGAAGAATGCTTGTAAACAAACAGTTCTTGGCCACCATTGACTATCATAGTAGGAAAAAATACAATGGTAGTCAAAAGTTCCCCAGAATTGTTTGCTTTCCTACATTCTTCAAAATATCTTGAAAATATATTTTGTGTTAAACAAAGAAATATAAAGCAATTTTTTCTTACTATGGTAGTCAATGGTGACCAAGAACTGTTTGGTTACAAGCATTCGTCCAATTTCTCTGTGTTCATCAGAACAAAGAAATTGATACAGATTTGAGTAAATGAAGACAGAATTTTCATTTTTGGGTGAACTGTCCCTTTAACTACAAAAAAGCAAAGCTGTTCTGACCATATTTGTATTCAGTTTACCTCAAGTTGGCATAGAAGGAAACACACCTTCTCATACACAAACATTCTCTTCCTCGCTGACACACACACACACGTCTCTGTGTGAAAAATGAGTAGTAAAAACTAAGCTTTTGTTATGAGAACATACCAAGGTTAGTTAATACCCTAGAGATAATTACCAAGGAAGAAGAATATTCAGTTCCATAGACACATGACCAAACAAACAAAAGTAGCCTACACACACACAGACACACACAAACCGTTAGTATACACACAACAAAACGGGCACTCTTAAGATATAAGAGTCATTTAGTTTGACTAATTAATAGATTTCAATAATCGTACGATGACATCACAACTCTCACACATGTAGTGTAGACACAAATAAACACATAGAGTCCTACACAGCAGATTATCTGAAGGTCAATGAATAATTCCAACAACATCAGAGCAACTCAAATGTTACTATCACACAAGATATGAACCGGCCTCTCCCACCGATGGAAGACGCCTTCAGGTTTCAAAATATACTAAAGACTTCTTCACACGGACAACACAAACCAATTTTTAGTGGGATGTGAATTTTTTATATGTACATAACTTGGAAAAATATGGAATCTGATTATCCCAAACTAGTAATCTGTTTCAAAAGCATGGGTGATGTGGGGAGCTAAATAGAAAATTTAGTAAAAATTTCAACAAATGACAAACTGGGAAGAGAAACCCCCCCACATGAAACACCATTTATATCCAAGTGATACAGGATAAACAATAATGTAAAGCAAGATTGTAACCATGGACAGTGAGAAGTAGACTTTTGGTACTAGAATGGAGACAGACCTTGGATAGTGTGGGAAGTAGGGATGCACAGATACCAGTATCGGGGCCGAAACTAAGCTCATGTACTCGTACTCGTAAATGTGTACCGATACCAAATTTGTGCTTTGAAAGTTTGTGACAAGCACATAAAATAAATTTATTTTTTCATAATGTGTTCGAGGTGGAGTTGTAATTGTGAAGTTATTCTATTTTTATTAGTCTCACTGTGTTGTGCTTGGAAATTTGCCACCTCACCAAAAAATAAATAAAAAATACAGATAAAGGGATTAGGATTGGGATTGGGACTGGGATCGGTATCGGCAAGTACCAGAAAAAAATGGTATCGGTGCATCCCTAGTGGTAAGGGAAATATGTTTTCTTTGTCAAAATTTCTATCAGCACATTTCATTCTGCCTGACTTCTGCTCCAGTTGTTGCAGAAATGTTTGGACATTGTGCTAAACCCTACATAATTACTATAGCAACCAGAGTAGGTGAAAAGACACACACTAACCACAGAGATTCAAACCGAACACTTGACAATACAGATAATCAGTGCTAATGAACATTCAACAAAATAAAGTGTAAACAAGTATTCCCACAGAATCCTATTCTACTTTAAATTCAAGAAAAGTCTGCAATACATAGTCATACACAGCACATACAAATAAATGTGGAACGAAATGTTTCCCAGTTAAAGGTTTTACCGGTTCAGTTTGAGGTCTGGTGAAAAGATGAGTTTCCCAGGATGATCCACAGATCTCCACATCAATCCCAACATCAGAATATCCAGCCAACAGCATTCCAACAGATGCACCTGATCCGATAAACCCAGCTCCACAAAACCTGTGCAAAAACACATCCTTACCTATTTCAGGTGCACAATACAAAAAAATAATGTGTTTTACTGAGATAGTACTAATACACTTTTGCACAGACACTTATACAAAATATGACAAATATGGTGCATGGTGCATTGTTTTGCAGTACTAATAACATTATATAAATAAAGAAAATCCACACAAACAAGCTCAAGTTAAATCATTTTTAAGTTAAAAATCATTTAAAAATGTAATTCTCAGTTCAATCCCCACATTGTCAAATCGATGTTCTGTTCAATTCTATGTTGCACTGTTTTTCTTATACAGACATGCACCTGGTATTTTTTTAGCCCAGCTGATCATGAGCACCAGTTCCTTGTCGGCGAGGTTGGTCAGTGACATCATCATGCTGGCCTCCGTGTACGGCTTCTCCACCTGTTCTCTCAGGTAAATCTGAGGAGGCTCCGCCTCCATGATACAGTTCACCAACTGCTCAGCGGAAAGGTTCAGGCCACGCCCCTTAATTCCGCCTGCCGAAGGGAAGAGGTGATGAGGGGGGACGAGCGTAAATTCTAGGTGATGCTGGGAACGACCTCTGACCCCTAACATCCCGCCTGAGTTGCCTCTCGTCTGGGGATTGCGCCGATGACGGGCACCTCTGTAACTGCATCGCTCTCGCCTCACACCTGTTCGTACCAGGATTGCACATGTGCATCAAAAACACACACCCGGCACAGAACGAAGACTCATGATCTTTGACACAACACAAACACACAATGCACACATCATATGACATCATGCTACATATCACAATAAGACAATTTGTGGAAACATACTGACTCAACAACACTTTTTCAATTGTCCAATTATTTGCTATTATTTGCTATTATTGCCGTGACCTTAATCCCATTATAAGTGCGCTAAACTATTGGCAAGATTTTATACAAAGGTTAAAAATGTTGCTGCTGGCCTAAATATGCGAAATGTAGACACATACACAGAAAAGAAATGGCCAACTGCCTACCACACTTCATCATGCCAACTTCATAGCATTTGCGGAGTCGGCAGGCCTGACAGCTCTTGCGTCGACTCTTGTCGATAGTGCACTGGTTGGTGGCTGGACAAATGTAGTCATTGTGTCCTAAAGAAGATAAGAAGACATCGAACTCATGTTGTTGGGTTGGGTACAGCTGGACTACAAATCTACAGTTAAATTCAGATCATTTCATTTTCATCTTATCTGATCCATGAAAAAACAAACATACAGCATTCATCTTTAATTTATAATTTTAGAGGAAATGTCATCTATGATAAGGCAATTCCTGTCTTTTACAAAATAAAATGTTGTGTTTTGGCCTTTAGTGTAGCTTTTATTAAGCAAAATGTCAAAGCAAACATGTTTTTAATCCTTATGCACTGACCCTGACATACAGTATTTACAATAGTGTAATTTGAACACAGAAAATGAACTTGTTTGTGGTTAAAAAAACATTACATAAAAGTCATACACCAGTGTGGCCAGTATACAGATTTTGACATGAATCAATGTTTTTAAAAAATCTTTTAAACAGTATTTTTGTTCCGTGTTGATTCGGTCTCAGTGCTTATTTGCTTTATTGCTTTCCTCAGTATTGTAAGTCACTTCGGATAAAAGCATCTGCCAAATACAAATGTAATTAAACCTTCATCAATATAAATATGGCACAAAATAATCTGCTTTCTAATAAATAATTGGTTATGACTCACACCATAGCTATAGTTGGCAATGACTCTTATACTGGATGTGTGTTTTGGAGAAATTATTCTTACTGGGAGACAAAATTATTTGGGCCATTTAAAAAATGCATGCGTAATAGTATTATTTTCAGCGTCATTCTTCAGTATATCTTAAGAACATGTATTTTTAACATGCAAAAGTGCACAGTGTTTATGCGTCTTACCTTGAATGCTTCGTTTGAAGAAAGCCTTGCACCCCTCACATGACCAAACCCCATAATGATAGCCAGAGGCATAGTCATGACACACTGCACAGAAGTGTGTGTCTCCTTTACTCACAATGCCTGGTGAAGGATTAAACCCATCATCGCTTTCTAGTTGCTGACCTATCAGCTTTGTCTGAGTAAGGACAGAACTACAAAAAATGAAGGAATTATTTATATACTGTAGTACAAGAAGAAAAGAACTACAATAACTTTTTGTCATAGTGCTGTTTCTATGGTGACACATATTACATAAAAAACCTGATGCTTTCTTACCTGTTCTGGTTAAAACCGTGTGTCTTGCCATCCTCCCAGGAGCCGTGTGTGTGTGTTTCGCTGTAGCCCCGGGGAGGAGGGCAGTGCAGAGACAGTGCGGTGTGTGTGGTGTGAGGAGGCCAGAAGACTGTCGGGCCGAGCGGGTTTTCGGACACGGGTGGACGTGGGTACCTCAGCACTGTAGAAGACACTGGGCTGTATACTGATAGAGCTCTGTGGTTGAACTCTCCTCCGTGCGATGGTGAGTAGCCCTGACTGGTGTCCACATAGGGAGAAGGGATGCAGATGGTCTGGTTGTCCATGCCGAGTGGGGAGGTGTAGACATGGGGTAAGAGGGTGGAGAAGTCCTCACCATCGGCCTTGCCGGAGACCAGTTCCTGATGCAGGGTGGGAGAGGATGACTCAAGGACCGGCCCAGGGGAAGAACTCATTCTGGGAATGAGAACTCAAGCGAGGTCCTGGATTAACAGATTAGTGCATTGTAGGGCCAACTGTGTCGGATGAAGCTTTTTCTAAAAAAAAAAAAAAACATAAATCGTAAACTTAAATTGTTTCATAAATCAGGATGTGTTGAGATGAGGGTTTTCTTTAGCATTTCCTAACAATGGTCAGTGTGGTATTTAAGTGCTTTCTGTATTTCCTTTTTTAGTGTCTAAATGTGTTTCATGGTTTTCAAAGACACTGGTCTTGGCAGACTAAGACAATATCATCTTCTAGTAGGTCTTTCTTTTTTCTGGTGATGTCAAAAACTCTTCCACTGACTAGTTTGCCCGGCAAAAGTGACTGGAAAAGTGAAAAACATCACTAAGGAAGCATGCACATTATTTCTAAATGTGTCTCAGGTACATGACGCAAAGTGAGACTAGTGCTGCGGAGGGAGGTAAACAGCCTCTCTGGGAGGATACGCTGCTCTTTATCACACCCGGACAGACAGCATAACTGCTTTGATGGAGTTGCTGTTGTTCTTTTTTTTACAGGTGACATATTGAAAAGGCTATGCTAAGAAATAAGATGATGATGGATGACTTCCTTGCGATCGCTATAACATTTTACTGATAGCCGTCAGAAAGTGGCTGAATTCTATAAAAGCAGATTTTACCGGTTGCAGTCATTTTAAAGATGGCTTTTAAAAGAGCCCTTAACATTCACGAGCCCTTAACGTTCAAGAGTCTGACTTTCAGAAAGTCTGTATACTTTCAAACAAATCACATACAGTAACTTTTAGAAGAATCTAGAACTTTAAAAAGATCCTATAACTGTCAAAAGAGTCTTTTTAACTTTAAGACCACCAGTTAATGGAGTGTACAGTAGAGGCATGTCAGGTCAGTTGTTGGTTTTATTTCAGATGTTTATTCAGTAAGAGATTTAGAGGGGAAAGTTCTTTTAAACAGCCTGTCCAGGTCCAGGGTCCACTGCGCTTTATGTAACATTGTAACCAAAGATGAACAAACAGACTATGAGAATTCTCAACAGAGCCAGAATAAACAGCAACCCAGCATGTGTGTGTGAGAGATTTATACAGCAGTTAGTACATGTGTCGACACTTCAGGATGGTTCAGCACATCAGATGGATGTGCAATGGAAGAGGACATCATAAGTCAACAAATAATTCTGTCTAGTTGAAAATAATATGTTATAATAAGAATGCCTCTACCAGTGTGAAAATGAAATCTGCTTTACTCAAAATTTCCAAAAAGATTTTTACAAGTCTCTTTACAAATATGTCTCTAAAACAGAGCGGAAGTGCTTTATTTGGCACCTACCATACTCAAAAACCATTAAAATTCATTATTTGCTTATTGTGAATTACTTAAACGATAAGACATTTTGATGATTAAATATTTCAAATGGAATTCTACAAATAGATGAAAACACATTAAAATGTGCTAAATGTTGTTACTGATGGCCAAAAGCATGATCAAATAGCCTACGTGAATATATTTCATACATGAACACTTAATGGAGAAGTATATGCACAATTTGTGAATGAATTCTGCATTATTTTTATGATTAGTGCTAGAATCTGGTATTGGAAGTTTTTGAATACCAAAGATGATTTAGTATTAAGATTACTCAAATACCTTATAAAGAATAAAACATTTTTAAATTGGTTCTTCTCCAGGTGGAGTACTAAGTTATAAGGACAGATTCTGTAGTGAATGAGAAAATTCCTTTTAAAAAAAATTTAACAAACAAATAAATTGTAGCAAATGTTTAAAGTTTAAGAAAATTAATTGTAATGTAGAACAAACAAAGTCCACAAAAAATATCCAATTAAAATAATAAATTAGTATTTTCTTTAATATCCAAAGTTCCCTGCTTTCTAGGTTAAAAGGCATCTGTGGGTCTTGGGTCAGACATCTGGCCTATTGCCTCAGTAAACAAAGAGAGTACAGGTGAGACACTGCTGTGCCAACTCTGTTATACGACTATATATATATTTATTTATATCTGAAACACTGTGTTCTAAATGAGAAAAGCACAAAAGCAAATGTATCTTACAGTACACGTCACAAGATGGAACAAATGCCATGTTTCCCAAAATATCAGTGACCACTCGACATGTTTGAAGAATGTGGATTACTCATAAGGCCACAACTCTGACTGACTGACTGCCTAAGGACTTTTAATTTGGATTTTACAGTTTTTTTCCTTAAAGTCCCCGTGAACCAGAAGTTGCGGTCGTTTTTACTTTTGTATTATGACGCATGTCTGAGTGAAATGGAATTTTGAATGAGAAAAATAGTGGCCGTGGCTTTCATCTTTCTCTGCAATGTGGTTGGATGTCCGGTTCCATTTTGAAATGGAACCGGCAGCACACTGACAGCTGAAGGGGAGGAGTTAATGGATGCTCCGCCCAAGCCGTCTAACATACGTCATTTAAGATGAATAGTTAATATCTCTGATAGCACACTCCATCTGGCAGAAGTCTATTTGACGTCTGCATTTACGTCTGAAATACATTTGAAATACATAGTTTGCTCATCTGCTATGCGTCTCGGACTGCTGTCAGATGTCAAATAGACATCTGTAAGATGTTTATGATTTAGAATGGATGTAAAACTGCTCTTTCTAAGATGTTAAGCAGATGTTTTTACACAGCACGTTTCCCAGATCTCCAAATCTTTAGCAGACGTATTACAGACGTACTTGTGCTAGCTGGATACAAGACGAAAGTGCATTTTCAGATTTGAACTGAAGGTTACGAGGGCACACAAATTTTAAAAAAGAGAATGACCCACATTGATAAACTATTTACGCAAAAGTCACTGCCTCCCTTTTACCGTTTATCTGCTTGTGTAGTTTATTTGGTTTAAAGCTTTATAAATGTTGTTTTATTTTTGTGTTATTAATAAACAATACAAAAAGTAAAGCCTTTCTTACAAATGTTTCACACACAATGTAAGAAAATAGATATTCACACTTACACATCTCAAGTATGAAAGGTGGCAGAGAAATAATTTTGGCTTCTTTAAGTTCATAAGATCAAAAACGTTTTGTTTTTACTGTCAACAATCTCACTTTTTTAAAAACACAGTCACAGTAACAACTCTTATAGACATGACACAACATCTTTCCTTTTACACCTAGACAATTTTGTAGATCTCACTTGAAGTCAACAAAACTGAGTTTAGCACTTTTCTGCTGCCTCTCTTGTAAAGCTTCGATTGGCAACAATCCAGACACACATGCCATTGAACAAAAGGCCAAGGACAGGATGAAGAAACCCCTACACACACACACACACACACACACACACACACCATAGTGCCTGGGAGAACCTTTCTCCATCTTAATAAGATCCTCCTGCCAACTTTGAATTTCTTTGAACCTACACTAGAATTAAGTTTCCATTTATTTCCTGTTGGGCACCTACAGCCCCACATCACCCCAGTAACCAAAACAGAGCTGTCAACACACATTCACCAACGCGCACAATTATTTGTATTTGAACCCATCCAGTAATGTTCTCCTAATTGAGACAGTTTGAAGACCTCACCGAAAAACATTCTTCGTGGCATAGGGAGTGAGGGATGATAATAAAAGCTGGCCTTCTGGAAATCGGAAAACAGAGAGTTCTCTAACAAAATAAAATGGAACGAACAGGCGTGTGAGAGACACAAGTAAAAAGAGAGAGTGAGCTATGAGTGAAAATTCAGACAGACTGATCACAGAGTGTGAAGTTTGATCCAATTTACCTGTCGCTGTTCACATAGAGTCACACCTGACAACAGAACAGTCCACATTGTGTTTGTATGTTGGTTTGACTTGCATTGACATTATGTGAACAAAGATCACAATGTAGGAAAACCTGACACACTACACTGTAAGTGGCCTAATAAAATACAAAATAACGAAAATGTAAAAAAGCAAAAAGGTTTGAAGGCAAATATCATCAGCTTAGTTTAAAAATATTAAGTCAATGAAAAGTGTTACAATGATGGCTGTGTACCAACACGTGCGTCCTTGAGTGTTAGTACCAACCAAATGATTTAAACTCATTTTATTATTGTTTTTATTTGCCATTAGATGTACTAACTAAACCATAATCTAACATTCATAACAAGCAAAAACAGTTTTATAGTATGTACTGTACCAAACAGTAAAACTAATAGCCCATAAAAAACAGACAGTTCAGAATCTAAATTATGATTGGATGACTTATGCACGATCAGTCAAGTCATTGTAAAATAAATGATATCAAAGTCCCCTTAAGGCCAGTCAGCTCACATGGTGTCCACATCTTGGCCACACCCCCGGGCAGCTACTTTTAAAGCATACATGGGCATACATGTCTAAAGTACTGTACTTAAATGAGAAAAGGTTGAAATCTCCAAAATTCTTTTAACCGAAAGGGACGACTTATATTTTTACACTGAAGAGTAAATCTTCTCTTCTCTATACTGTTTTTGCTGATAAACGCACACCGCAAAGCGATTCAATTCCACATTAAACACACAAGATCTCTCCATTACTTTATGTTTTGCTATCACTTGTAACTAACTTAAACCAGAAATCCTCACTAAAAGATGCACAAATATGTCGACACAGTATGTCTAATTTGCTGCTACATTGTAAGTAACATGGTAGCATCCAGTCCTTCAAAGAACGCTTAATTCTTGAAATCGCACTTCACAAAGAATCCAATCCTTGTTTATAGAGGGTACAGTCTGAACCCATCAGTACAAATGCCAGTGATTTTGAGTGATAACAGCCATTATGTCCAGTACAAGCCCTCGTCCATTGCTGAAGAGGAAAGAGACCTCTGTCAGATTTCTCCCTCACATTCTCCAGAGTGTCTCCTTTCAACAAGATTTCAGGAGATACAAATCAACTGGCAAATTGCAGATATTCCTGGAGCAAAGGTGCCAAATGTGGAAAAATGGATAAATGACAAAATCGTATAAAAAATAGACCATGGATGGAAGGCTATGATAGAAATATAAGTTGTGATAGACAGGATATACCGGTGGCTCTCTTTTGGTGCAGCGTACTGTGCTGGACATCATCATGGTTCAAACACACATCTGTGAAATGTAGTAAGAGATCACAAAATACACACACAGGTGTCACTTTTTAAGTGGTGGGGTGTTTGATGGTAAATGTCAACATCTTATACAAAATTAAAACCACAAATAATGCTATTAACATCATATTCAATTAATGGCATAAATAATGTGGCATTATATAAAATGCGTATGCTGCTTAAAAAACACTCTCTTCAATATTTCAATATTACTTATACATTATTTTGTAAAGGTGGTTAAACTGAAATGACCTGCGGTGACCTCTATTTAAAATGCCTTAATCTTACCCTCTTCTGCCTCTTAGTCAAAACCACTTGTTTTTCTTATCAGTATTATCTTATCATGTTCAGCATTGAGTAAGAGTAAACAATGTCTGCAAAATATGTCACAAACACAAAAACAAGACATTAAATTTACAGTACAAGCCAATAACATACAACTATGCTCTAAAAAATGTTAAATGTACATAGTTATGACTGATCAAGTATAGGCGACACTCGATGCGTTTTGATAAAGCTACTATATGTCACCTGAAGCAGTTTACATGTATGCACCTGACAGACGCGTTTACACTAAGCGACGAAATCAATCTAACAGCGCATTCAATCCACATATGTCACTATAGTGCGGGTTTCCTATAGGATCGAACCCAAGACCTTTGCGTTGCCAAAGTTCAGGTACAGAAGCATTCAAAACACACATCACAACGCAGTTCATCCAGAGCAATATGTTTCAGGTTGTGTTTCGAAACATCACATGCGTTTTCTGAATCCGACCGCAAGGTTTTGAGACGCGCGTAAGTTTTACACAAGTGCGTTAAGATTTTCTTAAACTTTGTTGCGTCCGAACATTAAGTTGCTTTCCAAAAAATTACCATGGGAACCAAAGTTTCCGGCAAGAAAATACAGGAAATGTAGTTAGTGCAGTAACTGTTACGTGAGAAAAATCATAAATAAAGTGTGCCTTTCAAACTGGGTCAATAAACCCAATAAATGTGTAGCTTCTTTTTTATCAAAGTACAAACTTACACCAAGTTATCATGTTTTGGTTGTAAAAACAAACTAACTGTGGTTGACATTTGAGTTAGGGTTCACAATAGTTATTAATGTTCACTTACCGACAGCAGGCAGCAGGTGATGTGGAGCAGGAGAGCAGAGATCTGTTTGATCAGCTTTGAACGCGCAGAGTCGTCAGATGCATCTGATTTACTGCGCACGAAAAACGAAAGAAGAGCACGGGTACCAAGAGGGAGGGTGAGAGAGAGATGCAACACCTGGCAGTGTCCTAATATCGCACTTTGACTGGCTGTACTTTGACAAAAAAAATCGGTCTTTGGATACAGAGATTAAAAGAGCGCGTCATCGCCTGCATGCCGCGCCCTCCCGGAGCCGCCCCCTTCACGGCATGGGACAGAGATTTAAATACAACACGTATGACAGAAAAACACCACTGCAGTAAATTAAAGGCAATGGTTTCTGTGGTGAATTTCCGAAAGTTCAACTTAACATAAGTGGAGTTTTATTCTGAATCCACTTTAAATGTATTGTGAATAACAGTAACATTTTGACTGCTTTGAAGTAAATGTAAGAGAATCCTTTAAATTGACAATCTTTCTTTTCTGCCTTTGTTTTTTATTGTCTGTTTAATGCTCTTAAACCTGATATTGTGTTAAACTTCATTGAATCTCCATTATACAGTATCTCGTCTTTGGGCTTTGCATCTTTAAACTTCAACCAGATATGTTTTGTGCTTCTTGATTTTACATCAGAACCTTAAATTCATACATTACAATGTCTCAGAATCAGGTTTAAGTGCTGTTTACATAATATACAGTAATAACTGTATTTAATATTTGCTGTGTCACAACAGCAGAGTCCAAATAAAGTGTTTGTGGTCTGAGATATGTTTTCTACATCACTGCACTTAAAGAGACGAGCACCATTAGCCAAAGAAAAACAACAGAGAAAACTGAAGTGAACTCTGACAACTGTTAGACAATTAAAATGATTCATTGGGAATGAATCAGTAGATATTCAGTGTAGCCTAACATTAAAATAATCTCATTTTTCTTCCTCACTAACATTCTTTTGTTTTCTTACAAATCCTTTTATCCTGCATATGGAATTCTCTCTCTCTCATCATTATCAAATGATGTTACAAATGTTTTACAAAAGGTGAAAGGGATATGGGAATCATCTGCAAATCCTTGTATTTCTTCCTCATCCAACAAGGCTGGCCAACTGCTTTTCGCATCCATAGCGGAACACAAGTTGGAACGGGAGGTGAATTAAAGAACCTTGTGTTCCTTTTCAAGATCTCTCCATATGCTCTTTCATTTGCAGGGAAACTGAGTGGAAGGAAAGAAGAGCTAGACAGAAAACGAGAGAGAGAGAGAGAGAGAGAGACAGAGAGAGAGAGACAGAGACAGAGAGAGAGACAGAGAGAGAGACAGAGAGAGAGAGAGAGAGAGAGAGAGAGAGAGAGAGAGAGAGAGAGAGAGACAGAGAGAGAGAGAGAGAGAGAGAGAGAGAGAGAGAGAGAGAGAGAGAGGGGGGGGGGGGAACACAGAGGGGGCAACGAGTGGATTTTTTTGTTCTGTCATATGCTGCTTACGACGCTTCTCAGCAAGCAAAGTTTAATTCTCCAGAATGCCATTCATAATTATTTCTGAATTACAGTTATTTCTCCGGCTGGTCTCTGCACAGCAGCAGTAATGGCGAATGCCAGGTGGAGTGGGCAGCGCTGGGTTTTCAGGAGAGTCCATTATCTCCCGTAATAGACAGTCGGTAGTCAAATGAACTGGCATTCACTTTCCAAAATGGACCTATATTCAGTAAATGGCTCGGGAGAGATAATTCTATAGATAACAGGTCTAGTAGCTAAGCCCAGATTTTCATATAAACCAGTTTAGCCTAAAATTCTCAAAGATGGGTAGAGAAGAAAGTTAAGAAAAAATGTAATCATAAAAAGAAGAGTCTACATTACACAGTTATAAAAGATGTTTAAACTTTATAAAAAAAAAGTGACTATAAGAAACTTTCTCAGTCTGGACTGGGAGCCATCATGTCCTGCAAGATTTGCTTCCATGTCCTTATAAACTTTTTATGATGTCCAGTTGTGTAGTTATGAACAAACCAAGTGTTTTCCAACAACATTTTGCCAAAGACTGTTGCTCATATTGTTTTCAATGTCTGATTTATGTGAAGTTAATAAATAAGCAATAACTCGTCTCATACTCGTGCTGGTTCAGAATCAGATTTTTGATTCGAGCTGCTAGAGGATCCCAAATCAGTAATCAGAATTTCCAGGCCAGTTCGTTTTATTTGCTTAAGTGCTTTTTAGTTAGTAAGTCATTTTCTGTTGAAAGACTTCAACTGAATGGAACTATCTCATAAAGTCAACTGAAGGAAAAAGAAGATGTTTTAGGGTTTCGGTGTCCATGAACTGGCTGGTCAAAGACCTTCTCCTGTCAGAATTATAGACTGTGATCCTTGTTCTGAAAGAGGCAACATACTCTCTTTAACAGATCAAAGGCTATAGGATCCAATCCTGCATCTCTCATTATGCACAGTACATTTAATGTTTACGTTCAGTCTTTGAGATCTAATCATTTTGCAGACATGTTTAGGCTATACAAAGTGAAATAATTATTTTTTTAAAACCTGGAACCAACAATATCAGTATAGCAATAATGGATTTTATGAGTCAACCTGGATACAACAGCTAGCAAAATCATATTACTGAGTTACTGTGGAAAGCTTCCACTGGGATAGTCCCCTTAAACAATGTCCTTTTGTTAAGTACAAATATATACAGGTATACATTTGGTATCAATGTGTAAGTTATGTACCCAAGTGGTAATTTATGTTACACCTCCCCCCCCCCCCATATACCTTCAAACATTTGCCTGTGATGTTCCTATGTAATGCCTGGTCACAGCGATGGGCAGAAAAGTGGTCTCTGTGGAACATCTGCTTTAAAAATCATTTGCTATTGTTGAGATGGTGTTTCTGTAAAAGAAAATCATATTAAATTTAAAAACAATATGTGTGAATGACAGAGAATGTCTATACAGTATAGCATGTTGGTGGGTGGAATAGCTTATGTGAAAGTAAAACAAAACAAATGTAAAACAAATGAATAATTAAAAAGTGAAAGTGAACTGAACAAGAAGTGTTTTTTAATAATTGAATTTACAATGAAAGACTCTTCATGACACTTGCAGACTTTCATAAAAGGTTCTTCTGAAAAGCACATAAGACAAGCAGCACCATTTGTTCTAGAGACATGAATGATAGCTTAAAATGTGTGACTTGTTGAGAAGAAGTGTGCTAGTACTTTTCTATGTGAATGTATGATATTCATCTGACAAACTATAATTCCATAAACTTACATTGAACAGGGGTCCTTCAATGTAAGTTAATAGATTCATTAATAGATGATTTTGCTAAACAGAAATATAGAAAAACAAAATACAGGCAAAACCAAACTTAAGCCCTCAATTAGAGCGATCTAAAAGAAATATTTGATCTTTTTGAGCTGTGAACACACTTAAATCCTGCTTGGCGCAGAAACATGCAGATGCATATTTATAACTAAAACCCCACATTTACACAGAGACACCCGAGTACTACCTGAACATTTGCTCATGAGAAAAGAACAGATTATTGAGATTATCACTCGGCTGATGGAAGGGGGAAAACGAAGAGTGAAAGATCTTTTTCTCTTTCTGCTTTACTAGATCAGATCTGACACTCTAATGCACAAAGATTGTCTCCTTTTTCTCTTTTCGTGATATTTCGTTTCATGAAGCTTAAATTCTCAGAAAATTCTGACCGTTTAGCAGAACATCACTAAGAACAGGGCTAAAATAGGATTTTTTGCTAAACTTGCTGAAAGTTTTTGAGGCCAGATGTTGTGGAAATTGAAATCTGGGACAAAATCATAAATTATCTTGAGCGTTGAAGGGGGAGAGGGCGTTGAACGCTAAAGCTTCATCCGAACCCTTTTGCAACATTTTAGCCGTTTTAGCTCATTGCACACGTTCCATAAGGCCATTGTCATGGAAGCTTGTCTGATAAACCGGTTCATTTACAGACCTTGTAAACTGGTTTAGGTCTCACATTTCCTTAATGGCAAAATACAGTAACAACTTTATGAAAAAAACGTTTGGAAAAGGTCAGTACAGAACACCATCGCCACCTGCTGGATCTAGACTAGACAATCAATGAAAACAAGTGTTTGGCCATACTGTGCACCATTGAGACTTTCTGAAAATCCGAAGCGAACACAGTTTCCTGGAACCAATTATACATTAATGGACAGCCACATACAGGTTCACGAAAGATAAAAAGCACGACAAACATACTGAAAGAGAGACAGAGACAGACAGAGAGAGAGAGAGAGAGAGAGAGAGAGCAAATATGACTGATAACTGTTTTTTGTCCAACTTTAATTGAACTGTGGAAAAGGTGACTCGAACTCTCCCACTGTCTATCTGGTATGAGACTTTGGTTAAATAAGATTATTACATTCTCATTACTGCTAATGGCATGCTTTGTTATTATGCAGATTTAATAAGGTATAAGCAAATAGACGATGAGCCCCAGAATCCGCAAAAGAAAAACTCATCATCAGAAATTTGTTTGAGCACATTTTTAATATCTTCTCTTTGTTTAGGGAACGTAATTTCAATGCTTTCTTTATCTGTCTATCACACTGCATTTATTTCAACCATCGTTAGCCTCAGACTTAAAAAATGTGTATATTGAAGAAAATATTTAAATGGGGGAAACTATTGCATCGGTTATCAATTAACCAAAACACATGTAAAATTCATTTTCAGTCATAAACTCTTTGTCATAGAAATAATATAAATCACTATCGCCAGTGCCCCCCACTATTTCTATCTTGTTTTACTACAGACCATATGATATATGAAGTTTGTCTAGATTTATTAATTTTGTAAGGAACAACATAAAATTGAACAAATGTAAACGAACGTTTGCGATCTGATCTCTCCACCATTAGTGAGCATTGTCGCCCTCTGCCGGGTGACATCTAAAATCATTTAAACTGGATTCTGAAAGTCATATTCAAGAAGTTTTTATTGACTCATTATTGCACGATTTTGTGTTTAATTAAATACAAAAAAACATATGCTGAGTGTTTCTTTGCCTTCAACCCTAGGTCTGAATTCCTGAAAGATGACAAACTGCTCAAGCGTTCAAAAGGCCTTGATGCCCTTTCACAGCCTTGGCAGAGTGAAGATTAGTGTTTGTTTTTTGTCTCTATCATAATTTACATCCAGAAAGATATGATGGCTCCAAAAGGATGTCACAGGTCTGAGGGCATGGCTTTTTTATATAATTACATTTATATAAATTTTAATAAGTGGTAGGTACTAGCAGTAAATATTAATATCTTGCTGTTTGGGTTTGCAGATCAGATATGGCTCAGAGAACATAAGGGAAGTACTGGAAATGTATGTTTAATATGTAACAAGTGAACTTTGCATTACACACATCATTAATACTCTTCAGACATCTGTAGTAGTGGCATTTAGTATTAAAATGCATGATTGTGCTCAAGTATCAGTTTATGCTACATTATATTGTTATAATTAATGTCATGATCTATACAAAACAATAAACTGACAATCTGTAAAAAACCAAATTGATATAAGTAATATTATAAGTCTATAAATATATTTAATTTAATTACTTTCAATTACTTTTGTCTTGTAATTAGAACCAATTTCCAGTTTTATAAAGAAGGAAAAAAATTTAATTAAAGTTTAACCCTTCTGTGGTGTTCTGGTCTGTGGGACCCATTTTCAAGGTTAACAAAAAATGAATGGCCTTTTACCATAAATGTAATTTAACCGAGGTAATTGACAAATATGAATCACATATGCCACCTATGTTGCTTGTCATTGGAATAGTACATGTATTTTTACATAATCTTTATTGCTTTTTACCTACATATTATTTTTATGGGTCCACTAGACCCGGTTAACATTGGCTAAGTAACAAAACATGAACACCATAAAAGGGTTAAATGTGGAATTGGATTGTCTGAACTTTATATCAACCCCAAATCAAATCAAGTAAAAAATAAAGTAAAGTAGCCCTACCTTATAAAAAAAATACAGACGAATGTCTGACGAATACAGACTTACAAATGAAGGTACCTTTTATTGCAAACATTTGAGGACTTTGGCACCTGCAAGGCACAGAATACATTTCAATGTGGGAACAGATTCATACGGGTCTTCAATCCAACAGGGAAAGTCTCATTTCATTTTCACATAGGGAATTCCTTTCACAGAAAGGACAACGTCTAGCTGCAGACACAAAGGATAAACAGTACATGGGGTCCATGTATGATTGGCTTTCATCTGCACACCGAACCGATTCACCATAAAATCATATCTCGACTCCAAAAACGTCATGTGGAGTGGAAAAATATTGGACCAATATGTGGAAATGTTTATAATTTTATAATTCACTGCTGTTTCAAATGGTGTTTGGGTAAAAGAGAAGACAGCTTGTGGGGAATATTAAAGATAGTATACTAGTGTTCACCATAAGTTACATGACAAAGACCCACATGCACATTAGCTTTTAAGTGCTGTTCCTCCAAAGACCTCCAAACAGCAAATCTGAAAAGAAAAAAGCTAGTAATTGGACAAAAAGTGGGTTTCCTGGTAATACAGCGCTCTGCACTGATCTACACTGCATGATACGCATTACGCTCAGATAAGATATGCTTCATTAATATTCATTTCGACCTTCCCTTCTCATTTAAATGGCAGAAATGCATCTTGTAACCTTTACATAAGGTTTCTAATACTGTCTCCCATAACAGCTTAATACTGACAGGCAAAATCCACAGCAGTTATTCTTCATAAAACGACAAAGAAATAACCACGCTCCACACGCAAGTTCCAGTTGGACAAATACTGAGAAAGTCTGATGGAAGACAGTTTCTTTACCCGTTGAGCAGCTCCAGTATTGGCTGTGTACAAAAGCCACACTGGCCTAAAATCCCATCAGCCGTTCCTCCAGCGTGGCGGCACGCCCCGACTCTTGCCCTCTGATTATGATGCTTACATGATTCAGTTCCCACAATCCCAAAAGCTCATTAGGTTTAGTGTTATTTTTGGAGACAGGAGTGGGGAGTTTCCTTGGAGACGGGGGTGGTTGGTTTAATGAATGGAGTAAACAGGAGTGCAGAAACTTTAGTTTGAGAACCTGCGTAGTGTATTCAAGGCACTATGGGTTAGGGCAGCCAGCACCACCACCACCACCACACAGACCTCTCAAAGCTTAGGTAAGGCAGCCGTTTCTTGCTTTTATTATGTTGGCATTAAGATGTTGCAGATTTTCTTGCTTATTTCAGATACACTCACACTTTTTAGGAATAGTTCAAACAAACATGTAAATTCTGACATTATTTACTCACAACATTATACGATGTGTCTTTTTCAAAAGCTGTATGACTTTCTTTCTTCCACAGGACACAAAATCAGATGCTCTTTCTACACAATGATCCGGGGTTGTGACGTGCAAAAACTATTCAATATTGAATGCATAAAAAAATCAGCAAATAAATATTTAATTTTCAGTCTATTTTTTACACACAGCTATTATATGACTTCAAAACACTTGAAAGCAAGCACACAAGTCATATGAACCACTTTCCTTCTGACAGCCCTTGGTCAACAGCTACATTACATAGAAAACATATATAGTCTATAGCAGAAAGAAAATCGTACAGATTTTAAATGACATGAGCGTGAGTAAATGATGCCAAAACTTTCATGTTTTAAAGAACTACGCCTGTAATAATAGCATCCCGGTTTTGTTCTGGGGCTCTTTTTAATACTCAGCGTCACACTACAAACTCTGGTTCTGCTTCAGTGGTCAGGTGCCCTATGGTCAGATCCTCCCTGTCAAGATCCAGAGGAAAATACTTGCTGGTTCGCTTGATGCCAAACGCATTCTGGTTATTCCGGATACCAGCACACTGGTCCGCAAGTCCTTGGTACCCACAGCCGGCGTCCACCAGGTCGGGTTCACATCCGAACGTATAACTGTGTGCGGTGTCCTGGCAAAGGTCCGCCCACTCCTGACAGTTCCTCTGGAAGAGACGAACATCATCCAGTGATTGGCTGTGTCGATCTGTGGAGTTCTGCCCCTTCCTGCCCATCACCGTCTAACGAAACACAAAGACAACAAAACAGAATTCAGCACACATGAACAACAAGCTGCGTTAAACAAACACGCTACTGTACACAGACTACACTAACTCTCAACTAACCCTAAAATCTCAGAGAGCGGTTAGCTGTACACTCACATGAATTCACAGATGAGAAACGACAATGTTGTTGGGTGTAGGGTAAGGCTGCCCTAAACAAATACTGTTAAAAGGAAGTGGGGTTACCAGCACTGTTAAAAGAGATTAAAGGATTACTGAACAGTAGAATGAAACAGCTCAAATGCAGATCGATGTCCTGTAGCACTGTAGCACAAAACTGCCAGTCTTAACAGTCTTTGGTTAAAGGGACAGAACATCTACAGAACACAAAAGAAGATATTTTGAAAAATGTTGGTAACCAAACAACACTAGACCCTACTGATTTCCACTGTTTGGACACAAAGGCACCGAGACAATTCTCAAAATTAAATTTTTTTAAAAAGAGTCATATACACAAGTCTTTGACATGAAAAAAATCTCTTTTTTGGAAACTATACAGACATGAGTATTTGTGTTATGTTTGTGTTTAGGTGCCAGCTGTTTGTGTGTGTACTTGTTTGTCACCTGGGGGAGACATTCGATGCTCTGGCCTCTCATTCTCACAACCGTCTCTGATGAGCTGGATGTGGATGAACTGACTTCCTTCACCACTAACCCTGAACACACAGATAGAAAATACACATGACATTTTCCAAATAACATTTAAGTTACAGTCCCTAACAAAGCTGTTATTTTATGTACTTTGTTTTTTAATTTACATTAGCAAAGATTATCAAATGCTACTTCAATGTATATATCATCACCTTGGAATTATACGGTTCTATCTGACATTTTTGTCAAAATTGGGTTATTCACATATTCTTATTCTGGGACAAATTATTTATATGTGACCCTGGACAACAAAACCAGTCTTAAAGGTAAATTTTTTAAATTTAGATTTTTACGTCATCTGAAAGCGGCAGCAGCGAGTGAAGTTTGTAGGCGTGTTTCTGGCCATTTTTGTTAGCGATTTTGCTGCATCCACTCACAAAAATAAAGTTTTACGGTAGGAAATTTACAAAATATCTTCATGGAACATGAGCTTTACTTAATATCCTAATAATTTTGACCCATTTTTGCTATTACTACAAATGTTCTTGTGCTACTTTCGACTGTTTTTTTTCCTTTACGCTGCGTACATTTTGGGACTTTTTTTAGAAAACAAAAAGGTTTCATCTACGAAGTCAAATGAGGGTGAATGACTTATTTGATTTATTTTGGTTAAAATATTATTTAAACCGATTCGAAAAATAGTTTCATCTCATTACATTTTTTGTGATCTTGTTTTTGTGAAATTCACCCATCACAATCTATGCACACGACTGTATGCTTGTACATACCGGAGCAGCCGTTGTTCTGCGCTGATGTCAGCATTTCTTCTGTGATGTGAATACACAGCTCCTGGTTGAGCTCCAAGTCATCAAGATCTTCACAGCTTTTTGGATCATCAACCAACATCTCGATTTCTAACGAAACACACAAACATGCACAGACGTTCAGCACTATAGCCTGCTATATGCACATGTGTAATATATATAAATACGAGTAGACCAGACCAGAGATGGTCTAGAGTTATTGACAACTGTTAATACTACAAATATTTGCACAGACAAGGTATGTGTGTGTCATACCATCTTCATCCAAGCAGTGCTCCTTGCTGCTGCTCTCGATACCGGACGTGTGTGTGCTGGCGTGACTGGTGTTGGAGGATGAGTGTGTTCTCAGTGGTCTGTGGGGTGTGTTTGTAGGAGTTCGAAAACTATCGGTGTCGACACCAGACGTCCGGGAGCTACCGTGACTCGTGCTGGAGTGTCGTGAAAAAGGATTGTGACGTGACATGCTGCCCACGCTGCTGCCGCTGGCCCGTGAACGCTGGTCCAGATGATCCATGTCCACCTCCAAAGCGTCACTAATGTATGACTCCCTGTACTGCTTCTTCTCTGAAAACACACAAACAGTTTCATGTTTACTACATAAACATCATTCTAATAGTCAATGTACTGCTGTCACACTTTATTTTTAAAAAGCCATGATCTTGTAGGCAGCATTCCAACATATCACACCAAAGCATTATGAGTCCAAGCTATAGGTCACTTCCTGATCCTCTTCCCCATAACCTCCACTGCTGTTTCCTGTCTCTATTCTCTACTTCCTGTCTATTGAAGGCAAAACTGCACAGAAATAACTTAAAAATGTGTTTGTGTACTGACTAATACATTGTATATGTGATCAGTGTCAAAGGAAACCAATTTCCCACATAGCTGCGTTAGCTAACCTTCATGTTGCTTGGATTTATTTTAGGAAATGACCGTCTGTACATTATCCCTTAAATATTTACATTCTTCTTAACACAAATTTAACATGGTCCTTCATAATCTTTCAATAATAATAACAACTCTGTGGTAACAAACATATCTGCTACATGACTGATAACACAACAACTATGTCTGTTGACTTAATAGGGGTGATGACTGATCACTTTTAATAAAAAGTTACTACTCGCTCGGTTTTCAAAATACCTTCATTTTCCTCCAGACGGCGAACCTGTTTCAGCACAGGTTGTAGGTTCATAAACAGTCTGTGGCTATTGCTGAGAAGTTGTAGGAGGTGTCGTGACCTCAGAGGACAGCCTGTGAAATAGATAAGCTTCCTCGCGGAGGGCAAACCATCAGGAAGAATCTCAAACCTCTTTCCCTGGAAAAGCAAACAGGTGCATCAGTTAGGAATTTCATTACCATTTCATTCTTCATGAATAAACATGCAGTATGTTTAATGCAGAAATAAAGAACTATATTTTAAACAATAAGGACAACCTGTAACACTTCAATAATTATCAACATTTCAGGTTTGAAGAAGGTTTAATATATAAGCATCTTTAAACAGAATGTTGTAAAGTATTTAATTATACGGACCACGAACACCAGTTTTCCCACGTTGGTCCAGGGGAAATCATACAGGAGCTGCCTGACAGTTCCCACATTCTGAACAAACACAAGAAATTCCCACATCAAAGAAATACATAACATGAAGTTCAAAGGGAGCTATATAAAATCACTTTGTAAAAAAACCTACCTGAAAAACCTGAATTCCACGTAAGGTGACTCCCAAAGTTAAAGAGGCATCCAGTTCCTTCTTATCCTGCAGAAAAGAACAATTCACATTATGCTTAAAATCTAAACACTCGCTCACACTAAAGCAAAATCGGAGCTCTCCACAAACCTTGTAAAGACGATAATAATGAACAGCCACGTCGTCCAAGAGCGCTGCTTCTTTAATGTACTTCAGCTGGGCTTCTGATGCAGTGAGAGCAAACTGCTCTTTGTGCATGTTTGGAATGTGACGGAGAATATAGTCACATCCTCTTTTAGCAATCACCTACAAAATATTAATAAGACATGGCTTTTAATTATTGTTTTATTTGTGCTTTTCTGACTACATCATCAAATTATAACACAAACGAATGATACTTGAAATAAAATGTGTTGATACTATTTTATAAATATTAACAATAAGAGTGATTATTTACAGCACTTCATTTTCAAAAGCTGTTTTTAAACAATTATCAGTGTTTTTGTAAGTCAACTGCAGCGAAACATCGTGCAGCAATAGAATCATTTCAGTCCATTTGTTTCCAGATGACAGCACAGCTTTGGATGCCTTTAGCTAATGCACCCAGATTTTCAAAATGAGCTCTTCACTATTTTTAACCTCATTCCACTAAACGCACTGACGTATGAAGTTTCTTCTTGCAAAATGTTGCTGAAATATTCCGGGACGGCACAGTGTGGCCCATAAACCTCACTCACAGAGGGTGGTCAGAGCGAACACAGGCGTTTTACAGGCCTGATCAGCGTAATGAACCATCAGCGAGAGCTTTAATGGGGGATGCTGTACAGACTCACCCAGGAGGGAAAATAAGCTTCCGGCTGGAAATAGGAACCGAAGTGTTTGTTGCGTTTGAAGTTCCCCAGATCGGCCTGCAGTGCGAATGCAGCAAGCAGGAAATAAGCCTCCTCTCTCTGGATGCACTGAGACTGCAGGACCTGCTTCCGCAAGTGCCAATAGTAATAATAGCGTGCCACGCGATCACTAAAACACAGGCAGATATAGAAAGACAGACAATGACTTAGAGAGAAAAAAAACTCATTCATTTTTCTGCTGTTTTGTTTATTTATCACTGTGTTCTCTATGAAATGTGTTTGAGATAAAGAAAGAGATCTCACCTAATAAGTCTGCCATTTTCCACATAATACTGCGCTCTAAAGTGAACAATCATAGGAGGTCCAAATTGATCAATTCCCTACAGATAAAACACAAGAATTTGGTCAACATGTGCAACATAAAATGTTCAGGTTCCCTAAAAAGTTGGATAAATGCTCTGCATGTGTGATACCTTGCTGGCCTCTCGTTTCCATTCCTTTGGACAATATTTAGACAGTTTTTGTCCCAGTTCCATGTATATGTGTTCATTGTCTAAGAAAAGCATGATAAACACACTTGAGATTAAGTTCAACAACTTATAACTTAGATATAACTTGAATACGATTACAGAAAGCCATGTCATGTATTTTATGCTGCTTTTAATTGCCGCATTAAAAAAATTATGAGACTGTTGAAGGTGTGTGTTATTGTGTCTTACTTTGAATAACACTGAGACCGAACAGATGACAGTCCTTTAACCTGAGCATATCACACACCTGCACCAACAGCTCCTGACACACAGTCTTTACCTGAAAGAGACCAATAAGACAAAAAAAATGAAAAATAGAAAGAGAGGTAGTGTGTGTGTGTGTGTGTGTGTGTGTGTGTGTGTGTCTAAGATTGTGACTGACTGTAACGCACTTTTACTCACACTGACAATGACGTTGAGCGTTTCATCATTCGGAAGGAACACACACACACACCGACGGTCCTGCATTGCCTTGTTATTGTGGAAAGTCAGTTTGCTCATGTTTGAGAGGCTGCAGCCTGTAGATTTCTGCCCCTCACTGGAGCTCCGCCCCTGAGCACCTCCCACTTACGATGGGATCAGATAACTCAGACACACACACATAAACGCTCGCAGACGATCTCCCTTTGTGACCAGAGAAACTCAAGCTCACCCACAACCGTTTCAAAGCAACAGTCAAAGCAAACAAACACACAGGCGTCTCAATGTCAAAACCTGAAAAAGACAAAAAGACAACAACGTACACAATAATTAACAGTCAAATTAAAGTGCGGTCCAAATTGTATACAGTGCTCTTAATATTTCAAGAATATTTTAACTGCATACGCAGCATTATACGCATTATCCTCAGAAAAACACAGCTAGAAAATAAAATAGAAATATTATAATTTTTAGAAAAACCATTCTATGTCATCCTTCTAACAGAAGATAAAGAAGATATAGTCCCTGACATGTAAATAGGAACAGAACATTGCTTTGCAACAAAAACAATGATTATAAATGGGTGTTGCAGTAATATAAAGAACAAACCACAGTGATTGACCAATCAACAAATACCACTATGTGTTGTATAATTCTGGATATAAAACACATTAATGTAACTTGATTTTTACATTTAATCCCCCAAATTAGGTTTGCAGACTGCCAGGACACAAATCAGACATGAGGCATATAGACTGACACATTTCTTTCTAATCTATCAGTGTTACACAGACATGAAACTGTGAAATTGTGAAACATTTACAATGTATAACTTGACTGTCATCTTTTCTTCTGTTATCCACCTGGAATGATAAAAAAACAGAAGTTCCCAAACACTCATTACATTGCTTGGACAAACAGTCCAATCTCAGATGACCAGAATATAAGAGGGAGTCAGTGGGTTGTATTTTTGTGGGCAGGTAACCTCCCCTAGCACTCATTTTACATTATTTCACAGTATCTTTGCTTTATAATTGTTAACCCAGTTGATAGGGCATATCATTCTAAACAGGGTCAATGAGCCAGCAGGAAAGAAATCCTTAATGTTGAGCCTTGTAGTCTCCGTTTTTGGTTTTTGGGAACCTGGCTGTCTGTATAAACGGAACACTTAAATCTGCATCACTTCTTTCTATGAAAAGAACCAGCTAAACAACATTAGCACTTCAGAAATCATCATGTATTAGTTTAATATGCCTCCTCATATTCAAAACAAGTATATTTTTGAAAAACATGGCAGATATAATGCAAATATTAGTTAAAAGAAGACTCCGCTTGAGAAAGTGTCTTGGAGAGACAGAGGAGGAAATTTTGCAGCAGTCAGGAGAATTCCACCCAACATCTGCTTCTCATTTCAACAATGAAGGCCTTTGATTCTCTCTCACAAACACATGCTGCTACATATGTACTACACATGCATAATATTAATACATTAGATGACAATGACGTCTTGGCTTTTCATGTTTTGGTTTGTAGATAATTAGGGCTTGACCCATAACGTCTTAAATAAAACCTACACATTTAATAGTTAGGAAAAAAAAACTCAAAGAGGGCTCAAGAGGGGCTCAAAAAATGCTTGAAAATCATTTCAATCCATGACCATGACGTGACATTTTGAGGCCATTTTAAGCTGGCGGTGCTGTATATGGCAGGATGAAACCAGCACAGAGGAGGTGGTTTCACGAGTCCCTGTTTGACGTTATGCGTGACATTCCTTTATTGGAAAGATGGAGACACTTACTGGATTATTTATTGAGACGAATAAACATCTGTATGTGTAGACAGCCACAGACTTATGATTTGATGCAATATTTTGGTGACAGCTGTCATCCTGTAACATCTTCAGGGATTAAATTTTACGGTATCTTTGTTGAAGCGCTGAGGTTTGTTTTTACTGCCTCACAACAAGTTGCAGTGAGATTTTACTTCCCTACCGAAACATCTAGAACCCACATAGACAACAAAAGTTACCAGAAATGTAGAGTGGAGAGAGAGATGTCAAGATTTATCAAGAGAAGAAACAAAAAACAGTGAAGAAAGAGAGGCAAGGAAATGCCAATGAGAGGTGGAATCAACATGCCCAAACATGCTATAAAGATGCTGTTAGTCTACAGTTATTTAATGTGATTCTGAACTGAGTATGCACATGATCTGAACCTTTTCATGTTGTGTACAGATACCAGTTCTGGATTCTGAAACCATCTTTACACCTGCTATTAAAATCCATATTGTGTTAGTCTACAGCTATTAGGTATGTTAGTCTAGATCAGTAATCTAGTTATTAATGTTGTTCATCTTTATTTCACAAATGATATCCTCAATCCTTAAATTGTTGCTGACCACATTGTTTCTTACATTTAAAAAAACTATTTTCCAGCAAACACAACACCTAGGCAACACTGTGAAGAAAACACACATGCAAACCCTTACCATAACAAAAACAAAGATGATGTCAGAGATTTAAATAATAACGTAACACACAAAACTACATCAAAGGAACATGTTACACACACACAACATAGTAACCAAGTATAAAGCTTACTATTTAACCAAAGTGAGCTGAAACTAATCCATCTGTACCACTCCAACACTGGAACTGAGGTGTAACAAAACTCATCTGGTTAGAGAGATACTGTTTCTTCAATCACACAGCAGGATCACGAAGAGCAAGATCAAGTCACGCTTGCATAAAGGTTCACATTTGAATTAATTGTTATTAAATTGATAAAAGGCTCTAACTTAAAGAAAGACATGAAGAATGCTAGCAGACAGGTTTAGTCCTAGTACACTGGAGTGATACCTTAGGTTCATTACAATAGAGTCAGTGTCTTGCTCAAGCATCTTGCTTCTTAGCATACAGATTCAACCTCTTACCTTTGTTGTGCTAACAGTCCAGATACTTAATCATTAAACACTCATAAGGAGTCACTTCCGAGTCAAAGTAATCTAATGCTACCTTTTCTCCAAAACCACACAGCTTTGAACACATGTGGACATGTTAGCTCATAAATGTTTAGCCTCTCAGGAAAAATCACTTTTGAGCTTCTATTCTAGCTGCCCTTAAGGCAACCAAGCTTTTACAAACACACCCACATATACTCACGTGCACATAAATGAAGGGCAGCTCGGTAAAGAAAACATCCTGAGGTTAAAAAAAGGAAAGGAAACAAAGCTCGGCATAAAATGCTTCCTGGCTCCACAAACAAGAACACAAACACACACACAAAGCAACTTTAACACTACTCATTACAAAACTAGACCTCATCATTCTTCACCTAAGGACAGAGAACAATATGACAACACTTACACAGGATGTGACTACATGTGGACTCGGGCAAGCCCGCATCCAAGCAAACACATTACATCCATGACGACGTATTAAGTTCATCTAAGAGTGAATCTTTTTTTAATTCTTATTCAGAGCAAAATATTTCTCAAGTGTATGTAGCACCGAAAATGTATACACAGTATGTTACCTTGGATAAAAGTGTCTGCCAAATGCATTAATATAAAATATATATAAATAATTTGTTATTTACTGCATGCTTGTTTTGGTCTAGACTTACAAGCTGGTAAATAAATATTTACCAGATGATGCCGAAACAACCTCAACATCAGACATTATCACAGCTTAAAAAAAAAAAAAAAATTATGTGGTTAGATTAATGAAACACGCTTCCTTCTGACACTTAAATGTTAATCTTACAAACCCTCCAATGTGTTCAACACATTAAACATTTCAGTTCTTAGTAAAAAATCGATGTAATACTAGACAGAATAAATGTGACGCCTTAACACAGGTCAGTATAGAGTTTCACAGCGCTAATATTAAACCCGCCCTGACCGCAAAAGGAAATAGTGAACATTCCTGAATGTTGAAGAGGAGAGAGAAAGAGAGAGAGACGGAGACAATAATAATGAATCTTTTCCGATTTGTGTCGTGGTCTTAAGCAGATGTGTCACATGTTTTGTTGAGACTCAGATTACTTCCTGTTAGTCTGGGGTACCAGAGATCCCAATGCTTGACATGTAAACAATAATAGTTTAAAGTAAAGGTAATAGTTTTTTCAAAAAACAATTACATTTCTTAATGTATGTTCCTCTGACCTATTACAAGTTAGCAAGCCTGTATTTCTAAGCCTTGATTTTCTGTTTTACCACAAAAACACACTTTTTCTCATCGGGGTCACTTTGACCCCAGGGACAACAGAGTTTAAAAAATACAATAATAAAACAACATACAAATGATAACAAGCAGAAGAGTACTACTACTACTACTACTAGGGATGCACCGATACTAGTATCAGTATCGATCCGATAATAAGCTCATGTACTCGTGAAAGTATACCGATACCAAAGACAAGCACATAAAATTATTTATTTTTTCATAATGTGTTTTAATTTTTATTAGTCTCACTGTGTTGTGCTTGGAAAATTGCCACCTCATCAAAAATAAATAAAAAATACAGATAAAGGGATTGGTATCGACGAGTACCAGAAAAAATAGCAGTACTTGTACTCGGTCTTTAAAACATGGTATCGGGCATCCCTAACAACAACAGTGAATTTAAAAAAAAGTATATTTAACACCTGAAGAATCATGCTTGTGAACACCCTGAATATAAATAATGTAACAATTTATTTAACCAATTTTCTATTTTCAAAGAAACTAGAAACTATTAAAACTTTATTTTGTGAAACCACAATGGTCAGAAATGTTGCCTGGGTGGGTGGGCAGTTCACTGGGTTTTGAAGCCCAGCCAGTGTGTCTCCTTACTGCAGACCTTAGTTTGGACAGACCCCATATAACTCCAGGGTTATGTAGGCCATTGAGCTTGCTGGGTGCTATAAACCAACCCAAGTACCAACACATTACTCCAGAAATAGCCAGTGAATGTCAAAGTATGTCCTAAAAGTAGCGTTATGAACTTAAACAATGATGTAAGTACTAAAAACCCACACAAGCCCTATAGTTACCAGTTTCTCAAGAAACAGTTAATTATAAAATAACTGTATAATTCTAATAAATGACAAAGGGAACCGTTTTGGAAGATGTCAAACCCCTTGTATTATTTTTATTTCGTTTTTTTAGAAAGTGGTGTAAAACAAATTTACCACCGTGTTATGCTAGTGCCACTAGCTGTATTATCTAACTTAGGCATTTGGCTAAAACCATGATTATCGTGGTACATTTTTGCATCATAACCAAATGCAAACAGACGTTTTTGGGAATAAGCTCCATCCTCTCTTTTGCCTGTGTTTGTGTGCGCGCGCGTGTTTCTAAGGGCCGCTGCCACGTAGAATAAGTTATTCGAGAAATGCAAGGAGACTAAACCCTCTCTAAATCCCGTGGCCCCTGTATTAAAGGAATAATAAAGTTATACGGATGAAATTTACCTTCTTGGTGATGATATTCCAGAAGTATTCCCATACACACCTCCCACGTAACTCCTGCTTTGAATCTTTCTCCTTATTCGCCAGTCTAGCACATAATTCCGAGCCGCGAACTCAACCCCATCGGACTCCCCAAAACTCACAAACCACTATACATGTGGAGGGAATTTCCCAAGCTTGTGTAGGAGGGGTGACAAAAAGCAAAGGAATGGACCGGAAACGCGTCTGCTAAACTGTATCGCTTTCCCTCAATTTGTAAACGCAGGGCATCGACTGTGCTATATTTGTGCGGTCGATGTGTTTACATTTACCCAAGCGTGGAAGTAAGACCACCCCTCTGAAGCTGACGTTGGTAGTGTCCACGGCTGCCCAACATGCCTTTAATTCAGCCTGCAGGAGAAATGACGAATCCTAGTACAACTGCAGGGACTTAGCTTATGAATATTAATTCGTTCATGGAGCCGTTGCTTGGTAACCTTCTTTAAGCGTCCAGTCACGTAGCTTGATTAATATTCATGAGCTGAGCTATCCTTGTGATAGGATTCGCCTGCTGAGTAGTTCCTATTGCTGGCAGCCAATCGGGTGGGCTTATTAGGTGAACGTCACCGTACGTAATTAATATTCATAAGGTAATTTGGGAATGCGAGGGGGGCTTTTGCGCAAGCAACGGAAATTAGGAATGTACTGATCGAGGGCGAGATCGGACTGGATTCGACTGTATTGCCAAATCATGAATCGCTCATTTTTGTATTGCTCACGTTTTTGTTATCCTAGATTTTTTTTCTTTCCAAACTTTACATCACTTTATGTCTCTCTTGGGGAAAAATGTATTTAATGGTTGAGATAGAAAAGTTTGGTAGGCTATGTTTTGTTTGGGGTTAGTGTTAAATGTGCAGGTTAAAATTGCAAGGTTTATTGTTTACGCTAGAGTTATTATACACCTCTCTTGGTTAAAGTAGAGAAGGGAAAACTAGAAAAAAGAACAAATGGAGATGGTTTCAGGTCATGACCTTGTGTGAAATTCACAAGAGTGTGAGAATACACAGACTTACTGCTGAGTATGTTTGTCTTCATTTTAGCTTTGAGGAGCCAAACATATTGTATGAGATTCCTCCTAATAAGTTCTTGATGTTAACAAATTATTGAGCGCCATAAACACCACTGAAACTAATTGTTTGGTTTAGTTGCTAATCTGTCTGGAATTCTTCAAGTAAAATCAAACAGTGGTTCATTTATTTCTTTCTGTAGAAAAGTGTATGTTAATGATCTGTTAAATCACTTTTTGAGGTGGGACTGTTGTAGGTAAAACAAAGTCTGGTTCTGCATAATTCCTGTGAGAGTCCTTTTCTGGAATTCTTGCATATCATACCCAAGCTATACGCATTTTGTCGCTTTACATGATTATGAAAGTGTTATCTCTGATGCATTGTCTCTGTTTTTATCATTGAGGTTTTGAGTTTGCTTGGCATGTTGGGAAACACAAGGTTTGTGAGTTTTTCAGGTTTCGGATTGGGAAAATGTGAGTAATGTTGTTGTTTGTGTTGCAGGAGAAGATTTAAGTAAATATTTGATCCTGTTTGGGTTTCTGTGTGCAGTCCGGAGTTCAGAGACACTGCAAAAGAATGAAAGCATCATATTTGGTTTCACTAAAGACAAAGCGTACAGTATAGTCAAACAAAAGGTTAAAGCATTTGGTTTTGGTTATGTGATTTACACATTTCTGTCTGTTCACACACTAACAAACCCTTAAGTTTATTTAATTGCTGTATCTAGAAGTATCTGTCACCTTCACAAATCTTCACATTTCCTCCACCTATGCAAATATAAGTTGTTTTAAGGAATTTCTATGCTTTAGTCTGTTGTTGCTACAGATTAACCAGATTGTGTTTCTGTAATACAGAAAACAACTGTTATTCATGTTTCGCTCTAAACCTGCTTAAACAGATTGACTGCAGATGCCTTTCGACTGTAAGATTAAAGCTGTGTGTACATTATGTGTGACCTGAATTCCTGTGTGTTTGTGTCATCCCTGATGAGCTGGATTAAACCAGGTCTCTCATTTTCATTAACAATTCCTTTAGAACAAATTTGTTTGACAATTTATTTCTTGGGATGTCTTCATTTTTTTTTTTACTTTGTATAAATAAAGTAAATAATGCTTATAGGGAAAAATGGTCATTTACATCCCAACCTCTAAATACAGTATAATATTAGTGATGCTTGTGCACGAAACACAAATAATAATGCTACCCTACTACATTTGTATAGCTCTGTTTTATACACCTTTGTGGTCAGAATAGAAAGTGAGTCTGTGTTTGTTGTCCTAAATACATCTTTGGATTGCTGACGTAGTCTAGATGCCTTGAGGTTTTCCAGAAGCTCCTATTCTGTCAGTAAGCATCTTATACACTTTATTGTGGAAGATGTTTACTGTGTGGCAGTTTGCACAGACACATTTACATTCACGTGATATTTTAAATACGCATCTAAGTACACAGACGGGTCAGGACAAGGTTGAGCATACTGAATGTGGGCATCATCAAAGAGTCTTTCCTGTTGAAAGGTTTGCATATATCATTCATAAAAATTTCATGATCTGTCATACACCACCTTTAGAAGTGTACTGCTGAGGCTGAGTGACACAAACAAAGTTGCTGCAATCGACCAATCAAAATCAAGTATTTAAGAGAGCTGTGTAACAAGTTATTCGAACGTGTCACCTGATCACTTGCTTCTGTTACAATCCCATATTCATTCTGTGGATCATCAGCTTTAGAAATGTGAAAGTGTGTATACACGACAAAGCACGCTGTTACACACTGGTGCTGCTATCTCCTCCTGTGGCTCCAGGCTCAGGAAGAACAGTGAAACCTCAGAAAAGAAAACATCATTGTTTGCTCTCAAACAATCGGGACTTTTAGAAGCCACAACAGTTTTCTCATTCACAAACAACCTCAGCAGTGCTTAAGTGTGACAGGTTGTGTTTGTTGGTGAGAGCTTGACCCACCAATATCCCAGCAGCCCACAGCGATGTGAAGGCAAAGTTGTGTAACCACCACCGTAACACTGCTGGTTTGGCAAAACAGAACCAAGACTAAAATCCTGATGGGTCACATTTTAGGCAGAAACAGGACGTTTTAAAGAAACCACTTCCATTTCCAGCATTTCCTTTTTTACTCTCCTTAAGTGCTGATAAAATCAGACTCACTTAATGCAAATATTTTGAGTATGACCCCACAGGGTTTGTTCATTTTATTTAATGCATATTTCTATTTATTTTAATATTATATGAATGATACATTCAAAATGTTTAAATTAATACTTTAATTGGGTGTAAGCTGTTTTTTCATTAAGGCAACCATGAATATAAGGGTTGCATTCTAAGAACCTGCATGGCAGTGTGTTTTAAACTTTTAGAATTCATTCTTTTAACGTTCTTATTTGTGATTATTTTGTATTCAAGAAGAATAGTTATAGCTTTGAACACACTGCAGGACTGTGAAACACTGTAAAGCACAGCGAAATCGCTTTGCTAAATACATCCAGATGTTTTCACCGTTTGTAACTGGAGACCACTGCCCCTAAAGAAAACCTTAGACCCCATAACATACGTGTGCAAAATACAAACGTTACAAGATATTTATCCTTACCTTCACTGAATATAGCTTTGATGCATTTGTTTAGATGTGCACTATAGCAAGAGTCACTTTAGTGTTTTACAAAGTGCATCTAAATATAAGAGTAATTTTTTATGTATATTGTATGTTTAAGAATCTGTTTTCTTTGTAATTGTATGTTTCTAGCAGTGCATGAAATTCCACAGTAAGAATAAAATTATGGCACTGTTAGCGCTTCATTTATTCCAAACATTCTTTTTTTAAAGTAAAGGTTACAAGACATTATGTGTTTCTGTGTGTGTATATTGTGAGACCTCGCAGGAAATGGGTTTGGGTGGGGTGGTAATATGGGGTTTGAGAGACAGAAAAAGTTCTAAATTGGGCACTGAAATGCTCAATGTAATCTGTCTTTGACTCTACTGCTCCTCAGCAGTAAACAATCTCTATAGAATGTGGAAACCAAGCTCTTTATTTTAAGAAGTATAATTATATACGGCAATGCCTTGTTCTTTTTCTTTGCCCATAGAGAGAAAATACAAATGACATCTTAATGATTTAAATAACTTATCTTACACAACGGAGAAGATTCCCATTTATTTATATATATATATATATAGGCATTTCAGCATTACATCTTAACTCTGTTATTCTTTCAAATATTGTGTGTAATATGTGAAACTGTATAAATAAAGTGGGGGGATAAGATTTTTGTTTCCCCAAACAACCATTCAGTCAAATGTTCTTCAAGGAACTATTTTTTGTACCTTTTTTTACTTTAAGACTCTTTTCGAAACAGAAAGGTTCTGTGGATGTTAAAGGTTCTTTATACAGGCAAAATGTTTTTTCTATGCATTGTGTAGCACCTTAGGCTACACAATGCATCTCTCTTTGAGAGATGTTGACAAAGAGCATCTCTCTTTGTGAACATCTTGGCAAACTGCATCACTCACAGAGAATTTGTTTGTAGTGTGAGAGTCTTGTCTCTCTCATGCACTGGAGGGTGAAAATGTGTGTTTATAGGAGTTAAAGGTCATGGGGAAATAAATCAGACACAACCACATTCCATCCAGGAACACTGTGATTTCCGCACCTGCTGGTTAAATCATGTGCTCTGCCACAGCTCTAGTTTCACACACAAAGACTTGGTCTTGAACAATTGCTTTTTAAAGGTTTTGATCATAGACCTGAGCAATGTAGAACTTTAGACCTGGATGATAACGTCAAAAGCTCAATTTTAGGATGTCTTTGCACCGCCCCATGTTGCTCTGCACAGCAGTGGTGCGTACTGACAATTACAGTAATTACCTCTAATGACAGTCCGCTTAGAATGAGAAGCGTGCTTGTAAACAACACATGATTCTCTCAGTGTTCTTAAGTTCAGTCGAGATCTTATATAGCATCTCAATTTTTCTGCACTTTGTTTTAACCCGTTGAATTAATTCTGCTTAAAACAGGGTTTTACGTACAAATTCTTAGACTGAAAAGGCATTATTTTCTTCATAATAGGAAATCTGTATTACAATACCTTTGTATTATTTATTATATATATATATACATTTATTTACACAATTTAAGTACAAATTGCATTATTTAGTATTGAAAACTTCAATAAACCATCAGTGTTCAGGTCAAATATCCACACATAAACTTTATTGTGATCTTTATTGTGATCAAGTTCCATAAAACATCCTAAAACTGACATCTTGAGTAAGGAGGATTACGTGCGCTGTGTGCCCTTTTTATCAAAAAAGACAGTAGAATGTTTTGTCAACTTTGTCTGTGTTCCTGAACACTTTTTGTTTTGTAGATGTAGTAACATAATCTGAGGCCGCCACAGACCGTGAACTGTTTGGGTAAAGTGTTTGGTTTCACACAGTCACGTGAATAAAACATCAGACATATTGCACATTTAAATAAGACAAATCTACACACAAAACCCAGTATACATTATAACAGTGTTAAAGTTAACATGTTAACCGTTCCCATGAGTGATAACTGCCTGCTGGAATTTCAATGTTATCCCAATGGTTTTAAGATTGTGAATGTCACATGTATGAATACAAAGTCTAGAGTAGTATTATCAAAATGGAGCATGTGAAAATGAGGTTAGCACATCCCTGAGGACAGCAGGGAAGGATATCAGGCACAGAGAGCTTTTCTTTTGTGTGTGTGTGTGTGTGTGTGTGTGTGTGTGTGTGTGTGTGTGTGTGTGTGTGTGTGTGTGTGTGTGTGTGTTTGTTTCAATATCAGACAATGTCAATGGCTATGCAACTATAAAAAGAAGTTAATGGCATATATACCCTCCAGCAATGTGTGTGCATGTATCTGATAATTGCGCACTTCTCTTGAATTTCATCATCATTGTAATGCCTGAATAACCCAAACTGACAGACAACAATACAATATGGAGCATATTTATAGATACATATATAGCTACAAGATATACAAAACAAACAATATTCTCATACAAAACTTCAATAAACATGAAAGTTCTGTACAGATATCTAAACACATGTGGTGGATTGAACTAGCATCAGATGCAAGCATGTGAAAAGCATCAACGTGTGTGAAGTTTCCAGCAAGTAGCAGCTGTGTTCTCTGGAACCGTCAGTGTGTGTTTCATACAAAAAAGAGAAAGAACTTTTGAGATGTTAGTTCTGGATCAGTAAGCGTGCGCCACCCAGCCCTGATAAACACACTGTGTTTAGACAATGTGAACCATCTATAGATGCTTTGCAGCACTTTACACGAGCCCAGAACATTAGTTATGTATTTAACAGCAACATCCATTCTCTAAAATATAATGTCAAACATGTTATCCACACATATTTATGAACTGTAATATTCTCTTCAAAGAGATCATACAAAACAGCTAAAAACAAATTAAAGACTTGTAGAATTGTGAAGTTAAACTCACACAAGAGCAATGAAGTGAGAAAGAGAGAACTCCGTTTAAGTGTAGACTTGCAAAAACTTTTAAAATACTGCCCTCTACAGAATCTATTCCTTATTTACACATAATTTAGGTGAAGTTAAACATAAATATACTAAATATTACTTAGCATAGACACAACATTATCCAGAGGCCCATAAAGGTATAGACACTAAAATCACACTTATTGTCTGAATATACATTAATATTAAACCATGCAACCATGTGAAAACAAATAACGATTGACATTTTTAAAACTTTATAACTCTTTCTCAACATTTCTCTTAACCACAACTTTTAACCAACTTGCCACTAGTAGTGGATGAAAGTCTCCAGAAAAGTAAACACAGGTGTAGTTCATCCCATTAACTGTGGACTATTTTTCTACAACATCTACAAGAAACAGTGTTTCTATTTTCTAATGCGATGACATTACATATTAAAATGCCACTAATGTTAACCTAAACGAAGGTTTATCAATCAAAAATACAACTATTTACATTTATGCTACCGGTCAAACGCCTGTGAAATCACACAGCATTACGACACAGTATAGCAGCTTTAAACTGTTTATTAACAGTCCTGATTCACACCATCTCAAATCCAGAAACATCCCACTCACACACACACTTTAAGCAAAAGAGTTGTGGTGCAGTCATTCACACATCAGAATGAGCAAAACATATTTCATTCTAGAGGATTAGTCAAGGGTCAGGAATCAAAAGTGAGCAAAAACCATGATGATATAGAAATGACTGCAAGTAAAAGTAATAAAAATCGAGAGAACTCGCTGGAAGACATTTTTCAAAAAAATATCAACTGCATTACAGAAATGCACAAAACGTAACATAATACACTATATCAAAATCTTTCACATATGCCTGTGTTTCTAACAGAATGTGGAGGTTGAAATGAATGGAACTCTCTTTTAATGAAACAAAACTTGTATGTCAGCACAGTTCCTTGGGTGTAAAACTAAATAGATCATGTCTTCACATGAACACATACAGTATTAAACAGGTATTAATAAACATTTTTTTAGCTTTTCAAAACCGCTGCAACAAAAAACTCAGTAAAGCAAACAGTATGAAGTCCAACTGAGTGGAAGATAAACTGTTAAAAGCAATAGTAAATAGAATAGATTATTTAATGTTTATATAACAAGCATTCAAAAAGCTGAAATAATAAAATATTCACAAATTAAACCTTTCATCAAATTTCCAAATGTCGCATTTGCAACTGAACTGCAGAGTCACAGTGATGTATGTATGGGGAATATTGCAACTGTAATTTGAGAAATTCCTTAAACTACATCTTATTTTTTAACACACACACACACACACACACACACACACACACACACACACTCTGGAGATACTGCATAGAAAGGAATTAAAATTTAACTGTGATGGGAAAAACATACAACCAGCGCCAGGAGTGAAAAAGAAGCTAACCACATCAGTTTCAGTCGGAAGTGACTGAATGTTTGAGAGACAGCTATGACATCACATGTGACATCATAAAGCTCAGAGAGCAATGTGTGGTAGCACATGTAGGCATTGCCATAGCGATGTGGTTTGTGTGGTAGTTCTGTGCACAGTAAGAGAAGCAGTTCCACTCCAGGTCCTCTAGGTGTCCTCCTCTGGCACCCCCACTCCTCTCCTCCTGATAGCGTCGGCTCCGTCCATTCGCTGCCACTCTTCAGCCTTATCTCCATATTCATCTTCGTCATCCTCTTCCTCTCCGTCTGCTTCCTGCTCATCTTCTGACTGCTGCAGATGCTTCTTCCCAGTAGGTTGTTTCCCTGCACAAACACAATTACACAATACTTACTTATCCAAGATCTTTCAATAAGTTTCATTAATACATGGTTCTGTAATTACACAGGTAGACTCACATTTACTGTGGTAATAATCTGGTGAAAACCGCCGTGATGGGAACACAAAATCTGCTATGAAAACCAGCACCTGAGACAGTACAAAGATGATTTTAGTGCAAGACTATACCTCTGCTCTACAAATAGTAGTTTGTAGTTTTTTTTATCAAAAACATTAGATATATTTAAAAGTGACATTTCTCTCTTGCCACAATTCATTCTAGAATTACTTTCTCACATGCAAAGCTACCTTAAAAGTTATCCATAAAGAAGGTTACGTAATTACGCTGCCTACCTTTTGGAGCTGTATTTACTTTGGCAGTGTACCTTTACATATTTGTCTAAGTAGGCAGCTCATACTCACCAATCCGAGGGCCAACCCTGAGAAAAGTGTTGCCAGAGCAAATATTCCATATGAACCCCAAACTGGGACCCCTAGTTGCTCCGTTAAGTAGTTATGGCAATGCTGAGACACAATAATAATACAATAACAGCATCAAATATTTTCCTATTTAAAATCTGCCACAAAACTCAAACAAATGAAAGAAGTGCATCTACTGTTGAAATAAAAGAAAACTGCAGGTGTGAAGCAGAACAGACATCAACACTCACCCTGATGAACATGGATAACTTGAAAAGGGCCGACATCGCATTCATCCTAAAAATAAAATTAAAACAGTAAACATAAAAATGTGTAATGCGCACACACACAGTATGTGTACAGTACTTACAAGAAGGATGAGGGGCCAAACCAGGAAGAGATTGGCTCTATACTCTGCCATTTCTTCTCATCAATGAAGCTCAGGAAGTCATCTTTAGATCGAGCTCCTTGATACCGTCGAAACTCGCCATCCTTACAGCTGAAATGCACATGCACACACGCAGGACCCCCATTAACAAGAAGTGAAACTACACCACTTTAACAATACTTAAGAGGTACAGGAAATACTTTTTTGCCAGATAACTAACCGTTGATAAACCACATATATAAACACAATTTTAAGACTGACGCTTAAATTGCAAGCACACAAAACAACATCCAGTCTTTATAATATCTCATACAAAATGACAGCAGAGAATAAATGCAAGATCTGTAAATAGAATGAAACTCACTGATAAATAGTTGGAAGAGCTGTGATGATAAACCTACCGCTCAAACCTGCAGCACAGAAAACCATACAAACATGAGATTTAGCGATCAGGTGAGTGTAAAAAAAACATGCAAACAAACAATATGATGCAAGCAAATAACTACATACCCGGTTGCTCTGTGACGTCAACTTTGGCGATGTTCACTCCCATATCTTCACCCCATTCTGCAAACTCATTCCACACGGGCTGCAGCTGCTGGCAGGCTGGGCACCATGGAGCAAAACTGCAAGAGATAAACAAACCGCTTAATCCAATAACGCACCGGTAAGATCCTATTCCAAAGAGATCCACAGACACTGGGGCTTATTTGTTTCATATCGGATCTATTTAACCTTTAACCTCAATCCTCTTGTTGATGCCAAGCTCTAACGTTAGATAGCAAATACGCAGAGCTAACGTCCGGTTGTTTCATCTGAAGTAACGGTATTTATAGCAGTACATTGAATTCAAGACCACATAACTTCCGCTAACCGACCCTAATAACATTTACACGAGCATTCAATTAATAGTATATGGTTAGATATTGATTCAAATGTATGACATATACTCGTTTTCATGCACACTAACCAACACACATACTTTTGCAGAACTTAAACGCATAACTCACAACTCGATCATCCATTCCCCCGTCAGGATTTCCTCCCAGTTTCCATCTGTGATCACTCTTAAGTTTGCCGTGTTGGCCGATGCGGGCTGGATCAGCACATGTGCGGCTATAAGCGCAATAAATACACACAGACCGGCTGTCATTTCTCTGCCTCTGTGTGTGTATGTGCACGCCATGTTTCAGCAGCAGTCACTGCCTCCCTTCCGCTTCCGCCTCCACTCTCAAGCAAGTGACGCTGATTGGCGGTACCGCGTGAATGACGTTTTGCGCGCAGAAAATGTTTAAAACTGTTCAGTATGATTTAAGAAGAATTTCATTGATTTGAGTGTGTTGCTGCTTTGTATATATTTGCGTAACGTACATATGAAGAGTTCATTTGCAAAAACAGATGTTTTTTTTTATAATAATCATGTTTGTTTGTTTATTGTAGCCTAATATCAATCAAATAGCAGATGGGTTATTTTGTTTAAGTAATAATAACAGTAATAATAAAAACAATACAGCTAACTAACACAATAAAACATGATAACATAATAAAAACTTGAAAAACTCTTCATTAATAATAAATTCATTTTATTGAAAATATATAAACAGTATACTACTGTTGATGATCATGATGTATGTTTATAAAAATATATTTATGTACGCAATACGCATAGTCAAATGTACAATATTTTACTACAATATTTAAGAACATATCTATATATCGTAATCAAGCATATTTACATACCATTAACTTACATTGTTAACCATTTTAACTTTGTGTCGGTCAATATTAAAAGTGACCGAAATGGGGGTACCTTAAAAATTGACCGCCACATTGTATTCAGACAACTTAAAACACTAGATGGCGCTATAAACTGTATGTTGTTTTGTCACTCAGCCAGTGTGAGCTTTACTTTATCTATGAATACATTGAAATATTTACAGATTAATGTAGCTGGAAAGTAATTTCTAAACAAAAGCATGTTTACAATAATACAATGTTAAATAAGATTTATTCTAGAGAGACGGGCAGTACAAGCTACAGGCAGATAATCTTCTTTTAGAGAGGCCTACAATATATAGGAACTTTGGTGTTTTAGAAGCATCCTGTAATAAATTCTGTTAATTCATGGTTCGGACCACTATGCCTTTTTGATGACTGTAACACAACCCAAACCTATAGACTGTTTTACTGTAATTGTGTAGAGACTGTGTGTGTGTGTAGATTGAGAATAAGAGTTGCTTTAAAATGTGCTGCAAGAGAAACACACAATCACACAGTCACGAGCACTCTCAGAGGTTGTTGTTGTTAGTCATTCTCTGCTGACAGTAAATGAGTGCTAATGACAGCAGTGATGTGATAATTGCTGTCACAGTGAATATGTTAACATGCAAATGGAACGTTTTTGCGCATGTGATGTAATTGTCTAAATTGATTTTATCCAGGATGGGTTTAGGTTTAGTATAAGCGGGTTAGGCAAATGTTTGTTTGGATAACATTAGATGAAAAACATTTTTCTCTTGAATGTGAGGTAACACTTATATATTTCTATATATGAAAATGATTGTTTTTGTGTTTAATTTAGATTTTTTTTTTAGGATTAAGGGACAAAATTAAAACGTTTTCAATCGATCAAAAATAATTAATGAAAATCTAAGGCAGTTTTAATATAAACTTTATAGAAAGTGTTCCTGTAGCTGAATTGGCAGAGCATTGTGATGTATCATTTGAATGCACCATAAGTTACTTATACTTAATACGTTAATAAAAGTGTCTGCCTGAGTAAAAAACAATAAACCTGAGGACATACATGTTACTGTAGTTGAAAAAATGAATGTGAAATTTTTTGTTGTTTGTATTATGTTCTGTTTAGTTGAGTGAGTGTGAGTAGGTCTCTGTGCTGAGTCAAAAGATCAGAAAGCTTGTAAAATGTCCACATGTTATTAAGATAATATTCTGACTGATTCTCAATATCAACATTCCATCCGGTTATAACCATTTACGGTGCGCAACGCAGAAATTGTTCTCATTGACGTCCGTACGCACACACATTCGCACATCACAGGATGCACGTGGGAGGAGAGAAAACGCCGGAGACAGCCTGCATAGGAGTAGGTGGATAGAAAAATTGGCTTTTCCCTCTCGTTTTCCCAATCTCGTCCTCTCTTTGAATCATGCTTCTACCTGTTATGCAAGACACTGCCTACTCTCAGCATCATAGAAAGAGCATGTTCATTTTCAGACATGCCTATGTTGTGAATAATGACTACTACTGTCACAAACATATGCTAATTGAAATGCATACTCATAAAGACCATTAAGAGTATCTATTTGTACTTCATTAGAATCACAGCATTTATAAGTGAGGATGAACACTAAATCCACACACATTCAGGCTGATTGATTCCTCACTGATGCAGACCCGAATCTCTAGAGCCTCAGGACGTGGAATGAGTAATCTAGGGACACAGTCCGAGCCAATTTACGGTCCAATTTCTTGGAGTTCAACTCCTTCTGCATGGAGATTTTAAGCTCCAAAATCTTTCAGAAGATTTAGGATCACTTCCTTCACCCCCATCCGCAGCTCCAGATGGATAGACTGAAGCTAAGTGCCAAAGCGCAGATCAAAAGCTGCTGGAAATGTACAGTACAGCTGAGAGTACTATCACAGTTCCTGCTGCTTTACTTGGAGTAGCTTGAGTTTACCAGAGTCGCTCATTTTAATGTTTGTAAAACCACAGGTCCCTTATATGTTTCTAGGCTTTGGCATTTTAAATAATGCAAAAATGCAGTGACATACAGTACGGAAGTGAAAGGAAACAGCAAGAGGACATTACTGCTTACTGTGTGTGTTCTTCAGCTATAGATATAGCTTGGGTCCCTTTCGGTGTAAGTTTCTAAAATTGTTTGTCCATTTCATGATTTGTATTTGATCATCCTATACATTAGTGCATAGGAAATTGTATATAAATATTAAATAATTGCATATGATATGGAGAGTTTTACAGTAACATTACTCTTATGTTGTGACATTAAATTCAAGTTGTATGGTAAAACATATATAATCTTTTCATCACTTTGAAGATCTTCATGCAAACATGTCTGAATCTACTCAGAGTCTCTCAATAACTACAGGTCCCAGTTTAAAACCTGTTCTGTGACCCAGTTACTGTCATAATAATAAAAAGTGATTAAGCAATTCATTTCTCCCCCATCAAATCTCTCTCGCACAGATATTCACGAGAGAGGCACATGGACAAAATTCACATGGCTCTCAATCCACAGGCCTTCCCACACGCACACATACTCACTCACCTCCACAACAACCTGAATACACCCACCCACACTCTCCTGAACTCTTTTACTAACACTCACGTTTCAATCGCCTACACGTGTTTAAAACACGCAACGCAATATAACACTTTGGTCAGTTCAATAGCAGCTGATGGGTTGCACGCTGTAAACATGATGTGATCAAAAAGTCATCATGGCAATATTTCTTATTAAATATTTTAGCTCATTAGAATAAGTTAAGCCATTTATAAGTCAATTTAAAAGAGTAAATTGAAATGACTAAAGAGAAAACATTTAAAAATCGTTCTTGCAAGATCATCACTGCTTTTCTGCTTTAAAGCTCATCGAAGGTTAAACTCTGCACAGACAAATCAAAATGTTCCTCTTTGCTCATAAAACGTTTTTATATGCAAAAATGTATCACACACCCGGTGTATTTTGGACAGATTGCCTCTTCTATTGTAATACTTCTCCTCTCTGCTCTCTTTCTTTCTCTGGTTACCATGGAAATACTGCTGAAGGCAATTATCATCCTCCAGCAATTAAGAGAGGATTTCAGATTTAGCTCTAACATTTCCACTGCCAAATACTGTCTCTTAGCTTATAACTGACCTGTACTACACACACACACAGCTTAATAGGTGATGGATGCAGAAATGGATGGGTGCTCTGTTACAGCAGGTGCACTAACACAAATATTGGCTGCGTCTCATTTATCAAGCTGTTCTGCCGCCGTTTGTTGACAGTCGATCATCTGATTGGATTTCCAGGGCTCATCACGTGAACTGACAGTGATTTTGTGCAGTAGCTGTTGCAGTAGCTGTTGCTGCTCAGTCGCTGGAGTCAGCCGCCCCCTGAATTTATACCGCCCCCTTCGCTATCGTCTTGTGCATAGGACGTAGAACGAGAAGGAGGCGCATCCTCATCCGTGCTGCCATAGGAATATATTGCTTTCGGTCACAGTGAGTCTGTCTCGAAAAACAACATGGATGAAATGGAAGAGGAGTTAAAATGTCCGGTCTGCGGGTCGTTTTTTCGCGAACCCATCATTCTCCCCTGCTCGCATAATATCTGCCTGGCCTGCGCTCGGAACATACTGGTGCAAACGCCCGACGCCGAGTCCCCACAGAGCAGCCGCGCGTCCGGCTCCGGGGTTTCCGATTATGATTACTTAGACCTGGATAAGATGAGTCTGTACAGCGAGACGGACAGCGGCTACGGTTCTTACGGCGGGTTCGTGAGCGCACCGACCACCCCGTGCCAAAAGTCCCCCAACGGCGTGCGCGTTTTTCCTCCTACCGTGCCTACGGCTTCCCAAGCGCAACATCACCTGCTGCCCCACACCGGCGTCCTCCCGCCGGTTCCGCGTAATTCCTGCCTCACCTGCCCGCAGTGCCATCGCAGCCTGACGCTGGACGACCGGGGACTCCGAGGCTTCCCCAAGAACCGCGTGCTGGAGGGGGTGGTGGACCGGTATCAGCAAAGCAAAGCGGCCGCGCTCAAGTGTCAGCTGTGCGAGAAGAACCCTCGCGAGGCGACGGTCATGTGTGAGCAGTGCGACGTGTTCTACTGCGATCCGTGCCGCCTTCGGTGCCATCCACCCCGGGGTCCTCTGGCCAAGCATCGGCTCGTTCCGCCGGCGCAGGGAAGGATCAGCCGCCGCGCGAGCCCCCGGAAAATCTCCACCTGCACCGAGCACGAGCTGGAGAATCTGAGTATGTACTGCGTGCAGTGTAAGAATCCCGTGTGTTACCAGTGTCTGGAGGATGGAAAGCACTCTACTCATGAGGTCAAAGCACTGGGGGCCATGTGGAAGCTCCACAAGGTGGGAAATTTACAGATACAGATCTTTAATGGTCTGAATGCTTTGGATAAAAGCGTCTGCCAGATGCATAGTTTACATGAATTATAAGAAAGGTTTATTTGAACTCCCTGCTCACAGCATAGCTTCATATAGCTACGGTTTGTTGGAGAGCTGTAATTAAAATACAGTGCACGCCACAACCAGCAATGATTCAGACAAAACATTGGTAACACAATTTTCAGGTTAGATTGAAAAGACGTGGAAATCCTGGATTTTAAGATGTCAGTGGTCAGGACATATGCTGTGACATGTATGATGATGTTTTCCCACCATAAACATGTCTGCGTTTTAATGTGTCTGTTACTCAGGGAACGGCGCAAAACTGCGTGATTGTGGCCTGTTGATGGCAACCTGAGGCAGAGAGCTGATTTAGAGTGTGTCTTGTGTTTGTAAAAGGCAAAGGAATGTATGAAAAGGAGAGCCAAAGAATGAAGGAAGAGTCCTCCTCTCAATAAAGAGGGATTTATTCATTCTCGAAAACCAAGAACAGCATCAACAGGCACAGCAATAAAACAGCTGAGAAACATGTTACACACATTTAACAAGTCACGCATTCTTACTGAATGAAAGCCTAGTATCATTATTAATATTATGTGTGTTGTTGAGTTGCATTATTTTTCATTTTCAGTAACATGACCCCATGTGTGTTGAGCATTATTTTGTTGTGTTCAGTAACATTACTCACCGTGTGTTCAGTTACAGTACTCTGTGTGGTTTCATGGCCGCACAATATTAGTTGGAATTGGGACAGCAGCATCACGGCAGACCCAAATACGGCTTCCCTCATTTAGCACCTGGGACATGCACACAGAGAGCAGATCTTGGATCAGTGTCCTCTACCACGGTCCCATCTGTAACCGTTACACTGAACACTTGCGAGGTGGCCTCATATCAGAAGCAAATGGCCTCTTTCCGCACTGCAGACGCTTGCTTGTCATTCAGTGAACAGATTGTAGTTTTGCTATAGCCTGAGGGCACCATATGCTTCCGTTTCTATCCCCATTTCACTTTTCCTGTGTCACATGCACAAACACATGCACAGGAAGCAGGAGATTGGGCTTGATGCTAGTGTTCCTGTATAAATTGTGTTACATTTGCAGTATTTAAAGGGAAAGTTTACGTCAAAAAAGAAAAATCTTTCATCATTTAATAAACCAAACAACACTGGCCCCATTGACTTCCATTGTATGGACACAAAACCACTGAGACATTTCTCAGAATATCTTCTTTTGTGTTCCACAGTGGAAAGAGTCATGTGTTTTCAACAACATGAATAAATGATAACAGATTTTTTTGGGGTGAACTATCCCTTTAAGAAGAACATTGTTTTACGTTGTTTCTCTTCATTTGCAAAGGACTGTAGCAAAGGATAGTATGTAACATTGTAGCATGGTGGGCTCTAGTATGTAGTGATCTAATGTTTGACACTGTGATATGTAAGATTCAAGTGTTGATGTACTCTAGCATGCTGTATAGGCTCTAGTTTGTGGTGTTCTAGTGTGCAATACAATGATATGTAGGTATTAGTATGTAGTATAGCTTATAGTGCTCAATATTTAGAGTGTAGAGTGTATGTTGTGCTATATAGTGTTGGGCTACACACTAAAAATGCTGAGTTATATTCAACCCAGCATTGGGTCAAAAAGGGACAAACGCAATATTGGGTTAAATTAACCCAGAAAATCGTTTTATTTGACCTTGCAATGGGTCAAAACAATGCTTTGAGGACTGTGTAGTGCTCTAAAATGTAACACATATAGCGCTATAATGTAGGCCATAGAGTAAAATTTGGAGCGCCGTGTTTAGTTCCTTGTTCTCTAATTTTTTTCCCTTCATTTGAGAACAGATCACAAATGAAAGTGGAGGTCTCCTGATGGATGGTTGTCATAGCAATGTGAGATTTCTAATGGGATATTTTTCCCACTCTAAAGCAACATCACTTCACTGCGCCTGACGCACACACATACGCACATTCACTCCTTTTCCTAATCTCTCACCCACTCTTAAAATTACAGATTTATATGTCTAACCTCCCACAAATTATGTCATTTCCTCTCTCAAATAACATTTCACTAATTCCTACTAATTCCTTGTTGCAATAGCACAAAATTTGCATTGCATATTAATGCCATTTGTGGTGGGGAATGTAGTGCTTTCAAAGTGCCGAGACTAAATAAAACCAAAAGGCTTCAATCCGAACATACTGTATATTGTATATGACATGAGTGTCCCGAGGCCACATCAGCAAAATTAGCTTTTAGTAAAGTTAGTAAACATTGCATTACAGCTTTTTAAACATCAGTCAACATTTTACAGATGTGTAAGTAAATACAGAGCAGATTTCTAAACATCTTTATCTCTGTTTATCTTTCCAGGGTCAGCTTTCTCAAGCATTAAATGTTCTGTCAGATCGGGCCACAGAGGCCAAAGAGTTCCTGGTGCAACTCAGAAACATGGTACAACATATACAGGTACAACAAAAACACATTTCGACCTAAATCGAGTTAATTTCTTGTTTGTAGAATGTTCATTTTCTTGTTTGTAAAGCTCAAGAATAATTCAGATAATAACAGAATAAATTACGTTTGCAGCAGTTTTTATGTGCGATATTATATCGGATGTATAGAGCCTGTAAATTACTTTACTTTTTGTTTCAAAAAGTTATTTCAGGACTTATGAGCCAGAAGCCCACCCCTAGTACTGCCAATGGTCAAACCTGTATTATAATATCAATCCTTCTTTTTTCCTGTGTCTGTTTGTTTGTGATTTAGGAGAATGGAGTTGAATTCGAAGCGTGTTTGGTTGCCCAATGTGACGCCCTGATCGAAGCTCTCAACCGCAGGAAAGCCCAACTGCTCAGCAGAGTAACCAAAGAACATGAGCACAAACTCTCAGTAAGTACACACACACAGTATTTAAAGGAATTTATACAACAGGAACAGACATCACACTACACACTTCAGCTTTAACTTGTTTGAGTAACGCAACTGATTCTCACATACGCATGAATAATAAAGTGCAGAATGGCAACACGGGAGGGTTTCATATAATTAGATCTGAAGCAAATTACTTAATTGATGCTTTAATGACTGCCACCTTGAATGTGTTTATGTGTGTTAACATGAATAAATTATGTGCATATTTTCTATTGTAAGGGGATATTTTTATTTATCTTTTAGTAGCTTTGAGGGATTCGAAGCTACTTATATCGTGTTTAAATGTGTTAAACTAAAATTCAAGGCACTCATGCAAATGACTTTAGGATTATGACAAACAGTTCACTGGAGGATGAGGGTATTTACTGGTTTACAGTTGCCAAAATGCACTTTATGCAGCAAAATCTAGCAGCTGTTGATGTGTCAAAACAGGCTGTTCCGTATGTATGAAGGTTTGAGAATATTAATGGTTAAAGATCTGTGCTATTTTAACCTTGAGTCATTGTGTCCTGGAACAAGACGCTGTATTTCAGGTTGCTGCAGTGGGACTCAATCTGCACTTCGAGTGCTGCACTGCTCATTTAATGAAACATGGCAAGTAACTATGAAAACAATGTGTTTTTATAAAACGTTTTTTATAGACTCTTAAAGAGACAGTTTGTTTTCAAACTCACGTGATGTTTTTATATTGACATACAATAAAAGCAGACTTCAATATGCAATGAAAGTAAATGGTGATTTTAGGCAGTGGTGTAGTTTTGGTCCAGGTTTTGCCCTGAACTTTATAGCGACTGTCCTGTGTATTTAAAATTAAGAATAATAACTTGAGCCAGAGTGTCACGTATTGTACGAAACATAAAAAGAAGAGGCTTGGTCCATGTGCAGATGAAACGTTTTCAATAAGACCAAACATGAAAGGTAATCCAAAAGCTTGAAACGAAGAACAATAGCACTGAAAAGCATGTACTAAGGAACAACAACCGACAAGCAAACACACCGAACATTAGGAATTTTACACACAAAGTAAAGAGAAAACATGTACGTGACATGTAACAAATAAAACACATGACAATAAACCAAGAGACAGATGTATTACATGAAGAAGTTGAAAGTTCTTCAATCACGAACAATGACAGTGATAATATTATTTTGTTTGAAATTTTCCAAAAAAACTGTTACTGTTACTGTAATACTGACTTTTTTATTACATTTATGAAGTTACATAAAAGTATTAAATATATTACATTTATTAAATTTCTAATTAAATCTATTATGTAAGGAAAAATAAATCTAGAGTGTAGTTTTTGTAGTAGTACGTGAGATTTGTTGCTTTTGCTCAAATTTGATGTAGGCCTGTCCTTGCCTCTTGTTTCCATGGTGCTACGGGCCTGTTCCCATGGTTACAATGATGTTGGTTCTAGTGTTGTCCAGTGGCTAAGATGAAACTGAGAGCTGCTACGATGCTGTTGTGTCTAGTTCTGTCTGGATCTAGTTTATAATCTGGTAAATTAAATGTTTTTATGTTTGGTTCATATTAAGACTCTGTCTCATTATCTTCTGCTTAGGAAGGATGGTGTGTGTTTTTGTGTGTGTGCACACATAAGTGTTTGTATATTTCATGTATGTAGCTGGTGGGTTTAAAAAAGGGAGACACACACACACATTGGCTGGTTTTCAGGTTAAACTATCCTTGTAGCCAAATCGTGACCCACACACACATTCATTCGTTGGAGTGTGGAGAAATGAATGTGAAATGGCTTTTTTGGTGTTTTTTGGGAAAAGGTCAGTGTTGTGTTGCCTGCTCAGAGAAGATGCTAACAACTGGTCTTGCTGTTGCCTAGCAACCCAGCCTCAGCTGAGTTATCATGGATTTATTCTCATTCTTTCTCCCTGTCTCCATTCTGTGTCAGGTGGTTCGTGACCAGATTTCCCACTGCACGGTGAAGTTGAGACAGACCACCGGACTGATGGAATACTGTCTGGAGGTCATCAAGGAAAATGACCCGAGCGGCTTTTTGCAGGTCAGAGATACTCATGAACCTCCTCTGCCGACTTCAGAATTGAGGATTTAGTATTTGTTTATTTGCACACTTCTTAATATAGATGAATCGTTTTAAACCTGGTTAAATACTTGACATTAAATTGAAAAAATTATAATGTTAGAATGACCTAAAACGAACAGAAAAACAAACAACTCATCAGAAATGTCATTGGTCAAACATATGAAGACTGTAGTTCAATCCCCAGCTACATGAACTCTGTTACAGGCTTTTCAAAAGTTTATGCTCAATGACACATTGCCTTCCAAACTTTTATGATCACAAAATGTTTCTTGCTCGGGGGACTTTTCCTAAATTAACAGAAGGTCATGCATTTACATAATGTCAACACTTTGCTAATTCAACATAATGTATTGTAATATATTCTGACTTGCGGTGTTTTCGTGCGTGTCTAGATCTCAGATGCTCTGATAAGAAGGGTCCATATGACAGAGAACCAGTGGGGGAAAGGGTCTCTGACCCCTCGCATGAGCAGTGACTTTGACCTGACGCTGGATAGCGGGCCTCTGCTTCAAACCATACATCAGTTAGACTTTGTCCAGATGAAGGGTAAGTCTGCGCGTGTGTTTCATTTTTGCATGTCTTGTTTAATGACACAGTAAGAAAGAACTCTGGACTCAAAATAACCCTGTGTTTGTTTGTGGTTTTGTGTGTGTTTGTGTAGTTCCTGCTGCTCCTATTCTTCAGCTCGAAGAGTGCTGCACTCAATCCAACAGTGCAACGTTATCGTGGAAGCAGCCCCCCCTCTCCACCATTGCTGTGGATGGGTACATTTTAGAGCTGGATGATGGGAGTGGAGGCCAGTTCAGAGTGAGTGTTGGAGACATGCAGCCCCACATTTGTCTACATTAGATCAAGTCAAATGCACAAAAACAGTGTGGTATCTTAATGCTCGAAGATGATTCATTCCTCACACTGCAGAATTCTATTTTTATGTGAGAGGACCACTGCACACAATCTCACACGCATGCATACACTCACTCCCTGTCTCGTATGCACACTTAAACCCACACAACCACGGTCATCTATTGGCCATGTTTGTATATACGTGTCTGATCGATCATTGTGTTTTCCTAACACTTAGTTTTCATTAACTAATTCACTAAAGCATTATAAAAATGAATGTTTACTAAATGAAGTGTGTATTCTATAGGAAGTATACGTTGGCACAGAGATGATCTGCACAGTGGATGGTCTGCACTTCAACAGCGCTTATAGGTCTCGCGTTAAAGCTTTTAACTCCAGTGGAGTCGGCCAGTACAGCAAAACCCTGATCATGCAGACATCAGAGAGTAAGAGACGTGATACACACACACCCACTGACCTTACTATTGAATGTTTTCTCTATTTATGCACAGGGAAGCTTGAGCATGTCAGTGCAAAATATTACTGCAGACAGATAAATGTCACAGGGAATGTCACAGCTTTAATGAGCATCACTGCATGTCTCATGCTAATAAATGAAGAAAAATACTGTTGTTTGTTTGTATGCACTGAATGAATCCAGCTTCCCTGATCTACTGCTTTCCTCCTCTCTTTCAGTACCCAATTCTGTTATTCTCTTTTTCCCTTCCTTTTGTCCATCTCTATTTTCTGTTTTGCATTTCTCTGTCTTTGCCACTTTTTCTCTTTTCCTGTCCAATCTTCTGTCTCTTTTTTCTTCTGTCTCCTCATTTCAGTGAGACTACCTTCATATTGTAGTAAAACTGTGGCTGCAGGTACGAATGCCTTGATCTCTGACCAATCATTATTAATTTAAACTAATGGAGAGTTTTCTGTCTTTTTGTATTATGTTCAAGTATTAAAGGCATAATTCTCCCAAAATGTTACTTACCCTTATGTCATTCCAAACCTGTATAACCTACATTTCCACTGTGGAACAAAAAAGAAGGTACAGTATTTTGAAAAATGTCAAAGTGGTTTTGTGTCCATATAAATGAGGTCATACAGGTATGACATGAGGGTGAATAAATGATAAAAGAAAGTGTGTGTTTGAGATTGCAAAAATATGTGTGTGTACTGTATGTCTGTGTTCTTAAAGTCTAAATGTATATACTTAGTGACAATGACAACTTGATCCTTATGACTTTATACATGTCTGTGTTTTTTCTTTGCAGTTGCCTGGTTCACCTTTGACTCTGCATCCGCGCACCCCGACATCCTCCTGTCCAACGATAATCTCACAGTGACGTGCAACAGTTACGACGACCGGGTGGTCATGGGCAACACAGGGTTCTCCCGTGGCGTGCACTACTGGGAGATTTCCATCGATCGCTATGACAATCACCCTGACCCTGCGTTTGGAATCGCCCGGGCTGATGTCATGAAGGACGTGATGCTGGGGAAGGACGATAAAGCATGGGCCATGTATGTGGACAACAACCGCTCCTGGTTTATGCATAACAACTCACACACCAACCGGTATGGATAGCTCTTGCAAGTGTGTTGTTTTATGCATGCCATTTTATCCATTGAATAAAATGACATATTATTGTAGAATTATTCGGCAGCTCTGTGATGACAGAATAGTCATAATCGAATATTTGGGAACCCGTCTGTAAAATCCAGACCAAAGTCATATAATCTAAATATTTTAGGAGCATCAAAGTAGTTGTAGTCAGAAAAATGGGTATGCCTTATGTGTGTTTATTGCTGTAAATGATATAATACTGAAATTTTAATATTAGATTCATAAAAACAGAAGAAAAAATTGGCATCCTAAACATTGAGTTCACTCTTCGAGATGGCCCTACTCAGTTAATATTAAAGATATATAAAAGTTTTATTTTCACAGAATGTTCTTTACATTCTGTAGGCTGATTTTATATCACAAAACATATTCTGACAAAATTTTCACAGACTGCATAACATTTATTTGACAATAACTCTTGACAAAAATGCAATATTTTTTCTGTTTTGGACATTCTTTTAGAGAATACCATAACATTCATTTTCTATACATCGTCGCTGTCCTTCCGAAACCTTAAATTCGCTATTTTGCAGGAAATGGATAAAACATTGTACTTTTTTAAGAATGTAAAGGGTGATTAATAATGATTTATGGCAAAAAATAAAAATCATGAACTCGAGATATGAGGTTTCAGAAGGACAGCAGCGATATGCCATGATAGAAAGAAAATTGCTATTGGCCCAGAGCAAATGTTCACTGTTGCCCTTGGTTACAAAGTGAAAGCTATTTAAATCTCAAATGAAGCAAGTTAATTGTCTTATTTTAATATCTTTTTATGCTCTGATATAAAATCCTTGCTGTAACAGATTTCAGTCACGTTGTCCTTACACCAACTCTTCAGAATTTTGTCATCTGAATCAAAGTGTGCCTCATAGAAGAATCATGATCGAACATTCCTAGCGGAGATGTAGGCTACACCCACATATAGTTTATTAGAAGCGCACAGAGCAGCATGAGTCTAGTGCTATCACTGCACTTGAGCACAGCATACAAAACACTTTCTACAGTTTCATAAATCGCATCATAGTTACACCATCAGCAAGCAATATAACTTCACCCACACAGCCACGGTGAACAATACGCTTTATTGTTTTTATTCTGTTTCTCTTTGAAATACTCCTACATGCTCAGCGTCTCCACCCGTGAACAATATTTTTAAAGGTGCAGTGAGCATGAATTGCCTTTTGACAGATGTCACTAAAATAGGTGTCCTGATATATTACACCTGTCGCGACAGTCCCAGGCTGCGTAAACAGCTAAAAAGGAAGTGGCCCACGCTAGTTTTTAGTCCGGAATGCTTCCTGCATGATAATGATTGGTCGTGTTTAGCTTCGGTGTCTTCTGGTTGGCTAACATCTCTTTTGAGGGCGGAGTTTTAGAAGAAGTCTAATGTACATTAGCAAAGCATCTGAATTTGGTTAAAGCATCTTTAAGCAAGGCACATACAACAAGATGACAAAGCAAGTGATACCCTACTGCCATCTGCTGCTGGAACTGCTAATAATATTCACAAGCTGAGATATGATCAGTACATTTTTAAAGACATTTTAACATTGTGACTAAAATAACTATATACATCATGTTTTCTTTTCTCTCAGTACGGATGGAGGAATATGTAAAGGAGCGACTGTGGGTGTGCTGCTGGATTTCTCTCGTGGGATTTTGTTGTTTTTGATTAATGATGAGCAACAGGGACCCATTGCCTTCAACACACTGGAAGGCACGTACTTCCCAGCCATTAGCCTCAACCGCAACGTTCAGGTAATTGTTTATTTTTTTCTATAATTCACTGTATAGTCATCATTTTATCTGACTAGCTTTGGCAGAGTCAACTTGCATATCTGTACTTATTCTTTGTTCTGATGTTATAAGAATACTGTGGGTAGAGGAGAGATAATCTCTGATTTTGGATTAGCAATATATATATAGACGGTTTCAAAGCAACAACATAAACAAACATTACTGCAGATTATTTCTGATAACAAGCAAAAGAAATAACAAGTAAATTACATTAGCTTTACAGGTTACAGGGCCCATTCAACAAATTTTTATATAATACAATTATTATACAACAAAATATTCATTTAAATAAAAAATATTTAAAAATATATATATAAATAGTTATATTATTAGCCACTAGCCAGACCGATCAACAAACAGCCCGTAAGTTAACTTCAGGCCAAGTGCGTGCATCTATAAATAATAAATGTGTGTTTTTTTCGAATAGGTAACTCTTCATTCTGGTCTGCCTATTCCGGATTTTTATACACTTGGAGAGTCTGAACCTGCAGGATCAGTTTGCTGAAGAGACACAGAGAGCCGATACACGATAATATACAAACACACACGCACACAGATGGGGGAATGCTGCTGACAGTCATTAACAGGTCTGAGATTTGTGAAATGTAACTGGACCTGATATATTAACTCTGACCTGGATGAATATTGAAATTCTTTCATCATTTTCTCTCTTTCGTACTCTTTTTCTAGTTATTATCATTATTTATTGATGTTGTTGTTGTTTTAATGGAAAAGGTGCTCATGGATTTGAACTCCCAGCTTACTGGATTTTAACAGATGCTTGTCTGTTGTTTCATGATAAAAGCCTCGGTGTGAAGTTAAGCTTAGAAATAAGTTAATGGTGTGCTAGACCTTAAAGGATGCATTTTTACATTACATAGAATTGTGCAAGGTGTTCTAATGGTGTCTTGGCGTGAAGGTACTTAGTGGGGACAGAAACTATATCAGAGTTTTGTCTAATACTACAACTTTTTAATACAAATTACATATCTGTACATTTATGTCTCCAAATCTTACCTGTAAACCCTGGTTCAAGCCTACAACAAAACATATCTTCAGCTCTTATCAGTCTCCTATCTCTAAACCCAAACACCCAGTTTGAAGTGATAGTTCACCCTAAAATGTAAATTCTGTCATTATTTACTCACTCTCTTGTCATTTCAAACCTGTATGACTTTTCCTTGGCAGAACACAAAAGGAGATATTTTGAAGAAAGTTGGTAACCGAACAGCGGCGGCACCCATTCACTTCTATTGTATGAACACAAAATCAATGCAAGTGAATGGGTGCCAGTTAACAACATCCTTCAAAATTTCTTTTTTTTGTGTTCTGACAAGAGAGGCTGTAAATAATGACAGAATTTTCATTTTTGGGTGAACTATCACTTTATAATCCCTTATCCTCTCAGAATTTTACAGCGGAGGAACAACACAAATGGGTCATATTCGCGAGTGCCAGCATGAGCTGAATGTGTCAGTGAGGTGGTAATAGCTCTCTGTTTAACAGAACACAAGACACTAAATAGGACACACACACAGGCATTTGCTCAGCCTTGCATAACGTATTATGCAGAGATGAGAATGAATGAACTTCTGTTGCTCACTGTATCTCATTTGCTGCTTCAAAGTTAAACGCAAATGCTAAACAAAGAACTGGTGCTGCTTACTTTCAATGTGAAAAAATATTGCAATATAAAACAGTATAGCTGTAAATCCAAAAGAAAGAGAATTTTAAGCAAGACAGCATACAGTAGCTGCTTGAAGCATTGGCTCATATAGTTTACGTAGAGGATGTACTTTTGCATCAGATATTTAAAATATCCCACTGGTGGGGTTAAATATGGGGACAGGTGCTGTACTTTTGATGTTTGTTGGGTAGATAGGTGCTCAACACACATCTGAATGTTTGGGTGCAGTGAGGATAAATTTCACCCATTGTAAATTAATTGTATTTTTTCATAAATTAATCCCGATATAAGAAATGAAATGTATTATTAACATTATTAACGTGTCTGAATTGTTGTTATCTGTAAAGTTCTATATCAATAAAATGGATTGGGTGAATCAGAGCTGTTTGTTGTTCTTACAAAAAAGTACCTTAAAAAGTAAAATTCATTGCAAATATGAACAATATAAAAATATGAAAAATAAACTATACCATTAAAAACCATTACAAAATTCCTTCATGTAGTGTGCTTTGGGCCTTATTCAAGTAGGATTTAATGATGTTCTATTGGTTCCTATCTGCCAGATAATAGAACACAACACATTCCCATACTAAATAAGTAAATGGCTACTGCTATTGTTCAGTTACCAACATTCTTCAAAATATCTTCTTTTGTGTTATGTGAAAGAAAGAAAGTCATGCAGGTTTGAAATGACCAGGGTGAGCTATCCATTTAAACAAATATTGTTTGATTATTGTTTGACAAGTAAGTTTTCATGTTTTATGGATACCTTTACATGGACTTGGTCAATAAGTCATGGTCAACGTCCAAAAAGAGAGAGAGGGAGAACCCTTCTGCCCCTCCCTCGGTCGGTACCTCCTATAAAACGCTTGTTGCGCTCGGTATAACGGGTGATCTTCAGGATGGCGACACCTCTGACGGACCAGGAGAAGCGCAAGCAGATCAGCATCAGAGGGATCGTCGGGGTAGAGAATGTGGCGGAGCTGAAGAAGGGCTTTAACCGGCACCTGCATTTCACGCTCGTGAAGGACAGAAACGTCGCCACGCCGCGGGATTATTACTTTGCGCTCGCGCACACTGTACGCGATCACCTGGTCGGGCGCTGGATCAGGACGCAGCAGTTTTACTATGAGGCCGACCCAAAGGTGAGACCAAAACAAAAGTTTCAGGACGGGCAACAAAGTAAAACATTTCCAACGCACTCAGTTCTTAAGTTTCAAATAAATTTGGTCTTACAGTGTTTTTAGACGTTTGGTTTCTCAATTTCTAAACAATTTTCAACGTTTCATTTTTGTAGATAACATTTTGCTCTTTTTATTTTAATAATTTTAGTTTACTCATTTATAAAACTACATTCATGTGTACAAATTATTGTAGGCCTATATAAAATAGTTTACAAATAGTTTATCCACAGTCATGGAAAACCTGAAAACATGCAGAATTTGGAAACTTAAAAATTGTCCCCAGGCCTTAAATCTATTTGAATTATTATTGTTTAATTCAAATTTATTTTTTACATTTTCAAATTAGCAACTTTTTGTCACTTTTATTTTTTACTATAGGCAATGTTACCTCAAGAGTTTCCTTTGCTTGTGCATGTTGTCAAACCCATGCATGAATGTAAACAAAATTTAAGGGTATAAATAATAAAAATTTTAGCTTAGTGATTTTAGCTTTGAGATTAATAACAAGGTATTCACAGTTATGGAAAACATGGAAGCACAGTATTTTAAAAGTGTGACTTCCCCAGGCCTTAAAACTGCATGTTTTTAAATACAGTAGAAAAAAAACTTTTGGAAAAATCATTAAAAAGTAAATAATACAAATACAAGAATATGCATTGTTCATAATTATACTCGGCAATAAAATATGTCATTAAAAACCCATGGTAGATCACAAGTAAAATCGTGGCAATTTAGTTTCTACTGTTACATTTCTTGACATTGTATATGTCTGTGTTACTTAGCGTGTATATTACCTGTCACTGGAGTTTTACATGGGCAGAGCGCTCCAGAACACCATGATTAACCTAGGGCTGCAGAATGCCTGTGATGAGGCTGTGTACCAGGTGAGAGAAGAAACCAACCAATATCCATCCAACCATCCATCATTCAATCATTCATCCATTGATCAATTTTTTGTTCTACTTTTATTTAGTTGGGCTTGGATATGGAGGATCTAGAGGATATGGAAGAAGATGCCGGTTTGGGAAATGGAGGGCTAGGAAGATTAGCAGGTCTTATGCACGCAAACACACACACATGCATGTTTGCATTAAAAGAACAACCAGAAAATGATAAGAGCACAATTGGAGCAGGATCTGAACTCAAACTCAATATAACTACAATATAATCTTCATATGGTATTTACAGTGTGTGTATAAATGATCCTCAGCTTGTTTTCTGGACTCCATGGCTACTCTGGGTCTGGCTGCTTATGGATATGGGATTCGTTATGAGTATGGAATCTTTAACCAGAAAATCAAAGATGGCTGGCAGGTGAACATGAAACACCAAAGTGTCTTTGTTTTCTGAATTCATTATTTTAATGCACGACGGCATTGACAGTTCTGTCACACACTAGATTCAGATTTGCCAACATTTAGTGGTTCAGTTTGCGGTACTTTGTAGGACAGTGTTTGTGTAAAAATCAATGCATGTAGGCCAGGAGTCCATTGTGTTTGTGGTCACTGGCCTGGTGGATATTTGGCATGTGAGCTCGCTGCAGAGCCGATAATAATGGACCAATGGGGATCATGTTGATAAGAGACAGCAGCACGATTTACTTGCAAATGGTCAGAGGTGATAAAAGTGTGTTTGTGCAGTGAAAATACTGTAATTTAAAAAGCACACACACGTGAACTTTAACCTGTCTTATGTCAATACAACTCTAGGACTTTAAACAGTAGATCTACTGCAGAATGTACTGTAAATAGCTTTGCATCTGCCAGAAAATAAAAAATAAATGTGGAGCCACTATGTATCTTTTAAATAATTTCTATATTTGTGATATTCTTGTGTGATTGGTGTCATGCCCTGTCTGTTAGGTGGAGGAGGCAGACGATTGGTTGAGGTATGGTAACCCCTGGGAGAAGGCCCGTCCTGAGTTCATGCTGCCGGTGCATTTTTACGGCCGTGTGGAGGAGACGGAGGGGGCGGAGCCTAAATGGGTTGACACACAGGTACACAATAATTACACACATCGACACCCTAACAAACACACAAAATTTGTAATGCTTTACGGTGGTGTAGGTGGTCCTGGCCATGCCGTATGACACGCCTATTCCTGGCTACATGAACAACACTGTGAACACCATGCGTCTGTGGTCTGCACGCGCACCCAATGACTTCAACCTGCGAGACTGTGAGTCATTCAGACGACAGGTTTCACATCCAATATATTATCAGACAATAATTTGCACAAGACTAATTTCAACAGTACTTCTTGTATAACATCTCATGAAGTTTTAAATGTAAAGCAAACGTTATTAAAGTACAGATGTTTTCTTTCTCTTTCACAGTTAATGTAGGCGATTATATTCAGGCGGTTCTGGACCGGAACTTGGCAGAAAACATTTCCCGTGTGCTCTACCCAAACGACAACGTACGTTTTTAATTCTGTTTCTCTGTGTGCTGTGAAACGATTGTTTTGTAGTTCTATGACACTGACATTTCTGGGTGTTGTAGTTTTTTGAGGGCAAGGAGCTGCGTTTGAAGCAAGAATATTTTGTGGTGGCGGCGACTTTACAGGATGTGATCCGACGCTTTAAGACCACAAAGAGGAACTGCTCCAAACCGTTGTCATTTGACAGCTTTCCTGATAAGGTGTGATTTTATTGCACACTACATACTATGAACAGCACATTAAGCATCACAGCAAATAGAACACAGCTGTGAAATGCACTTTCCACCCATACTAGTCAAACTAACAACAATGGGTGTATGTGATTGTGTGGGTTAGGTTGCCATCCAGCTGAATGATACTCATCCTGCTATGGCCATTCCTGAGCTCATGAGGATATTTGTGGACATTGAGAAGCTGGACTGGGACACTGTAAGATTTATGAATAATTCATGATGTGCTTGTTTGTAATGTCACAGTAATTTTATTGACACAGTAGAACAAATGTATAGTATGATGCAATGTAAGTCGCTTTGGATGAAAGCATCTGCCAAATGCATAAATGTACATTTACATGTATTCATTTGGCAAATGCTTTTATCCAAAGCATAGATACACCACACATAACAACACACACATTATAATTTTAAAGGTCTAGTATTTATTATGTCAGGTGCGTTTAATAAAAGTGAATGGCAAACGTTAAGGGAATAGGAAAGCAAAATAAATAGACTGATAATGAGTCTATGTATATGTGCAGGCCTGGGATATTACTAAGCAAACATTTGCATACACCAACCACACGGTTCTGCCTGAGGCTCTGGAGCGCTGGCCGGTCAAACTGATGGAGAAACTTTTACCCCGACACCTGCAGATCATATATAGGATCAACCAAACACACCTGGATGTAAGAACACGCACACATTCATGCACATGTTTATAATTTTTTTTTAACGCATCAATACTAATGTTTGTGCATATGTCTATGTAGCGTATAGCATCTTTGTTTCCAGATGACATGGATCGAATTTGCAGGATGTCTCTGATCGAGGAGGGAGGAGGGAAGAGAGTTAACATGGCTCATCTCTGCATTGTGGGGTCACACAAAGTTAACGGAGTCGCAGAGATTCACTCCGATATCATCAAAAAAGACGTGTATGCTGCCCTTTTTTTACTCTCCTTCGCCTCTTTCTTACAGTGCGAAGTGTGAACATACGTATTTTCTTATTAAAAGGTATTAAATTTACTTCTTTAGATTTCGAGATTTTAGCGAGCTGGAACCAGAGAAGTTTCAGAATAAAACGAATGGCATCACACCACGACGCTGGCTTCTGCTTTGCAACCCTGGACTTGCTGATCTGATCGCAGAGGTCTGATTTCATCACTTTTCACCACATATTCACATTGAGTTTCATGTTTCATCTATGCATTTGTGTGCGTGTTTGTATGTAGGCTATTGGTGAAGAGTACGTGAAGGATCTGACTTTGCTGCGGAACCTGAATGATCTGGTTGATGATGACGCTTTCATAAGAGATGTTGCCAAAGTCAAACAAGTAAAAAACACACTCCATAAAATAAATTCACTTCTTTATATATCTGTTTAATGCGAGGGAAAGCACTTGGGGCGACCTGAGTTTGCATCCCGGCTCATGGTCCTTTCCCGGCTCCCATTCCCCTCTCTCTCATCCCATAATTTCCTGTCTCACTCGCCACTATCCTATCAATATATAAGCTATAGAGGCTCTATCTATACAACAGCTGTTTCATTGAAGTCTGCTTTATTCATCATGAAGAATTTTTATTTAGGAAATGTTATGAAGTAAGGAGAAAGTTAATGAAACTGAAAAATAAGTGTTCTTTTCTGTTGTTTCTGTGTGTGTTTGTGAAGGATAACAAGCTGAAGTTTGCACAGTACTTGGAGAAGGTGTACAAAGTGGACATAAATCCTTCATCCCTGTTTGACGTCCATGTGAAAAGAATTCATGAATACAAACGCCAGCTGCTCAATTGCCTCCATGTCATCACCATGTACAACCGTATGTACATGAAAAAACAAACAGACATCTTGCTCATTTTTAAGCCTTTTGTGGAGATGTTCCTGTATTGATAGAGCATGGTGCTAGAAATTCCAAGGTCATTGGTTTAATTCCCAAGCAAGGCATCGGTTGATAAAATGTGCAGTTTTAAACACTTTGAATAGAAGCATCTGCCAAATGCATAAAAAACTTCACTGTTTCACACACAGGCATCAAGAGAAACCCCACCAAAGTGTTCATACCACGGACTGTGATCATTGGAGGCAAGGTAAAACGAAACCCTCTCTTCCAAATACAAAAACTGATTAAACAGTATTTGTGTTTACTATGTGTGTGTTTGCATGTGTAGGCTGCTCCTGGATATCACATGGCAAAGATGATCATTAAGTTGATCACCTCTGTCGCTGATGTGGTGAATAAGGATCCTGTGATTGGCCGTAAACTAAAGGTCATTTACCTGGAGAACTACAGGGTGTCACTGGCAGAAAAAGGTAAAATACACTTGTAATTTAAAACGTATTAATAATCATGTAAAATTCTGAGAGATTTGTTTATAACACATATATATCTGGGTATTTGTTGTGCAGTGATCCCAGCTACCGACCTGTCAGAGCAGATTTCAACTGCAGGTACGGAGGCGTCCGGAACAGGAAACATGAAGTTCATGTTAAACGGGGCGTTGACCATTGGCACTATGGATGGTGCCAATGTTGAGATGGCAGAGGAAGCTGGAGAAGAAAACCTCTTCATCTTTGGCATGAGGGTGGAGGAAGTAGCAGAGATGGATAAAGAAGGGTATAGAATGAGAGAGAGATAAATGGATAGAATTGATTGTTTATCCCTTGGTTGGTGAATTTTATGCCATTAATTGTGTTTTTGTGTGTTCTGTGTAGTTATGATGCGATGCAATATTACGAGAGCCTACCAGAGCTAAAACAGGCTCTAGATCAGATTAAAAGCGGCTATTTTTCCCCGAAACAGCCGGAGATGTTCAGCGACATCATCAACATGCTGTTCCATCATGATCGGTAAAACATGCGTACGTACACACACTTTTTCTTAAAGTCCCACATTGCAAACTTTCTTCTCTGAAACTCTCCTACAGGTTTAAGGTTTTTGCAGACTATGAGTCTTACGTCAAATGTCAAGAGAGAGTCAGTGCTCTCTATAAGGTAAACATGTAAACAATGCATTCGATTTTGAACAAAATGTGTGAATTTAATAAAAAAAATACAAATCTATCCCTGCTGATTAGGATCAGAGAGAATGGACACGGATAGTTATTAAGAACATTGCAGCATCTGGAAAGTTCTCCAGTGATCGCACTATTAAAGAGTACGCCACTGAGATCTGGGGAGTGGAGCCAACTGACCTGAAGATTCCTCCTCCCAGTGAACCACGTGAAGCTCTGGAAGAAACGGCTCGTGCCCTACGCAAGATCTAAAGACATCAGCACAGTCATGAGATCACTTATAAAAGTCTTTACCCTGTTTTCATAACATAGAAAAGACCCTGTTTTGTTTCTTTTTTTCAGTTAACTTTGACATTTTTGCTTAGCTAATTCTTATATAAAGTCATGCATTATAAACTAAAAAAGCAATAAACTAAATAAATGAATAAATGTTTTAATTCAACATTGAAGTAAGTTTTTCATGAATTGTCAGCTGGTATGGTAATAATGAAAATGTAAGAGATGGGTGACAGTGAAAGCAGAATAAGAAGAAAAGAACAGAATAATTTATGGTACAGTTACATTTACATATTTGGCCAAAACTTTTAACCAAAGTGACTTACATTGCATTATACTTTATGCATTTGTTTCTGAGTATGTGCAATCCCTGGAGTTGAACCCATGACCTTGATGTTGCTAGCTCTAACCACCGAGCTACAAGAGGATGCAATTTTTGTTGGATGTGAACATGTAATTTTTAAAATATCTGTTCTAAAAAGTACATTTATAAAATGTAAGCAATAATATGAAAAGTAATAAATGTAAATAGAGAAACAAGGGACAGAACATATTAGGAACTGTCCACTTTGTAAATCTCTGTAAATGTTGGAATTTGGAAAATGCTGGGAAGTTACATTGCATTATACATTTGCTTTCCTGTGGCTCGGTGGTTAGAGCATGGTACTAGCAATGCCAAGGTTATGAGTTTGATCCCAGGGATTATAGGCTACTTAGATACAAATGTATAGTGCAATGTAAGTCGCTTTATATAACGTGTCTGCCAAATGCATAAATGTAATGAAATGTAAGTATAAACCATCACAGACATTCTAATGAATTTAATAATTAAAAATGGGAACTGTATTTTTAATGGAAACTATAATGGTCTCTGTATTTGTATTATGTTTTCCAGCAGAAAACAGTTATATTTTATATTCTTTATTTTATTTTTGCTAGAGTATGCATTCCTAATCCAACAGTCCTCTGTATTAAGTTTGAGAGAAACTTTCGTCAACAGGTCATTCGACGCTTTTATACAGGGGGCGCTGTTGCGCGCTGCGCGTCTGCTCATCTCGTCTCCTCCTCTTCCTCCTGCAGGGCCTTTCAAAATCTCTCTGACCAGCCCATTATAACTTCATACACACTGACCGGCAGCAGTTAGACAACACATTCAAAGCTTCTTCACCCACATAAAACCACAACAACAAGCAGCAGCGGTTCCGTTACAGCGCGGATGAAACTAATGGACTAAAAGCCGAATAACGGAGAGAGAGCGCGCGTGCATCAGTGATACCGCCGGGTATGTTCAGATGGGTTCAACTTTAACTTTACTAGACGTAAATCACATTCATGTTCCTCACCACAGATTCATGAGTTACTCCGAAATTAATCTTTGGTTTTTGGTTGTTATATATGTCACGGTTATGGACTGCTGACCTCGATCTGAGATTGCAGAACTGTGGTCATGTGAAGAGGGAAGTAGATTTAGCTTTCAACAGGTTGTGGACGTGTTTAAGGGTTGTGAAAACTCTTTGGGAAAAGAATCATGCATGACAGTAATGGATGTTACGTGTCTCTCACTGAACAAAACCATCTGTTTATTTTGATATCACTGTGACTATCAATCTGCTGACGGGCTCTTTGTGTATTAGTCTCCTGACATGACTTTCACTTTGTCTCTGTGTGTCTCACTGCTGGATCTTTGTGTGGTTTTACTACATCATTCTCTCAGTATATTAGCTGAACAGTGATGGAGAAATATCATATATGGTATAAGGTGTGAGTTTGCCTGAAAATTTGTCAGAAATGGCTCAGGGTTGAAGGAAGTAATACCACAGAAACATTGGGGTATTTTTACCCTGCAATAGTACATTCATCTTATATAAAAAGTCTGTTGTATTCTTTTAGTCTGTGTTATGAGTTAAGAGCATCATACTTGTGATATCTGACAGATATTTAACTTTGGAAATATCTGTGGATTGTATTTTAGAACTGTGATTCACACCCCTGAAAAGTATTTAAAACATCTAAAAGCACTGTAAAAGGTCTAAATATATTTGAATTATACTTAAATGAAATGTTGCCCTTTTCCATAAAAAACTATGATGAAAAATCCATTTGACATATATTTAGTAAAAAATATCCAATAATGACTGTAAAAGCCATAGAAATTAATTTGTCAAACAGCACATAAATCCTACACTGTTAAATAATACTGTTTTATATATACACACCTAAAAATAAAGATACTTCTTCACAGCGATGCCATAGAAGAACCATTTTTTGTTCCACAAAGAAGCATTCAGTCAAAGGTTTTTTAAAGAACCATCTCTTTATTGCCTTTTTATAATCTGAAGAACCTTTTGTGAAACAGAAAGGTTCTTTGGATGTTAAAGGTTCTTCTATGGCATCATGAAGCACTTAAGTTTTTCTAAATGTTAATTGGTTTACGTATGAGACATAAATCAACAAAACACAGTTTTCATATGAGCTACTTGATTGAATTGTTTTTTTTTAATGAAAAGTCAAGTTAACCCAAAGAGTTATCATTTCAAGTCATTTTAAAATAATGCAAACTTAAGATCTCAAATGAGTTGTTTAAATAAAGTGAACAGCATCTAAATTATAAAAGTGCCCTTATAAAGGGCGAAATGATCCCCTGAAAATTTTTCATGAGGTAAATATCACCATCATCCACATTGGTAACTGACTCTAGATCTGCTTGTGTTGTCACTGAATAGAGAGACACCTGGCCACTCAGACGTCCTTCTAAAGGGCCGCTGATGATGTCATCAACAAGGAGCAGATGGATTAAACCCCTCCCCCTTTCTTTTATGTGCGTGCACCATCCACAGAAGAATAACACACACATGCACACTTCTGTATGATTGGAAGTCTTTATGATGTGTAGAGCATCTTGGGACAAAAGACACCTGCAGCACCGCGTGTGTGTGTGTGTTCGATTGTGTTCATCTCAGTCATTTCAGCTTGTGTGACCTCACGATGGCCTCTCTCGTCTGTGCACCGGTCTGCTTTTAGACTGCAGATCTCTGTTTAAGAGGAAGGATTGTGCGAGTCAGGAATAGTGCTTTAGGATTGAATGTGCTTTCCACTTTTGTGTCTTTATCTATATTGTTCTGTGGATCTTACACACACTCACATTAGCTTTGAGGTTATTGTACATTTTGTGGAAAATGAAAATAAACATTTGACACATTTTTAGGTATGCTTTGTTCTTAAATATTGAATAAAAATATTTGTTCATTTTGGTTTACAAAACATTATGAAGCATTATACCTACATCTATGCATTTTATAAATGCTTTTATCTAAAGCAACTTGGTTTACATTTTACCAGTTATGTCATCTGAGAATCAAACCCTCAAGTTTGTCATCATAAGCACCAAGTTCTACTAGTTTAGCAGCAGAAATGCTGTTCTGTTATTTCATTTTATGAAAGCTATGGTCCTTTAATGGCTTATAGCCAATACAATCTCTCTGGCTGAAGTTACGAGTGTGTGTGCGTGTGTGTGTGTGTGTGCTCTTGTTCTAGAGCTCATAGTTGCTCTGGTCTATCATTTGACTCTCTGCTGTCTGACGGATGTTTCGTTGTTCTTATATTTTTCAAAAGTATAAGAGTTTGAGTTGTAAGCATGATGCTGATGCCTAAATAAGCCAGATCTGGAAGGGTGGAACGTGTGAATCTCTTCCTCTCTGGGTTTCTGTAGGAAAAGCTGATGGATGGAGCGAGGGATCAGTATGAGGAACGATTGAAAGAGGTGTTCGAGAGTTTTGATGGCAGCGGTTCGGGCTCTTTGTGTTCTGAAGAACTGACCGATCTCTGTCAGGCCCTTCAGCTGGAGGAGAACACGCTAAATGCGCTCTTACATGCACTGCTGCAGGACCAACTCGGCGCTCGGGTGAGAGACACACACAGAAATGTGCTATTATTAAAAAAAAAATTGTTTCTGTTGCATTTAGTACTCTGGAAAGCAAAAAAAAAGACTATTTCTTTTTGTGGTCTTGATTTTTTTCAGGTTGATTTTGAACAATTTAAGGATGCTCTGATCCTTGTTTTGTCAAGTTCAAACACTGATGATTCACAGGAATGTCCTGAACAACCAGGTAAAAATTGTGGCATCCATTCTCATCATATTCTTAAACGTCTGCCACTTTTGCTCTTTTGAGTTGGCTCAATGTGATATATCAATTTATATATTTACTTTACTGAACATCTTATATTTACAAAAGTGACATTATAAATTACATGATTTTGTTTTACCACTACTGTCCTTCATGACACAGAGTTTTGTTTGGTTAAACAGTGCTGCTCCGCATTTAGAAATTATGATGTAACAGATAAATGTATTAAAAGCAAGACAGCGGGAGCTCAGGAAGTGAAGAAAGGACGTGGTGGTAAATCTGGATTAAGGATTTTTCTGAGAACTGTGAGAGTGGAAATGCAATTCTTACATAATACATTTCTTTTCACTTTTCCCAGATTCCCCTGAAGTCCAGCCACGGTTTGTGAAGGGCAGTAAGCGTTATGGCCGCCGTTCTGCTCCAGAGTTCATACACTCACACACTGAGTCACATCGGCAGGCTGAAGATGAGGATGAGAAGGATGAAGATGCTCAAACGGGTGATGACAGAAGTGTACCCAGAAAGCGTGAGGTAACACACACAAACACAGAGATCATGGCATGTGATGTTAGGACACATTCTTCTCCTTTTGTGGTATTTATGCAATCATTTATATCAGAACACACAGATAACACTGAAGGTTTTCTTCAGAAACAATCCAAATTATGTCACCCGCAAATTCAGATTCAGCCCAGACATCAGACTCACAATCTGGGCGTGTGTGCGGGTGTGTTTTTGCCCTCTGCGCTGACAGAAGTTTAGTGTGTCACTGAGTTAATGAGATTTCAGAGTCTCGAAAGAAACATCCCGTTGGCTTTAAAGTGCTCAAAGCATCGGGCAGTGACTGCGTGTGTCGAAAAGATTTTTCTTGAATTGACGCGAGCCTGTGTTCGTGTGAGCTTTTGTGTGCATCTCCGGCCACGCTCACCAGCAGGTGCACATTAACACACGCTGCTGCGCAGATCTGATGTGTGAACAATCCTCCTCTTCTGCCACAGCAGATGTGTGGGGGTGGGTTTGGTGGTGATGGGGGTGTCATTGATGAACAATGACCTCGCCCCACCCCCTGAATTCCATTGCATGTATTCTCCATCTGCTCCCTGCACCCCTAGAAAATCACTAGTGCACACATGAACACACTCTTGACCCGAGTAGACCAAACAAAAGGGAAAAAGTTGATTAAGTGGAATTTTTGTTTCACAGCCTTGGTTGTGGCAGATTCAAAACATTACGGTTGACTTTTAGTGATACTTGGTTTATTATAAGTAACATTTGATCCATACACAGGGTGTGTGTGATGGTGAGGTAAGGGTGTAAGGGTGTTGGTTGTGAAAAGGCTGCGTATGGTGTCAGTTTTTTTGTAGAGTATTTTAAGAAATTAGTAATTTATTGTCAAAGTTACTACAGCAAATATCATTGTTTATTTATCTATTTACTAAAATCTATTGATCATTGTAAAAACATACCTTTTTGTGTGTTTGTGTTAGCGTTGGAATGCTGACCTGAGCATTTCTGAAGAGTTTGAGGCAGAAGGTAAGTTTATACTTAACATACTCTTAAAGGGACAGTTTTCCCAAAAATAAACATTTGTCGACATGTATTCATTTCATCCTCATGTTATTTAAAACATGTATATGACTTTCTTCTGTGAAACACAAAAGAAGATATTAAGAGAAATGTCTTAGTGGCTTTGTGTCCATAATGGAATTCAATAGGGACAAATGTTTCCAGCGTTCCTCATAATATCTTCTTCTGTGTTCTGCAGAAAAAAGAAAGTCATTCAGGTTTAGGAATGAAATGAGGGTGAGCAAATAATGGAAATAACTTCCCATTTAAGACCTCAATACAGGTTCTCTTTATGCCAAAAATTAATACAGGTATGCATGTGTGCACAGGTCAGTTGCATCTCTGGAACCCCGATGAACCCAGCACACCCCGCAGCAATGCATTGCCGCATTGTGATTTGGAGGAGCATCTACATAATGCTTGTCATCAGCTCTCTCTACCTATAAATGGCACGGCCACTATGCAACAGCTACATATGCTGTGCCAACACATTGGCATAGAGGTACATACAGTCTGAGAGATTATAGAAGATCTAATGAGGTTCGTAGATGTAGTAACTGATTTTTCTTGTGTTTATTTTCAGTTGGGTGAGGATCTGGTGCAGTGTTCTGATGGCAATTCAATGGATGTGCAGGAGTTTGTGTCATACATTATAAACCACAGCAAACCACCCACACCATCAGCTTCCACCCCCTATAGACAATTAAAGAGACACCACTCCACACAGGTAAAAGACATTGTCATTTGGCTCACTTCTAGGAACAAATTTGTCCCCAAAGCATAGAGAACTGTGTACACTCACATACACAGAAATAGACTGCACACTAAATATAGTTTTATAACTTTCTTTTTTTTCTCAATATTAAGTTTGATGAATCGGGTCGTAGAATCTCATGTGCTCTGAGCAGCACAATGGGTTTGCGTCTGTTTTCCGTTTTGGACGATGGATCCGGACATGTTCCTGTGGAAACTTTGCTGTACAGGTGGATGGAAGAGGGAGTGGATAACAGTGCAGAGATCCTGCAGGTAACACGCACAAATGCAAACAAACACAATTTCTACACCTTTTAATTCGTGATATCCGTAACAAGCTTTTGTGTGTGTGTCTGTAGGCATTGGATTTTAATTTGGAAGATAAAGTGAATCTGACCGAGCTGACCGTTGCCCTGGAAAATGAGCTGTTGAACACTAAGAACTCAATCCACCAGGCGGCGCTAGTGAGCTTTAAGGCGGAACTCAGACATCTGCTGTGAGTCCAAGCACCTGAACTTAAGTTCATTCTAACTTTAAAATCTCACTCGAGCTCAGTTCATATTTATATGCAACACTATTTAGACTCCAGATCAGTTTAGATTATTACCATCACATTGTTTGATTTTAAGCCCTTATTCAGTCGCATTGAATAGATAGCGTTAGATCATTTTTTTAAATGAATGTAAATATTTTTGAGCATAGGCTTGCTACTAATGCCATCATTATTTTTATGTAAGTGAGTGTGTTGACCTGGAAAAACGTGAGAAAGAGAGGATTCGCTTGGATCTGGACAAAGCAGAGAAGCTCAAATCTCAGCTGGCATCTGAAGTGGATGACCACCATGCTGCTATTGAGCGCAACAATGAGCTCAATCTCCGGTAATCTTGCATCTAGCTTATACTTCGCCCTTATTTATAACATATGACCTCTCTCTTTGATTCTAATCTGGCCACCTATTTCTCCTCATGCCACCACTACAACCATAATACTCTTATGGTTTGATATTGATGGTGTATGTCTGTGAGCTTACATTATCACACGTGTGTCATGTTTGTGCCCAACATGTGCAGGAAGTTGGAGCAAGACTATAAAGACAGTATGAACACTCTGAGGGCTGAGCTGAGTAAAGAGATTGAGCTTGTGCAGCAGCAGGCCAATCAGCAGCGAGAAGAGCTGGAAAAGGAAATTAGCAAGATGAAAGAAGAAGAGAACTTCTTACGAGAGCACCTTACTCTCACCATTAAAGTAATTAGCGTTCCACACAGAATATTGTATAATATTAAATACACTACCGGTCAAGAGTTTTTGAACACTTCAGAAATGTTTATTATGAATTTGGTTTCGTAGACTAAAACGTAATTTTGCAAAACGTAAAAATTTAAATGGATGACTTTGACTGAATAAGAAAAAACAGCCAGTAAGGGCTCAGAATAGATGGACACTCCTTTAAAATTGTTTTAAAAGCATCTCAGACCTCAAGAAAACATTTAAAATTCTAGGCAAAATGTGACTACACTAAAGGGGCTAAAATATAAAAAGTTGTATTTTTTCTTTTTGCAACATAATTCCGATATAGTTGCAATATACTTCCCTTTGTTTTATTTCATAATTTTGATGAGTTGAATATTGTTTTAAATTGTGGTAAAATATGAATAAGTGTTCAAAAACTTTTGACCGGTGGTGTATTATTGTGTGTGTATATATATATATATATATATATATATATACTAGTGAATATTGCTTTTTTATACAGTTATTACAGTTAAGGTTATAACCTTTGGCAACTCTGTTCTTATTGTTTTACTCCATCACAGTGCGTGATATGTATCGTCTACCCAAAAGTTGTTCTTATGAATGTTTTGTTATTATATGAGTCACAGATGTATCGTAAATGTATATTTTCTTCGACAAATTTGTGCTGTGTAGGAGAATGGCCGTCTGGAGGTGGAGCTGATCGATAGCACAGAGAAACTGGTGGAGGCTGAAAACCAGATAAACAAGCTCCAAAAAACCCTGGATGGTGTTTTGAAAGAGAGGGTACTGACATGAGCACAGCCACATTCATTTATACAGTAAACACCTTACGGTATAATACATTTGAAATGTTTGTTCTGTCTTTGTAGTCTGATGGATTTGTTAAATCTTTCTGTATTCCTGTGTAGTTTGGTGATCTGGATCCAGACAGTGCCGAGTTCTACCAGCAGGAGAACCGTCTGCGACAGCTACGCATGACCTATGAGGAGCAATGCAGAGTGAGACCCCCTCTGTCTTTGCATTCTCTCCATTTTATTATTTCTGTCTCTCTGAGTTTCACATCCACGTGTGTATTTTTTGTAGGAGTTGCAGGATCATATAGATGAGTTGGAGGCCCAGCTAAAGGAATATCAGACTTTAGGCCACACCTTCTCAACACGTCCAGGACAGAGTCTGTCTGATGAGCTGGCCAACACGACCCCGAACCCAGGTGACATATTACACATAAGCGCAGCACTAAACAAACTGTTGCTTTTTTCGGCTGCATGTATCAATAGTACTGTATGTATGTGTATTTGTATGTACAGATTCTCTAAAGCAGAAGACACTAAACATGAGTCTGGAGACAGAGATGCTTCTGGAGCAGCACCAGAGAGAGCTAGAAAACGTCAGGGCCATGGTAAGAAGCAGGTTTTAAACAAAGGTGTGAGTTATTTTGGGATAAACTATGCCTTTAAAATGAAAAAACAGTCACAAGCAGTTATGACATCCTCTTGCTCTCGGTCCGACTCTGTAGGTATATGAAGAACAATGCAGCGCTGAGGAAGAGAGAAGTCGTCTCTCCTTGCAGCACCAACAGGAGATGCAGGTTTTGAGGGAGGAGATGGCAAGCGAGTTAGAGAGAGTGCACACGCTGGAGCAGGAACTGTCTGGTCTCCATGCACTCCACCAGCAGGAGGTCAGCTCGCTCACACAGGATGCCAGGAGCCGTGCGGATCAGCTGGAGAAGCAGTTGGCAGTTCTGGAGGAGAAACAGACTGCTTATGAAGAACAGAGCCGAGGATATGCCGATGAGATCAGCCTGATGGAATTAAAACACAGGGAGATGCAGGAGCAGAGAGAAAGACTGCAAGAGGAAAAGGAAAAGCAGAAGAGGAGGCTTGCAGAACAGTGGGAACAAGAGCGGGAGTGTTTGCAGAAGACGCATGAAGAGGTGTTAAGGGCTCAGCTTCAGGAGGCGCAACAGAGAAAAGAACAAGAGTGCGCTGAGCTCGAAAGGAGGCTCAAGGAGGAGTTGGAAAGTGAGAGGCTGGAGTTAGAAAAGAGTAGTACAGAGACATTGCTGGCCATGCTGGAAGAAAGAGAGAGGAAGCTCCGGGAGGAATGGCAACAGGAGAAGCAGGAGTTAGAGGAGGTCAGTAAGGGGACATTGCAGGCTGTGCTGGACGAGAGGGTGGAGACAGAGAGGAGACTTAGGGAGAAATGCGATGAGGAACATGCTTTGTTAGAGAAGGAACATTATGAGGTGCTCCTCCAGCGTGTAGAGGAGGAAAGAGAATGCCTTCATGCACAGCAGGAGGAGACCGAGAGTATGATGATGGCGCATTGGGAGAGAGAGAGGGCTCAGCTGGAGAAACGGCATGAAGAGATGCTACAGGCCTGTTTTGAGCAAGAGAGAGAGAAGCAGGAGAGAAGGTGGAAGAAGGTGCTGAAAGAGGAGCAGAGCCGTATGGAGGAGGCGCACAGGGAGGCAATGCTGGAGCTTAGTGCCAAACACAGTGAGGAGAGCGAGAGGCTCAGCAGCCTTCTGGAAAATCTACGCACAGACATTGCACAAGAGAGGTAAAGCACGCTGACATACATCCACACAATTGTCCCGTAAAAAAATTGGTGTAGTTAGGTCATAACAATTTAGAAATAACAAATTCATTTTTTTGCAGTGTAACACTTTATTTCTACATTAACACTCATTATTCAGTCCCATGCAAAGCATGCTGGGAACTGAAAATCTTCAACATGAATCATTCATGTAGCCCTAACTCAAATGTATACAAAATGTATTCTAATTACTATAACTTTATTTTTCACATGCTATAATTGGATTTTATTACATAGTTTTTATACTTACAAGTCCAAATAATTTAATTTTCAGTGGTTTTCACAAATTATAGTAATGCACATTACCTTACCCTACACTTGAGTGGGTATCACAAGGCTGGTAAATGTTATAAAATAAAATCTATATTGTTTTTCTCTACTCTGCTTTAAATGTGCCATATAAGTGGGTGAGTATTTCTTTCCGTGTTATAAGTGTTGATGTTGATTGACCGCATACAGGAGAGAGTTGGAGACCCAATTCTCTCAGCGGCTGAAAGAGGTGGAGGACCGTTTCTGTGATGACCAAGAGGCACTGTCTGAGCGTTTTCAGCTGGATGTATGTAAACTGGAACAACACTATCAAAATGAAATCACAGCTCTCATGCAACAGCATGCTGCAGACCATGCCTGCTGGGAGGAGGAGTCAGAGTCTGCGGCCCAGGAGGCGGAGCAACAGCGGAAGCTGCTGAGGCAGGTGCTGGACCTTGAGAGGGAGGAGCTCAAAATGGAGCATCAGCAACTTGAACTCACGCACGCCCAAGATATTAAAACTCTGACTGACAAGAACCTGCGGCTTCAAGCCGAGCTTGAGACTTCCATCAGTGCTGCTCAGTCCAAAGAAATTGAGCTTAGCCGGCAACTCAATGAGCTGCACAACCATCTGCAGCAGAGCATGGAGGCCAAAGATCTCATGCTGGCACAAGCCGAGCACAAAGCTGCTGAGCTGGAGGCGATGCTGCAGCAGGCCGTGGATGACTTCATCCAAGAGATGTTGGAGCTACAAAAGAGTCTGTCTGCTTTGGAGAGCAAGCGAGATGAACGACTCTCGCTCTCTGAGAGCATGGAGCTCAAAAGGAGAATCCAGGAGAGTGAGGAGCTTCTCCGTCAGGCAGCTGAGGACTTTAGAAATGAACGCCTTGAGCTGGAGAAGAAACTGACGGAGAATATTTTCTTACTGTTGATGAAGGATGAGGAGAGGATGGCACTGCTTGCGGAGAAAGACGCACTGGCATTGAGAGTGGTGCAGTTGGAGGAAATGTTGGTGTTGTGGAAAAGAACGACTGAGGGCGCTTGTGAAGATCTTTCTGCAGAACCTTGCACAGTGACTGCTGTAGATATCTTTGAAGACCCAACTCAAGAAACCAGCAAACAACCAGATGATGAATTTAATGAGTCTTTTGTAAATCAACACATATTCACCAAGAATTTGGAAAGCAGTGGTGATGTTCTAGAAAACACCTCAGAAATGCACTTTGATGTTAGATTCTGTGCGGATGAAGCGGGTACATTGGATAAAGTTGCTGATGCAGAGATGAGTTTTAACAAACAGCAACAAAGATGCCCAGAGATTACAGTTACAAAAGTTAGCACTTCAGATTCTTGTGCAGACATTAAAGACACAGCTGATGTTGAATCTACCAGTAGTTACAAAGAAAGCTCGGACTGTGCCAGTCTTACAGAAGAAACGGAAAAGACAGAACTTGAACGTGCCATTGAACTATTAGTTGAGGAGAATCTCAGTAATATCGGAGTCTACAATTATGTTTTTGATGATGATGTATTAAGTAATGCAGAGAGCCACGTCACAAGGGCTCAACATGAAACGGATTGTGCACTAGAGAACATCAAAGACAAGACAACAGTAGAGTTTGAGAAGGCAACATTTAGTAATATGCATGGTTCTGGATGTGATGACAATGTTGAAACTATGAAAGGCTTTGACAGGCCATCAGCCGGAATGCATGAAGAATGGTTAGTCAATATCTCAGGAGAGGCTGATGCTTCCTATAACCAGGAGAGCTTGCAGCATCGTGAATCTCCAGCACTGCTGCAGGAACTCGATAAACAGGATGAAATTCAGCAGTGGGATTCTGACTTCTCAGATTCTTCAAATGACTCTTTCTTGGATCGCAACACTCAACTAAATGACAAGATTGCTGCAATGGCAGATGAGGAATTCTGCAGTACGCAAATACTGAAAAAGCAGAATTCCAGATTGCGTCAAGAACTGGCCGATCTGCAGGGAAAATCTTTCAGCATCCACAAACAAATGCAAGAACGGAGGTACTGTGTTATGCACTGTGTCCTGCCCCAGTCATCCCTGTTCCTCCCCGCTGGTCACCGTTAATGCTGTGTGAGTTCCTGCTTCAGACCCGCCCCCTTGTACAGAGTCCTGCCCATCCTCATAATGCTTAACATACAACATACCAGTGGATTCAAACATTACTCCAGTTTTGTGATGAGATCTGTCTGTTGTGTTTTGACCCAGCCCTTGCTTGCATCATTCATATACATATTAATGCCAATGTGTGTGGCACCTCTTGTAGGTTATACTACTGTACTAATAAACTGTTCAGACTAAGCCCATTGGGACAGTTTAAATTAATATTCTGTTAAAAAATGCAATATTTTTAAACATTGTGCTTGTATATAGTGGGCTCTGTTTCCATAAATTCATAGTGATGCATTGTTTGTCAAATGTTTTTATACATATTTATATTGCATATATATACACATGTTTTCTGTAATTAGGAGTGAAGTTTGTCGTCTGGCTAAAGAAAACCTCATTCTAAGGCACAGGATCTCAACAGTAAGGGAAGAGGACCTTAGAGAGAACCAGGAAAATCTGCGGTAAAACTGATTACCAACCAAATGTCCTGTTTTAGAGTCGTTGAATGACATTACAAATGTCAAATCTGTCAAAATCTCTGTCTAGACTACAGCACATGAAGCAAGGGAAGAGAGCAGCTCAAGCTTTAAGGAGACAGGTGAGATGTAGTACTATTAAAATGTTTATATTATCCTTGTCTAATAAGGCACACACTAACACATTTTTTCCTTAGCTCTCAGAGCCACGTCGCCTAGAACATCAGCTGGACGAAGAGAATATTTTATTACAACTGAATGCAGATCATGTACTTCGACATTCTAGCCAGGAAGTGATGCGTCCTCATGACCACAGCCCAGCCAGTGAGAAGAGTGGGGTAGGGTTTGAAGGATTAATCTTTCCTAGAATTATGCCTCGAGTTTGTACAGCATTTGGAAGCGTTTATAATATAATAAAATAATATAATATTTGTTTTATTTCTTGTTCACTTTAAACAGTTGTTTCAGTTGTTTGATCGGGAAGACTTTGTATTCAGAAAAGAGAAGGAATTGCTTAGAGCTGAACTGAACCGGTGTATAGAAAAGGTACACAAGCACAAAAATACTCACTATTATGCATTTGTCATTTTTAGATTGCTTATTTTGATGTATTGCTGAGGCAACATTTCTAATTCTGATTTAATTTAAGGTCTTCATATGATATTTAGGCCAATATTGTTTTATTTCCATCAACATAAATGTTTTAATAGATTCAGTTTTAGTGAACTATAATAATCTCAGAATATGACATAAACTGACTTTTTTTTGGACTTATGTTACTTTGTCGTCTTCAGGGCATGTCACTGGAGTCATCATTACAGACTTTAACTCAACAGAACGCTCATATCAAATCTGACCTACGCATCACACAACAGGAAAGAGATACCCTTAAACAGGAAGTGATTTCACTGCACAAACAAATGAAATCGGCCAATGATAAGGTGAGTAGTCGGGACAAGAGCTTCTGACGTTTCAGTTCGATGTGGACACTTGAACATCTTCATTCTCTGTTCCTCTCTACACCAGTTGTTGGAGGTCTCCGTTATGTCTGCTGGTCAGCAGCAGGGGAGGCGTTTATGGGCGGAGCTTTCTGGACTGATGGAGGCTGAGCATGCTTCGCTTCTGGATGAGAACCAGCGGCTCAAGCGACAAATGAGCGAGATGAACTCAGAGCTCCAGAGAGCAAGGGAGCAGGTGAGAGCAGGTTTACGCTGGGTGTGTATGGCATCAATAGACTGCATGCAAGCATTCGATGATGATGATGATGATGATGGTCTTACTTTTTCAGATCTGTCAGTTGGAGGCTTTGAGTCTAAAACAGAGGGCATTGGTGAAAAGTGCAGATCAAGAAAAATCTGCCTTGAAGCGTGAACTGGAGGCTCTTCATTCGCAGCTGATATCAACACGGAACAAGGTTAAAAAAATCTACATTATACGCATACCAAACAAAACATAAACTTTTAATGTACAATGTCAAACCATAGAAAATGGCACTGACTAAAAACTTCAATGCATGTTTTAAAGTACATACAAGTACACACATACATATAGTCATATTTTCACGTCACATTACACACACAAGCAATAATTTCCCTTTCTCAAAACATGCATTCTTTATTCCCACAGGCTCAGCGGGCTGCAGTCTTGCCTTCATCTCCATTACAGTTGCCAGGGGAACAGAGAGGACAGCACCATAGCGACAGACCAGATTTCAGCATGCAGGTAACACAGACTATTCCATCCTGCACGAGATTTCTCCCCGGATCAGCGCAGGTGCCTTCATAGGGTATTTATATGGCACGCTTCTCTCTTGAGAACATTTAGTGTGCATCTGATCTCTTAATGTTCAGGTTTCCTTTGGTGAATTGGGATCGTCTGGTGTTCTGCTTGTTTGTTCTGATCTGGAAAACATTGTTGAACCTGTGAGGTGGTTCTGCTTTTTACACACTGTGGTGCAGCACTGGGTTGTGTTTTGGTAGCAGCCGTGGTAGAGCGCCCCCTATGTTGTTGATGTGAACGGTGTTGCATGAGGGTTCTGGATGTGTTCAAATGATCACATACCCATATGTGCCTTGTATGTGTGCGTTTGGACATGAGAAGTGTGTATATAGCGCTGTGTGTATGTGTTTTCTCTGCAGGTGTAAAAGAGCTGTGACATCATTATCAACTGCCATAGGAGAGTGGTAACCTGTGACATCACTGCCAATTTGAACTTTTTACCTCGTGAACTTTTTACTGCAACATTGTTGTGTCCTGTGTGAGCTGCTTCTCAGTTCTCTGGTCACACGGAGGTTAATGTTGTCTGAGTTAGCTTGTTGCATCTAGGTGGCGTTGTGCATCACATCCTCACAGCCGAGTTGAGTTTTCTCTGTGGTCCTTGTAAGACAGGATAAAACAAGCCAAAATTTTGACATCTTCAAATTTTGTCAATGGCATTTGAGAGCAGTACAAACTAACTGCAGGTGTTTTGGGTGATAAAAAACAGTATTGTGTTTAAAGTTATGACATCACAGTTTTAACACCAGGGTACAGGACTGTAATGAATGATTGTTTTGAGATCAATCCAGCTGTTGCTTTATATTTTACTTGCTTTTTTATTTATTGAATCTTTTATTTGTCAGTCACCTCTCATTCAATTCTTTTATCTCTGTTTTGGCTGCATTATATCAGAACTTATTTATCATCAATTAATAATGTTTATTTATTTTTGTTGTTTTATTTATTGTTTATTTTATTCGTTTTAAACATTTCACTTGGTTTACATTTCAATGTGTTACTTGTTGATGTCAATGTTGTGTGTTTTTAATCAATAAAACTGAGACTAAATAAAGTATTAGGGGTTTTTTTCTCGTGTATGGGATTTTTTATCACATATATCTTAATATTTTATAGAACATTTATTTTAGTGCTTTACTGGGTGTAGTGTGTAAGGCAGAGAAAGTTGACAGACAAATTGCAACATTTTTACAGTATAGCTAAGACAAGAGGATCAGAGGATGTTTTAATCTCAGTTTGTGTCAAGACATTTGATCTTTGCTCTGTATGACCTGCAGGATGAGCGGGAGGTTGCTTTGTTACATATGGAGGACAGGATGAGAGAAGTCGAGATCACACTCAGGAACCTCAAACTGTTGTTACAGGAGAAAGTCTCTCAGCTGAAAGAACAGGTATAAAATCTAATCCCTTCATTTTTACACTTTCATTTGATTTTTTGATGGTTGATCATTTCATTTCTAGTTTAACTTTTATATTCCTCTATTCTGTAGTTGACCAGGAACAGTGAAGCAGACGTGTTAATAAAAGACCTGTATGTGGAGAATGCTCAGCTGTTAAAAGCCCTGGAGAAGACTGAACAGCGTCAGAAAGTAGCAGAGAAGAAGAACTTCCTGCTGGAGGAGAAAATTTCCAGCCTGAATAAGATTGTCCGTGACCTTGGTCCTTCCCCGCTGACCCCTACGCCCTACCACTTTACACGCTCTTAATTCAGCACTGTTGACTAAATGTGATTAGGATTGATATCCGAACCTGCATGATATACTGCTTCATATTAGTGCATTTTACCCCAAATTTTAAATGTGCCAGAATATATTTATATTGGCAGATGATTTGCACAAAAGCAACAAGTTACATTGTTGCATTTAGTTGACAACTACCTCTGCAAGTAGCAGGAAATCCAAACACTGCAAGTATTTGTAAGGACTCCTTTTACGAAAGTAGATCGTGAACACAGGCAAAGCCAGACAACAGCTCAAAATGTAGAGCGTTATTTGCTGAACATCTTAACTAAATCTGTTTTGATGGGTTGGTTTATATAATTTTTGAAGATCTGAAGGTTTTTTTAAGAATAGGCATAAAGGAGTATTATTGGTAAGTCTGGACCTCTGAACGGGATAATAATCCCCTAGCCTGTGGTCTATCAGCAGCCCCTGAGTCTACACACATACATAAATTTTTCTTTGTTAGTCAGTCCTTTATTTTCTAAGAAAGCAAATACCCCACAGTTTATTTTTGTTTGTTGTAGTGTTATTTCTGTGGAAAAATTTTAACAGTTTTATTTTTGTTGCACATTACATCACATATTTTGTTTTAGTAGGACTTTGTGCTGTTTATTTATTTTATGTACCTATTTTTCGTGTATGTACTGTAATCATTCATTATGAGCACTGTGAATAGGGAGCCTATTAAAATATTTATGTGGAGTAGAAGAAACTCAGAGTTCAGGGACGTCAGCATCATTGTAACTACAGTATAATTTGTGAGCAGAGAGGAAAATTACTAGTTATGAAGTTTCAGTTCAGGCGTCTCAGAGTTTTGGTGCTTTGGAGAAAAATGCTCAGAGAATTACAGGCATTTATACCATTGAAAACTGCTTTGAAATATGTGCCCTTGCATTTTTAGAATTGTATTGCGACCTTGGGTGAAGTATAAGCTATGCTTTACCACTATTTGTGTGAATTGACTTCAACTTACTTTTAGGTGTTAATAATGTAACAGTCTGATGTTAAAAGAATGTAAAGAAAATCTTTTTTCTACAAAATAAATACATAGTTTTAGAAAATGCTGAGTATGTGTTTTCATTTTGAAAGCATTAAGAAGCTCTATTTTTCAATAAAAAATAAATGCTAGATTAAATTCTAACTCTTAAGTCAAAACTAATGAGCTGTATGAACCACATCTAAACCAAAAGTCTGGATTTCGAGTGCGCGTCTCGCAATTTCCCATAATGCTTTGCTGACTTGGAGTGGAACAGGCTCCAGCAAGGCTGAGGAAGAGACCTGTTCTGGGATCAGGCTGTTGTCAGGAGGGAGGATTCAGATCTGTGATCGAGCGAAAGGGTTAAAGAAATTGTGTTCGACTTCATGAGCTGCGCATACTAATCGGCGTATGATATTGAAGTACCGCGAGATTGATTCCAAAGCGGTACGTTTAAATCGCTTTCGCGGTACTTTGGTGTCATATGTTGAGCGGTCTGCGCAGCGCCGCATGAAGTGGAACTTGCGAGTTGACAAAAAAAAGCTTATAAACATAGGTATGCGCTGATACATTTTAATGCTTTTTGAAATAAAAACAAATCTTTTTTTAGTATAAAAAAGAGTTAAATGCGGTCGTTAAAAGATATGCATCTAACGTTAGTTAGCGCTGATCTGAGATCAGGGGAAATGTTAAGGGTTGGGTTGGGCTGGGCTGGACGGATTCAGCTGGTAAAAGTTTTTCGTGCGCTTTTCTCTGCACGTAATTCAGACAACGCACGCATTGGACGTAAAGTCATCTTTAACAAGTTAGCAATGTTTTGAAACCACCGAAAGGAGAGACATTAAACGCCACTTTGTGTTTTGTTTTCAGACTGTAGCCATGATGACTCCAAATTAGCTATCGGGCTAAACGCTCCGAAATGGACTCGGTTCTGCGTGTCATTGCGAATCTTGGTTCGGATTTCAGGATGAAGCCGAAGTCGAATCGCTCCAGAATCGATTAACGATGCTCTCCAGAAAGAAGAGTAAAAACGAAGCGTCCAAACCAGCCGAAGTTCATGGCAAATATGTGAAGAAAGAAACGTCTCCGCTATTAAGAAGTGAGTAACGTTTGTCAACATGCCAAACGGAGGTGACAAAATAAATAAACCAGCTTCATTAATCTATATTTTTATGATGGGAAATTCTGGTTGGCTTACATTTACAGCATATGCATCACTTGAATAAGTAAACAAACAAACAACTTTATGTGTAGCTGTTTCTTTATGTCGACTTACAGTGCATTTAGGATAAATATTTCTCAGTTTGTGTTTTTGGGATCCAAACCCAATGCTCTACCAGTTGAGCTACAGAAATACTGTATGAATAGTGTTGATGATGTTTTGACACCCACTCACACCTTGACTTTCTGTTTTTATCCTCAGATTTGATGCCCTCATTTATCCGGCATCCTACATTTCTTCGGCGTGAAGCACCATTGGTGGAACCGGCTCCTTCTGGCGTCCCGTCTGGTGCTGGTCCGTATTCCTCTGGTTCTGTAGGGGACGTCAGCGGCCCCAAGAGTTTCCTACGCAAGGCACCCCAACGAACAGCTCTCGAGGTCACCCGTAGGGAGAGTAACCGTCTGTCTGCCCCTCCACATCTTCATCACGATTACTCGCCTTCATCGCCATCATACATCAGCGATACTGCTTCGGTAACCGAGAACGGAGACGGCGGTCCGTATTACTACCCACCAGAGCCCTACTACAATAACCAGCCCAGACGACCACGCAGACCAGATCACTTTAATGAGAACTATGGGTACTATGAGCATAATGAGTTCAATTACCCACAAAGCCCTGCGCAGCCCCAGACGCCCCAGACGCCCCAGCCACACAGTCGCCCACCCCCAGGTGAGTAACACATCAGTCAGTTTGTAGTCACAACAACACAGATGCCACAATTACTCATTCGTACTATAATAAACGCCTTCGTGACATAACAAACATGGCTTTCAGTTCTGAGAATTTTTACTATAATTACACTAACAGAGAGTATATCTGTGTGTTTTGATCATCTCATTTGAACAAAAGGATACAAGGTGGACAGAAAGGGAGCACCCTATGGAAACCTTAAATGACAAATGGACAAGTGATACTTCCTCTAAAGATGCAAAGATGTTTTTTTATATCCTAAATGTTTATTTTAGCCATCCAGAACAAGCAACAAGACATTTTGATGGTTGCTTTTTTCGTGGAATTGTGTTGGGTAGCTCTGCCCACAGTGCCATCTCATTGGTTCAAATATGGCTGTGGTTGGCTCTATAGCATCGTGCCTCATTTTCCCATTCAGTGTGGATGGACAAATAACTTTTCATGAAAATCTGTCACTAGTGGGCTAGTTTGTATAACCCCTGCTTAAAAGTTTTCCTTGATTTTTTTCGGAGCAAAAGAGAATCTGCTCTTTGACGTCATCACACATTCCAGTCCTTGTTGACACACACACACACACAGTTTTTTCTCAAACACATGCTTACTACATTATTTTCTGCTATATACACACTTTATGCTGAACACACCCACACACATTCTCGCTGTCACTCTGTTGCTGTATTTCTCATCTTGTGTAAGAATGAGTGGAATGTTGATTTTTCTTGGTTGGCCTTACCCTGAAATAAACTCTGATTGTGTGTGTGTGTGTGTGTGTGTGTGTGTGTGTTTGTTTCCTTTCTCTGCATTTTAATAATTTACTGTTTCTTTACTCAGACTGTCCATTCTTTCAGTTTCACAAACAAGTACTAAATGTTATATTTGCGCATGTAAACACTTCCATAACACTTGTATGTGTGTGTGTTTGTATGTCTTTGTGTAGCAATTGGGCGCGTGCCGGCGAAGTCTCTTGGAAATCTGACGACTGTGAGCGGGGAAGACGCTGTCCTTCCTCCTGGCTGGACTGTTGATTGGACTATTCGAGGCAGGAAGTATTACATTGATCACAACACAAACACTACTCATTGGAGCCACCCACTAGAGAGGGAGGGGCTTCCACCAGGCTGGGAGAGGATGGAGTCAGCTGAGTTTGGAGTGTACTATGTTGACCACATCAACAAACTGGCCCAGTACAGACATCCTTGCGCACCCAGGTGAGAGAGTATGGTTGAGTGTCGAGACCAGTGTGTTCTACTGGCATATTGAAATAATAAACATATGCCAACTCTGCTTGCGCTTTCTCCGTCTCAGTGTTCCACGTTATGACCAGCCTCCACCCCCACCAGTCACCTATCAGCCCCGCCCACCAGAACGGAACCAGGCTGTGCTGGTACCAGCAAACCCGTATCACACAGCAGAAATCCCGGACTGGCTGCAGGTGTATGCCAGAGCCCCATTAAAGTGAGTGTCACACCCATAGATTGACCCCTTTTTTATTAAACCTTGTTAGGTAAAGTGTACGCTTTCTTCTGTGGAAGTACAACACTGAATTGCAAAAGTGTTTTTATTAAGTCTTCTTACTCTTTGCCTGCCATAACACCCAGACAAAAGGCAGAAAGTAGTCCCACCTTAAACTCACACCATTGGTTGAGTCAATACTGCTAATGTTTACATATTAGGGAAATGTACAGCAACGATAAGAGATGAAACATGAAAGGATAAGAAATGTACCGAATTGGTGATACCCGATGGGCAATATTTACTTTTAAGCCCCCTCAGGTTAGATTAAACCATCAAAATATGATGTAAAACACTAAACTTTTAAAGGAATAGTTCACCCAAAAATGAAAACTCTGTTATCATGTTGTCTCCCAGAAGTTGTTCCAAACCTGTATAAACGTCTTTGTTCTAATGAACCCAAAAGAAGATATTTTGAAGAATGTGGGAAACCAAACAATTCTGGGGCACTACCACAGTAGTTTTGCTTCCTACTATGGTAGTCAATAGTGTCCCAGAACTGTTTGGTTACAAATATTCAATCTTTCTTTGTGTTCAGGACAACAAGGACATTTATACAGGGTTGGAACAACTTCTGGGTGACAACATGACAGAATTTTCATTTTGTGAAAGTTGTGACTACAGTTTTATCAGGTATTAATATTTGTTGATTCTCCTGGACCTTGACTCGGTAAGCTTTCCACATGTGTTGTGTGTAAGTTTTCTTAAATTCCTTCCGATGCTGAGTTTCAGTATGTTCATGTATGTAACATGCGTACAAGTTTTAATACATCTTTAATAACGAATCTGCATTTTTAAAGTCGTTTTAGCCACGACTGTATATAATAATGCTGAACACCTTAACAATTATTTCGATTTTTTTTTTTAAGTTTACTTTGCTGGTTTCTGGAAGCCATCACAGGCCTTAAAACCGCCTCAAGGATTGAGCCTGGTAAAGACCAGTACCATTAACAGCTGTATTATCATAATGTGTGTTTTGTCTCAGGTATGATCACATCCTGAAGTGGGAGCTATTCCAGTTGATGGATCTGGACACTTATCAGGGGATGCTGAAGCTGCTCTTCATGAAGGAGCTTGAATGTATCGTCAAATCCTACGAAGCATATCGACAAGCGCTGCTTACTGAACTCGACACACGCAAACAGCGGCAGCAGTGGTATGCCCAACAGCCAACCAAAAACTTCCCTCAGAACATGTGACTCGTCTGAGACACGCCAAAACTCCAGCATCACCTGTGCCTTAGCTGCTGATGCAGTTTTTTCAGCTTAAAACATGAGCCCAAAGATAGACACTTCTCAAAGTCTGCTGGGAACTGAACACTATTACGCACGCATATATAGATTTCAGCCATTATACGGCTGTGTGTGTTGATTCTGTGCTTGGTTTTGGCTGTGTGTGTTGTGAACGTGTTTACGCATCAGTGTGCGTTTGTGCTTTTGCTGGCCTCCAGGCAGCTGTGGGTGATGTCCAGACTCACTCCTGCATTGTCTTTTTGGACAATCACGACTGTTATGTATCAATGTTTTATTTTTTCCTGTTTTCCTTGTTGGTTTCGTTTTAAGGGTGAATCTCACAAAACAATAAAAAGTACAATAAATGAAATTCGCATTCATGACAATGAGACACATTACTCATACTGTACACATACGTTGGTACTCAAAAAAACCTCTGTAATACCACAAATACTATGCATATTTGTCGTCAAACATGACCAAAAAAAATCAAAAATATGCTTTATTCTCTTTAAGAAAAGAAAAACATTTGGGTAAAATGTGACCCAGATGTTATTTGACAAGTTTTGTGAGATTTACCCTTTAAGGTTTGGTTGGATTCCTTTAAGGAATTTGCTTTTTTATTTAAAGATTAAAGTTTTATGCTAATTTATCACTTTGAAGATAAAGTGATCGAGTCTGTGGCATTCAGGTTAGTTAAAGTGTATTTTTCAGTTTATCAGCATTTGTAAAGTCCATTATGAGCTTCAACACTAAATAAACCAGGACCTTGTATTGTACTGTTTGATGGTCTGTCCACGTTTGTTCATGAGCTAAAAAGTACTTCAACCAAAGAATGCTGAAAAATATTTTTCCCACCTCTTTTTAAAGACAACAAGGCAAGATGATATAGTATTCCAACAATATTGGTCTAATCCATTAGTAAACCCTGGACTTCGGGTATATACAGAGACAGAAAATGACTGCTCATTGAAAAACAAACGAGAAAAGAAGAAAGTAGAATGAGGAAAGAATTCGATAAAGACAAAAAAAATCCTGATTGGAATTGTCTTTAGCATCTGCTTTATTTCTGTTTTGGTATTATTGAAATGCATGCTTGGTTGTGTATATTTTTATACTGTCTTCACTGGCACAACTTTAAATAGGTCTCCAGAGGCATTGCCTGGGACACGGAAACTTTACTGGGACGCAACATCACGTGGTTGAGTCGTGACATTCTCTCCATCCTACAGATGATGATGATAATAATAACGCCTCTTGTATTTTTAAACACGTAGTATTTTATTACCTTATAAATAGCACTGAACTGAACATACAACATCCATTACAAAATAAGAACAGACTTCTTTCATGTGTATGTCAGAGAGAGAAACAGTATTTACACTGAAAAGACAATTCGGACATGAACGTCAAAACTAATACAGTGATTTTCTACAGCATGTACAAGCTGCACGGTCAAGACTGTCACCGGGTGAAGTCTGAATTTGTCGTGTGATGATTTGAGATCCTCTCTGACGTCCGTGCTGTGGGCCTGAGCTTGAAGTGCAGGATGAAATCGTGGTGAGTGTTTGTGGCGATATGCTTCTGTAGTAGTAGTAAAGCATCGCACAGTCGCACGTCTCTTTCTCTCTCTGACTGTACGCTCCACTGTCACTGTCCACAGTGCATCTGTGAAACCGTGCGGTCAGTTTAGTTTCTTGTCCGGTTCAGGCTGTTGGTCGGTTTGGTGTCCGGGGAAGGCGTGATTATACAACTGCCTGTGGTTTGCTGCTACACTGTACAGCTTATATAGAGCCTGAGGAAGAAAGACAGCAGGGAACATTATTTACTAAATATTTATTTATATAAGATATGTCAATGTCTAAATCGGTAAACCCTCACCTCATTTGTGCTTCCCTACGATAGAAAGAAACAGAAAAACCATTAACAGTTCATTTACAAACCAAATCATTTGCAAATAAAAATGGTTTTGAGGTGAACTGTGGTCTGATTTCAAGGTGACCCATGTTTTACCTGATCCCACAGCGCTCCGGCCACCTGGTCGATGACCGCACCCAGCTCTCTGTATTCTCCTGAGTATCGGATGTAGGCCCAGGTGCACAAAGTGATGAGAGCGAAGCCCAGCACCATGTTGCAGACGCTGGCGATGACGTCCACGCCCACGAACCCGGTGATCCCTGCGGCCACGTACATTACGAAGATCACCACGAACAGCGTTGCGGGCGTGCGTGCGGCGTGAAAGATGTTCTTGGAGTCATTGTGTTTGATGTACTGCACGAAGAGCTCGTCGATCTCTGTCTCCAGCTGGAGCAAGTAACGGCGGCTGAACTCCTCCCCGCCCATTTTCTTCACCCCGCGGAACACCGCCAACGCTTCCTCGCGGATGTCCAGGTGACGCGCCTGCAGCACGCTCGGCGCGAGGAACGGACGATCTCCTCCGCTCACCTGATAAAGAGAAAGTGGAGTAAAGATCTGTTGTTCAAATATGATCTGTGGGATTGTGTGCTCTGCCTATACCATGTTTTTTTAGACATATAGTCAATATCTTGATATCTACATCAGTTGCTATAGTAATGATGGATTTTTCAGCATGATCCCAAAATAATTTTTATACAACCACTGATTTGACATATTTTTGTCTTTATGAGGGCAATAATGTCTTTATGCAATAATACCATGCATTGTATTATTTTCTGCATATAGACTGTATGTGTTGTATATATTTATGCATGTGTAGTGTTATTCTATACATGTTCTATATAGGCTATGTATTTTATAGATTACATACATATTCTATAGACCACTTTGCAAGATGTAAACATTGGTTTTCATTTTTTTTTTTTTATATATATAATTATAACTTGAAGCTATTCAGTTTAACATTACATTGGTTTATAAATGTTCTCTTGGTTGTATTTTGTACAAATGTTTGTCTAGTGTTAAAAAACTAAAACAGGAAGTTCTTCTGGACCAGCGTTGCTTACGTCCGAAGTGGTCTATGGATTACATACATATTAGTATGTATATAGTCTATGTATTGTATATATTGAACAATTTCTCTCACTTCTGTTTTTTCGTTCATATAAAGCTGCTTTGAAAAAGCAACACTGTAAACATTGTAAACAATATGTTTGGAAAAAATTAATGTATTATTCATATACATGTACACACACACACACACACACACACACACACACACATATATATTGCTGCTTATACTACTAAGAATTTAATGCATTTAAGGGGGATATGCCAAAAACGCTTTTTGTTGCATGCCACACAACTAATGCAATGAGATAAATTCTCAATTTCACACCCACCTCCTCCATCTTCCTGTTGTATAGATCTTTAGCTGCAGCCACTGCGGCCAAATTATTTGCTTCTGCTGTGGCCTGTAAACACACCATCACAGAGTCACACTGTGGATCATAACAGTTGTTATGTGAAGTGGGTGTAACGGGATGTTTGGTAGAGGTTATACCTGTAACATGGATTTTGGGTGTGGCAGCTCCTCTCCCTGGTAAATCTTGATATATGCCTATAATCATAAACAGCTGCTTAGTTCACTCCGAGAATAACAAAAGGTAAATTATGAAAATGTGAAGGACAAATTTAGTTGAAGAAAATGCGATGATGCCCACGATCCAAAACTTGTAAACACTATTGTAGGGTGTTGCTAAGTGACTAACTAAACTATTTTCTCATGCTGTTCTTACTTTGAAGTACTCCAGGAGCCCACGGCAGGTGATTTTACTTCCATTTATCTCTTTCAAATCCAAGTTTTTGGGGTGCAGTAACCACGGAACAAGCACTTGCAGATTGGTAATAAACTCTTGATCGATCTCTGAAACGCATGAACTCACATTCAAAAATACAGTAGCGGCCAAAAGTGATGTTTGGGGGAGCAATACTTTCTTACACATACAGAATTTGAGTTAAGCTCCAATCTGATGATGAGTGTGTGCCTGTGAACATACCCTTCAATCTGCCATCAAAGTTTGGGTTTGTGGCCACCTTAAGCCCTGGGTGTGGCATGAGGAAACAAGAGATGTTGGTGAAGCAGGAATGGATGTGTTTCCTCACGTTCTGCAGCTCTTCGTGTTGGTTCTCTGAGATCTACACACACAAGCGCATGTCAGCGCTGGTTCTTTCGTATTTCCGTATTTTTTATATTTGAAGCCCACTGACCTTTAATCTCTTTTCCAGGAACATCATTCCTCCTTCCTGTCCGTAGGGAAACTCATATGGAAAACTCCAGTCCCGCACGAGGAAGATCAAGGACTTTCGTAATAACACCAGATAATAAGTAACATTCAAGGGTAACATATCGGATCAGAGTTTAATATAGAACACGGTACATTTCAGTATAAAACCCACAGTATTAACATAAAGTCACACAAGAACGCAAAACGGCAAATACCTGAAATGGTTTGAGGAATGTTTCTTCCATTGCCAGTCTTCCATATTCAGTGAAAAGCTACAGAAACAAGTGCAGATGTAGTCAAAAGCATCTGTCGCTGAAGCGAAACATTTCAATGTCAGAAAATACAGTAACATAACATAGCCTCAAGCGTCTAACTGCTTTATAAAATACAACTTCCACGTATCCTTAATAATAGTTCTTTAGCCTGCAGTCAATTGTATGCCTGCCAAGCAATGTATTTATATAACATGCACGGTCAAATGATCTGAAATGAATTCATCATTTCAATATACCTGCAGATGCTGAAGATCATCTTCCTGAACATTCTGAGAGATATTATACACCTAGAGAAGAAAAGATGAGTGTTATGATGATGAGTGAATGTGATTGTTTTGTGTATTGATGTATACATGTGTATTGACTACCTGCATAGAGCTGATCATGGTACTGAGAGCAAATACAGTGGCTGAGTCACGGAGAGTGGACTGGCTATCAAAGGTCCCTTGTGTGTCCATTAGTAACACTGCCACCTGTAGGTGAAAAGGCAGGCATGTCACAAACTACACACAAATGATCTTTCTTTTAACATACATACAGAAGTGTTCGATTACAGTTGAATGTTAGAATGTTAGTGTAATGTAGACATTTTTCTTACCTTGCTACCATCTGGTTTGTCCACCAGGAAGACCTCACTCCAGATCTGAATGCCTGTGGTCTCCCGCTCCGATCCTCCTCTCCACGAGAATCCCGTCAGCGGCTCATCCGGGTCTCCCAGCCACTTTTCACTGGCCTAAACACACGCATACAGATACTTGATGAGTACCACACAAACATTTGGACCTCGAATTGTATGGGCGTAGGAACAGATGGACAGTCTCACCTTGCTGTACATGTATCGCAGCATGAAGTCCATAAGAAAGGATTTGCCCTTGCGAAAGGCTCCTGCCACAGAGATGGCCACCACCTCTCTGTCTCTGACCTCTTCAGACAGCAGGATCTTACTGAGCGCTGCCTCATCCAGCTCAAACGTGTGATCATCCTTCACCACCAACACCTGCACCGGATGCGCCCGGCCGTCTGATTCTTCTTCCTCTGAGCTCCAGTCGTACACATTCTTATCCACGAAAGACCCTGCGTGTACACATACACTTCAATGTTTTGGAAGTGACCGTAAGTCATCCATATTCCAGCTGTGTACGGTAATGTAGGTCTCACTCCGGAAATTGCAATCATCATGTTGATGGAAAATGTATTAAGGGATAAATTTGTTCAGCAATTTTAGGCAACCACAGTCTGTAGAAGTGCCGTATAATGTTTATGCTTTAAAAGCTGCTATGCTTTTTAACAGCATGTGCTCTCTTAACCACAATGTACTGGTGGGATACACTGAGACCACATAACATTAGGAGTAACTTCGGTAAAGAGGGACAATAAAAACTTCGTGGAGTGAAGACATGTACAGTATTTGTAGCACCACACCTCAAATGGGGTGTCACCACATTAGCAACTAGTTTAAAAATGGATCGAATGTAAATGTATATAATAAAAAATCAGACATAGAATGCAATGGAAATTTCCGTAAATAACTCAAGTCTGGACAGAACCAAAGCGGTTAAACATGCAGAAGAAAAGTGGCAACAACTTAGCAAGTCACGCAAGGGTAAGTGTGTCATTTTTATTTGTCCTTCCCAAAAATAAGACTTTGCTTGTTCGCCCTTTTGTTCGTATTACATTTTGCGAGTTAATGAAGCAATAATGCCACGATATGCTTAAGATAATAACCAGTTATATATCATTGGCATTAATCCATATCAGAAAACAAATAATTAGTCATCGCACAAGTGTTATGGAAGAGCATTGTGGAGCTCATAAGGCAATGACTCGGATCAATTTAGATCTCTCTTCCCAATTTAACATTCTCCAGGGAGAAATGGTGGAGTCATGGTTTAGGAAGGCTTAATGCAGCAGACGGTTCTAATGGAGCTTGAGTGACGATCTGACCTCCGTCATCAAGGCCTGTGTGGTGCTGCTCATAGAGAAGTTTTATGGGTTTAAATGTCCTCATCTACGACTTATTTTTATGTCAGACTTCCTGATGTAACAACAATCACTTTGTGTCAATCATGATTCCCACCTGGTGGTGATAGCTTAATGGTTAATGTCTTTAAAGTAGAATGGGGGGCGGTTGCAACATGGCTTATTTCTCCAGACAGGAATGAACTACAGTGATGATGTTTATGAAAACAAATATATTCTTGTTGTACTGAATATGTTTTAAATGTATTTAAAATAAAATTATTACAAATATACTGACAGTTGTACTTATATAGACGGTTTCCTCGGACGCACGCACCTGGCCCAAAGTTACCTTCCGGTCGGTGTTTGTTGATCAGTCTGGCTAGTGGCTAATAATAGAACTAATTTTATTTGTATTTAATTTATATGATTAATGTACATTAATATTTTATTGTATAATAATTGTATTAAATAATCAATTTATTGAATGGGTTAGAGCATGGCGCTAGCAACGCCAAGGTCATGGGCTCGATCCCAGGGATTGCACATACTCAAGCACCAAATGTATAGTATAATGCAATGTTAGTCACTTTGGACGAAAGCGTCTGCCAAATGCATAAATGTAATGTAAATGTGTAACTTTGTTGCATTTATGTTTAGCAAAGTTACGTTTTTTCTACTGGCAACCCAAAATAATACTGGCTAGACATACTTTTAAGTTAACTTGCTAGCTAATGTCATTTACTTGTTATTTCTTTTGCTTGTTATCAGAAATAATCTGCAGGGACTCTATTCTTTGCAGATGTGTACCGGAAGTTACGTTGCTTTGTTGCTTTGAAACCACCTATACCTCAAGTTTGGAAGGCCAAGCTAAACTTTCTGATTTGAGTGAGATATAATCCCTCTCACTGTAGGACCGAGCACACTTTTATTCCATTATATTTCTAAATAGCTCACTGTAATGTTTTTTAGTTATTTATTTCTGTATACATGTTGGATTGACCATTGAGGACAATAAAAAACAGAGCGCCTGAAAATCTAAATTGTTAACTCCATGCATTACAGAAGGTCTGCTGCTCATGGTACAAAAAGCCACACCAATACTGTCCTCAACACTGTAAATTATTTAAATTCAAATTAGCCTATAGAGCTCTCTCTCTCTCTCTCTCTCTCTCTCTCTCACTCTATTATGTCATGTTCACCTGGTTGGGCCTATTCAGAGCAGAAAGCATCACACATCCATCGTGTGTATTATATAAACCAGCATCTCCACACAGGCCTGTATAGCAGATGTACGGTGCTCCGCTATATGGGTCACTGGCATACACCCGAATTCACGTCACACGGTCATGATATTACTCTGCTATTAACTGATGTAATACAAAAACAACTGTGACATGTGATCTAACAAATGTTACTAAAGCATCAGCACTGATAACACCACGATGAATTATAAACCCTTATGTCTGCGTTATGAGCATTGCAGAATAAATGTATGCAGTAGGCTAAATGTATGTTGCTAAACATGTTACACGTTATATTAAAATAAAAATGTTAAAATTATAAATGTAAATCCAAAGCAGTTAAATAGCTGTCATCACACATAGGAATTGACTATACCTACAGTGAATTGACAGGGAACAGGGCTGTGGTCCGGACCGAATAACATAAAAACAACCACTGTGTGTGTATTTATGTATGCATGTGAATGTGTGTGTGTTATTTACCATTGAGATAAAAAAAAAAACACAATGCAGTTTCTAACAGCATTTTGCTATTTTTCATAAACGCACAAAACCCGTCTTATTGGATGTCTCGTGTCTCGTTGTTGTTTATTATTAAAATAAATATGAACTCACCCCAGCTGTCTCTGTCTTTTTTATCTCGGGCCATGTCCGCACTTGGTGTCGTTTTCAGCACTCGTTTCGGTTGTAAATAGCGATCATGAGACGGATGCGGTGCTGGAAATCAGCTGCCAGTGATGGAGGTTCATCCTCATCTGAACGGAACATGTAGCGCAGAATTACACCGCCTAGTGGCGCTGTGGGACAGAGGGCCGTAAACATCTAAATTGTAGAACATCACGTGAAACTGATAAATATACGCTACTATATTTCTGAAAATTCTTAAAAAATGTAGTGTATACATATTAATTAGCTTTCTCGACGTTTAGTGAAGTAAGCGTACTTTGCGTCGCCTAATTTATATTTAATGATAAGCCTTCGTTTAATAACATTTATAAGCTTCGCCATACGTGTTGACCTGCCTCCTTTAGATGGCGCTAAACGCACACTTACGGAATTAATTAAGTTTTTATCTTTACTGTGGTCAGTACTGTATATATAACTAATTGTATTTAAGATAAGACAAGATATCCACAGCTACTAGGAAAAAGATAGATGACACCAGAACTTAAAATAGCAAATTTAGTTGTTATTATTGTCTAAACTGCAACATATTTGTACCAAGGAACCATTATTTTGCAAATAAAGCACAGTGACATACAGTAAAAACAAATGAATCAGACATTGTTATTACTATTATGTGTGTCATGTTTAGTTTGTTTAAGGTGCATTCTGTGTGTATGTACATTATATGTGCAAAAAATCTAAACACCTTTTAATATGATGTGTTATCTTCTGTTTATTTGTATGCAGCTCAGTTGTTCATGCATTGGTCATGCAAATGTGTGTATGTGTGAGAATGCGTGTGAGTGCATGTGTGTGTTAGGTCTGATCTGGCTTCAGTTGTTGAAGTTAGTTTGCTCTTCTCTCTGTTCCTGTTTGGATGGTTATTTCGACGTAAAATGATCTTCAGTATCTAGGAAAAAAACGTTCAATTCTCATGGGTTCAGTGGACAAAGATCAACAGCGCAAATGGTGAATTGCAAACTAAAATCTTTGAATTTAAGTGATTTAGTGAGTTTAGTGAGTGTGACGTTGTGAGTTTCATGGCGTTAGCATTAGCTTCGGCTAAACTTTACTGTCAGACACCCAACATCGCTTCTACAATACTCACCTTTATTTCTGTCAAGTCTGCATGATGTTTTTAAAAAAAAATATTTTGTGTATGTATTTGTGCATTTAGATTTTATACTATGAAGTTAAAAGTTAAAGTGATTCTGTGAGATTAGTTAGCAGAAATTAGCTGAGTAGCTTCGCACGAAGATGTAGTGCCACAATTTTCTGCTTAAGATATTAAACTGTTTAAGCTTAAGTCACTAAGTCTTGCTATACAAAATCTGAATGTGCATGATTGATAGTTAATACTACATGACACGTCAATAATTTGTCATATGGCAATAATTGTGTAGAAGTTTGAAATCTGATGTAGTATTTTCACATTCGTACATGTATATGAACATTTGCACCAATGAAAGAGGTATTTATTAGATAAAGTCTATTTACATAAAAGTAGTTTTGATAAGTAGTAGGTTTTTATGTTATGCGATTAACTAAAGTGTGTTATAATAATAATAATAATCACTCTTCTGGTTTCCTTTATTTTTTAGGGGAATGTGGATTGTAAGTCTGGTTTGAAACTGAATCTGGGTTATTAGAATAGTAAATCCTCCAGCCCGACAGCATGGATCTGCTGGGCCGGTCCGGAGGGGAGATACAGCGCAGAAATCCACAGCATGACTTTGAGCTGATCCAGAGAGTTGGCAGCGGAACATATGGAGATGTCTATAAGGTACTGGAAGCAAATACATAGAAACTGGGACTCACGAGGGACCTTCTCTGCTCATTTAGCAGACATTATGTCAGCAATAGATGGATAGGGAAAGCGTTTTTGTTCCCTAAAGGAAAACTAACCGCCGGAGATTTGTACTGTATGGTTTTTAGTCTCAAGGCGAGCAGGTCTTGATTTCCATTTTTAAAATACAGTAGTGCTAAACACCCTGTACGCACGCGCGCACAGCTGCTGCTGAAGTGTTTTGCAGTGTCATACCATACATACGTAGAATGTGCATGTCAATCTCATTTTAAGCTCTGGGTGGAAAGTGACTCTTTCATGAAAACCTCCAATACATACATTCATTTACAACCTTTTCAGGAGAGAAAATGCTGTATAAGGTTAGAATTGGTCTCAGTACCAGCTCATGGGAAAAATAAGGTTTTCGGTGTATTGATGCCATGTGTGTTGATTCTTTCCCAGAAAACGACTTTTACTTTTACTTATCCACTTTGGCTAGTGATAAGATGTAAATAGACATAGCAAACACTCGCGTGAAGTGGGGCGTGCAGTCTGTGAAGGTTAAAACAAACAAAAACTAATAGAATCTGTAAGGAAAAGAAATGTACTGATGGTGAACTCGTGGCCCTCGCTGCTAACTTTGTCCAAAATTCATCCACACAATACGACTGTCTTTCCTGTCTGCTTGGCAAGTTATGTACCGAAATGTAATACTTTGGTCAAATCCCCAATCTTGCATATAGGCATAGGGCCAGTCCCATATGCTTGCCTTAGCAACATGACTTTCCTCCTGACTTCAGAGACTTTATCATACTATGGACTCTTTGATGAAAGTTGTATTAGATTGATTTGCATTTGGCCATATTCTAAGAGCAACATGAGTGTTTAATTAGTTTATTTGGAGGCTAAATATGCTCGCAGACAGACACGCACTTACTGTGTTCCCCAGGAATTTGAAAGTAGCTGGTGGTCTGGAAGTGTTTGGAAATCTGATGGATGTCGTAGTTTCCATTCATTCAGCACTGCAGTGTGTGTTACATTCACTGCTACTGTTATTGTTTGCTGGACATACATACTTCCTGTTTGGGTGTGTGTCTGCTGTTGTTGCAGATGATCTGAAAGTATAGCATTGATCTTGCCGACTGCTTTAAAGTCCTCAATAAATAAAAATTCAACCTATAGTATTTACTTTATTAGTGCACATTAATAGCTTTCTGGTGGACAATTCATCCGTACAAATAAATGCACAAAAATCGAAATCTGAAAACGTGAAATGGTGATGCTTCTCTTATAATATCATCATTATTCCATATTCTGTTTCAGTCATATACATCACAATACTAAAGTTGATCATAACTTCATGTGGACTTTAAGGCTAGTTTAAAGATATTGAGTCAACTGAAGTTTAGTTTACTGGTAACACTACTGTTGGATTTGTTACATCATAGGAATAATAAATAAGGGTTGATTTATTTTTCTATACTACTTGTTTACAGCTATGAATACCAATATCGGAGTTGCTCAGTATAATATGTTCAGTTATCTGGGACAGATGACAGGTGGTTGCCTGTTTTAGTTTGAGATGAACAGTGCTGGCTCTGTGTGTTTTATTATACAGTAAAGATAAGACAACAGAGCAGTCACACACCTTTACAGGAGCCAGATTCCCTTGTTTTCTGAACAACAGAAAGAAAGCGTGTGGGATGTGCGTCTCACTGAGTCACAGACAACCTGCTGCTTCCTTTTTAACGCTTACTTTACTCCCTCAGATGTGTCCTGTGTCACACAAACACTCCCAATCTCATTTCATCTGTTGCTAAATCACCTTGACAAGCCACAGGAAGTTTTCAGATTTGGTAAAATTATTAAATTCAAGGACATTTTTATGTTATATACATACATTTATTTTAAAAGCTATGAATATATATTTTTAGTTATTTTTATGAGTGTGAATTTTATTAAGTTGTTTTTTAATCTATTGGATTATTTTTGGGAATCACAAATGACTGTAAAGGTTATATATTGGCCAAAAAACGCTAATGCTAGTCTGAAACACAGTTAGAGATGTCAGGGGCTGTACACATTTTGGAAACGTCATCCTGTCTGCTTTTTAAAATGCAAGAATGCGTCTTATTTAAACAGCATTTAAATCTGTTTCATTGTATCAGTATGTGCGCTTGTGTGTTTTGATGGCTGTCGACCTACTTCCATTTGGAAACGATGAGACGGTTTTCACCAGAGACACAAATCTCACACACACACACATTCCAGTGTTTTGGAAACTACTACTCTCTCTCTCTTAAACTTTCTCTCTGTCTTTGTGTTCTCTAGGCTCGAAACATCTCTACTGGAGAACTTGCAGCAGTGAAGATCATCAAACTAGAGCCTGGTGAGTATGAAGTCATTGTGTTGTCTTCAGAGGGACGCTGTGTGAAGTCTGTGGCGTAGTTTGTCTGACACATTCTGTTTTATTTTTACAAATGAAGCATGAACAAAGAAATCACTCTTGAGTGTTTAAGCCAATTTATTCGAGCTCTTGTGGATGGAAATGAGCATGAAGACCCATGAAGTGTTGTAGGAATGACCACAAAATCAAAGAATCGATTCAGTATTTCCTTTGGTTATTGAAAGGCCTGTAGGTCAGAGAAGGATAATCAAGCTTCACACATTCTGAATTTTCACGTTTTATTTCTGACACTTACGCATCCGTGTAGTGATGTCTTGCATGTCTGTCGCAATACAAAGGCCAACTGTATAGCATAGAGTGAAGAATAAATGATGTGTGTACATTCTTATGCCAGCCAGTGTCAGGTCACATTATACACTCTAAAAAATATTGTGTAGTAGACCCCAACAATGCAACAGATTGGACCTTTTTTTTTTTGTAACAACATTAACATTATTAGGTCAGCACAACTCATCAAAATAGAGTTTGACACTTAAAAGTTTCATTTTTGACTTGCACCAGTGCATCAAATTAAGTTGTGCCAACAGATGTCATGAATTATGTGTAAAGTGTGAAGCTGACTATTTGTGTGAATCTCAGCCAAATGTGACTGATCTGTGTGTGGCTTTAAACCATCATTATATATACATGGCTTTCCTAGAGCAACTAGCAAATTATTAAAATAGCATTTTCACATCTCTCTTTGAGATGTGATGGTGGAGAAGAGAAGCAGCATTTTCTAAATGATCAAGATTGTAATTTTTACAAACCAGCATATGAAACACATAGGTTATTTCCCCTGTGTCAGAATGATGTCCACCTGGAAAGCAGGTGTGAACTTGTTTTTTGTGTTTGCCTTTTTAGCAGTCTCTCTTGTACTAGTATGTTAGTAGCCCTCTTCAAAGAGGCGAGTCATATGCATGTCTGGTTTTTGTGTGTATGGTTTGTCTTGCATAGAGTGTGTGTTTGTGTGTGTGTGTGTGTGTGTGTGTGTGTGTGTGTGTGTGTGTGTGTGTGTGGGTGTCTTGACCACAAGCAGTAGCTTATGCAGAACTGAAAAGCTGACTTGATTTACAACTTTTTTTTACTGGTTTCAGTATCAGCTTGCTGCAAAAAAGACAGAAGAGCTTAGATATATTAGCCCTGTTGATGTAGAGGATGTAGATTTCTTTGCTTTTTCATTGGCTGGTTTACACATTTTCCCTTTAAAAAAACATAATCCAATCAGAACTCACCAGCTGTTCCAAAGTAGTGGGATGTCTGTTGAGATTTATGTCTAGAAGTCTGGAAGTTTTGTCTTAGTTTGGTTAGTGGAAATGTTGAATCAATAAAGGTAAAAAGCATGACAAATTAAAATGAAATCATCAATTATCAGTAAAATTGAACATGGAGTTTTAAATGTGGTAGACCTAGAATATGGGCTGATCCAAAATTGTCGTCACGTTTTTGCTTCTTTTCCAAAAGAGATAACATACTTACAAAACGCACTCTGTGGAGCGGTTTGTCCGTTTAGGGATACTGTAGAAACAACAGTGGCGAATTTTATGTAAGGTGACCCGCGGTGTATGTAGATAAAAAAAAGCTCGTTCGAAAGTAAGAAAAACATAACGCTTTATTATGTAAGGTTTTTATACACATCTGAACACATATTTATGTATATGATATTGCATTGCTGTCAATAGAACCTCTAAAAAACTACACACTGGTTCTTTAATAGTCAATACAAATCTCATTTATGTCTAGACTAGATGGTGTAGAGTTGGCGGAGGGTGTAGAGATCAGTAATATGTAAGGGATAATGTACAGATGATGCCGGATGTTATAATAAGCCCAGACAGTGTGATCACTGGTACATTATACTGCTTATTACACAGCTACTTGCCACGTGAGAAAAAAACTGGACATGAAATGTGAATTTGAAATATTTTATTAGCTAATTTTTACCAGATGCAGACCTTCGGCAAGGCAGAGCCGTTTACTTTCGGTTTTAAGGTAAGAAACAACGTTCAAATGTCGCAGAGGCAATTTGGTTTAATCATTTGTAAAATATGTCATATATGTTATTAAAAGACATACTTTTATTGAATTTTTGTGTAACAATAAACTGAACCTGATTTGCAGCATCAGGGTTACCGTGTGTTATTCGTTTTAAGCGGATATTATCTGGGAGTAACGAACCTGCAAATCATAATCAAGCATTCCTACGAGCTGTTTAATATTAATACATATTAATTAACCTGGTAGTATTTCTAGTTTTAGGCTAAACAAATATTTAATATTGTATTGTAATATTATATTGTGCACTGTGCCGGATTAAAAATATAAACTTAAATATGCCATTTGATTTATCCTAAATGCAGTTCCTTTTTATAAAAGCGTGTGTCAAACGCGTGAATGTAATTATGTAGCAATGCTGAAGTTATGTGTAAAATTGTTTCTCTGAAGTAGATAAGTGTTTTATACCAAGAGACAAAGTCACATTGCTTAAGATTGGTTTGTGGTTAGTAAGTTGATGTGTAGCTTTTACCGTAGACAGCCTCAGTTAAGCACAGTATTGGTCGCTTCCAGTACAATGCGTTTGTTTGTTGCAGACAATAGCAGTTGTTACTGTCCAACCATATTCAAAGATGACAACAAATTGTTCATGTAAAACATGAAATTCAAGATGGATTAGTGGATATGTCTGCCTTTGAGGCAACCCACACACAACATGCTGTAATTACAGGTTATCCAGAATGTGTGCGATGTGTGCCCAGCGTGTCATTACATGACTAAAATGAAAACGTGTGAAAGTAAAGTATTATTCACTTTGAAGACCACAATATTATTGGTGCAATTCAAGACTGTTTAATTTAAAATTACAGCATGCCTGTCAATCAATGGCATCATAATGATGTGGTCATGTAAAGAATCTCACACAGTTGTATTATGGGCTCTCAAGATCCAACTGGTTCGGTGGCGGGCCATTGCGGTCAATGGGGCGTGATCATTACAGTAGCAGCTTGTTTATTGAGAAGTGCATCATGCTTGGTGGAAGCTGCCAGAATTCAGACAGATACCCAGCTGCTCTTTGACACACACACACACACACACACACACACACACACACACACACACACACACACACACAAAGACATTCTTACATTATCTCATAGACACATGCTCTTAGGCATGGCTTGTTTGTTTTAAGTGAAGAGGAAGTGGTCAACTGGTAGGCTCATAGAAGTTTATACATGTGTAGATTCTTGTTTTTCTCACAGACACACAAAGTGATGCTGCAGTTGTCCCAGGGCATAGTTGTGTGGCTGAGGTGTTGAAAAGCAGAGGGTTGTCCTGTCCCAGCTGATGTGTGTGTGTGTGTGTTCTCATGAATATTGTGTCTTCTGTGTCAGAATTGCCCTGATGTGTAAAAACAGAGCCAGTCCATGTGAAACAGAGGTGTTGTGTTTGGTGTGTGAGTTTCTTTTTTTAAAGGTGTGCACTGGAATAGAGAAGTGGCTACACTCAGTTCAAATATATCAGAGTTGAGGTTTTACACAGCATACAGAGAGGTCGTTTTAAAATAAAATAAAATAATCATCATTTTCTCACCCTTATGTCATGCCAGATGTGTTTTATTTTCTTTATTCAGTTGAACACAAAAAAATAAAACATTTATTAAAAAGTCACTTTGTGTCCATTTATCGGTCCCAACTTGTTGAAGCTTAGTAGGACATACATCCATTCTGAGCTCTTTTAGTAAATGATTTTTAGGGTGAAGTATTCCTTCCTTTCTACACTGCCCAATTTATAAATGTTGGGAAATATTTTATTGGATTTCTCAGCATATGTGCAGATCGAGATATTCTTTATTTAAGTCAATTCTGAGAGCCTCAGTCATGACAGACCTTTCCTTACGTAACGAAAAACAGTGCCATCTGCTGAATGCAATGTATAATTCACTATACCAAAGCCATGGTCATAAATGGATCATGTGTTTAAAGTGAAGATGCTTGGTTATTGACTCACACGGGGAATGAGAGCTGTTTAAAACATAAGGGTGTTGTGTGAGTCACTGCTCTGAAAGAGAGGATTGCTAAGAGGATTTATGAGTTTGGCTGATATCTTTATTTGCGACTGTTCTTTTATAGATCAGAGACCAAGTACCACTCTGTTTCTTGGTAGTTCAAAATAACAGAGTGAACTTAAACAAGATTTTATGATATAATTATATACAATATAATATACACAGATGTAAAAGAAACAAGTTTATGTGTGGTGTCGTTAGTTTGTCGCCAACATTAATGACCTAAAAATTGCATTGCATGACTATTTCCAAATTGAATGACTTGAAATGGTTTAAAAAACTATATGAATTGTTTATAGGTAAGATGCGTGTTGTTAACAGACGTCGAGCAGGAAGTTTAGCTAATGATCAGTTTAAGAAATATACCGAAGGAAGCATTCATCATCCAAACATCTGCTCTCCATCTCTCGTCTCTGCATCAACAACTATCTGCTCTTTCATTTCTCCAGCCATCAGCTAGTGATCCTGAAAACATTTACATTCTCTCTCTTTCACAGGTGATGATTTTGCTATCATCCAGCAGGAGATCTTTATGGTGAAGGAATGCACCCATCACAACATTGTGGCTTACTTTGGCAGCTACCTCTGGTAACACATGCATACATACACAAACCATCAGTAAACCTGATTAGAGTTCCTTTGTTTTTTTAAGTAATATCTATTTCAAGAGATCTCTCTTTGTCTCTCTAGCCGTGAGAAGTTGTGGATCTGTATGGAGTACTGCGGCGGAGGATCATTACAAGACATTTATCATGGTGTGTGTGTGTGTGTGCGTGTGAAAAGCTTCTGTTGTTTTTATCTTTACAGCACTGCTGACAGTGATGTGTCTGTGTGCTTGTGTAGTTACAGGGCCGCTCTCTGAAATTCAGATTGCATATGTGTGCAGAGAGACTTTACAGGTTAGATCCTTGAAACACACTCATGCCTACATTCTTTAACTTTGTGTTTTTTTTATTTAATATATTTTCTGTATGATCTGAGAGTTTTTTGTGTGTTTAGGGTTTGGGCTATCTGCACACAAAAGGGAAAATGCACAGAGATATCAAGGTGAATAAATCCGAACTTCCTGATCATTATATGTGTGTTTATGACACTTTTCTCCAGCTAGTTAATAACCCTCCTCTTATTGTTCTATAGGGGGCGAATATTCTGCTCACAGACAATGGTGATGTCAAATTAGGTGAGAGGTTTACACTGGTAATGCCCTCTTTCTTTTGTGCCTGTTACTGAATGTGAATTCATGACATATTTTTTTCCCTTTTGCAGCGGACTTTGGAGTAGCTGCTAAAATTACAGCCACCATGGCAAAGAGAAAATCCTTTATTGGGACGCCTTACTGGTAAGCAGTGCCGTGTGTGAATATTTCAGATGTTACTCATGTCTGTCTGTGTGTTGTGTGTGATTTGTGTATGATACAGATGCAAAAGTATTTTTAGTATTTGTGCTATTTGTGATCTCTGTAATTCTGGAAAGTCCAAAACATGATTGAAATTTGCACTAGAATATCACAGAACACTAGGTTCCTGTCTTTAACAGTGCTGGAAATGTGGATACAATTTCATAATCCGGATCTTTAAATCTACCATAAAAACAGCAAAGTGAATTTGGATGGGATTGAGGCGGTGAAATGATTGCCAACCAAACATTCGAAAGCAATAAATGGCACGTTAAAGGCTAAACACTTCCCTCAGGATTTCTGGGATGGGAAAATACAGCTTATAGCGAGTAGGTTCTGCCAACACGAAGTCAACTGGACGAGGAAAGACAAGTGCAAAATGCATGTGAAGTCCAACTCATGAGGCAAAAATGCAACTCAACAAGCTGTAATAAACGAGCATTGTTTTATATTTTTTCATATTTTATATACATGGGTTTTTTTTAAGTTTCGTGTGCTGTTTATGTACTATGAATTTGCTTTATTATGCATGTCTAATTTGTTTTCTGCTGTGTCTTTGTTCACCTGTGTGTATGTAGGATGGCTCCAGAGGTTGCAGCAGTAGAGAAGAATGGGGGTTATAACCAACTCTGTGATATCTGGGCTGTTGGAATCACATCCATAGAACTGGCAGAGCTTCAGCCTCCCATGTTTGACCTGCATCCCATGAGGTACACTGGTTTAGCCGAAGCTTTGTGTTTAGTTTACATAGTTAACCATTGAACTTCCAGCACATCTTCACCAAATTCCTCTTATCCTATGCTCATATCTCTGTGTGTTTGTATTTGCAGGGCTTTGTTTCTGATGTCCAAAAGCAGCTTTCAGCCACCTAAGTTAAAGGACAAGAACAAATGGTGGGTGTTTCTGACCTGTTTTTATGTGTATGTCGTCATTTTTAAACTATAAAAAACAAATAAGTTGGCATGTTTCACCATTCTAAACATCAATCTCTCTTTCTGTGTCTTGCAGGTCTACTGCTTTCCATAACTTTGTTAAAATTGCTCTCACAAAGAACCCGAAGAAGAGACCAACAGCAGAGAAGCTACTTATGGTAAACATTTCCTCAGTGTCTTCATTCTTAATGTTTATATTACTTGCTCACTTCTGCTTTAGCTCATTTGGTGGTTTATGTTAGGTGTGAAACATCTACGTACATCACAAGCAGCCTTTGAAAACCACATTGTGTGTGTGTGTGTGTGTGTGTGTGTGTGCGTGTGTGTGCGTGCGTGCGTGCGTGCAGCACATGTTTGTGGCTCAGACAGGTTTGACTCGACGGTTAGCTCTAGAGCTGCTTGATAAGATGAACAACCCAGATAATCATCAGTCTCACTTCAACCAGGGAGATGAAGATGACCTGGAGGTAATGTACATGACCTGTGTGTGTGTTTGTGCATATGTACATATGTGTGAGAGAGAGAACGTGTTTGTTGCATGTCAATAAATGTGTGAGAAATGTTACATTTGTGTAAGAATGCATGTGTAAGAATGCATGTGAAAGAATGCATGTGGAATAATGGGTCATTTGACTGTGTTCTGTCTTTCTGCTTGGCAGCCGCTCGCGGAGCGTCACACCATCCGCTCGACTCACAGCAGGAGCTCTCGTGCTGAAAAAACCCAGTCACAGATCAACTGTACGTGTACCTGTCAATCACACTCTTGAGCGTGATTATGACGGTGATGAGTCCTGAAAACACACCATCTCTGGTTACACATCTGTGAAACTGATCAGCTTCAGTGTTTGTCAGATGAGAATGTGTGTTTTCAGTGTGTACATATAGTATTAGTCAAACGTTTGGACACACCCACTCATTCTCTGCTATTATTTAACACGGCCATGATAGTTATTTCAACTTTGAGATGTCATATTTGTAATAAATGATTTAATATTTTAGATTCTTCAAAGTGGCCATTTGTCAAGATTACAGTTCTTTGGGAATTTGCTCATTTTATTTTATAAGGGTTGGGATGCTTTTTAAACCATTCTGAAGGTGTTCCCATGTATGTTGGTTGGTTACTTATGCCAAAAACACACTCAGATACGTTTGGTAACATCACAGCATTGTGCTTTTTTTAGATCTGTTAACCACACACATTCATAATAAGTGCATCTTGTCTGCATTACTCTGTTTATAAAAAGACAGTTTCCTGTACTTGTTAGTTCACATAAGAATGTACAACTTGAGACCCCCTGTGGTGAAGGCGTGGTATTACATGTAGGATGTAGCAGCTCCTATGCACACTGTATGTGTAAAGTATACTTGTTAGTCTAAGATAAGTGACAGTGACGGTGTTTATATTGTGACAGTTGCATTGCTGGGTAGTACACCAATGCAGTTATATGATCTTTATTTAGTATGTGTATTTATTTGTCTCTCGTCTTTTTGATTCAGTTGACAAGTTTAAGTTTGAGCCCCCCATGATGAAAGAGACAGAAGCAAGCACAGAGATGGTAAAAAAGACATCACAGTGTCAAATATTCAGATAAACAAATGTTTAAGAATGTACAATATTTGCTGTTTTTGTACAGGATGTGACTAAAGAAAATAATTTCTCATCTCCCTGGAGCCCAAGTGCAGAAGGCCACATCTCCTCCAGGTAACTATAACTGTAACAATACCTTGATTCGCTGGTGACTGCATGAAAGTCCTCCAAAAAGACATTTTCCTTGTTTGGCCACCATCATCTAACTTCCATGTCTAAGCAAGCACTCCCTGTGACTTTTGCATGTCTGCGACCTTTCTGTCTGTGTGTCTGTCCCTCTACTTTGATTTTTCTATTGTTTTTTCCCTTTTTCCGTCTTTCCCCTTGTGCACTCCTCTGCTGAAGGAGTCTTCTGAAGAGCGTTGAGGAGGAGTTATTTTTACGGTAATGATGTATGTTTGATGTGAGCCGTAGGTGTTATAACACTGATATGTAACAGATCCAAAGAAACCTGCACTGTGTCCTTACCAGGTGCAACACAAAACATTTCCAAGAACACTGAAAGTGACAGATGCTGAACAGTCACAGAGTGTTCCTGTAGCTGGTCGAGCTTGGCACAAGTAACTTCAAGGTTATAGCTTCGATTCCCAGGAAATGCATCTACAGCACACAAAACCAACAGATTTATTTCTCCCTGCAGCAACCTGACGTTTTGTGTGTTTAAGGTCCAATGTTTAATTTTTTTTAGGAGAATCTGTTGACTGAAATGCAATATAATATTCATGACTATGTCTTCAGAGGTGTATGAAGACCTTACATAATGAAGCCTAATGTATTTATTACCTTAGAATGAGCTATTTCTATCTACATACACCGCGGGTCCCCTTACATGGAATTTGTTGTGTTGTTTCTACAGTAGCCTTAGACGGACAAACTGCTCCACAGAGCACGTTTTGTTAATATGTTATCTCCTTCGGCAAAGAAGCAAAAACGTGAAGCCATTTTAATCCTGTGTCAGCCGCCTAGTGCTTTGAAAGGGAGGGGAGGAGGGGTGTAGTGAGCCGTTGGTTGCAATTTGTAACCTCGCCGCTAAATGCCGCTAAATTTAATACACTGGACCTTTAATGCAAAGCAAACAGCAAAGCAAATCCAACAAAAAACAGCATTGTGATATCAGTAACTCATAGTTCTGTTTTTCTTTTGCTTAAGGGGACACATGGCTCCACTAGAAGATGCTTTCGAGGAAGTTGATATGTAAGTACTACTTTCACATTTAGATGTAAAAACGGAGATGTTATTACAAGTTAAATCATTTCTCTCTCTCTCTCTCTCTCTCTCTCTCTCTATGTCCTCAGCTCTACTCTTAAACAGAATCCTCCACCTCTGCCTCCTAAGGTAACTGTGTGTGTTTGATCTGTCTGAACGCATGTTTTGGTTACGCAGCTGTAGTTTAAGACTCTTTCTTGTCTCATCAGCCCACCCATGCTCGGCCCAGTAGTGTATCCGAAGAGTTTTGTTTAAGCGACGGCTCACAGACGGTGAGGAGGTACCCAGGATCAGATAATGGGCCGACACCAGTGGATCGCAGACAGAGCAAGCCTGAGAGAGGAAGCAACGTGGATCATAACCAGTCAGATTACATGTCTGTGAGCGTCAGCAGCTCGGGTCTGCACAATGCAGACAATGGTAAGGCACACAGTTCATACTGTGCATGCACTGCTTTCATTCTCAAACAGATAAAATCCAGTCTTTCTCTATGCATAGATGTTCAGCTGGTCATTATTGTGACCCTTGAGGACCATGATGCCAAGCAGTCGGAATCATGCTTTTATCACAAAGATACAACAAAGATGAACAAATTCATATTTTAAAGGAAAGAATAAAACTTAACTTTATCTCTTTGCAGAAGACGATTCAGATGGAAGTGTAAATGGAGATGTTTCGAAGTCACCTCCCAGTCGACCCCAGAAGAATGAGAGAAAAGATTTCCCTGTAAGTGTGCGTGACTGGAGAATGTTGTTCCTCTACTTTACTTTTTTTTTTGTTCTAAAATGTTCATCTTTTTATAGAAACCTGCTATAAACGGTCTGCCGCCCACACCTAAAGTCCTGGTGAGTGACATCACATAGACTGATTGCATGTTAATATTTCCCCATCTCATGTTGAACAGCTGTTTGCTTTGGCTTCTGTGTTAGTCATTCAGATTCCACAGGCTCATATTTTGTCATCTACCTGTGTGTCTGTAGATGGGAGCTTGTTTCTCAAAGGTGTTTGATGGTTGCCCTCTTAAAATTAACTGCGCCACTTCATGGATTCACCCAGATACTAAAGGTAAAGAGTCGTATGCTCCGTATCAGTATGTTTGGTCTTAAGTTCAACATGAGTAGTATGAGCACCACGGCTCAATGTGTCCATGCCTCCCAAATGTAAATGTAGCTTAAAAGTTAGATTTAAAGTTATACTGTCTTTTTTTTTTGGTTGTGTTTTGTAGATCAGTATCTCATATTTGGCACGGAGGACGGTATCTACACTCTCAACCTGAATGAGCTACATGAAGCCACCATGGAGCAGGTACAACTGAAATTTTGGCATTTCACCTTCCACCTCTGACCCAGACCAACAAGGTCCATGAACTCATAATATGATGTCGATGTGTTTCAGTTGTTTCCACGGCGATGCACTTGGCTCTACATAATCAATAATAATCTGATGTCATTATCAGGTGAGTGAGAGTCAAGTGGGAGCAGCTCGCGCTGGTTTGTTAAAGGGACAGTTCACAAAAAAATAATTGTGTGTCATAATTTACTCATTTTTATGGAATTCCAAACCTCATTGTACTTGCAATAAAATTAAATGTAAATTTAAAATGTACAAATTACTAATATAAAACCTAATATTTCAAAAACTGAATTCTAAAAATGTTAAAATACACAATCATTAAGGAGTCTGCATGTATAGATTTTTTATTTCAAAATTGGAAGTACTTTTAATGGTTTGGAACAACATTAGTGTCAGTAAATTATAACAGAATTTACATTTTTTTATCAACTGTCCCTTTAAATCTGATCATGCTTTCTTCTGTCTTTCTGTTACTGAGAATCTAAGCATTACCTACATGATCCCTCTGTCTGTCTGTCTGTCTGTTCCTGTTCACGGCTGATTTTACCGCTTGCTGCTCTAACGTCTAAATCACCATAATCAGAAGGTAAATCCTATGTCTTTTAGCATACATGCCCACCGCCAATGTCACACCATCACTTTGGTCTCATTCTTTCACTGAGTTTACTCTGTTTTGGTGGATCTTTTGCGTAACTACATAGCTTAGCTTTTCTTGGTGCAGAAAAAACTGTTAATTTCTGCGGGGCATCATTTTCCATCTTTATCAGCACAAATGATATGCGTTTTCAAACTTGTGATATCCTGTGCGTAGTGTGTCAAAAATGTGTGATGTCTTTCATTTAAAGGCAAGACGTTTCAGTTGTATTCCCATAATCTGATTGGGCTATTCGAACAGCTCAGGAAACCAGGACTGGCCACTCAGTTCCACACACACAGGTTTCCAGACAAGATACTGCCCAGGTACACACACGACTGGTAAAATCGAAATAAATACAAAAATATTGACGTGCTTTATATCAGATGTCAGCAAAAGGTTTACTAATAATTTTTTACAGGAGATTTGCTCTCACCACCAAAATTCCAGACACCAAAGGCTGCCATAAGTGTTGCATTGGTAAAGTGTTTTCTTTTTTTACATACACTTCAGTACTCACACAAAGAAGCTTACATTCAATCTCTCTTTTTTTTTTGTCTCTCCCAGTGAGGAATCCCTATACAGGGCATAAGTATCTCTGCGGTGCTTTGCAGTCTGGGATTGTTTTGCTGCAGTGGTACGAACCCATGCAGAAATTCATGCTTATAAAGGTTAGACACACACACGCAGTCATTGTAAACCAGATAGAAATTAAACTCAATATAGAACAGGAGAGCTGTGTGTACACACTATTACATTATCAAGCTTTTATTTCTCTCTCTCTCGCAGCACTTTGATTTCCCATTGCCCAGTCCTCTGCGTGTGTTTGAGATGCTGGTGGTCCCGGAGCAGGAGTATCCACTGGTGTGTGTGGCGGTCAGTCAGGGCACAGAGCCGAGCCAGGTCGTTCGCTTCCAGACCATCAACCTCAACTCCTGCTCGTCCTGGTTCACAGAGATCGGCTCAGGTGCGAATGACACACACTTGAGTGTTTCATGTGCTCTGCCACATACGATGTTCTGATGGTTTGTGTGTACACGTGTGTGTGTAGGTGGTAACCAGGTTGATGCGATCCATGTGACGCAGTTAGAGAGAGACACCGTACTTGTGTGCCTGGACAGTGAGTGACATCATCTTTCTGAAACAAGAATAGTTATGAACATTATGCCATGAATTTGAAGAGTAAGGATTTGAAAAAGGTTATGGAATCTTGTCTTTGATTTTGTGTGTGTAGAGAATGTAAAAATAGTGAACTTGCATGGAAAGCTGAAGTCGAATAAGAAACTGGCGTCTGAGCTGAGCTTCAATTTCTGCGTGGACTCTGTAGGTAAGTGATTCATTTCTACTCTGATCCAGCTCCAGCAGTCATCACTTTTGTGTAGCTTGTGTGTGTTTTGATGACTTTGTGTGATTGTGGGTACATTTGTGTGTTTCAGTGTGTCTGCAGGACAGTGTTTTGGCCTTCTGGAAACATGGGATGCAGGGGAAGAACTTCAAGTCCAATGAGGTAAACCCGCACTAATACAAATTAATGTTTCTTCTATACTTCGGCAAATAATTAAAGTATTTTTCAAAAGTTTACCTTAACCGTAGCCAATGGACAAAGGTTTGAGTTGTCCTAAAGTTGTTGGCAACAGTGCTTGTTAAATGAAACACACCCCAAGTCTTAACATAGGACTTAAAGGAACATAAGCTTATCCCGTGAAAAGTTTGTATGTGTGTATGCATGCACAAAGATAGGTATAGATTTGTATTAAATGTGTGATTTAGTTTCACGCTTCTTGGCTGCCTGCGCAGCATGTAACAATAAAATGCCAAAGGTCTCCTGGAGGTGAAGCACTTTGTCTTTATGATATGTGATATTGTGTGTGTGTGTGTGTGTGTGTGTTTAGATGACAGGGTGTGATGGATGATGTAAAATTCATGTACAATCAGAAAAGCTCCAGCTGGCCAAAGAGTAATGGATTAAATAATTCAGCTGTTTTTCTTTTCTCTCACGCCACTGTAAAGGGCACAAGTGTGTGTGTGTGTGTGTGTGTGTGTGTGTGTGTGTGTGTGTGTGTCTGTGTGTCTGTGTGTGTGTGTGTGTGTGTGTGTGTGTGTGTGTGTGTGTGTGTGTGTGTGTGTGTGTGTGTGTGTGTGTGTGTGTGTGTGTGTGTGTGTGTGTGTGTGTGGATGGTCGTTTAGGGTAGGCTTTGAAACTTTACCCTAAAACCCAGGTGGTGCACCTGCTCTGCAACTTCTTGTTGTTTTCAGTTCAAGTGTGTAATGTTTCCAGTCATTGTAAAAAGTTTGTTGGAATGGGTGTGGCCAAAGTCTGTAAAGATGGGTGTGGTTAGGTATGCATTAATTGTATTGTATTGTATAGTAATGCAGACTTGGGATGGTGCTTGGCAACCATAAAAAACTAAACTGTTTTCCTTGACTTGTTAGGACACATCCTGATCTGTATTTTCATGCAAATCCATAAATCTGTCACTCTCACGTGTAAAAATAACAAAGCAGCAGCCGGTTAATACTTTTCTATTGCTGCACAGTATGTTATACCATTCAGGGTTGAATGGGTGTGACAAGAGGCAATGAAAATAGTTGTGTCCAGATGATTGGTTAAAAGAATAAAATAAAAAATCTTGAAATAATTTGAAAATATTTCAGTTAATTTCTTTTTCATTTTCATTCATCACATTTTCAAAAGTGGAAAAGTCGCTGTGTTATTACCACTCTTTACCTTTTTTCCTCTGACTCTTAATGTCTGCTGCTATTTTTGGAGATGATGAACAATTGTTTACTAAAGAATATTTCCACTCGTCTGCAGGTGACACAGGAGATTTCGGACCCGAGCAGAGTGTTCAGACTCCTGGGATCAGACAGGTTAGAACCGGATCGATTTATTTTCCTGTATCTCTTTCTTGCATCATTACCATTTTTATCCTGTTTCTTCATCACCTGGAAACATCACTCCACCCTGTCACCTTCCCCGAAACTCTCATCCAACCACACGCAGTGAACAAAAATAGAGACACAGGAAGGGGAACATAGCCAATCGGGAGAACGCGGGGTCCCCGTCTGGATTTGTTTCTATAGTGAGGGAAGCACTGCTGTTTGGGAGTTGGGTTATGTAAGAAGTAAAATACGTTCAGCATTTTGAAAGAATTTACTAAAGAGATTTATAACATGGGTGCAAAAATGTCAAAATATAGCGAGGTCTGGATGTCACCAGCCTAGTCTACACAGATAAATTGCTGTTTAAAACTTTTTTTCTTTTTTACGGTTGACAGAGAAACTGATCTGTATTGACACCGCAATACAAAATGTCACCGTACCACCCTAAGACCCTTGTTAGAACATGTTGCCTGCCTCTTTCACTCTCCCTACCTGATCTCCATATTTTATTTACACTGGCATTGCCAGGCTGGTGTCTGTGCACTGTAATTTCATCTGTCACCTGCCACTGAGGACACGAGCCGCATCACGCTGGCACAAACCTCACGCAACCCCTCATCTTTTTCCTCCACCCCCTTTTTCACTCTTTTTTACACTTGTCTCCTGTATATTATTTATATGCTCTGTTTATTACGATAAGCATATTTGTGCTCATGTCTGTGTTTAGGGTGGTTGTGCTCGAGAGCAGGCCTACAGATAACCCTACAGCTTTCAGTAACCTCTACATCCTGGCTGGACATGAGAACAGTTATTAGCTCCGCCGCCAGGTGTTTGGACACGCTGTACCTGGAGCCATGGCAGTACACGGTTCAGTAACTTGGACGGCACCCATGTGCTGGACAACCACAGCTGAGCTGATGAGCAGACTGTGTTTAGTGCTAAATCTCACCCGCAGCCTTATTCCACTGTCTGTCTTTCACCAGAGACCCCTCGGACTCCATCTCAGCGAGCCAACGGCCATCAAACCTCATGCAGTTCTATAGCAGCCAGTTATATTTCTGTAAATCAAGCAATCGCCAGAACTGCTAGCAATACTGCTCTGCGTTAAATATGCATTTTTAACCCTATTAAATATAATCATTTGAAATATTAAACAAATAATAATAAAACCAACGGATGCGAATATGCAGCATTGGGCACAGTGCATATCTGCTTAAAATGTGCCATATGAGGGAACGGTTTTATTAAATGTAGCTTACTTGAGCTTCTATAAAGTTTGTGTTTATGGGAATTTAAATGGCAGGTTTTCATATCTGCTGTTCGTTGAGATTTTGGGAGAGTGAGTGAGTGTTATTTATTCAGCTGAGTCATGTGAGTGATGCGTCTCGCCCTCATGTTACTGGGTGAATATGTTTCTGCTGCAGGTCATTTTCTCTGTTTTTCATCTTTCATTTCTGTCTCCAGCTGAGTAATATTTTAAAATATCACTTTATATATCTTTTTAAAAGTAACTTTAATTCAATACTTGCACCATGTAAGCACTTTTGTACATTCTTTTTGTATTTAAAAATGACAAAACATGGGAGATGTGAGGTTACTGTGATATCTCGAGTATTTCCGTTGCTTTAGTTTTAATGTATGCAGCTTTTGTAATAAAAGGGCAATTGTTAACAGTATGGGATGTTTTGTATGTTTGTATAAAAGGTAATTCAGTTCTGACGTGTGCAAAGGTTTGTGTTTTAACATATATGAGTAATGAGAACAAGGAGTGGACAAATGATGTTACATTTCTTGTCAATATTATCATTTTAGTATAGCTTAAGACAAATTAACTATGGTTTTATTATTGTAAAAGTGTAAATTATGGTGAGACCATAGTATATGTGTTGTTACTATTATTACTAAATTAGTATAACATATTTATATTACTATTGTTAAACCATAAATTAAGCTAAATTATGTTTATTTGAAAATGTAAAGATGTAGAAAGTGTTCTGTGATGGTTAGTTTTGAGGTCGGGTGAGTTTAAAGCATGCGTGCTATGAAAACGTTTAATATAAATATACAAAAGGTATCCATAGGGAGTTTATTCTATCTATAATAGGTACACCGGTATACTTAAAAATACTTTATGTACAAACGTGTGTGTTTGTGTAATGTGCTGGGGGAGTTGTTTAAAACGTCAACAAGAAAAAAACAATTCTCACTTGATTATGTGACGTAGAATAAAGGGTGTGATCGACTTCAGTCCCATCAAAGTACCGCGAGAGCACATGGAGCAGTCGTCTTTTGAATCGCTCTCGCGGTACTTCGATGTCACACCGGTCTGCCCACCGCTGCCTGAACCGAAGTCAAACGCACCTGTTCTGTACAAGTGCAGTGGGAGTTTGTTTGATGTTTCATCGCGGGATGTATGGTTTAACATTTGCACTGCTCTCATATCTTTCTGATGTCAGGTCAGATCGCGTGAATTGTTTTAAGGTTTCTGTTTGTTGCTGTGCAGACTGAAGCGCGTCAGGAGAGGAGGAGTTTGGACTCGGTTTCCATGTCGACCAGCCGCTTGTAAATAGCGTGTTTTCTTCTCCATGCAAACTCAAACACATTCTTACGACCCGCGTACCACATCCGTCCGTCAGTTTCACTCAACACAACCAGCTATTTGTTTTTCTTTTTTCAGTCATTCGCGATTTGTATGCGGTTTTATTTTGTAGTTAGAAGTCAAATATTTGTATGCGACATTTGCAGGTAAGCGGTGTGTGTCTGCTCATGGACATGGCTGTACTATCGGTCTTATTTCTTAAAAGTTTTTCCTGTTTGCATCATTCTGCTTGGCACTCATGTTGAATATTATCATATATATATTATCAGATATATATTTTTTAAAAGTTTTCCTGTTTGCATCATTCTGCTTGGCACTCAGGTTGAATATTATCATATATATATTATCATATATATATTTTTTATTTCTTAAAAGTTTTCCTGTTTGCATCATCCTGCTTGGCACTCAGGTTGAATATTATCATATATATATTATCAGATATATATTTTTTATTTCTTAAAAGTTTTTCCTGTTTGCATCATTCTGCTTGGCACTCAGGTTGAATATTATCATATATATATTATCAGATATATATTTTTTAAAAGTTTTCCTGTTTGCATCATTCTGCTTGGCACTCAGGTTGAATATTATCATATATATATTATCAGATATATATTTTTTATTTCTTAAAAGTTTTTCCTGTTTGCATCATTCTGCTTGGCACTGAGGTTGAGTATTATCAGATATAATGTAACAACTTGAATTGTGTTGTTAAAGTGCTTTATCTGACTACTTTAGTTCACTAAATTATAGATGAGGAAAAATGACTTTACTGTACATACTGTAAATTAATAAATAAATGCAGAAATAAATACGTGAATAAATGTAGGAATAAATACACTAATACATTACATTTAATTATGAAATTTATGTCAATGAAAAAGGGCATACATAAATTATTTATTTCTACATAATTTATATACCTTAAATCAGTATTTCTGTACATTTATTGTTTATTTTTGACATACATTAATGTATTTCTAAATGTCTAAATTCATTTATTTATTCATGTATGTATTTATACCTTCATACCAAAGCAATGTAGTTCACTAAAACTGTTTAGATCCAGTTACCTGCTGATAATCTAAAAATCAAAAATGTATTTGGGTTTTTCTCTTGCCAATATACATACTTTTAAGCCTTATCTCACATTTGGGTGATGTATTAAAGAATCACAACCGTGTTCTGCTGGTGTTACAGAGATGGAGAAGTATGAGAAGATCAGTAAGATTGGTGAAGGCTCATACGGGGTCGTGTTCAAGTGCAGAAACAGAGACACCGGTCAGATCGTCGCTATCAAGAAATTTGTGGAGTCTGAGGACGACCCCATCATAAAGAAAATAGCGCTCAGAGAAATCCGAATGCTAAAGGTAAACACTGTATGAAGGTAAAAAAGAAAAGAGACATTTTTCTGGATCAACATTTCTATCAGATTGTAGGCTGGATCTTGTGTATCATTCTTACCAACTTATTATTACAAAAGATGGGTTTTACAAGAGTAGCTCCTGTATGGTTTGCAAACTCTTTCCTTTGAGCTGCGAGCAAAGCTGTGACCCTTTGAAGATCTGACATGTCTGCCAACATTGGCTTACCAATTAATTTCACTCTGTTATGCATGAATGGATGGATGGATCGATGATATTCTTGTTGTTCCTTTCACCTCCCTTGAGGGGTTTTCTTTTCGTAATAACGGGAGGTTACTGTCTCACAAGTATTAGATCTGATTTGTTTGACTTTGGGTGGTAAAAGGGTTCAAGGGTTTATTCTGGGATGTATGGTGATCTGTTGCTGTTGGAGATGTGGGGTGCGTTTGTCATTGTGTGTGTTTTTACGATATACATCTTTATGATCCGATAAGACATGCAGCTGCTTGTGAGTCTTTTTGAACACAAAGGCATATATAAACCATAAACCCAGTGCAGTGTGATTTCAATATTTTTCATTTAAACATAAAAGAAAAGATGTCATGACATAAAGAAATATTCAGGATTCTGTGGTATTTCTTGGTAATAAGGTCATCAAATAAGAATTGTCATTGGCTATGTTAACTTTTCTTTGCAACATTCTCAAATCTCCATGCATGCTGTTTGTAAAGCAAAACAGCAATAAAAACTCAGATAATATAAGTTTGTAATGAAACATTTGTTCACATTGTGCATGTAGCAACTGAAACATCCAAACCTGGTGAATCTGATCGAGGTGTTTAGAAGAAAGAGAAAGCTGCACCTGGTGTTTGAGTATTGTGACCACACTGTTCTCAATGAGCTGGACAGATACCCACGAGGGTGAGAACACACACACACACACACCTATTAAACAGCTTTTTGTTTGTCACACTAACGGATATATTGTGTCTTTGTTGCTATGACGCTCAGTTATGTCTTTATTGGAATGTTTACAGCAGAATACATTTGCCCTCTGTGGTGCACTTGAGTGAGACGCTGTTAAAAGCAGAACTGTGCACAACATTGCACAACTCTTTCAGTTTCCCTTTCTCTCGCTTTGTGACAGCATTGATTTATCCAGTTCAGAATCAACAAAGCTCTCACAAATGTGCACTTATGCATATACATACACTGTTTTGTACATAGAGCTTCTGCGCGCCGGCGTCTAAAGGGTTATTGTGGGCTTTTGTGTGTGGTTGAGGTAGACAGAAGGGAAAGAGAAGAGTGACTGGATTGTTAAAGTGGATAATGAGGTTTGTGTTCCTGTAACTGCATTGTAATTCTTTTATGTGCGTGTTCACTCACAGCGTTCCAGAGCACATGGTGAAAAGTATCATCTGGCAAACACTTCAAGCTGTGAACTTCTGCCACAAACAAAATGTAAGAATTTAAGCCCATTTAAAACAAAGCCAAATTTTAAGTTGTTAGAGTTGATGTATCAAAATGGACTTATATTTCTGAATTTATGCTTTTTATGGAAGTTTAGACTAGTTTAAAAAAGAATTGTATGCCAAGAGTGATTTTCCTTAATGTGGCATGTGTGTTTAGTGTATCCACAGAGATGTAAAGCCTGAAAATATACTCATCACCAAACATCAGGTCATCAAACTCTGTGACTTTGGCTTTGCCAGGATCCTCAGTACGTATACGCAGTCCACACATTCAAAACTGCACGTCACTGACATCTTATTTGAACTATTGTGCTTTTATTGCAGCGGGTCCGTGTGATTACTACACGGATTATGTAGCGACGCGGTGGTACAGAGCTCCAGAACTGCTGGTGGGAGACACTCAGTACGGCCCACCAGTGGACGTCTGGGCAGTGGGCTGTGTGTTTGCGGAACTGCTCTCTGGCGCCCCCTTATGGCCGGGTCAATCTGACGTCGACCAACTCTATCTGATCAGAAAAACTCTGGGTAAGAGACTGTATACACACAACTACAGCTGTTAAAGGGATAGGTCAACCCCCCAAAAACATTTTTGGACCCTATGCTGTTCAAAAACATGTATGACTTTCTATTTTGAAAAATGTCAAATGTTGTTTGGTTACCAGCATTCAAAATATCTTCTTTTGTGTTCTGCAGAAGAAAGAAAGTCATACAGGTTGAAAAGGATATATGAGAGTAAATGAACTTTCCTTTTTGTGTGAATGCATATATGTAATGCATACGGTTTGTGTGCGTGCTTTTAACAAGTATTCTCTTTGTGCATTGTTGTGTTTACAGGTGAGTTGATTCCTCGACATCAGCAGGTGTTCAGCACTAACCAGTTCTTCAGTGGAGTGTGTGTCCCTGAACCACAGGAGATGGTGAGCTGCTGTTGTGTTCATTTATTTTCCATTTGTACGTTTATTTTAGAGATGTAAAACGCAACCTGCTTGTTTGCTGTACAAATTTACCAGTAAACTCACATTTGTTGTTCACACATGACTTTTCATATTGATACCAGATTTCACACATCTGTGTTTGTCATAGGAGCCTCTTGAAGAAAAATATTCAAACATCTCGTACCAGGCGCTGAGCCTTCTGAAGGTCAGTTAAACACACAAACACAGATCATACAGATGAACACTGCACCTTTGGTACTAGAACCCATCTGTGTCTTTTTCAGGGTTGTCTACGGATGGATCCAGCCGAGAGGTTGTCCTGCGAGCAGTTACTGGAGCAGCCGTACTTTGACAGCCTGAGAGAAGAGAGCGAAAGCGTGACGCGTGAACCGGACCGCAAGAGACGCCCGCGCCAGCCACGCAGACACCTTCCCCCTGGGGTCTGTTTTTATGAACCATCATTCGATATATTGTGAAATATGCTCAAATATCTGACACATTACTGTATTTTACATAATTATTTTCTCTTTGTGTAGTATTTGCCTCAGTTGGCCAGCAGTACCGTCTTCCCTGCAGTGGAGAGCAAAAAATACAACAACCTGCGCAAATTCAACTATCACCTGCCCAACATATGATGGACACGAACTGTTTAAGAACTGCAGACGAACTGTCCACCTCTCAGCTGGTGTGTGTGTGTGTGTGTGTGTGTGTGTGTGTGTGTGTGCGCGCGTGCGTGCGTGCAATAGACAAAGGGCTCTGCTCTGCCCGTAGTACAGCAATGACGTCACACTGCCAAAGCAAAGACTTGCAGAAGATTTTTTTTTCAGAAAGTATATCATGAATGACAACAGCAATAACAATATTGTTAATAAAATGAATGTTTTGCTGTGCTTCATAGTTTTATTAGAGACTGAGATACTGTAGAGGAGTGTTGTGGGAACTTTTTTTACTTTTGTGTAACCTTTATGTTTGAAGTGTGTATATTTGTTTTAGAAATTCTAGACACAATCAAGCCCAGACTGAATTTTTTCCTTTAAAAGAAAAGGGATCAAAATTCTGTCATTTATTCATAATACAGTGGAAGTCAATGTGGGCCAATGTTGTTTGGTTACCAGAGTTCTTCAAAATATCTTATGTTCTGGAGAAGACAGTCACACAGGTTTGGAATGACATGAGAGTGAACCATCCTTTCTGCACTGATTCCTGGCAGTAAATCTACATACGACAATGGTTAAATGTGTTCAACAGAGCTGAGAGTACTATACTCATATTGATGGCTGAAGGAATAATGAAATTAGCCAAAAATGTACTAAACACTTTTTTCATTTAAACAACAACAAATGGTGTTTTGGTTCATGTTTATTACCTTTGTGGACTTAATTATCTTTTGTTTTATGACTGGTGCTAATAATTGAGCCACTGACTCGCACCAAATGCCAAATTCCAGAGACATGATTCACAAATGTGTTTTTTTGTTCAGATGTAGAAGTGAATGGATTGGAAATAGACCTACTGCTTTTGTTTGTTCTGTATGAAGACTAAATCATTAAAGCTTTTTCTGCAACATACACTGTAATGTTTCGGTCTGTAGCGTCTACATGCAAAATTTGCTTTAAAATTCACACGATAAACAACTAAACTTTAGTAAGTATTTTATTGAGAACTGCAATATAACATTCTTTAACAGTCCTGGATTGTCTGGGCAAAAAAATCCAATGTATATTTGATCCAAGTTAATTCAGCGGGAACTTGATATTGTTGATTTAGCTCCAAGACAGAGCAGCTTTCTGCATCCATCCCTTGGATGCTTAGTTGCTTAGACACAGTTGCCAGGGCAGCCATGGACATCAGCCAGCAGGCTTGTCTGCCGTGACCTGGTCCTATGGCTGAGAGTGTTGTGGTTTTTAAGATGTGCTCTATAAAGACTACGATTACCCGGGTGCGCTCGGAGTGAAGCTGCGATTGGCTATGCGAGATCCAGTTCTATGGTGAGTCTGGGAAGTGCAGTCTGGAGTCTGTCCACAGTCTGATCTTTATCTTTAACACCAGGCAGATCGCTAAGAAACAGCCAATCCAGATTCCTAACACACAGAATCAGAGGAGTCAGTTGTTTTGCTAACCTGTGTTAGTTTGCTAACTTTAACCACATTGCTAAATAACCTAAAAAATTCAGAAAACCCAAATACGCCGTACAATTAAAACAATTCTGTCCCTTTTATTATTACTAAAAGAGCCTATAATTTCTACAAGCTGTTATTCAAGTTCATTTTTATGTCCAAAGTAAGTGGTTAACTTTGGTTAATGATGTACTAGCTCTGCTAAACTTAATATATTATTGTGCTATAAATAATTTTCTAACCAAAGACAACACGGATGCTGCGGTTTTCAATGTTTACACTTTTATACTGTCAAATTGATATACTGTCCATTGATATATTGCCTATTAATTGGCAAATATTTGTCAATTGTCAGATTTCCAAGAGAGTAAGGAAGTAAAAAAAAACAAATCACACATAAATGAGCACACAAAGCAAACTTGCACAAATCATACGATTCACAAAGCACTTTAATATTCCTCTGTTTGTGGGACCCATACGGGTTTGGAATAATGTGAAGGTGAGTAATGACGGTGTCTTGTTTTTTTGTGGGTAGACACTTTAAACAACTGAAATGACAGGTGCTGTTGTCATACCTGAGGTCATGTAAAGCGATGAGTCCTTTATCTGTCACATTGCCACAGGAAACTATAGACATATTCCTCACACTGTTTTGCAGCGTCTTTATTTGGCTCAAACGCTCCAGACATGCGTCTTCGATATAAATACACTTATTCAACCTGATTTCCTCCACATGTTCTAGACCCTCTAAAACACACAAAAGACAGTCAGTTACCACTAATCTCTTCACAACATTTATTCAAAATATTATAAGATATTCAGGCACGTGAAGATTTGTTGCTGGTGCTCTTATACACGGTACAGGTGTTGCACTATAAAAGTACAGTACATAATGGATGTGTGGGGAAAAAGCGCTGCACTGTACCTGCCTGTGTGTAAAATACCCCATTGCCTTACGTCACTTTTTCCCACAGCTGAACCTCTCATCCTCACCTGTGACACACAGACAGTGTCTCATCCTCACCTGTGACACATACGGCGTCTCATCGTCTCACGCACCACTCGCACACTTTCCCTCTCACTAGCTGTCTCATGGGGTCGAATGTTATCAATAATGTATGAGTGTTTTGCAGGAGCAAATGGAGTAAGAGATCTTATGGTTGAAGCAGGTGTTTGACCTCCATTCACTGATGATAGCATTAAAATTGCATGTGCAATGTCATAGGTTAAAAGATATTTCTGCTATATACAGGTAACTGGGTCTGTTTAAGAAAAAGGGTTTACGTGTTAAATCGATCGGTAAGCAGCTCACCCAGGTGATCGAAACCACGGTACATGATGCAGGACTCTGTGGCATCAATAGCTTCTATTCGGTACCGACCCAGAGGCCCAGTAGGGAGTCCGTTGTAGTCGTGCTGCCATCGGTCGAAACCACTGAAACGAACTTTTGCCCCGCACCTCAGAAGCCACTCTGCAGCCGCTCGATCAGGACCTACTGCTTTAATTCGCTCATAGTCAACTCTATAACAAACAGAGAATTCATTTATATAAAGGGTTGATATAATATACGATACCTATTGAAAAAATACAATGTTAACTACCCATTGTTGAGATCGTTTATTAAACATTTTGTAAAATGTAAAACTGACCTATTAGATGGTATTTTTATTTAATTAGGAGAATCCTTAGAATATAACAAACAGACGCATTACCAAAGCGTATATGTGACCCTGGATCACAAAACCAGTAGCACAAGAACATTTGTAGTAATAGCCAAAAATACATATTATGGGTCAAAATTACACATTTTTCTTTTATGCCAAAAATCATTATTAGGATATTAAGTAGAGATCATGTTCCATGAAGATATTTTGTAAATTTCTTACTGTATCAAAAACAAATAGAAAACTTAATTTTTCAAAATAAGTTTTGAAAACTGTACCCTTGAGAACTACCTATAAATACAGTCCTTCAATCTGCCCTTATAAAGAACTGGGAGGATGTATAAAATGTAATGGTATGTAAAAAGTTATGTTATAATGACTTGTGATTAGTGTTTATGGATAACCACATATAAAATAACTAAACACTAGTTATAGAAATGCTTTTTTAGTGAAATAATATAATTGTAACCTATTGAGTGGAAATTGTGTGTGATGCTTTGAATTCATATTACAATGTACTTCACAACACAATCTATAAAACATGAAAGTGTCTATTTACAATTTAAAAATCTACTGTACATTACTTGTTAAAAACAGCATTGAGCCACCCCCAGAACTCTCGCCTGCCCCCCGGCAGCTGCCATTTAGTGGATAAAATTCTCCGTGTTGACCAGGTAAACAATATCATGTCTGTGGGTCTGAGAGAGAGAGAGAGAGAGAGAGAGAGAGAGAGACAGAGAGAGAGAGAGAGAGAGAGATGTATGACGACTCACTGCTCGCTGCATAAGCTGATCTGTCAAGGATTATCTGTCCAATAACACAGATACAAATGCTACATATCTACACATAATAAAAACATGTCAGTGGCATTTTAAACTAGTAACGTTAAGCCTACATTACGTTTGTCGATACTGGAAAATAAGTAACAATTCAGATCTGAACGTGAGATACAAGAGATGTCATTGAATCTAAAGGACAACGAATGCAGTACATGTTTGAAACTATACGTTCATCTAATACATAACTTCTGTAACGAGAGGGTGCATATCGTACAGAAGTGATCTTGTCCTTGGTCGTTTTTGGTGTACCAATTCTCTTCACTGCTCGAAGCTTGTTATTTACATCCCGCTTACTGTGCGTGCTCGCTGATCTTTCACCCGATACGTCAGCTTGTCCCGCGTTGTCATTGGTTATTGAATGTGCGTCAGGGGCGTAGCCGCAGAATGTTGTGACATGGCGTAGCGAAGAAACCGCACTCGGCCGCCTTCGGGCAGTTATTTCAGTCATACGAGTATGACTCTTATCTACTTAAATGGGCCAAGACGAATATATTTAAAATCACTTGCTAAGCCGAGCACAAAACAGCATCAATTTCATACATTTTGTTTCCAAAGCTCAAACTGTACTAAAAACATGTTCTCCCAGCTGATAAAAGTGACTGTGTGCGCTTGCGCAAGTTTGGTAAGTACTTTACTCAGCTCCTTCCCCACAGAACCATTAACGTTAGACTCTTTAACGATTGGCTTTATTACTGGAAGGCGGGACCTTCGCTAAAGCGGATGTACTGAGTGTTGCACTTTCCCCCATTAATAGTAAAAGCAGGGCAGCGTCTTGCTACTATCTATTGTCTTTGACCGAACCTGGTCAGTGGCGAACACTATGATCACACGGACATATATCTGTTAAAAAGAGTCAAAATTCGCTTTGGAGTCATGATACGAACCCTCGGTACCGGTTCCGTGTGCGCGCGTTTGCTCTCGCAGGGATCGAAGTCTGCAGCATGCAGGGCTGCACATCACAGCGGGTATGATTAACTGCACATGTACAGTAAAACTGCAGTAAGGGATCAAACTGAGTATTTACAGCAAAAGTGCATTTATTTGTAGCAAATGTGTAGTGTGAGCGTGAAACTGACGTGTTAACAGCAACTTATTGTTCAGTGACACTAGAGCTGAAGGACTTTGAGCAACAATACACTGTGCGCACTACTTTCACAGTGACCCTAAAGTCATTGAATTTGCAAACAAATCCTTAAAAATAAATGTAAAACTAATTGACATGATAAATCTTTACTTAGCATTTAAGTAAACTTTGTCCTTACAACCCAAATGCAATTACATTTCAAATGTATCCTAATAATGTGTGTTTGTGTAGTTCATTCGATGTGGCTGTTATCGGTGGAGGGATTGTTGGACTGGCCTCGGCCAGAGAGCTGATCCTCAGGCACCCAAACCTCACCTTTACCCTGCTGGAGAAAGAAAAAGAGCTAGGTGAGTGTGTGTGTTTCACATACTTCTTCTTATCCACCCCGATATCATATTCATTTCTCTGATATCTTTCCTCCACAGCTGTCCATCAGACCGGTCATAACAGTGGTGTGATCCACAGTGGGATTTATTACACTCCGGGTTCCCTAAAGGCACAACTCTGTGTTCGTGGAGCCATGCTGACGTATCAGTACTGCCAGAAGAAAGGTGTCCCTTATAAGAAATGTGGCAAGGTGAGAATAAACACAGGTGAGCCCCTACAGCCACATTCAGTGACTCCCCTCAGTGTAAATAATGTAATGTAAATGAAAAACTATGATAATAAGAGACCAAAAACTACACAACCCTTGACACCCCATTTTATTTTTTGACATCTGAATGAATCATTAAAATCTCAAGGACTCTGTATGTTTGTGTATATGAATTCAGCTTATAGTTGCAGTGGAAAGAGAGGAAGTTCCCCATCTGAAGGCTCTGTATGAACGTGGTCAGAAAAACAACGTACCAGGTCTTCAGCTGATTGATGCCAAAGCCATCAGAGAAAAAGAACCGTACTGCAGGGTGAGTTAATAGCAAAAAATGTTTTCCAATTGTGTGCCATTTATTGGTTTGAACTATAGCCAGATGATTGCGTCATGTTTCAGGTGACCTAAGTCCCACTGTATCGAGTATTGAACTCTACACCTAAATATGACTATAATCTATGCATTTATATGCTGTGTAGGTTTTTTGATCCCAATTTCTCTTTTTTTAACATTACTAGTGTCCCAATCTAAAGTGATTGGTGCCTATTGTAAACACAAGCTAATCAGACTGTTGTCTGTTGTTGTGCTTGTTGACATAATATATTACATAATTTGTGTGTTTATGCATAGGGAATCATGGCACTGGACTCTCCAAACACGGGTATTGTTGATTATAGGTTAATGGCTCTGGCCTATGGTAAAGACTTTCAGGAAGCAGGTGGCACCGTGATGACAGACTTTGAGGCCTCTGACATCGCAATGGCAGCAGAAAGCCCAACTGGGAGCACTGAAGGTGGGTCACATGACCTTTTCAATACCTTTGATCACATTCTCTCCTTTAATGCTTCTTTAATTCATCCCTCTATTTAGGGCTGAACTATCCCATCATCATCAGAAATTCAAAGGTGAGACTTTGATGTTTGTCACTTTTGTTGAATGATTGCAGATTGGAAACCTACCTGTTGAACCTTACATGTCTGTGTTTGTGTATAGGGGGAGGAGGTGAGGAGTCGGTTTGTGTTGACATGTGGAGGGCTGTTCTCTGATCGGTTGTCTGAGATCTCCGGTTGTAGTCCAGAGCCACGTATCGTTCCCTTCCGAGGAGACTACCTGGTGCTCAAGCCAGAGAAGAACTATCTAGTCCGTGGCAACATCTACCCTGTGAGTACAAACACACAGAAACGCATTATAAAGATTCACGAAAACTTTCGTTGAAGGTCTTTGTGTGTGTGCGCTGAGGTGCCGAACCCACGGTTTCCATTTCTGGGAGTGCATTTCACTCCTCGTGTGGATGGTAGCATCTGGCTGGGCCCAAATGCAGTGCTGGCTTTTAAACGAGAGGGGTATAAGCTCTTTGACTTCAACGCACAAGACTTGGTTAATGCCCTCTCCTACAGGTATGTACTAACAGCCACACAATGTTTTTAAAATACAGATTTCATAGCAAAAGGCATCTATCTGAAATGTTCATATTGTATGTGTGTAGTGGTCTACAGAGGCTGGTATTGAAGAACATTGTCTACGGATTGGGTGAGATGTACAGAGGTGTGTTTATCAGTGCTCAAGTTAAGATTCTGCAGAAGTTCATTCCTGAACTGAAACCAAGTGATGTCATCAGGTACAAAAACACTCATGTTATGTTTATTCTTATTTATCATGATCACCACTGCTGTACAGTCATCCTCAAGTATTTGTCCCTCTATTTTCCTACTGTTATTCTTGTCGCTCATGTTATTTGTGCAGGGGTCCGTCAGGGGTACGTGCTCAGGCTTTAGATGCCGAAGGAAACCTCGTGGATGATTTTGTGTTCGACAGTGGCAAGGGAGAGCTGGGCAGTTGTGTTCTGCATGTACGCAATGCACCGTCACCCGCAGCAACCTCTTCCTTGGCCATCGCGGAGATGATCGCAGATGAACTGCAGAAAAGATTTGGGCTGTGACATGCCTACTTCTGTCACACGGGCCAAAACCATGGCTACACTCTGACTCTTAATTTAGAGAATAAAATTTATGTTTTTTATAAACTTTTTTAGCATTGTGAAATAGGTGTGTAATGTGAAGAAATTTGTGGTGCTCTTTTATAACGTGTCTTCATTTCTGAAATGCTGGGGAACTTGTTTTACAAATAAAAATACATAAATTTGTGTTATTGATTACATGTGTGCAAATTCTAGGCAATTTGTGGTGACTTTAAAGGTGATAAAATATAATAGCTTTTAGTTTATTTTAATTATTTGGTCACATCATAATTTACATAGTTATTTAATTGCTTTGTTGTGTTGACTATTTTTCTAAAATGTGGGGAGGGGGGTGTTAAATAATGTTTAAGTGACCCCGAACGATTGAACTGTAATGTATCTTACGTTTCTTGACGTTCTGCTTTTCACCACACGGGGGCAGTGGTTGCCTGGAATTTTGGGGGGATTTTTAGACTCGAAGTACTTACAATATCTGAAAAAACACTCGAAAGCACCACTGGCAGATTTTAGTCATTTATTTATTTATACAAAACCTCAACTGTTGAAATACGTAGGAATGTTTAACTATATTTGCGTTTATCTGTTTAGTCATTATCAAATAAGGAATAGGAATGTAATGTATGTTATCTTTCTGTGTTTGGGACCTCCGCTCGTAACTGCGCTCACACGCAGCGCGCGATCCCTCCCTCTAGGCTGCGCAGATGCGGGAAGCGCGCGCAGTGAGCAGCTGTGATTACACCGTCATGGACACGAGCGCAGCACAGCGGAGTTGAATTGGGACGAGTCGGACGTTGCCAATAACAAAAACAAAGACATTAGCACTACCGTACTTTTCATCGGAATATAACGGATTTAGACGAAGTAGCGTCAGCTCGTTAGTGCGTTTGGAACATGCCCGACAGACGGACTCCCACAACATGACAGTCTCGAACTGGAGAAACTCGCTTCATGAGAAGTATCGAGGCCACAGAGCCGCCGCGCGCAGCCAGATGTGCTGCTGTTAACGGCTGACACAACATAGCGACACAAACAGCAGCCAGACGACACTCGACGCTTCTTTTTTAACGCTTTTAAAGTGTAAACGACATGACATCCTGCTGAAGGAGATGGTATAATCGGCAACTGTCCTGTTTGAGCAGCTGGGCGAGATGTCCGTTTAGCATGTGCGGCTAATCTCAGTGTGTGTTAGCGGCTAATTAGCGCTCCAGCGTAGCGCGAGACACCCGCGACACGGCTCTGACAGGACGAGACGCGGACACTTTCACTCTTCGAAACGACTTGTGTTTTTTTTATTTGCCTTTTCTTCAAATAAACGGATATGTTCCACATGTCCGAAAGTCTTACTGGCCCGTAAATGTGATAGAGTTTAATTGTGTGTGCCGTGAAAGAGAGCGGTTAAAGTTAGGTGGTTGTTCCCGGTACTGGGAGTGCGCGGGGCCGATGCGGAGCAGCGCGCACGGCGGCCGCAGGCATGCAGCACGACTTCAGCTCCAGCGAGGAGAGCAGCGCGAGATGGCGAGGCCTGTTCGTACAGGCGCTGCGAAAGGTACTGACCCAACAAACACCAAACCGAGCCCGTTTGTGCTTGTTTTCAATGTTTAAATTGTTTATAGTGAATTCCAAGCTAGAAGAGTGTCGGTGCTCGGTGAGTTTTAGAGAACAACTCTGCAGAACCGAACGGGATCGAGTTCTCAAAAGTCGAGCCTGTTTTCCTGCACGGCGATCTGCACAGCTGTTTTGTGTTGCACTGTTTTGATGTTTCTGAAGGATGCAGCTGTACAAGAGACACAGAAAATGTTGTTGTTTAGAATTGATAAAGGTGTTCACACTTTGCCGTACACACTAACTTTGACTCACTTGACGTGTCTATTTATAAATTTATAAATTTACCTTTACCTACCAGACCAGTTTATTACTGTTATGCACAACACCCGAGTACGTGCAGGAGAGTTTATAGATTTGTTTATGTTTGCATATGGTTATCGAATTTATTTAAATTTAATGCTCATTCTTGTCATCACTGCAAGATTCATATAAAGACGACAAATAGTATGTGCACACCATCAGGTAAACCTGAGAGCAGGTGCTGTGTGTGAATGTTTGTGGTTGTGGAGCTGAAGACAAAATGCAGCTGTGTTGCTTTATATTATATTTGGAAAACCTAGAGAATATATTTTCAACTTGGCCAAACAAACACTTGTATAAAACGTGTATAACCCTTTGTAAGTAACTTTGACACCCTTTAATGATCAACAACACATTCGCAGTTTTGTCCAAAATTTGCTTCATTTTTGTTGTAAACAAAGCAAGAATGCATGTAAAACACCATTCTTATTTGTTTGATATCATATGTATTCTTGCTTTGAGATGTAAATGTATAAAGAGTCTCTTCAAATCCAGAGATGATACTCTTGTTCTTGTCCTGTATGTTTTTCACTCTAGATTTACACTCTCTCTCTTTCCCATCTCTCATTTTCTCTGCCTACTCTCCCATTCTCCACATCAATACTTCTCTGTCTGCTACTATCATCCCCCCATCCCTGGAGAAGACAGAGGGGTAGAGTGTGTGTGTGTGTGTGTGTGTGTGTGTGTGTGTTTGTATCTCTCTCTCTCTCTCTCTCTCTCTCTCTCTCTCTCTCTCTCTCTCTCTCTCTCTCTCTCTCTCTGTGTGTGTGTGTTTGTTATGGGGTCCCAGTAGAGCAGCTCTCTGTGCCTAATGGAGGAGGGCATGTAACCAGACACTAGAGCAGAAAGCACAACCCATCTCTCATCTGTATATTTGTGTGTGTGTATGCATATGCATTTGCTTTGTGTTTTAGGTATGTATTTTGTTATTGGACAGTAAAAGTGAATTAAACCTAAGGTTAACCTTTCCTAACCTTTAACCTTGCACCTGTCATAGCACAAACGCACTTGTTCTAGACTGCTACCGTTTGCATCTCTTTCTTTTTCCTCCTCTCTCTCTCTTTCTCTCCCTAACTGGTTTTGCCACAGTACCTGAACAGACTGCATTCCTATTTAAAGACACAGCCCAGTAAGGTGGGGTGGGGGATTTAAATTGGGAAGGAGAGTTTTTGAATTTGTCCACCCAACTGAGAGCTGAAGGCGTGTGTGTACGTATCAGCATGTGTGTGTGATGATGTCATGCTGTCTTTGTCTGCTGTATATGTGTGAGAGGGAGATACAAGATTTCTTTACTGTACACATACAACTTGAGCAGGAACATCTGATGTATTGTCATCGTAGATTCAATGTTTTATTGTTTTGTGTACAGGTGCAGCTCCAAGTGCATCCAAACCTGTTGGCTAAAGAAGACGCACTTCAGCACATTGAGGTTCTCATACTACAGCTTCTGAACAAGTTGTGTGTTACACAGCCCAGAACTATAGCTGATGTTGAGGTACATGCACTCAGTGGGGCTGGGCAGTATACAGTTCAATAGTAGAAAGCTGTCTGCTACTACAAAATTAAAGTTCTTGAAAAAATTGTGCAGTTTGTGTCAATTTATTTGTAAAGAGAATGTATATATTAATATTATGGCTGTCAAATGATTAATCGAGATTAATCGCATCCAAAATAAAAGTTAGGGTTTACATAATATATGTCTGTGTACTGTGCATATTAATTTTGAATTCATAAAAACATACACATACATGCATATATTTAAGAAAAATATAAACATTTCAATATAAATTCAATTATTGGTAAATATAAATAAATACATCTAAACATTTTCTAAATTTATGTAGGCCTACATGTATGTGTTTGTGTTTATAAATACAAAATTAATATGCACAGTAAACAGACAACTATTATGTAAACACAAACTTTTATTCTAATTGAGATTAATCTTTTGACAGCCCTAATTAATATACATTTTATATATAATTATATAGATGTTTTATCCCAAGCTAATGCAAAGAATCCAGCACTTTGTAAAACAGACGAATTGTATATGAAACTTTTCCAAACACATGCACACAATCCAGCAGTATATTTGCATGCATTCAGCTTTGTCACTTGATCGGTTTGGTGTGTGCTTGCAGGAGCGTGTCCAGAAGACGTTCCCAAATCCTATCGACAAATGGGCCATGTCGGACGCTCAAGCTGCGATCGAGAAACGTAAACGAAGGAACCCACTACTGCTGCCAGTCGATAAAATACATCCACTACTGAAGGTGTGAAACTCAAACACCAAATTTTCAACATCATGTTTTCATTTCAAAATTCACATCAACTCACACATCTTGTACTGTGTGCAGGAGGTGCTGGGATATAAGATCGATTACCATGTGTGTCTGTACATTGTTGCTGTGTTGGAGTACATCTCAGCCGATATCCTTAAGCTGGCTGGAAACTACGTGAGCAACATTCGACATTATGAGATCAGCCAGCAAGACATCACAGTCTCCATGTGTGCCGACAAGGTCAGTAATGTGTGTGTGTATCCATGTGTATTTGAATATGTGTGTGTGTGTATAAAGTTTTAGTAAGGTCAGTTAACTAAAATATTTCACCTATGTTGTTTCAATCATATGACTTCCTAGTACAAACATATAGCTCTTGTGTTCTGTGGAAGGGAAAGAAGTCATACAGGTTTGATAATGAACTGACTATAGATTTTGGGTGATCTAACACAATTTTAAAGCTTTAGACATTGCATAATTTGCACATTGTAAGAATATGAACACCATTACACCCAACAGCTTTTTTTTGTATGAAATGTAATAATCATTGCTGTATTTTAAAATATTTTCAATATTTTTTCGTGTGTGCTTTCAGGTGTTAATGGATATGTTTGATCAGGAAGATGAGATGGGACTGATTTCTCAGAGTGTAGAAGAGGTGTCTTCCTCTGGTGAGCTTACATATGATGACCTGGTGCGTCTAGAGATCGCAGAGGAACGCCAGTATCTGCGGGAACTCGATCTTATCATTAAAGTGTTCCGTCAAGCCTTTCTGTCGAATAACAAACTGTTCTCGGCTCAGGTATGTTCCCCTCACTAATCCGTACATATATGCTGTCTGTGTGAAGTGGAAATCACACCCCTAACATTTTCTACTAATAAAATGATGTGGGTCATTCATTTTCAGAGATTTGGCAACTTGAGGTTAATATGAGTGACAGTAACTGATGGCAATTTCACTGAAATGCGCAATGATGTAATGCAGCAGCTACCAATAGGAGTGCAAACGTGGGATGTGATATTTATGTGTACTAAATTAAAAGTTTTGTATAAAACAATAAAATATCATTAACTTTATTTAGCTGTATATTAGGTATTTTTAATTGTCATTCTAAGTTTAAATCTTCTCATTCTCTAACGCGCAAAAATATTCTCAGTTTGACAGAATCAGGAACTCACTGTCTTTTTAATCCACCACACTTAGAGTTTATGGTCTAACCCTATTAAACTGGATTCTTCAACTAAACATTTGATCTTCCCCACTGACTTCCTGAGGCATTTATTTTAGCTTTTAGAGTTCTGTGTGTTGCAATGTTTTTGAATGTGCTGATAATGTGTGTTAGTTTCTGGTACCTCAAACCACAGAGTCCTCTGATGTCATCAATGTCTCAGCAGTTTATAATTTGTCTTTAAATCTAATTGATTAGCATGTCTTCTAAACCTAAAGGCTTGCCAGATTAATGATTAATGTGTATGTTTGCGGTGAATGTTTGTGACCAGACTGACCAGTGCTTAAGACGCTGAGCTTTTAATGTTGTAGCAAATCAATCACTGCTGCTAACTGTATCACAGTGTCTTCTCATCGGACTTGGCTCAACTTCGACACTTTCATTATTAGCGCTGATAGCTAATGCAAGCATCACCGGTGCTCTGATTTAGGGTTGCCGTTTTTGAAACCATTTTTGAGTCAGGCTAACGCTGATATTATTTCTTTGCACATGCAACCTAACAAAATATATCTGTGTAGTTGCCTTCAGAATTTCAGACATGTTTTAATTGTCATGTGTTATGTTGCAAATGATCTTTTTCCACAAACTCACTTTAAATAGCTTAAATGCATATTCCGAATGAAAGTTGCAACTAAAAGAGAGAATTCAGATATTCAGAAAGTTTGTGTCATGTAAATTCATTTTAAATGCATTCACATTCTTTCCCTGCGATAGGATGTAGAGCTGGTGTTCAGTAATATTCTGGAGGTTCATGAGCTTACGGTGAAGCTGTTGGGTCTTATCGAGGATGCTGTTGAAATGACAGCTGATGGAAGTCCACACCCCCTAGTTGGAAGCTGCTTCGAAGACCTTGCTGAGGTACAGATACACACAGACACTTCTGCTCTGAGTTGAGTAAAGCATGTGATAAATCATCCACAACTTCTTCACAAACTTCTGTGAGGGCTTACAGCTTAGTGATGTTAAAAATGTGTTGCATGTTTTCTGTACAGGAGCAGGCGTTTGATCCCTACGAGACACTGTCTCAGGATATCCTCTCTAAAGAATTCTGTCAACATTTCAGCACTCTCATGACCCGCCCCACTGTTGCGCTGCACTTCCAGGTTGGCACCAATCATGAACACAAGAGTTTTGTTTTACTGTGAAGTATTTTACATATATTAAAGCAGCAGCCCATTACTTCTGACTCTGAACCACTGTCTTCTGTTAGAAATGTAAAATTTCAAGTTTCATAAAGAGTCATTTTGAGCACATTTTTGCTACAAATACTTTACACTTAAATTCAACAATACGAATAACAATATCATAATTGGATTGCTCTGCACGCATGAGCTCATACGTTCTGTCTCTTGTGGTGTGTGTGTTTTTCAGTCGATCGCAGAAAGTTTTAAGGAGGCTGTGCAGTACGTACTTCCTCAGTTGATGATGGTTCCAGTTTACCACTGCATGCACTACTTTGAACTGTTACAGGTGAACTATGAACACATTCAGAGTGAATCAGTAAACTGCAGCTGTGTAATCTGGTTTGTTATTTATGCGTTGATTGTTTTTGTAGCAATTGCAGGAGTGCAGCGAGGATCAGGATGACAGAGAGTGTTTGAAACAGGCTCAGACAGCATTACTCAACCTACAGAGCAGCATTGAACGAATATATGTTAAACACCAACCACGGCGCAAACAAGGGTAACACACTCACATATCACACGTTGTGATTTTTTTGTAGCTCAGCTGGTAGAGCTTGACAATAGCAATGCCAAGGTCGTGGCTTTGAATTCCAGCGAACACATGAACTGATGCAATGTATACCTTTTAATGTCACTTACCATCAAGCATTATAATAGATTGCCACTATTGGGCCTAGTAGTGCAAACAATTTCAGATGTATTTTTTGCTTTTAAACTGCCTCAGAGCTGTATGTTAACTTTTTTGCAGGTAGCACTGGTGCTACAGAGGTTTAAAGTTTTGAAGTATAGGCCAAACAGTTGCAGCACAAGTATAAAACATCTGTTATATTAGAATGAAATATATACACAAAAAATACTTGTGTAGTTCATTACATTACACTGTACAACTCTGCACCTGCTGAATGCATGTATGTGAATCTCACACTGTTTTCTTTCCTAGGGAACCTCTGTATCGGTTACACAGCCGAGCGTCTCGCAGTAAGCAGGCAGCTATAAAGCGAATGAATGACATCCAAAGAAGTATTGACGGCTGGGAGGGCAAAGATATTGGTCAGTGCTGCAGCCAGTTCATCCTGGAAGGGGCGCTCCTACGGGCTGGTGCCAAGCACGAACGACACAACTTCCTGTTTGATGGCCTCATGATCAGCTGCAAAGCCAACCAGAGTTCCCGGTTGCCAGGGGCTGGCAGTGGGGCGGAGTTTCGTCTAAAAGAGAAGTTTGTGTTACGCAAGTATCGCATCGTAGATCGGGAAGATTCATCGGAGTTCCGTCACGCGTTTGAGCTGGTGGGGCGTGAGGACAGTGGTGCAGTGTTCTGTGCTCGTTCTGCAGAAGAGAAGAACGCATGGATGGCTGCGCTGGTGACTTTGCAGTACCGGCCCACTCTGGACCGCATGCTGGACACCGTCCTGCACCGCGAGGAACAGGCACAGCCGCTGAGGCTACCATCACCGGACGTGTACCGCTTTGCCATACAGGACTCTGAGGAGAACATTGTGTTTGAGGAAGGAGCCCAGAGAAAAACTGGAATCCCCATTATTAAAGCCGGAACAGTTGTCAAGCTCATTGAGAGACTGACGTACCACATGTATGCAGGTACAGAATAAGTTCTCAGATGAACCTGAGATCAAACTAAAATCTCAAAACAGAATGGATACTAATACTAACAAGATAAGTCAAGTGATAAATGCTAATTAATGTTTTGATTAGCTTTAATTGTTCTATTACACAGATCCTCTACATCTAATGTCTCTTGTAATGGCTGTGGTCATTCTGAGCATGTGTATTTAGGAGTTTTTTTTCTATGTCTTTGTAAGTGCTGTTAATCTTTTCCCACACAGACCCCAATTTTGTGCGTACGTTTCTGACTACATACCGCTCCTTCTGTAAACCACAAGAGCTGCTCACACTACTGACTGAAAGGTAAACCTGACACATACATGCACATACACACACACACACACACACACTCATTCTTCACGAGTTCACCTATGCAGATAATACAAAAGAGTAGGAGTAGAAAAGGTATGCATGTTTGGCGTGCTGTCTGGGGAGCGTGCTTCAAGCTTCAGCCGACCCGAGTTTGAATACTGCTCATGGTTTTTGCCCGATCTAGCCACCCTTTCTCTCCCACTTTTTTCCTGTACTCTCTCACACTGCAATATTGATGTAAAGGCAAAAACATCAAAAATAAAATCTTAATGTAAGTTTGATTTGGTTCTCCATGATGTTTCAGGATTGAGATTCCAGAGCCCGAACCATCAGAGGCAGACCGGCAAGCACTTTGGAATGGAGAGCAGCCAATGGCAGCTGAGCTTCAGAGATTTCGACGAGAATATGTGCAACCTGTCCAACTCAGGTAAAGTACACACTTTCTCATTCACAAAGCTCATACAATAATTCCACAAAAACTGGTTTGTTTCAGCCTAAAGATTTAAAGGCAAATTTTTTAAATTGGCAGTGACATTTTATGTAAAAATAGGAACATTTAAATGAAATAATGTGATGAATCTGTCATTCAAAGAAATAATCAATTGCTGTCATTTTTTAACCTTCCCAGAGTCAGGTTTAAGAATAATGGGAAAACTTATACGTTTACAATAATGACAATTACACAAAACGTTTTGGTCCTGGAGAGTTGGTCCTCCTTTGATTTTTAGTATAATTTGCTTAATTATTGTAGTTATGTATTTTTGAAATATTCTTCATAAGATTTACCCATGCATTAGTTAATTATTTATTTCGATTAATTAATTATTGTAAACTCATGCCTTCCAGTCCTGCTGCCCATCATCACTAATATTGTCTGTTCGCGTGTATCTGTATGTCAATAGGGTGCTAAATGTGTTCCGTCAGTGGGTGGAACATCACTTTTATGACTTTGAGAATGATCCTGAACTCCGCTGCAGACTTGAAGAATACCTCACTGGCACCACACAGCTTAGAGGTACATATACATTTACATAAACCCTGGACCCAATATAAAACACATGGCATTCAAGAGACTGTCACACTCTCTTAATGAGACCTGTTCAAATGCATGTTCACAAACAAAAGCTCTAGACCAGTGGTCTCCCAACGTGGTGCCCGCATGAACTCTGTAAGGTGCCAGTCAAACACAGGGCTCAACAACAATGCTTAGGACAGTTGACGAATCTGTGACTATACTGATCAGCCAAGTACTACATCATCATGAAATGTTATTATTAGCACGTGTTTAAAACTTTAATATATTCGAATGCATAAATATGTGAATGAAAACTCAATTTAGTCCTGTGAGCTGAAAAATAATGCATCATGTTTAAAGTTTGAAAGTATTTTATCAACAAGTAGCCCACTGGATGATTTTATCTCTTCAGGTAGCCCTCACTTACAAAAAGGTTGGAGACCTCTGCTCTAGACCCTGAGATTGATGTGTTTTTGATAATTGATCATCTTTTTTCATGGGTTAATGTTTCTCAGGTAAATCCATGCGTAAATGGGTGGAGTCTATCAGTAAGATCATGAGACGAAAGATTCAAACTCAGTCTAATGGTATCAGTCACAACATCACCTTTGAGAGCCCGCCGCCTCCTATCGAATGGCACATCAGCCGTCCTGGGCAGACTGAAAGCTTTGAGCTCATGACCCTTCATCCCATTGAAATTGCCCGGCAGTTAACACTTCTAGAATCTGATCTGTACAGGTAAGACATAGCCAATCAGAACTAGAGACTGAAGAGTAAGAAAAGGGGTGTTACATATTCTGCATCTGTGTGTGTTTGTGTAGAGCCGTTCGTCCATCTGAACTGGTAGGAAGCGTTTGGACAAAAGAGGATAAAGAGAAAAATTCTCCCAACCTACTGAGGATGATTAGACACACCACCAACCTTACTCTGTGGTTTGAGAAGTGAGTAACTAGTCCTACCACAACTGCATCATAGGAAATTAATAGAGAACATTTTTTATTGTTCAGGGAGACTTGGAGGACAATCTCCAGTCTTGCTGCTTGTTTATGTTATTGTTTTATGTTATTGTTGAGTGAGTTCTCTTTCTCTCTCAGGTGTATAGTGGAGGCAGAAAATTTGGATGAGAGGGCTGCTGTGTTTTCTCGTATTATTGAGATTCTGCAGATATTTCAAGAGCTCAATAACTTCAATGGAGTTTTGGAGATTGTAAGCGCCATCAACTCAGTACCTGTGTATCGCCTGGACCACACATTTGAGGTGACCTGCCTGCCTAGAATGTTTGAGACAATCAGTCTGAATGTTAGAAGAATGATCAACAGTATGTGCTTTTGTTGTTTATTGTATGCAGCTTGTAAATGAGAGAAAGAAGAAGATTTTAGAAGAAGCTGTTGAGCTCAGTCAGGATCATTTCAAAAAATACCTTGCCAAGCTCAAATCCATCAATCCACCTTGTGTACCTTTCTTTGGTAAGTGAAAAAGCTTCTTGTAACACACAAGCATGTACGTAAACAAATATGTATTTAAATAATCAAAATTGAGACTTTTACATCATCTGAAAGATAAATAAATAAGCTTTCTATTGATATATGGTTTAGGATATTTAAAACTCTGGAATCTGAGGGTGCAAAAAAAAAACATTGAGAAATTCGCCTTAAAGTTGTTAATCGGAGGCGCTGTAGCAGGGCGCTGCTAAAGAGAAACAGTTTTTATTGGCGTGGTATATTGGCTTACTGCTGTAATGATGTTGTGGAGATGAGATTATATGAACCCGAAAGTTAAAATTCTAAGCTTTACATAGATACCAAACATGAGCAGCGAGTGAAGTTTGTAGATGTGTTTCTGGGCATTTTTGTTAGTGATTTTGCTGCATCCATCTTTACTTAATATCCCAATGATTTTTGCATAAAAGAAAAATGGATCATTTTGACCCATACAATGTATTTTTTGCTATTACTAAAAATTTTCTTGTGCTGCTATTTATGGTTTTGTGAACCATTCCAGGGTCACATTTGTGTTTTGAGTGTTCTTTAAAGAGTAAATAGCTTCTGATTTTTAAGGGTCTACTTTGGTTTATGGAGTGTCCGACCACGGGTTTATGTACATACATGGTGTTAAAACACTATTATTTTGTAATAATAAGCTGTTTTTATTACCTTACTTCTTGACTGACTCTCAAATGATTTGTTCCGTGATTTATCGGTCTAATCTCCGCCTTTCCACTAGCGTAGTCTGATGTGATTGGTCAGATGGTCTAGTCTGCTGTGATTGGTTTAGCGCGTGTGTTCAAGTTTTCGCGAGCAGGTTGGGACTATTTCTAGAGACGTAGCTACACGGAGGTTAAAGACTCGGACGGGTCACGACTCGTTCGCGTGATTCAGAGTCGACTCCCATTTTTACAAGCTAATAACTTTGTTATTCGTTCACCTTCGGATTTACAACTTTGGCAGACTGCTTACTTTCAAACACGGCAACATTACACAATGCATGAAATGTATTTCCCAAATTATGACCCATGAAATCAACCACATGTAAAAAGTTTTGTGTTTGTTTGTTCTTTGTATTCAGGTATCTACCTAACTAACATTCTGAAGACCGAGGAGGGAAATCCGGATTTCCTAAAGCGTGATGGGAAGGAGTTGATCAACTTCAGCAAGAGACGCAAAGTAGCAGAAATCACTGGAGAAATCCAGCAGTACCAGAACCAACCCTATTGCCTCAAAGTTGAACACGACATAAAGGTTCATGTTTATCTTTCTTTCTTTTTTCCTTCTCTTGCTCACCTTTATGGAGGTGTTAAGAGTTTGACTTTTTTGGTCTTGCAGAAATATTTTGAGAATCTAAATCCAATGGGAAACATGAGTGAGAAAGATTTTACGGACTACCTGTTCAACAAATCTCTAGAGATCGAACCACGGAACTGCAAACAGCCACCCAGATTTGTGAGTTTTCATTAAAATCACTATAGAGTCCAAAAGACTATTTGGAGTTCATAATCTAATTTAGCTTCAAACAAAGATTATAGTATTATAAATATTTAAGATTAGGTGCTATTTCTAGGGCACTAATCAAATAAGCAAATGTGATTTGCATATAAAGCAAAAGCCCAAATGTTTTTTTGGAAACATTCTAGTCATGCATACAGCGTAGTATAAATGAGTATAGTCTTTGCTTGATGTGTTTAATGTCTTTATGTTTTGTCTTATATAGCCCAGAAAGACAACGTATCATCTCAAGTCTCCTGGCGTTCGGCCGGTGCGGCAGACAGCTGGAGGAGGAGGAACACTTAAGGGTCATCCAGTGCCGTTAGAAAGAGAACCACCACACAAAATAACTTTCAGGAGCATCGCAGAGACCGAACCTGAGACCCCCGCGTCTCTCCCCACATCTCCTAACACGCCAACTCCCCCACAGTCTGCCAGCTCACAGTCTGATATTAACTCTGTCTTCATGGAGCAGGACTTGAACAGCTCCTATGGTAAGAGAAAGTTTTGGCTACAGTAAGAGAAAAATGTTTATCCTTGTTTTTTTCTGAAAATGTCTTTTTGTGTTTCCTTGCAGGTAGCAATACCATATTTGCCCCAGTTCTGCTGCCCCAGTCCAGTAAGTGTTCAGTGTACACTTAATTAAAATAAGTGATCTGTGTTGTGGCAGAAACCGTAAGACTGTGCATGTTTCTTTATCAGAGTTCCACTCAGTGTCGTGCGGTAGTTTGCACCAGTTGATGAGCGATGAGCTAACAAAACCCCCTCCTCTGCCACCACGCAGGAAAGACACATCTTCAGAAACTAAGGTACTGCAAACACACATTGACATCAACAGCCTTTTGCTTTTTCTCAAGAGTTTTGATCATGTTGTGCATTCACATCCATTTAATTTGCAATCTGTCCTGTTCCAGTTGAGTTCCAGATCCGAAAGTCCTCCTGCCATTCCCCCGCGACTTCCGCCACCTCCTCGTTTGCAGCCACGAGTTCCGGTGTTAAATGGTCCTTCAGATGGACCTCTCCCAAGCCCCCCTCCACCTCCTCCCCGCGATCCACTGCCCGACACACCTCCTCCCGTTCCACAGCGGCCGCCTGAGATCTTCATCAACTACCCGGTTAATCTGCAGCCATCTCCAGTGAGCCGTTTTCATTGGGACTTCAGCAGCTCCCCCAGCGCTCCCAACACACCGCCTGGCACACCCTCTCCCCGCGCTCCGCCCCCCGGCACACCATCTCCGCGTGTGCCTCGACGCCCCTGCACCCCCAGCGTCAGTCAACCCATCCTGTGCCACCTTCCCCCGCCCACTCCAGCCCCTCCCATACCACCTCGGCACAACTCTACCCCCGCGCTGCCAAAACTGCCACCCAAGACTTACAAGAGAGAACTCTCTCAAACAACACACACTCTTTCACAGCCATCCATACACACTCTCTCGCTAGTGGACAACAGGGACAACAACGAATAAGAGAAAAATCACGTCCCATAGCGGGGAGGTGTGTGTGTGTATTTGTGTTTTAACAACATTTAACCTGGAATCAGACAATCTGATGATAGTAGTAACCTGAAGACGGTCAGCGCTCACATGGAATGTGATTATCATTCATTTTTCACTTCCTTTTTAGGAAACCGTCATGTTGTCATGGTCAGCATTCAGAGCTACAAAAGGTCATGTGTCTGATCACAGATGGAAATGTCGCACTGAGGCCTTTCACACCATCTGACTCTGCTGTAGATGTTTATTTGGTTGCAGGTCGAGGGTCTTGGCTTCCCACGTTACCACGCCAACCAGGGTTCAACCCGGACGCCCACAGCACACCTCTCTTCAGTTGCCTTTAACTCACAGTTGTGACCTTAACGTGACCTTGAGATTGTACCCTTCAGGTGAAGTCTGACATTTGGTGAGCGCTTCGTCCTCACTCTATTTAAAGCCAATATGATGTCTTAACCCAGACCCTCAAAGGCGACCTCTACTCACGGTTTCGTCAGAAGCCCCGCCCCCCTCTGTGGATACTTATGATTTATGATTTCAGCTCCAGACTCTTAATGTGCCTTCAAAATTAGTACTGAACAAAACTAAACATCTCTCTGTACGTGTCTGAAAACCATTCGTCTTGTCCATGCTTAGAACAAACGTCTGCGTAACACCTCTATTCACGGTGCATGTGTGTGTGCGTGAGCTCCAAGTATTCTGTAAAAAGTGACATATCTGCCCTCACTTCCCACCTCGTCGTCATGGCTGATAGTTGCTGATGTATCTACTGACAATCTCAGTCTGACCCACCGGATTTCACACACTGTTGTAGAGTGTTTGGTGTGGACCAGTGTAAAGTTTGTGTCTTTCAGTGAGTGTTTGGGGCCTTTTTGCACTTTAGGGCAGTACTGTTACAGAAAAGAGGACTGAAACTCACAATCCTGTGACCTTATGACCCTGCCCTGCTGTCCCCCATTTTAGGCCGGTCGGGACAACCATCACAAACTCAGAGCTTAGAGCTCCCGGCAGGACTCGTGAGTGTATCGTTTAAAGCAGCGCCGCAGTTCTGCAGTCAGAATGTTCTGTTGTAATCATGCCTCTTGCTCTCATTCAGGTCCTCTCCAGCTACCAAACCAGGTCCACACAGGAAGGGCTTTGTCACTAGTGCAATTCCTATAGAGGTGACCACGGAAACCGTCTTCATGGCAATCAGCCATAGGGGACTCTGCAGTGTTTTGTAGTGACGTCACATCCTGTATGTGTATTCTCCCACCTGGCCATTCCCACAGAAGCTGTTTACAGCTGTTAACTGGTCAATTGGTTGAAGTGTTAGTAATTCCCAAAAACTCACTCTGTGTTTGTGTGCGTGTGTCTGTTTGTGTGTGCGCGCGCGCATTCAAAGCCTGTAACTGCTTTTGTACCATGTTCTCCATGAGACTCATTAATAAACACAGTCTTATTTTCTACTGAAGATTTTTTTATTCTGATTTTTTTTACTTATTCTGTTACATTAAAGTTTTGCGAAACATGCTGTTGTTCTGTTAGAAAAATCAAACGTTCCAGTCGTGATCACACGAAAATGTTCTGTTTTGAGCATGCTGGTGCTGCATGTCAGTTTACAGTGAAGACAGTAATCAGGTTGATGCTTTTCATTTACATGAAGTAGATGAGTTTCCTGGTGCCTTATTAATTTCAGTTATTTTTATTGGCATGTTTTGTGAGTGTTTTATACTGTACTGCAGGGTCCCTCGCTGTCTTCACTGTCATGCCACACTGCTTCAGCTCTTTGAACACCAGCACCTCTATATGCAGTCCTAAAACATAAATGTACAAAGATTAATATAGCTTTACAGAGAATTTTGATCCTCAATCCAGATGTTTACTGTTTTAATTTATTTAATAAATTAATGGGATAATTCACCCCAAAGAACAGCAGCACCCATTGATTTGCATTTATTTTATGTATATCAATGAGTACCGCCGTTGGTTCGGTTACTAAGATTCTTTAAAATATCTTCTGTATTTTTTACGGAAGAAAGAAAGTCATATAGGTTTGAAATGACGAAATGGTGAGTGAATGATAGAATTTAAATTTTTGTGGGGAACTATCCCATTAAGAAAGGTGCTACATAAGAAAACATTAATTTTATCCTTTATTATTATTTACATTTTTTTGTAATGAGCATATTGGAAACAAATGTTTTTAAATATTTAAAGAAAAAATATTCTGATACGGCTGTATGAAGTGTTCAAGTTAATTTAGGGCTGCACTAATATTAATCGTGATAACCTCCCAAGATTATGAAGCATAATCATTGTGGTATTAATGTTAATAGCAAGCACAAAATATAAGTGATGCAGGAGTTCAGCAGCGACAGATTATATTATTAATTGGCTATAAAATGTAATAGATAAACTGAAGTGAAATACAAAAGATCTAACCTGACAGACTAATGATTAAAATGTGAAGCAAAATAATTGTGATTATCATTTTAACCATTATCGTGCAGCCTCAATGTATGCATAGAGTACCTGAAAGACCTACCACATTTGCCAAAATGTGTAGTATACAACTGTATCGCATCTGTTGTATGCTGCACATTTGAAGAAATGTTGCGAGTTCCAGGTTGATGCAGTTTGGATTCTGAACTTAGTCACATTCCTGCAGTGCCTCTACCACTTACCGTGATTGGTCAGTCTCTTGCTGCTGACTAATGATCTGATTGGTTGCACTAAAAGTCACAGAGGTCTCTTTTGCAGGAGTCACATCCCCCTGAAAAGAAAAGTAGGGGTGAGTATTAAGGATGCTTTTTTAGGATGTATTTCCTGTTTCAAATCAAAGGGTTTGTACAGAGCATGCACTGTGTACATGATAACAAGCATAACAGTATAAGCAAACTTCAGGGTAAAGTCATTGTGCATGTTTTTAGGGTGACATTTCATACCTGTGAATACGTTGGGTCCCATATCGGCCGAAAGGCACTGGTGGGTATCCTGGGTACTTTTGGGTTGCGTATTTTTCCCTGCCCTCCAATTCGCACCTCAGAAGGAATAGGAACCCGTCTTGGAATCTGCCACGGCATGAATAAGCTTCCCCCCGTCTGCACGGTCGCCGTGTTATGAGTGTATGATGGTTTGAGGAGAACTGGAATCTCGCTGTCTTCCTCGTCATCTTCCTCATCACATGCCTCTGCCCCCCTGAGCCGTTCCAGGGTGTCATCAGGGCTGCAAGTCGTCACGGAAGAAAAGTCAAAGACGGACGCGTCGGCAAGGTCACAGTCTGTGTCCCCGTCGTCCAGGCGATGAGGCGGAGGGTCAGATGTGTATATGCGTCCATCGAGTCCCGGAGACCCACATACACGGACGGCAAGATTAGCAGAGGAGTTTGGACTCTTGACAGCGGTGGCAAGGTTTTCCCCTACACCAACAGGTTGTCCAGGATTTAAAAACCGCCTGGGCTCTATGGAGTGATGAGGGAAGGGCGCACAGACGGGATCTGTGTGGTTCTGACATCCACGACCGTTCCGCACATACCGCGCAGTCCAGCCACCAGGGGGCGGTTCACACAAGTACTCGCGGGCATTTCTGAAGAGAGACGGGATGTTTTGCAGAAGTTTCCATTCCATTATTTTATTTACGTGCATGACATTACATTTATCGACTTCCATTGCATTATTCTATACATATGTTTCTAAGTATGTGCAATCCCTGGGATAGAGCCCGTGACCTTGGGATTGCTAGCACCATTCTCTAACCACTGAGCTACAGGAAAACATGATGTTTGCGCACTTTTACAAATCAATCGAACCATTAACTTCTATTAACTAAATCAAACAATATTTGATGTGAACACCATTAGCGTTTAAAGCAGCTTTTGTCCTAGGTATACTTGCACAAAGCTTTTCATATGTCACGAAATGTTCAAATTCTCTGATATTTCACTGTGGGAACCCTGTTGACTGTGTGTTGAAAACATATATAGGCTAAGCACCATGGCCTACTTAAACCTTTTGTCTTCATTGTTTCCTAGAAGTGACTGCACCCATTACTGTGTTTCTGGAGAAATTCAGTTCATCACAAGCTGGATTACCTCAAGATGCCGCTGGGCCGAGGTAGCGTCCGTGAAAGGCCAACACGACAGAACTTTCTCTGGTGAACGGTGCCGTCTGTGCCTGGGCCCGCTGTGTCGTTGGCTGTATCTGCATTGGCACGGGCACAGTACTTGGTAAAGGCGGAAGGGCCACAGTCGGGGCTCTCGGCACAGCACCTGCTTCTCAAACTGCAGACATACTAAAATTAGCATCAGCCACCTGCCACAAAAACCAGTTTCATCCATTTAGACGGAAGATCACTTTATGAAATTTAAGAGTATTGAAGACATGTGACATATAGGCAAAGATATGAAATAAACAGAAGACTGACCCTTGTTCAGACCCCGCCCCCTCTTCCCATGGCCCCGCCTTCTCTAAAGTCATGTGACAGCTTGTGCAGAGATTCATCAGCACCCGCTCACTTTCCTGTAGTGAACACCAGTGTGCATGCCCAGCACCAGAACTGTGTAACAGAGCCTGATTTAAAAAAAAAAAAAAAAAATAGAAAGTACAGTGTTTGTATATTTTTCTAATTTCATACAATTTTACGACAGACTTTTTTTCATTTGAAAAATTTACATTAACATGAATTAGTATTTTACTTTACATTTACATTTAGGCATCATATTGACAACAGAGTACTTCAGCTGATATGAACTTTGCCCATAAAATTGTTTGAACAAAATCCCTTCAGACCTGCAAGAATGTAACTCACCTGTATGATGTTCAGGTATGTGTGGATGCGGGAAACAGGAGCAAAAAGCAGTGAAATTAATCCAAAGTTCTCCTTCTCCTATTAAAAAATGCACAAACACAATTGTCAAACAAAAGAAAAAATCTATCGGGATTACTTCGACTACTCTGTGCAATCTTCCGATTTTTAGCTCATAAAGCTGATCACACAGACAAACATCGCCGTGTGTGTGTAAGCATCTTTAATAGCGTATGAAGAGAAAGATCTCGCCTGTGAGTTCTGTGGATTGTGTGAACTTGTGCTGAACTCTGTTGTCAGAATGGGTGCCAAACCAGACACGTATCCAATATATGTCTCTGAGAAAGATTTCTGTAGAAGAAAACAATTTAAGCACCCTGTGAACTAAAGGATTAAAGATGGTTAGTAGTATCATGAGATTACATTATTCTGGCCTGTGAGGTTGAGAAAAGCTTCTCCAGCTGCGCAGCTCCTCTCATCTGTGGTTAGACGTTCCTCGAGGGTGTTGCGGAACAGCAGGTGGCGTTGTAACATCTGATCAACATGCTTTACAAACTCCACACTGTTCCATAAAAAAACAACGTACAATGTGTGACATTAATCATTACTACCGAATATCCAGATTCATTTTTAGTATCGTCTTACTGTTTCTCAGTTGCGCTGGCTGGTGCTGATTTGTATTTGTCAAAAAGCTGATTTAAACTAGATACATATTCCCTTTCGGATTGCAAAAGCGTCTCCACCACTCCTCGCCTCCTGCCTGACAAAAACACAGAGGTGAGTACTATTCACATGAAAATACAGAGCAGTTTAAACATTTGAGAAGGATTTTTACCCCGGCGTAAGCTGCTGTGCATCACGTGACAGGAAAGGGCATCAGGGCCTAATATACCAAACAGAAAAGTATTCTTTTTTAACCCTCACATTCGGACCACATATAAGCACAAAATCTTTGTAGATAAGAGATTTATATTTCTTTCAGGTAACCCCACCTGTATTTTGTCTGGCCATTTGCCACACACGCAAGCCCTGTAGGTAACAGGTTATAAGAAGAGCTCCATCCACAGAGGAAGGGGGAGGAGCCACTGCAGCACCATCACACTGTCCATTATTATTATTAACTCCATTACTACATTCACACAAATACACACAACACAGTTTCATTGGTTTCTAAACACACTGCTGTAATGTGATGCATTTACTCTGTAAACGTGTGTGTGTGTACTTTTCTGCTTCTGGATTCTCTGGTGGTTGTCGGTCTTGTGCCACACAGAGCTGACGAAACTGACAACGCACCTCCTCCAACTCATCCTAAGATACACAAAAACAGTGCCATCAAAAGGTATTTGGACATCTATATATGGCACACTTAGTTATTATGCATAATGTCTTAAACAGTGTGTATAAATGAAATGATCAAATAGAATAAAACAGCAAAATTGCACACTTTTTAGGCAACACATTTTTTTAAAAGTTTTAAAATAGGCTGTGTCCAAACGTCGATGTGTTTAAATATAATGTCCTTTGAACACAGATCTGACCTTGAGTGACAGCACCAGACTTTCTAGGTGAAGAGCACGCTTGTTGCAGCCATGTCTGGTGTCCTCCAGCTGGCTCTGCAGCTCAGTGTCTCCCTGCTGAATCTGATTGAGCTCCAGCAGCGCACGAGAAAACCCTGCCCGCAACTCGCACACCATCCCATGAACCTACGGTCACAACACAACCGTGAGAGCAAGCTGAAAGGTGAGGTGTTACAAGATCAGAAAATATTTTTAAGGTTGTTGTCTGTTGTTACCGAGTAGTGTCTTTGTTACCTTAGAGATCTCTCTCCCCAGGTCTCCCTCATGGGATTTCATTCTCTGTATTAGGATACAAAACATTATTGAACACACACAGTCTCAAAGGTCTGTAAACACAATGGAGTGTTGATCAGGTGTCTGCCGAGATTTGTTTGGTTGCAGATTAGAAGACATAAGAGTGAGAATATAAACAGACAAGTGTTGTGTAACACTTTTAGAAGTTTGATGTAAATACTGATAGCTCAGATAATAATGTAGCATTTATATATATATATATATGATCACTTTCAAACAGTTTTGTTGATTTGAATTATTTGTGTAATTTGTGTCTCATTTATTTATTTAATGAACGTTTAATAATGCAGAAAGGTTTAAATAGGTTTTAGCATGGAGCAAAAAGAGAGATAACATTATGAAATCGTATACAAACAATATAAGGCAATGGTTTGTGTGTTTTACCTTGCGCTGGTCGCACTGTCACCGTATCTCAGGTGGGGGGAAGATACCTGCCAAAGAGCTCCACCCTGCAGCAGAAAGTAAAAAAATAATGCGTTGTTTTTTATCACAAAAGAAAGCAAATAATATTATAACATTACAAAAGAGCATTATTATTTTTAATGCGACATTGAAATATAGGCTAAATGTCGCAAGATCCCGCCACTTACTTACCAGAAAGCAAATTTCAAGATTTCTTTTTCAGTTTAAATGTTATTCCATGACATAGTGACGACCTCATGTTTGTCGTTGAATGTCCCTGAGCGCGTCTGTGTCAGTGTCCGCCGGTGTGTTCGGTGTCTACTGCGGGTGGAGAAACAGAACACCTGACAGCGCGCGCCCTCCGGTCTCTCGGGGACGTTCATGAGCTCATGCACAGTCAGCAAAAAAGCGATTTTTCGAATGATTTGTTCACCGTCTGACATCCTCTTATTTCAGACTTTTATATTTAACTGTAGATGCATTTTATTTTTTTTTTTTACTCAGATAGGTCTGCATGGATATACATAATTCCATATTTGAGAATTTAGATGCACTTATTAATAGCTAGAGCTCGGTCTCCTCTTTTATTGACCCATAGACGCTTTGTTTCTATATTATATATATTTAATATGTATACTAATATGCGATCTCGCTACCACTAACAACTGCTGTATAAAAAAATATGTGTTCATATTTTAATATTAATCCTATAACTAGATAGTGGGCGTGGCTTATATGCAGCGGCCGTGTCTTTACGCAACCAAATCTGATTGGACGAATCGTTCAAATAGGTTTTAAAATATCTGCGCACGCGCAGTGCGGAGAAGTGTGTCTCGGTGAGTTCGAATATCGATCCTTCTTTCGTTTATTCCTTTGTGGTTTTATGATATTAATACTGTTTCGGTTTAATTATTATGTATTGTTATATATAATCTAATCCGTTTTGCAAACAGTTACTGCATTTACCAACTTGTTAGTACTAGTGCCACCTGTCTGCATCTATCGGCTTGTTCACTAAAAACAAGACTCGCTATCTTATCAAACTCATAGAATGATGTTAATATACATGTGTGCTATTATTTTGCGCTATGACCGAAATGTTTCGTTCATTTAAACACAAACGTTAGCGCGTGTTTGCGTGCGTGTATTGGTGAACATACACTGACATCTAATGGATTCTCAACCAGGGGAGACCATGACAGATTAAACCGTCGAAACAGGACACTTTTACATATTGACTTGTGTCGTGTCTGGAGCAATGAGGACAAGCGAGTTCGATTCATCAGATGAAGACGATTTCGGCGAGGAAGAAGCCACGCCTCTTCACATCTCATGGTGAGCAGCACAAAAAACAAACTCAATAGCTGGAGAAATACACACAATTTTGGGAGTGACTAGATTTTATGTTTTACAGGTTGTCTCTGTCAGTGGTCGAGTGTTCCCAGTCTCTTGGTATCTGTTCCTTACCGGGTAAAATATATAAAAGAAGAAATAATTAATATTCATTTGTGTGTGCTTCATGAAATAAAACATTCTCTGCATTCACATTTCAGGATGCAGATTTAAAGACATCAGAAGAAACCTGCAGAAAGATGTGGGTGAGTTATTCTGACATACCATAATGGGTTCAAATGAAGCAGGGAAACAATGACAAATGCAGTTATTCTTTTATATTTAGGATATAATTGATAACGTTTGATAAACATGGTTTGTGCCAACCACAATGTGTTTTGTGTGGTAAAATATTGGCTGGATGTGTGAATCAAAATTCAGGAGGAGTTTGGATGCCAAAATGGACTAATTTTATATTTAGTCTCTGTCATGTAACTACACTTCTTGGTATCAATAATACATTTTTGTTTGCTTTTGAACGTTTGTTTTGGTACTGTATTGGTGCAGTGTCCTAATCCTAAAGCCAAACCACTAATCTAGGAACTGTATATTGTAAATTTGTAAATAAATTGTGGGTGCACCACTTGAATATGATAGCTGTATTTAATCTCTGTTGTGTGTTTGTGTGTGTGTAGCCGAGTTGTGTGATCAGGGTGTGGAGGACGTGTTTGTATTCTGTACCAGAGGAGAGCTGGTGCGGTATAGAGTGCCCTGTCTATTAGAAGCTTATTCTCAGCGTGGGCTCAGGGTGCATCACCTCCCCTTTCCGGACGGAGGCGCGCCGGAACTTTCTCAATGCGGCTCCATACTGGAAGAACTGCAGGACTGCGTGCAGAATCAACGCAGGACTGTCATACAGTTAGTAACACTCCCAGATTCTCTATTTAGTTATGCATTCATTCATTGTCTCTCTTCAACTGCAAGCCTGGTCTAAGCAGCAGGCGCCTTATTGTTACAGGAATTTCTTGATGACTTTAAGATTTTACTTGGATCATCCACAAATTTGACAAATGTTTATGTCAGATGTTTTTTTCTTTCACAGTTGTTATGGAGGCCTGGGACGATCAGGATTAAGCAAGTATCAAACACTCAGAGTGTAATGTGCATTACTAATGTTAACAGTGTCCTGTGTGTGATGTTGGAATCTAATGTATGTCTCATTGTTATAGTTGCTGCATGTCTGCTGCTGCAGCTCTCTGTCTCCATGACACCCAGTAAAGCATTAGAAATCCTGCGGGAACTGAGAGGGGGCGGAGCCATTCAGACAGTCAAGGTGAGAAGCAACACATCACGTCTCGAAACCTACATCCTCATTTTCCATGTTAATGGTTCATCATTATATGTTACAGCAATATAACTTCTTGCATGAGTTTCGAGAAAAATTCAAAGCATACCAAGAAGCAAAAGAAGCTCTTTCAGAGAGATCAGTGTCCAGATGATACATCAGACTTCCAGGTGACGGGAAAAGCAGCAAACACTGATCGATGGCTTGGCTTTGTGGAATTTCTCAGCATGAATGCATTTGTTTATTTTCTGGTGGCACTTTAAAACGTCTGCATTTTTATAAGTTGATTTAATAATAATATTGAGCTTAATATATAGCATTGCAATTAAATGAGAACTATTCACTTAAATATGGCTCTAATTTGTTTAAATAAGACACGTCTGGCATTGAACACTACTGACTCACATCCGGAGTAATGCTTATTCTTTGTTTGGGAAACTACACACTTGATACATGAGAAACCCAGAAGTTTGCATGATGGATGCCAGTTATTTTGTAGTTCCTTCTGTGGTGTTTTGGTCACCTATTGTTTCATGCCAAGTGTCTTTAGTATGGATACAAAACTATTCAACCCTTTGAAATCATTATTCATTTTTATTATTAAGAGAAATAGATTTTTCAGCAAGGTAGAGCAGAATTATAATTGTCCAAATGCATTATTGTCTATTCATCTTACAGCAGGCTTTTCAGGCCCTAATAGTTTGGAATCGCTAAAAATAATGAAATAAAATGTTTCGTGAAATACATTCCTTGAAAAGAATCACTTTCTGAAATGTTTAATGGTGTTTTCAAACTTTTGGATAATGTATTATATACTGTAAAATCTTTAAGAGCAGTAGACTACAAGCATACAGAATTGGACTGAAAGCAACAGAACTAAATGCTTAACGCAAAAAAAAGAAAGAATAACAGGATATACTGGATATAATTTGATCAAGCAGCACATGTAAATGAAATGTATTCAGTAATAGGGTAACACTAACCTTACTTCATAAAGAACATTTCATATCCTATTGGAGTACACCAATGATTCAAAGTCAATATTTTGCAATGTATATTTAGGCAAAATGGAAAATAGTTATACAAAGAAAAAAAACCAGTCCATTGGTACTACGGGTCATGAGCATGTCATGAGAGGTCTGTCTGAGGAGACTTTATTAGGAACTTAAAAGCAACATTACAAGCAAGTCACTAAACTTACTACAGTCCTTGCAAGACGCTAAAACATTCAAACGCACATATCAGGGAATCACATAAGAAGATACTAAGCGGGGGATAAGGAAAATCAAATTCTCTAAATGTCATGTTGATGGTCCAGTTTGGTGATTAGGAACAACAGCACTGACTGTCAACTGTGGTAAGGGATTCATTCACATAGAGCTGCTCTGAATGCAGGTAAACATAGGAGAACCCAGAGCTTCTCTATTTGTCCATAATTACTGATTGGTTAAAAGAAAAAGCATCTTGGCACACTGATCATGCCAACAACAACACACTCATCTCTGCTCTATTCCAAATGACAAACAACTGAAGTAAACAGAACACAATGAGAAAATATTGATTCCACTTAAAAATACAAAATGCACATAAAAGAAATAAATTTAAAAGCAACTGCATGGAGTATTTTCAGGCTGCACTCACAGAAAAGCCTTACACACACTGAAAGCATCAGTTCTCATTAGAAACCAACATGCCTTTAACACTGAAATGGAGAAATGCAGACAACATCATGAACTGCCAAAGCTGAAGGACAAATTAAAGCAGCGACTAAACTACAAGGCAGTAATATATTTATGATAAAGTAATTCTGAAGTCTGTAAAAATGCTACCATGAAGATCTTTATTTTGTCCTACAGTTTGAAAACATAAAATATCTGCATATAGCCATTAATGTTTTCGTTTGTAAGCCCTTGTGCCTCTGCTCCAGACACGATCTGCTCAGTGTAAACTGTCTTATGAACTGATGCTATCAGTGTGTAGTGCTTTGGCATTGGTGAGGTGTGTATACATGTATAGTGTCTAAACAGGTTGATAATTATTATATGTGGTTCTGGAGTTATCCTGAACTGCTCTTGGCTGATGAGTAAATAAAGTCAATGTTCATTTGAAACAGCCGAGCATAACTGTGAGAGATGGCCGAATCCAAACTCGGCTCCATTTGGGTTTTAAAATCAGAGCATCCCAAACTCTATACGCACTTCCAAAGCAGCTGAATCCAGATTAGGAGCTCACCAAAACGTAGATCATCCTACAATTAAAAAAAACAAAGAATAAGCACAGCCATTTCAGATGTAACATTTTACCTTCTTAAAACCCATAACACTGTACGTACCCGTAAAGGTAGTAGAAGAAAGAAAGGAGGTAGAATGCAAGTTTGCACCAGCCCTCCTTCTGACAGTATGCCAGAATATCAGCATTCATTATAGTTGTAGGATCATACAATCCAGGTCCACTCATGACAGGGCGACTCATATACCTGCGCGCGCGCACACACACACACACACACACACACACACACACACACACACACACACACACACACACACACACACACAAACACTTGCTAATGAACTTTGACCAAGAAAAAATTCACTCATTAACTTGAGGCTTTCACATAAGTTTATGTATCTGTTGAGGTTACCAAATATGTAAATGTATTTGGTGCACCTCTTGATGTTTTCAGACCTTTTATGGTATTCAATAGGCCAAATCCATACATACTATAGTGAACAGGAATATTCTTAACTTTTTAGGCTCTTATACTCAGTTACACTATATTTTATATATTGTAAATAATATATCGATGTATATACTACTGTAGTATATTGTAGATTTATTTATTAGATAGATACTGTCATGTTGTTCATTTTCTCCCTTACTTACTCCAGCTGAATCCTCCTAGTAACATAGCCTTGTAAACTATTGGTACTGTTTAGCGTGTTGACAAAATGTGTTATGCTCTTGCTCTCCTACTTGTAAGTCGCTTTGGATAAAAGCATTTGCCAAATGAATAAATGTAATACTTTTATTTTCTGTGTGTGGTTTAGGGCTCAAGGCCTCACCCACCTCCAAACGTGATAGGCCAGCAGGGGCATGTTAAGTCCAAGCGTCAGCCATTCTGCCGCGCACAGGAACATCACACAGAAGAACACATGGATGAGGTACTCCGGCAAGACGAGCTGAAGAACCCACACAATACACGGTTAGAATACAACACACATACACAGATCCACCTCAGGGTTTACCTGCACCTGAATCCTGGACCCACATCTAGCTGACATTCATAATGTCTCATTGCTTTAGAAATGCTACTAAATAATAAATAAATCTGATCCGCTCTACGCATTTAATTTGGCTCATTAATACCAAAACTACAATGCAATTGTAATATAGACAATGGCAATATTATTATAAATAATACATTTAAAGAAATCTTAAGTAATGACATAGTCTGTGAGCTTGGACATCTGGACATCCTCTTAAGCATCAGATGACAGATAACTATTCCTTTAACACCGTTTTGAAAAAGCTACTTAACTATCATAATCTAAAGCTGTTCAAATATACAATATTGGGCAAATCTGCACAATATGTTGCAGATAAACAGGAATTTTACACACCCACCCCAGATCAACAGACAAAGGTATAGGAACAGAGGCAGGATCATGTTTTTACATGGTTAAAATGCCAGGCAGAATAAGGACAGCAGCCATGCTGAGGGAGGGAGTGGCTACAAGTACCCCAGGCTGCCCTCGCCATGCCTGATCATCATAACTGGCAAATGAAGGCCATGCAAAGAAAGAGAATGTGATAAAAATGTGTGTTGCATGGTAGAGTTTGCTTTTTGTCCAACACAAACACATGAAAAAGAATAAAATCAAACTGTAAAGGATGACAATGAAGAAAATCAACAAGAGAAATGGTCTTAACTCGGTGGAATTAAGCATTTTCTTGAATGAGCGTTTTTCAGACACACCCAAAAAGTAGCAGGGATTAAAGGATAATACACTTTCTACTTAACATTATATCGATTAGAAGCAAAGATCAAAGCACTTGTGATGCAGTGCTGCTTTTCCCACCACAGCTGTCTTCATAAACCTCATGACACAAATGCTCTTATGAAAGAGCTTTTCTCTGTATGATACTATTAGTGTTTTACAGCAGTGCCAAGAAAAAAAAAACCTTAAGAAACATCATAAATGGAGTTAGTCGCTCTGGGTAAAGAGCATACGGAGGGGGGGAGACAGAACGACGCATGCATGTTCTGAGCATTTGCAAGTCTTTTCAGTTAACACATTTTCCTGTAAACCACACACACACACCTGTGAAGATTACATCTGTCTCCCCCCCAGACCCCCAATAACAGAACTAAACCAATTAAAACCTATAATGGTGTTTTTGTGTTGTGTGCAAAAACATTATCATACAACTCTTATTGTTGCTACATTATAAAGTATTCAATATAAACAATACAGTAAGCTCTCTTCTAAACACAGCCTAGCCCAAGAAAAAAAATGTAACACACTCATTTTAAAATTTCACAAGCTCTGCATTCTTGTGGTGTCGAGGCAAATGCATTTAATTCATTTCTCCTAGATGCTTTGTACATCGATGGGTTAGTTAACTGAAAAGACATTTGTAAACACTCCACTCGTGCACACAGAGACCGTTGCTGATCTGAAGCTAAATTCTGGTACCAACCTTCAGCGCAAGCCTGACCCTTTTAATTTTTTTCACCCTGTCAACTGTCTTTGAGCCAATCAGAGGAAAAAGTAAATCAAATAAACACACAAAATGCAAATCAGAAAATCGAACGAAAGAAGTGTTAGTGTTGGAAAGCAACATTCACTGCAGATGATTTAATAGATTAGCAGAACAGTGTTGTGATAGAAGAGGAAAAAAATCAGGAGTCTGCATGCAGTCACCAGCCATCTCGCTCGGATGCTCTCACTTACCGGGTTTAATGTGTTACACTGGTCTATAGGATTCTTATAGTCAGTCTTCAGCTCATCAAATGCAATTATCTGAAAGGAAAAATAAGTGCATGACGCATAAGTAAACAAACAAATATTAATTCCTACACTATTACATGTCAGCATATTTTACTTTTTTCTCATCTTAAACTGAATCCTAGCGTTGTTCTGTCAACATATGACTCCAAACATACGAGCTCTTATGTAGTTCCTAATATCAAAGGCCCAAAAGACCAGAGCCAAACCAATTCATACCAGAGTACTGTTTTAAACATTTTACTGCACCGTTGTTAGTTATTTATTAGCTCTTCTTTCGTTTTGAAGAGTACGTTTGATTTATAATCAATAACTTAAAATAAGCTCATAAAATCTGAACGGGGTTGGGCGCATCAACCATCTGTGATCAATAGCTAACGTTACAGCTTAATAACACACTTAATACATTTAACAAGTATTTACATATAACGTGTACTAAATCTGGTTAACTCTATAGTTAACTTGTTTAAATACTTTAAATACCGCCTAGCAGTTAAAAACAAAATAGCAGTGATGATGATAATAAGTGTCACCAGCTCGCGCTCCTGCCATTCATTCGCCTCGCGCTACGCATTATTTTCAATGTCACAGCACGCGTGCTCACAAGCCCAATCGTCTCTTTTCACAATTATATTCATATCACTTACGTGCCAAATAGCGAAGAAAATAAGAGCCGCAGTCAGCAGTAGCGCTAACATATAACAAAAGGCCGCGAATGTGAACGCCATTTTTCGCTCATGTGGAATTATCCAGACCGACGACGGTGACGTAGAGACAGCTGTGCGTCACGTGATTAGAAAAGTCACGTGATATTTAAAGATCGCGAGAGCAGGACAATACAGGAGAATACAAGACTTGAATCAATATACCTATTGTCTAATAAAAAGAAATGAAACCAACCTAAAATGGTTTAATATTCTTAGTGTCAATCTAGACTAGAGCGTTCATTGAGAGAGAGAGAGAGAGAGAGAGAGAGAGAGAGAGAGAGAGAGAGAGAGAGTCTTGAATCTTGAGAGAGAAAGAGAGAGAGAGAGCATACAGAGGCAATGTTGGCTGTTTTAATAGGAAGTCTGCACACTTTTCAGCTGGTCAGACTGGGAGACCGTCCCAGCATTTAAATGGCTCATTTGATCAGTGATAACTCAGTGTTGCCACAGTTTTGTGGCTGCTTAACATTAGAACAATGTCCCTGTTTAGAGTACACAAAGAAATACGTTCATACAAAGTCCATCAGCCTAACTGGGCTTATTATGCACTGGCCAGATTATCCGAAAATGTTGTATCTTATTAAGCCACTGGTGTAAAATATGATCTGTTGAGTATGATTTGTTAAGTAAATAAAAATAAAGTATGGTAACATGATAAACAGATACATTGCATGCTAACTCTTACACATTTTAATATTAATATTAATATTACAATATATTGAATAATACTGATTACTGATGTCCTTCTGAAACCTCATGTCCAAATTTGCTGGTTTTTTAGGAAATGGAGAAAAAACTGTACTTTTACATGATTAAATACTGTGTTTTTAAAGTTGACAAGCAATACTTGCAATACCTAATGACAAATATATACTGTATGTATATAAACATATTTATATAAACATATAAAGGGTGACTCATAATAATGATTTATTATGGAATAAAAAAGGAAATATGGAGATTTCTGGTTTCAGAAGGACAGCAACAATATGAAAATGTACTATTTAATATATTGCATTATATTTTTCAGTATATTCTCATATTTTTGTTTTGAAAAGTAAACATCTCACACAAACTGTCAGATTACATCATATACGTTTGATTATCATAAATAAAAGCTTAGTAATTGTCTGCATAATGCAGAAGACATATTTTTCTTTCTTTTTATTTCAAAAATATTAAATTTTTTACAAAATGTAAAAAAACTGGAAGTTTTGAATATTTTGGACAATGCAACCATCCACTATACCAATTCAAACTCTATGAAAGATCCTTTACCTAAAACTGCATTAGAAAGAGAAAGCAGAACTTCACCTGTGTTCTTTGAAGTTTGGTTTGGTTTGCTGCTTAAAGTAGACAGTTAGCAGATACATGTTAGATCTCTGACTCTGAGCACATGTTGATGGGGAACTTGTATTCAGTCTTGATGGATGGTTCAAACTGATTGAGAAACCAATATAATCCCAAAATCACTCAAAGATAGGGCTACAATTAAACCAATGTTCACTTAACTTGTATCTCATGTGGATACTGAACAAATAATATCTAGAAACTTTCTAAACTAAGTTACTCCCACCTGCATGACCTCATATATTGTTTATTCATAGCCTGCGTTATAGTTGTGTCTGGGTTCCTCTTGAATAATGTTGATTGGATATAATCTCTACTGCCCACTAACTGCCTCCAAAACTCATAACAATCCAGACACAAATGATCACTGTGTTCTTTGGTTTTTGGGACCCAAGGTCATCAGTGCTGGAATGTCTTCACTGTGTGCACACAGAGAAATGGAGAGGCTTTTACCTATATGAGCAATGCCACAAAACTCTTTTTATAACAAAATCATCATTATTGTAGTGTTATATTATAGTGACAGGAAAAGACAGGAAATTATTGTTCAGAAAATGAATGCAGGTCTTAGGCTACTCACTAAAAAACACTACACAGTGACTTTTAGAAACATTTCTGATTACCTCTTGTTGATAATATATATGTTAAGCATGTTAAGAAAACCTTGTTACCTAACCCTTAATTTTGCAAGAGTTATTTCATATAATTCCATATATGCTGTGCTGCATGTAATTCAAATGGTTAAAATAAAAAGAGAAATTAAAAAGCAAAATTTGTCCCTTATTTAGTTAACTTGTTCTCTGAGATATTCAGTCGCAACAGGGAAACATGGATCCAATTAACAAACATAATACAAAATTGAATCATGTGTAAACAAATCATGTGTGGTCTTCAGGTGATGCAGGTGTGATAAAGGTCTGGATCAATAAATCCCAACCAGACAGACAATCTAAACCACACGAAAGCAAACACTGTGGGTGGGGTTTTCTAATGCTTTGTGCTGTTGGATTAACATTATTTCACTAATGCAAACCCAGCAAAATATTAAATGCACTTGCCTCAAGGTAACGTGAACACAGTTAAAGCCTTTTCATGTCCATCATAAATGGATTTGCATTTGTTTTTAGCAGGTACGTATTTCTCAGGCTAACCGACTCACAAATAAGTGTGAATAGCAGCAAATAGGACAGGTATAAAACAGGTTTCCTTAAACGCCCTGCCCTCACTGTTTGTACTTCTAACAAAGGTAAATGGTCACAGGTGTATATATATCCCACGATACCAGATGAACTGAATGCATACTACACAGCTCAAAATCAACAATTCAAATCATACATCATAATTTTAGCCTGTTGACTAAAAGCTATTATAGGCTAAATTAAAAATAAAGTATTTAACTGTGTTTAGTTGTGCCTTTGAAAAAGGTTAAGCACATCACAAATAAGGTATAAATGTCAATCAACATGACTCCAGTCAAACAGTGAAATTTTAAAAGGAAAACACTTCTATTTATTCCAAACAGCAGACAAATGTATGTAATTGAGACACATATCAAAAGGTTAACAAAGACAGTTACTAATGATCAGGAAAACCATCTAATTCAGTCATTTAAAAAATCAGAACAGTTTGTAGTGAATAAAACTTACATTAAACACATACACAGTTCACATCATATAAACCACCAGTCAGCCATCAGTTTAATAGGTAACGGCACTAATCACAGGTGTTACGGGTTCTACAGGTGTACAGAAACAAAGCACAACTGAGCCTGACCCACTTTAAAAATCACAGACTTGCGAGATCTGCAGAAGTTTCTTATCAAAACCATATCCTTTTCTTCAACTGTTGAGATTTTCTGAAGATGTAAACATTTAGACAGTTTTCCAGTGTTTACCTTTTTGCCAACAGAAAGATTGTTTTTATATAAATATGGAAATAGTGATGTGTTGCAAAAACTCAATAGTAAAACTGGCTTCACTTCAGCATTTAACTGGGCAATGACTAAGAGAGTCAAACAACCTTTTCATTATGGGCTGTGGCAGATTCACAACACTAAACATCTCCGCTGCTAAACGTACACATTTCCAAAGAAGTGGGAGTTTTCTACTCTGTGCTTAAGGGTGACAATGGTGACCAACCTCTTTCCCAAAAACAATGCATAAAAATAGTCTCAGAATTTGCACTTAATTAACCTCATAAGGAGAGACGTTCCAAAACTTTAGTGATTTGTTTGTCTAGCTGCAAGCACAGATTATAAAAGGCAACACAATTATTATGTGACAGTCAAGACAAAAGGCCAATAGGTTGATCAAACCCTCAAACCCCTTTCACCTCCCTCCACTCAATGCGTATCAAAACTTATGCTTGGTCAAAACACTCTAAATTACAGGAAGAACACTATTATAAAGGAAGAAAACATGTTGCTCATCTTATATTAGAGCATTTTGCATTAAAACATGAGATGTTGAATGTAACCCAAATATGATGGCGGTAGGAATTGGCCAATTTGTACAGGGCAGTATGTATTTAACTGCTCTGGGATGAGAGTGGAATGGATCCAAAAAGTCCAAGTAATAGTCCAAAAGTAGTTTTAGGAATTGCAATCATATTTTCTTTTCTTTCGCACCTTGAATTTCTGTTATCTTAATAGAACTGGTACAGGCGGGTTTAGAGTTTGGGCAGAAGCATTCAAACATACACAAACGGACAGTATCAGATGGACTATGGTATCTCTCCTGCTGGAGGTGATGGTCCCGTTTAGGTTACTCTTTAAACATCTAGGTAAGCTTGTCTGGGTTTTCTTAGCGGAAGAAGCCTAGTTTCTCTCTGAGCCATTCCTCGGTCAGATCCTCAGTGTTCCTGATCTCAAAAACCTGAAAACCCCCAAAAAAACATTCCTGCTATGACTGTTATGCACTTGGCAGAGCCAATGTTGCTGTGCTGAAACAAATGTTCAAAATTGAGTCACAATAATGACACCTTTTGGGAAATAAACTCATGAATGATTGGAGTTGTTTCTGTACATGAGAAAGTATCACCTTTAACACATTAATAATCAAACTGGGCACTTTGTGGATGTAAATATAACAGCCTTAAATTAACAGTTTCTCTAATTATTGACCCTCACAAACACTGGGTATGTGTGTGTGTGTAGTAAAACTCACCTTGGTCAACTCAACCGTCTGCACCAGTTTGTTTTTGCTTCCAGCATACATCATCTGCTGCTCAGGTTTGCATCCTGGGAAATCAAGTTTAATTTTAGAGGTTAGGCACAGCTTATATTATTATGTGTTTGTGTTGCATGTCGAGTTTTTTCATTTTTAAAGGGATAAGTGCTAAGGGATAACGGTTATTAAAAGTGTGCATGTTTTTTTTACCAACAGGACTTGAGAAGATGAAACACAGGGGGTAAGACACTCTTCCATCATCATGTTGATACTTATAGCTGTAGACTACAAATGTGTCACAGGTTAAGGAATCTTGAGAAATTGACTTTTTCAGCGCACAGTACTCCATGATTTTAAAAAAGTAAAATGGACAATAGGATGTTTGCTAAGTTTATCTTAAAGTATGAATCACAGTTCTGATTCAAAGGATATCTGGGCTGTCTTTCAGGTAGCTCATTCTTTAGGTCTTCGGGGGAAATATCCTACAGGCAGAAATCAAACTCTGCATTACCAAAGTGTCATACAATCCAGCGGTTGTGTGTAACCAAGTGGGAATATTTACCTCATGCTCCTCATCCAGAATCACCAGCTGTTTGTCTTTATCAATTTTCACTGTAACCAGAGGAGAAATAAGCAACATCAGCATATAACCCTCTTATTGTAGGAGTGTCTGAGCATATGGAAAAGACTGAGCATGTGGCATTTTCAATTTAACTCACTGATAATGGCAGCATTGTTGGTTTCCTTCCTGAAGCGGAAATCCCTCAACTTTTTCACAAGATCTTCGTCCACCTCACACACAACTAAAGACTCACTCTGTATACAAACAGAAATAAAAACAGTATATTCAAGATATACCATGACAAGCAGCGCAGGTCATCACATCTGGTGTCATTAGCAGGAGAAGCATCACGTTGTTTTGCAGTAGATGTGGCAGACGAGGTGGACAAACGTGTTTTGACGCTGCGGAATGCAAAGATTTCAATCTACATTTCATTGTTTGAGATATCTGCTATGACTTCCGTCTGATTTAATTACATTATATGATGGCCGCCTGATGTGCCACTTAAAGCAACACAGCCTATCAGCAGATTTCCAACATTTCCTTGAAATACTAAAGTGTGGGCACGTTCGTGTCCGCAACAGGAAATGAGAATTCCCCCGGAGCCGCCGGAATTCCATCATATCACAATTATGTAAGACAAAAATATCTCATCAAAATAACAAATAGTACTTCGGTATAAAAGCAACGCCAAACGTCCCTGTATTTTGGTGAACTTTAGGCGCGATGCAGGAGAGGGTTTGAATGCACGCACTGACATGCAGCTCATCACAAAGCTCTGGGTGGAACTGCAACAGGGCTCATAAAAAAACAACCCGTCTAACATATACAAACATATAACAGACCTCTATTTAGAGATGCCCCGGTGTTAGCAGTATTATCACGCTTCCTTCAACAACGCGGCCATGAGGATGTTTTTATGAATCTAACGTTAGTTTTTTTTTACTCACCATTTTACCTGAAGCACAGACGGCACGAGCTCAGCAGTGCAGCAGTTCTACCGTGCCGCGTCTCGTGACGCTCGGTCGACCAATCAGAGCACTGGAATGCGCAGGGATTTGCATGACAGACTGTTCCAAGATCAGTTGGCTTTACTCGTGAAAAGACGAGCCTGGTCTGATTCCAGAACAGCAGTATGAACGCTGCGAATGGAAATATTATTATTGTTAACTGGAAAGAACTCGGATGCTGCTTCACCCCTACGGGAAAATGGGATCTTTTGTTGGCTTGCTACTTCAGTAAATAAATTAATGCACTTTCTATGAAATGCATAATTGCTAAAAGTATATGAATACAATTAAATGCACAATAAAACATTTTTTCACAGAATGGACGCAACAGATTTTCACGGATCCGTCAGCCACCATTTCTCAGAAAACTGGAAATGTTTAGTAATCAAATAGCTGTCATGTTGACTTATTTTAAGCGAGTCGAAAACGCCCATTCGTCACAGAACCCCCGCGCATGCGCAAAGGCGCCGGCCTATCCCTCACATGACACGCCCATCTAGAGAACGTGCGCGTACGAAGCGCTCATATCTGATCTCTAAGCACAGTTGATAGTTCAGTACGCTTTTGACCACATGGCATAATGTCGTCTCCATATTATTTAGTTCTCGCCATGTTTTGAAGCACGCCGTTGAAAACACTCAGCGCTTTAGTTATCACATCACTTCCTGTATAGAGTTTAGTAATTTGACTTTCGGATCTGTTCAGGCGACGGGACCTGATACCGTTCAGAAGGCCGAATCTCTGGACCGCAGGCCCTGATCCAGTTAAGGTGCTGAAGCCAATAATAATTCTTATATTACAGTCAGAATATCAGTGGTGTGTGTATCGGTGCTTGTCCAACACACATTCGTTAATGTGTTTATGAGACCTGATTTGATCTGTATTCGGATCCAGTTTAATATCTTTAAAGTACAGTGTTTTAACTTAAAACCTATGTGCGAATATGTTGATGCGGTGACTTTACTATGAATAGCCTACTTTTGTCTTGACTGGAAAAATGACAGAATGTGATTTGTGTACTATTGCCTGATATTAAATGCCACTGTTTATTCTTTTACAGATCATGGCAGACTTTTCGGTAAGTTTTTTAACTGTTTTATGATCAGTTTCAGTTATTCATTCTTATAAAAGTTTTCATTTTGTTATTTATGTATATTAGCAGATTTAGACATGACTACTCTACCAATTTCCTCATAGTTTAATTCATACAGTATTGCACATACAGTGGGGTTTGAATATATGAGACCAAATACTTCTATTTTCATTATGTAATGTAACTATAATTGAATACATTAATTTTGAATGTACATACACTTCACAATTTATGAAATTATTACTATTTCATGAATATTAAATATTATTTGGTTTACCCATTTGCTTTGATGACAGCTGGCATGGACTCCATAGGTTTGTACATGTAAAATATTCTCATAAATCGCTTATGATGAAAGCTAAATTAATAAATGTAAATATAATGCCGGCTTAATTTGGGAATGTTCCAAAAGCATCTTGGAGGCAAAGTGGCCTTTTTGTACAAACATGTGTAATAGTCAATGTCACAAATGTCTTATATTTGATTGCTTACCTAAAATTGGGGAAATCCATAAAACTTTAATTTAGAGGTTTAAATAAGATTCTTATTCCATGTTTTCAATGTGGTCTTACATTTTGGGACCCTACTGTATGTTTTATTTAGTTCTTTGTTTTGGAAAGATAATAATATAGTCAGATCTCTAAAATAACTTTCAGCTGTTGTCTTGTTAATTGAAACTATTACTGCATCTTCTTTCTGTAGCTTGCTGATGCTATCCCAGATGATATGTCTGGTGCAGCATCTAAAACCAGCCACACCAATCCATCAGCTCCTGGAAATGTGGCTCCACCCCCTACCAATCCCGGATGGCCTGGTGCAGCCCCTGGTGGCCCTCAGTTCCCATCCTCAGGAGGCACTGCCCACCCAACAGCCCCTTCTGGCTTCCCTCCGACTGGCCCGTCTGCCCACGGCCCCTTTCCCCCTGGCCCAGGAGCCCCAGGCCAGTACCCTGGAGCCCCGGGTCAGTACCCTGCTGCCCCAGCTGGATACCCTCCAGGTCCAGGTGTACCTGGACAGTTCCCCTCCAACCCTGGAGCTCCAGGACAGTTTCCTTCCAACCCTGGAGCTCCAGGACAGTTTCCTTCCATGCCAGGTCAGTTCCCGCCAGGTGGGGCACCCATGCCATACCCAGTTCCTGGACAGTTTCCCTCCACACCTGGAGCGCCACAGGGCCCGTACCCAAATGTGCCTTACCCGCAAGGTCCTGCTGGGCCTGGCATGTATGGTCCAGGGGCTCCTGGTGCTTTTCCTCCGGACGGAGGCCCAGGATATGGAGGAGGAGTGTTTCCCCCAGTACCCCAAGGGTCCTGGGGTCCACCTGCAGGAGGCTTCCCTCCCCAGCCTGGCCCGCCAGGAGGCTTCGGTCCTGGGCCCATGGGACCATACGGTGGACCCGCTGCTCCAGGTGGAATGCTGGTGAGTTCTTTGCATGCGTTGTATGTCTTTAAACATATGTTTGATGGGCTTGCTGTGGTGTGACGGGTCTGCTATAATCTGCTGGAGGTTGTATCATCAGAATTTTGGAGAGATTAGGGTTGCTTTCAGGGTTGTAGGTTTTTCCTAAAGTCTGGGTTGCTGGTTAACATTGTTTACCGCTGTGGTCTCTCGCTGCCTTGTGCCCCTGGGTCAGGTGTTCATGTACATCTGATGCAGATCTCAAAAGCTACTCTTTTTGTCTTTCAGCCACCATATAGACCGCCATATTTTTGAGCACAATGAACAGCTCAGCAAATCACAGGACAAGGACAGCACTGCAGCCATCATAAAGACCCCAGTTAACATCCAATCAGAGCGCAGAGTTCTGTACATATGACACATATCTCATGCAACACTATTTGCACGTCATCTTTGCCAACAAATGCACATATTTTATGTAGCTAAGCTTCTCATTTACATCACAGCACACACATAACTATCATATATATTATATTATTGATAAATAATTGTTTTAATTATATATTGTTTGAGGACAATAAATAATGCACTTTGTGTTTTGAACAGATGATTATTGTCATTAAAGTTGTTTTATGGGTTCAGTTTATTGTTTGTCAATGTCAGGTTCTGTCTGAAAAAGGTGGTTTTAAAATAACATTTAATTTAAAGAAACATATTTTAATTTAAAAGAAAAGCTATTTGTGGTTTTAGTTCAGTGTGAGATGGGGCCAACGAGATAAACACTTTATGATAAGAACCCAACCCTATGTAAAGACTTGGTAATCAAAGTTTTTTTTATGCTGTTTTGCATGATGATGAATGGAAAACAAGCTTCTTTGTTGTTATATGAATATTCATGATTAAATATTAAGTTTTGCATGTATGTGCATGAAAGTGTGTTTGTTTGTGTTTTATCTACTGTTCATTCGCTGAAGGGAAAATGAGTCAATGGGTGGGGTTTGGAATCAGGGAATGGCGGTTTATGAGGTTTGTCACACAGTTGCCATAGTGAAGTTGTTTATAAGCTGTGTAATGTCATGAGTTAGAGTTCGTTTTGGCAGCTTGTCACATGATCTCTGACGTGGCTTTAGTTGGATTGTAAGAGAGAAAGCGGGTAGAATGTCACATGTTGGTAAAATCATCAAAGGAGGTTTTCTTTGCTGTTCAGTCCATAGGCTTTAATGATGTAATGAGTTCCTAAAAAAAGTGTGGAAACCTTTTAGATTTGTTTGTTTTTTAATTTATTCCTAAATATAGTTTTTCCAGTTTCATATTTGTTCAAGAGTGGAAACTATTTATATTCAGTCAAAGTCTCTGTTTAATGTTAGGACTGCTTAAAGTCAGGAAGAGTTTAATGTTCTTTGCCCAATATGGAAAAGGCAGAGATGGAACTTCATGATGAAAAGTGGAAGAAACTCAGGGACATCATGGAAAAAGTTACTACAAGTCAATGAATCGTGTCTTTTAACTTTATCCTTGCTCTTCGAGTAGTAAACTTGATTCAACATCAAGATACAATAACATTCATTAGGATGTTAAGATCTGTAACCTTAAACAATTCTGCAAACACATTAAAAAAACTTTAGAAAGCCTAAACTGAGGGTGAAATAGGTTTTCACAATTTTAACGTTTTGTGATATGTTTATGTTTTTATATTTTCAAAGATTTTGGTTTGTTACAATAAAAATATAAATATTACAGTTATAATGCTATTTTAAGTTAGAGATCATCAGGTGTAGCAGCTTGCAGGTATTGATGTTGTCTCAGTAACAAGTATTAATTCATTGTTGACTTTCATTCTTCATGTGGACTTTTTTTTTTACTGTTTTACCTATACCAGGCTGTACAAAAATGAATTGTGTAATTTAAATTTGCATGTGTTTGTGTTTTAGCCAGTGCCCTATGATCTTCCGCTGCATGCAGGGATAATTCCACACCTCCTGATCTCTATAGTTGGTGAGCCAATACCAGGAGGAGACAGGTAAAATACACACACACTTACCACACATAGGGTTGAAAAGGGCCTGAAACTCATATGTTTTCAATTTTTCTCTTGTCTTTGATCAGGTTCAATGTAGATTTTATGAGGGGAAATGACGTCGTATTTCATTTTAACCCTCGTTTCCATGAACACACCATTGTGCGGAACTCACACCTTGGGGGCTGCTGGGGTCCTGAGGAGAGGGAGGGAGGCTTTCCCTTTGTCCAGGGCAGACAGTTTGAGGTACGACTTTCTAACTGTCCTCTGCCTCTATGATGGCAGTTTAAGATTTATATTGATGTATGTGTTCGTGTGTGCAGTTAAAAATCCTGGTGGAGACTGATGGGTTTAAGGTGGCTGTGGACGATGTTCATCTGCTGGAATACGAACACAGAACTGGTGGAATGGAGGATGTCACTCGTCTTCACATTGGTGGAGACATTGCCTTGTTAAGTGCAGCCCCCAGCATGATCTAACATGAATCCGACCTATGTGTGATTTGACAATGTGTGGGTGATACATGAGTCATGGTTGCTTGAAAATCTCACAAAAGTGAAACATTTCTAGAAGTTATTAACACCCATGGACATATACACACATGTGCATACAAGATCTCAATATTAAAATGGTAGACAACCAAAGTCTGTGATCAAGAAACAGCGGACCAGAGCTGTGACACTATGCTGAATTTTAAATGGCTGAAGTATTTCTTTATTTGGAATAAATATTTGAGAATGTTTATTTTGAATAAAATCTTGTTATTATAATGATTGTAATAACAAAATCAATAATGGTGTCAGAATAAATGATGTAATACCCCTATGAAACTGTGCTTGTCAGTTCTGTATAATTCTAATAATAAGTAGTTATACTAATAATATGAATTTAACATTTGTACTCTACTAGTACAGTTTTCTTTTTCTCAAGGTCCCCTTTTTGTGTATGTTTGCATGTACATTTTAGCATATGCCAAAATATACGTTTTATAACACAACTGAAAATGTAAAAAAACAACCATCACAGTTTCCTGGCTTATTGTCTTAGGTGTGTGACTAAGAAAATTGAGAGTTTCAAAATGCTTTGGAAAATACTTTACCCTCAATATTTTTATTATTATAATCATATTTAAAGTTATGTACTATAAAATATGTAGATTTTGAGGCATAGTAGAATTTTGTGAATTGAGAAATATTGTTAAAAATATCAGGAAACGCCTAAAAATCATTACTTATTGCTAGCAATATTAAGCAGAATATCTATTAACATGAAACGTCAAATCAATCTGTAACATGCTAAAATAAGCTTCTAAGAGATACAGGAGGTGATGCACGCAGTAAGAAGCCTCGTCCGTGGTAATAGTCGTGCATGTTTTCGGTGGTGTCCACTAGAGGGCGGTGGCGGGAGGTTCGAGCATCCCGCTAGCATTAGAGGAAGCAGGCGGAGTTCCGCACGCTTCTGGAGATTTGCGCCGCATAGAATAAAAGTGAAACTTTTTGGGAACCATGAACGGATCGGCGCACAGGACCCCGAAAGTTGTAGATATTAATCTGAAAAGAGGCCCGGCTGGTAAGTTTAGTTTGTTTAGTTTTATCATGCACTGCTGGAGCAGAGTTTAGCTCGGCGGTTCGGTGCTGGTGCTTCGGCCCGCGTCACCCCGATACGGTGATACAAACTGACATAACGGAACCGAGCAAATTCTCTGGGACATAGTTGGCTTTGTCAAGATCGAAATTATTTTGAGGTGTTTTAGATCGTGTGTAAGAGAAAGTTCGGCCCACATCACAACCTTCAGCATTATAGACCGACACGTAACCAGATTAGAGTCACCTTTGTACGACCCCATCACACTTTAATGTCATTGAATGCTCTCCTGATGGGTTTGGTTCTGATCCGTTACTGAGATTTTAAGAGATGTTGACGAAACAGTTATATAATGTTTCTGTGTGTGTGACCTCTGCTCGAGCGTTTGACTGGGCTGTTATGATGCAGCTCTTTTTCCCGCGTGGACTTTGCTACAGTTCAAGTAAATTTAATAACAGATCAATGACATATCCTGCTGAAAGACAAATAGCAATAGAAATTATTACATTTGAATTCATTTAAAGGTTATAATGGGGATTGCACTGTTTTAATGGACATCCTATTGGTGTCTGTGTTTACTGTTGATGTTTTAGGTTCTGTTGGTGGGATGGGAACCAATAAAAAACATTAATAATCCTCCTGACATGAAGCCCAAAATACATTGGGACAGTGTAACTGTTTTACTAATACATTTTATCTCCTCAAAGTAAAATGACATCTACACCTATTTACAAATATAACATTGATAAGGTGCAGCTATATTTCTCTGTATATCTGAGTCACATTAAGTAAAGCACAGTTTAATCCTTTAAGCAGTACTGTTAGTAGTGTGTAATGTCTTTTCTGTCTCACTCAGGTTTGGGGTTTAATATAGTAGGTGGAGTGGACCAGCAGTATATAATGAATGACAGTGGAATCTATGTGGCAAAAATCAAAGAAAACGGAGCGGCTGGGCATGACGGACGTCTGCAGGAGGGAGACAAAATTATTGCGGTAAAACCACAGTGCTTTACAAAGTTGACTAACAATACTAGTGCTCGACTACAAAAGTCTGATATCTGTAGTGATCAATAATACCACTTGTAGGGTTGGCCAAATGTACAGCATGACTATATGTGATCAATGATGTGTTTAGTTTACTATAATAAGTCAGTACTACATTCACATTGTATAACTCCCTGGAATGTTGTTTCTGCATTGACATTACACAATGTTTTTATGTGGCTTTGTTGCCAGAAAATCCCATTTTTGTGTCTTTGAATCATTTTATGCTTTTTGCCCCACTTATAGGGGTGTAACGATTCTATACGCAATACTGGGTTTGCGATTGCATTTTTTTTTAATTCAAATGACCCAAAACATTAACAATTTATTTTGTCAAAGAATTGACAATATTCAACGTTTAATTTAACCACCGTTATGTAAACTAATAAAAACTGGATATATCTGGCACAGAAAATAAAGCTGAATTTTAGCATAAAAATATATTTTATTTAAAAATATAAATATTGCCATAGCTTATATTATTATTATTTTTTTAGCTGTGCCTTTAATAAATTATATAATTCAAGGAAAATCAAGGTTTCATGATCCCTTTACATAAATGATGTGGTCCTGGTTGTTTTGTTAAGATAAACGGACAGAAGTTGGAGAATATGGCCCATAGTGCAGCAGTGGAGCTGTTTCGGACTGCAGGGGAAGATGTGAAGCTCTGTGTACAGCAGCGAGTACGTACTGCCCACTAATTTAAACATGATCAAAATATACACTAGCGGTCATGAACACTCACTTGTTCATATTTTTTCCACATTTTAGAATAATAACAAACTCATCAAAATTATGAAATAAAACAAAGGAAATTATGTTGTAAAAAAACATCTTCTGTGCTCCTATTGGTTGTTCTTTCTTCATTAATCAGTCAAAGTTATTCATTTAAATAAACTTTTTTTTTATAAAAAAAAAATGTTAGTTTTGTCATGTGTTTTGAAAATTATATTTTTGTCTACTAAATTAATTTCAGATATTTAACCTCAGATCAAAAGGTTTTTTTAATAATGAGAAAAATTTCACTCAAGTGTCCCGAAATTTTTGACCGCTAGTGTATATAATGTGATAACTAAACCGGTAATGTTAATTTATGCGATTATCCCATTTAATGAATAATAGATTTGCTGACCCTGATCTACTGTTGCTTGTTCACAGTGTCTGTCCCAACACAACGGCCTTTTTAGCTCTCAGAGCGACGGAGATTCTTCATCTTTCAACGCACAGACAGTGATCACTCTCATCGCAATAGGAGCAGTAGCAGTGGCAGCAGGTTTCATCGCTTACAAACGGCTGAGTCTCCGAGGGCACCGGAGTCCTTTTTAACCCATCACATTTTACAGACTTTAGACTTGGAACCTTCTGCTTAAGGCCCCAGACATTAACAGGGAGTGAAAATTAAAACCCTGTTAATGAAAGCAGAAGTACACATGCAGATTTTCTTTAATTGTTTATACCCTTGTTATGATGACAGCTAGCTGAACATGTTCATTTGGGTTTGGTGATAATAATTAAACCAGAAATGCCACCGTTCTGTATCAGTCTGATGATGTCGCATGGTGACGTGAGATCATTGTTTGAGGAGAGCACGGTGTTGGGATCTAAAATTGTAACCTTGACTGAAAGAGAGACCAAAGGCAGGAGATGGAAACCAAAGTGGAGCTGTATTTCTGGGCAGAAGACAGGACCACAGATGAGTCTTTTTTCCATCGTATACATCCAGCCGCTCCAGAGGACTGGAATGAGCCTGTGATGTACTATTAGACTATCTAAGTTCTTCTTAGAGTATGTTTGAAAGTGTGATGTTGAAATGCATGATGTGGGTTAGTTTTTCACTCGCTCATCCACGTTCAGACATGTGGGATGTATTTAAGTTTGTTTTTGTCATCAGCACTTGGTGCTGTGTGTCCTTAGAGGTCCTCCCTCAGGGAACTAGGGCATCATTTGTATTGGAAAACCCAAAGGTGGCACTCGCTAGAATTCACAGTCAAGATGAAAATATGATTTATTGTTAATATTATGGCTTTTGTTTCTAGAATGGTGTTGGCTTGATATTGTATCTCGCACACTGATGCCATAAATCTGCACCACTCTGAACGTGTCCGTGTCTTGCCACGTCTCAGTGCTGCCCCCTGGTTGCGGGTTATTGCATTGTAAGAAGCTTTAGCTCTGTGCTTGTTTATCTGTAGTATGTATTCATTAACTGACAAAAGTCTATATGTGTTATCATGCTGGTTTTGCAGATCTGTGTTGATAAATCTTATCTTCATTCATAAAATGCTGATCATTCACAAATCACTATTAAGGCAATGATGGATTCACATGCATCATGCATTGAATAAAATATGTTTTGAGAAAAATATCTGAGCTGATGTTGATTTAATATACTGTTTGATGCTGTAGGTGATGTTATGAATACAGTAGTTTCGTGTCATCAAGTGCAATGCAACGTATAAGTTGTGATGTTCATTTGCACTTGAGCAATAACAAACACTCAAAAGAACACAATAAGTACATTTGAATATTAGAGCAGGTAGTGCTAGACCGGAGGAGAGACATGCACCATAATCCATTCTAGATTAAAAAAAAATGGCTGCAGTCCTCACAAAATAAACCATTTTTGATGTACAAGCTCTGCTTTTATGAATATGGTGGACATCTGTTTTACAACTAGCAGCAGATCCATTTTACATTCCCTTACATTTTTTGGCCATAGTCATTGAAGACTGGACTGGCTTTATAGGATGACATATTGACCTTCAGGCAAAGGTTAGTGATGGTCAGGCCATATATCATCACCCTGCTTTAACGAACCTGCATAACTCTCCTTTACTGCCACCTATAGGATTTCACTGACTCTGAACTTTAAAGAGAAAAAAAATCCCATTGCTTTTTTCTGTACTTTTGTCTCATCTGATCAGTATACTGTTCTCAAATGTCATCTACGAACATAACGTAACATAATCTCTTAAAGATTTAAAACTATTTATCTAGTGTTTATGATAAAAAGTGACTTAGTGGTTTAGTATTGTTTTAATTCTCAACTTATCATTCCCAAATATTTATCTGCTCTAAATGGATAGACTGCGGTGTGGCTGGCTGTGAAATTATGCTGTTGGTATGTACATGTTTCAGAGTGTATGTTATTGTGTGTACTTCTGAGTGTGTGTTAGACCTCAGAAATCAATACACCCGAGCAGCAGGAGTTAAATGCACTTAAGATGGGGAGAGAGATAATGCAGATAATGCACTTCCTGTCTGTGCAATTGCTCTAAATCACATGGTTGGGATAAGCAGCAAGGATGGTGGCATCCTTATAGTTAAATAATTCGATTGTTTACTATAACTATTACGCAGATATTGTTTCTTACAAAAGAAACTTGCAGAAAGATTGTAAAATCAATGGTTGCAGTAATAAATATGTATGATGTGAGCGTTACAGAAATAATAGTTCTACTTTATGGCATATGAGCAAGGTGTGCCATTTCTGCACCGCCAGATTTCTTCAGGCAGTCTGTGGAAAATACACAATTGAGTTATATGCAAAAATACATACTCACTAAAACGCTACTGTACTCTAATGCATGACATTTCTGAAGATCAGTAATGTACGTGTAACAGAAATTGGATTCAAGATAAAGTACTGTACACACAGTCTCTGCCATTGTCCTCAAAATCAATCATCTGTGATTAGTATTGAACCCAGAAAAGAACTGACAGCATCACAATTTTACAGAGAGACCATTAAATCTCTCTCTCTCCCCATCCTCCCCATCTCTTTTCCTTATGCTTTCTAACAAATACAGCTCTATAGAGTGATGCTGCAGCTCGGATGATTGACACTTACATTTCAGTACCAAAGAACATTTCTTATCATTTCTAGGATATATTCAAAGTGTGACAACTATAGCTCCTGTCATCCCTGTTATGTAAAACCTGGTTTTGCTTTGCATCAAGCTATAACTCAAAGTTTATAATTTGAAACAGAGCAGAATGCTGTTTGTACATCACATTCCCCACCCTGAAATAACGCATCACCCCCGCCCGTTATAACGCTCAGCGCGGATAGAGGGGGATGATGGAATCGCGCTGCGTATAGAGCATGATGATGATGATGATGATGATGTAATAAATTCACGCTCCGCTGATTCTAGTGCACACAATCCTCGCGCGGATCGCGCTCACGACACGGTGATGTCATTATCTGTACCGTGAGCTGTGTTAAGGAATTTTAATCCTGCGTGGAGATACCGGAGAGCATCCCATCTGGACGCGCCTCCATGAGGACAAATCTCAGGACTGCGGCGCTGATGGCTGTTGCGGTCGGGACTGCACCAAGCTCCGGTAATAACAGCTACGACCCTTGCGCTCAGCCGAGCGGTGAAAGCCGTGCAACGGAAGCACACGAGAACGCGCGCTTCATTACAGCAACTCTCGGTCATCATAACGGGAATCCGGATTGCTAGGATCGGTGTGGATTTGAATGACAGCCAGCATCCTCGGCGCCCGAGAGCTCTTTTATAGGACTGACAAAAAACTCAAGAAAAATCAGTCAGTATTCGGTGCCTGTCATAAATTCAGTAAGCTTTCTTGCACTTTGCATCCGGGGGCCAAAAGTGCCTGTTTTCTTTCACCAGATTGACCATTAATGGAAACTGATGCCCTGTTGCCTTTCCTCATCCGTGTCTACCTCTTCAACCCTCATTTCTCCTCTAGTGACCCGAGTAGGCCAGCAAACCAGGACTAAACGTCTCACAGAATGATTATTTGGTTAAAAGATGACAAAGGCGGATGATTTATGTTGTTCTTTGCTCCGGTTCACTGTCTTGTCACCAACATTTTCTGGATCGGAAACTCCCGTTGCGCTCATCTGGTGCTAGGGTGCGCGAGGGGCAGCTGTCTCGAGAGCAATAAACGCCCGTTGTTTTAAGGGATTACGCGCTTTATTTTAAGGGATTTCTCGGGATCGCAGGATGGCAAATGAACCCGTTATCCTTAACGTTTATGACATGGTAAGCCGAGCAACTCATGTTTTTCAGCATTTAAACCTACAGTGGTTACTAACATCCCATCTCCTTTTCCCCCACGTCTCTTTAACATGTAGCTTAATAAAAATAATGAAAACAATATCAGGGTGATTATAGCCTGGTGAAGATGAATTTGTGCTGATGCTTAGAACTCATAGAGGGCCAATGGGAACAGCTGTTAATTCTAGTTAATGTCCCATGATGCATTGCTGCAATAGAGGGGGCTATAAAGGGGACATGTCACCCACATCTACTCACAAGAGTGGTTTATGACATGACTCTTCATCTAGTACACTCTGTATTAGGACATAAAAATGCTTGTTTTCACATATAGGTGCTTGTGTGTTAGAAACTGTTTGTAAACAGTTGAAAAAAGAACACCCTAAAATTACACGCACATAAAACTCTCATGTATGAAGGGACGTGGATGGATTAGTCTGTGTACATTTTATTCATGAAGGGCAGCTGGTGCACTTTTTTGGCCTCACACAGACACACACTTCTCTCTATTCACTTTCTCTTTCCACTTTAGAGCTGAGTAGATATAAAGTGGCATTTCAATTTTGATGTGTATCAGTTTTATGCCAAAATTATAATTTACAATTTGAACAGAAGGCAAACCGTGACCAACTTCTACTCTTTAGACACTTCAGTTATAGGCTACTTATAAAGCTCTGTGCATGTGTGTCATGTGTGTTTGTATCATTATCAAATTTTTAATGGCCAAAATATCACAAAAAAAATGGATGTACAAGGTTTAGAAGGACAGCAGTGATATGGTAAATGTTTTGTGTAGTGTCCTTTACTACATACACACATCAAACAGAGATCTGAGAAAAGATTTGTCAAGAACCTGCATAATTAAAATAATTGTGTACACATAATAAATGTCAGCTCCCTTTAAATAATGTCAGCTAACAAATGCAAATAATAATTCTTACATTAAAATAGGATTGTATGATGACTTATGTTTTTCTTTCTCATTTAGTACTGGATTAATGAATACACATCAACTCTGGGTATTGGGGTCTTCCACTCAGGAATTGAGATCTATGGCAGAGGTATAGTGACCTATTGAACTCATCATTTTGTACTTTTAGTTGATGTCTGCATTTGATTTATTTATATTACTTATACCATTATAATACTAGATAAAATTACAAAGTTGTGCCAACAAGACAAAATGAAAATGTACAGTGTTAGTTAAATGTTGTATATGTGTTGTAGGTGTTTGAAAGAGTTATTGTACTCATTAAAGACAGCATGGTGCCATAAATGTTGATATTCTGTGAGTAACCTATAGATGGCAGTAGAGTGCTGTCTGTGCATACAGTGGTTGAACATTAAGGAAGAAAGGTTGTGCCGCTTACTCAGTGGGGCCTTATAGCTGAGTCATAAAGTGACAAAAACAAGCACAAACATCCCCGTTTCACGGATATACAACAGGTTTATGTAGTTCTGGAGATGAGAGCAATATGATTCATTATCATTATTAGAGCTTCAGTCTGAGACTGCATGTGTGACCCTGGACAACAAAACCAATGTTATGGGTCTATTTTTTGAAATCCTTGGTTTGTTAGGATAGAATAATATTTGTTGGAGATACAACTACTTTAAAACTTTGGAATCTGAGGGTGCAAAAAATCAAAACATTGAGAAAATCGTCTTTAAAGTTGTCCATCAGAGGCGCTGTAGCAGGCCGCCGCTAAGAAGTAACAGGTTGGTTTTAACGCTTTCTTTTGGCTTACCGTTGTAATGACGTTGTGGCGAATAAATGAACCCGAAAGCTGACATTCTAATCTTTACATAGATACCAAACTTGAGTGGGTAATTCCCAAAGAACGGCAGCAGCGAGTGAACTTTGTAGACGTGTTTCCGGCCATTTCCGTTAGCAATATTGCTGTATCCACTCACAAAAATAAAGTTTTTATATATTTATGGTAGGAAATGTACAAAATATCTTAATGGAACATGACCTTTACTTAATATACTAATGATTTTTGGCATAAAAGAAAAATTGATAATTTTGACCCATACAATGTATTTATTGACCCATATGCCTGACATGCTATAATACACACTAACTGTATTTTAATGGGTGCTATTTTGTTCCTTTTAGAGTTTGCATATGGGGGTCATCCATACCCTTTCAGCGGCATTTTCGAGATCAGTCCTGGAAATGCCCCCGAATTGGGTGAGACTTTCAAATTCAAGTGAGTTTTACACTTGCATACAAATGCAAATAGACACATATGGCCAATTAAAACAATCACTCACTGTCTGTCTCGTCGCCTCTCCAGAGAGGCTATAGCTCTCGGTACGACAGACTTTGCAGAGGAGGACATTGATAAGATAATGGAGGAGTTGGGAAAGGAGTTCAGGGGAAACGCCTACCATCTGATGCACAAAAACTGCAACCACTTTTCTTCCTCGCTTTCAGAGGTCAGTTTTTTCGTTTCATGCTTGTCTTTTACAAGTAATATCAGTAGATCAGTGTTTCTTATTTGGTAGAGCAAGGTGCTAAGGATCTTCCTCATTTTGTCCCACAATCATATATCACATGATCAGTTATTCTTTCTTTTATTCATTCTCTTTTTCTCTGTAGTTGCTATGTGGTAAAGAGATCCCCCGCTGGGTGAATCGGCTGGCATATTTCAGCTCCTGTATTCCGTTCCTGCAGAGTTGTCTCCCTAAAGAGTGGCTCACACCCGCTGCGCTTCAGAGTCATATCAGCATGGGCCTTCGGAAAGAGAACTCACACTTACACGAGTCCAGTGACGATGAACACTCAGAGGCGGCAGCTGGACAGCCTGGAACATCACACAGCTGCAGACACACACGTGTGTGATCTTGCAAACAAATTTATACAAATATACACACAGTATTAAACTTAAATGACACATAATAACTGCTGATCCTGCTGCTACAGCGCCTCCTACTGGACTGGATAAACTAGACCTTGTCACTTTACGGAAATCAAAGTCATTGTCCTTGGAGCCACCAGGGATTTAAAAACTTGTACTTTTGAATACATGAAGTTTTAGGGTTATTTGATTTTTAATATGATTTTAGGAGTGTTTAGTTGTGTAAGCTGTTACTCCTGAAGGTGAATGGGTGATGGGTGACCACGATGGACTGCTGGTGTTTGCCAGCACTACAGGCACCTTTCTCTAGACATTCAGTAGTGTACTGTACCCATTTCTATCAGTCCTTTAGACTTTTAATCACATGTCTGGATGTTCTCCAGATTTAGCCGAATTTGCTGTGTATTTAATTATTTTCTATGCTGTGAAGGAATTGGACATTATACTGCTGGTTATTACAAGCTCTTCTCTATTGAACAAAAGAACTTAAATTCTTGACTTTTTCTAGTTTTTCCTCAATTACTTACATAATGGAGATTTCAAAGATTTAGTTTTCTCAAAAGGAACTGTCATCGTTTGTGAATAAATAAGGACCGAATGTTTGGGTAAACTAACCTTTTGATTTTATGATATGATGTCAAACTTTTAATATCATGCTTTTGATTTCAGACTTGGTTAAAAATGTCATTTAGTTTAGATTTCTTCCTTGTCTTTGATTCTACTGTTTTTAAGCTATTATAGTGAAAAGTTTGTATGGTGCGCTTTCAATATACATTGATGGATTTTTGCTAATCAGGGCAGATGACTGCATATGACTTACACACATTGACAACAGTTGTAAAATTCAGCCTTATTACTGTAAGCCATCGATATGCTGGACTCGAGTGGAACAAAAGCCTCTTGTTCAGTCGTCAAGAACACAAAGAGGGCAATTGTAAGGGTGATGCTGGGGGTGGGTGTGAAAGTGTGGGTGTGGTCTGCACATAAAGCTGGTATCTGTACTGTATTGCAGTGATGATTAAATGCTATGCCTAAGTGATTTAGCGGGGAGAGGTGCTAACAGGTTGAGTGGTTAAATGGTTGTTTCTTTCAGCTTGAGTTTTGTTTCTTAAGAGCAGACTGAACAGATTAATGTGCTGTTGATTGTACCTGAGCCATCTACACCTCACTAACAATATTACATGTTTCCTTACTTCTCCAAATGTAAAGTCAAATTGAAACCCTTTGCAACATATTTTACTAGCCTGATATTATCCATTATTAATTGAATGCATTGTTAAAAGTGATTGTAGATGCTAGAATAGTTGTGATTTGGGCGAAATGGCTAAAAAGCATGAGGGATTTGTCATGTCAGTCATAAAGAAAAGTTGCATAATAATAAAAGATATTTCACAGTAAACACAACATATTGATATATTGCAAGCCAAAAATTGGAGATCACGTTTTCATCTTTTTGTTCCATTTTATGTTTCTCTCATTGAGTGTAGAAGCTCATGTTTCCTTGTGTTTCTCAGGATTGCATGGCATTGCAAGTAGTAACAAAAGACAGCGGAAACATGACTTCTGGAGTAAATTATATGGAAAATGTGTTTTTGGTGACTTATTTATATTACTGAATTTGGAATATGGTTCTATTTACTGTTATTGTCACAAAGTACTTAACAACTTGTAGAAAATGTTTTGTATGGGACTATTTCTTGTTTTATTTTTTTTCTAATGAGGCCAAAATGGAGAACTTGGAGAACGTAGGCATACTTCATTGATGCCCTTTTGCCTCAATTATTATTTCTTGTTTTGATGTGGACAATTCCATACATTTACAGGTGATAGATAAACCAATAAAACAAATCCACGATATTCATGCTGTATATTGAAATAGGGAGATGGGATTTTCTTTGATTAAAGTCTGAACAGCCTTTAAACATTTATTAAAGTAAAGCACACACTACGATTTAAAGATGCAAAGACAAGATTCACTATGTCCATATGACTCGATGGGGCAGTTTCCCAGACAGGGATTAGTTTAAACCTGGACTAGGCCTTATTTTAATTGGAAAATTTAAGTAGTTTTAACAAACATACTTTACTAAAAAAAACATTACTTGTGTGCATTTTGAGACAACATAAAGGCACTGATGTATTTTGAGATATGTCAGTGGAAGTTGTTTACAGTTTGCAGCTCTTACATTTCTTTTAGTCTCGGACTAGTCTAATCCGTGACCGGGTAAACCACCACATAACAGCGAAGGATTAAAAAAAATCACGTGATAAGACGTAATTTCCTGTACAGTTTCTAACTGGATCAAACCAGCTCGAGCTAAATGCTGTGGAAAATGTGCTAAATAAATACTAAAAGTGTAAAGTCTTACAAAATATATATATATATATATATATATATATATCATCCCTTAATTAATGCACTTTTGCAATGACAAAAGTGTACACCGAGGTTATATTTGTTTCAATTTGTTTATTCAACCATGCACGAGCCTCTTGTATCTTCCCCTCCCCCTTGAACGCGTCACCCACATATATACTCGCGCACGTAGCTGGGTCTGCTAGTCTCGAGATCAACGCCATTTTGTTCTGTGAGGAAGAGGTGAGAGCGTGAAACCGAATATTTCGAAATAAGTCTTATTTTGAATAAAATCGCTTGTTTTTGTTTATTTAAGTTTTAACAGTCGACTGGGCAGTGCGTTCTGATTGAAGATTTGCTATATTTACTGTTTAACTTCGAGTAAAGGTTTCTGCGCATGTTAACGGGGCCTAGGCCGCCTCACTGAACCATGCTGGATGATCAGTCGGAAATTGTCTTAATTTTGGTTACATTTTAATACGTTACGGTTACTGTTTATGTTATCGCAGCACAAAGACTTTAGTTTACTGTAGAGCTGTGTAACGGTTTATTATTTGGTGCGCGATTTGAAATGTTGCGCCAACACGCGTGTAGTAAGGACATATAACGTTAACGTATGTAACGTTATAACAGTTTTATTTGTATTGTTTTATGCACAGTCTCACTTGTAATCAAATTTCTGTAATGCGCATTAATGATTCACATGAACTGTTTGGACTTTATTAATGATTATCCAGTAATCTGGTTAATCTTTGCAGATGGACCGTTTGTTACCAGCAGGGCGGCGCTTAGACGCCGCCTCGGGTCAAAGTTTGTTTCGTTAAGACTATTTAAAGACATTCTCACTTTTTATTCTCAGATTTGCTTAACTTTCATCATGAGTGGATGTCGCGTGTTCATCGGCCGTCTGAGCCCCCATGCCCGTGAAAGAGACGTGGAGAAATTCTTCAAGGGCTATGGGCGCATCCGGGAGATTAACCTGAAGAACGGTTTTGGCTTTGTGGTAAGTGTCGCTCGCCAATGTCTTTTTGGTCATTATTCGTAAATACTGTATTATCTGTGTCTCACTGCCCCCTGCTGTCTATTTTCTTCAGGAGTTTGATGACTACAGAGATGCAGATGATGCCGTTTATGAGCTAAATGGAAAAGAACTGTGCAGTGAGCGGTAATAAGCTTAAAATATGATATGTACATGAGTAGGTGTTTGTTTCATGTGTATGGACCATGTTAATGGTGTTGCCTTTGACTCCAGGGTGACCATCGAGCATGCCCGTTCTCGCCGTGGAAGAGGTGGTGGCCCAGGAATGGGAGGACGTTTCTCTCCACGTTTTGGAGGGTATCGTCAGTCTCGCAGTGGGGGTTCCAGGTATGTCAGCAATGTGGTGTGTTTTACTTTACAGCCTGCGTAGTCCATTCAAATGAGTATATTTATTCAAATGAGTAAACCTCTATCGTTTTCCCAGGTATGGCCCGCCAGTGCGCACCGAGCACAGAATCATTGTGGAGAATCTGTCTTCGCGTATCAGTTGGCAGGTGAGCTCCTTCGTGTGCTAACAGACGCAGAAACCAGCAGTGCAAAAGCCTGCTGTTGTAGAGTCTCATCCCTTCATTTCTTTTAGCTTTGACAGCAGTACAACAGCAACAACACCACCTATTGTTAAACTTACTGTTAATCAGCCATTCAATGTTACTTTGAGTAACCTGGAAAACTATTTCTTCTTCACCTCAGCCAAACCTTGCTTAAGTAAAATGATGATTTTAATGTTAAACGGTTCTCTAACACAGACCATGTTTTTCAAACCTTTTCTTTAACAGCTGTGCTCTGGTATTCTTTAATTGGAGTTGCATGCACAGCCTGCGAGGTGCATAGCGCCCTCCCCTGGTTGTGTTCTGAATAGTGTCCCTCTGGTGCCTCACCCGACACGCAGTGTCTGCTGGTCTAAGTCTTGGCTGGGTCCGTAGCGCCAGAAAGAGCCGTAGCACAGGATAGCCTTAGAGGAGCTGGGTAGCCGCTCTCTGGAGGGTCTGTGGTGTCAGATCTGCTCCATCCCCCGCTCTGCTGTTTGGGTCTTATTCTGTTGGTGCTGAAGCGGGGAGGGGTGCAGGGTTTTGGCCCCCTCCCCATCCTCTCTCTGGTGGGGTCCGTTCTTACGGAGGCCGGATGGGTCGAGTCCGAGGTCGTTTTAATGCTTCGTTGCTTCCGTTTGCTATTTGGACAAGTGGCTCTTTGCTAATGCCTTCTGTGGTTTGGAACGGTAAGTAGCTCATTACACTGGATAGTTACACGGTAAAGAAGGTTCTGTCATTGAGCTCAAATGGAAAACGATATATTCAAATCTGGAGTTAGATGTAAATGGCGAAAGATTCCACAGATTGCTGAAAGGTTCCAGGCAGTAGTTTGTGAATATGCAAAAATCAACCTCACAAAGTGAGAACCTGTTCTCAGAACTAGTTTGTTGAGCCCCAGGCGCGTCTCTTCCAAACAGGCCTTTGCTTTCCGTCGTTTCACACAATCTAAAAGATTTGTGGTCCTGAAAATGCTCTGGTAGTTATAACTGGGCAAATGTCGTTTCGAAACATCCACTGGTAAGATGACATCTGTTGAGGGAGCTTTCTACAGGTGCACACAACAGCACCACTGCACACTTTAGTTGTGTATATGTGGAGCTCTCAGAGCAGATGCTGCAGAATGTGGTGTGTGTGGGTGTTAAAGCTGCAATGTGTCTGTGGCCGTGGGAATTAACTGTTGCATGCTTTTCCTACAGGATCTGAAGGACTTGATGAGGAAAGTGGGGGAAGTGACATTTGTGGATGCACACAGGACCAAAAAGAATGAGGGGTAAGTTCACGATTGTTTTGTGTATAGAGACTGATTTGACCTGGCAATTTCCATGTATTTAACATGTTCTTCCAACATTTTTTTTACAGGGTGGTTGAGTTTGCTTCTCACAGTGACATGAAGAACGCCATCGAAAAGCTGGACGGGACTGAACTTAACGGACGCAAACTCAAGCTGTATGAGGATCGCAAGAGGAAGTATGTATCTCAAAGACCCTCTTGACTGTTTGTAAGCAATTTCACATGTGCTAAATTGCTTTTATTTTGTCAGCAGCCGTAGCAGGAGTCGTTCTCGCAGCAGGAGCAGCTCTCGTTCCCGTTCGCCCAGCCGGAGTCGCAGTCCCGAGCGTGGAAGCAAGCGTTCCCGCAGCCGCTCAGCCAGTCGCACTCCAGAGAAGAAGTCCAACAACCGTTCTCCATCCCGCTCTCCTTCTCCCGCTCCAAGGAATCAGAGCAGGAGCAGGAGCCGCAGCAGAAGCCGCAGCAGGTCCCGGTCTGCCTCTGCAGAGAGTCAGCACTAAATTGTTTTCGTGTGTATGCGTGTAAGAAACTGGATGAGCTTCCTGCCACCCTACCCCACTGTTTGTGGCATATGTTGAATTGTGCTACTTTAGTGTAAATTACTGACTGTGTGTTAGCTGAATGAATGTGTATGATATTTTTGATTTGTTTTTTAATGCTAAGGAGTTATGTGGGTTTAGGGAACGGAGTGGGATAAGATTAAAGAGACAATTTTCACATAGTCCTGTTTAATTTTTTTGATAAACCTGGAGTACTTCTGTAAAGAACTGTATTTTGATTTTCAGCTTGCATGCTTCATTTGAGTCTTTATGGTTGTTCAGCAGAAGGTAATAACATGTATATACACTCTGGAATAAAGTATATTGGTATTTGGCAAATCAGATGTTGTCTTTTCATACAAGTCTTATTCATGGATTGTGTTTATCTGGAAAGAGGGTTCAAATGTTTGCATCTACTGGATTTAATATACCATATACAGTGCGTGATGGGTGAAACTGGATCCTTTTACTAACTGCTTAGGCCCTTGTGTGTAATAAACATTTACTTATGGTTTTGCGCACTGTCCTCTAGGAGGCGCTGTTTCTCTTGCAAAAAGGTGGCTTGGGTTGCTAAAACTGCATACAAACACTATCTGGTCAGTTTGTATTAAAAATTAGTATTTGTCAATTTGTATCAACAAACGCATATGTGATCTTTTCAAAATTAAAGTAAATTTTCCTAAAAAAATATTTGATGTGCCAAGAGTTTCTGTCTCTTCTCAAAAGTCTACTCGACGCGACCACTCAAACGTAACGTAGGCTACAGTACCGCTGTTGCCTGAATGAACATCAAATAGGCTACTGTACCCAGAGAGACACATGCACACTAGAAAAACAAGAGTTATCGATCCAATCCAAGTAATGATAATAACCAGACTTGAAGTCTTTATATTGATCTCTGCTGCTAAAGACCCTGGAAACCATATAATTATTGTACATCCCATACAGCGTCCAAGCAAGGACGAAACCCCCGTTTGTATGTTTTTGCTCGTAAAGCTGGTGTCCTCGGTATACTGCGACGCGCTCGTCCTCAAGGGCAAACAGATCAAATCAAAAATAAGTGCATTGAGATCAAATGTCTGAGAACTGTGCTTTTCTAAAGAGAATAAACCAGCCATTTAGATAATGTCTGAGAAAGAATCAAACAGTGAAGACAGACGGAGAACGGTTTATTATTGTACTGCTACACGTTTGTATTTAAAAAAAGCTTTTGTCAGGTGACAAAAGATTTAAGATGTTTAAAAATCAGATAATATTTTCATATAGCGGCATGTCTGCTAGCTGTGAATCATCTCGGCTAAATAATAGTTTGAGCACGAGTCTGCTGCACTTTGCAATACTGTAATAATAAATAGATTTAGATGAAAGGAGCCAATTATTTAGTATGCAATTTAAACCCAGAAAGAAGACCATGGGAAACCAGTACGCACACACGATGAGTCATCAATCACAAGGGTTTTACACTGTAATTTCTTTAAAGTATAAATTGGTTAAACATTTAAAGTTAACTGAAGCAAATAACACAAAGCAAAATGAGTCCGAACATCAAAACAAATATCTTTACGTTCAGTGACTCGGTTAAAAACGTACAATATAGCATCCCAACACGTGTGTTATTAATTTTAGGATTAGGATTTGTGAGACTGATTGATGGAAACACATGACGTCCCGTTATCTTCGATCCTCCCAAACCCTGCGAGTGTGTGGTGCCAGCGCGCAGATGCGCAAGTTGTCTGGGATAACGCTACGTCACGTGACTTCCTGCGGCGACAGAGTGCTGCTGCAGTTTCTCGTCGGGAGCGCTCGGTGCACGGTGTGGAAATTCCGTCATGAACCGAACAACAGCGGCATGAACTGCACGCTGAAAACGGCACGTGAATTGCTGCGCCGCACGTCAACGGTAACCCGTCTCCGCAGACCAGTGGATTAACGACTGTTTCTCTGAGGGATTTAAAACACGCGCGATCCAGCGAGAAGTTTGTTCACTGTCGGGTGGAGGTGAGCTGTACACCAGCAGCGAGCATGGCGGAGAGAAGTGGCCGGTTGAGCTTTCCCGGGAGCGGGGCCCTGAACAGACCCGTACCTATGAACCTTTTCGCCACCTGGGAGATTGACGGCTCCTCTCCCAACTGCATCCCCAGGTGAGAGTCGTGCGTTATCAGACCCCCAGTGGGTTGTTTATCGGCGGGCAGAGCAGACAGGTGCAAGGCGGCAGGGAGTGGTGCGCGCATGTGTCAGATAGAGAAAGGGTGCGCTAACTGGCTGTGCACTGATCAATCGTGGTGTCAGCATCAGGCACAAATCCACCGATTATTTGGTGTTGTGCAGATTTTCACGGTTCTCCGTGTCACTCAACATTAGGGTGACACGACCGCGCTTTGATCACTCTTATGTCACAATATTGCACAATGATACATTTACCTGGTATTCGGTTTGTCGCGAGCCAGTCCGCGAAAGAAAACAAACTATTTGACTGTTGTGACGTCAGTGTCCTCGGATGAGACTGCATGCGCCGTTTGTTATGAATTTAGCTGAAGGGGTCCAGCTGTTAGCATCACGGACCGGTTCATCCGGGAGCACGGTGGATCGACCAGATGCACCTATACTACCAGTAGGCTACAAAATGTCTGTTTCTGAAACTCATGAAGTCTTATTTCTGCCATGAGTCATCATGGCATTAAAGAACGCAAGCGTTCCCTCTTTCTTTCTGTTTCTATTCTCTTTCTCATTTTTACAAGCCACAAAGCAGATTAAAACGCCCTGTGCCTTCCCGAAACAGAGAAAAACGAGCTTGACTGGCACTGTGGTTGTGCCTGCATGCAGGTTGTTTTTGTCCTATTTAGCGGTTATGATGATGATATCAGGGCTGTGTCCGCACGTTTAAAATGACCTCAAAACAAGTCTGATCCAGAACAGGCCGAGAGATAAATGAATGGAAAGAGAGGTGTCTTATGAAATGTTGATCACAATAAAAGACACACATAATCATGTCCTTTGTTTGCTCTGTGCATGTGTGTGATGAGCACAGTTTTGACAGACTTTTGTAAACAGTTATTATGTATCTCTTTATGTTATAGTTTATAGAGCAGATGACACACTTAATATTCCCTGTCATAACATGAACTTTACTTTAGCTGGTTAGCTGGTCTACAGAGATTTACTGATGAATTTACCTTCTGTGGGCTGGCAGTGGGAGTGACCTCATCTAGAAGTGCTGTCTGATTGGCTTGTTTTTGGGACCGAACTATAACACTTCGTAGGTATATATACCCATTTAAAAAAATGAAACCTGAAAAACCTGAAAAAATGACACATTTGTTTCAAACCAGTGTTTGTCATGTCATTCTAAACCTGTATGACTTTCTCTGAAGGACATTGGTAACAGAAAACATTGTCCCCTATTGACTTCCATTGTATGGACACAAAACCACTGAGGCTTTTCTCAAAATATCTTCTTTTGTGTTCCACAGAGTTAAATGTCCATTTAAATTCATGACCTCTGGACGTTGTGGGTCAGCGTTCAATTATTAGCTTAAAATTGTTATTTAAGACTCATTCTTCTGCAACACGGATCTTGAGTCGGTTGTTTTGAGTGTGTTCACAAAGCATTTGATTTTCTTCTGATGTCTGATAGTGTGTTAGTGAAGAGGCTACATTAATTTGTATTAAGTAGCTGTAATTTTTAATAATTTTTAAAAATTATTTAAAAACTTTAACGGGGGGCAGTTGTGTCCTAATGGCTAGAGAGTCGGACTCGTAACCAGAAGGTTGCCGGTTCGATTCTCAGTACCGGCAGGTAACAACTGACGTGCCCTAGAGCAAGGCACCTTACCCCCGTTTGCTCCCCGGGCACTGCAGTAATAGCTGCCCACTGCTCCCGGTGTATGTGTGTTCACTATTCACTGGTTGGGTTAAATGCAGAGGTCACATTTCGGGTATGGGTCACCATATCTGACAAATAGGTCACTTTCATAAGTCACCATTCATATTCACCACTGGCAAAATAGGTCAGGTGATGGCAGATTTGATAGAGTTAAATAACCTTATTATTAGATCACTGTAGCTGCAGTAAGTCTCCCATTCAATTAAGCTGTCAGAACGGACAGATTCCGACTGATCAAGTCTTGCTGAATTCAGATGAATGTACAAATGAAGCTGCTTGCTTTGAAAAGCTTATTGACTTTTATATATAATTCATTCATACAGTTTTAGTGCAGTCTCTGACCAAATAGTTTTAAATAAATGTCAAACACTGTGTTGATGTAGTTGTCATGAGAAATCTAATTTTAGAAATGGTTTGAAATAAGGCTATATAATAAAATATGTCAAACTTCTCCAGTCTACAAAAAGAGAAATAAAAAAATTGACTATTTCTGTCATCAGAAACCCACATTTATACATAAACGGTGCATATTATGCTGTGTCACAGACAATGGTCACAGTGATGTGGAAAAAATATGATAGATACTATTTTTCAACACCATGAAGCAGGAAAATATGTAAAACGTTGTGCTGTTAACTTCTGTAGGTAGCGTCTGCCATTCAACGTATCCCTCTGAAGTTTATATTTAACTACTGGGTCCCTTTTCACCCCCTGATTGTAGTCTGATCCTAACATTTTAAAAAGCACACAAAAGTGGTTATAAACTTGAACCAAATTATGCCCATTTTTGGCACAAAAAAGTAACTACACAATTATAAGTGGACCACAGGAAAACACACCACCAGAAGTTAAATACACACTTGGCCTTTATAGTGACTCTGTGCAGCTGTGTGTGTAGCTCGACCCCCTTATGGTCTCTTGTGTTTTCTCAAGTGGGCATCATTTTAATAAAACAATAGCTCTCCTCTCTCTCTCTCTCTCTCTCTCTCTCTCTCTCTCTCTCTCTCTCTCTCTCTCTCTCTCTCTCTCTCTCTCTCTCTCTCTCTCTCTCTCTCTCTCTCTCTCTCTCTCTCTCTCTCTCTCTCTCTCTCTCTCTCACTCTCACTCTCACTCTCTCTCGCTCGCTCTCACTCTCTCTGATTGAACAGGCTGTACTAGGCTGTCATATTTGTGTGTGTTGGTGGAGCGTGCGCTGCGTTCTCACCCTGCGGGAGAAAACAGTCATGCCTTTGTCTTTAACACACCCACAGCCATTCTTACACGCGCACACACACACACACACACACACACACACTGGCAGGAGAAGAATAAATTGCAGTATTGTTTACATGGAAAAGAGCTGTTTTGCCTTGGATGCTGTGTTGTGTGTGTTCTTGATTTGGAGTGATAGCAGATGCTTTGGCAGTTAGTTTTATTGCACATAATTGCAAAGATTTATGTTAACTCTATATTAACAGTAAATGCAAAAGACCTCCTATTGTATGTAAATAAATTACTTATTACTAAAAAGTCATTTTCTTATAGACTCAAGAAAAGTCTATAGGTCGTCTTAAGATAATATTTTTACATTAAAATAATGTAAAAAGATATCTGTAACCTGTTTCTGTGCTTATGACAGTAGAGGAACTGACCTCCACACACTTCAGTGCACACAGATATTTGCTTACACAGCACCTACTGTAGGATGGGGGGCAAGTGTGTGTGTGTGTGTGTGTTTTGATCTCTATTTGTGCTTGGTTCTCTTTCCTACTGATTCCTATTCCTCTCTGGTCAAGTCTAAAGTTTCTCCAAAAACACTGAAACAGAACACTAACTATTCAAAAGCTTATCATATGCAATAAAGATTCATCATATGCAATAAAGGTTTTGGATGTTTGCGGGTATCTTCCTTTTACATTTGCGTCGTATCAAACACAGAAACTTTTGAGTTTTTTGAAAAAGTGTTAAACAAGTGAATTGAGCTCTTACATACCTGGCAATTTGTGTTACTGGATTTCCTAAATGTCTCATGTTCTGCACAAATATAAAAGAACGAATGTGCTTTGTAGTTTGTGCCAAACAATATCTTTTATAATCTGCAAGGATAATTGTTGATGTGCACATTGAATTTTCTTAGATTGCAAAAGGTAAACACGGGTAGAGTCAGTGTTTGGTGTTATCTAGCAGAGCTGCGCTGCTGTCGGCATTTGTAAATTATTTGCATGCGCCACAAAATAAGGTCAGTTTTCCAGTTTGTGTAACACACACACACACACACACACACACACACACACACACACACACACACACACACACACGGGATGGGATAGTAGATTGGATTGTTCGAAACTGGTCTAGATTAAAGTATGTCTCAAGATAGCTTAGTCATCACTACACAGGCTACACCACACAACATTTACCCCATTGACTTTCATTGAATGAACACGAAACCACTTCCTCCGTTGTGTTCCACGAAAACAAAAGTCATATACAGGTTTTGAAGGTCATGAGGGTGAATAAGCAATGACAGAGTTTTTATTTTGGGGTGAACTATCCCTTTAAGCAAAGCTTTCGTACTCAGCAAGAGTGATCAGAACTGTTGGCTGCGGCTGCATCACTGAGGTCCAAAGATACTAAAGATTCCAGAACTGGCATCTGAGCGCGTGTTGGAGGACAGATGCCTTGCACTCTCGGGACTTTTAGGGATTACACATCAGAGACAGAAATAGCTGGTTTGTGGACTGTGACCTGCTCTTTCTTTCCCAAAAGCCCCCATTTGAGGCGGCAGGTCTTTGACTTATGGTTTTGAAGAATGCAAAAAAAGCATGACATTGTGATCACATGTGCTTGACCACACGGCAACAGGGACCACTGGCTTTGTGTTCGAATGAAGCTTTTACCACAGCAAACCTAAAAAAAATACTCTTCTATACATGTGGTTAAATCCCAGTTTGCACCAATCATAACAACTTTAACAATACCAATGTTAGGGTCCACATCAACAGACTAATGTTATGTTTATTCAGAGTTTGCGTGCTGCAGTTTCACATTGAAATGTGCAGGCCCTTTAAATTTGGAAGGATTTGATTTGACTGGCAATGTTTTATCGTTCAACAGCTGGAAAAACGTTGTTATAGTTGTATTGTGTCTTTTGTGTGAATGGACTGAAAAAACAGGAGGTATCACACAGTATCTGTTCATTATAACCAAAATTTTGGTTGACACAATGATCGTATTGCATACATAAATAAAATATATCAGTTCACAATTTCGAGTCCGTTGCACAGCCTGCACTGCTCTCTGTTCTGTTTCTCAGATCTGTACTGTGTGCATCTCTTCTGTAAAAGTGTGTGAATGTTTGCGTTTTGGGAGTATATACAAAGGTTTTGGTTCCATTTAAAAATGCATACATTTCACTAGAAAACAGCCCAAATGCAAAAAAAAACTCTTTATAAACCTTTTCCCAGAAGTAACTTACTAATCACAAGGTACCTTTCATGGATAAGTGAAGTCACACCGGTGCAGAGTAACCAAAAGTGTTTACAAAAGTATAGACATGTTCTACAAAATTTGTGTTTGTAGGCCTTTAAGCACTCCATTGTTTTAAGAACACAATTCCCAAAGAGGTTATATTTCAGCAGTAAAAGCAACCCAATGCTTGCGATTCCAAATAGCATTTTTGTTTGTGTGTGTTGTCCAATGAGAAAAATGTAGGTCAGTAGGATTTTTTGGGGAAAAAAGAGATGCACAAATATGTTTTCAACATGTGTTAGTGTTTAACTGCAGTTCTCTGAATGTTTACACACACAGCTGTGACTAATGAGCCGAATAAGGTAAACCTAGCATATGTAGATATAAATGAAATACAGAGAGTTACTTTACATCGGTTTATGTTCTCCTGTCTGTATTAAAGGCTCAAAGTCTCTCTGTCCATGTTAAGAGAATCAGGGGAAGTTTATTCTGTGTGTCTGTCATGCACGTCAGTGACTCCTGTAATCTCAAAAATCTCTAAATGAATTTAGTTAATTGAAATCTACTGTATGAATTAATGTTTATATCCATCTCTCTTGAAATCACAGACAGTTTTGGAGGCAGATTACACTTCAGGTCATCTCAACCCTCTGCTACATTTTTGCAGATCTTTGAAGTTTCAACACATTATTTAGAGCTTCATAAAACACAGAATGAATGAAGAATGAATGTGCAGTGGCATGACTGTTGCTATATTTGTCCTGAATGAACATTTAGTTGAATCCAAAAATCGGAGACCTAAATAAAGAGTTGTTCAGTAATAATATGCTATGAAAATCTACTTTAAATATCACTCCAGCTGACGTGGACCGTGCAAATTTGTGCAAACCTGATGATTCATGTATCCCAGTGGGATTTGCACATGTTCCCAAGAGCATCTTGTTTGCTTCAGCAGAAGCAGGTTTTGTGCAAATGAGCGGTATGTTCTTGTACTACATTTTTCCTAAATCCTATAACTTTTGCAGGCTACATCATTTCCAATAAAACAAATTTGATGTGGTCCTGGATTTGTGAACAGGTCGTGTTATTAATAGTAATGTTAATTCTTCTATCATTCTCAGGTTTTGAGCTAATTCGAATGTAACTGACCTTATTAGACGTGTGTGTGTGTGAATGTGTGTAAGAATATGTGCGTGTTCTTTGCCTTCAGAAGGGAATGTAGGTCAGCTCTCCAGGGTTTTACTCTCATTCAGATGCACAAAATATTTGAACCATCATTCTGATGAGATCACGCACCCATACGGTTCCAGCATGGAAAGGGCCGTTCTGAACCTCACCACAGACATGCATGTTTAGGTGTAGTGTATTTTCTATAGGCATGATATTTATTTGCATTTGCTTCGGCAGTGCTGTTAAAGGTACAGTTCACTTAAAAATAAATCATTTACTCACCCTCAAGATGTTCTATTTGTTCTGATGAACACAGAAAGATATTTAGATAAATGCTTGTAACCAAACGGGCCACCATTGACTACCATAGTAAGAAAAGTTAAAATGATAGTCAAAAGTTCTCCAGAACTGTTTGCTTTCCTACGTTCTTCAAAATATGTTCAACAGAACAAAGAAATGTATTTCGCAAATGTTCCTACGATGGTAGTCAATAGTGGCTAAGAACTGTTTAATTACAAACACTCTTCCAAAAAGTTTCTTCAGAACAAAGAAATGTATACAGATTTGGAACAACTTGAGGTTGGGTGATTTTTGGGTGAACTGTTAATGCATACTTCAGGTTTATAAATGAAAATCTACCCTCAGTGTCAGGGATATGAAATGAAGATGTAAGCTTCTGTGACTGCTAATGCATTAGATAATGCCCGTGTTCTGTCCGGCCTGTAACCTGAGCACCATTCCACTTCTTAGCATTCACCTTTTAGCACAACCGTTACAGTACTTGCATAACTGTGTGTGCATGGGAGTGCGGAACTTTATGTATGTAACTCGAGTCAGGAATGATGGGAGCCAAAGTTGATAAAATTGATTTGGGTTTAATATCCTTTGTGCTTCCAATGGCCCTGCAGCATCTGTCCAAGAGAAACACACACACACACACACACACACACACACGGTATCTGTGTGGGTGTGTTTGTGTGATGGAGTCGTGATTGAGTGTGTGTGAGTGAGGTGAGACGTGTTGATCTATAACGCTAGAGAAAATGTCTAGAGAAAACAAGTCTCTATTTTTGTGTGGGGGCTTATTGAAGGCTGTTAGGTCTTTAAAGAGGCTATAAGTAGTTAATAGAGAGGGTTGATTGATATATGTGTGTGTGTGTGTGTGTGTGTGTGTGTGTGTGTGTGTGTGTGTGTGTGTGTGTGTGTGTGTGTGTGTGTGTGTGTGTGTGTGTGTACTAACACCTCACACCACACCAGCTGAAATAATCAGCCTTTGTACTGAGAAAACGGAACAGAAACGTTGTGTTCGAATATTGTTTCCTGTAGTGTTTGGTGGTGGTCTGTAGTGTTTTCCAACCTGATTTCACGTACATTCTTATCTATTTTACGAGTTAGCTAATTTGTATGAATTTGTACGATGTGAATTGTACAAAATGTATGATTGTTAGAAAAAAGCTACCCCTCCCCTAGTGCCACCCCTTAACCTAACATCACAGGCATGAAAGAAAATCGTACTAAAATGAGGAAATAATATCAAACATATTCATATGAATTAGCATAGCCACCTCGTAAAATTGTAACAAATTCCTGTGAGATTGTGTTGGGTTTTTTACATTGTGGGGATTAACTGTATAGAACCAACAGTCGCTGTGAGGAAACCTGCTTGAAAAATGTTTTGAACAATGTCTAAAATGTCAGTTTCTGTGAGGTGGAGACTTTAGAGGCATCTAATGGTGAGGTTGTGAATTGCAACCAACGGCTCCCAGGACAAAGATTCAAAGATATACAATTTTGGTTTCTGTAGGATTGCCTCTTTGAGAAGATATTATAAAGTTGTTGCTGAAATGTGAGGGGTGTACTCACTTTTGTGAGATACTGTATATATTGTTGATACCATTAAGATCATTTTATCCTTGTTCCCCTCTTACAGCTTACTGTAATGTGATACTCGTATTTTTATTGAATTTATTGTAATAAGATTCATTATGAGAATTGTTTGTTACAGTTCTCTTGAAGATAAATCCTCCTGAGGCTGCAGTCACAGAAATATATCATTATTGTGTTTTTTAAAGTAGCTTTTAATATGAATTTGTGTGTATGTGGGGGAAATGAAAAATTGTGGTTGGGTGTGGTGTGAAGTCTACGGAGACCCACTGTGTGTGTGTTCCTTTGTTGTGGTTAAAGTTAGCATGCTAATCCTTCAGTGAAGAATGGCTTTTGTTTGTGTGTGCGTGCGTGTGTGTGTCAAAAAGAGAATGATGTGTAGACAATACCAGCCTTTAGATCACTGAGAGCATAGAGAGATTGTACTGGGGGCTTGACACACACACACACACACACACACACACACACACACACACACACACACACACACACACACACACACACACACACACACACACACACACTCCTAGTTCTCAGAGTACCTGGTATGTGATTTGAATATATAAAGCATTTCTCATTAATATTCTATGAAGTGCGTGTGTGTGAATGGTTTTCTCTCTCTGTGATGCCTGGGGCCTTTAGGGGCCTCTCTGGTCCCCTGATCACTTCCCACTGCGACATTCCAGACAATACTGAATCATCTCCAGCTCTTTCCCTGCATTGCTGACATTCCCTGCCACTCTCTGCCATTCTCCGTCCGCAGAGTGCGTTTAAAGGGATAGTTCACAGAAAATGAAAATTCTACTCATGTTTTTTCAAACTAGTGACTTTCTTATACAGATCATATACAGAGATGTGAGGCAGGATGTTTATGCTGTTCTGTTCCATACAATGCAAGTGCATGGTGACCTGACTGTGACAAAACAGAGCACCATAACTGTGGTATTGTCCCTGCAAAAGCAAAGCTGTAGTATAGCCACATATTCGAAGAGGTTCGTCGTGTGAACTTTTATTATGCTTTTAGGTCATTTGAGCTTGAAAGCAGTTGCATACCGTTCAATTCCATTATATGGAAAAGTATCATCATTCTGCTAAACGCATCATTAAACGCTAAAGACATGACGGTTAGTGGATGGTAACAGAAGTGTCAATGTTTCCATGCGACGGTAGTGAGATATCTCAGAGAGAATATCTACGTTGAAGTACATTAATCGTGTTAAAAACTGGTTTGGACTAAAAGTGTGTTTGTGTATTTTGAAAGGGTGTGAGAAAGCGTCTTGAAATGTTTGAATAGAATGAGGTCAGTTTTGGATAGTTTAAACATTTCCTCTTGACTGGAAAGTTTGGTAAACAGTTTTCCAGTGAACTCGATCCCTTTGTAGCCCTATTAGTGCCAGGTGTGTTCTGGACTCATCTGTCCCAGTTGGAATCTAACATGGTCTTCATCAGAAGTGTTTTAAAGCTTCCAGCTAAATATCTGTGTCAAAAGTAAGCTGGAGTTCGGTTTAGTTTGTTAGATGTTTTTCTCAGAATCATGAAGTTCCTCCTAACACCCATTATTTACTGATAGGAAACTTTAAAAGGCTATCTTCAATCTCACATAAGCATATTAATCACATTTCCAAACATTTCCAGATAAACAACCGACGGCATGAACATCCCTCACTAGGAACCAGCTGGGATTGAAACTAATAGTTGACCCAAAAATGGAAATGTTACGGTTACTCGCCCTATGTTTAAATCCCATGTTTCTTTTTCCACAGTGAAGCACAAAAGGAGATGTTTAGCAGGGCTCAAATATAACAAAAGGCAAATGCATGTAGTATAAATGCTTCCTTATGCTTAGATGTAAAAACATTTGCCTCTATTTCTCACTTATATGTATTATTTACTCACATACTCTGAAACAAATGTATAGTATAATGCAATGTAAGTCACTTTGGATAAAAGTGTTTGCCAAATGCTTAAATGTAAAATGTAAATGTTATTTCAATCATTCTTACATATCACTATGAAACACCTTAAAGTATTTTACACAGCATAATCACCAGCAAATGTTAGGCAGTACGTCCGGAGTCAGAAAGCTGAGGATAAAGGTTCACTTTTTTATTACATCCTTCATTACATTGATTATTTAATTGTGTAAATGAATCTGTTTTTTTCTGTAGGTTGTGCAGTCTGACGTTGAAAAAGCTTGTTGTGATGAAGGAACTTGATAAGGAACTGATTTCTGTCGTCATCGCAGTTAAGATTCAGGTTAGTAGTGATGATTTATAAGCTTTCTGCTGCATTTCATTTGTGTTTTTTAAGTAAGTGACCGTTTGCGTCTTTCTAGGGTTCGAAGAGAATCCTGCGTTCTCATGAGATAGTGCTTCCCCCTGCTGGTGGGGTGGAGACTGATCTTGCACTCACATTCTCACTTCAGGTAAAGACACACACACACTCGAATTTATACATTTATTATAAATGCCTCTGAAACCTTATGAGTTGCCTTGTTATGTGACAAACTAAATCGGAATGTCATATTTTGGATTTTTGCAAACTGTTGCAAAGCATTGTGGGATTGCATTTTCCATGAAATGCTGCCTTGGAACTCGTCCCAAAGAATGTATCTTAACACTACCTTTTCATCGGGAATGTTTTTGATGATGTCTACGTAGGCAGCTCACAAGGTTTTGAAACAAAGCCAAAAACCCTCTCAAGATGCCATTATATGTCCAGCACTAAATTGTTGGAGTTTATTGAATTAAATTGGTATTGATCCTGATCCCTCTGTGTATATTTCGTGTGTTCATGTGTGTCCATGTGAGCAGTATCCTCATTTTCTAAAGCGAGAAGGAAATAAGTTACAAATCCTGCTTCAGAGGAGAAAGAGGTACAAAAACAGAACCATTTTGGGTTACAAGACATTGGCTGCGGGTTCCATAGACATGGCAGAGGTATGTCTGATTTGTGTCTAATGTTTGTAGGTTAGTTTATTGTACTTGACCCATGCACAAACTGATGTGTGTTTTATCCTGTGTGTGTGTGTGTGTGTGTAGGTGATGCAGCATCCTGCAGAAGGTGGGCAGGTCTTGGCTCTGTGCAGTAATCAGAAGGAGTTTCTGGGTAAAGTTGCAGAGATTTGGATCTATTCCCTGTCCAGTCAGCCAATCGACCATGAGGAGGCGGCCATTTTGGGACAGAAAATCAAATGTTCTGGTAACAGTAATTTTCCAAAATGATGTTTCAGGTGTTAGCTGCTTTGTATTGTATAGATGGTTTCATTGGATGTACGCGCCTGGCCCTAAGTTAACTTCTGGTCTGTGTTTGTTGATCGGTCTGGCTAGTGTAGTGGCTAATAATAGAACTATTTATATTTTATTTCATTTATAATAATATTACGTTATATTAATATTTTATTAATATAAACGTTCTTCTACTGGTAACCCAAAATAAAACTGACTAGACATACTTTTAACTTGCTAGCTAATGTCATTTACTTGTTTTTTCTGTTGCTTGTTATCAGAAATAATCTGCAGGGACACTTTTTTGTGGATGTGTGCCGGAAGTTAAGTTTGGGCCACAAAAGCGTGCATGCGCAGTAACATTTGCTTGTATTGTTGCTTTGAAACCGTCTATAATATATAATGTATTAATAATTTAATGCCTTGCTTTATTTGATGTGATAGATAATTACTCTGAGGAAGAGTATGAAAGCTTCTCATCAGAGCAGGAGGTCAGCGATGATGCGGCACCAGGACAGGTGATTTTTTTTTAACACGTACATACACAGTTGTGTTCCTATAGCTCAGTCGGCACAGCATGGTGCTGGAAACACCAAGGATATGCACTTTCTTATGACACATGTATGTGTGTTGTTTAGGATCTAGAGGATGATGAATATGAGATTAGAAAACCCAAAAAGCAAAGGAGGTCTATAGTCCGGACAGCGTCGATTACCAGGGTAAGAAATCAGTGACTTACAGTCATCGCTGTCATGTGTAGTAATTGAACTGTTAATTAGTTTGTGTTTGTGTATATGTGTGTTTATTTTTCTCTCTCTCCATTAGCAGCAGAACTTTAAGCAGCGTGTTGTAGCGTTGCTCAAGCGGTTTAGAGTCTCTGATGAGGTGAGTGAGTATCCTGTATGTTTATGTACACTTCCCATAGGCAATATGGTAGAGTGGTGCTTTCTGTATCGCTCATCTGCGGCGGTTTTGTGGGATTACATCTGCTCACAGAATATTAATATAAAATAAATATATTTTTTTCTGCCAGCTCTCTGTGCTATACCTCACTCCACTTGCCATCTGTCTGCACGCGGAGATATACAGTCTGCCCAGCTTTTCATCGGCTAAATTAATAATTGGTTGCTTATTTATTTTATTTAGTTTTTAGCCAGTTAGAGAGGCATTCAGCAATTTAATAGCAATGATGAACTACATCTATACGGCTCTATAATAAAAAGGTGTGTTTAGAATATTTGACACTTTATTTGAGGGCATTATGAGTATAGCAGTGATCATGTCATGTGTGACATGTCAACAGTTAGTCAGCTTGTAATGGTTGACTTGTGTAGTGACCCATTTAGGACATTTGTAGCATGTGGAAATCTGCGGCTTTTTTCTTCTCAGTGGACCATAGCTCAAATTGGTTTGTGTTTAACTAATGTATTTTAGATGGAAGGATTAAGACTTCTGACATCATAGGCGGTTTAATCTTTCACCTTGTATGAATGCATTCTATGTGATTTTAATCATTATATTTTTAGGAAGAACATTTCCTTAATGATATTGGACAATCTGTGAGTCAGGGGACATGAAGACTGTCCCCTGCCTGGCTCCACAGATTAATTTAGCTGTGCATGATCAGCATTCCTACAGAAACTGTATCCCGGTTAGCTAATAATCTTGCGCAGTAGGGCAGAGCAGGGCTGGCACAAGGACAGTAGATAGAAAACATAGTATTCTTATTATTTTTACAGCGTGTAGTATGTATATTGTGGATAGTATGCCACTTTCTTGTATGCAAGGAATACCAGGGTGGCCAGATGTGCAAGAGAACACGCTTTAAGTGAAACCCATAATGTAGTGCACTCAAATGAATCATTTTTGACAACCAAACCAATTACACATTGCCATTCTGTTTCTCATATTAAATGTGACCCTGGATCAAGTAGTCATAAGTAGCAGGAGAACATTTGTAGTAATAAACAAAAATACATTGTATGGGTGAAAATTATCAATTTTTCTTTTATTCCAAAACTCATTAGGATATTAAGTAAAGATCATGTTCCATTAAGATATTTTGTAAATTTTCTACTGTAAATATATCAATACTTTATTTTTGTGAGTGAAAACAGCAAAATCGTGGACAAAAATGGCCGGAAACATGTCTACAAACTTCACTCGCTGCTGTCGCTCTTTGGGAATTACCCACTCAAGTTTGGTATCTATGTAAAGCTTAGAATTTCAGCTTTCAGATTTATCTATCCTCCACAACATCATTACAGCGGTAAATCAAAAGAGCGCGTTAAAACAAACCTGTTTCTTCTTAGCACAGACGTGCTAAGTTAACTTCGGGCCAGGCGCGTGCGTCAGATGAAACTGTCTATACTGCATTGTATTCAGTATTTAAAATCCTAAAGGTTCAAAGAAATTCATTGCTCCAAAGCTGAGGAACCTTGAAGCATTCCATTCCGAACACAGCTGTTGAACCTGTATGATATGTACACACCGTTTCAGGTTCAGAGGTCAGTTGTTTTCGCAAGGGCAGGAAGTGTGCTCTGATGTGCCGTGTCAGTAGCCGTAACAGAAACATAATTCTCATCACCATTAGATCTCAGGTTACTTCCTGTTCTGACAGGCGCTGATTCCTCTTATGGAATCATCTGAAGCCGGACCAGAGCGTTTCACCAATATTTTCTTACAGGAAATCATTAAGCTGTTTGAATTGCAGCTTGAATACTAGCCTACTTCTTTCTGAACACTTCTCGGTGTATATAATATAAATGTTGCCTGAAACAATAGCAATAATTAAAATATTAAAACTATCAAGTTTGTCACAGATTACTTGTGGTTATTTTGTAGCACGTGCATTGCATTTTAGGAAATATGCAACATATCATCGGTTTTTCAGTGCATACAGAATTGAATTGATGTTTTAAAGTCCTTGATTGATTCTCGCTCTTAGTAATATTCAGAACATCACATGGTGCTTTGCGATCGATTCTCCTGAGTCTGGGTATTTTCTGTACTGGTGCTTGAACCATTTCGCCCTATGGCAGGCACATCACAGTACAAATGAGAACACTAAGTAATTTTGAGCTTTTGTGTAGGTATTGGACTCTGAGCAGGACCCAGCCGAGCCTCCTCCAGAGGTGGAGGAAGATCTAGATCTGGAGAGTTTGGAGTTTGAGAATCCAAGTGACAGTGGACCAGATCTGGATGATGATGAAAGTGTTCTGAGCACTCCAAAGCCAAAACTCAAGTATGAGAGTGCTTAGTGTGTTTACTATAAACCCATTTGTTTATGTTGTGTTCATGCTCATCTGTTCATTGTGTGTGTGTTTGGTTAGGCCGTACTTCGAAGGGATTTCACTCTCCAGTTCTCAGACAGAAATCGGCAGCATTCACAGTGTCCGCAGTCACAGGGAACCCCCCAGTCCGGTATAAACACATTACTGAGCAGACATCATACTACAAGGGCACATACATATATATATATATGAGACAAGAAAACAAAATCCTTTGACCTGCCTAAGCTAGTTTAGTACACAAACACTTTAGATTAATTAAACTTCTTAATAAAACTTAAAGAGAGGTAATCCCTCTCTCTTATTTTTTTTATACCTTGCTATATGTCTTTGATATTTGTAAGTGATTGATAATTGTTTTTGTAATGATTGTAATTGTTAGAAGAATCTCTCTTATCTCTCACTCTCTCTAGATGGATCCTGATAAAATGAGGGTTGTAGGTGGGAAGTTTCAAATGGATAATGAATCTGATAATGTTTCACTGGTATGTTTCATATTTCTACACATCTGTAGGATATATATGCACGCACGCACGCTTATACATACATACATACATACATACATACATAAGAAAAATTAATACACCATTTCAAAGATAATTTTCAATTTTTCTAAATTTATATTGATATGAGTTATCAATATTATTCAATATTTTCAAATTATTTCAAATTTTTTATATTAGAATTTATTTGCAGGAAATGTAAACTGGAGAAACGGGTCAAAATAAAATAAAAGATGCTCTGTCACAGAAAAGATGCTCTGTCATGCTGTCAGTTTTTCACATTGCTGTTGGATGACTTTATGTCACTCCTGAAGTTTGATTTTGTTGAAGTTCAACAGACACTGGACTGGAATGGCCACAATACGTCTAGAAATGCTGATTCAATAGAAATTTTAAATGGTCAAATTTTTTATCAGCTTTAGTGCAAGTTTTATTAACGGTGTGTGTGTCTCTGGGCTGTCAGGGTCATCCTGAGGTTGTGACTCCAACAACAGAGTTGGAGATGATGGACAACATGGACTCTTTCTTGGAGAGGTTGCCCCCTATTGGCAGGATGACCAAAACAGAATCACTTATCATTCCATCCAACCGGTGAGGATACACAAATCTTTGTAGTTAATGTATGAGGGTATACATATGTGAGCCAGTCTGTGAAAACCAGACTAAAGTCTCAAAATCTAATTATGAGATATCAAGCATCAAAGTTTGATTTCAACCATTAATTTCACAATGATTTCAATCTTTGACATGGCTTTACTCAGCCAATATTAAGGATTTCAAGCTTGCACAGAATGTTTTTTACATAATGCAGGATGATTTTATATTATTTTTATTTAGGTTTTTACAGAATCTGTAAAGTATATAGCTGTAACTTTAGATATTTTTTTTTCAAAAGATGGTACTACGGCTGGTGGCTTATAATGTGTCATTTAAGGTTTGATCAGTTCTTTACTTCTTTAATGTGAACCTCTTTCTCCCTCCATCTGAAGGGTGGAGCCAAAGTTGACAGGGCGACGTGGGCGGAGCACATCTCTTAAAGAGAGACAGCCCAGTAGACCGCCCAATGAGAGAGCCAACAGTTTAGACAATGAGCGCTCAATGGACACACGCTGCCACCTACAGGTCAGAAAGCACCTGGTGCGCACAAGTTACTCAAAAGTATGAGCTGGTTCAAACAGGGCATTATTATTTTAAACCAATTTTCAATGCACTAATTTTAGTCTCTGTTCTGGATAGATTCCACGCAAAACCGTTTACGACCAGCTGAACCACATCCTGGTGTCAGACAGCCATCTCCCTGACAGCATCATCCTTATCAACACCTCTGACTGGCAGGGCCAGGTATAATTCAAAGTTTAGTGGTTGCACACAGAGCTTTCTTTCTACTCATTTATCAACATTAGATAGTGTTCAGAGTAATTATGTCACAATAATAATAGTTTACAATATATTCAACGAAAATGTTTAGCTGTAAGTAAGTTTTATTTCTCACCCCATTCTCTCTCTTAGTATGTTTCAGGGGCATTACAGAATCATGGTCTTCCCGTCGTGTGTACATGCACCAACGCCGACATACAGGCTGCTTTCAGCACCATCATCTCACGCATACAGAGATTGTAAGTAACTAAACATACTGAAGCTCTCACATACACATTTCCATAATTCTCTGAATTGAGACTGTGTGCTTTGTCTCTCTCTTTAGCTGTAACAGCAACTCAGTGACTCCGTCTCCAGTGCGAATCGGAGTAGCCGGAGCTCAGCATTACCTGTCTGCTGTTTTGCGTTTGTTTGTGGATCACCTGACGCATAAAACTCCCGATTGGCTCGGATACCTGCGATTCCTCGTCATCCCTCTCGGTAAGTGCAAGGGTTCGGGGGAAAATGGCTGGACGATGCTATCAAAGATGCCAAACAAATGCTTGTGTGTATCTGTGCAGGAGTTCATCCAGTGGCTAAATATCTGGCCAGTATAGACTACAGATATAACAGCCTGTTCCAGGACTCGGCATGGAGAGATCTTTTCCACAAACCAGAAGCTCCAAACTCAGGTAACTGTTATACACACATCTCACAAATAAACGTCAACATATGCAAGCAGCTGACTGTATAATATTTCATTCTTTCATTATCTTTAAACAGTTCAGGACAGTCCTGATGTAGTTTCCAGGGTAACACAGTACATGTTGGGGGCAAATGGAGCTCATCAGCTGCCCATAGCAGAGGCCATGCTCACCTACAAACAGAAGAGGTAACACACATGCATATAGCAAGAATTAAACCTTTCAGAGGAGGCAACGTTCCCAACGAATTATATCATGGTGCCACTCTACCATAAAGCATTACCATAATAAAACATATTCAAAGATTGTGTGTGGCCTGCAATTGTATTTGCCCAAATACAATTATAGGAATATCAATCACCTATTGATATAATATAGTGCTTTGAATATGCGTTATTAGAGGTTGGGCTCATTGCCAGGGGCTCTAAAGATGCAAATAATAGATTTTTTTTATTCAGAAACTGAATAAATTCAGAAATCTGAAGTTAATTATTCTAAATATTTGCATATTTTAAAAGAGCAAAGTTATGTTTTGACAGAAAGCATGTGAATGTCATAGTTTATCATGTTTGTCTATAAATAACATACCTTATATCTGTTTATTTTTTTCCTTGCCCTCTCTGAAGGAAAAAGAGCTTTCATTTTGATTTTGCAGTAAGGTATTGTGGTCTTTCTGCCTGCGCTGAGATCATAGCCAAACAGATGCATTTATTCTTCTCTTACTTCCTGTCTCTCTTGTTTTGTAGTGTTTAGAGGAATCTTTTAGCTGACAGAGGGCAGAAAGATTGTTAAAACTGAGATTCTATCCACACTCTCTGATTCAGAGTCAAAACATTTCTTTAAAATATTTTCTAACTGATTTGGGGTGGTGTGTAATCACTTAACCTTGGCAATGTGTTAAGGCAGCTTTTTTGATCTAGGTAATAGGAGCCGTGCAATCATGCATATCTACTTAAACGGAGAAAAACTGAAATCAAAAAAACTTTTGATAAAGTAGTCTGAAATCAAACCAATTGGGCAAATAATTTACAAAGCTTAACTTGGACCATGGCCTTCAAAAATAACACAATTGACTCCTTTAACTTTTTTCCACAGCCCCCGTAAAAATGTATTGCAATTTTTCTCATTCATTTTTCTTCAAGTGGGTTTTCTCGGGTTTCTGGGTTTAACTCTTAAAGGGATAGTTCACCCCAAAAAATAATTATTATAGTTTGGATAATTTTGTAATATAAGTCATATAAGATTTAGGTTCTTTTTTCTTTGTGGAGTTTGACAGTTTCTGGTCATCATCCACATTCATTGTAGGAAAGAGAACATTCTTCAGCGTTTTGTTTGAATAGGTTGAAGACTATTTTGAAGACGATGTTCATGTTTGGGTGAACTGTCCCTTTAAATTGTGTAACAAAGGCTGTGGTGTGGAAAGAATCTGAAGGTTTTTATTGGTTCTTGCCGCTCTGGGATATGAACGTTACCACCGTCACGCTCTGAGCACCTCTGCTGTCCTTCAGCAGAGCACACAATGTGCTGAATCTGGAGTCATTTCAGTTTAAGCTTATAAAGTATTTACAATACATATATATTTTTCGTTCAGTGCCAGATGAAAAGCAAATAATGATGCAAACAATGTTAAAGGATACCTGTTTTATAAGAAGGCAAAGATAATTTTTTTTAATAATGAGGTGAACAGATCTTATGATGGTGGTGAAATGAATTTTTTGCTTTCTTTTTTAGGCTAAGCTCTATTGATCTCTTTTTTCCTCATGAATCAAATAAACACCATAAACAACACAACACATACACTCTCAGTCTTGATTCTCTAAGCAGTGTTTGATGTATTGCTGCTGATATCGGCTGACATCTCAGATGTGTCTGTATTCTCCGGGGTGCAAACTGCAAAGCAATAAATGCACCTTTCATTTTCAAAAGGTTACTGTGAAATTGCTTGAACTTTGTGTGTCTGTCTGTATTTGGGCTTGTTACGTTGGCTCTGGGATGGTCAGTTGGTAAAGATTGTTTATCCTCTGTTCACTTCTAGTTTCATTCTGTTTTGCTCTTTCAAAGATCAGAGATGGTTAAATTAAACATGGGACTCTAAATGCCAAACATGTTCCATGTTCACCTATTAGAAAGCATTTAAAGTCCAAAAAATAGCTAAATTATGGCAAATAATAATGGCAAAATTTATCTGCAAAATAAAGTTTAGAAAATACTGCTAGCGTATTATTTGCAAATCTGAAATTGTATAATTCTGAGTTTAAAAAGTATATAAAAAATTATAATATAGATGTTAGATTAAAAAATCTCTGTATGAGACCATCTCTGGATCATGTAGTCTAAGTCTGAGCCCTGACTGGCTGAGAATGCTTCGTCTCATTTTTAAAATGGTAGCTTTGACATGGGCGGGGCAGTGGGGTCATAGTGGCAGCTGATTGGATGAATGCTGGCATGTCTTGCTTCACAGCATTTTTTCGCAGCATCTCTTTGCAGCATGTCTCTGATGCGCTTTATTGGATGTCAAATGAATCAATTGTGTTTGAATCGGTAGGGGCTGATAATGGGAGGGGCTATAGGACTAGCAGGATATGGAGTGGGTGGGGATAGGCCTGACAAAACAGGCAGTGGAATGGGCCAAGCAAGTTTTGGGAGTGCTAGAAAAAGAGTTAATTTATTTATTTAGGTACATTTTTAGCCATTCTAACCATTTGTTTAAATTTACATTTCTATTCTCTCTCTCACAGCCCTGATGAAGACTCATGTCAGAAGTTCATTCCTTTTATTGGGGTATGTCATCCAGACATCATCATCATTTTTTTAAATGCAATTTTTAAACTTCTATATCGTTTATGAAATGTTTTAGCTGACTTGCATTTGACTCGGTTTGTCTTTGTTTAAAATCTTTGTTTAAAAAACATCTGCAGGTGGTAAAAGTGGGTATTGTCGAACAAACCTCCGCCACATCTGGTGAGATACGTTTAATTTATATTGCCAATTGATTATCAAATATACTTTATTTTAAAGTATTTAACAATTTTATTTAAGCTTGTTAATACATGTGCATGTGTGTTTAGGCGATTCAGATGACGCAGCTACTGTGGGGTCTGCTCTTCTCTCCTCTACTCCTCCTGCCCAGATCTCCCCATTACTAAAAGAAGCATCTCCAACACCTCCATCCTCTCCTTCTGTACACATGTCCAGGTACACACACACACACACACACACACACACACACACACACACACACACACACATACAAACACAGTTCTGTAAATTCATGACATACCTCATTTTGTATTTCTTTTTGTGTTTGTTGCTGTAGTTCTCCTGGAGGGGGCCAGGGGGAGCTTATGGGACTTCAAGTTGATTATTGGATGGCGCTGTCAGAAAGAAAAAAGGAAGTGGAGAAGAAGGACTCCAAAATTACACTCAAGTGCACCTTCCGCTCCTTGCAGGTTAGCCGCCTCCCACTGGGTGGAGCAGAAATGACACATCAGCCAACCATGTCCATGACTGTTGTCACCAAAGAGAAAAACAAGAAAGGTAAGACAATTCTTTTTTGAAGTAATCAATTTATCAAGTGTATTGTGACTAAAACGCTTGACTGTGTTACTGTGTTCAGTGATGTTTTTGCCCAAAAAGACCAAGGATAAAGAGGCGGAATCTAAGAGTCAGGTGATCGAGAGCATCAGTCGACTCATCTGCACAGCCAAACATCAGCAGACCATGTTAAAAGGTGATCAGCCAATTAAATGCATCCAAAATAACCAAACTTACTAAACATAACCTTTGTTTGCATAATTATTGTGTACTATACCTTTTTTGCAACACATGTTGATGTACAGGTACAATTTTTGAGTTTTAAGATTAAATTCAGTGTTTGTGTGTGTGCCCTCTCTGCAGTGTTGATAGATGGAGTGGAATGGAACGACGTTAAGTTTTTCCAGCTCGCGGCTCAGTGGTCGTCTCACGTCAAACACTTCCCCCTTGCCATATTTGGACCCTCCAAAGGGCCTTACTGAATTCAGACCCCCCCAAGAAGTCCTTTATGCTACTGCTCCCTTTACACTCAATGCTGCCTGATGTTTTATTTAAGAATGTGCTTTCTCACAGTTTGCATTGATTGTTTTTATGAAAGAGCCATTTTATGTTGAGCTTTTAGAACCCTCCAGTGTTTATAGTGACATCAAGACTAATGAACTGATTCCTAAAACTGATTTAACTTAATAACTAGGTGGTTTTGTGTCATTTTGCAAAGCTGTCTCAACACATCTCAGCATCAGCACACTCGTGAAAGAGCCAACCAGCGAACGGAAGAGAACACGGTGCTTTTGTCATTCAAAAAAAAAGAATCTAAATTAAATTTGTTGAGGATTGATTTTTCCATTTGGAGTTCCAGTGTGATGCCTTTGCTTTTTTCCAGAAGACTCCAGATTGTACAGCTTCGATTGTATGGTTGTTGAAAAGAATGTTATGTTCTCTCTCTTTCCTCTTTCCGACTCTCTCCAGTTACAAAGTATGCGTGTGCTGCAGAATCTAAATGGATTCTGATGTTTATTTTGTTTGTGTATGTGTGTGTGAATGTATTCACGAAAGGTACTGAACGCTAAAGCACTTTTAAAATATTACTAGATAGTGTTTTTGTTATAATGCTTATTATACTGTTCACTCCAGCTAAAACTGAGCTGAGTGTCTGTGATCGTGTCTACATTAGACGGGCCGCTGTCACACATGCACTCTTTAAAATGTCTTTTATGTAACATTTTCTTAAAATTGAATGTGTTCTGCTTTGTTTGTTTTGTTGGCTTGTTATAGGGATGTTTCTTGTTAGATATATTCAATGTTTCTGCAGAGATGCTGTATTGGATTTAGAAAAATGTGCCTAAAAAACTGGTCTGCAGGATAAACTCACCAACCATGTCAAAGAGCATCTCTTGGCCCCCCCCAAAAAAACTTTAATTTATATTTTGATTAATGACAAGTCTATAATTCACAAATTAAATTACATTTAATTCTCTTAATAATGCTTAAATCTAATCGTAAAGATATATTTATTGTCATACAGTATATTTTTACTGTAATACAAATGTATTTAAAAACACTGTTGAGACCAAATTTAGAAAAAAGAAGAAAAACTCAAAAGCAAAAACTTGTGATTTTGAGGTGAAATGTGACACAGACATGTTTTTGTGCGATTCAGCTTAAAAAGCTCAATTTCGGAGCCACATAAATATTCCATTTATCTCACTAAACGTAGCATAAGAATTACGGTGTGCGTTTGCCCCCTGTAGGTGTCATGAGCACATGTAGTTGTTAATGTCTCAGTGTTATTAAAGCATTAGAAATACAGTTTTTGTAAAGCCTTTCATAGAGGCTATGAACATTCTCTCTCTTGCAGGATTGTTGTTAGATTTGCTTAGTCCTTATTACTCATGTAGAGCAGTTTGTGTGCCTGACTTTCTCTTTAGAATGCCAAAATATGTCAAAACGAACAAATCCAACCCTATAAGGGAACTATCCATAATACAGCTCATTGACTCACACTTGTTATGCTTAATGTAAGTAAATGGCAAACCTGTGCAATGATGTCAGTGTTCTGTTTATGGTCATTCAAATTTAAATAGAATTTGCAAGTATTTTACACTTGACCAGACTGTAAAAGGTTCATAATTTATCATATACACAGTATGTAAGGAGTTGTGATGACGATGTCAGCTTATTGTTGAGTTGTGCTAAAGGACTATCTCTTTGCCGTTTGAATTTATACCTGCCACTAGTATTAGGTTTTTTTATATATAATTTTAATATATTTTCGCTTAATTGTCCTTTTCCCATTGTGGGGCATTCAGATAAATTTGTATTTGTAAGAAAAAAATACTACCACTAATTCCTTAACTGGAATTTAATAAAACTACACACTAAACTTTTGTTCTGGTTCCTAATTGTGATTTTTATACTTTGGGCTGAATGTTAAGGAAACATTTTTATTCAAATGTTTTAATATGCATATAATGCATAAATAGGGTGCAAAATGAAGGGTACTTTCAAAAATGTAAATAACATATCTCATTAGTTTTTGTTGCAAACTGACATATTTTGTTATATTAAGAATGTCAAATATTTTGTTAAAAAAATCTACATTTTTTAATATTACAAATCAAAAGTGGTAGTTCACCCAAAAAGGAATATTTTGTCATCATTTATTCACCCCCATGTAATTTCATTTCTGTATTAATGAACACAGAGAACGATATTTGTAAGAATGTTAGCAATTTTCAGTTCTGGGACATCATTGACTACCATAGTAGGAAAAATTAAATGCCCTAAAACTGTTTGTTTTCCTAAACTCTTCAAAATATCTCATTTTGTGTTTAACAGAACAAAAAAGTATATTAAAAAAAATTCCTACTATGATAGTGAATGATGTCCCAAAACTGAAAATTGCTAACATTCTTACAAATATCTTTGTGTTTAACAGAACAAAGAGATTTATACAGGTTTGAAACACACTGAGGGTGAGTATATGATGACAGAATTTGTATTTTTCGGTGACCTAGCCCTTTAATTGTGAGCATTCGAATCCATATTTTGTTAGTAGATAAAAATATTAACATTTATGTTGCTATGTAAACTTATATTTTGGCATAGTGTTTAAACGACCTCATAAAATAATTTAATATGGTTTCTATGTTAATTCATTAATTGTAATTATATTACTCAAATGTAAAGCGTTTAAACAAAAGATGAAACACCAACGAGACTTTTATTATGTTATTTTTTTATTATATTGATAATTTAATTTTTGCGCAACTTTGATGTTCTTTATTGCTCTATTAATAAAATTATCTTTTAAAAAATCCCATAAGGTTTTAAAACATCCCCTCGGCGTACAGACTGCACAGGTTCTGGATCTGCGTAAGTGATCCGGTCCTGTGACATCATCACGCTTGCTCCGGAGCAGGAAGTGCCGGTCGGTGGGACTCCAAATAACGTAAAGCAACCTTCTGTTATTCCTGCGCAATATCGCGCTTTGACGGGCAAACATGTAAAGCACATACTTTAACAAAACCAGTAAACCACCGAATCAATCCTATGACAGCCGGGGCGGTCTAACGGCGGTGTCGAGACTGATTTAACGGAGGCGAGATGAAGGAGGTGCGGGGCTGCGGCATGCGGAGCGCCGTCGGGTTCCTCTCCCGTAGGATGATCCGCGGACAGCCGCAGCTGAAGGAGGAGTTCCAGCGGTGGAGGTTCGCTGGCTGCTCCAGCCTCTACAAGAAAGACATGCTCGGCCACTTCGGTTGCGTCAACGCCATCGAGTTCTCCAACAATGGAGGACAGTGGTTGGTGTCGGGTAAGATCCTCCGGTTCTGCACGGTGATCTTTCAAATGTGGGTCAGCTACAGGCCGATAAAAGTCTGAAGTGTAGAATAAGTTTGGATGCTTGCAAAAACTCACAAATTAATTCTTTACTACTTAGTCTGATTTCCCATGTTCATTTTTGACATATAAGTATTAATATTATAATACCCCATACACGCATGAGATCGTGCAGCTTGCAAAAGTGTCTTCTGTACTTTTATTTCTTGCCGAGTCAATAAGTTCTTGAAGCTGTTCCTGGTTTTTCTGCTAAACACCTTTATGTTTCCTGAAGTCCTCACTTTTGTCTTTTGATGTTTTAAACATATTTATTATACGCGCTCTATGTTAAATAAAGTGTGTTGCTGTTTCACCTGTGAATACATATGGATGTAGTTTTACTGCAAAACTCAATGCAAAAGTGTTCGCACAATAGTTTTGCAAAAGTTTTTTGCACAATGGTTGTGTGACACTGAAAGTGCCTGTCATCATCTTAAAAATACATAGCTTTTGCCTGTTAAGCAATCTTTTTTAGAAAAACATGCCCATGTTTTCTATGGTGTGTAATAATTTAGTAAAGTGTGAATTTAATATCTTCAGGTTTCTTTAAAATGGGGTTTGGAAATGTCTGAACCTTGGTGTCTTTTATCAGATCTAAAAGTGTTGTTCCACTTGGCTCTAAGTTTATAGAAGAAATGCAACTCTGTTTTGGGAGGAGGCCATACTTTAGTCATAGTTATACTGTGCATAATGCACATATCTATTACACACTTATACACTGAGCATTCATGTTCCGTATTCTCAGAACATCCAAATAGATGGAAATTGGTGTGTTGTGGTTGGTCATTGTAACCCATTCGGCTATACTTCATTGGCAATAAAATGCTGACATTCCTCATCTTCTGTTATAGGTGGTGATGACCGCAGAGTGTTGCTGTGGCACATGGAGAAAGCCATACACTCAAAGGCCAAACCAATCAAGTTGAAGGGGGAGCATCTGTCCAACATCTTCTGCCTGGCGTTTGACAGCACTAACAAACGTGTTTTCTCTGGAGGTAAAACATGCAGCAGCTGCTCATTCATGATACTGGGTGCTGTGGGTGGGACAGAGGGGGATGTGTCTAATATCTAATGTTCCTGTCACTTCAGGAAACGACGAGCAGGTGATTCTGCACGATGTCGAACGTGGTGAGACGCTCAATGTCTTCCTGCACGATGACGCCGTCTACGGTCTCTCCGTCAGTCCTGTGAATGATAACGTCTTTGCCAGCTCCTCTGACGATGGCAGAGTTCTCATATGGGACACACGAGAGCCACCACATGGAGGTATGCTATGCACACGTATATGCACTCAAATTACACAAATTCATAGTGTATGCACATTCTAAACGCCTTATGCACACATACTATACAGTTTCTCTTCACATACTTCACATATTTTTTGGCAGCATAATGTAGTGAATCATTTTGAGATCGGTTCTGAGTTTTTGTATTTTTGCATGTTTCCCATTTGCTTTAATTACAGCATGTGGACAGTTAGCATGAACTTTACAAGTCTGTGCAAGACCTGAAGAATTATGTTACTCTAGCATGATATTTCAAAGAAATTGACATGGTTAGTGTTGTAAATTAGGTAGATTAGGGATGATGACATAATTTTATATATTTCTTTAAACTTGATTTATTTTGGTGCAAAATCTGTAAAAAAAATATTCTGATGGGGACATTTCGACACCATTGTATTACAAACATATACATTCTGCCCACACAGGCGCACATTACAATACACATATTTGGGTCTTGCCTTGTGTACTTTAATTGTCACAGGTAAGTAGATTATTAGCAGATGGTAGTTTAACCGGATTACACCGCATTTACCTGACTTTAATTAGGTTAGACTTGTGTTTGTTTACATTCTCAGTGGAATGACTGCAATGTTATTTTTTTACTGTAGATTTGTTTGCATTTATTTCTAAATAAAGGATCTAATCCTATATGATAGAATATCTAACATAATCAATGTTTAGAGATAGATTTGATGTGCTGCTTTATTTTATCATTCAGATTGTCTGTGCCAGAAATTATGTTTTAGAACTTGTGTATTACTCTTATACTGTTGTGTATTCTAGAACCGTTCTGTTTGGCCAACTACCCCTCGGCATTCCACAGCGTGATGTTTAACCCTGTTGAACCCCGTCTGCTGGCCACCGCAAACTCTAAGGAGGGGGTGGGGCTGTGGGACATCCGCAAACCTCGCAGGTGAGATGGAGATTTGTTCGAAAAACTTTGATGTGTCTTATTGTACCAGAGCCTTCGTCTTTGAGCATAGCTGTCTGTTATACTGCCCGAGACCAGCAGAGGACAGCAGAGTGTGTGTTTGTACAGATGTTCTCATTTACATTTATGCATTTGGCAGACGCTTTTATCCGAATCAACTTACATTGCATTATACCACAGTATGTGCAATTCCTGGGATCAAACCCATGACCTTGGAATTACTAACGCCATTCTCTAACCACTGAGCTACAGGAAAGCCGGTCTCAGTTTTGTCCTCTGGCATCACCATATTCATATGAAAATCAATTATAATAATTCGCCTTTCTCTCTGTGTGCTGTAGTTCTCTGTTAAGGTATGGAGGGAGTTTGTCACTTCAGAGCGCCATGAGCGTGCGCTTCAACAGCATGGGGACGCAGCTGTTGGCCCTGCGCAGACGTCTGCCTCCGGTCTTGTATGAGCTGCACTCCCGTCTGCCCAGCTTCCAATTCGATAACCAGGGATACTTCAACTCCTGCACCATGAAGAGCTGCTGCTTCGCCGGAGATCGAGATCAGGTTAGATAAACACCAGAAATGATCAGCTAGTCAGTGGATAGTCAACTAATCGGTTGAATTAGACCTGTTTGATTGGTTTAGGGTCATGTCTGCCTGACACAAGTTAAACTTTTTGTTTTGTTACATTTACATATATTCATTTGGCAGACGCTTTTATCCAAAGCGACTTACAAATAGGAGAGCATAAAACATTTTGTCAAGCAGTACCGATAGTTTACAAGACTATGTTACTACTTTTTTAACTGTTTGTCTCAGTATCTCAAAGGAGAGCTCAAGAGTGAATGCAAGAATTGTACAATATTTAACAAATACATAGACTTGAAGGTGCATGTTGCAGGATTTTAAGGTTACTGTTTGCAAACACAAACTGGACCCCACCTCTCGGGTAGGACAAAGTCAGAAGTACACAAAAGTTTTGTCCAAAAAACATCCTGAGCACCCGAAAAAATTACAAATAAGAAAATACAGGCAGCCGCAGAGGACAGTGTTTCTATGGACACGAACAATACCACACAGTCTTTACGGATGAAAAGTAACAGTATAAATTATTTTATACGTGCCCATACCTTAAAAACCTGCATATTCCACTTTTAATAATCAATCAAACTTTTTTATTTATTACACCACTCTTGTCGTACTTGGATTATACGTAATATATTGAGTGTCAGTACCCATAGTACGTGACTGTCAAGTCTGCAAATGATTGTCTTGAAATGTTATGAGGAGGTGAATTTGTTACAGATGTGGTGTTTTGATGGCATTTAATAATCAGCCAGGTCTGTTAATGTGTGTCTGGGAGAGAGTATTACTGCATATGTGACACTATGATCAGCAGTTTGCGCAGAAGAATTGTGTGTGTACATGTTTGTGGGAAAGTGTGTTGAGGTATGTTCAGTAATGGAATGTTGTAGGCTTGTAGGAGCATGTTTTTATCAGTGATAAATCTAAAGCTGAGCAGATGCTGGTGTGTGTGTGTGTGTGCGTGCGTGCGTGCATGTGCTGGTCTGTTTGGTTTGTGTTTGGCTGTTGTGTATGTTTCTCCAGCTGTCTCTCTCTTCCACACAACTGCATCCTTCCTCTCTGGAAGAGTCTAGTATATATATATATATATATATATATATATATATATATATATGAGGCAAAGAAGTGAAAACATGACAACATTTTTGTTCTGTGTCAGCCACTGTAGTGCTCCGAAAGGGATACCGATAAACTCCACATTTCGACTTTAAATTGCAATATTGGAAAAATATAAAACAAATGGCAAAAAATTTAACTAAACCTAACATGAAAACTAAAAATATAAAAGTAAAACCTAATATGAATAAAACTGAAAGCTTGTTGTGTATTAATATATATTTATAGAAACTGCTCATAAGAGTAACAACATATTTCTTGAAAACCCCATGATGTAATATATTTTTCTGTTTTTTCAGTACATCCTGTCTGGCTCGGATGATTTTAACCTTTACATGTGGAGAATCCCCACTGACCCTGAAGCAGGTATTCAGAACACCCTCAGGTCAACCATATCTAATGTTATTGCTTGTGTTCATATGTTAAGCCTGCAGTAGATGTCATGTAGTCTTTATAGACATTCCCTTTCTGTCTCTGCAGGAGGTGCGGGTCGGGTGGTGAATGGGGCGTTCATGGTTCTAAAGGGTCATCGCTCTATTGTGAATCAAGTTCGCTTTAACCCCCACACGTACATGATCTGCTCATCCGGGGTGGAAAAGGTCATTAAGGTTAGTTGACACTTTCATAAAAATGTAAAACATGTGTAAACAACATACTAGCAGTGTTTAATATAGGAACTTAGTGATACATTTTAGCAGATACTAAAGCAGATTGTAAGCTCTTAACTATCATTAATTACAACCCTCATGTTGTTTCAAACACGAATGACGGTCTGTTCCTCAGATAAATGTCCTCATTTTTTACATTTTTTTGGCGCTCAGCAGAGTCAGTTGTATGTGTTTGGAACATCATGTGCATGAGTTTTACAAAAAATCATTTCTGTATTAACTATTCCTTTATCACAGACACGAGCAGACATGACACACACGCGTATGCGGATAGAGACACAGGAAAGAAGAACGTTGGCCTCGGTTTAGCCTTTTAGCCAAATTAATTTCTGTCGCTTGTTCAGTCAACCCTGAAGACCCAGAATTGAAACTTTCATTTACCTGTCTCACTCTTTGCTCTGGTTATTCAACAGCTGATGAATTATAATTATTGCTGCTTCAGCTTATTGATAAATAAAAAGATGTAATTGGAGCAGATTGAATATTCGTCCTCATCTGCTGTTAACAGTGACATGATGACCACAAGGTCTTCATGTTTTTTTAGTATATGGTCTTGTTTTTCTTCTCCGTCCTCGTGTGCGTCTATGTGAGAATGAGACTATAGTTTATCTTTTGCTGGTGGTTCTTGTGAAATCTTGTTTGGCAGGGAGAGGAGATGTTGAGTAACACTAGCACACTGTTCTCTGTTTCTACAATCTGGGATTATGTAGGCTTGTTTTGTGACACACATTTTGCTCTCTGCTGTGTTTGTACAGATACAGTGATCATGTTCAACATCCATTTTCAATCCTGCAAGAATCCTTGATCATACAGTCTCATCTAATATGATGAGACTATTAGTAACATTGCATCTATTTAGGATTTTAGTTTGTATTAAATTGTCTTAATATTTGCTATGTCCCCATTTTCCTTTAAATGACAGCATGCTGGCATGAACATTTTATGCTAGTTTGTGCCAATCCTGATGATTTAATTTATCCCAGCGTGATTTAAGGATTTAAAGAGTGTGACCTTTTTACAAAGAGAAACCATGCTGACAGTTAAGCATCCCAAATATTTCTTCTTCCTTTTGTTCAGTTTCTATTCAGTTTTTCTGTTCTGTTCTAAGAGATTTTAGCCCTCTGTGTATGGGGTGTAAATCTGACTCTCTCTCTCTTTGCAGGCATGGAGTCCGTATCAGCAGCCAGACAGTATTGGTGATCTGGATGGTCTGGTCGAGGATAAGTCACGCTCTCTCTACACCCACGAGGAATACATTAGCCTGGTCCTCAACAGCGGAAGTGGCTTGTCACATGATTACGTCAGCCAATCAGTACAGGAGGACCCCCGAATGATGGCTTTCTTCGACTCGCTTGTCCGGCGTGAGATCGAGGGCTGGAGCTCGGATTCGGACAGCGATTTGAGCGAGGGTGCGATTATGCAGCTGCACGCGAGAGCTCGCCGTTCTGCGCGAACCACACAGCGAGCTCCTGCCAGCGTAGCTGCCGTTCATCAGAGTGACTCTGACCACTCCTCTTCGTCCTCATTGGCTGGCCCGGATGCATCAGGGAGTGAGCGAACTGATCAGGACAGGAGTGGGTCACAGAGAAGCGAGGCGGGGCCTCGTGAATCGGCATTTCTGCTTGACCTTGTAAATGAGGACTCGGATTCCAGCGGGTTCTGGTTAGACCCAATGCCGCGTCCCAGATCCCCCAGTCCGCGTGAGAACTCGAGCATCTCCAGCCATGCCTCCTCGGTAGGTGTGGCTTCTAGTTCCAGCTCCTCCCCCAGTTCCTCCTCCAGCTCGTCCTCCAGCAGTGACGGCATCGATGAGGAGCTGCGTAGGAGCAGGATGCGACAACGCAACGCTGCCAGGTGGAGGCGCCATATTGGCCTTTCTGGCAGAGATTCTGCCACCAGTCATCACGCCGCAACAGATTTCTCCAGCTACCCCAACATATCCATCCGTAATCCGTCATCGCCCTCTTCGTCCTCGGGCGACGAAAGTCGCCCTTTCAGGAATCGTGGGAAAGAAAAGGCAAGTGGACACGTCTCAAGCCCCACACACTTATCTGACAGACACGCACAATCCAGATTTAGACGTCGCATCACTTCCTCTCGCTCGGGCGGTGATGCTCACGTTGAGAGAGCAAAATCACGAGCTGGCTGGAGTGTAGAGTCTGGGGAAGAACTAGAGAGAGGGAGAATTAGCGGGGAAGATTTAAGCGCAACACACAGCGCTGGGGAGGAAGTAAGTGCAACACTTTGCGGTCACACCAAAGCAAGCTCTAGTGTTAACGGACATCCACACACCGATGTGGAGAGTGAGAGCCGTGCAGACTCCGTTCACCCAGAATCCTCTAGGGTAGACCCTGATCTCAATAGAAACTCTACAGACTCAAGGACCCAGGGGGAAACCTCTAGTAAGGAGTCAACCAGTGTTGTTGGGAAACGGACTTGTTCAGACTCGGGAGACGAGGAGGGTTCTCTGTCCGAGAAAAAGGCTAAAACATGGTGATGGACTGGCTCAGAGTCAGACTTATCTTGAGTTAATGTTTGGACTATTTCAACATCTTTTGGTTTTTAAACCAACTTCACTTTCCCTCTTTTTCTGATGTCATGCATTCTGGGGTCATACCGCAGTGATGACACTAAAAAAAATATTAGTGGTACGGAAAAATAATAAATGCAATGCTTTTGGTTTCATAATATTTTAGTTTCATAGAACCTGAAACCTTTATGTCGGGTTTTGGTTCGTTTTGGAGCTGCGAAAACAAAAAGGGTTTTTGAGCATTTCTAAAAGAAGGCCTGTTTCAGTGGGACTGGGGGGTCGGGGGGCAAGAAATGGTGTTTCCATGGTAACCTCAATGAACAGCAGCTGTTTGAGTTGTGCATTAAAGTTCTGTTCCAGTGTTTCCATAGAAACAGTTTGCTGTGTCTCTTCTTCCTCATCATTCTTTGATCATCATCAAACAGGAAGTAGCTCAGTGGAATTTCTGGAGTGTTCTAGGATTTTACACTGATAGATATCTCCGATGTGAAAATCGTCACCATGGTGATGCATCAGTGTCTGATCTCCATCTGTCAACTGGAGAGGCTTTAGCTGTCAAGGTTTGGGCTCAAGTGAAAGATTTGTGTAGAAATGTAATATTTAAAATGTGAGATTTTCTCATTGGGTAAGACACACAACATGTATACATGCTCATTCCAAAGGGCACTTTATACAGCATGTGTAGATTTGAATATTGGTCGATATATCACTTCACACGATCTGGATAGGGAAATGTAACTATCAGTTGTTGCTTTCCATCTGGTATTACAGAGAGTTTAACATATAGTTCGGCTAAACAAAATGCAATAAAACGTTTTATAATTCAACCCAGGAGTGGTTACTAGGCAGTTGTGTGTATAGAGTGTGCTCAGTGACCATTACAATAACATATTCATGACAGTGAATTACATAACCATTAGAGTAAATAATTGTTTTAATTTTTATTATTTCAAATTATATTTTTTTGCAAAAGTTAGCTCTCTTTACATACAGCCATGGAAAAAATTAAGAGACCACTCCAACTTTTCATTTCAAACCAGGATTTCTAGATGTATTGTGGTCATTCCAATCCAGTGTCTGTTGAATTTTAACAAAATCAAACCTCTGGAGTGACGAAGTCATTCAACAGCAATTTAGGTTATCAAGGTAACTTTCCCTAAATACATGTACAAATATTACTGTTGTATTGCTTAAAGGTGAATATAAACTTTTTTTGTCTTTTTGCAGTATTTGAGGTATGAAAAATACAGAGCATCTTTTCTGTTATTTTGACCTGTTTCTCCAGGTCTCATTTTCTGCAAATAAATGCAAATAGAAACAATATTTTTTTTTGAAATTTGGTAACAATGTTGTTAGTAGTTCACAGAATGAAACAGGAATGATAATTTTACCTAAACACCTACCTATATAAATAGTTAATTATACTGAAATGATGATTTGAAATGGTCTCTTAATTATTTCTGCGGCTGTATATGTGTGTTTTATTTCATTTCAAAAATTTATTTTATATAAATACATTTAGTGAACATTGCCAGGACCCTGAGTATCTGAATGCAGATATCCTGAAACAAAACAATTGAAAACATTTTTGGAAGTTTTTGCTGCTGATGTTACGCAGCTCACTGCATAAAGTAAATTCATAAAATCACTAGTATTTGTTTAATTGAAGTCAGTGGATGAGGAACAGGTCTCCCCTTAGGAAATGAACTACAATATTTCCACTCTGCACTGACACAAATAGGCGGAGACTCTTTTGCTCCGATGAGCAGTTCGAGGCAGCCATAAATGGAATCATCTCACTCTGTCGGTCGTGATAAGGAAACTCCACCCGTCGGTAAGAGCTGTACTTGTACAGTTGATTGACAATTATTTGGGTGATGTCACTCTTGAGTACAGTTATTGAGACACATCCTCACCCTGATTCAGCTCATGGATTTTCAAAGAAGTTTTGTCACCTTATACAATCTTTTTTACTCACCCTTAAATTTAGAGGATTGGCCCTACATGAATGTTGTATTCACTTTCTTGCAAAACTCATCCCCAGGCCTCCAAACCTACAAAGGCCTGTCCTGTTTTATTCACCAGCATAAGGTTTCATGTATACAAGGCTTCTACTTAACATCACATTTTGTAAATCAGTAGTTTTGAGATTAGTACCAGTGCAGAAAATTTCTCTTAATAAATGTAAATGAAATGAATCATTGACCGTGACCAACAGAAAAAGACATCTTTCATCTTGGGGTAAAAAGCGTGTTGTGTGTGGGAGGTTTGATCCGACAGAAGGATGATGATGTATCTGCTCAGCTGTCAGTGGATGATTGTGTTGCTGTGTTGGTTGTAGTTGCTCTTTCCTGTAACATAATTAATCATGTCAGTCTGTCTGAATCAGCTGTAACAGACCCTGTTATCAACAGGAAATAAATGAATATTGTGTCCCTCACGCCTTCTTAAAGTCCTTGTGATTGTTAGAGTAGTTCTTGTATACTTTAAAATCAAACAGGGCTAATAAAAAACTTGAGATAATATTTCACGGCATCTTATCAGGAACATTCTCTCAACAGCTTTAGAATTTCACAGTCGGAGGATGGGGAGTTGTAGTGCCAGCTTGTGCCAATACAGTAGCCATCTCATTATGTCGCTATAGGAGTAATTTTGCCTGTTGTGCTATATTAATGTGTCAGAAAGAGAATCAATGAGAAGGACTTTATAGATTTGTAATGTGTTTACAACTGAGTGGGTGAAAGGGGGGGTCTGGGCATGTAAATGAGACGTTCTGTTGTAAAATATTCTCCAGTGTGTTTGTAAACATTGATGGAGTGAAAACGTTTGCTTTGTGATTGCGTTTTAGAGTTTTTCTCTTTCTTTAGTTTACGTATAATTTAAGATTAAGTGATATACATATAAATGAATTTAAATTGTTTCGGAGTAGCATTCTGAATGTTAAGTCTGGCACAAATACATATTTCTCTAGTGATTCCCAAAGACATTTAACATGAAACTAGAATCACTAGATTAGGTTTAAAGAATTTTGCTGGAAGACGAAGTGAATTGTCTTTCATAAGTCATATGAACTCATCCATTTTTTATTTGTGCTGTTGTTCATATTTTAGTCTTGATTTTTCTGAATGAAAGTGCTACTGCCCAGTGTCCTTTGGGATACATATATTGTGAGAGCAGGAATGCAGCAGTCCAGCAGCAAATCCCAGAGGAATTAACCAGAAACCCAATGCAATCCACCACTGCCTCACAAAACTTAACCAGGTAAAAGTCTGAAAGTGTGTAGCTAATGTTTTGTTCACAAACTGTGGAGAGAAGTTTAAAGCATTATAAAATGGAAACATACTGAAGGTTACATTGTTTTCACATTGCTTTGTGCCAGCTCAGAAGAAACAGAAACTTTCAGATTATTGTTTTTCCTCAATGATCTGCTCCTTCAAACTGCTTCAAGAGGGCAGTGTTTCTTGTTTACATAGTCTTTGGCCAGAGGTTCCCAGGTTTGGTGGTCTAAATTCTGCAAACTTTATCAGTAGCAAGACTGTGCTGTTTAAAGTCCACTGAGCAAGTTTAAGATCTAGTCCAGACCTGTTGAATAACTCTGATATCACGTCCGGTCAGCGTTTCCCTCATACCTTTTAAAACATTGGCCGACTTTTTCCATTGACTGATTTTATCTTCAACCCTTACGACCAATTACAACCCAAGACCGCAAGGAAAGCGTCACGTAAGAACGAAATATAGGCTAGTGGCTAAGGCTAACACAAAAATAGATTTGTACTAAGTGAACAAAGTTTTCTTTATGTTGAAAAAAGCGGCGAGACAGCAATACTGCTGTGATGAAAAAGCAGAATGAGACCTTTCTCTCACTGTCTGTGCACTTAAAGTGTGACGTCACTTTCCCAAACATTCGCCCCTTGGAAGTTTGTCCATATAAGGAAGAGCGCCCCAGTTCCAGTGTGCGCGCACGTGTATTTCATACTTTTCAATTATTTTAAAATGTCCCCAAAACTTTCATTTACATTCTCAAACAAACAAATAAATAGCCGAGTGTCTATTAATAGTAATATTATTATTAACGCTGTTAAAGATCTCTGTAATTATTAAGTCAAATATTTATTTTAAATCAATAGAAATCACTTGAATTTTTTACGATCGCCCGTTTTTTACAGTGTGTGCGCGGGGCAGCCCTGTCGGTGTTGTTATTTCCACCTGAAGGGGCTTTACCCTAAATGGCAGAGGCATTCGGTCGGGCTTCTTCTGAGTTTATGAAGCATGAAGGAAATAGTTGGACAACTTTTACAGACATTTAACGTAGGCTAACTTATTATAACAGGATCAAAGTATAGTAATTTAATGCAATTTACTATGTATGTCGCCAGTACAGTATATTTTGTCGCCAGTACAGTGAGATGGTCAAAGCAGGTTGTGTGACAAAGTCTTTATTAGGCGAACATGTTTTCTGCGTGCGTCAGAGCGGGCAATAACTGTTTAAACATGCCTTCAATAAACAAAACTAATCATTTCAGTCCGGCCACAGAAATAACCTCGAGAACTCAGGGGGTGAAATCATCACATTAAACTTAACAGCCTTTCTTCCCCACAGTAGGATGTGATGAATACCAGGGATATCCTCTGCCAAGTTACGCCAGATATCTTTATAGGGTCTGACCACAGATGGCCTCGATCTGTAAAATATTTGACACAGTGGCAGCTTCCACTTTCACTCATTTATCTATTTTCAACATCTATTCCCACGACATTAAAGTTTCATAGGCTCATTACTGGTGAGACAATAGAAACGTAGTATGCTATGGACGTTGTATCCCCCACTGCTTTCCCACTATAAAGAGGAACCAAATGGCTGTTACCTGAGCCACGGTGAGATAAAACAAGCGCAAGGGTGTGGTCACCTGGAAGGCAAGGAGGAAACTATTAAAGGATTTACAATAGCCATAATTAGTATACCACCTGCTCTATTATTTACACATTATTGAATATGTAAATACTACAACCTAATCAAGCAGTTAAATTTAGCATTAAAAACGTACCTTTAAGCTTTTCAGCCTACGTCTATGCAGACAACCTACACCAAAATAACAATCGACAGTAGGATAAGCCAATCTGCATCAATTCTTCGCGAATGGGCGGGCCTTAAGTCTCTACGCAGTAACCAATCAGAGACCTCAAATTGTGTTCCTTTTTATTTTTTCTGTTACTGTGAAGTTTTGCTGCCGATGCTCGTCCCGGAGGTTCTGCCTGCTCGCTGCTCTGGGTAGCCGCCGTGAAAAAACGGACAGGACGAGAAAGGCACGGACTTTTGAGCGAGTGAACGGGCAGGGAAAACGAGGTATCGAAAGGCAGTGAGCATACCGGGCCGTTAGTTTAGTGCACATCGTTTTAAGTGCGCACGGGAGTGTTTACTGCGCCGTGGAAGCGCTCTGTAGGAGAGACCGGGGAAACGGCTGTTCAGCATGGATTACCATCATAACCAACAACAACAACATCATCATCATCACCATCACTACGATGGGGGAGAGAACGACTATATGCCTCAGGAAGATGACTGGGACCGGGATCTTCTGCTCGACCCCGCTTGGGAGAAACAGCAGCGAAAGGTACGGTATAATTTCTCCACCTAACGGAGGTGTTAAGTGTGATGAAATGTGGATACCACAGGGATTTAACTGTCCGGTGCGGCAGACATTGAGACGTTTGGCTGATGGATGGTAAAATGTTTTGCACAGCAACGCATGCATTCATTTATTTGCTTCTTTAATCTGTAACCATGGCCTTGGGCTAAACACGACGGGTGTTTAGAATAGACTACCACTAGGGTTATAGATTGTATGCAATGCTAGTTGTCTTCATTATAAGAAACTTGAAGAACATCTGTTGCGGAATCGCGCATGTTCTATTCTCCCCTCCGTCTGTCCATTCATTTGAGGGTTATTTCGGACCCGCCCCCAGTCAAACGATCCGGACCCCGATCACCGGACACCGTGTGCCCACCTATTCTCCTCAGCGCGCAACAGATGTCAGCGACAGCAGCCTCGCGCTGTAGATGCGGCTTATATGATCCGCTGCGCGCGCACTGAGCACGAGCTCGCTGTATTTACGGTCACGGCGCGGAGACGCTGTCTGGCGTTTTAACTTGTGGCCCATGACAGTTCCGTTACGCATTCCGGTAGACCATTTGTTAGGGGGTGTATAAAAAAAATTCTGATGCCGGATGTGACATTTTGTATACGAGTCTAAAAAGTATTTGAAATATGAGTGAAACATTTGTCGCTCCCACACTCTTTTCCTCCCCTTTGGAAAACGGGGAGGAAAAAAAGAGTACTGGAATCTGCTGCGGTTTGGGCTGGGCTTGTCAGGGAGCGAGTCTGCCCAAAAATGGTAATAACAGACCCCGTACACTGCTGCTGGAAAACTTTCCCGTTCCCTTTTTTTCCCTTCCTCGAAAGCTTGTAGACTCCTGAATGATGTCATCAGCTACCGGCGGGAAAGACTCATGCTCAGGTATGCACGGGTTCAGTTCACACTGCTATAAACCCATGACAAATTCATCACCACGCCAGACATGTTCAAATCTACTCAACCGAGTGTTGAGAGAGACAAAATGATGAAACCCCTTCAAGAAAGTACCCATCAGTAGTTCAGGGTCATATTTTACATTCTGTGACACAATAACCATTATGCGTGTATGTGGTGGGTCAATGGAAATTACAAACACACACATTCACATACAAATAGAAAAAAGCCCTGAGGTGTTATTCCTATCTAGCACTGCATTGTATTAGACATGACAATAATTTTTAACACTGGTCATTAACAACACGCATGCATGTGCACACATGCACACACACACGCGCACACACACACGCGCGCGCACGCACACACTTTAAACACATGCAATGTGCTGCCCATTAAACACCCTCTGTGACTTTAATGATGCGTGGGTTTGTGTGTGTGTGTGTGTGTGTGTGTGTGTGTGTGTGTGTCAGACAAATTGGTTATTGTTCTGCATTCTGACAGGACTGAAAGGTCAGTGGTGAAGCAGAAGAAGTCTGTTCTGCAAAGACACACACACACACGCACGCAGGCACGCACGCACGCACACACACACACACACACACACACACACACAGACCTGATCTCCATCTCACAAAAATGTCAAGAGTTAAAACCATATGGACTGAATCTGAACTTAAGTTGAGAAAAAAAACAAGAAAGTGTGTGTGAAAGCATCTGACTGGCTGCAGTTTCTGTTTATGCATGAAAGCATTTCAGCAAGTTCAAACTGGACCAGTAGAATCAGTAAAACACATTTTTTCTTGTATTACCATCTGTGTAGGTCTGAGAGTTCATGCATCATGAGAAAAATCCCTTCAGGCCAGGCAGGTGTGATGTGATTCAGATTTAAACAGAACCGAGACCACTTCTAAATTCCTTTTTTTAGTTTTCTCTGTCCTCATATAAGAGGTCAAGTGCCACACCCCATCCTAACTTTTCTCAGTCGGTCACCATCATTTTATTTGGCTGTTTCCTCCTGCAAAATATTAAACGCTCATACGCAAAGTCTTAATAGGTCTCAGTGTCAGTCCTGTGCATTATTATTCACATTTTAGTGTATTTGAACTTCTGACTTTGACTTTGTATAGACCGTCCCTCTGCGCGCCTCCCGCATGAGGTAATTTTTGTCATCAGAGGGTCCGCGGTCATCCGCACACCCCGTCCACCGTCCCCGTCCACTCTGTGACATTCTGCGCATGCGTTGAGCTCATTCAGCTGCACCTTTCTGTAGTTAAGTATGCTTTAAAAGCAATGTGGACGCGTGTGTGCGCGAAAGACGGACGAAAGTTAACCATACCTCGAAACTTTAAAGTTTAATACTTAAAATCTGCACTGTGTGAGTCAGGCGATGGCATCCTAGGTGCCTAGAAATCACCTAGAACCTATCACCTTTTAAAGCATAAAATAGTTTTCAACCTCTATGAGTTGATATTTTCAAGCAGAACTATACGTCCTGCTTGTCTCAATTCCTTTTTCTTACTTTCTCACTTGTTCTCTCTCTCTGCCTTTATTAGAGAGGGTAAGTTGAGTGTCTCAGGAGACCCAATGGTTGTGTTTTAATGGGTCTGGGGTAAGTTTCCTGATATCTGTCACAGATCTCACAGTCGAGATGAGTTTACAACTCTCTGTGGAGACATTGACATGCAACAGTGTGTTGTTACATGTCAGCTAGGCCCCACACAGATGTGCAGACTGTTTTTACATTTCCACTAAATTTGAAATCCTGTCTTTAAGAAATACATTAAATGGATTGCAGAATATAGTACATTGAGCAATGAGTACTATACACTGTAAGAATCATCAATTAGCCCAAATATTAATAGAGCAAATGTGATGGGTCTCAGTGTAACACATGGTATGGAAATAACTTGTCGTGCCCTTGTTGTCAGGATACGTTGAACTACTGCATCCCTCACTGTGCTGTTTTAGCCGATGAAAGAACAGTCTGAGTACATCTACAGAAGTGTAGAAAATGCTGCCACCTCATTTACTGAGAATGCGTGTGTGCGTCTGTGTACTTGAGCCAGACGAAGATGCTGTGGGAAGCAGTTTGTTGATGTGTGTCTGTGTGAGGACTACCGTTCTTAAAAAGTTTTTATTGACTGTGTCCGACAGCTTTCACCTGAGGCTTTGCCGTTTGTACAGTCAAATATCAATTCAGGCTTTCTATCTTGGTTAAAATAAAACTCTTTATGCAAATAATGCATCACTTGCTGCTTCTAACCTGACGATGTGCTCAAAACTTGATCCAGAATGTTGAATGTTGTTATTTATTAGCCATCGAACTGTGCGTCTGTATGTTAATGTATGAGACAGGTTTGCCTTAGGAGGGTGTGGTTTGTCTGTGTGTATGGAGATGCTGGATAATTTGTGTGGAAATGAGACAGATGTAGGGCTGTACGTCGATCAGCACTTCCTGTCTGGAGGAGACAGCCGACAGACAACAACAAACAGCCCTCAAACAGATAAAGTGATAAAGATAGAATGTTTTAGTTTTTACATCTTTCATTTCAGCGTCTTCCATGTGTAAGTTGGAACACTTATAAAAGTTATAGCTTTCTCTCAATTTAGGTTTTATGGTATCATTCAAGGACACAGTTTTGGTTTGTTCAATTTACAGTATAACTAATAGCAATAGATATGTGTGACTTAGGAGGCATCACCAATGAGAAAGAAAGGACAGACAATAAGATTAAGCTTTTTATCCATTGTAAGAATCCTAACACTGTTAACATGTTCTACATACATTAAAGAGATAGTTCACCCCAAAATTAAATTTGTCATAACAAACCTGTGTGACTTTCTTCTGAAGAACACAAACGATATTGTGAAGAATGAGACATTTTCTCAAAATATCTTCTTTGTGTCATTATATTTGTATTCATATACAGGTTTTGAGTTACGTGAGGGTGAATAAACAATGTTATCTCTTTAAACAGAATCTTTTTTTTCACCAGTGCATGTAGGAATAATTGGTATCTTTTTACAAGCAATTTTGTTATTGTGTGTGTGTGTGTGTGTGTGGTCAGCATTTTGTTTACACTGGTAGCCTGTCACACCTGTCACACGCCGTTCACCTGAGTAGGCGGAGCTAATGAGAGAAGTAAACAGGCCATGTGTTGTGAGACGAGAGGTCTGAGTTTTATGACATACATATGAAAGGCATTCAGACATTCAAATCCCAAAAGTTTTACTTACCACTATATTGTTGTATATGCTAGTTTAATGTTTTCACCACAGCTGTCAAATAAACATCTATTTTGGCTTATGGGGGAAGTTTATTTGTGTGTATGTGTGTGTTTTTGGACCTGCTGTTTGTAGGTTTTCGGGCATTCGTAGTTGCTATGGCAACCCGCATGGAGAAGAGCCGAGCCGTGCTGTATTTCACACCCGAGCGGGAAAGAGAGCAGTGAAAAAGAAAGAAAGAGAGTTATAGATGGAAATAGAGGGTTAAAAGAAAAACAGAGCGACTCCCACTTCAGCTGTTATGAAGATTTGTGTTGTATAGGTGTGAGGAAATCTAGCAGCATTCCTGCTGAGTGAGCAGAGATGTGCTGTTTTTCTGACTATATTTACATGCTTTTGTATATGCATGTATGCGTGCATTTGCATGACTTCGTGTGTGTCTTTGCAAAGGTGTGTACTGATGTGTCTTTTCTATTCAGGTGTGTATCTTTATTTAGCTTTCATTATAGCATATACATCTTTGATTGGCATTGTTGTATGTGTGTGTGCTATCCCGACAGCATCTTCTAACTCCCTATTGAATTTATCCAAAATGTATCCATTTACCTTCAGACATTTCCATGTAACAGCGTTTCATGCTAGTAGCTGCCAGATTCCTCACTGTTTCTCACCTAACCTGCCCCTTGTTACCCATAATCCTTTATTAAACCGCATACCCCAGACCACCCAACTGGGGCTGGCTGTATCCCATCATGTAGCCGTGTTTCACATTCTGCTCGAATCCAGAATTTTCCCTTTATATTTACGTCTAAACACAATCCTAGCCATCCTTGTACGTTCATAAACAGAATTGTCTCTGATTCCATTAAGCGGCATATCAAACGTATTACTGTGTGTGTGTGTGTGTGTTTAGCTCCCGTTCTGCACCACAGCTGTTTCTCATCAGACCGCTAACATACCGAAGAATCCTGAAGCCACAGATACTCGCTGCCATGACAACCTCCGGAGAACCCTCATACTGCCTCGCTCTCTCTCCATGTCAAAGTCATGGCATGATTGTAAATGATTAGAGTATTAGCAAAGCATTTAAAGTATATGCATAACACAGGTGTATAAAATGAAACATGCAGAATCGAATATTTCCTGATAGTATGATACGCCATTTTTTTGTCTTAGTGAAAGAGTGCATTTATTAAAACTAAGCTGCCAAAAAGATCCAAGACCCATGTACATTAGACATGAACGATTTATTCACAACATTTGGTCCAGCCAGCGCCGTGAGGTAATTAGGAAATGGGGTAGATTCTATTAATCCTAAACTCTGTCTAGAGGAACTCATTATAAAGGGAAAATGTGAGAAAGACTGCCAAACCTGGTTCTCTTCCTGTCATGCTCATTACACATGCTAAGAGGTGTTTTCATTCTGTAAGAGTCCTAAAGGCACAGCAGGAAAAATGGCCCCATTAATTGCAACATTGTGTCCTAACCAGTCGCTGAAGGGCAACTTGTCTGTGCACACAACAGAAATGTGGCATGGTGTGAGAAAAACTGAGAGTAATATAGAAGAGCTTTTATCATTGCTTTTACGGCATCAAGCCAGGTTAGGACATGATGAAATGAGCTAGAGAAAGTGGAAATGATTATCAAAAGAAGCTAAATTATTTTTCGCACTAAAAAAACTTTACTAATATTGTAAGTGCACCTTACAATTTAGGGGAACAACAAAAAATTTATTTTATGATACTTTAATAATAGTTAATAAAAAGTACAGTAAGGTATGCTGGTTAGGAACTGTATTTTACTATTAAAAAAGCAGATGATATGGGAAAACTCTGAACAAAATTATATTGATGTATTTCAATGAGGTTAAAATACTTAAAATTTTTTGTAGTAATTGTTTTGTTTTTCCATTACAAGAATATGTGTGCATGCATTTTATTGTCATCTTTTAGTTTTGCTTTGGTTTTCAGAATTGTACGCATTTTATACATTTATCACATTTAAAGGGACAGTTCACCCAAAAATAAATATTCTGTAATCATTTACTCACCCTTGAGTTGTTCCAAATCTGTATATACCTCTTTGTTCTGATGAACACAGAGAAAGATATTTGGAAGAATGCTTGTAACCAACTAGTTCCTGGCCACCATTGACTACCATAGTAGGAAAAAATACAATGGTAGTCAAAAGTGCCCCAGAATTGTTTGCTTTCCTACATTCTTCAAAATATCTTCTTTTGTGTTCCAACAAAACAAAGAAATTTATAAAGCAATTTTTCCTACTATGGTGGTCAATGGTGGCCAGGAACTGTCCAGATATCTTTCTCTGCAACTTGAGGCTGAGTAAATGAACTGTTTATGTAAATTTTGCATTGTGGTTAGTTCTCTCTTCTCATGCTCTTAATCTCTCTTTCAGACGTTTACTGCGTGGTGTAATTCTCATCTACGAAAGGCAGGAACGCAGATCGAAAACATTGAGGAAGACTTTAGAGACGGTCTCAAACTCATGCTGCTCCTAGAGGTCATCTCAGGTCAGTAACCTTACAACCCACAGCCACTATTTGTCACATGACCCAAATCGTGATGTTCCTGGACAGACTTCTAAGTTTGTTTTGGTACAACTGTTATTTGGGAAGCAGGGAAAGTTTGTAGGACACAGTTATCAAACTGAAAGCGGTTTTTGGCTGAGCCACAGTCTGGTTATTGAATTAAATGCAATTTACACACTACAAGCTGTATAAATGAGAGAAAAACAAGATCATTTTGTATCTGCTTTAGTCACCTGAGAACAGACTTGTGACAATATTTTGGAGCCTCAGACTTCCTTTTTGTCTGTAGGAGAACGCTTGGCCAAACCAGAGAGAGGAAAAATGAGAGTGCATAAGATCTCCAATGTGAACAAAGCTCTGGATTTCATCGCCAGCAAAGGAGTCAAACTGGTTTCTATCGGAGCAGAGGGTAGGTCCCCCCATCATCACCCATCACTGACCTATATCCTGCAGGCTTCCAGGGTCACGAGTTCAGTGTTCCAGCATATGGGATCAATGGCTCATGTGGGATCAATGGTTATCAGACGCTCTGTCTGTGTGTAATATGTGCTTCTGCCTCACTCATGTCACAGTAGAATTAAAGTTAAATGGATTACACATGTAGCGTATATCTGACGTATATTAGATCTAAAGTATTTGACAGTGTGCGTGTGTATTTTTTCCTGTTATCTGGTCTCTCTCTCTCTCTCTCTCTCTCTCTCTCTCTCTCTCTCTCTTTCTCTCTCTCTCTCTAATCCAGAGCGGCATTCCAGACAGATTAGCCTTCCACAAAACACTTGGCCTCAGTCACACACTGTTACCAGTTTGTGTGTGTATGAGACTTGCAGAGCTCTGTCTGTGTGCGAATGTGTTTCTGAGCCGAGATACAGGCATATTTACTGACATGTGTGTGTATTATGGGATTAGTGTAGGAAGACGAAGAAGGCAAACACGCACAAACACGGTTTTCTTGGATATCTAAATGGGGACTTCCCATTCATATCTATTGTTTTCATTCGGAATCTAGTAAGCAACTCTTTATATGTAAATCTTCTAAAACAGCTTTAAGAATCTAAAGCTGAGCTATGGGAATCCAATGAGAATGAGAATAAGGTTTGAGAATAATTGTTTAAACTAAATTAGTTTGTAGGATGATATTATTTGTCAAACTGTTAAATGGTGTGTGTTTTTTCTTTTCAGAGATTGTTGATGGAAATGCTAAAATGACTCTGGGAATGATCTGGACCATCATTCTCCGCTTCGCCATCCAGGACATCTCAGTGGAGGGTATAATACACACATTGTTTAGGTCATAAGAATAAAATCAGTTGCTAATTCACTAGTGTGTAAATTTATATCAGCAAATGAGTCATTTGAATCATAAATGTATTAACTGCTGAGATAGGATTTTTTAAAAATATGATTGTGTGTGTATATGCACACAGAGACGTCAGCTAAAGAAGGCCTTTTACTGTGGTGCCAGAGGAAAACAGCTCCCTACAAAAATGTCAACATTCAGAATTTCCACATAAGGTAAACAGACAGGAAATGAGAACCAGGAAGAAAACAAATGAATGATGGGAAAAGACTTTGAGTGATAGTGATCTGCAACTGCACAGTTGCACAGTTATATATCACCCTTTCTCTCTCTCTCTCTCTCTCTCTCTCTCTCTCTCTCTCTCTCTCTCTCTCTCTCTCTCTCTCTCTCTCTCTCTCTCTCTCTCTCTCTCTCTCTCTCTCTCTCTCTCTCTCTCTCTCTCTCTCTCTCTCTCTCTCTCTCTCTCTCTCTCTCGTCAGTCTCTCTCTCTCTCTCTCTGTCAGCTGGAAGGATGGATTGGGCTTCTGTGCACTCATTCACAGACATCGCCCAGAGCTCATTGATTATGGTAAACTGCGCAAGGTGAGACATTGCAACAAATTTCTGGCTGTGTCGAGGTCTAAAAATCTGAAACCACATCGAAAACCTGCCATATAAAATCTACTTAATACCTGTGTGTACCTTCATTTTATTGTATTAAAAAGAATATTGTAAGGCAACTATTTACCCTAGATGTAATAGACTTGATATGTGGTTTCACTTAAATAATAGAAAGTACAGTTTGCTGCAAAAAGTTATACATGCAATTAACACGAAGTGTAAACAGAGGAAATATGCTGTTTATACTAAGGGAACATTGTCAGAGCAAAGTGGGTGGAGTGAAATGACCCTTTGCAAGAAAAACACTTACGCAAATACATTTTTTCCAGTTTCAACATATTAACTCAAATCTAATCTGAAAAATGTTCAATTATCAATTATCAGAGTGGTTTCTGGTTTTTGATCCTCACATACATACATTCATACACCATCAACAGTTTGAAAGAAAAACATCCATGTGTTGTTCTTCCCCCTCAGGATGATCCAATGACTAACTTGAACACCGCCTTTGATGTCGCTGAGAAATACCTGGACATCCCTAAGATGCTGGACGCAGAAGGTAAGACATAATGAGACAAGTTCTTCTGTGTTCTGCGTCCCTGTAAAACTAGGTTAGACTTCTAAATATAGAGTTATAGGAGTCGTGCAGGTACAGTATATGCATGTGGAGGTTGAATTACTGCAACCGTGATTGTGGATGTTTTCTTGACACATGGCCTGTTTGAGCAGTTTTTTACGAGTTTGTTACAGTGCTTGCAGGGCAGCACTCTTTCTGGTTTTATCCTTGTTGCATCTTTTTAACCATAATGCCACCTTAAAACGTTGTTGTGTGTTTATTATCATGCACATTGGATAGAAAGCAAGTCATAATGTCATGACTGTCAAGTTTGCTCTGATGCAGTGTCTTAATAAAATAAAACCAAACCCTAAAATCTTTGCTGCCTTATAAGCATTGGTACAGTCTGTCTTTCAGGCAACAAAACATACTACATTAAAGCTTTTGTTATATTTAATAATAGTGTTTTTTGTACAGTATAGATGAAATATGATGGTACAATATGATCGTCTCCTTTTACGTCTATAACCTTTTTTTTTACACAGGAGGTCACCTCAGATGGGCGCCTGACTTATGTGTCTGTGTGTGCTCTGGTTATTCATTTATTCTCTCGTTACTTTAATATCACCCCCTTCTTTCTCTGCAGATATTGTTGGTACGGCCCGTCCCGATGAGAAGGCCATCATGACCTACGTTTCTAGCTTCTACCATGCCTTCTCTGGGGCGCAGAAGGTATCACAGGGCACCGCCCCCTCCCAATGTCCTGACCTTCTACACTCACCCTTTAAGCCCCCCCCTTCTGTTTCTGCTCACTGGGTTTTGTGATAACCGGTAGCAGAGATTACTGGATGTCGTGGTTTCCCTGTGACTACTCTCCTAACAATCTGGCTCTTTCTGACTCTTGCAGTGCTAAGCTCCACCCCCAGGGCTCAAGCTCCTCCCACAGTCGCATGAGTCTTTCCACCTGTTGCATGAAGGAAAATAAGTCTTGTGATAAAGGCATGAGCGCGTCTCCAGTCTCCAATAAAATACTTTAAGAGACTCAAATGTTTTTGACATTCTGGAGACCTCTTCATGCCTTCTATCATTTCTGTGGAACTGTGGCCATTTACCTTTGAGTCTATGCAGTCTTTTACTCTGTGCTTTTTTCTCTCCTTTCCTCGTCCCTTTCTGTTCTCTCCCTCTTCCCACTCCCTCTTTCCCTGGGCAGATATCGTTAGTACGTTGCGTCCCGATGAAAAGGCCATCATGACATATGTGTCATGTTACTACCACGCTTTCTCAGGCAAACAGAAGGTGAGCGCAGACAACCGGTCAGAACAGAGATTTCACTTCATATCCCAGTCAACTCACAACAGCCAATCAGATGTTCAGATACCTGTATTAAAGACAAATATAGTGATGTGATGTCATCTCTCATACATACAGACATTTCAACTAATATGAACTGTCGTGGTGGCGATGTCAGTCCCTGATGAGTGATGATGTCATCAAAACAAATATTTCATTGTTACATAACAATAACTTCCTGTTTAGCTATGGAATTGTGTAGAGATATTGCTGAACGTCATTATACAAATCAGATAAATGCCAGTTTTCATGGTCAAATACACACAAGGCGCAGTTATTTGTATTTCTCTCGATTCTTTGTTTTTGTTTTACATAACACACCCAGCTTTGTATCTCCACACTGTACACATTCACACAGCTTTTCTAAAGAAACTGTCATATTATTTACTTAACAGATTAAAATAGATGCTGACACAACTTTTATCTGTCTTTAGAGGTGTACAGACAGACAGCGTAGCTCTGCGGTATGAAGACAGTCTAGTCAGTTTCAAAAGATAATTTTTATAAGCTGTGTAAAATGTGACCCTGGACAACAAAACCAGTCTCAAGGGTTGAAATTGTGATTTTTACATAATCTGAAAGCTGAATAAATATTGATAAATGGTTTGTTAGGATAGGACAATATTTGGCAGAGATATACCTATTTAAAACTCTGGAATCTGAGGGTGCAAAAACATAAAAATATAGAGAAAATCGCCTTGAAAGTCCTTAGCATAGCATATTACTCCCAAAAATAAAGTTTTGATATATTTACGATAGGAAATGATCTTTACTTGATATCCTAATGATTATTGGCATAAAATAACAATTGATAATTTTGACCCATACAGTGTATTTTTGGCTATTACTAAAAATGTTCCCGTGCTACTTAAAGGGATGGTTCACCCAAAACTGAAAATGATGTCATCATTTACTCACTTTAAATTAATTTCTTTTTTCTGCAGAACACAAAAGAAGATATTTTGAAGAAAGCTGGTAACCGAACAGCGTCGGCACCCATTCACTTCTATTGTATGGACACAAAACCAATGCAAGTGAATGAGTGCCGCTGAACAAATATCTTCTTTTGTGTTCTGCAAAAGAAAGAAAGCCATACAGGTTTGAAATGACAACAGGATGAAAAAATTATGACAGAAGTTTTATTTTTGGGTGAACTATAACTTTAAGTTTTGTGGTCCAGGGTCACAAATCAGTCTGGTGGATTTGAATCAGTTCAAATAGATTAATGAATTGGAAATTTAGACCGACTCATAATTCTGAATCAGTTCATTCAGAGTCAGCATGCTTCTCACTGACAGGATGAAAGTTATTACTTCATAGTGCTGAATCATCACGTCCAGCTGGGTTTCCTCAATTCTGTGTGAGCGTTTGAGAACTGATGACTAACATTCCCCTGTAAACAGTTTCCACAGACTGGTGTCTGTTATGCACACTCAGATCCTGCTGCTCTTATAAGGCTGCATTAACTTGAGTGTGTGGTGTGACTGTAAACTCACCAGGTGCTGCATTCTGTCACACAGACACACACTTACAAGGAGTCTTACAAGAGTCAGTGTAACGTTTTTGGATCTTTTAACTGCAATGCTGCAGGTTTTGTATTTGCATAATGCAAGCTTCACCTCCTGTTTATTTAGAGAAATACTACTGTTTTGCTTTTTTGTCTTATTGACGTAAAGGCCAAAAGCTACTGTATATAGATAACTAGTATGTCTTGACTGTAACATTTCAAGAAAATTGCAGATTTATATAAAAAATTGTCAATCTATTTGTTTTATTAGCTATATTTTTTGTTTTTTTAAAAGCCATTTGTATAGTGTTTTCTCAACACAAAAAAGTATAGAACATATAGGAAGAGGGATAGTAAAAGGATAGTTTAGCCCAGAATGAAAATTCTGTCATCATTTACCTGCAGAACAGAAGAGAAGATATTTTGAAGAATGTTGGTAACAGAAATCCGTTGGTCCCATTGACTTGCATTGGTTTTGTGTCCATACAATAGAAGTGAACGGGGACCAATGGTTTTTGTTTACCAACATTCTTCAAAATATCTTCTTCTATGTTTTGTAGAAGAAAGTCATACAGGTTAAAGGACAAGATGGTGAATAAATTATATCAGAAGTTTAATTTTGGGGTGAACATTTTTAGGAGTATAACAGATTTTTTCATTATTTAATAAAACTGAAAACAATAAGAATGTTTATTGGTCCCACTTAATCATTATATTGACTTTCTTTCAATATAAAGTACAGTTTTTTTACTCAACAAAAACAGTAAACAGCGTTTTTATGTATATACTTTTTAATCTATTATCGAACTGTATTATATAAGCAGCTGTGGTGGAGTAGGAGCAAACAGTTTTGTCTCTAGTTTAAAGGAACTCCTAACAAAAAACAACATAAATAACTGCTGTCTCCACAGATCGGAACTGTATGTCACTGGCATTGCTAAACTGAGCTTATCATTACTTTCCCCTCTTCCTTTCTGGCTTTTAGACTTGCAAATCACTTCCTTATCCCTCTCCATTCCCTCTATCCATACAAATACAAAAAAAACAGGGTTATAGTTAATTCAATAGCAGCTGTTTGGTTACTATAGTGACTTGAACATCTCACCTCTGATGCGGTTTCCACAGAAACAGATGCAGATTCACTCTGTCTTTCCCTCCTCAGGCTGAGACAGCAGCCAATCGGATCTGTAAAGTGTTGGCTGTCAATCAGGAGAACGAGCAGCTGATGGAAGACTATGAGAAACTAGCCAGTGATGTGAGCACACTCATTCATGTCCTCTCCTGATCAGTCCTGCCCACTTCTCTCATCTCCTTGTCTCTCCTCTCCTGTCATCTCTATCTGTGCTCATTTAGGAGATGTTTGATTGTTAGAAATATTCAACAGAAATGAATATGAATGTGGTTGTGATTAAAAATAGTGAAAACTTATTTATATATTTGCAACACAATTTAATAATTCTCTCTCTTTCTCTTTCATACCTCCTCATCTATTTTGTTCATTCTGTATGTTCCCGTTTTTTTCCCAATTGAACATTTTTATGTCTTTCTTTCCTTTTTTCTGTGTATCCTTGTCCTTTGGTGTGTCTCTAGCTCTTGGAGTGGATTCGCAGAACCATCCCGTGGTTGGAAAACCGTGTTCCTGAAAACACCATGCAGGCCATGCAGCAGAAGTTGGAGGATTTCCGGGACTATCGGCGACTTCACAAACCACCGAAAGTTCAAGAGAAATGTCAGCTGGAGATCAATTTCAACACACTGCAAACCAAACTGCGCCTCAGCAATAGGCCTGCATTCATGCCGTCGGAGGGGAAGATGGTCTCGGTGAGCACCCAAAACACGAACTCAATATCGAGTGTAGTCGACAAGTCATGGATCTTCATTTGGACCTTTAGTTGTGCTTGTTCTAAATGCATTGCTCAATGACCTTTCTCCACAAACTGTCTCAGCGTTGTTGTGAGTTATTTACTTCATATGCTAACCTGTCAGGTTTTGTCAACATGAAAAATGTTGTATCACAACACATGTAGTCATATAAGATGCAGAACATCAAACCATCGTGAAGAGTGATAACTGAATGTCATTTTATTCTGTAATAATCTTCTATGATTGTAGGATATTTCCAATGCTTGGGGGGCTCTAGAGGGATCAGAAAAGGGTTATGAAGAATGGTTACTAAACGAGATCCGCAGACTCGAGAGACTTGATCATCTCGCTGAGAAATTCCGCCAAAAAGCCACCATCCACGAGGCCTGGACCGAAGGTATCATTACATAAACGCACAAGCCACACATCTGCAAAAATACATGATCTGACAAGCACAGCATTTTGTTTATAACCTATGACGGATGCCCATCCGCCTTGAATGTGCCTGATCCTTGCTGCCCCCTGTAGGTAAGGAGGAGATGTTGCAGCAGAAAGATTTTGAGACAGCATCCCTGTCTGACATCAAAGCTCTGCTGAAGAAGCACGAGGCATTTGAGAGCGACCTCGCAGCTCATCAGGACAGAGTGGAGCAGATCGCCGCCATCGCACAGGAGCTCAAGTAAGTTAACGCACCAAAAATCAGAACCAGACACTATTTTTTATTGAATGAATAGACAATTTTGTCATTAACAAGGAAAGCATTGGCTAAGAAAGAATGTATTAGTGGTTTAAAATAAAGTAAATAATGACTAATTTTCATTTTTGGGTGAACATAGACGGTTTCATCGAATGCACGCACCTGGCCCAAAGTTTACTTCTGGTCTATGTTTAATTATAATATAACAATTTGTTTTATATTTAATTTATATATATATATATATATATTTATGAATATTTTATTGTATATTAATTGTAATAAATTAAATTGGGCCACAGAATGTTTGTTTATGTTGTCTGTTCAGTTCAGTTCAACTTTATTTATATAGCACATTTAAAAACAACCATGGTCGACCAAAGTGCTTTACAATACTAAAACAGTCACATAAAAACAATACAATACGTTAATTAATAAATTAATTAAAAATGAATAAACGTCTGCTTAAACCATCTATACAGGACACTTTGTTGGAGCAACAGACATTTCTATACTTTCTATTGATCTCTCTCTTTTCTCTCTCTATGTAGTGAATTGGAATACTATGACTCTCCCAGTGTAAATGCTCGCTGCCAGCAGATCTGTGATCAGTGGGATTCTCTGGGAGTTTTGACTCAGAAACGCAGTGAGGCCTTGCAGGTAAAACCTGTTAAATGAATAAATGTAAATGTAAATGTAAAACCTGTTAAAACCATATGAAAAAACACAAGCATGGCTGCTCAGCTGCAGCGAGTTTTGTGTTTTGGTTGCTGGTTCCCATTAGCTCTGTCTCTTTCCTCAGAGGACTGAAAAACTGTTGGAAACTATTGATCAGTTGTACCTGGAGTTTGCCAAAAGGGCAGCGCCCTTTAACAACTGGATGGAGGGAGCCATGGAAGACCTGCAGGACACTTTTATCGTTCACACAATTGAGGAGATACAGGTTTTTCACTTTTATATATTTACTTTTTTGTTAATGTGAATTTGTCCATCTGTCCATCCATCTTTTCAATTACATTTGAATTGATTTAATGATTTAATCATTTAAATATTAAATATTCATTTCTCAGTCTGTTGAATTATGCATCAGTCCATTGAATCATTTTTGCACAAATACACTTACGCATTTATTTATGAATTTATGAACATGGCACATTTTAAGCTGGGACATTCTAGGACATTTAAAAGTATAAGATTGAAAGTAACAGAGGTAAGAGTTACTCTTGTGTGTGTGTGTGTGTGTGTGTGTGTGTGTGTGTGTGTGTGACTCAGGGTCTCAGTACAGCTCATGAGCAGTTTAAAGCCACTCTGCCTGAGGCAGATAAGGAGAGACAGGCCATCCTCGGCATCCATAATGAAATTGCTAAAATTGTGCAGACATACCACGTCAACATGGCTGGCACCAACCCATACACCACCATCAACCCCCAGGAGATCAACGCCAAATGGGATAAGGTTTGAGTACAATTCCATTTTAGAACATAATGCTATGTTGGAAGAAAGGTAGTATTTTCAGACCAAGAAAGAAAAAATATTGTATACAATGCAAAATGCTATAAGATTAAATAAAAATTATATACTGTGTTAAACAATGTTTTATATACTTAATTTATCTCTACGCTGTTTTTCTCTCTTTTTCGTTTTCGCTCTCTCCTTTCAGGTGAGGCAGTTAGTACCCCAGAGAGATCAGGCTCTGATAGAGGAACATGCCCGTCAGCAGAATAATGAGAGACTGCGCAGACAGTTCGCTAATCAGGCCAATGTCATCGGGCCCTGGATTCAGACCAAGATGGAGGTGATACATGATCTTTACCAACAGATAATAAAGCACATTCAAAGAATGTTGTGGACACACCAAGTCAGAGATTAAAGAAGAATTGTGTTGTTCTGTTATCTTAATTGTTTTTTAATTGCTGCGTTTAGGAAATCGGACGGATCTCAATCGAAATGCACGGCACCCTGGAGGATCAGCTGACCCATTTGCGGCAGTACGAGAAGAGCATAGTAAACTACAAACCAAAGATCGACCAGCTAGAGGGAGACCACCAACTTATACAGGAAGCACTTATTTTTGACAACAAACACACAAACTACACCATGGAGGTATTGACACTACCTATCAAATACTTACTCAAACACACACCAACGCATCTGTGTTTCTGACATCTGTTTTTGTCTCTAGCACATCCGTGTTGGATGGGAGCAGCTTCTCACCACCATCGCTCGCACCATTAATGAGATCGAGAACCAGATTCTGACGCGTGACGCCAAAGGCATCAGCCAGGAACAAATGAATGAGTTTAGAGCCTCATTCAACCACTTCGACCGAGTCAGTATCACATCGCACAGTCCCGTACAACACAGCTGTAAAAGATTCAGAACAGTAGGATTTCTGAGACCATAACACGATCACTTTATCCAGAAGAATGAAAGAAGAATACAGGACAGATGGTACAGCTGAGTATAGTATTGCAGCTCAGAAACTGTACAGTATAATGTTATAATACACACACACACTTATATAATCATGTTTAAAGGGATCGTTCACCCAAAAATGAAAATTCTGTCATCATCTACTCATCCTCTTGTCATTTTAAACCATGTCTTTCTTCTGCAGAACACAAAAGATATTTTGAAGAATGTTGGTAACCAAAAACTGTTGGTTTTCGTTCACCAGCATTCTTTAAAATATCTTCTTTTGTGTTTTGCAGAAGAAAGAAAGTCATACAGGTTTGAAATGACAAAGAGGATGAGTAAATGATGACAATATTTTCATTTTTGGATGAACTATCCCTTTAAGTTTAGAATCTAGCACTCTTTTTTTTGCAAAATCTGTTTATGTCTGTTAGTCTATGTAGATTTGAGTACTAGAGAATGTGAATGTGACAGAAATGTTACATTCATGAAAAATAACAAAAGCATTATATTATTATTAATCTTTTTTGTGATATTGTTATGATGATTATGGCAAAATTTTAAGCAGTCCTTGAGTACTTGTGGGATATGTCTCCCATACAAGCCCTAGATTAAAGGCCGCTTGCTACACCTTAACGTTGCACTGAGACACTAAACACAACATTTGTATTTCTTAACATTGTTAAAGCGACACAACAGAGTTAACAGAGCACAGTAAGACAGCACACCATCACAGCTCAGATCTGCTCTCACAGTTACTCCTCCTCTCACTCATAGCACAATACTACACAGTTTGTTCTAACGGTTGTGCACTTTTCTCTGTCTTCTCGTTTGTCACTTTGCCACTGCATGGATCAACACCCTCTTCCACCCCTCCACACGTCTGCATGACATTCCCTCACCCCCCACACGTGTGTACTGCATGTCCACGCTGCTGACCTCTGACCCCGCCCACGGCTCCGACACCCAGGATCACTCGGGCACGCTGGGCGCCGAGGAGTTCAAAGCCTGCCTTATCAGTCTGGGCTTCGATATCGGGAACGACGCACAGGTACATACACACCAACACCAGCCAGGCAGTCCGGTCATTAACCACATTCTTTTTGTTTTGTTTTCTATTCTCTCTTTACTTTTTTCCTATGTTGTCCTTCTTTTACACTTTCCAAACATGTCCTTTAATAACTTCCCCTAAAATTTCTTCTTATAATTCCCATCCTTTTCCCCTTCATCAACCTTTTCTCCACTGCTACTTGGTTCTGTTTGTCCCTTCTGGGTTCCTGTAGAAGAGAACAGGCATGATGGATGCAGAAGACTTTCGAACCTGCCTCATCTCCATGGGTTATAATATGGTAAAGCAGAGAGTTAAAATCTCAACGGGTTGTATTCAGGTTAAACTGAGAGTTATAATGTACATTTTCAAATATCTAGTTACATTCTTCATGGATTATAATCTAAAGAACTACTAAATTTCTGTGGGATATAAACAGGTAAAGATTATAATCTACATTTATTATTATCTTTTTTTATTTATCTTTATGTGTAAACTGGTTATGATCAGAGGCAGAATGTCTGTGGATTATAATCTAATAAAACAGTTATGATTTCTAATATAAATATTAATTTGAATATATATTAAACATTTTAAATGATATTATATTATATTTATTATAAATATTCTTTTGATGATTCTATTATTTGTAGAATAATTATAGAATAATTATTCTATTATTTTATTATTTATTATTTCATTTAAGGGAGAGGCGGAGTTTGCTCGCATCATGAGCATTGTGGATCCTAACAGGCTGGGAGTGGTCACATTCCAGGCTTTCATAGACTTCATGTCTCGTGAGACGGCCGACACAGACACTGCTGATCAGGTCATGGCATCATTTAAAGTCCTTGCTGGAGACAAGGTGTGACACATTTATTTTCCCTTGAATATTCCTAAATAAACAATAGAGGTTCAAATGTTTTCTAATGAATCACAACCCTTTGTTGTAGAACTATATCCTGGCAGATGAGCTGAGGCGTGAACTCCCTCCTGACCAGGCTGAATATTGCATCGCCCGCATGACGCCTTACTCCGGCCCTGACGCCGTGCCGGGAGCTCTCGACTACATGTCATTCTCCACAGCACTGTACGGGGAGAGTGACCTCTGAACCATGACCCTTGAATGTGGGGTCAGCCTGCCTTCTGATACAAACACCGAAAATTAAAACATGCATATTCATACACACATAGCTCGCACACTATGAGAGTAAAGGTGGTTTTTCAGTGCTTTTCTTGCACCAACAAGCAGAGCAGCAGAACTGGTCCCAGATCAGCCAATCAAAAGAATCTTTCTTAATGTCACTCCATCATTTTTATATCTTCTCAGCCCAGCCCTATCCTGTTTGTCATATACAAGTTTCTGTTCTTTCTTCAGACATGTTTATAAAGTCTGTATTGCCTTGCTTGGGGATTGTTGATCCAGAAAGTGTAAATCTTTGTGAGTGATGAGTCACAGAGATGCAGTTAAAGTGCTTTATGTCACCGGTGTGACCTCTGACCCCTATGAAACGGCATGACCATGTGGTTGTAATTGATCTACTTTTATATATATATATATATATATACTTGTTGATAAGACTTTCCATTGTGATGGCAAGTCAGACTTCATGAACAGACCTTCCCCTTTCTGCTTCCAGGCACAGCATTGAAAACTTCCCCAGGGAGGAATGTTTTCTGTATTTTTACTTCTTATTTCAGTTGTTTGTTTTTCCTCTTCATAAAGGAATAAAGTTAACATATTTTATTATACAGAACAAAAAAGGTATTTTTCTTCACCTGATTAAAAAAACTTTAAAAAATTCAGAAAATTTTAATAAAAAAACAATCATAATCGTGTGTTTGTGTTTTTAATGGAATGTTAAACAAGGTATCATTGGTTGAATGACATCATTGTTTCCCATTGACAAAATATACATTTTTATATACAAGAAATAAAAGCAATGTTTTCAGAAATGACACTTCACACCGCAGAGAAAATAATCTTTTGGTATAATGCAATAATTCATAATATAATAAGGGAATATGTTAATATGTATTAGTATTATTATTATATTTCTTATATTAATAAACGTTTGTGTGTTCCTTATATATTTGCATATATGTATATCATTTAGATTACTGAATAATCACAGGCTCATTTTAGACAGTTTCTTTAGTCGTTTTCCTTACAAAATTTGATTTAAATATCGCTAGGCTGAATATTATTATTAAAGAGTTATTATTTTTTCTTAAATGGTAATGGACACTGTAGATAACGGAACCATATATTTTTTTTTTACTTGTTTTACACGGAAGAAATATATATCTGCACGATATCGCCGCGCGGAGTTGTGGGTTTACATGGCAGCGCCCAGTAGAGTCATGTTGAATTATATGTTACTGACTTTTGTTGTACTGTACCAAAGCTAAACATGTGGAATCAATTTCGTAAACTGCGAAATAACAGAACTTTGAAATATGGCATCCCGATGCTGGTAAGTGCGTTAAATATGATGTGTGTTTGCCTGTCAATAGTTGAATGTGAATGGTCAATCTGTGGTGTTTTGCGAATATGTAAAACACATGTAATGTTTTTTTTCCTTTATTGCATGTTTGTTTTGTAGAATGGGGTTTTAATTTATATTCCTTAAAACATACATGTCTTGAAATATATCTGCAAAAGGAAAGTATTGAAATAAATGATTGATAAAACAAGTTTTAAAAGATGTGTTTTTGGGATTGTTAGTAAACTACGAATATCAAGGTCTATATATTTATTTCTGCGTGTGTAATGGTCATCTAAAGCTACTGGTCGTGGGAGGGTCGTTTGGATTGAGAGAATTCACACAGATTCGTTATGATGCGCAGAAGATCCGGAAGAAGGTACGTAAAACATCACATAACTTGCTTGTCTCTTAGATTCTGAATCTGACATATAAATTCTCGAGATCTAAATGTGCTGCCACACAGAAACAATTCTTCCATCAGTAATCATTTATGTTGTTCATCAAAACCAATATTTTATTATGTTTCTCGGTCGTTTACTCGTTGTTTTTTATTATGGTGTGTTTTAGCTGGACCCTGCGCTGGAGGCACGAGTGAACACTCAGAAACAGACTGTCTTACTTCAGGAAGAGTATGAGGTAATGAGAGAGATAAACATGGGATGAAGATTCCATGTTTCAGAGTATTTGTGCTACAGGTCAAAAGGGGCATTCATATTTATCACATTATACATTATAATAACAGTAAACTCATCAAAACTATGGAATAACACACATGTAACGTTGTGGATTATGCTGCTTTTTCTTTATTATTCTGCCCAAGTCAAAGTTTAAAATAATGTTAATAATTAAATTAAAAAAGAAGAAAAAAAATATGATCATACAAGATTTGTAAGTAGTGATAGACCGATATATTGCCGTGGAAGTTTTTAATTATTGGCATCAGCCTATATATTTTTACAAATGGATGATATTTTTTTCTGTTTGGCCGCCGTACAGCACATTAACATTTTATTCATTAAAATGGCACTAAGATGTGAAGCATGCATTTTTGACACTTAGTAATGTAATGTGACCACGGTAAAATTGGTTGTGTAAGGTACAAAAAGATACAGAAATTGTATGTTAAGTATCAATACAGTTTAAATTGCTATATTTTATTCTTATTAAGCCATGTTTAGCTGCCCACTATTAATATAACGTCATGTGTGTAATACACAATAATTGTTTGTTTAGTTTGACCAATTTTCTGTATGTCTCCCATTTACTCATTTAATTGCATTTGTGTTATATCGGCCTCTAATCGGCCACAGTGTTTCTTTATATTGGGATCGGCATCGGCCATTAAAAAGCATATCTGTCGACCGCTATTTGTAAGTACAACGTGTGTGTAGACTGTTGAAGTGAAACATTGTTTAGTCAGTTTAAGCCTAATAGTTAAACACGGCTTGTTAAATGCAGGTTGTAGGTTTTAACAAAAGAAGACATGGTGACTCAGGAACTGTAATCACACTGCAGCATTAGTATGCTGTAAATAGTTTTGCATGAAAGATTTCTAAGCACTATCTAGCTGGTGCTTTATAGGTGCAGTCTGTGGGTGGACGAATCTGTCTACAGCACCACAAAAACAAAAATCAGACCTCTATAAACCTTTTTTTAGTTTAAAGCCATTATCAAGTGCCATTATGAGACAGCATTGTACAGTGCCTTAACTTTATCAGTAAACAATGTATTAAATTTGATGATGTACAGGTATCAAACAGGCAGTAGAAGAGCGCCTTCTAGTGGAACCAAGTCACTTTATTAGATTGTTCCTAAGACTTGCCTGTTGCTTTTTTGATGAAACACAAAAAGGACAAAAACACCATGAAAGTAATCTATTTGTTTGCTGTATCCTCGAAGAGATGCTATATAATTTGCATCAAGATGCACAACAATAATGGTTCTTTTATAGTGTTGTAGTGTCTTTGACTGCCCTGCTCACTATAAACTATATGAATTATGAACGTTGCTTTAACATGATTTGTGCATGTTACTGTTCGCAATGAAAATGTAATATATTGTAATGTAACGTCTGCTTTAGAAACTGAAGGATGTGGACTTGGAGAATTGGAGGAACATCCGTGGCCCGCGTCCATGGGAAGATTCTAAAGAGTACCAGGAACAACAGCGAGCACGACTCAATAAAGGCACATAGACCTAAGCATTGTCCAACTACTGGTGTGGAGGTGTAAGATGTTCATAAAACATGTGGAGTACGACGGTTTTGTGTGTCTGTTCCTAGGATAAATCAGCACTATTGAACAGCTCAATTTGAACAACTCAACAGCCGCATCTTATTTATCGTATTTTTATGTGTAACTGGAAAACCCTTCATTTCCAACTGGCCATGAAAATGCCGTAAAAACAGCATAGGTGCATTATTAAAGCTAAGACATCATTTTTTCCTTTTTTGAATGATTGATCAAGGTTTTATTACAGAAACTGTACAGCAGACAGACAGTAATGAGTGCACATTATGAATCTTTATGAACAGTTATGGGCCAATATGTGGGCCAGGCTGATTAATTCGACAGTATTTGGCTATTTTGAGATTGCCCACTTGGCCGATTTAGAGGGGTTTCTCTCATGGAAGAGTTCCAAAGTTGACTGACAGCTTTGCCAGTGGATCTTTTTTTTTTTAATGTGTTTTGGAGTAATGCATTAATTTCTGCAATTTTATGTTAATCTCTTTAACAAGAGTTTCATGGACATATTGGCACTGTCATTTAGTGACTACCCAGATCACCCAAATTATGAGTAAGATTTGGCTAATTTCCTGCATTTTTACTCTTAAATTCTAAATGTACCTTAACGATGTGTGTGTAATTTTTTTCAATATTGAAATAGCTCACTCAAAAGAAAATTCTGTCATCATTTACTCATCAAACCTGTATGACTTGCTTTCTTCTGCAAAACACAAAAGAAGATATTTAGAAGAAAGTTGTTACCCAAACAGCAGCATTCAATTCTATTGTATGGAGACAAAACCAATGCAAGTGAATGGTTTTCAACATTCTTTCTCTTCTTTTGTGTTCTGCAGAAGAAAGCAAGTCATACAGGTTTGATGAATAAATGATGACAAAATTTCATTTTTGGGTGAACTATCCCTTTATGATTAGTATGTTGACTTTCGCCAAGAGTAAAATCTGTTGCTCTGTGGTGTATTTTGTGTACGTTCTAACACTAGGTCTTGTTATTTTCAGTTGTGCAATTCAGTGTTGGGACAGCACCACCTATTATTGCATTTATGCTGCAAGACCACTTGCTTGCTGCTTATGCAGACAGTGTGACAGGCATAATGCAAACTCGCCGAGTCTGGGGAAAATATCACCTACTGCTGCTTTAATCAATATTACACCTATGCTTGTGTGATTTCAAGGGGTTGATGTCTGGGACACACTGCCTCCAACTGTGAAGCTGCAGATGGTCTTGTTTCAGTCCTGAAGAGCATGTGTATTACAGTCAGAATGCAGACACACTGCTGCTCTCCGGCCAGCACTGACTCATCTGTGTGATGCGAAGCTTTGTTTCGAGGCACATTTTAACAAGCCCCTGTTGACTTTCCCTCCTTCCCCTGTCACTCTCCAATTCCAGCACTGTCATATCATGGCTACCGTCACTTTAATTGCTCAAGTGGGAATGACCCCCAAGGGCAGAGGGGGACACGTCAACAAATCTGACTTCAGGAGTCCAGATGTCCTTAGGGGTGTAATAGCCGCTTTCTCTGTCAAAGCAGATTTGACAGGGAAAGCCTCTGGTATGTTTCAATACAATTTTAAAATGTATTGGCTGGTCAGGGGGAAATTATTGTAGAAAAATACTTCATTTATCAAGTGTTTTGACTTCTGTCCCCAGCTGAGTTAAGATTGCATTTACATTAAATGTAGTTTCATCAAATAAATCAAATGCAATTTACTATGTTTCTTTTTAAAAGTGTTGGCTCATTTGTCCACCATTGTTGTTGGCTTGAGAGACTTCAGAAGACCTGATAACATTTCCGGTAAGAGATCAGTGTGCAACAATGCTGCCTGTTTTGTGGTGCATTTTGACATGAAATCTAAGGTAGGCAATGCTTTTCATAGATATTTTTTATTGTGGACCACAGAATGTTCAACCAATCATTGCATTCAGTCCAAATGCAACTATAAGATTTCCTTCTTGCAAACTACAGTATGTATTTACTGTACACCCTGCAGCCAAGATCTTTAACCATTAGATTAACTACCACCAACACATTTCTCCACGCAAACATTTACAGTATGTCAATGTTACAGGGCTTTTTTAAACGCTAGTCAATTGATCAGACTGTACCAGTAATGTGGCACTTGGATTGAATGCAATCTCTTGATCTACAATGTGCAGCTCATCTTTTATTTGGAGATGTAGCCTTTATTTGTGTTAGTAAATACATTTATTATTTATTGTTCCTAGCAGAGGTCATATGAACATTTCAACTTGATTCATTCCACTCGTACTGCTGCAGGTGAAATAGAAGGGTGGTGAATGTTCAAATATATGATGCTGCCTAGCGGGCTTGTGTGTTATATATATTGCTTTTGCTAAATAAATCTTTAAGAAGCCTGTAGAAATCTGTCTTAGGCATGTTGCATTGTCATGTTTCACACGTGCACACTAGTATTAACATTTCAAACCTGTATGACTTCTTCAGTACACAAAAAAGATATTTGGAAGAATGTTGTTAACTGGCACCCATTCGCTTGCATTGGTTTTGTCCATATAATAGAAAAGAATGGGTGCCGCCGCTGTCCGGTTACAAACATTCTTCAAAATATCTCCTTTTGTGTTCTGCGGAGGAAAGTAAGTCATACAGGTTTGAAATGACAAGAGGGTGAGTAAATAATGACAGATTTTTCATTTTTGAGTGAACCCTTTAATCTTATATTTCTTCTTACGTATTTAAAGCCTAGAAGCCTTTCTGTATGTTAAGCAATTCGGTCTGTAATTTAATAAGAAGTTTAGGACAGAATGTTAAAGCATTAAAATTGTGCAGCTTTGTAAGTACCGTTACTAAGAACCGCCTCCAGCAAGTTAGCATGCATGAAAACACACTATACATATGCACGTATAGTGTGTTTTGAGTGGAGTGTATGTTTAAGCATTTAGTAAGTGTGCGAGCGTGCTCTCAGACCGTGATGGTTTGAGACTCCCTCACACGTGTGCTTAAATTTTTCATCACAAACTGCAAGAAAGTGGCATTAATAATTAAACGCAGCACTAAGAAAAGAAGAAATCAAATTCAATATTTACTGCATACTTCCTGAGCCAGCGAATCACATGTCAAAAAGGACAGAAAGGTGTGTGTGGATTACACAAAGGGCCCAACTGTGAAAGTCAACGATGAGAGAAAAATGCCTCCTTCCAAAATCACACACCCACATGAACTCGTAGTATTGTAATTATCTTTTAGAGACTGTACCATGCTATTAATGTGACATACACACCTCCACGCTGAACTGCAAACCACTTTGCCACTCACAGTATGATAACATCAGTGTTTGCCTGCTGTCACGCACGCATTATCACACGCAATTACTATCATTACATTGACTATTCATTGACTTCCTTTGTTTTTATACAGAGCTAATGATATTCTCAATACGAAACAACCACAGAAACTCTTTGGCATTTGCACATTTTCATTTACAGAAAGATATTATTAAGCATTTCAATTAAAGAGACAGTGTAGCAGATTTTAGGTTTTCATATGTTAGTGGCACATTTTCCCTCCCATAATGGTAAAGTAAACTAAAACCCACGCAAACTGTTTTATTTCACAACTGAGTGTGTATGCTGTATGTTGCTTATTGTTTCTCTTTGTCATAATTCTGTGTTCTATAAATATCCTGATGCTATGCAGCAGAAGGACTGTTCAGGCTGAAAATACACAAATACACACCCTGCACGCACACACTCACACACACGCATAATCTCATGGACACAATCTCAGATTCATTCATACCTCAGCGCACGCACGCGCGCACGCACGCACACATATTTAGCCTTGCCAATCATGTTTGCACACATGAATATGCTGGCACTAACAGCCAGCTGGGCATCCACACATCTCTGACATCACTACTACATAACTGTACAAATTTCATTTTTACTTTATATCAAAGGAATAGTTCACCCAAAAGTGATTGTTTTACTAGTTACTCACCCTCATGTATGACTTTCTTCTGCGAAACACAAAAGAAGATATTTTGAGAAACGTGAATAACCAAACAACCAATTTTGGACATAAAACCCACATTTCACAAAATATCTTCTTTTGTGTTTTACAAAAGAAAGGGTTATATATAGGTTTTGAATGACATGACAATGTTTTTTTTTGGTGCACTGTCCCTTTAAGGAGCTACTACAGTACTCAGGAAATGTACTGCCATAGTACTTGCTTTGCCTTCAATGCATTTTTTCTTTGTATGATTTTTCTCTTATTTTTCATCCCCCCACACAGTACTCTTTTCTCAAATAATTTAGTTTCTGATGGAAATACGATCAAAAGTCAAATGGGTTCCAAACATGTTTAATGTTGACTTATTTAACCTCACAAATGTATTTAACTAACTGTCTAATCTAATTCATCTATGTTAAAGTTAAAGGGATAGTTCACCCAAAAATAAAAATTCTGGTGGTCAAGACTTCTTTCAAATATCTTTCTCTGTGTTCATCAGAACAAAGAGGTTTATACAGATTTGGAACAACAAGTAAATGAAGATAGAATTTTCATTTTTGGGTGAACTGTTCCTTTAAGTAGTTTTTGTTTTACTTTGTAACATCTACCATCTTTAGGCTTCACTGTATGCAGTGTGTTCCAGATGTGGCTTTGTGGACTCAGGGGAAAGGGAAAGGATATACACACAGTTTGACCTCTGTTAATGATGACAGCAGAGATAAATGTCTTTTTATCGGTTGTGTGTATGTGTGTTAATTTCCCATCAGCGTGCATTAGAGCTGGCCACTAAGGTGTCATTCCCAGTAGGTGAGACGGGCGAAGGTGGACATACGTGCTGATTCAGCTCTTAAAGCCTTTGCCTGTCACACACCTGTCTTACTGCAGGAGGAGACAGACACCTACGTCTGCTGTTCTTTGGCTCATGCTGCATCAGTCGCTCCACGGCCGCCGTAGGCATGTGTCTGCCACAGTCTGGCCTTTTAAAAAAATGTGAGTGCCGTTTTCCCACTCCATAATGCTTATCTTTGATGAGGGTTTCTGATTGGTTGCTAGGTGGTTGTTTGTGTCAGTATAGCATGTTTGAGTTCGAGCAAATTATTATCACACATCTGGAAAAATACCAAGAGGATGTTGAATTCACCCAGGTCAAGGAGGTGAATGGCTTTCAGGTCAGAATCAAGATGATGGGATGTTTCTTTGCTCCTCAGTCCTTCACTCTAAATACCCACAATCCTCCCCAACAGAACAGCTGGCGTGTGTGTCTATGGTGATTCGTTTCAGCTTACATGTGTGATAAATGATTTGGTCATGTGAAGGGCAACCATAATTAGAAGAGGCTGGTACAGTAGCTTGATTACTCCTGGGCTTGAGTAAAGCCTCAAAATAGTAAAATTAATGATATTCATGACCGATGACTGATATTTTGTACCGGTCTGATAAGATTAAGTGTAAGCTGTACTGATGTGCAGTGACAGAATAGCTAGCTATTTTTCTGGTATCAGTGATGCTCCAATCCCATAATGCAGTTGTAATGAGAGATGTCTTTTTTCACAGCATTGTAAACTGAACTAAAAAGAGATATTTTGACTACTAAATTATTACACCATACATGGTCACATGTGTTGTTTGCAGAGCACGCGCATCATGCTTGCTCCACGCGCAGATGTGATGTTACATGCACATGAATTATGTGGTGCATCTTCTCGGTCCCAGCTGATGCGGTGACGTAGACGCGTGTGTCCGCGTGCGTCCGGTGGAGGGTGTGTTTCCAAGGCAAATCTGGAGAAGGGAGGCGGAGATAGAGGGAAGAGGTGAGACGACTTTAATTCCCAGTTTTTCCATCACAAAATCGCCACTCTCGTGATGCGCGAAAAACGAGCGGGCCGCGCGCAGAATGCAAACTACATTTGCAAACGACTCGGTACATAAGCAGACGGGTGCCTGATGCTCGCAGATGAGATGTACAGATGCTGATGGCAGGTTTCGCATGCAGCGGTTTCATCGGTGCTCTTACGGTTTTCTGCTGAATCGGGATGCTTGGTCATGAAATGAAACGGGGCCCCTTCGGTTGTAAAAGAACAAACTTGTTTTCTGCGCTATAACGTGAGAGGTTGAGATAGAGAGGAGGCGGCGCGAGTGTTCGTTCGCCGCTGTTGCTCGGGGCTCACGGAAGAACCGATCGCATGGATTCCACGGTACCATTTTTCAACAGCGCTTCGATCTGAGCGCGCGCTGACAGCCCCGGTGACCGGCGCATCCATCAGACCCGCGTGAGGACACGGCGTCGAGGCGAGGGAAAGAGGCATCACTTCGCCGGTTCCATCGATCTGCCGGAACTGGGCAGGCACCGGAGTCGGTCGGTGCGTGCGCGTGTGTGTGCGCGCGTGTGAGGAGGGCGAAAGCGGCCCAGGGGTATTTCTGCCACCAAGGAGCAGCCAGCTGTACGCTTAACGGAGAGACAGTGAGACGCTCGGGAGCGAAATCCTTACAACATCCGATCTGGCTGGAATATTTCGCGTTGCGTGAAACCATTTAGGAGGGAAGCATTGCTCATTTGCTCAAATCACAGGTACGTACCTTGCGCTCGATGCGTTTGCGCGTCGCTATTGGTTAGTTAGCGATCATTAGTGCAGTTTGAGGCACGAGCGACTTTATTTAGGGGTAGTTGGGACGTAGCGGATTTTGCGTCGCTTAGCGGTGGACGCGCTCATAGTGGATGTGATCGGCGCTATGTGGAAGTACCGTGGAGAGAGAAACGTCTCCAAATTTGCGTCACAGGTCTCTGATCATTTCCACCATATATACCACCAAAACGTACAACAATCACTACCAGTGCCATTACAACGATCTGAATCTGAATTTAGATGATGCTGATTTAGTCTGAGACATGGATCATTTATCATGAGAAGTGTCGGTCGGGGCGGGGGTGAGATTAGATCATTTATGATTAGAGACTCTTATTTAGCGCACGGTTTTTGACACATCCTCCTCCGTTTGCTGTTTAACAGAAGATGCGCGTTTGCCCTGCCAATCACTTACGTATCTATGTGCGTGTCTGAATGTCCCTTTGGCCCCTGGACTCTTATGGATGCATGGATGCAATTTGTTGCGTTCCCAGACACGTCACTCTTCTTAGATTTGTTCATTTCTGCCAAACTGTGTATTGGTACTTGTACAGAAGCAGAAGGGCTTGTAAGATGGACAGATGGGTATTGATCAGGGATAGATTGCTTGAGTCACGTGCTGCATGCTCTTCATGCCTTTCTGGTCCCTTTCCAAACAGGTAAAGATCGTTTTCTGAGCTATGTGATTAATTCAGGACAGCTGACACCTGCCCCACTCTCTTACCCTCTGTTTATAACCCTATCAGGTATCGCCCCAACTGAGCATTTCTTAAAATAGGGTGGGGGAGGCAGGGACCCGGCTCGTGTTTGTAGGTGTCTCTAGTTTGCCCCTTTCTCCTGTTACCCAGTGAGCACCTCTACTTTAGCAGGCCGCAGAGATTCAGAACTCCGGGAAATAGATCTGCAGCTGGCGGCAAACTTGCTGGCTCTGGAATTGTTGTGCTTTTGTTTGGTCCAGTCGCTTCTCTTTTGTGTGCGTGCGACAAAATCATATAAATATGGATATACACAGACATGACTGGATGCAATTTCTTTCTCTAATGAACACACAAAATTTGCTAGCTTAGAGGCCTCATTAGTATGTTCATTAACCTGTGTTCTTCATTGGCCTTATGTGTGAAAGTTTGTATTCTATTCAATAGTCTGACGTGAGAAACTAAGACGCCTGGCAGCAGCAGTTGTCAACAGTTGCGTACGAACAGATTTGCTGAGGGTTCTGGTATGCCGGCTGAAGTGTGATATACGAGGTGGAGAGGGAAGAATGCAGAGGACTAAGGAGGAAAATTTCCAAATGTACTTTTCCCACAATTTACAACTAGCTATAGTGTTATACGTATTCTAGGGGGTTTTGAAATGGTAAGGTTAAAAGAACAGTCTAGCCAAAAATGAATTGAAAACTCGGCTATAATTTATTCACCCATATGTCTTTTTAAACCTGTATAACTGCTTTGGAACACCAATTAAGCTATTTACAACAGCTGCTTCAATCTACAGAGTGAATGTGAATAGAGACCCAGATTTTTTAAGGCAAGATTTTTGGTAATTGAGGTCTAAATTCGTACACCTTTATACATTTTAGTCAGATCACCCTTAGTAATTTGTAAGGATGGGTAAGAAAATCAAAACTACTTTTTTGGGTGAACTTTCTTGATGAAAAAGAGATGTTTAAGAAGTTCCCCTGGATTAAATACATCAAGGCAGCTATTTGCTTTTTTGTCAATCGCTCACAGGTGCCACAGGGACTTTAATGCATGTTGAGATCCACATGATAGTATTAGCCCTCAACCCACAGGCATTTCATTGCCATGGGAACAGCTGAGGCGGTAGAAAGGTTGTTACCCACGATTGGCTCATCATCTTGAAACACTGCCAATTATGATTCTTGAGAGGTCTGACCTGATCATGGTGTGACTTTAAACCCACCATCGATGTTAAATGCTCTCTCAATTGCAAGTCGCTTTGGATGAAAGCATCTGCTAAAAGTATAAATGTAAATGTAAAATGTACAATAGGATCCGCTCTGGATTTAGAGTTTAACCTGTTGATTTGTCACGTTTAGTTGGAATCGTCCACCCACAACCACATGCTCGGCTGAAATGAACATCAGAAATACTGCACACTCACCTGGCTTATGGTTCTTCTGTCATAAGATTATTTATAATACTTGCTTCAGTTGCTTGGCTGGCTCTGTGATCTGAGCTCGGTAACACTACATATACAGAATAACATTATAACTCCCATAACATAATAACAGACACTCCCCCCAAAATACCACACATCATTGAAGACCTCATGAAGTGGCAGTTTCTTTCCTGTGGCGTATTTTCTATTGAAAAAATAAGTGTGGACATATAGAATGACAGACCCCTTTCATTAAAAATTTATGTATTTTACAGTGACAGCTACAATCTATGAGCTTTGTAGTTTATTGCACGTGGTATTAGGGGACAGGACATTCCCATCCAATATGTAGTGCACGATAAATCATCAGTATTTTGCAAACACACATAAACTGCAAACACACATGAACTAAAACCCACAAGATTCCGATTTGAATTCAGTGGGGTTTTTGATACTCCGTTCTGAATGAGTATCAGATAATCGCTTCATTTTTAAAGGGACAGTTCACCCAAAAATAAAAATTTTGTCATCATTTACTCACCTGTGAGATGTTCCAAATCTGTATGCATTGTTTTGTTTTGGTAACTAGTAACTTGGTAACTGCAACTAGTCAATAAAGTCAATAATAATCGATAATGAAAATAGTTGTCAATGAATTTCATTATTGATTAGTTCGTCTGTGACGTCACTTGCGAGTGGCGCAGTTATATAAAAAGTGCGTGTTCTTCAGTTTTAAAGTCAGACTAGCCTCTTCGTGCGCACATCTCTATGAGCAATTTGATGAAAATCAATTGCGTATTTCAGCTGCCGAGTCAGCCGCGTCTTTAATTGATTAATCAGAAGAAATAATCGTCTGACTTATGGATTATTAAAATAATTGTTTGTTGCAGCCCTAGTTCTAATGAATATTTGAAGATATGCTTATTAAATAGATCTTGGACCCCATTGACTACCATAGTAGGAACAACTACTTTATAATTTTTTTGTTTGGTTGAGCACAAAAGAATATATTTTGAAGAATGTATGACAGCAAAAAGCTGATGATAAAATTTACTTTTTTCCTACTATGGTAGGCAATAGGGTCCAAGAGCTGTTTGGTTACAAACGTTAGTCCAAATATCTTTCTTTGTGTTCAACCAAACAAAGAAATGTATACAGATTTGGAACAACTAGAGAGTTCATGACAGAATATTTTTTTTGTGAACTGTCCCTTTAACTGAATCTCAATGTTCAAGCAGAAAAACCAGAAATGAGTAAAGAAATGTGTGATCAGACACACACACATAAGAAATGAGCAAAGGGTTAAAGAAGAAATGTGTAACTGAAAGAATCGAAGAGCCACTCTTTCCCCAACCTTCCTCCATGTGGACTTTCAAGCAGCGTAAGAGCTTGTGTGTCTGTTCTACTGTATTTTTAGTGCATTACTTTTTTATGCAGGCATTGGCTCCGTGCTGAGAGAGTTAAAGAGACTTTGCTTGTGTGTGTTGTCTTCTCTGTCAGCACTCTTCTGTCTCATGGGTGTATTTGGAATAATGTATAAGATCTTTTTCATGTTCTGAAGTGTGTTTACTTTCCTCCAGGACACACACACACACAGGAGACCTGCTGCTTTAGAGTACTGGAGAATCAAATTGTGGTTTTATTAGATAGTGCTTTTGGAGGGTCATATTGGGATTACATTTTTACACACACACACACACACACACACACACACACACACACACACACACACACACACACACACACACACACACACACACACACACACACACACAAACTCAAAAAATTGTTTTTAGTGACATCAGGTTTGACTCTTGTTTTTCTTATCCAGGATTGACTAATCTTAAAATTCAGATTGATCTGATTGGTCATTTGATTGTTGTTAAGACATAAGTCAAATTGAGATCAATTTCAGTCTTGTAAAAGATTTCAGTTACTTACCAACACCCAGTAAGTTGCCTGTTGTGATTCATCCATGAATATGGGCAACAGAATATGATGTTATGCTCCAGGGCTTCTGTTTAGAATAAATATGCATTCAAAATGTTACCCATTCTAGTTTCCAGCAACGCTGCAAACCTTCTCCAATGCATTTGGTTTGCTCTGACAAACCAAGCAGTTGTGTCATAGCCACAGTGTTTGTTTAAAAAGTTTTTTAAGCGAAAACCAAGCAACTAATGTCTTAAAGTTGTGATGGGACATATTATTTGAAATTCGATAAATCAATGAATGAATAAAAAATATCTGCTTGAACTGATATTGTCGGCGTGATTATGTAAAGGTGAAACTGCAGTAGATTTACATGCGATAGTGACCTGCGTTTGACTCCGTGTTCTGTGATGTTAATGTGATGCGTTGGTTGTTTGACGGTAAATAAAGCGTCTGGATACTGTGATCCAGTAGATCAGATTTATCTGAGATTTCTCAGATACAAACCCACAATAGGCACCCAAAGTCACGCACACCCTCTTTCAATCTTTGTAGGATTTTATGAGCATGATTTTAGAGTCATAAAAATATTCTTGTCCCACGCGTTCCAGTGTGTTGCTATGGTAACAAGTGCTGACTCTACGGATAAGACTGATCTTTAGCTTCAGACTATTTAGATGCTACGCAGCGACACCAGCAACTTTTCGTGTTTTTAGATATTGTGTGCATGAAAGTATGTGTGTGGGTTCAGTCACTAATGCCAATCCTGTCCGTGCGAGGATCATGTTTTATGTTGTGTATTTTCTTTAAGTCTTAAAAGATGACGTAAGGTATTGTACTATTGTTTTTAAAGTAAACATCAGGTGTTATCGATTTCTACAGGTTGTGTTGTGGTGGTAGGAGGTGGTTGTGATTCTTGTTTTTTTGAAGAAAAGGCCTTCTGACTCCAAACCACTGTTTCCCTCTATTATTCTGTATCGCTCTTTTGTATCTGATAGTACGGCTGCTCAAGGCTTCAGGCAGACCTCTTTTGCTTTACAAAACAGTTTTCCCTCATTAGCACTTTTGTTTCTACGCTGCTGTTTACTTTCAGCCAAGTGTGTGTGTGAGCGTGCGGGAGTATGCATGTGTGCGTGTGAGAATGTTTATTTTGGGTTTACTGGGTGTTTGATCATGAAACAAAATCAAATTGATCCATAAATGTTAGTGATGTGAATCATAAACAATGTGATGTTTTGGGTTCTTTAATAATTCTGGTAATTACTAGTCATTTTAAAGAAGAAAGAAGGCAATATTTGAAAACACTACAGCGAATTGTATTTACTCCCCCTTAGAAGACATTTAATAAAGGATGAATATTCTGTGAAATTCCCAAAAATGAAAATTCTGTCTTCATTTACTCACCCTCGAGTTGTTCCAGATCTGTATAAACGTCTTTGTTCTGTTGAACACAAAGAAGATATTTTGAAGAATGTAGGAAAGCAAACCGTTCTGGTTCTGTTTGGTTACAAGCATTCTTCCAGATATCTTTCTCTGTGTTCAACAGAACAAAGACGTTTATACAGATCTGGAACAACTTGTTGTATGGAACGTTGTATGCAAAATGTATATCTACCCAAATAATTAATTTCATATGTCTTCTGCTAAAAGATCTAAATTCAATTAAATGCGTTTACACTTCTAACTGGTATTGTCTGTTTATACTCATAAGAGAATTTCTAGTTCTTCAGAAAAGAGCAAATATAACACACGTACACCACCTCCAACTCCATGTGGATTTACCAAAGCTGCACCCACACACACCTCCACACACACTGGTCCCAACCGATGCAGTGGATTAAAAATGTAATGAAATAATCTGTGTCCTTATTAGTTAATTATTTCCATCTCTCTGGAATAACCCCGCAGAGACAATCACACATTTCATTACAGAACAGCCGCACACACACGCTGCCCTTGCTCCGTTATTGATGTTGTTCAATGCGTCATTTCGGACATTGCTTATTCCGGCAACATTCACACCTGCTGAGTGAGGCCTTTTGGCTTTTTGCTGTGTGGACCATCACTGTTTTACCATAGTATACCACACACACACACTGCTCACAAATATAACAAAGGGTAATGGGTTTATTTGTTGAATTCTCAGACGAGCTTGCTATTTTATACATAGTTTGGCCTTTTTCACTTATTCGTTCTTTTTTTTTCTCTTACAGGTGGTACCAAAGATAACCCAGTGCTGGATTCCAGAGGGATAGCTAGACAGCACAGACCCTTGAGGTGAAGAAGGGTGCATGGATCGCTTAAGGACAAAGACTTATGCCTACCTCTGGTTGGGCGTGGTCTCCGTGGCAACAGTTTTCCTCTGCGCAGAGGCCGGAGCCACGCCAAGCCCAGCCCTCCATAACAACAACACATGCACTGATAAGGCAGACCGATGCCAACCTGGCATCATCTTACCCATCTGGTACCCCGAGGATCCCTCCATGGGAGACAAGGTCGCCAGGGTAATTGTGTACTTTGTGGCGATGATCTACATGTTCCTTGGGGTTTCGATTATTGCAGATCGCTTCATGGCTGCCATTGAGGTCATCACCTCTCAGGAAAAGGAAATCATCATCAAACGTCCAAACGGCGAGACGACGACCACGACGATCCGAGTGTGGAACGAGACCGTGTCCAACCTTACGCTCATGGCGCTGGGCTCCTCCGCCCCCGAGATCATGCTCTCCGTCATTGAGGTATGCGGACACGATTTCCATGCTGGTGAGCTCGGCCCATCCACCATCGTAGGAAGCGCAGCCTTTAACATGTTCGTGATCATCGGCCTGTGCGTGTCGGTGATCCCCGAAGGCGAGGTTCGGAAGGTGAAGCACCTGCGCGTGTTTTTTGTGACGGCTGCGTGGAGCGTGTTCGCCTACATCTGGCTCTACATGATCCTGGCCGTGTTCTCGCCCAACGTAGTGCAGGTGTGGGAAGGTCTGCTCACCCTGGCGTTTTTTCCCATCTGTGTCATTTTAGCTTGGGTGGCCGACCGTCGCCTACTCTTCTACAAGTTCATGCACAAGAAATATCGCACAGACAAGCACCGCGGCGTTATCATCGAGACGGAGGGCGACCGTTCCAAAGGCATCGAAATGGACGGAAAGATGATGAATTCTCATTTTGTAGACGGAGGAGCTGCCAGTAACTTGATCGGCTTGATTGAGGGAAAGGAGGTGGACGAGTCGCGCAGAGATATGATCCGGATCCTGAAGGACCTGAAGCAGAAACACCCAGAGAAGGAATTGGACCAGCTGGTGGAGATGGCCAACTATTACGCTCTATCACACCAACAAAAAAGCAGAGCATTTTACCGTATCCAGGCCACGAGGATGATGACAGGAGCCGGGAACATCCTCAAGAAGCATGTGGCAGAGCAGGCCAAACGCAGCTCGAGCGTCCAAGAAGTTCACGTGGAAGAACCCGAGGAGTTTGTGTCCCGAATTGTGTTCGAACCTGCCATTTATCAGTGTCTGGAGAACTGCGGCGCCGCTCTGCTCACTGTAGAGCGTAAGGGTGGCGACATCGGCAAGACAATCTATGTGGATTATAAAACAGAGGACGGTTCAGCGAACGCTGGCGCGGACTATGAGTTTACAGAAGGCACTGTGGTGTTCAAACCCGGCGAGGTGGTCAAAGAGATCTCCGTTGGCATCATCGACGACGACATCTTCGAGGAAGACGAGCATTTCTTTGTGAGGCTGAGTAACGTGCGTGTTCTGGAGACAGAGGATGAAGTGCTTTCACCCAGTAGCCTGCCATACCCAAAAGCCTTGATAGGATTCCCTGCTGTCGCCACGGTTACCATCCTCGATGATGACCACGCCGGCATCTTCACCTTTGAAAGTGAGTCGATGCACGTGAGCGAGGGTGTGGGCATCATGGAGGTGAAAGTGTTGCGGACGTCAGGTGCCAGAGGAACAGTCATCATTCCATTCCGTACTGTCGAGGGACTCGCCAAGGGTGGAGGAGAGGACTTTGAGGATGCGTACGGAGAACTTGAGTTTAAAAACGACGAGACCTGGTAAATATGCTTTCTTTAAGTAGGTATTTTTTATGGTGTAGGGGAGGAATAGTTTGCCCAAAAATTCTAATTCTACAGGGTTTTTCCTGTCAAGCTCCAGGAACACCCCCAAAAACAAAAGCAACATCTGTTTCTCACATAAAGTTGTTGTATGACTTGAGAAGGCTTGAAATATAGCCAAAGGTTAAACTTGATTTTTATTTGTTGCTGCTGTTCTTCAAATAAAGATTCACATGGGTGTGGGTAAATAATAACAGAATTGAAATTTAGGGTGAATGGTTCCTTTAAGATTGTGAATTTATGTCTGTTTGTGTCTCGAATTTAAATCTTTTTTAGGTTCATGAATGTTGAGTTGGAGTCAGTTTGCTGGTCATGTCTGGTCACGTGACGCTATGCTGCAATGACAGTAGTGAAAGGGCACATGTACAGTGTATAGCCGAAAGCCGTGAAGCTTTGTTTCTTGCTGCTTGGTTTTTGTCTGGTTGTAAATAATCTGAAGTGACAGACAGCAGTCAGGATGGCGGATCGGTGCTTGTAAACATTCAGAGGAATAATATGATTTCATAACCAAAATACGTGTATGCACACACAAGATCCAAAACTGTCTACATACATGTTCTGTGCACGTGGATGGCGAATGTCAGTGAAAGGACGTTAGCAGGGTTGTTTTGTGTAAATCAAAAGAGTATTTTACACTGAAGGAAGGGGACGTGTCTTAGGTTTGTTGGAGTTTCGGTAATCCAGTTCATTCATATGAAGTTTGGGATGAGATCCAGTAATATAGTAACACACAGATCACAGAAACAGATACATGTGGAGCTTTGGTCCAGACATGCTGCTGGATATTAATAGTTCAGTAAGAATTTTTGCACCCCCTTCCCCTGCAGTCCATATGTTACTCAGAATGTTAAAGGCAGGATGGTGTTCAACTGTGTTAAACAACTGCTATCAGTAATACAAGTAATAGAATGTTTCTAACGTTTCTAGTTTTAATTTACTAGCAGCAAATTTTATTCAGAAGCAACCAATTTTGTCTAATTTATTAGCTTAAATTTATTAGCTAAAGGGAATTAGGGAAAAAAGGGGTCAGCAAAGTGTCAGTAACAGGTTTATGAGCGTTGTCATTGTGACCTTTGTTCACTGACATTTAACTTGTTTGTGAAAGATACATTGAAAATGACACAGAAGACATTTTGAGAGTGACATACAGGACTGAAAATGGGGCTTGGGGGACACAGGGAGACTTAGTCCAGAGAGTGAATTTTAGGGGCGACGGAGCAAAATGTAGGATTTCCATCTCTATTAGAAATCCAAAACACTTTTTTGTGCATAATAAAATGGGCAGATTTTCTGCAACCATGGTTTAAAAAAGTAAAATATGCTCCCAGCTAGGGTGCCAACTGTGTTTCCAACACTGGTCACATATATTCATTATGATATAGTGTAAAGGGTTCCCCAGTCAGTCATGGAAAACCTGGAAATATCAGGCAATTAAAATATTGCGTTATCAAGAGCTAATAAAGAAATGTAAATTCATTTTATAATAAAAGCCTTAAACTTAAAAAAAAGTTTTATTCATTTTTAATTATATCAAATATTTTAATTATAATATATTTACATTTAGCTTTTGGCTAGTGTTGCAAAACATGTTTAAATTGTCAGAAAGAATATGATCAAATTCACAAAGCAGTTTGGATTAGTAGTAAAATAGTAAATTTGTCTAAATTGTAATGCTTTTTAAAAATCTTTATCCATATATTATAAATGACTGGAAACTTCATGGAAATGTATTTGTGGAGTGTTGGAACCCTATTATCTTTATATGTATAAATATATCTCCTGTTTCTCGATCTCTCTCTCTGTCTCAAATTTTGTTTAATGTGTGTAAGTTTATGTGCAAAACTGAAGTGTTTGCATAGTTTTTCTGTGTAACTGTGTGTGTGTGCGCCGGTCGGTTGGGGATCTCCTTCTAGGCTGGTGCTTGCTATATTCCCATGATGCTGCAGCACGATGCACCAGAATGCACCAGGAACCAATTCTCCCTCTCTTACTCTCTCTCTCTCTCTCTCTCTCTCTCTCTCTCTCTCTCTCTCTCTCTCACACACACACACACTTTCTCTCTTTTGCTTTCATTTCAGAGCTCCGGGACTATCTTTCTGGCCCAGTTTTTAAGATGTTATTGGCTGTAATTTATTATGCAGCGTATGTTCTTTGTTAATTATGTTGTTTGCGAGTAAAAAAGCTTTATTTGAGTTATTGTAGTTTATTTATAGACCGTAAATGCCACCGGTCCAGAAGCACTTCCTGATTCAGTTTAGTTTTTAAATTCTGCATATTTAATTCAGTTTTGAAGATGTTTGTTCAGGTTTAAATGTCTTGTTGTATTCTGTTCTAACAATTTTGTAACGTTAAAAACTAAAAACACGAAGTGCTTCTGTACTAGCACTGCAAAATGGAGAATATATTTTATTGAGTGTCTATAATTCGAATTGGTGTAGTTTGGAAGTCGTTTTACATTAGTCACTGTGGTTCGCTTGCTGTTACTGTAAGAAACAAGACAGCTGTGCATCTTGTTCTGAAATCATTGTATTTCCATACATCGCAACCTAAAGCATTAACATCTTTCCAAATCGTTTTTCTACTGTCAGCTCTGTTTCTTGTTTCACATGCAAAGATGATACTTACATAAGAATCTCAGCGGCAAAAAAACAGCCAATTTAATTAAAAGGGTCAGAGAAAATGGTCATATAAAAGTAAATTATGACTGTCTTTGGCACAACAATTGCTTAAAATTTAAGCAGACTTCAGGGAGAAAACGCTAATAATAAAAATGTTTTGTAGGTCAGCAGAAAGAGATTCTATATCGTAGACACCTAATCCTCCTCTAATTGTCCTCTTATTCTTTGTTTTCCCTTCTCTCGCTTTTCTTTGAGCTTTTGTATTTTTTGTTAGTCTGCAGTTAATGCTGCGCTCCACAGCACAATGAATCATTTAGATAAGTAAACATAAGTAATTCATTAGTAGGTGCTTTCACAGAATACACTTTGATGTGTTTTGATTTCAGACAACAACTCTTTCAAGACATTTCAACACAGACAAACATTGTATTTGAAGATTTTGTGCTTATATTCAGTATGAAAGGGACGGTGTTTGTACAGTATATCTGTGTGGTTTTGAGTTTACTTGTTTTACTGCATCCACTGTGGACATCAGCTCGAACATCTTAGCGACTCTGGTGAATGAGAGAGAGAGAGAGAGAGAACAAAGAAAAGACAAGACAGAGAGAGGAGGAGGAGCAGATGAGGAGAACTGATTAAATAATGGATTGAGCTCCAAATAGGATGAATACATGATCCACATGAATACATTTTCATGATTTAGGATAAACTAGAAGAATGAAATGGGGAAAATAAAGCATTGGGGTAAAACACATCAGCTTCTCTGCCAACTTTTTTTTTTTTAGTTTTGTTTTTTTCAATCATGAAATATGATAAATGTATTTATTCTTATACTGTAGTCCTGTATTTCCTACAAACATCACTTAACTTAGTGTCTTTAGTTTTGAGATTGAGTTAACTTCCTTAAAAATGATTTTGCATTTTGTACCCAATGTGATGGTGAATATGTTATTGTAATATTTGGATTAGGTTTTAGTAAAATGCTTGAATTTTTCTAAATGTTCTTGTCATTTTGAGAAGGCAAAACTACAGAGTGAGGTGAAGACGTGTGTGTGGTTCTTCTGTTCTCAGGACGACGCCTCTGGTGTAATGCAGAAGTGTGTGATGTTCCTCAATAAGAGCTGTATGGTGGCACGCTGTGTGAAAGTGTGTGTATCCTTGGGGCGGAAATTCAATCTAGGAGTTTAAATTCAGTTTGATCCCAGCTCACTCTTTAACTGTCTTTGGACAGGATTAGTTTTCCCCGAGGAAGTTAGTTAAGTGTGTGTTCTCACACAACCTCTGTTAAAAATGACTGCGCAAATTGCCTACTTTTCTTCGGTGAAGTCGGTGGCTCTAGTGAATCGAATCCAATCTGAAAAGAAATGTTCTAATATAAATTGTTTGTTCATATATATCACTCATTACATAAGATGAAAATAAAACATTTATCTTGGTCATGATCTCTGTTTAAAACATAAATTGCAGATTACTTCATGTACTCTTTATGTGAGTTGAAGTGATGTCCCCTTCACTTCAAGATTTCCCCTTGAAATCGTACATGACAGCTCAAATTATAAATCATCATCATAAGCTTACCATTGTGAACACTAAGGTAAGAAGACAGTTTAAAGCAATTTTCATGCACTTTCTCAACTTTTTTTTAACCAAAAAGTTACAGAGTGCAGCTCCTAATCATTAAGGACAGTCTGATCATTTATGATACGAATAAATGTTAAGTACGTTGATGCTCTTTAATACATTTATAGACAGGTTTTTAGACAGATCGTCCACCTTAAATGTTGTATAGCCGATGTAAGAATTTATCCTGGGTCACATACATCAGAGTGTTTCATCGAGCCATTGTAATTAACATACGCAGAGAAAGTGCCGTGGAGCCCCTTGGAATTCCTTTTGTGATCTTGAGACAGTTGGTCTGAACACTGGCAGTTACATTACAGACAGGATTGATCGATGAAATAATTACAGCACCATCTGACCGTGAAACAGGTTTCCATCCGTGAGTCTCTCTAGAGTGATTTTCCACCGAGACAGTGCTGATGAAGTACATGCTTGTAACAGTCACTCTGCGGCTATGAAGAATTGTCTGATCGCAACGTTTGTGCAATGGAACAACTTTATGAGATCCATAGATCTAATCTCAATTCTTAAAGACACAGTTCTGCGTAATACTTAGCTGGCGATACAGCTAAACATTTATATTGTTTTTAGCTTTTTGAAACATGAAAAACAACAACCATTGCATTATTTGGCATTATATTTTAAAAGTATATTACATCTAGGCATTAATTGCATCAATATTATTGTCATTTTATAAATATTTTATGCCACTGCTTAAGTAATATATAATATTACAAGTGCACCCCTTTTACAGACCAAATACCTTTTAATATAATAGTTGGACATTGAAATTGGAATGTAAATAATAACTGGAGTGTAAATATTTAAAAGAAATAAAACCGACAATTCAAGTCCTCAATTATAATTGGTTGATTTACATTACAAGCCGTTATGATGACACAGGGCAGCGCTAACAGAGACAGTGCGATCGGATAAAATGTTAATGTCGTTCATTTATGTAGGCCTAAACAAACGCATATATAAACACAATGGCGATTTATTGCATCATCAAAAACTACTGACGTTGTGTTTATATATCGTGCGATAAGTCGATAAATTGACTTGCGACAGGCCTAATTACAGCGATACATATGTTTATTATTATAAACAGTGTATATATACTATATACAGCCACAGCTAAATTTAAGAGACCATTCCAAATTTTTATTTAATTAGCATTTCTAGATATTGTGTCTATTCCAGTCCAGTGTCTGTTGAATTTCACCAAAATCAAACCTCATGAGTGACACAAAGTCATCCAACAGCAATGTGAATGACAAGACACACGAAAACTCTGATAAAATCAGATGTTATCACATAAAAAATATTTTTGTTACTTTGTACAAATATTACTGTAGTATTGCTTAAAAGTGAATATGATTATGCAGTGTTTTGAGGTCTGAAAAATACAGAGCATCTTTTCTGTTATCTTGACCCGTTTCTCCGGTTTTCATGTTCTGCAAGTAAATGCAAACAGAAATAATATTTTTATTTGAAATTTGGGAAAAATATAGGTAGTCGTTAACAGAACGAAACAAAAATCAAAGATCGTTTTACCTATACGCGCACATATAAATAGTAAATTCAGTAAAACTACAATGGTGCTTTGAAATTGTCTTTTAATTTTTTCTGTGGCTATATATATATCTATATATGACTGAATTGTGAATTTTCAATATATCATCCAGCTCTAAATACGTAGCCGGACATGTGTCAAGTATCACGGTCTCCATCCCGTGAGCAGTTCCCATGGTGACGGAGGCCTGTGGGTTGCAGGTTAATCAGAGGGTAATAGTGTGGCCACTTATAGTTCAGTACAGACATGGCCCCATCAAAGTCTCACAGACAACGGGTCCAGCATCACGCTAGCAGCTAGCTAAGCACGTTTTAAGCGCCACTAGCGCTAACTACCCTGGGGTATGAGGTTCCGGTCTGTTGTTAATAGCCGCCAGTGGACTGTTGCCTGAGGTTAGCTCCAGGAAACAACATTAACAAGACAAAATTATCTTGTGTAGACACTCTCACACATTCTTACTGGCCACTCCAGGAAATACAGAATAAAGGATCGTGAAAGGTTGGAAAGTGTGTGTGTGCAGCCAAAGCTTTGCTCCTTTTCTGCTGAAGGAAGCTTTGTCTCCTTGGCAACCACAGAGAGCACGAGCTCACAGGCATGTGCGTGCACAGTGTGTGTGTGTGTGTGCGTGCGTGCGTGCGTGTGTGTTTTTGTTGAGTCAAATTAGTCTGTGAACGTGTATCTCTGGCTGTGTGTGTATTTGCCCATCAGTGCAGACATGCATGCGCTCGCACAAACGCACGCGCATACTCACGCAGACGCACACTTTTCACTGCAGGGTTTATTTTTAGCACGTGTCTCTTATATAATCAGGGTGACACTGGGGAGAACACAAACCTCTCTCTCTCTCTCTGTGTCTCTATCTCTTTCCTTCATTTCCTTCTCACTCTTCATTTGTGTATGTGTGTGTGTTGTAAGCAGATGAGAGAGGTTTTCTAAGTTGCATATTTTGTGATGCAGTAATGATGCTCAAGAGTGTCTCTGTGCCTGCAGCTCTGAATTACTGAATATAGACGCTGCAAAAGCACACCTAATACACAAACACCTTATTTGTGCGTCTGTAAACGCACACACACACATGCACATACTTTGGCCACATGACTGTGAATCGATAGCTATGTTTGGAATGGCATACTATTTTTAAAATAGCGTGCAGTGTATTGTGGACGGTATAGGACTTTTCTGTATGCTGGAATACCCTAGCTTGTACATTTTACAATGTGTAGATATAACTAGAGCACACTGCATTGAATACTGTATATCCCACAATGCCAAGTGCTCAGCTTGACCTTTCATGTTCAGTGGGACCAATTAACCTGAAGCAATAGTGAATGCAGTATATACTGTGTAGTATGCAGAAAGGAGTACACTAGTTGGCTTATTCCATTCTGAACACAAGTCTATGCTTGAGTTGTGTCTTTTAATTTCTTTTTCTATACCTGATCTCATGTTTTTTTCTTTCGGTCCTCTTCTTATCCGTTTATGTTTTAAAACACTTGCATGTCATTTTTAGATGATACCTTGATGAGCTTGCGTAGGTGCTTTTGACACGCATCACAAAAGAAGTTCACTGTGTCTCAAAAGTATTGAAGGTTTCGATTTTGCACAAATACAGAAATTAGGAGATTTTAATGCCATGTCATGGATACAAGATACTGGTGACAAGCAATTTGTCTGTTTGTATTGAATGTAAACCTGCGGCATTACAAAATCACATCTAATCAGAACATATTTGACGTTTAATACACCTTAATAAAATTCGCTGTATTGACTGTATGGGGCCAGATTTTGAGCTTTCATTTTTGATTGTGGTCACAGCTGTTTAGGACAACAGTAAATTGGATTAACATGGAAGCCATTATGAGCCAATAATGTATCACATCTGTGTAAACAGCTTCAGACACAACGTGTGCATGTGCGTAGTACAAATGAATATCATTCCTGTTGTCTGCATATTATGTTATACAAAATATTTAGTATTTACATTGCACAGTGTCAAAAAGACATTGCTATGCCATCTAATGTAAAGTGTCTTCTATGGTAGTATTAGGCAGAAGTTCAGACCCATTGAGCTGTCTTCAGATTTGTCTTAAAGAAAATGTTGTGACCTTTGTTTAAGTGGGCAGCACTAGAGTCGATGGAAATAACAAACCCCAAACATCTTTAATGATGACAGACACTGCATGAGTGAGTTTGAATTGATGTTTGTTGTGGTTTTGGCTTCTGAGCTGACTGTGTGCTGCTGCTGTTTTCTTTAAATAGAATTCAGATTTCCACTTCAACAGGTTTCTCAGCAGGTGTGTTTGAAAGTGGGAGGAACCTGTTGAACACTGTGAATATGTTGGCGGCGTAATATTTGTGAGTTATGTTATAAAGAGTGAAGGTGGAGTGAAGACTGATGCATCAGATAAAGACTGCAGATCTTGGTTATTATTCAGCTAAAAACATGGAGGTCGACAGCTGAATTGTAAGTTCAGTGACACGTTTTAAAAAGCAACACTACATGAAATCAAACTCCTACTGTACCTGTACCTTACCAAACATTCACTGCCACTGAAGGTACAAAACCTACAACAACGACTACATTTTCATTATGGTGAATTAAAGCTTTAAGCATTTTCATTCACATACTTATGTATGTGTGTATATAGCATGATTCGGATGTGATATTCTGAGCGCAGGTGCAACGTTTAGATCCATTTGCGGTCAGTCCCAACAGTGTGTCCAGTCACTGAAGCTTTGAGCAGGTCAGAGAAAAGCCAGAAGCTAAAGAGAGTGTAGAGATGCCACAACAAGAGCTTTGACTTTTTTACTCGATAAGAAAAAATCTTGTTTTAAATTGTTCTGAAGGCACATACTCACACACACACACACACACACGTGACTTGATATTTTGCACCTCAATGAACAATGTAGCTCAGGCAAAGTTGTGTCACATTTGCTTTGTTTCTTCTTTATTCACTATAATTGTAACCATTATCTCTTTAGATTAAATTACCACTAGGGAATTTCTAAAGCTGTAAATAAAAAAAATCGTATTCTACAAGTTCTATGTTAATTTGTTCTTTTTATTTACATGATTTATGCTAATAATAATGTATGCTTCATCTCATATTCTATGTGAAATGCTTATTGTCTTAATCATCACGAATGTTGTAGAAAGCATCACATTAATACTTGTCACATGAGACAGAACACGTTTAGGACTTTGGTACATGAAACACAAGGAAGTATTTATACTGGCAAGAAGTTACCAAACATGACAACAAAATCGACCATAACAGTGTAAATAAATCTGGCAAACAGTCAAACAATATAAGTGTATTAATTCTGCATACCCCAGTGCATACTAGGAAAGGGGCAAATGGGACTGACCCGTAAACCCATTTTTTCCAGTAAAGGCTTATTTGAACTAAAAGAATCACTAAACTCTACTTCAAAAACAAAGGTGCATCAATACACATTATTTGTGGAACTTTAAGGTTGTAAATAACAAAAACTAGTGAATGTTTGGTTGGTTTATTAACTTTTTTATTTTTTTATGTAATCATAAATATAGAGAAACCTGTTAGTAACAGATTTGTGAGTCATCCTTATTAGTGCATACAGCTCATAGCTTGGTTAAATCATGTTTAACATTAAAGCAATACAAAATAATATTAGCATGATATGAAACATTGAAGGGTCTGTTTTTCCAATGAGTGAGCAGGAGAGGACATTTGGGTATAATGTGTCCACTAATAGAGCAGAAACAGGGCAGAGAAGACCAGAATGAGACCATGAGTATGTCTTACTGAAAGACATATTAGAGCGACTAGAGATGATGTGTGAGTCTGAGGACAGCTGTACTGCGAGCAACTGATCCCAATGATGGGAGGAGCTGTTAACAAGTGCACACACTCAAATACTGTCATTGAAACACATATGAAACAGGTGTTACTTACAGTCACTGAGAAACCAGGTCAACATCCATCACATGCCGAGATATAAATACACACACACATGCCGAGAACATCGAAAAAGTGCACGATAGAGACCCGGATGTTGCTGATCAGAGGTGTTAAGAAGTGAATCGTCATGTAAGGGCGATGAGCAAATTATGCATATGGGCAATCTGATTTACCTGAAACCCATTTAAGGGGTCAAAGTTTGTCTGGTTTGCATGGCCTAATTAGCCCCTGCTGGTGGATCCCATAATTACACCATCTGGTTTCAAACAGCTTCTTGCTCCATTGACCGTAGCTGTGTATTTATTTTATACTGTATTATTTGTTGCGCAAGCAGCGTACATTTTGATTTCCCTTTATTTTAAGGCTTTTAAATGTGTAGAGTGGACTGTTGTAGGGTTGGGTGGTATGATGTTATATAGCGTTGTGATGGAATAAGATATAAACTTCAACAGAATTTGACATTCTGTGTATACCATCATATGTATATAAGTGGGCGTGAGAAGCTGTGAGACATAACATTTCTGGTATGGACATGCTTTGAGTTTTTATATATATATATATATATATATATATATATATATATATATATTATGGTAAATATATTATGGTAAATATTTTTACAACAACAAATTACTCATATTGTGAATGAAAACTCCTTTATGGTCTAGGTTCATCCACCGTTCCGTGGGTTCTCATATTTTTCTCTGGATTTTACAGAGATATTTAAACTCTTATAGATGGTTTCAAAGCAACAACATAAACTAAGCGTTACTGCTGTGAAAGATGATGTGGTGTGTTTGCATGACGTGTTTGACCTCTGACCTTAGGACAGCCTGTTGACCCCTCACCTCTGACATCATTCCACTCTCTTTTTCAGTAAAACCATACAGGTCAAAATTATTGATGATGAGGAATATGAAAAAAACAAAAACTTCTACCTGGAGCTGGCAGAACCACGCATGGTGGATATGAGCCTTCAGAAAGGTACAACACACACGCACATTATATTTACACATTTTTGGTTTTCTCCTGTTCATTTCACCCATTCATTTATCAATTTTTTTGTCATCTTGTGGTTCTTGATCAGATTATGACGTCATGTGATGATCACATTTTTCTGTTTTGCATTGTTTTCATGGAGTTTTTCACAGGTAGCAGTGAGTGTTATTGTGGTACAGGATTCACTATACAGTAAAAACACAAATGTTTCATTTTTGGGTGAACTATACCTTTAAAAGAAACTTTGACACCAACCACATGAATCCAAGACCCGCAGGATACATGTCTAAAACTGATTCCTTTTGCAGTTCACATAAGAAATGTGCGAAGGTTCTTAAAGTCTGTGAGAACTAAATACAATCACACATACAGTAGCAACCTCCGATATTTAAGTGCGTCTTTCAATATCCCTTCATAAATCAGGCAGACACGGTCAATGCTACCAACACCCACAGCGCTGCGGTACAATTTGTGTGTGTGTGTGTGTGTGTGTGTGTTGTCCTTGTCCTAGTATTGTACCCTTCAGAAAGAATGAAAGATGAAGAACAGCTGGTCCTCTCTGTTTGCCTTCCCATCTCACATGGACATCATAGAATAGCCTTTCAAAAAACCAACATGCTAGCCTTGTTCAAAACCTAGTAAGCTGCCTACTGTCTACATTGACTTGAATGTATCTTGTAACATAACTTATTAGTTGTACATAAGATTGTACAGGAACGTCAGGCGTCATATGAATATACATTTATTAATCATTTTTATAGCCTGGCACCTATGCTGTATCATCTCATTTTTTCTTTTTTCTCTAAACTTGTTGCAATGCATTGTGGGATTTGTCCTCTTATTTGCATTTACAGTATGACAACCATGTTAGCCATAGAACGAACAGCGATTTTAAAGCATTAAAGTGATTAATCTGTCAATAAGCACACAGTTGATGTTAAACATCACCGTAGAGCAGCAGCCTCTGTGCAGACAGATAAACATGGTGTCAGATGTGTTGTAGGTGCGTTTGAAACCAAGCCTGTAATAGGAGATACATCACCTCAGATGAATCAGAACACGACTTTAAAACTGCTGATGTTGTGCTGTCGCTGCAGAATATGTCAGAGCAGTCGGAGGATCTAAAGCAACATTCCACACTTTATGCGTCTAAATAGGGAGATGCTCACTTTGGTGTGGAACTCTTTTATCCTCCATGTATGGAGGTAGACACCGTGGTGAAGAAGGGATGAGAGAGTTGAGGAGAAAGACGGGCATGAAAGGTATAGCACAGGCATGAGAGAGATAATGCAGGTGAGACAGGTGCATAGAGATACTCAATTACACACAATTGCCAAAGCTCACAAAAATATGACCTCACTCTGTATGTGTGTGTTTGCTACAGAGAGAGATCTCTGTCTTTACAGATGTGTTTACAGTTCATGTGAGGGGTTTACACAAACTCGTGTGCGTGAATGAAAACAGCTGCGAATGAGCCAGCGACAAGAAAGCGTTTGTCTGAATATCGACACCCGCATCCCACAATTCCATTACTTCACGCAGAACGCAATAAGCTGAGAGCAGTCTGGAAACCGTTGCCAGGGCACCATCAGCACTGTTGCTATTGCTGATGTGCAATAGATTTACATTGAGCTGTTGAATTTGGAGCTTCCAGGAAGGAATAGTGAGAGAAAACGTGACAATATGTAGCAAATAGATGTTGTTCAGATTAAATTCGTTTCTTTGTCAATTTGTCACATCTTGTATGCGTGTATCACAAAGACACGTTGAAAAGCCTGGGGCCGGCGATATGGCACAAATTACAGGTTAATAATCTGCATCAGGCTCCTCCACCCAACTCACAGACACATTCAAGCATAACCTATGGGCTTCTTATTTACAAATCCAGCTTGTCATTATGAAGCGATATTTTCTTCGCAACACGCACACTTAATCAAAGCTTCTTTGTTCGCAATCTCATTCATCCCTAGCAAAAGAAAATTACAGCACTGATTACCAAACTATTAAAGTCTTTGTGCACGCACGCACGTGTAGAAAGGTAAGAAAATAATACAAAATTCTTTTTTGACACATCACTGGGTTAAAAATAGCCCAACATTTTTTTAGATTGTAAAATCATCTACATTGTGGTATTCAACTAACATAATTGTATTTAACAATATTTTATTCAAATTTGGACGGATTAGGAAATCATCATTAGTGCATTCAAGTCAATGGAAAATCATGAGGGAAGAATGCGCGTGTGTGTGACTGTTTATAAAGAATCCTTGACTGTTGCTACAGCAATCAAACCTCTCCATGCAGCATCCACACACACGGTGTAAATAATCAGCCTGTTTTTTCGGGCTTAGCACATATTTGTTTTATAGCTTTTAAAATGCCACCATGACACTCTTGTTGCTATGGGCAACTACCTGCTCTAGCGCTCTGGATTAGCCCCACGCTATCACATCTGATCACATCTGCACGGTCACACCTGTCGCACCTGTCCGGCTCGGAGACTCTGGGGCGGGTGATGAAACGCCGCAGGCTGAAAATATCTTTTTTCCGTGTTATCTAAGTAAATAAATCCTATCCAGCATCTCACTGCCTCGTGAACTCTCTCTTCATTTATCTGTCTAATGTTTTCTTCATGTCATTTCATTTTTTTCTCCTCCACACCCAGCTTTGTTATTAGCTGATGGTAAGTTTGAGTGTGCATACATACAGGTGTGTCTACCATTATTTACTTACTCCTTTGTTGTTCTAAACATGTATGCTGTTATATTTTTCAGTGGAAAACAAGGATTTTTTTAAAGGAAGTACAATGAGACTTTTATACAATAAGAGTTTATGGGACTATGGTGGTTATTAGTATTCCATAAGACTTGTGAGCTATATTCCGAGCCTTTTGAGACCATATGCATAACAACATATGGGTTTGGAACAACATGAGTCAGTACGACTGAATGTTTATTCTTGGAGAATTATTTTTATTGTGTGTTTGCATGTAAACCTGTTTTAAAACTAAATTGTGATATTAGGCTTTGTTCATGAAATACAAGCAAAACCTTTGTAAACATTCGTAAAATTATTCTTACCGTTATAATTCAGTTTTTTCAAGAATAATTTTACAAACACATAGAAATTTGTGCTTCTTGTGTTTCATGAATAAGTCACATGAACTTATAGGTGTCTGCTCACAGATCATAGAAATTATAAAAGTAACACAATGTGAATATTCAAAAGAATTACTGTAAGTATATATAAGTATAAAATCAACTATAAAGCCCTTTTAAAATAATTTCCTTGCATTATTCTCGAATGTACAGATGATTACTGAATGCATGGGAGTGTTGGTGTATTTAAATTCAATTTTAACTGCACTTTGCACATTCTTACGGAAATGGATCGATGTTGTTCTACTAATGTTGTTTTTAATTGTTGCACTGATACAACTTAGTCACTCCAATTTCTGTCTTTCTTCATCTTATTCAGATATCCCAGAAAGGAAGTTGTCATCTGAGGAAGAGGAAGCGAGAAGAATAGCAGAGATGGGGAAGCCTGTATTGGGCGAGCATCCAAAGATAGAGATCATCATTGAGGAGTCGTATGAGTTTAAGGTACCGGTTAAGAAGATATTTAACCTCATTGCAGTCTTAAAAACAATCCTTTTATACTTACCTTTTAGTGTTATAATAATGCTTTTTTCCTGTCTGTTTGCTGTAGAGTACAGTAGATAAGCTTATTAAGAAGACTAACTTGGCTCTGGTCGTGGGCACAAATTCCTGGAGAGAACAGTTCATGGAGGCTATAACTGTCAGTGCAGGTGATTACCAACACAGAACAACACTGAACACTAAGATTATCACTAAAACAAAAACTTCACTAAACATTCAGGTTTGGTCAGTGAGGAATGAAGTACACAGTCCTGTTCCTCGGTTAAATAAAAAATGCTCGGATTTACTATTTTGCAATACAAAATACAATTTTGCAATACAACACTTCCTGTTTCAATTATTTTTAAGTGATACAACTAACTAAATAGAAATGTTGAACAAACATCTTTAAGACTAAATTATATACATGAAATAAAAAACTGAAAATGCTCATGGGCAGTGCTTATTGTTTACATCTTATAATTCTAATCGAGTGAAAGTAAACAGTACTTCATTCGTCTGTATTTATAGGAATGTTTTAGGTGCAATACAAGTTATCTTGTTAATTACCAGAAAGTGTTGTTAAAAAGCATCACAGTAACCATGCTTACAGCATCATACTTACAATGGAAGTAAATCAGACCAACGGTCCAGAGGGTTTAAAAGCTCAAATGTGAAGCTCATATTTTTCTGAGCTTTCATTAAAAGTGAAAAAGTGCTTTCATTAATTATTTAGCAAAATTTCATTTATAAGTTGAGCTGTGAAGTTGTCTGAGTTGTCTGAAACACTTATTCTTTATAAACTTGCATTTATTAATGTAAAATGTGACCCTGGGGGCATATTACAGAAAGATCATAACTTGTAAATCTTATCTTAGCTGTTTGGTTACCATGGTAATTTCAGATAAGACCTCATTTAGGCCAAAAGTTATTACAGAACAGCATTTCCTAAGTTCTTTATAGGATAGGAAAGGGGTATAACTTTAGGACAACCCCACAGCTGTCCTATCTCGAAACGTATATGAAAGCCAGTGGTAACAATCACTTTACAATGGCCCTATCAGAGTGTATATTAACAGGATTAAAACCAGCAGTGTTTGAGGTTGGAAATACAGATGTGCTGATGAAGCAATCTTTCTGACTGTCGTCCTCTGGACCACCAATATAGGCTATAAAAAACAGTTAATAGATACAGTATAAACGTACCCTTTCCGTTAACACTTGACAAGAAAATGAATGTGCACTTTATATTTATATAGCTTTCCTGTAGCTCAGTGGTTAGAGCATGGCACTAGCAACGCCAAGGTCATGGGTTCGATCCCAGAGATTGCACATACAATTGTATAGTATAATGCAATGAAAGTCGCTTTGGATAAAAGCTTCTGCCAAATGCGTAAATGTATTGTAATATTCCTTTCTGTGTTCTCTCATTAGTGTATCCTAGCATTTCTAATATTATTGCCCTTTTAGGATAAATCACACAGTTATTTTTAATGCGCCTAAACAACAAAACACTAAAAATAATACAGACTCCCAACAAATTGTGATTCCACATAGCTTATTAAAACTTAATTTTCGGCCACATTGAAATAGAAAGGACAATAAGTTTGTGTTTTAATCGAATATTACATCACAGCAGCAGCTCGCACATTGTCGGCTGCATGGAAACAGACTAGATTAGTAGATTAGAGTAGATTATCGAATCCTATGAAGCGATTTAAGATTTCCTAGCTAGAGATAAGATAAGAATCCTAAAAACTTCACTCTCGGCTGCCCGCTCTTTGGGAATTGCCCACTCAAGTTTGGTTACAATTTCAGCCAAAAAAGACAGTTAAAACAAACCCGTTTCTTCTTAGCAGCAGCCTGCTACAGCGCCAGAGTTTTAAATAGTTATATCTCAACCAAATCTTGTCCTATCTTAACAAACCATATATTAATAGAAAACTTATTTATTCAGCTTTTAGATTATGTAAAAATCTCTATTTTGAAAAAATTGACCCATAAGACTTGTTTTGTTGTCCAGGGTCACAAATGTGTTACATCACATCACTTTCTGATGTGACCATTGTGCAAATGTTACCAGCTTTATGTCTTAAATGTAAATCTGGCTTTGTGAAACAATACTAACATTATTATTTTTATATTTTCTTCTTTATTATTTATTTTATCTTCTGTTCTCTTCTGTTCTGTTCATTCCCTTTTTTTTATTTTTTACTTCCCTCTTTCTTTCTCACTTATATCAGGAGATGAGGACGAGGATGAGGGAGGAGAAGAACGGTTGCCATCTTGTTTTGACTATGTCATGCACTTCCTGACTGTGTTCTGGAAGGTTTTATTCGCCTGTGTCCCGCCCACGGACTACTGGAACGGTTGGGCATGTTTTTTTGTTTCTATAATCATCATCGGTCTATTGACGGCTGTGATTGGGGACCTGGCCAGTCACTTTGGATGCACTATTGGCCTGAAGGACTCTGTAACTGCTGTGGTGTTTGTAGCCTTGGGAACATCTATCCCTGGTAAGTGTATATTTTTATTTTAACTTATAACATTTTTAGTATTTTACTATTAATTACTATAACATGAACTCACAGTTGTATTTAAAAAGGTTTTTTTTACTTTGTGTCATAATTTAGAGTTGGTGTTTGTTTTCCACCTTCTTGACCTTCACCTGTTTTTTGCTTCTGTGCATTTGAAACGTAATAGGAAACAGAGCCGGTCTGTATAGTGCTGTCATGTGCACTATTCAGTTTACCAATCTTTCAAGTGCTTCATATGTTTTCTCACTCTCGCTCATTTCAGATACCTTTGCCAGTAAAGTTGCAGCTGTGCAGGACACATACGCAGACGCGTCCATCGGTAATGTGACCGGTAGCAATGCCGTGAACGTTTTCCTGGGAATCGGAGTGGCGTGGTCGGTGGCCGCCATCTACTGGCACATGCAGGGTCGTGCATTTGAGGTGCAGGCAGGTTCCCTGGCATTTTCTGTCACTCTCTTCACCATCTTTGCCTTCTTGGCGGTGGGCGTCCTGTTGTACCGGCGCAGACCTCACATCGGTGGAGAGCTGGGGGGCCCACGCGGGCACCGCATCCTCACCTCGCTCTTTTTCTTCAGCTTGTGGTTTCTCTACATCCTCTTTTCCAGTCTGGAGGCTTACTGTCATATAGAGGGCTTCTGAAGAAAAGAGTCGGGGTGGGCTAGGAGGGGTTTGTGGGTCGGAAATGGAGAGAGAGATGGACACGAGCAAACTTATGCTCACACAACAAAATAAAAGCTACGGACTCATACAGAAAGGTTGCTACGGTTTTATCAGGCAAGGAATTGTGGTACAGAAGAGGAGGAGATGGGTCGTTCTTCAGATCTCTTCATCCTGAGGATAATGGAAAGAAGTGTGATGCATTTGATCTGAGCTCCTTTAGGGGTGGGAAAGTCTTAACCTGGAGTCTGAGCTTTTAACAGTCTATATTTTTCTCAACACATACTGAGAATGACTTTTTTCTAATGAAGTATTTTGGGAAAAAAAGACACAAAAAATAACAAAAAGAAAAAAGGATTCAAAGGACTATTTTCAGATCTGCTTCCAGGATAAGAAATAATATATATATATAACTACATGAAATCTGTTATTGAGTGACATTTGAAGGACCCATAAAGTTTATTTATTTTTTCGTTGTTTAGTTTGGTACAGTAAGAACTGACACAGAGCTCCCGGCCTGCACCGTCAGGCTAAAGTTCCAGCTATGGAGAGTAACAGAACGCAAGCTTAGATAACTGGAGAGTTAAACATGAACAATGGCTGAACACTGCATTTTCTCCCTGATATTCCTGTATGGATATAATCTGCTTCCATATATTTTCTGTACTTTTGTGTATTTCCTGCCAAGTGTTGTTATTTAGGGGCTTCAGAGGGCAGAGTGCAAGAAAAACGGGATACGTGGAAAATAGAGGCCTTTTGCATTTGAAAGCGCTACACTTACATCCAAACAAATCACTAGTGTATTTTCTGATAACACCGTGGAGGAGATCACACTGCATCTGCTATTACAGTTGATGTTGTTTTTAATCTGTTTGTATTTTAGTCTTTCAGTGTCATTACAGAAACATGAACCCCAAAGAGTTTTCCTACATAGACCCACCTCATCCAGAGAGTCCTATATATATATATATATATATATATATAACAATTTTACCAAGAGTTCTCTACATGTGCATCTAAACAGTGTCTGAAGTGTCAGTGATGGTGGTGGTGAGTTTTATTCAGTGGGGCCTTTGATTCAATGTGGTTTGTAATGTTTACAAGCAGGGTCTAAAATTAAAATTGACGGAAAATAAAAGTATTAAATTAGTCGCAAGTGGTAATTTTAATACGTAAAACGCAACATAATACTATTCTACATGATAAATCGTAATATTCAGTCATGGATAAAAGCAGCACTAGTGATTCAAAGACAGAAATGATGTACTAATGAAATTATCTTTCATGTCAATGGAAAATGTACCACCAAATGTTTTGTTGGATGCTAGTTTTCTAAGAAGCATTTTATCCAGTGACACACGTGATGACAAACGTGAAATATTTTTCACATCCAGGCCAGGAACAAAATCACAATGTATCTTAAAGGGACAGTTCACCCAAAAATGACTTACTCTCTTGTCATTTCAAACCTGTATGACTTTCTTTCTTCTGCAGAAGATATTTCGAAGAATGTTGGTAACCGAACAATGGCAGTACCCTTTGACTTGCATTGGTTTTGTGCCCATACAATAGAAGTGAATGGGTCCCACCATTGTTTGGTTAGCAACAGTCTTCAAAATATCTTCTTTTGTGTTCTGCAAAAGAAAGTCATACAGGTTTGAAATGGCAAAATTTTGGGGTGAACTATCACTTTAAGGCCCGTTCACACCAAGAGGGATAACTAAATTTTAAGCTCTTGCGATGTAGTTTCACATTTTAAATATGTGAGCCCTTTAAGTTATGGATTTATTGGCTGGCAATGTTTTCTGATTGTCCATTAGCTGAAGAATTTCTATCTCATATTCTCTTTCATTTGTATAATTTTTAATTGCTTTCATTTTAATTGCTTTTAAAACGTTACTGTTATTATCGTTCTTGGTGTGAACAAGTTTATTTATGTTTATGTGACAGGTGCAGTTTTAGTAAAAACGGACTATTTTCTACTTGCTGCGAGCAACACAATGACTTGCATTCTTTCATACTAATATACAAGGGGAAAGTGCTAAAAACATGCAGGTTTGGCCAAACGTTAATTTTGGACCCTGTTTACAATCCTTTAAATGGGACAGTACAAGCTGACAAACAGCTAAAGAGTCTTCTGTGTTTTGTTCAACCTGGCGGGAGAGTTTTTGAGTTTCAGAGAGCAGTAGAAAGATATTATCAGAGGAGAAATAGTTTCAGGCAGAGCTGCAACGCGTCAGCTTATTGTAGATCAGTTTTAGGAGTGGTCATCAATTCATCCCACTGACTAAAGAGCTTTTGTGCCTATTTTTGCTGTGGTGAGCTGAACGGGAGGGTGCAGGAGGGTTTTGCATTATCAGGGGAAGTGATGTCAGAAACAAATAATTGGTTAAGATGGCCAATAACACGCAGAGCCCAGAACCAAAGAACAGAACCCTGGACTGCCACCCAGAAGCTGCAGTGGTTCTCTGGCCCACTGGGGGGCTATAGCTCCTCTTCACCTTTATGTTTATACAACTCATGCATTTTCTCTGTGAGTGTGTGTGTATGTTGGTTGTGTAAATATTTAAATATTTAACAGTAAATATTTATCTCCTCTTCACAAAAAGAGGCCAAATCAGTTGTATCCTGTTCACCAGTACGAACTGCACCTGCAGCGAACATGTAGTTAATTTTAATACGTTTACATTCGTGTGCAGCTGTTTGTGTTTTTGAGAGTGAATGAGAGCTGTTGATAATTCTTCTAATGAATCTTTCTACAACCAAATGCAGATGTACTCACTAAGCTTACTAAGTGCTTCCTACTCAAGGTTCATTGTTTTTGTGTTTATATGTTATGGTTTAAGAACCATTTACAAATGACACACACACACGCATAGTTCATTTTAATGTATTTACTTTTCTTGTACATATGGCACTGCCAAATCCACACACTACATTACACTTGCCTCTTCTTTTTCTTTTTTCTTTTACCAGAAGCTGAAGTTTGTTTTAGCTGTGCAAATGCTTTTTATTCATACACATTCACACTTCATAAGCTGTTCTGTGCAACCACTAGTTGGCAGGAGAAACAATGCATAGACAGTGGGGTTCAAAAGTTTAGTAGTCCACTCGAAATACTGTGATGAAAATAAAGACTATTTAGTCACCAATTCACTATAAATGTACGCGTAGGTATGACATTGATCATGTTAAATAAAAAAGGTCACTACAATGGGCTCAAACTTTCAGACCTCACTGTATGTTTCTGAATATAAATATCAGTATTCAATTACACAGTATTCAGCCTGTCAGTTTTCAGCCAGTTTGTGCGGTTGAATGTGTTCTGCATGAGAAGTAGATCTACATAATATCTAATTATGAATTCAGTGGTGCTCACGTGTGTATGCATTGCCAAGAGTGTCTGTGAGTGTCTTTGAGATGGATTGTGATAGCAGTATTGTAAACCTCATTACCCAGAACCGAGTGGATGAGACCCAGCTTATGGTCAGTCACTTGCACTTGACTAAGTGTGTCTTGGAACTACTAGTGATTCAATAGTGCATTGTTCATGTCAACTCGCACACACATACATTTTAGTTAGCAGAAGAGTGCTGATGCCTGGCAAGAGCTGTTTTGAATAGGTGTGGGTGGGCCTTTAAGTGGTGAGATGGTCAAGCATGGCAGACAGCTGCACACACCCTTCCCACCAGCTTTGAGCTTTTCTACTGCCAACAAACACTTCCAGCTGTTTAGATGCAGGTGAACTGGTTTTAAAAGAGATTTTCAATGATGTCACTTATAACCCAAGTCACTTAAGTCTTACGGACGTATCGGGTCAGACTCTCTCCTTCTCACACACACAAACACTCCTCTTCAGCCTGATGATGAAGCAGATGGTGATTACGTTCATCTATTGTTGTTTTCTTTCCGATTTTTGTTTTTTACTTTTCTCTCTCACACACACAGACACAAGAAAATCATGTTTTATTTTCAGGGAATTATGCATGAAATTGACCTTAATTTAATTCATTTATGTCCGCTGATTTATTTATTTTGAATTCTTTTGGTCAACAGAAAAATAAAAAATATATATTTGAAAAATCCCTCTGATTTCAGCTGTGATAAATGTACTTTTTATAAAAGTAAATATGTACTTGTATTTCCATAAATCTTGCATTTTGTAACTAAATCACAAATTTATCATGGATTTAAGATTGTAACCATTGTTTAACCATGCAGTTAAACTGTGGCAATACAAATGGTAATCATTTCCAAAAACATGGTTACTATATTTTCTATAATAATGGTTTATTTTTTTAAGGGGTTACACATGATTATCAGCAGTTAATTAGCAATGTATTCATAATGATAACTTATGAACATTTTCTCCTGACGCGTTTTACCACGTGGTAAAATATATATTTACTAGGCCTATATTTACCACAGTAAAGTTGAATATTTTGCCTAACTCTACCCGTTAGTAAGCCTCAATGTGCTCGTGCGCTGTCCCGTTCCCGTGGTGCTGAACCGCATTTACTGTGATAGAGATTTAATGGGCGGGTCTTAAAAACGAAAAGACGTGATTGATGCACCACTGCGCCAATCAAAACGCAGGAATCAGGCATTTTTAACACGTTAAACCGCTGGAATCATGTGCTGGGAGGGGACGAGTGCTGCCTCAGAGCGGACGAGGGTGCGGGACAATGTTGTAGCCAATTAAAGCAAAAAGTGCCTTATGTTCGGGACCGAAAGATCATTTAACGAGCCTGAGCGGTCCTGTGTGTGATATGAGGAGGGCAGCGGGTGCGGTGAACGGTGAGGCGAGAGGGTGTTTGGATTGATTGCGGTTTCTCTGCTCCGGACTTGAGCTCTGCGGCAGGTGAGGTGCTGAACCGTCGCCCCTATGGATCGTCACCATGGATGCTTTAAGTTTCTCCTTTAGCAGCAGCGGCCCGGACAGCAAAGAGGGCGATGAAGCCGCGGAGTACTCCGGCCGGCCAGAGACGCGTATCCCTGGGCATGGCCCTGCAGCGGCGGCGACCCCGTCTGGAGCCGGATACTGGACCGCCGTGTTCGATTACGATGCCACCGCGGAGGACGAGCTCAGTTTGCGGAAGGGGGATCGGGTAGAGGTGTTGTCCAAAGACTCGCTGGTGTCAGGGGATGAAGGATGGTGGACAGGTATGATCGAGGACCGCGTCGGTATTTTCCCCAGTAACTACGTGAGCAGCGGTAACGGAATCTCGGAGAAGATTCGGGATACGCCGGAGGACTACGGAGATTATTCGGTGCCTCAGTTACACTGTAAGTAACGGGACGAGTGGTACATCATTTACATAAATAAAAACATATCATTCAGATTATGATACTGTAACATTAAACATTTGTGGAGGGTTTTATTTGATGTGTTTAGAAAACCAAACTGATGCTGTTTGATCCCTTTCAGAGCTGAGGGTTAAAATTATGAACCAGTTGAAGATTAATGTGCATGTCAACATATGGAACTTTAAAAAAAACTTTTGGAATATATCAGCTGGTTTCTCACTGGCCCTGTCAATAAAATAGCTGGTCCAATCTGACCATTAGCTGGTTGTCCGGCAAATAATTTGTTGTTGGTCTAAGATGACCTGGTTAAAAGCAGCCAATATGTTGCAAAACACGGCTTCGTTCTTAAGCTGGATTTTCCAGCAGGGAAAGACCTTCACAAAGCTTCCTATATGGTCTTATCAGATGCAAAACACACACACATTTGTTTCTCAAAAGCATCCACAGTCAACAGCTACGGTGTTTCCTGGCCTCAGTTTTGCAGAATCATCCAGCTGCCGGCATTTTAGTTCGGAGCTTTAGAGCGCTGGACCAACATCGTGTGTCTGATGCTTTTCTTGTGGCATCTTGCAGGTTAATGTACAGTATGTGTTGATGATGTGAGCTTTAACTTAACACATTTCTGTGCTCTTTGTTCATAAAGGGTCAGTGTGACTTCCATGTTTGTTTCACTGTTTTGTATCTGTCATGCACTCTGTTATCAAAATGTGTGGGCTTGTGTTTCATAATTTTTTTTGTGGTGGTCGTCTGTTTTTTCTGGATGCCTGCTGGCCTACTTTTGATCATGTGGTTCCTGCCAACTGCAATATTAATAAGAGACACAGTGGCCCAGACACACCGTCATTATACGAGCAGTGGAGAGGAGAGAAGCTCACATGCGTCATTGTCTTAGTGCTTTCCATTTTCCTATTCTTCAACATCCATCATTCCACATCATCAGATTCCATCTCACTTCCTTACAGTGTTACAAATGCACAGCACACCTTCTCACAATTTCCCATTTTTAGGTGTTAAAACATATTCAACACAGTGTTAAATCTGTTCTCTCTCTCTCTATGCAGTACTCCAAATAGATTTCAGTGAGTTGACCTTGGAGGAAATGATCGGAGTTGGAGGGTTTGGGAAGGTGTACCGTGCCATTTGGGAAGGCAGGGAGGTTGCAGTGAAAGCAGCTCGGCGGGACCCTGACGAAGACGCGTCACAGACGCTGGAAAGCGTCCGCCAGGAGGCCAAGCTCTTCGCCATGTTGAAACACCCTAACATCATGGCCCTTCTGGGCATGTGCCTGCAGGAACCCAACCTCTGTCTGGTCATGGAGTACGCCCGAGGTGGGCCGCTTAACCGGGCGCTGGCTGGGAAACGCATCCCTCCGCACACGCTTGTGGACTGGGCTGTACAGATTGCACGTGCCATGCTCTACTTGCACTGCCAGGCCATCGTACCTGTCATCCACAGAGACTTGAAGTCTAGCAACAGTAAGCGATGTGTCTGTTAATAGACCCTATCACATTTATTTCACAGGCTGCTTTTGCAAAATGCGTTTCTCATAGATTTCTACAAAAGTATCTGTCATCTTTTGGTAATAGGTGCATTTGTATTTGTCAAAAGTAGCTGTACTATTAATCGACTATAAAAATGAAAAAGATGAGAAGACTAAATCATAATATTGAATTTAATACAAGTCACAGAGTGATATTTCCCTGCTTGTATGTAGATTTATTTATTTATTTAATGCATTGACTCTGTGAGTGTGTAAGTGGGTTGTTATTCTGTGTTTAGCAGTTCACTTGTCTGATTGAGTCTTCTAAACCCAAAGCCTATTACAGAGGATTTGCCATCACCTTCACTCCTTGCCATTTGATTGGCTCATTTAAACATCTTCTGGTCTCTTATAGGCCGCTCATATATTACTATCATAAGACCTTGAAGATGGGTTGATGTTGTTGTTTAAAGATAAGTTCCCAAGGGTTAAGTTGGAAAGCAAAGTCTGCTAATTTTAACATCACACACACACACACACACACACACACGCCAACTCAGAGACTCAAACAGCCAGGCTGTGTTTTGTGTCAAAAATGATTTGTAATGGTAATTCTATTTTGGGATTGCTACAAATTGCAATCAAGCATCTTTGGAAATGCATGCAGCTCCTAAAACCAGCTCTCTATACAAAATGAAACCAGCAGGGGGATCATTTGTGTCCTGGTGAAGTTTTTTGCAATAAGGGCTTTGATCAGCTTTGATCCACCACCAGCTTTGTGTACAGTTCCTTAACACAGTTGCCTGTCAATCAAATAGATGAGACTTATGAACTTGATGTTGTTTTATGTGTTCCAGCTTATACTTTGATTTTCTGTCTTAGCATGTTCTTTTGGTTTAACATGCATTGCAATCTTATTCTCTCCCTCTATATCTCTTCTTCCTGAATTTTACTGAATTCCTGAATTGTAAAATGTTTTTTATGCACCACGGTTGCATGCACTTAGCCACCATTATTGTCATTAACTCTAACCCACAGTTCTGATTCTGGAGCGGGTGGAGAATGATGATCTGAGCAACAAGACTCTAAAGGTGACTGATTTCGGTTTGGCTCGAGAGTGGCATCGGACCACAAAGATGAGTGCGGCAGGGACGTATGCATGGATGGCTCCTGAGGTCATCCGGTCGTCGACATTCTCCAAAGGCAGTGATGTCTGGAGGTGAGAATAAAGAAATGTATTTGGTGTACCTAAGAATCCTTTGACCTAAATCAGATGTGGTTCATATCACAAATTGTAACGCCATATTCATTTTAGTTTTGTTAACACAAAACTAACGATCTATTGACACTGACATTGTGTTGTTTGTACACTAGAGGGTGCACACATTATTTATATGTTATTTATGTCTTTAAAAATGCCTACCAATCAGTAACAAATGCTTGGTTTTATGAGACTAGTTTTGGACTCTAGTCTGTCAATTTTTTGATTCTCTGCACCATATATTTAGCTTCCCATTCCATTGTGTTCTTACAGTAGAGCTTCTGATGTTTTTACTTCATGCCATTTAATGTTACTGTAACTATTTTTGGTTATAGAAATCAATATCAATATTTATAATTAACTTTCTCCTTTTTCTTTTGTTTTTGTTTGTCTTTTGTGTTTATGAATGATGGTTTTTTCGTCTTCCTGTCAGCCAGTTGCCCTCTGCCGCACAGATTTTACATTAGAAAGAATAAAGCCTAAGCTCACTTTAAAGTGTTAATAGAGGGAGCGTTTGTTTACTTTGGAACACAATACCTGTCATGTGTTTCGTAGTGTTTGTGTTACTGTCGCTGTCTGTTTTCTTCTATTTCTGGCACAAATAATGTTGACAGCTTGTGGTTGTCAGTAAAGTTTTGTTAAAACTCCATACTCTCTGTCTCTTTCTCTCAGTTACGGAGTTTTGCTGTGGGAGCTGCTGACAGGAGAAGTGCCATTTCGCGGCATTGATGGCCTGGCAGTAGCTTACGGTGTGGCCATGAATAAACTGTCGCTGCCGATCCCCTCCACATGCCCCGAGCAGTTTGCCAGGCTAATGGAAGGCAAGACATTTTAGTGATGTTTAAGATATTGGTTCACTTTATAAAAAAAACTCCAATCTCCATCTCAGAATGATTTGCTGGCTGACAGGCTGTCTGCTGTTGTTTGTTTGTTTCATCTGTAGACTGTTGGAATGTGGACCCTCATGCACGCCCCCCTTTCACCAGTATTCTGGACCAGCTGACAGCTATTGAGGAGTCTGGGTTCTTTGAAATGCCAGCAGAATCATTCCAATCCCTGCAGGATGACTGGAAGCTGGAGGTTCAGGAGATGTTTGACCAGCTCAGAGCCAAAGAAAAGGTCTGCATCCCCACGAAACACACAGATTTAATTTTCAAACATGGACATACAGAATTAATTCTATGTTAAACTCACAGCTGTTGTGGGGCCAAACTACTTAATGGAAAAATGTGCTTTTGCATTTCCTCATCGCTGGATGTTTGCCATAATGAATAAGTTCATCAGATTATATATACTACACAGAGCAGAATGTTGGTTAAGTAGGATCTTCCCTCGCTCTCCGCAGGAATTGAGATCCTGGGAGGAGGAACTGAGTCGTGCTGCTCTACAGCAGAAGTACCAAGAAGAGGCTTTACGGCGACGTGAGCAGGAACTGGCGGAGAGAGAAATTCACATTCTGGAACGAGAGCTCAATGTCATCATTCACCAGCTGTACCAGGAGAAACCTCGCGTCCAACACCGGCACGGGAAGTTTCGGCGCAGTCGGCTTAAACTGCGTGATGGAAATCGGATCAGCCTGCCGTCCGGTTAGTATTTTACAGGGAACCTAACTGAAATGGAACCTCCTTAGTGATGGTTGGAGTACCACTGGATTGGTCTCGATGAGTTATTTTACAAGACCAGCTATTTTTTCCCTCTCAGTGAATTATGGAATTGCCTTTCGCCAAAGTAAAACATAATTGATACTTATGGTTTGCAAAAGACTTCATAATAGGGTTATTTAAATTGTTAATTTTATTTTAGGATTATTGCATTTTTGTTTATGCCTTTTTTGTCTGCATATGAGGTGAGTTTTATAATAGTGTGTGTGTGTGTGTGTGTGTGTGTGTGTGTTTCAGATTTCCAGCATAAGATCACAGTACAGGCATCTCCATCTTTAGACAGGAGGTGGAGCTTCCTGGGTAGTAACTCCACCCCTCCCAATAGCCCCCCTGTTTTGCCACGCCTCCGAGCAATCCAGTGTAAGTATGTTTGTGTAGCTGATTGATTGTGCATATACTGTGTGTATACAATATCCATACGTTAAAAACAAAATCCTAATTGAACATCCTTTATGATGACAGTGACGCCCGGGGTTGGAGGTCAAGCTTGGAGTCGTAATGCTGCATTCCAGTATGAGGAGGAGGAGAGGAAAAGCTCACGTAAAAAAGGGAGAACGCAACGAGAACATAGTGCTGATGAAAGGTGTGTTTTCACGTAATATAATCTTCAACAAATATGTTTACACTTGTGTACATGAAGCACTGTGTGTGTGTGCATGTGTGTCTGTATCACATAGTTTGAGGACACCTAAAGAGGGCAGTCGGCAGCGTTCCTGCAGTGCCCCAAACTTGCGCCGGTCCCCCAGGCATAGTCCCGCTGTACCCGGAGTGTCCAGCCTGGCAGAGACGGGTAAAACTCTCTTTACACCACACATTGACAACTACACAATGTGTTATCACACATGCATCTACAACCACCACACTGAGGAATTCAGATTCAAAGTTTTTAATGAGTAATTTGAAAATTCATTGAATAATTAAGTTGCTAAATCTGTGTAGCAACATAATCACTAGTCTGTGTTGTAGCAAATTTCTTTAAATGAGAAGAGACTTTCTATAGAAGCACAGCATTGAAATAGTTTCACACTGGATATATTGTTGATGTAATGTTTTCATTATCGTACCAACTTTAACAACTTAAACTAGTTTAACATCATGTAATGAATTTGAACAAAAACAAAATTACACAGATATCATTTACATTTTAGTATCATCAACAAAGCAGATAAACAAGCATAAACTACAAACAACTGTACCCTGTATCTGAGCTCGGGGTGGGTGATGATGCAACATTGTGAAATCTCTCTTCCCCCCTCAACTCTCTCTCTGTAGAAAATGAAGACTGCTGCTTCCCATCTGAGTCAGCTGACTCTCCTGGCCAATCATACCTCTGCATCCCGTTCCACAGGGATGGACCCGCTGCGGACAGTTACTGCATGGAGAGCAGCACAACTGCTGCAGCTTCTGACGTATCGCCCAGTTATACACGACGGAGTCCGAGTGGGAACCGCAAGACAGAGCTGGTGTTGTTGGGCTGCGGTGCGGCTTTGGCTGCCGTGGCTCTAGGTCATAACCTACTGAACCTTGTGCGTGTGGAGGAGAGCGTGCGCCCGCGATGGGAAGGGCTGTTTCACCGTACTGGCGGTCAGAGCCGTGGCAATAGCCCACCTACACGCAAACTTTTCAAACGGGAAAGCCCCCGTCGACCACCCCCTCTCCCCTCATCCCTCACACTGCTGTCTCTGTCATCTATCTCCGATTGTAACTCAACACGTTCTCTCCTTCGGTCCGACAGCGAAGAGCTACTTGTGCTCCGCCCACCTACCCCACATGCCCCGCCAACTGTACGGACTCCGCCTCCTTTGAACCCACTGGTTAACACCCACCTGGAGAGCTTTAAACGACATCCTCGACAGTCTCTCACGCCTACACACGTGCCCTCCGCACCCAGTGCAACCTGCAAGCTTCATCGCACACCTTCAGATGGCGCAATAAAGACATACCCATCTGCTCATAGCAACCATAATCACAACCCGAGAACGCCCTCCAAAACAATGCAGGAACACTCAGGTGAGAAACTCAAATCTTAATATAAATACAGTTCTTCAAAATATCTTCTTTTGTGTTCTGCAGAAGAAAGTCATACAGCTCTTTAATATAAATATGCAATACATATCTGATTGTTCGTGTGCTTTTGTGATGCCCGTCTGTAGTGAGTCCAAGGAATCTAAGCGAGGAACCCACAGAGGTGCCCCGTCTGCCTGACCCAAATCGAATTTTTCCTCCTACTCCACGTCGCCGCTTCCAGCCTGAGCGGCCCAAGACTCTTGATTTTATGGCTAGGCCGCGCCCTTGTCCCCGAGTACGCTGTGGATCCCAGTGGGGCGAATCCCCTGCCCACACCTCCAGCACTGAAACCCCATCCACTGTGGAGTTTGGAGGAGCTGTGGCCGTCCTGCCCACTCCAATGCAACAACCAACCCCCTGTTCCCCTTGGGTGAATGACAGCCTTTTGGACCAACAGGATGAGGGACAATGCAAGGATGGGACACGACCTCTCTCATCAGATCATAGTTTAACCCGTGACTCACCTTATAGAGTGCGACCGGGGTTTTGTTCTTGATTACAGTCTGATAAAGTCAATACAATACAATAAATACAATGATGGTTAATGTGAATTACAAATTCAGATCGATCATGAATTGCGCATGTAGACAGATTTAATCGAAATAAAAAAACATCATAATAAACTATTGGAGAATTAAGGACATTTAGATGGTTGTACAGAACTGATTCGTTTTTAATAAGGGAGAATTATGCAGCAAACCAAAGGTACTTGGTTTTTGCATAATTCAGATGCTGTTCAGGTCTAACCCATGTCTAAGAGAAGGTTTTACACCTTCTAACACACATATACACTCCTGGGGTCCAATGTAAGAGTTGCTTCTCCAAGCTATTCCTCAGTAAACTAAACTCACCACCAAGCATAATAAGCTATTACGAACCAGATGCTCCTTTAATACTAGGACTGATTTCTGAGTCCTTTAGAAATGTACAGGGTTTGCAGCTTTTATCTTGAAGTACATTCATCAAAGCAATTTTTATTTGCAAACCCATTTTGTTTTTATTCATATTGACTGCATAAGCTATCCAGTTGCACTGTATTAACATTCTGTTTGTATGTACACACGTCTGCATGTTTATGGTAAAGTTATAAGCGTTGGACTAGCTGAGAAACACTGGACAGTTATTTTCTGCCTCAACTCACTTCAGTGTTCAGGTTTTATTTGTCATACATGGACGAGATTGTACACTGTTAAAAGTGCTTTTTTCTGGTTTCATGAATGTACAGTTCTGTCAAACTTCTCATATTTATACCATTCTGTCATTTTTACCATAGCATGAAGCACATGATTCAGTCATTCACAAAAAAAATGCTTGTTTAACAACAAAGCAAAGCAAAGACTTCACTATCCAAACCTCAGTCACACTAGTATTAAATACGAGGAAATGTTTTTAAGAGTGCTGATAGAATTCATTGGCTCTAAATGGCAACTTTACAATAGTCTTCCAGTTTTTGAGCATCTACTGTGTGTGTGTGTGTGTGTGTGTGTGCGTGTGCGTGTGCGTGTGCGTGTGCGTGTGCGCGTGAGCCATGATGCATGTATGTTTCAGTGTAACTGTTGGACTCTATGATGTTTGAGTGTTACATTCCTTTTGAGATTGTTAAGAATGCATATTTAAATGTATTTTATTAGTAGCTTTTGTGCAATATCTGTTATACGTTTTCATATGCACATGAATTCACCAAATTTATTTATTTATTACGTTATTTTGTATGTTTTTCACATTTATGTTTTTGTTATTTCGTGATGAAACTGGAGATGAGAAGTGTTTCTGTCTGGTTATCTGAACATGCTGAGACACGCAAGAGTGTACATTCTGTTGCCCACGCTCACGTGTCTAGATTGAGGTTTACGGTTTTGTCTGCTGTCTCTCTACCCTTAATCTTTCATCTTTGTTCTGGGAGAAATTCCTTTAGAGCCAAAACATGTAGAGCCTAAACAAAAAAAGTTGCTTGTGTCTTTATTCCATGTTCTGTCACTTCAAGCAATAGTTTACACAAAAATGAAAATTCTGTCATTATTTACATTTCAGTGTTTCTTATGTTAAAGTGATTGTATGGCTACGGAAGACATCAGACGCATAGAGAAGAATATAGTGCACACATCCTGTGGACTATTTGGATACTTTTACAATGCTTTTGTATTGTACTTCAATTTAGATCAGTCACCATTTATGCTAAATTGCTTAGAAAAATCTGACCAGCCCAGTATTAAGAATAAATCCTTTGGTGTTCCACAGAAGTCATTTTAAACAACATGAAGGTGAGTAAATGATGATGGAATTTTCATTTTTATGTGTAATGAACTTTCTGTAGTGTTTGCTGAGGATCAAGGAATTCTCTAGTTTTCTACTGGCTTAAAGGAATGTGTAGCCAAAATCAAGAGCATCTATTGCCATTCATTCTTTCACATCGGCACGGTCACTTCTGTTTTGGAGATTTGTGTTTGGGGTTCAGAAGCTGCTGTGAAATTTGTCCTCGCACATGAGCACATTAGACTTGTGTAAGAGCTCAAATAAAGCCCTGAAATGCTGACATGTGGTGTTTTGTGACTGACCATCCTACAACTCCATCTTAGGAAATAATGTGCAAATACAGTGAATGCATTGCAAGAAACTGATAATTTTGTATTTGTGAGGTTGTATTGTGAACAACCTCATTGAACCATGCTAATATAAAAATTTCGTGTTCTAGAGGCTTTCATTCCTCAGTAACACACTTTTGTGTCTGGCTGCTTTAAAGCCAGCATGTCTACGACACCAGTCCCATCTGTCTCTAAGGACGATTTCCACGGAACCTCACCATAGCAACCAAAATGGAACATTAAATTGTACTATTTTGTTCAATCCTGCTGCTTAGCTACAAGTGGAACCCAATGACCAGTTGAGTAGAGAAATAGTATAAAGCAGATGAAGTATAAATCCCATCATTTAAAAAAGGTCATTTTAAGAGACCATTAAGTCACAGTACAAACAAAAAACACACACTTCTGAATATAACAATGCTCACAGTTTATTTACTCCTACATGCTTTTGTATGTGTGATACAGTGCTAGAATCTCATGCTTATAAACCTCCACTGTGTGTGTGTGTGTGTGTGTATGTCGGTACACCTAAGTTCGCATTTTGCTTGTCAGATCTTTCCCACTGCGAGGTGAATGTGGGTGTTAAGTGATGTGTAGGTTTATAGAATCGGTGCTGGCAACATTTTCACTTGTTGTGACACGTAATTGCACTTCAAATGAAGCAGCTTCATGTGTTTATAGAAAAACTGAAGTGACATCTGTTCACACGTTGGCAGTTTCTAAATCTCTAATTCAGATTTCTGATCAAAACAGTTGTAACGGTCTGAAAACAATAATAAAACCACAAAATGATGTGCTTATGTTCTGTGGAGCACAACCTTAAGACAGCAATAACCTCATAAGATCTGTATGTTTGTCAGAAATGAAACACAGTGAATAAAAGCACAACTCTTGATAGCGTGAATAATCGCTCTACTTCAAAAAGTATAATAAATGGCATTGAGTTGTCTTCTTAAGACACCCTGGTCTCCTTCAGCACACTTGATTCAGCTCCTCTGTCTGAGCCAGAGAAGGTTTCTGACAGGACGGCAGCTGACACAGGTGTGTTGATCTTTACCGGAATAGTCTCCCATGAAATACCAAACCTCGTCCACAGACAGTGCGATGAGGGAAGTGTGGGGTGTCTGCAGTGGAAAGCTATTAAAGCAACAGCTGTTTATGGAACTTCAGATTTCTCTCTCTGGGCGTTTCGTCGAATTTTCATTTCCGTCAGCTGAATGTAGCGAATGACATTGGTATCTGTCTCACAAAAACACGTGCATAGGAAACAGCTGTTTTAACACAGAACATTCAGACAGGATGTGTAGTGACAGAGGAATCTCTTCAGTTTTACGAGTGCAGTACATAACAGATTCGAGATCGTGTACAAATGTCTAAACGGACTGACCTGTGGGCTGTTGTTTGTGTGACTCCTTTAGGTAGTGCAGGGCTTTTTGAAAGTCTCCCAGGTGATAATACGCCACACCAGAACGATACAGGGCTTTAAAGTTCTCCCCCTCCTTTCTCAAAACCTTCAGACAGTATTCTTTGACTCGTTCATAATTCACTAGCTCCATCTGCAACAGACAAGCTATACACACGTGCACATAATGAATTATGGTGATCTGATTTATATTCATATCGTAGGTGTTCTATTATGAGAATTCATGTAGCCTATATATCTATGATGTATATAGTCTGTGAGGCATCAATATCTAAGGAATGATGTAACAACCCATGGCATGATCAATGACGTCATTCTGCACGCAGAGCATAAGATATTCACAACCCCAGTAGCCTACTAGGTGTTGAGAAAAACAGTAGTTAACAAATTTGGCATTGAAAAAAACAATATTGGTCGATCAAATTAAAATATTAAGGGAACCCCTTGAATGGTGGTTATAGCCCCGTTCACACTTCACAGGTGACATGCATAGTAAAATTAAACCCAAGTACACTCTTATAATAATGATGTAGCTACTTTCACACCTGCTAGGCTGTTGTAGCACTCAAGCTCCGCGTTCTCCACCGCACCTTTCTGCTCTTCCGTCAGGCTGGACTTGCTGATGCTGGTCAGAATGCTGGACGGAGATTTGCTGGTGTCCGGGTCCCCCAGCACGCGACAGAGACCCTTCATTTCCAGCAGCGCGCGGTGGTACTTCCCGATGGCATCGCGGTATTTCTTATCCTTATAGCACTGTGTGCCTTGCGTCTTGAAATCCAGGGCACGTTTGACCAAGTCGGCGGGCTCGTTTTGGGTTTTCACCACCGAACCGCCCTGAGGAGGCGCGTGCGGCTGGTAGCGCCCGTCTCCGCGGCTCCAGCCACCGGGAGGCACGACGCACTGTGACGGACCGGTGGAGTTTGAGCCGATCGTCGTGATGTTTCCCTTGCGTATCATTCCTTCAAACCTACCCTGTTCCACACTCATTCCAGTGATCAAACTATCGGGATGCGTTCCCCTAAAACAAATGTTTCCAGTCTTCCGTCACCCCTCGATCGCGTTTTAAGCGATTGTTCCAACGGCGCAGGTCTTCGCGATTTCTTTTAAAGATGGATTCCCCGATGGTTTACACAATGCTGTGAAATTTCCCCTTAACACACCTATTTTAGCGGATTTGACAGTGCTCGGCACGTCTCGTTCTTACCCAACGACTCAACTGGAGTGAGCGTGAGCATCAGTACGCGCGGTCGCGTTGCCCTTAAGAAATGCGGTCACCACGGATGGAGCGGTCTGTCAGCCCCCCTGCGCGAGGACCCGTTTCCATTGGAATCCAGCTGAGCGCAACTGAGCCGTTAACAAATGTATTTCATTTGCTTAAATGATGATCTCGTGTGACGTGTTTTTGCCCCGGAACACAAAACTGAAAAAACAGCAGCTGTCAGACAACGAAAGGCTATTTAAAAACACTTTATGTCTCCCGTTTGATCCTCCCGCTTGGTTCAGAAGATCTGTTCTCTCTTTTCTTATGCTCGCAGTAACCACACATGTTTAACTGCTTAATGAATTTATTTTTCTTTTAACTTTAGTTGATTTGCGAAACGCTTATTTTTTCCCACAGGTGTGTGATTAAAATGTATGCGTGTATAGGAAACGGTTCTGGTGCGGCCGTATACGGTATAGGCTATAGCCTCTAGGTGTGTCGTGATTGCGGTAATTCGTGCCGGGCGGAGTTCTGCTTTGACCAGTTTTATTTTTCACATAGGCTACAAAGACAATAGGCCTATGCGCATAGCCTACATACAAATCATTAATATGCACATATCAGATTAATTTGTTAAATAAATGTCAGACATGACTTAAAATAAACACAACTTGGTGAAAGTTACTATTTTTGTAAAATAGTGCATCTGTAAACATTCGCAATATTCGGTGAACCTAGTTCAGGACAACTGATTTGCTATCTCTGCCATCTCTTGATAGGTAAAGGCATTTGGATTTACAGGATTTTGTGTTTTCATAGGCTACACTCCACTAAAATTATGTTCTTGAAGATTCTGCCTGCAGGACTGTCTCTGATAAATTATTCTCTGGTGTGTTTTAACATTTTTGTTTTAATAGAAGTTCTTGGTGGCATTCATGTTGAATATTGTTGAAATGAAAATAATGAAAGACTGAACTCTATAAAAATCCAACATAGGGATTATTACTGTTTGTATGAGTGCATAGGAGTGCACACAAGGCTAGGGACAGCTTTCTGATGGGGTATCCAAATATGAAATTATAATACAATATTAAAAGGCAGACAATACATTTTAAAATGTGAAAATCAGTGTATTTTAAATATATCTATCTAAATATATCTATCTATATCTAACAAACACAACCCATTTCAGTGCTAACTCTCCTCATTCTTACCAGAAAAAAACTTACGTTGAATAAAACGTCATCGACATTCGACGGTCATTACGCCATCAGCCTGCGCCCGTTCGTGTAAAGATGGCGTCAGTCGATTTAAGAGGTGGTTTATTCCTTTATTTGTATTCGAATAAATGCCTGTTTTTTTAATGCTGGCTCGTTTCTTTGTTGACCTAAATGGTGCATAAAATCACATCTATCTTATCCTTAGCAGTGTTGATATGGTTTGTTGTAGGAGGCGTAACGTTAGCGGTATTTTGCAGTGTTGTACTTATTTCCTTGTGTTTGCTGTATTTCTTTATCTTTGCACTTAGTTAGCATTTGTAGTTTGTTTGAAGCCGATTTTTTTATATTTTGACAGACAATTTGCTAGGCATCTCGTGGGTAGACAGTGGCTGGGTGCCCATCCTGAACCCCAGCAATGTACTGGAGTATTTTTCAGAGAGGAGCAACCCTTTCTATGATCGCACCTGCAATAACGAGGTGGTGAAGATGCAGAGATTAACACTGGATCACCTCAAGTAAGCTCGTTCTACATCATTAGAAAGTGTTTTTTGTTTCTTATTGTTTTGTTTACTAATAGATAAAGCCAGCAGAGCTTGATAAGTGTGTGATGATGTATGATCATTGTGTAATTGTGTCGTGTATGTGTGTAGTCAGATGGTGGGTGTGGAATATATTTTGCTTCATGCTCAGGAGCCAATTCTGTACATCATAAGAAAACAACAGAGACAGTCACCAACACAAGGTGAGTTTCTGCACTGACACACAGCTGTTCAGTTTTCCTTGTCAGTGTTGCATATCAGACTTTTTGTTTCCTTCTCAATTTTCTGCAGTAATCCCTCTTGCTGACTACTACATTATAGCTGGAGTGGTGTATCAGGCACCTGACCTGGGATCAGTCATCAATTCCAGAGCGGTGCGTGCATAAATCACCCTTACTGACTTTAGTGCAGCCTTTTTAAAACTTCCAGAACTTTTATCTTATGTTTGTTTTGATGTGTCTCAGCTCTCGGCAGTTCATGGGATCCAATCAGCGTTTGATGAGGCAATGTCATTCTGCAGGTACCACCCGTCCAAAGGCTACTGGTGGCATTTTAAAGACCAGGAGGAGAGAGGTAAACTCAAAACAGTTACAGGAAGCAATTCTCAAAATCGACAGCTATACACATCAAGAGATCTCACATTTGTATGTGTTGTTTGTGTTATAATAGAGAGGGTAAAGCCTAAAACAAAGCGGAAAGAAGAGCCCAGTTCCTTGTTCCAGAGGCAAAGAGTTGACACACTGCTATTGGACTTACGCAATAAATTTCCCCCGACTTTCTATCAGGTATTGCTAAGGCACAATGAACATGTCCAGCTGTTTTCTGAATGTTGTTTCTCATTTAGAACTTGGGCATCAAATTTTGGTTAACATCTCACTCACTCACTCACTCACTCATTTGGTCTCTCTGTTTCAGCCAAAACCAGGAGAGAAGCCTGTTCCAGGTACACAAACACATCAGAGTACTACATTCAGTTTCTTAATTAAATCTGTATTAAATGTAGAAACAATGAGATGATTGTGCAGAAATGGTCTTAATAACAAAACACAGTAGAATGTTAAATATTGTTTGAAGCTGTTACTATATAAGTTAACTGTAGATAGTATTACATATTTTCTGAGTCAGTATTGCATTAGATTTGCAGTAAATATAATACGCAATATAATAAACATAAATGCATAGGATTGGTACTAGGTTTATACTGTACTGGATGAAAAAGGACTTGAGGGCAAGTAACATGTATATTTAAAAAAAAGTTTATTAATGGGTTGTTTTTCACTTTCTCTCAATAGTGGAGGTAAAGAAAGAGCCAGAGGTGCCACAGGAGACTGTAAAGCCACAAGAAGAGAGAGAGACAAAACCTCCAGCCCCACCTGGACCTGCCAGGCCAGCCCCACCTGCACCCAACAAACCACCACCCGAGAAACGTGCTCGCCTGCAGTGAATTAAACACTTGCTGGGCTACCTTATTTAGTCACAGTATGAAGTTACCTTCAAGACTGGTTCAGTGTTGAAGTACTGCATAAAATAACATCTCAGGGCTGTGTTGCGGTTACTGTATATACATTTGTCATTTTGTAATAGTTTTGTAATACCAATATTTTTTTCTATTGTATTGTCTGTTACTAAATTTATTGTGCCATGGACACACACGCTGATGAAAGCTGACATTTTCATTGTGGGTGAAAATGATTGCTGTCAGTAATATGTTTTTTTGTGTCTGATTTGTTTTCCTGCATATATTGTACAGTCCGTTTTACTGATTAAAGCTCAGTATTTGCACACCTTGTTTTGCTTCATAACTGTGCAAGAATTATCTTTGATAATTGATTATTTATAAAGATCCTACACCAAAAGATTGTGTAGTGCGCAGCGACCTCTTATGGAGGCACAGCGAAGCGCTTCTTTTGCGCAGCTGAACAAATTTAAACGAGAACTGCGTTTTGTATACAGTGTATTAAAATAGACCAATAGCAGATTTATTTTGAGGACAACTTTGTTTGTTCAAACGACGGCAACAGCTTGATCCAGTTTCAAACAGCCCTGGTCAATTTTTTTTTCACGTGACACGACACAAATACAAATAACAGTACAGTAGAATATTTTGAAAAACATTTTCGACATATCATACATACCTACATTTAAATATATTGATTCCCAAATGATAACAAACGGCTTGCTTATGTAACAATTTATTTGAAAAACAAAAGTTGTAAAGAAAAAAAATCACAGCGCTTTTAATAGCATCGCCCCAGATGTTTTTGTGCGTAGATGCTCTCGTTTCGCCGCACGAGGATGCTGCAGATCAACGCGTTTCTCCAGCGTGCGCGACGCTACTCTCTGCTCGAGACGTACGCGAGTAGCGGAGGCGCGCAGGGCACGACGGGACGGGAAGCGCAGCGCTGGAGGACCACAGAGAAGAAGATGGCTACGACGGGGCTCGAAGGGCCAGCGCCGTGCGTCCTACTCCGAGACGGCTAGACAGGGGACAGGGGGGTAAAAATGGGGTCGCAGACCCTGCAAATTCTGCGGCAGGGCGTGTGGGCTTCTGTGACGGGCGGATGGTACTACGACCCGCACCAGAACACCTTCGTGAATGCGCTTCACCTTTACCTGTGGCTGCTGCTGCTCTGCCTCCCGTTCACGCTCTACATGGTGAGAGATTCAGCCGTCCGTTTTCCGTTTTGTTCGTTCTCCATCCCTTTAACTCTCCGGTCTCCGTCCGTGTTCTTTCCATCTCTCTCTTTCATCAGTATCCTCTTTTAAATGCCTCCACCTCGCTCCCCCCTTCCACTCCTCTTTGTATTTATCTCTCCATCTGTCTGTCTGTTTTCTTCTTTTTCTCCCTCTATCTTCTGTTTTCCCAGCTCTAAACAATAGCAATTCTAACGGATGTAAAGTTTATAATGCGAATTGTATTGGTTTTGGTCTCTGTGTCTCTACTGGTATTTGTTGTTTTCCTTTGGTGGGATGTTAACTGGCGGATGGGTACCAATACAACCCCCTTCATTTCTACTGGAATAAGGCCCAACACGCTACATAATGGAATTGTGTAATGGTTTTAATGGTAAACAGCTGATGTTTGTAATGGAAATTGCTTTTCAGCAGTATCTTATCTCTTTCTCTATCTGTTTAGCTTTATCTATGTGCTGGAGTCAGCACTACTTTTTGTCATCTCTAGAAATGACAGCTGGCTCAGATCATTTCTGTCTGTATGTTTTCATTTATGCTTTGATTGGATTCTCCATTGAGCATAGTTGCATATTTATGACCTGCTGTCAGATGTTCTCTTGTGGGTTTTATTTTGCTTTATCATGTTTGTGGTCTAGTGTGACTGTTGTGCATTCCCAGACCGTCCATATTCCAGTGGTTTGTGTTTACTTTAAATTCGCCAGAATAACATTTCTCTTTGCTATTTTAGTCCAAACCTTTTAGCAATTCAGCATCCTTACCATCCTTATTCAAGCAACATACACTACAAAGGATTCTTGTAATAGTCACTATAATAATTATTAAAAGTCCCCCTATAAGGGTGTCAGGGCAGATCTGTGTGCCAGATCATTCATAAAGATGGAGAACCGGTGACATTAGCAGGTTTGCATTTTGAGACCCGACTGCGATCCATATTTAACTTCCCGCACATGTCCAATCACCCATCAAGGTATTATTCACTTAAGTTTTATTACATTTCAACCTTTTACTAAACACTCATCACACAGTTGTACAAAAGTGCCATATTTACAGCAAGCAACCGTTTTATGTGCTCCCTTTTTTACAGATATTTGATGGTGAATGTGAATCAGGGATATGTGTGCCATAAATGAAGATGAGTGTTAGGGGTTGTGTGGTGCTGGGAGACTCGGATTCAAGACACAAATGCGTTCAGTGCCAGTTAATAGCTGCTAAATAATAAGACTGCCACCCTGTAACTCTGTATCGCAGGCTCCGATATTTATATATGATAAATATACAACAGGAGGATGTTGATAGGGTTGAAACATGAGCGTATCACTGCCCCAATGTCTCAAAAACAAATGGGAAAAGCGTGTAACTCTAATGTTTAGGTCATTTTGTAGAGTAGAAGAACCTGAAATCATAAGAAGGGGTTTTATTAAAAATCTCATGTTGTCTCTTTTTCTCATTTTCTGTAGGCATTACCCCCTACCATGGTAATCGTGGGTATCTACTGTGGCGTGATAGCCGGTATGTTCGGACTGCTGAAGGCAGTGAATTACCGCCTGCACACTGCGCTGGATGAAGGTGAGGTGGTGGAGCTGCGTGCCAAAGGGAGTGAGGGGCGGGGTCAGGGTGCGGAGCGTCAACGCGAGGGTACCAACACCCGGCAGGAAGACTCAAACGGGCCTGGGTAAGAATTATTTCTGTCCATGTATGTATGGATTTTATAAGTATTTTAACATTATGAACTGAACATTGAATTGGTTCAGGAGTGTTCTGAGTCAACTCAGTTTTTATTTCATCTCAGTGAAGTTTTGATTTGAAAACATAGCTCAGTCTTAGACATGTTTCTGAGTGCTGATCTGCAGTCATGCTGAATTTATTCATCACCCACTGAGAGAGAGAAATGGGAGGAGGGAAAGTGGTAAATTCATCAGGAATACAACTTTACAGATAGACGTGCACAGATCTGCTACCCACAGATCTTGTTCTGCAGCTCAGAGGAGCCTGAAAGAGTCTGCAAACTATCAGAGGTGAAAAAAATGGTCGATCCTGCACATTTTCTATGAGAGCAAGCATTGCTGACTGAGTCGGAACACGTTAAACACAGTTGCTCAAATCATATACAAATCATTTTAGTGACCTACAACTTTTTATGCCTTACACTAGAAACATATTTTTGTACATTTGTATGTGTATGTAAAAGTGAAAAGAGGGTTTTAAATGGAGAAACCATGACACACACATCTGGTGGGACATTCCTGGTTGTCTGGGTCAGTGCGAGGTAAGACGGCACTAATTGGGTAAATGTATGCTATTTCTTCTCAGAGGCCCTGAGCTACAGAGCTCATGTGATCTTAAATCACCCACCGACTGTATGATTCTGCAGAACGATACCATGGAAACCTTTTATGGGAGTGTAATGATGTCACTACCAGTAAAGTTGTAATATTGCTCTGTGGTTGATAATCTGATGTTTTTAGCCAGGCATAAATGACACGTTATAGATCTCACCAGTCTCTGTTCACAAGTATGACAGTTTTAAATACACTCATATCATTAGATAAGCGTTGTTAATCCCAAAAAATATATCATTTATTCACCCTCATGTCATACAAAACCTGTATGAATTTCGCCGGAGCCGATGTTGTAGTGGACAGTGCTCCGGCATATAGCGCGGTTGCGCTCCGGGCGACCCGGGTTCGAGTCCCGACTCGAGGTCCTTTCCCGACCCCACCCCCCTCTCTCTCTCTCCCACCTCATTTCCTGTCCTCTCCTTCACCACTGTCAATAAAAGGCATAAAAAGGCCAAAAATAAATCTTTAAAAAAAAAAACTGTATGAATTTCTTTCTTCTGTGGGACACAAAAGAAGATATTTTGAGAAATGTTTCAGTGGTTTTGTGTCCCGTCAGTGGAAGTCGATGGGTTGTTTGGTTACCAACATTCTTCAGAATATCTTCTTTTTTTGTTCTTCAGAAGAAAGAAAGTCAAACAGGTCTGGAATAACAAGTGTGAGTAAAGCCAGAGTTTCTATTTTTGGTGAACGTTCCCTTTAAATCTTAAAAACTGAATAAAGTATTCCCGTAACACTCCATTCGCTCCGGGGCTCAGCTCACAAACCGTGGCAGGCCCGGCTTGAGTCATGAATATTAATTACGTTATGTGATGGTGACCATAAAGGATTTGCTGATATGTGGGTTGGTGAACGTTGGTATGTATGTGGGATAATCGTTTCTCACAGATTGGTTTTATGCGCCGGCCACAATTATTTTTCCTTCGCACTGGTGCCAAAATAATCCTCCTTAAATTGTAATGCTTATCTTACAATATTAGTAATTCTTAAAATTGATCTCTGTTAAGTGACCGGCAGATATCAGACACTAGATATGATCTCCTTTGCACTGGCGCCCGATCTGCTGCGGGTTTGATCATAAATGACATCATTAACATCCTGGAGCCCTCAGGGACTGTTCCTCTGTTAGTGTGTTGCTAGGAAACTAACCTTCCTGTGTGTGTGTGTGTGTGTGTGTGTGTGTGTGTGTGTGTGTGTGTGTGTGTGTGTGTGTGTCTGTGTGTCTGCAGGGATCCGGGAGGTGGAATAGAGATGTCTGATTTTCCACGAGAGGAGACGCCACCAGTCGACTGTAGTTCACGAAACTCCTATGTAGGGATGGACTCCAGCCATCAGGTCTGTTACCTGTGGCCGAATCGGTCGAGCATTGGTCAATTGGTCATGGATTTGTTTTCCAGGGAACAGACATACAAAAAGTGTCTGCCAAATGCATACATGGAAATGTTTGGAACATACATGGAAAAGCTTTCTCCGGCCCCATTATTAATACTTTTTAGGTACTACAATCCCATAAACTAGGTACTACAAGCACCATTATTAATACTTTTTAGTCTACAAGCCCATAAACTTGTTTTTCGATTTTAGCAAAATTAAATTGTTTTGTTGGTCTGTCTCTCTTTACAGACAGCACTGCAGTCTTTGCAGCTGATATTTTAATTGGTGAAACCTCAAGGGTGTTCTGGATTAATACTGTTTGTCCCAGACTGTGTATGTGTGTTAGATCAGACGCTGCTGGTTGAATTAAAGTCATAAAGCAGAATCTCTGACTGTAAACAAGATCTAATTGGTTCAGATGTGACTAAATTAGTAACAGTGACAGGAAGTTACAAACATCGTGGTCTCATGTAAGTGACTCACTGGAGCTTGTTTCATTGATCTTTCTCTCGCTCTCTCTTTCTACAGATAACATCCCACGGTGGCCCAGTCACAACAAAACGTAAGGCCTTTATTTGTTTTTATTTGTTCTTTTACAGCCTTAATCCCTGTTTTTGATCTTTTCATTTGTTAAAATACTTAAAAAATGAACACATGGTAGCATAAAAGTATCTTAGACCTTAGTTCAAAAGGCATTTTCTGGGTGAATAATTTCTTAAGTATTGTAATATTTTGAATGTTAGAATGTGTACTGTGTGTGTGTGTGTGTGTGTGTGTGTGTGTGTGTTTGTGTGTGTGTGTGTGTGTGTCTACCTTTGTGTTCATTTGTGTAAAAGAAGGTGATAATAATAATAATACATTTTATTTATAATGCGCCCTTCTTAGACTCAAGGTGGTACATCATTATAAAATAACATTAAAACAACAACGAAAACATCACAATAACAACAGCAGTTTAAGAATTGAAAACCTCAGTAGAAAGATGTGTCTTCAGTAATCTCTTAAAACAATAAAAGATGGGGAATTTCTAATAGGATGGGGCAAAGAATTCCATAACCTAGGAGCAGTGCAGGAAAAGGACCTCCTTCCCATAGTTTTCAACTTACACTGAGGCTGGAATAGAGTAAGGGAACCAGCCGAGCGGAGAGACCAGGAAGGAGTAGACACTGTTACTAAGTTACAGATATGTGATTGCTAAAGTTTCATAGTACCTTTTAAGATACCATAGTACCCTTTTAAGATAAAATTCGGTCACACTTCAGTATAGGGGGCAATTCTCGCTATTAACAAGCCATTAACTATGACTTTTTCCCCAATAAACTCTTAATTTGTTGCGTTACATATTAATAGTTTAGGGTTTAAACTATCAGAACTGAAGTTTACATAAGCAGCACTGCAGTATAACTGCAGCACCATATGCACATAAAATCTTCACACTGACAGTGCTTCTGCCGCATAACATAACCTCAGCGTTATACAGAACATGAAGTGACTTTTGCATTAGGTCTTTTTTAAACAATAGGTTTGTAGTTTGCAAAAAATTTGTGTCTGTAAATTGGTCTCCAGAGCATTTTTAAATGTTTTTTGCTGAGTTCAGCAAAGTAGCTGCGCTTCTTCACCGCCGCACTGCTCACGTGTAAATGCTGTAACCTGTTAATATGAGTGCCGCTTACAGAGCTATGAGAGACAGGCCTGACATTTCAGCAAAGAAAATGCAGGTTGTTCTCTAGAAGTTTTATGACTTTCTACGTTGTTACAAACTCAAAGGACACAGAAGTGTGAGACAGGTGTACCGGGGCTATAAATAGAAGCGTTTAGAATCGGAGAGATGAGGTTTTCTGCAGACAGAAGTGATGTGTCAGAAGGTCTGCAGTACTGCGGGCACAGAGCAGGTCTGTAATGTCCTGGAATTAAGATGTGTTCGTGCGCGTGTGTGTGTGAGAGAGAGGATTTGAGGATGAGTTGAGTCAATAAATAAGAAATAAAACATGTGTGTCTCTTTGCAGGAGCAGGAGTTGGAAAGATTTCTGATGACATCAGCTTGAGTTTGGCTCAAAGCTGCAGTCAAGACCAAGGTGTGAATCTTAATTAACAGTGTAATGTAATGCAAATTAGCTAGCAGAAACTTTAAACAAAGTTCTGTATTGATCTTACTTAAAACTTCACCATATGTGGATGCATGCATTAAAAATCACAAGTGTACCCACGTTATTCAAATTGAAGACAACAATTTCAGATTTACATTTAGGCATTTGGCAGACGCTTTAGGAAACAATAAAGTGTGCTTACACCAAGGGTTGGGAATCAAACATCAATTCCATTTTTGGAATCAGAAATTGTGTGCAATGCATATTTTCAAAAATGTGATCTGCTGATATCCCAATTAAAGCCCTTATGAAAATGAACCATATTTTTACTATAGTAACCATATTTTAACTATGGTATTTGTCGTAAAGCACACTAACCGCAAATGTACTATAGTTTCATTATAGTAACTACAGAAGTCAACATTTAGGTTGTTTTTTGAATGTTGTGAGAGATGTGGTTGACCGGACTGCATTTAGAAGATCAGTCCACCAGCAAGGTGAAGAATAAGCGGATAAGTGACTTGAGCGGGAGGCAAATTACAAACTACTTTTAGAAACTATAAAAAATTCTGACTGGTCATTTTTTTATTTTCAAGATGTGGCAAACTTTTCTCTGCCCATTTTATTGCACATGAGCAGTAAGAGATTTTAATACCAGGAAACATAATATTTACTCTAACAATAATGTAACATCCGCATTTTTACTCTTAACTGGTTCACAGGAGCTTAAGGGTCATTACATAAGTTTCTCACAGACATGTCGTATAACATACTGTATCTTTGTCCTGAGCAGAAGTGAGACTTGGCTGTTTAAATTCTTTCTTTTTCTTTCCATCTGACTGTGGTTTTATTTAACTGGAAACTGCAAAACCTCTAATATAAAGCTTTGCACTGTCTTCCCAAACCAAAAGGTTTAGTATAAAGGCTATCTGTGCGAGTTGAGATGGTAATTAGTTAAAAAAGTACACAGAAAGGTTTTGTCAAAAGTGATTGATTTATGTTATCATTGGGGTGACTGGTGTTCTAGATGTATTTGTGCATCGACGGAATGCGTTTTTCCCAGCTGAATTGAAGTAAGCCATTTGTAAGCGTGTTTATTTTTCATAAATATTACTTAAACTATGTTTTTCATCCACTCTTTAGATTTGATGTCGGACCCAAAGATGTTTTGCCTCGTGTCCAACGACTCTTTCGCCTCCATGCAGCCGTCAACCTCACTGGCTCAAGACCTCTATGGCTCAACCCCCCACCCGTTCAGCCAATCACTATCCTCTTGTGATACAGAAATCACTGCCCATCTTTCCACCCACTCACAATCCTTTCGCAAAGAGTCGTCTCGTCCTCGCGGATTGCCTCGCACCTCAAGCTCTGCCGGGTCTGCTTTTCCAGATCCTTCAATGCCTGAGTTCAGCCTGTATCCTCCTCCTCGCAGGGGAGGACTGGATCCCGTATGCGAAATGGAGGCCTCCAGATCACAGAGGGCGACGGAGAGCTCCGATCAGCCAGACTCTGGAACTCCTAGCACTTCGGGAACAGTATGTCACAGGTCTGCTCAGAAAGAGCGCCACAGGATATCACGGTCCGTCTCCCGGGAGACGGGGGAGGAGGAGTGTCCTGGGGAAGGGGGATCTGGGCTGTACCAATCAGGGGCTGTTCAGAGGGGTCGGGAAAGAAAAGGAGGACGGAGTGCCGAAAGTTTGCGGAGTTTAAGCACGCGCAGTAGCGGCTCCACCGAGAGTTACTGTAGTGGAACGGACAGGGATACTAACAGCACCCTGAGCAGCCTACACAGCGAGCAGACAAGCTCTACACATGTAGAGAGCCTGCTGTCACTGTCCGGGGATGAGAAAGTGACATCAGGACACGGTGATCCTCGGAACTCTAATGTGGCCTCGGGGGAGGCTAACAAAAATCCCCATGCCAATGAACTTGCCACTAAACTGCCCTCCGTTGATGTCCCCAACTCCTCAAACTCAGAAGGCCAAAAGGAGGACGGGACTCTGGAGGCGGGGACAAGGACTAGTGCAGATGTCTCTGCTGTCATCACCCACCAGCACAAAGAGGCGGAGTCAGACAAAGTGCGACCCAAAACGGGCAATCTTATTCACCGGGCTGCCTCTTCATCTGGCGCCAACCGCAGCGGTCGCCGACGAAACAGTAAGCAGCGTGCAAGCAGTTTTGATGCCAGCAGGCACCGGGAATACATTTGCGGGCGTGGCATGGCAAAGCCTCGCTCGGCGGTGTTCGTAAAAGGAGAAGAAGACTCCAGCGATCAAAGTGAACTTAGTTGTGCCTCCAGCCTGCACTCTACCCACCAGCTCAGCACAGACTCCTCATCCAGCACACCCCACTCATGCCCCTCCCCTGAGGATCGCCGCGCCGCCCTGCGGGCCAAAATGCACAATGCGGAAAGCCACAGTCAAAAGAATAAGAATAAAGAGAGAGAAAAGGGAAAACGAAGAGCTTCGCGCCGCACTCCAAGTACGGGCGCTAAAACGCACGCCCGGTTCTTGAGTCTGGACAGCAGTACTACGGCTTGCCTTAATGAACCCCATCTTTTGGGGGCGCCAACGAGTTCCAGACCCCTTACAACCTCTAAGTCAGACTTGGAGGCAAAAGAGGGGGAGGTGTTGGATGCAGCGTCACTACTGGGAAGAGCTTCTCAACTCGAGTCAGTGACCCGGTCCAGGAACAGCCTGCCTTGTCCTATAACCCTGAGTCACACACAGGACCCAGCGACAGCATCACGCGGTGAGCTGGCGCGCACGCACATGCACACACACTGCTGCCTTCACTGTTGTGAGTGCTTGTACATGCACTTATTTATTAAAGACCATGAGGTCAAGTAGTGATGTCTAGTAGTGATGTCATGGTGAAGTCATTCGAATGGTGAGACATTTAGGTTTACCAGTTTATGTTATAATGACAGTCTTCTATGAACCTTTAAGGTTTAGAGTTTTTTAACAGAACGTGTAGCCTTCACATAACAACCTTGTTGCTTAGAAGCATGAAGTTAACAACATTTGGCCGATGCAGCTGTGACCCACAAACCCCTGCAGAATTAATGAAATGTTACTCTGACAGCCTGTTGAATCTACATCAGAGAGATGTGCAGGGTTAATGGTCTCATTGGCTCTATAGAGACTTTGTAGTGTGTGTTTTTGTAGCTCATTGGTAGAGCATTGTGTCGGAAGCTCAATGTTCTGGGTTCGATCCTTAGTACACACTGATAGGATAAAATGTCATGACAAATGCATTAATGTAAATGTTTGCGTGTATTAGTGGTGACCCTGAATAGTGTAAGAATCAATGCTTTCTGAGCACTAGTGTTTGGTCATGATTTCGTTGTCCTATTACTCACAAAATAGCTGAATCTGATAAACCGTTTTACAGCCTTTCTACTCCAGTGTCAGCTTGTTTAAACTTTGTTTATTGTAGTAATAAAGTTTTACTTCAGTGACAAATCATCAGATCAGCTCAGACACAACAGGGTCAAAGTTTACATGTAGAGGAAGTTCTTCAGTCCAGTGCAGATCTGCTTTCTGCTTCTATAATACCACAATTCACGTGAAAATAAATGTGCAAGTAACCTTAATGAGTTATTGTTAAGCACTTCTTGTTTCAAAAGATTTAAAGTTGCAAAGGCAGCAGAATAAAGTGTATGAATATGGTAAAACCATTTTAACATGTTTAGCTGAGCATTGCATTAATCTGTATTGGCATCTTTTGACGTTCTTACAATCTGAAGTCCTTTGTCCTTGTCCTAGCTAAACATTATATTTATATTTAGGATGAACTGGCATGATTTGAGTGATGTATCACTGCCTCTCTTTCCTCACGGCAGCTCCAGTAAACGACGACACCGTCACTTTCCGCCGCGAGCGAAGTACGTTTCGGCGACAAGCTGTGCGAAGGAGGCACAACGCAGGGAGTAACTCCACGCCCCCTGCCTCTCTCATTGGATCGCCGCTCAGGTACGGCTCACCTGGAGAATCACACTCAGAATTACTCTTTGGAGGAACTCACCTGTTCTGGTGTCCTTTTCACCTGTTTTCACTTCCTTCCACTTTTACTTGCAAATTTTAACTGTCATTTCTGAACTATTCCAGGGCACTGTATGAAAATGTAATCCCACCACATTTGCTTACTACTCACAAATGACTTTCTCCCTCATACTACTATTGCAAACAGTCCTTGCAAATAGCTTAACAATGTTTTATATATTTAAATCATTTTAAATGATTTCTTGTGTTATCACTATCTAGTGGCATTTTCGTATTTAGTACAAGCTCAAATTAAATGTGTGGTCTTTTTATTTACTTTTTCACGAAAATGTATCTTAGTCTAATTTCAAAGTTTTTCTTTATTTTAGTTCATGAATTTAAAAGATTTTTTATTTTTTATTTTGCGCATGCAGAAATGATAAAAGCCATTTCGAATCTCTCTTGCTTTTCCTCTGGCAGTGAAATCTGAACACTCGCCCTGTTCTATTCCCGTTCAGCGCCCCTCTCATTTTACACTTCCTGTCCATCTCTCAGAGTGCCCAGAAGCCCCCCTCCCACCCCACCCACCTCCATTCTCTCCAAAGTGTGACCTTGCAACATCTCATTCTGGTTTTGTCTGTCATATTTTTATATACACCCTCCAACACCTTTTCTGAATCACTCAACTCAACTTAAGTTTTTTTTATATAGTGCTTTTTACAATTTTCATTGTTACAAATTAGCTCTTCTCCCCCAGTCTGCAGGAGGCTCTGAGTCAGGTATCTCAAGCCTCAGGGTCACAGGTCAGAGGTCAGCCATCCCGCACGCCGTCTCAGGTGACGGTGTTGAGCACTAGCGCCTCCCTGCTGGTCAGGAATGGAAGTGCGCAGCTGGAGGGCTGTCCAGACAAGGCCTCCACTGTGGGTGTGGCCAGCCTGCAGGAGGATTTTGGTATGCACTATAAAAATACCTCTTTTCTATTATTGCATTATTACATAAATTAAAAAAATACTTATGATGTTGTTTTAACTTGTTTATGGAACATTGCATTGTTTGTTCATGTTTTTTGTGTGACCCCTGACCTCATGTGTGTTTGTGTGACTTAGGGAAGCTGACCCCACCTCTTTATGAGGTCGGAGGATGTGACATGTCCCTGGTGAACTTTGAACCCGCAACTAGACGAGCCTCCAACAACCTCTGGTGAGTTAACATACACAAACTAAACCCAAAATCCAGAACTGTTACCCCAGAATGACTCCCTCTCTCTCTCTCTGCAGGGAAACAGACTCCCACCTCTCCAGTTCTACCTCAGTTCGTTTTTACCCTCATGACCTGGTGAGTTCTAATAAACACACACACACTGTTTTGTTTATGCATGCACTCCCTGTCGTCATTGGTCTGTATTACTGTATGTTGAGAGACAGTTCTCCCACACACTGTGTGTGGTGTCATCATACTGTATGAGAATATGTGTTGTTCACAATGGAGCTTGTGTTTGAACAGTAGCACAGCTGAGACAATACTCCTAGTGTATGTGCGTGTAAACTCACTCCATCTTAGTTCTCGTTTCCTCAGATGCGTCTAAATCGGCTGCTCTCCATGGACACAGAGCTGTTGGAACAGCACGATGTCGATGGCAGTCCTGACCTGCAGGAGGCTCCGCACTGCACGCAGGACTCCGCACACAATCACTCGCACCCACACGCACACAAAAACAAGCAGTACTACCGATTCTGGCTGTTGCCGCACCTCTGGGTCGGGCTGCACTTTGATAGACTCACACTACTGGCCCTCTTTGACAGGTACACACACACACACACACACACACACACATACTCATACACAATATGCATTTTAGACAGATTAAGCTCGTAGCCTGATGATGAATTTTGTGTGTGTGTGTGTGTGTGTGTCAGGAATCGGGAGGTTCTAGAGAATGTGCTCTCTGTGGTTCTGGCGGTTCTCGTGTCCTTTCTGGGTTCAGTGCTGCTAGTCAATGGGTTTTTCACTGACATTTGGGTCTTTCAGTTTTGCCTTGTTATTGCCAGCTGCCAGTACTCATTACTGAAGGTAAGAATATTTTGTTTGTTTGTTTTGGTGACACTAATGGGAAAACGCAAGATGCAGAGGAAATAACACTTTTTAAGTTGATGATTTCAAATGCACCATGATTACATAATTGATATTTAACTAATATTTGTTTCTCTTTACTCAGAGTGTCCAACCTGATTCTTCCTCACCACGACATGTGAGTAGCAAACGCAGACAAATACACACTCCAAATAACGTAATACATAAAATACTGGAAAAGAAGATGAATTTCTTTGTCTTATGTGTTGTAGGGTCATAACCGTATCATTGCCTACAGCAGGCCTGTGTATTTCTGTCTCTGCTGTGGGCTGATTTGGCTGTTGCATTATGGGAGTGTAAACAGCAGCACTAGTTCAGTGTCTCTGTATGGAGTCGCTTTCACCAGCTCCGTCCTGCTGTCTCAGGCACGAGATCTTCTCATCGGTGAGCACTGACACACAAGAGGGCGTAAATTCACAGAAGATGAATATAGAGCAGTTCATGTTTGCCCTTTTATTGAAATATACACAGCGTAAGGTTTATCTCAGCATTCCTCCAAATGTGAAAAGCGCGCCAGAGCTGAGCGTGGCTAAAATAATGCTGATGTGATGAGACTTAACTACTCCAGCTTTACAAACTCTCACTCTTTCTCTCTTTGTAGTTTTCACCCTGTTCTTTCCCATCATCTTCTTCATTGGGCTGCTTCCTCAGATTAATACCTTCGTCATGTACCTACTTGAGCAACTTGACATGCATGTCTTCGGAGGAAACGGTAAAATTCCTTTAAAAAACATTTATGAGATAATGATAACTTTCATTTCAATCTTTGGCATTAAATTGTATGGTTTTATGTAGAAAACAGTAAATGTATAGCTGGGTCACATATGTATGTTTGTAGTTTGTAAATGAATTGCATATGCAGGATTGTCATTGTCATGTCTGCTCATTGCCAGCATGCACCAGTCTGCTCTCAGCTCTCTATAGCGTCCTGCGCAGCATCGTCACCGTAGCGATGCTCTACGGGTTTTGCTACGGAGCCCTAAAGGTGATACATCACTCCGTTTCTTTTTCATTCTTGCTGGAGCTCAGTTTGCCTTGAATAAGTTCGGTTTTCTGTGTTAAGTACATTCTGAGCATTAGCACTGAACGTTGTGTGGGTTTTCAGGACTCGTGGGATCCTCAGCACATTCCTGTACTTTTCTCAGTATTTTGTGGGCTGTTGGTTGCCGTTTCGTACCATCTCAGTCGCCAGAGCAGCGACCCCTCCGTGCTTATGTAAGTCCTGTGTGTGGGTTTGTTTCGAATGATGCTGGTATATTTCTTGCTGTAAGTGTTTTGAGTTGAGCTGTTCGAGTATTTATTATATATTCAGTGAGATGTCAATGTAAAGGTGCTGTGTATAATATTAAGGAGGATCTATTGACAGACGTCTTTTGCAATATCATATACATAACTATGTCTTTAGAGGTGTATACCGTTATGTTTTTATTACCTTAGAATGAGCTATTTTTATCTACATACACCGCGGGTCCCCTTACATGGATTTCAAAGAAGCGAAAACCTGACAACATTTTAGTCCTGTTCAGCCACCGTAGTGCTTCAGAAAGGAGGGGGTAGCGGTGGAGTGTGCCGTTGGTTGCAATTCATATCCTCACCCCCTTGATGCTGCTAAAATGTCCACGTTGGTCCTTTAAATATGGCAGTTGTATCTGTTTTGGATATTCAGGTTGCATACAATTTTTTGTTACTGTTTACATGTGAGGGGCTATATCTTCTGGTGGAACGATGACATTTACTGTTTTTGCTTTTATCTGGTTTTATAAAAGCAATGTTCTTCAGCTTAGACTCTAATCTATAGCACAGGCTCTCATGTGTCAGTTGTGTTCTTGTTGAGATGTAATGTTTGTGTTGTCCGTTGTGTCTGTAGCTCTTTAGTGCAGTCAAAGGTCTTCCACAAGATAAAAGAGAAAAATCCAGAAGATCCCCTGGCTGAGGTGCAGGATCCTTTACCTGAGAAACTCCGTAACTCTGTGGTAAGCAGCCCATTAACATTTTACACACCTGTACTGAACTGAATTGCACACAAGTCTGTCCTAAATGATACATATGTTTCGCTCTCTTCTCTGGCTATAGAACGAGAGACTGCAGTCAGATGTGATTGTGTGTGTTGTCATCGCTGTACTGTATTTCGCTATTCATGTGAGCACCGTCTTCATCGCCTTACAGGTAAAACATTGTCTTAAAAGTAAACTACAGGTAAGCACCTGTATCAAACAACAAGATAGCTCTGATTTTAAATTCACCTCTTCCCATCTCTCCTAGCCATTTTTGAGCTATGTTCTCTATGGTCTTATGGGGGCAGTAGGCCTGTTAACTCATTACCTGTTGCCTCAGATGAGAAAGCAGTTACCCTGGTACTGCTTCTCGCACCCGCTGCTCAAAACCAGGGAGTACTATCAGTTTGAAATCCGTGGTGAGTACACATCACACACTGGTTCTACTGGGATACAGTCAACAGTTACTGTATTGAAGTGTGTGTTGTGCAAGCAGGTGCTGCCCATGTCATGTGGTTTGAGCGTACTCACGTGTGGCTGCTGTTCGTGGAGAAGAACATCCTGTATCCTCTCATTGTGCTCAATGAACTGAGCGGCAGCGCGCAGGAGCTCGCCAGCCCCAGGAAACTCAACACAGAGTCAGTATTATTGCCTCTAATGCCTTTCAGTTCTGTTAAAGCTGTTCAAAACTATCTGCTTACACAACAGTGAGCTTCTAATAATGATTTCTGGAAACGTCATTTGGTAATGCAATTTAGTTTTTTGAGCAGGTAAAATTTGCAAAAACATGTTTACTGATCATCTGTTTGTCTTTAGCATCCTACGTTGCGCAAAACGGTATAATACCTGCATTATACAAGCATTCATTACATTTTCAACTCCCTCTCTTTCTCTCAGGTTTGGAGCTCTAATGATAACTATTGCTGGGCTGAAACTCCTGCGTTCTTCCTTCAGCAGCCCAACATATCAGTACGTCACTGTCCTCTTTACTGTCCTGTTCTTCACCTTTGATTACCAGCAGTTCTCTGAGACGTTGCTGCTTGACCTCTTCATCATGTCTATTGTCTTCAGCAAGGTCAGTCAAAAATGTTTTAGGATAAGTTTCTCAAATTGGAAATTTGTTATTATATAATACATAAAATGTTTTAATAAACAATATTTTGTTGTTGTGATTTTTGTGTTTTGTAGTTATGGGAGCTCTTTTATAAGCTGAAGTTTGTTTATACGTACATCGCACCATGGCAGATCACCTGGGGCTCTGCCTTCCACGCCTTCGCCCAACCGTTTGCAGTGCCACGTATCCTCAACACGCTATGTTTTACCCTTAATGTGCTTTATGGCCGATGAGTTGGTAGCATGTGCGATTATTGTAGTTCTTCCTTTAACTCCACCCATTCCAGATTCAGCAATGTTGTTCGTACAGGCCATCGTTTCTGCCGTGTTCTCCACTCCATTGAACCCGTTCCTCGGCAGTGCCATTTTTATCAGCTCGTATGTTAGACCTGTGCGCTTCTGGGAGAGAGAATACAAGTAAGATATTTTACATCTTGTTTTACTTAGTTGTCTTTCTTTTCACTTATCTGATTTTGTTTGTTTTAGTACTAAGCGAGTGGATCATTCCAACACCAGACTGGCATCTCAGCTTGACAGAAACCCAGGTACAACCAGAGTTATTATAGTTGTAATAGTTTTAAGAGTCTGTTTGTACTTATAATTTAGTTTTTGGTTGGTTTAAAGGGATAGGTTACCCAAAAAAGAAAATTCTGTCATCTTTCCTCACCCTCTAGTCATTTAAACCTGTATGACTTCCGCAGAACACAAAAAATATATTTTGAAGAATGTTATTAACTGGCACCCATTCACTTGTACTGGTTTTGTGGCCATACAATAGAAGTGAATGGGTGCCGCTGCTGATAGCTTACCCACTTTTTCAGTTTTGCGGAAGAAAGTTTAAGTAAATTATGAAATAATTTTTTTGGGGGGTAAACTATCCCATTAGATTGACAACATAAGAAAATAAGTTGTTTTTTTGTTTAAGTGTAATTTCTGTTTTGTTTACTCATGGAGGTTTAGTTTATTGTTGTTTCTAAAACAGCAGCCTTTCTTTCCTCATGTCTCCAGGTTCAGACGATAATAACCTGAACTCAATCTTCTATGAGCACCTGACACGTTCCCTGCAGCATTCTCTGTGTGGAGATCTTCAGCTGGGCCGCTGGGGAAACTACAGCACTGGAGATTGCTTCATCCTGGCCTCTGATTACCTCAACGCTCTCGTTCACCTCGTCGAGATCGGCAATGGACTAATCACCTTCCAGCTTAGAGGACTTGAGTTCAGGGGTGAGCAAATAATAACAGCAGTCTAGTTTTTTGGAAGGTTTGTTTGTTTCTTACTCAGTTTTTAATTCTCTCTCACAGGGACGTACTGTCAGCAGAGAGAAGTAGAGGCAATAACAGAGGGTGTTGAAGAAGATGAAAGCTGTTGTTGTTGTGAACCTGGCCATCTGCCACACCTGCTGTCCTTTAATGCTGCGTTCGGTCAGCGCTGGTTGGCATGGGAAGTTCTGGTCACTAAATACGCCCTGGAAGGCTACAGTATTACAGATAACAGCGCAGCGTCTATGCTGCAGGTGTTTGATTTGCGGAGAATCCTTACCACGTACTACGTCAAGGTCAGCACACAGCTCTTCAGTCTTGTGCCCAAACTTAACAGCTTCAAGCTTGAGACTAGAGGTGGTAAAGTGAGATTTTACAGCCCATATTATGCACTTTTCCCTTTTAGAGTGTTTTAAATGGCTACTAAAAGTACCAGCCAGCAGTTTATTTCCTATTACACTGTTAAAGTGAAAAGCAGTTTAAAACATAATTAATCAAATAATTGATTCTGTTTCTGTTCCACTATTCTGCATGTGTCTGTGTTTATGTTCGTGCGTAGGGTATCATTTACTACGTCATTGCATCTCCTAAACTGGAAGAGTGGCTGGCGAACGAAGTCCTACTCGAAGGTCTGAAGAACTGCGGAGAGCGCAACTATGTCGACTTGGATCCGACCTTTAACCCCAACATTGATGAGGACTATGACCACAGACTGGCTGGAATCTCTAGAGACAGTTTCTGCTCTGTCTACCTCAGCTGGATCCAGTACTGCAACTCACGGCGAGAGAAGGTAAACACACACATATCATGACAAACACATGTGTCTCTGGATATAGTAAAAATGCTGAGATGTAAACATCTTGTCACCTCTCTCACTTTCTTTCTTAGCCACTGGACAGTGAGAAAGACTCCAAGTTGGTCCTGCTTTGTTACGGCCTGTGCGTTTTGGGAAGGAGAGCCCTAGGAACTGCATCTCACCACATGTCCAGGTGGGGGCGCAAATTCCTTTTTTGTGGGGTGACATGCCTTTCAACTTGGTGTGTATGTGTTCTAATGTGTGTTTATGTTGACACAGTAATTTGGAGTCATTCCTGTATGGGCTTCATGCCTTGTTTAAGGGAGATTTCCGGATCTCATCTGTTAGAGATGAATGGATCTTTACTGACATGGAACTGCTGAGGAAGGTGGTCGTGCCTGGAATACGCATGTCACTCAAACTGCACCAGGTGAGAGGTTTTTGTGAGACACAGGAGTATTGATATCATATGTGATGTTTTCTCTTTGTAATTTTATACTCTTGTTTAATGCATTGCAGGATCATTTCACGTCTCCTGATGAATATGAGGAGTCATCTGTGTTGTTTGAGGCGATATCGACTCATGAGCAGACGCTTGTGATCGCTCACGAGGGCGATCCGGCATGGCGCAGTGCGGTGCTGTCCAACTCTCCCTCTCTGCTCGCCCTCAGACACGTGCTGGATGAAGGAACTAACGAATACAAAATCATCATGCTTAACAGACGCTACCTCAGCTTCAGGGTCATAAAGGTGAATGAATTGACAAAAACAGACTGGAACAAAAGAGGTTAAGAAGAGAGAAAGTTTTATGAAGGAGAAAATACAATTTATTCGTAATATTATATTGTTTATTATATAAGTTGTTTCTGTGTGTGCTCTCAGGTGAATAAGGAGTGTGTGCGTGGCTTATGGGCGGGCCAGCAGCAGGAATTAGTGTTTTTACGGAACAGAAACCCGGAGCGCGGAAGCATCCAGAATGCTAAGCAGGCGCTACGCAACATGATCAACTCTTCCTGCGACCAGCCAATCGGATACCCCATCTATGTGTCACCCCTGACAACTTCTTACTGTAATACACACTCGCAGCTGGGATACGTACTGGGTGGACCAATCAGCATCAGCAACATAAGAAACTTCATCGTAAACACTTGGCACAGGTCTGTGTGGGAATATAAGAGAAAATTATTTTTGGAGTATTGATATCATAATAATAGTGTTGATCTGTGTATTTCTGTAGACTGCGTAAAGGTTGCGGTGCTGGCTGTAACAGTGGCGGGAATGTGGAAGATTGTGATGCAGGTGGTCTGTCGTGTGGCAGTGGGAATTCTGGGACAGGAGCGAGTGATTCCCAGCACAGCTCAGGACCTACAGCACTACATGCTTACACACCTCATTCTCTAGGTGAACACATACAATCAATGTATAAACATCACTCGTAATGGCTGAAAATACACTGTTACCAAGAAAAGGCCTCATTAAAATGTGTTTTATATGTGCAAATCCTCTCCAGGGTTTTCAGGTTGTTTAATTTGTGACATTTTATTTGCATGATATTTTTGCAAAGCAAAACCTTTGTGTATTGCAAAACTAGAGAAACAAACTTTAAATGTTGATATTGTATTGGAGTTAAAAACCTTTTGATGCATGTTGGTCAATTTAAAGCGACAATCAAAGTTGAAAGGTTGTTAGTTCTGTATAATTTGAAAGCTCCTAAAATGTTCTGGAAGGTTGCTAAGGTCTTGGTTCCTGAGGTGTTATCAGAGGTAATTGCCAGGTGACAGATGTTTATAGTTTTAATGCAACAAAGGTGGCCTAAATCGAACCAAGAAAGTTGTAATATAATAATCTCTCTTTAATCTATGATCTCTCTTTCTCTCCAGGTATGAGTCAGAGTTCCCAGTCTGTCCAGTCTGGTTTAGTGCGACAGTCACCCGCTCGTGCATCTGTGTTGAGTCAGTCGTCCTCATATCGGCACAGCAGCAGCCGTCAGTCTTCACTCCGCACCTCAGTGACGGGTCTGGAGCCCTGCAGACGTTCCTCCAGCAGCCAGCTGTCTCTCCGCACGCTGCCCACCTCCCTCCAACTCCGCTTGGGCACCAATGCCTCAGTCTCTTCCGACCCGCCCGGCCCCTCCAGCTCCCTCTCCGCCCACTCAATCCCTCCCTGTAAACGACACGCCCACACCCTCGCAGGCCTGCTGGGAAACGAGACCTTAGGGCTGGGGACGGACCACCATCCTTACCCCCATTATCATCTTCATCACATCCACCATCATCATCACAATCCGTCGCTGTCCTGTCTACGGAGGGACGACATCTCTTATAGAGTGCAGGTGAGCATCTGGTTGGCTGTTTCTCTTTAATTGCATTTGGATTTTGTTCTTTGGATTACATTTTTGCATTTGTCAATGTGTATGTGTGTAGATTGTGGATGTCAGTCAGGTGTTGGATGTGATGAATCAGTCAAAGAGGAAGGAGCTGGTGTGGCCGGATGAGAGCATGAGACTGAGAGCCGGACGGAACTTCTGGAGAGAGTGGTGCCCCCTAGAGGGAATGGAGGGTCATGTGAGTACATCACACACTACTCAGTGAAATTTTTTTATTATTATTTTTCAAAATAATTTTTAAAAAAAATTATCGAATCTGTAGGTGGTTCATCGTTGGGTGCCTTGCAGCCGTGACCCGGTTAGTCGGTCTCACATCGATAAGACCATCCTGCTGGTACAGGTGGAAGATAAACTGGTTCCTATTGTAGAGACTGGAGTAATTGAACTGGGGGCAGAGGTGTGAGGACACACACGCTTTTAATGTCAGGCCTCTGCATGTGCTGATGGACAACAGTCCTCCACACTCCTTCCCAGCTGCTGATCAGGGCGCAGGAAGCCAGGGAATCGTGCAAAATGAGAAAATACACACACCCTGCAAGAAGCACACTTGCTAAAGTCCGGACAGAAAGCTGCCTTGCTCCGTGTTTCCCGGATATGCTGCATGAGAGATCAGCTCCTGTAAACTTTTCTCTCTCTTCGTTTCTCCTTTATGAGCAGCAGTGGTTTCATTCCGTCTTTAAGTTTCTATGCATTTCATCAGCTGTCTGTAAACACATGCAAACACACAGGGAACACTAAGACATGCTTGATATACACACACACACACAGAGAAACAGTTTTTTATTGCAGCTAAGTTTTATTTTGTATTTTCTGCCAAATTAAGTCAGGTGCAGTGTTGCCCTGGAAATGCAGTGAGTCATGTGACAGACTGTGGTTAATAGCTGCCAAGATGACAGATGAGGATGGTGAAGATGATCCAATGGGAAGCTGGTGCTTCTCATACAGACGTCTTCTTTATCCCCGAATATTTTGTTAAGGATACATTTCAAAACAGACAGGTGTTTGTTTTTCATATGATTTTGATTTGCAGCTGTGCACTACTCTCTTAGATCACACATTATTTATTCCTATGCGGTTTGAAACGCTATGGTTACCGATGCCTTTGATAAATGCGAAATCATAGACACATTCTATTTCCGCCATTTTTTCTTGAGGACGGAGGTGGATTTTACCACATGTAGTTATGTATACACACACATATATATGTGTGTGTGTGTGTCTGTAAAAAGATTTGGCTTTGAATATTTATTATTGTATTTACATTTTGTTATATTGTTTTTCATTTACTGGACAAATAAAGATGTATAAATATGAAGAACCATGAGTGACTGATGTATGCAAGTGCAATGTCATTCTCATAAACCATAGTTTAGCGCATATTCATGTGATGTGAGAATGAAGGTTGTGATCCACCATGAGATCATTTGAGGATTGCTAGAAAAGAGGATTTCTAGCTTTACATGTAGCTGATAATAATGCTTTGATTGTATTGTTATTTTTTATTTACAAACTTTTTACAGAAATTAAACAATTTTAAATTAATGCATTCAACAAATGAATAATAGATAAATAAACTTTTCTTACATTTAAAAAATGCAATTGACTATATCTGACCTTGCTATGCAGTTAGGTGTTAGATGGTTATGTTTAAAGATTTCTATTATTTAGTTTGTAGATTTCTTATATAGATTTCTTATAATATTACATTATTACAAAAGTGACATTCAACAGATGTGAAACAATCTAGATTCATTTTACAGTAAAAAGCACATTTGGTGACAAATGTTCTCTATGTAAATATGAAAGAACCAGGACAGAGACTAAATAAAACATTGCCAACAGTAAAATAACTCTTAAAATAAAAAATTCCAAACTAAAAGAGCTGAAATGAAGAATAAACCCGTTAGGCTACTTCCTCAATGAAATTCAAGTAAGTGTACATTATTGTAGTGGCTGGGGGAAGAGACCAATTTAACACGACAGGTATCAGATCTGCTTCTACCCAGACAAAGCACTAAATACAGCTGCTTGCCTTGAAGACACGTTGTATCATGACAATGCTATTTCTCTTATGACTACTGTAAAAACTGAAGCAGGTGATATCGGACCAGCAACAAAAATATGTACAGTAAAACAGCGGTCATATGACAATCGGATGACCTGATCACGTGCAGTCAAATACTCTCCCAGATCATCAGAACAGGTGTCAATTATAACGCTTCTTCATGAAAATCCTCAAATAAATTATTAAATTCCCCAACATCAATGGCATTTCCCCGGAACTTTCCTTATGGTAAAACACCATACTTGTTAAATTACTGGCAAACCACAACAAAAGTAACACTGAGAGTATTTCACAATCATAAATGATTCGCTTGTTTTGTTTTCCAGCGAAACTCATGGCACATGACCGAACAGTCACGCGGTCAGTAAAAGTCCCGCCCAGGCGGAAATGTGAAATAAAGTGATTGGCTGTTGCGCCGAGATGCTTTACGCTGATTGGATGCTGTCTCGAGTCTGTTGCAACGTTTTGGAAACTGCGCATGCGCTGTTAGCGAAAGACTTGTAATAAAAGCGTCCCGTCGGTGCGGGTCATGTATGCTTGGCAGTGTGTAAAACAAAAGGTAAGCGCACATCATAAGCTAATGTTTTTATTTTTGTATCATATTTGTGGAGATTGTTTGTAGCTTTTATCTGTGGTGTGTTTAATCAATAGTCTGAAGAAAAACGAGTATTTATTCACGCGAGTACCTATAATGGCCTGCTGTTGTTATTATTATAGCCATTATTTCCTTGTTCGATTAACGTTATAGGGAATATGACATTCACTCCCCAGAAATACTATAGTAAACATTAGTCACAAGCGGTGTTTTTAACTCGGTGTTTGCTACCACTGAGAGCTGCTGAATACAATGACAGAGATTTTGATAGCTTACAGTGTTTGAAGGAAAAATCTATAGAATCATGTATTACTGCAGTACCTGTAACTGTGCAACTCTTTTTTTAATTTTTTTTAATTTTTATTTTTTTTTGTAAAGATGAAAAGAGCAAAGAAATGAATATGTACTATTGTGATATGACTCAAATGGATAAGACTATCTCAGTCTTACAGTAAAAGGATGTCTGTTGACATACCGATAACACACTGTAAAGTTATTGGCTTACTTCAGAAGCTTATGCAATATGTGTTGAATTAAAAAAAAAAATAGTGCAATGTAAAATATAACGTATCACATAAACCTATGCTATATTCTCACACCAAGCATACAAATATGTTGCTATTTAATGGAAATAGGAAATTAATTCTATGCATGGTGTTTTATTTTAGTAAACTGCAGACATGACTCCACAGACAGTAAGCATTTTAGGCCTAATCTTGACCTTGGGGCTGGTAGTGAGCGGTTTTCCTGCCGAGCAGCCGGAACATGGAAAGCACTGGGTTGTCATTGTGGCTGGATCCAATGGCTGGTACAACTATAGACATCAGGTGAGGGTGCATTGGATTTTTTTCATTATGTTACAATGATTGTGTATTAGTTGTCTTAACTCCAATTGCTTTACATGCTTGTGTTTTTGTATATGGCTAGGCTGACGTTTGCCACGCCTACCAGATTGTCCACAAGAATGGAATCCCAGACGAGCAGATTGTGGTTATGATGTATGATGACCTGGCTCAAGCCCCTGAGTGAGCATCACTGTATTTTTTCTAATGGGGATACCATTTAGATCCATTTGGATAATGCATGACCTGGGAAGTTGCTGTGTTTTATTATCACTCTTGTTGTCTTGAACAAAACTTGTATTGTTCCAGATTGCTTTTGTAGGTTTTACTTTGCAGTTAGTCACGAAAGCCAATATAAGCACACACTTTGTTTACGCCATGTCTTTAAGGAGCATACATTAAACCAAAGGTTCAGCTCCAGGCACACACACACACACACACACACACACACACACACACACAAAGCATGAAAACTTCTTCTTTACAGCACCAGGAGTAGAAAGTGACCCAAACCTAAAAAAAGAGGAATTTGAAGTCATTAAACCCCATTTGGCATGTTTGCATGGGTAAAATGTTTTATTTTTGGGTAAATCTTTTATTTAACTCATCAGGTTTTGTTCATATACAATTCCACTTCATATCTTGACAGAAAATAAAAGTCATTGATCTTTTCACCAAATGTTACGCTGTGACATTTTTATAGTTTTGGTGGCTTCTTTATAAATTTATATGTAGGTCAGGTTGCTTAATTAACCGATGAAGGAAGACAATTGTGGTTTGATCTTTGGATGAATCACATGGTGTCATGGTTAATTATTAAATTATTATTATTTTTTAGTTAGCCATGTTTGGTTTTATTATCCACGATTAAAATCACAACATGAACATACTAACAGTATAGAATTTCATATGACTATATTTGTGTGTCCAGTAACCCTACTAAAGGAGTGATCATAAACCGACCCAATGGAACTGATGTTTACAAAGGTGTGCTGAAGGACTACACTGGTGATGTGAGTAATTCAACGTATAAATCTGTGATGTGCGAGACGTCTGTGTGCTGTGCATTCATTAATATGTTGTCCATTTGTGATTTAGGATGTAACTCCTCAGAATTTCCTGGCCGTGTTGAAAGGTGATGCCTCCGCTGTGAAAGGGGGATCTGGCAAAGTGCTGAAAAGGCAAGTTTCCATAGTAACAGACAGGGTTGGGGGTCAGCAGGTTGTGTGTGGTTTATGTCTGTAACAGAGACATGAACAGAATTTACGTTTGTATGCAAATTAACTTATGTGTTGTTTTAGTGTTTTTTTCCCCCCCTTCAGTTACTGTAAAATCTGTTTTTTTGTGTATGCTGAGTCAGATATGCAGTTTAACAGGTCTTGTGATGTTTCAAAATGTTTTTCTGTGTTGTTTTCTTTCTGGCAGTGGTCCAAATGATCATGTGTTTGTGTATTTCACTGATCACGGAGCACCAGGTCTGCTGGCCTTCCCTAATGATGATGTAAGCACTTTCCACTTCCTGTGATCATTTTACTGAGTCAGATCCTTTCAGCCTCTTGCACCCACTACACACTGTGGGATCCAAACATTTTAGTAAAAATGTATCTGTTTTGTTAATCCAATATTCTTACCATTCAAATATACAACAGCTAATCTTTACTACCATTTGATTTGATATGTTGAAAAATTATCCGAATATTTAAACAAGCATTTCTTTATCTAGGTTAAAACATAAATGTTCAATTCTGCTTTTGAAGATGTTCTTAGAATTTTTTTGGGCGTTTATCTTAAGCTTGGGTCCATCTAAACCGACAAGTAGTGTTTCTTTCTAATAGGAAGTAGTGTTTGTGTTTTTTCGAATCAGTGCTGACAGCAGCAGGTCAGCTGACATTAAACGCACTTTTATGATGAGTAACTCATTTAACTCAGAATACTGCTACAGTAACTGTGTGTCCATAGAGGTTAAATTAAATGGTTTCACTTCTCTATAACTGACATGTGACCATGACTAAATACAAATGTTGTACTTTTTTTTTTTTTTTTTTACTCCGTTAACATATTAATCATACAATGTCTCCGTCATTGTTTTAGCTTCATGTAGATGACCTGATGGAGACCATCAAGTACATGCATAGCAACAATAAATACAAGAAGGTGACTGTTACACTTGTTTTTTTTATTAATATTTAATTTTAATAAAAATCTCCAAAACATGACTTCTAACACACTCTCTCTCACACACACACACAGATGGTGTTCTACATTGAGGCCTGTGAGTCTGGCTCTATGATGAAACCCCTGCCAGTTGACATTGATGGTGAGTTTCTCTGACATTATTGCATATGCTTTGTGTAAATTGTACAGTAGTAAATATTTTCTATGCTCTGTCTCAGTCTATGCCACAACTGCAGCCAACTCTAAGGAATCCTCTTATGCCTGTTACTACGATGAGGCCAGAGACACATACCTGGGAGACTGGTACAGTGTCAACTGGATGGAGGACTCCGACGTGGTTAGAATACACACACATGTAACACAAAACCCATACTAGACAATGTTACTGAAAGTTGTTTTATATGGTGTTGTTTTTGATTTTATAGGAGGAACTGAGTTCTGAGACCCTGGCTAAACAGTTTAAGATCGTAAAGACCAAAACCAACACCAGCCATGTGATGCAGTATGGAAATAAGGTATTAAGCATGTATGTCTTCTTACAACGTTTGTCTCTACGGAAAATGTTGTATTTGTAATGCTTCATCACTGTGGTAAACAAGTGTCTGCTAAAAGCAGTAATGCTGGTGTGGTCAGTATCTGTATAGCCAGGTAAATTTACAGATGTAACCAATTTTGCGTGTTTGTTTCAGACGCTGTCCCACATGAAGGTGATTGCCTTCCAGGGTAACTCCAAAGGTCGCGTTGAGACGTCCGAGCCCGTTTCATTGCCTGTGATTACAGAACATGACCTCATAAGCAGCCCTGATGTGCCACTTGCTATCATGAAGAGGAAACTCATGAAGACCAATGATATCGATGCTGCCCACACTCACCTGAAGGAAATCAATGCACATCTGCAGGTTTGAGGCACTGCCATGCAGTCACTTTATGATATATGAAAATGAAAGTGTTTGTTATGATAGACTTATAGTAAGCAAAATATTGTTAATGAGACACACCTATTTTAAATATATTTTGATGGATTTCAGTACCTGTTTTTGCGTGTGTAGGTGCGAGAGCTGCTTGCCAACACCATGCGTACGATCGTGGAGCATGTTGTACAGGAGAAAGAGGAAGCGCAGAATTATTTGGATGCGCGTGAAGACCTTACACAGTATGAATGCTATAAAACCACCGTCAATCACTACAAGCAACACTGCTTCAACTGGCACCAGCAAGAGGTACAAAAAGTCAGCCAGGGTGTTTGTTTTTGCGACATGTATGATTTCTTTAAAGAATTTAACCCATTTGCACTTTTTAAATTGTCAGATTAAAAACCAATTAGATCCACTTTAGGAACCCTATAGTGGTAAACCACAATAAAACACCTTTTTGTATGGGCAGACACTACATACTTTTCTTTTGTAAATGTATCAGTCCTTCATTGTATCTGTAACTAACTTTGTGTTGCAGTATGAATACGCTCTGAGACACTTGTACGCCTTAGTCAACCTGTGTGAGGGTGGATACCAGGCCAAGAGGTAAAAACACACATTTTATCTTCTCAAATTATTTTATAGCACAGTGTCTAAAAACGGCACATTTAAGACTCATAAAAGGATTTAAATCCTTTGTGAACTTTTTTCATAACTCTATGATGCCCCCTGTCAGCAGTAGCTGGTTACAGACAGTTATCTTGTGCAGTGTAAATGAAAAAATTTGGTTTTATCTGTAATTTAGAACAGCATTTTAATATTTGTGTCTTCTCTCAGAATCACAATGGCCATGGACCATGTGTGCTACTTCAGACAGTAAACATGTGAACTTGAGGGCTTGTGCCGCATGAACTACACTTTGCACACACCAGTCGTGGGCGAAATCTCTATCATCACACTGCTATCACATGCTAGCTTTGGTTTTGATCATTTTGAAATGATTTTTGATGTGGAATTACACCTAAAAAATTTTATGTGAATGTTTTACAGCTTTTATATTTTACTCTGAGATGTTGTCCTGTGATTCCTGACAACCCTAATGGGCCAATATCTTTTTTTTTATTCCGTGAGAACTTTCTTCATCTTGGTTACTTTATTAATGAAGATGTTTTAAGAGTGTGTAAACCAAACTATTGAGTGAATGAGGATGTCCTGCACAATGTCGAATAGCTTTTTAAAAAAAGTATCCATTTAAAATGAACACTAGCTAAAATGCTTAAGATTATGTTTTAAGGTCATGACTCAAGTCTGAATTATGAATCTATAATAGATTTTTTTTTTGTTGATCAGCTTGGTAACTAAGCCATGACAATGCCCAATAAAAACATTTATTGGTTATTGGCTGAATATATATATATACATTAAGTATAAACCAAGTTACCTACCTGAATCCTGTGGTCATACTTAACAAGAAGTGTTTTAGCTCTGGGAAACAGCTGTCATTTGAGCAGCTAATGAGCAGGTTTGTTCTGTGTAATGGCTGTGGTGTCAGGCTGGTCATTATGTCAAGTGCTCTCCATTTAGAGAAAATTCGAGCCTCAACCCTCTGAACTAAAGAGATGTGTTTGTGTTTGTGTGTGAGCGTGAGTATGTTTGCTAGATTTCGTTTTCTGGAAGCAATTTTGCACTGGTGACAAAGTGGGCTAAAACCTCTGTGAAACAATACACTGAACTGTAACCAGTCTTCCTGTCAATATTCTGTTAAGTAGTATGATGTCATTTGATTATAAAAAATAAACCGGTATTAAGTGGAGTTTTGAATTCTTTTATTTATTTTTGTATTGTTTTAGCCCTTTGTTGTTTCAGCCCATGGCTGGGTCAAATATGAACATTTTCTAGATTAATTTAACCCAGCTTTTGGGTTTTGTCTCTTTCTGACCCAACCATGGGGTTTAAAATAACCCACCATTTTTTCAGAGTGTTTGCAAATGGGTCAAAGAAAATGAGTAATATTGTAAAATTTTAGTTTAACAGTACAATGGTAATCTTTGTGAAAAACAAATATTTGAATCTTGATCTTATCAGTACACATCTTTAAGTTGTTATGAATCATTTGAATCTTTATTGGGGTGGATGGGGGGGTTGCCTCACTGGAGCTGAACGTGTCTTCAAATTTGTTCAAAAAATAGTTTACAAAATGATTAATCGCACTCATGTGAGTATCCTAGGGAGGTGACGTCTCTATTGTCTCTATCCCCAACGTCTCAACCTCAGGGCTTAGTGCGTGGACCGCTGCTTTTTTCCATATACATGACATCCCTAGATTCTATAATTCGGAAACATGGCTTTCCCTACCACTGCTATGTGGATGACACACAATCCAACATGATTAATCACATGACAACCAAAAGGCTTCCTTGTTTCCTTGTTCTTGCACAATGACTTTGTATGTACAGGTACTATTGTCAATAACCTACATATCCGTTATTATTTATTTCTCCTAAAAAATTTAAAAACAACCCCTAAGATATAACAGAAGGTTTGCGTAGTTGTTCGGTTAAAGTCAGCTCCTATTTTTTTTGTTCTACAAGCTTTGACCTGCTTAGACAGGTGAAGACTCAAGTTACATAACATTGTTGGCAAACAAGTTATATTGTAAATTTTTTAAGAAAAATCCTTTAATTATTCTTAGTTACTTTTCAATGAGAGGCCATGAGCTTCTTATGTAATATTTTGTAGTTCATTGCCTGATCTTTGTTTACATCTGATTCAGCTGAAGGTGTGTTCAGGTGTGAAGTTGCAACCCTACAACCAAGGTGAGATGATTTTAGTTGGGCTGTGAACCTTAAATTTAATACAATATGTGAGAGAGTGCAGGTTTGGCTATACTTGTATGTGACAGACAAATATGGTAAAATGTCAAGTCAAGTGTACAGTCATCACCAGCTGAAATACTCACTAATCTGTCGAAAATATTTCGCTGTTTTCTTTGATCGTTCACCCTTTTACAGTTACATTATTTTGAAGAACATTGGCCTCTTTAGTTTTTAGACACAAAACCATTGAGACAATTCTTAAAATAGCTTCTTTTGTGTTCCACAGAAGAAACGTTTTGAATGACATGATGCTGAATAAATGATTTAGATTTCGGGCAATCAACTGTCCTGCATTTAGCCCCAACCATGATCAAACGCACCCGCCCGCATGTAATTTCCAAGTAATCCTGAAGACCTTGATGAGCTGGTTTCGGTTGATTTGGGCTGGAGCTAAACTCTGCAGGACACTGGCATTTAGGAGCACGACGAGACACCTCAGTCCGCCTTTCCAGGCACAGAAATTATGAATCATGATGAGTGAATCAGGTAACATTTCATAAGTCAGGAAATTGGACTCACCATTACAGCAGTTTTACCATATCACAATGTTCAGCAAGATGGGATTATGTTAAAACATGTACCTATAGTCATCAATATGATGGGGTAATGATGACAGTGATGCAAAGTCTGGCACACTATAGCACTGAAATAAATCCATAATGTTTGTGTGCAGAAAAGTTTAGCCTTGTGCATTCTAGTATAAAACACATACAATAAAAAACGGCTTTTTTCATTTGATTGGGATCCAATTATTAGGATGTTTTTAATCAAAACATCCCCATAGTAATACATCCGTCTCTTTCATTAATGACATATGTCACACCGTTTGATCAGTATTTTATGTAATCATTTCAACATGATGTTTTTAGAATAGTCATTCAAAAGCCACGGGGTGGCGCTACCGAGCAGTCATGATGTCGAAGTGTTGGAAACTCCCTTTTAATTCTCACCTGGAGCCTCTTTACGATTGAACAGCGAAGAGTATCTCACCCCAGAGGAGCGCAGTCTGTAAAGACTGATCCCTAAGTGCTCAGTGCCACTTTCCATGGAAGAAAAGTTTAGTGAGGACACTGGAATATTGCGGAAATGTCTCACCTGAACTTCCCACAGCAGATGCACGTGGACTGTCCGATGTAAAGGACTTCACAACGCTTAACAAGGAAACTGACGGATCCGAAAGTTAAAGAGGTAAAGTTAACAGCCCTTTTTGATTTACTCATATGACATCGCTTTTTTATTTGGACTTTTAAACGCTGTGTAATGCATTTAAATGTTTTTTAAATGATAATTTGAGAAGAACTTGCTCATGGCAAATAAAAGTTAGTCAAACTTTAAATTAAGTGTTAAATAAGTTTCGAAAAACTTTCTATTTCACTTTTTAGATTTTTTTGTTATAAGTCATCTGCTAATTCAAATATCTATCTCGTATTTAGAGGTTTATTAAATATTAACTTTTATTAAAAAAAAGTGCGCGCTCGTGGAGCGAATAGTCGTAGACGCTTCACCTTGAGTGGGTTTGCACATTAACCTGAAACAGATAAAGGAGACCTGCAGGGGTTTAGAGGAAGCGGGAGACAGAAGGACTCCAAACACCTAAAGAACATTGAGCTGATGTTGATCGTGGGTGACCTGAGAGAGAGAGAGAGAGAGAGAGAGAGAGAGAGAGAGAGAGAGAGAGAGAGAGAGAGAACGCACGAGAGAGAAAGGGAGATTGTAGGTATTGTTGATTTTTGGGTGTGCCTCTGTACCCGTCAGGCTGCCATGCATGGGCTTGTTTCAGTAGAGATTCCAGATCAGTTGCGCAAGTGTGTGCAGAAGCTGGAGGTGTGTGTTTGAGATGGATGGAAGCCACATCACTGCCCTAACATAGGAAAATATGGGTGGAAATAAAATGTTAAATTGATTTATTTGAGTCTTTTTAGTTTGACTTGTGGCTGATTTGCTTGTGTAATCTATAGCTGCCACACACACTGCTTTGATGTTTGGATGTATCTGAACACCACGTGGTGCGGGCAAAGCCGGCTGGTATGGTGGCAAGTTGTTTATAAAATGTGTGCTGGTGGTGTCTTTTTTTGTCAATAATTAGCTCATTAACTTTGATAACTTGAGATTTTTTTCTGAAAATTGTCGTCTACTTTAATCTTTGAGACAGGCAGAACCATGTGTGTAAACTCTTTGAAGGCAAATATTGGGTTTATGATGGTTTTCCCATGCTGCTGTTGTTTTATTCTGGAAATTAAAACAGGTTTTTCATTGGCTTATATGAGATAATGTGACTGACAATTGCCTGGTTTTGCTTCAAGGCACCATGGTTCCACATCTTTCAGCTGGCACATCAGATCCGTACCCTGCACTGCCACCACCCAGCACATTGATCACTGTGATGGTTTCATCAACAGCTTTTGTGGAAGAGCTTATTTGTAAGGGCTTGAGTAGTTTTGATCTTTAATCTAAGACACTTGATGATTGTTAATCTGGCTCTTAATCATTATATAATCAGCAATATTACTCACAAAACTAATTGAGAGTGGCTAAGTGAGACACAATGGAAAAAGTGAGATGTTAATGGTTTGCATGAGGATGATAGTATGTGATAGTTCTGGATTGTATTTCAGTGAGACTGTGGAGATAACACAGTGAGACGTTTGAGAATGAAGTATGAGGTTATGAATTTTCAAAGGAATTGATAATGAAAGCGAGACGACACAAATTGTGAGACTGTCCTTTAATGTAGATGAAGTCTTGCAATATCTTCTTTCAAATATTCTATATAGGTTTAATGACAAAATAAATATCCCTTCAAGGTCTGCGCATCCATCCATAAAAAACAAAACGTTAGCAATCAAAAGGAAAACAGGATGAGAGCAGACGACAGTGATGGAAGAAGAGGTGGAGCTGGAGGAGGAACCCACATGAATTATACAATTATGAGTCTTTCAGGAATGCTGTTCCTGCTCCCAACAAGCTGCTGCAATGCTCCCGAACACAAATACATGATACAGATCGCTCGAAACACCATGGTGATAAAATTAGACGGAAACCTGAACCTCTGAAATCATGATTCGTTTTCGTCATATAAAAAATGCCCTTCTCTCAGGGGATTTATTTCACGTCACACGGATATCTAATATAAAACATACCCCGGGTGGTCTTCTCATATTCATGTGTTTTGTGTGCGTCTGTGTGTCTATTGCGCTAATGTACTGTAATAGTAGCTGTCAGGGAAAACAGCCACTCCCATGCAGACACTTAATGTGCAGTTTGCATGCCCGCATTTTGCTCCTCTTCCTCAAGACCATCCGCAGCCCCAAGAGGAGCCATTAATACTTACAGAGGAATTTGATTTCTTCATCCAGAATTCCGACTTTGAAACACACATTAAGAATAGCTTTTCTGAGACAGACATCGTGACGTTGCACATAGTTGAGCATGTAATGCCTTATGTATAAGCTGCTGAAGATGCATCATCTATGAGTAAATGTCTCATCTCTTTGACTGGAAAACCCCTCTGTAGGAGGTTTGTGGGAGAGAATGACAATCCCAGTCTTGTACAATCTTCCTGGTAAACACTTCTGTGTATTAACTCAAACATGCTTCAGTCTGCAGGCTACTCCACTCTCATACAACTGCAGCTTTCCTGGTTTATACCCCTCAGGCTTTTTATCTTCCAGATTTCCTGTAACCCACATGAATGCAGACAGCCTCACCTGCGCGTCTCTGCTGCAGCTCACGCAGGTGTGCTTAGCCACGTGTCATTCTTTACCTCAGTTAGTGTGACACAATAAGCACTATAATGTGTAATACTGAATTTTGTAATGCCTAATGACCTTCCATTTTCAGCGTGACTAATACGATTGATGTAACATCCGCCACAATATAACAATTCTTTACTCATTTTATGAACCTGCTGCCAAGAGTTAAGAGGTTTTTAGAAAGATGAAATTCACAAAGCGTGCATCATGTGATGTGTGAGGACCAATGAGATTCAACATGATTGACAATGGCACCATATTTGATCTATGTTGCCATGGATAGACGTCACGACAATCGCTGAGATCAAAATATCACCTTAGGTGTCCAAATTTACTGTTATTCAGGAAATGGAATATACACAGTACTTTTTAAATAAAGGGTGACTTATAATAAAGATGCATGGCAAAAAATACAAATCATGATATATGGAGATACAAGGTTTGAGAAGGACAGCAAAGATATTCATTCTCTCATCCAAACTTTAACCCACTACAGAGTTTGGATTTTTTTAAATGATGGATGTTTATGGTTTTTGGTATGTTTGTCATTTGTGTTCAACTGAAAAATAAAGTCATATACATCTGGGATGGCATGACGGACAGTAAATTATGTTCACATCATCAAATTCACCTTCATTCACGACCTGCATGACTCTTTCTTGTGAAACACAAAATTCTGAGAAATGTCTCAAAAGTGGTTTTGTGTCAGTGGGGTCTAATGTTGTTTGGTTTACAACATTCTTAAAAAAATCTTCTTTTGTGTTCTGCAGAAGAAAGGAAGTCGTACAGGTTTGAAATGAGGGTGAGTAAATGACGAAAGTATTTTCTTTATTGGGTGAACTATAATAACCTTTTGGGTGAAGTGTGTACCACACAGTATGTAGTAAGCAGAATTCAACCTGTGCTTTCTTTCCTCGTGTGTTTGTGCACTTTTATCTGGGAAGAAGGGATCTGTGGAAGGATTCAAGTTGTTGAAATGTTGTTGTTTTTGAGTGCAACCATGAATCCGCCCTAAACTGTTACTAGATCATATGACACACAGACACACCTTGACACCACTGTAGGATCAGCAGTACATTTTCTCAGAGCTGTGAGAAGTTTCTGTATGGGAGTGTGTAATTGTGCACAAGTATGCTTGTATATGCATGAGGATTAAAGCGCAGGTCGAACAAAACAGACCTGTGATGTCATGCAAATAGTGTCCTGACATCTATTATAATCATTTCTAATATTACCTAACTGAATGCAAATGAATGATCTGCAGCCTGCAGAAAGCATGCGTTCTGTCATGTGAGTCTGTATTTAAGTCCTAGATCAGACCGATGTGATCGCGATAAAAAAGTGTATTCAACACGTGGCGCTCACATGCTGGTTTTATGCTGTTTGTTTCTGTGTGTTTCCATGGCTGTGATATGAGTCAACATGCCGGTGTCTGATTGGTCTAATGACCCGCTGAAATGCTAAATGGAGCTCAGCCGTGTGAGGATGTCTGCATCACACGCGCACAAACACACACAATGCATCTACTATTTATATTAAACGGCATCATTTTCAAACAGTTCACTTTGTGTCTTTATGTTCATGTGACATTTTGTCCTTTTGTGAATATGTGTGTGTCTCTTACTTTACCGAAATGACCTCCTTGGGTAAATACATCAGCTGGGTGTGTTTATGCATGTTTATTCAAGATATCATGCCTGTGTTTAAATGCTTCACACATTGTGAATGTGTGTGTGTGTGTGTATGTATGTTGTCGTCAAGGTGTGTGTGGGTATCACTGATTGTGTGTGTGTGTGTGTGTGTGGGAGACCGTGTGTGTGTGTGTGTGTGTGTGTGTGTGTGTGTGTGTGAGAGAGAGAGAGAGAGTGTTAAAAACTCTCGTATGCGCGTGTGTGCAAGGGTGGAGCTGATGACTAGATGTTCAGGAATGGTGCCTGTAGCTCAAGTGAGTCTAATGTAAGATGTACACCATTTCAATAAGATCCTGGTCTGTGTGGACCAACGATTTGTGCTAGAATAACAATAACAAACACAACATATAGACCCTGTTGTGTTCTGGACCTCATCTGGGCATGATTTTATGCACTTGTTACCAATAGGTTTGGGTAAAATGGCCAAACCTTGTAATGTTCACATTTGTGTCTGTGCAGTGTCATTACATCATATTATATCAGAAAGTTTATCTAAAAATAAAAATTCTGTCATTTACTCACCCTCAAGTAGTTCCAAACCTGTATCAAATTATTTTTGATAAACGCAAAATATGTTTGGAAGAATGTGGTAAACCGTTCTTGGGAAACACTGACTACTAGTAGCCCAAGAATTGTTTGGTTACAAACATTCTTCCAAATATCTTTAAAGGGATAGTTCAGCCAAAAATGATAATTCTGTCATCATTTACTCTCCCTCTTGTCATTTCAAACCTGTATGACTTTCTTCCGCAGAACACAAAAATTTTGAAGAATGTTGTTAACTGGCACCCACTCACTTGCATTGGTTTTGTGTTCATACAATGGAAGGCGCTGCTGTTCGGTTACCAACATTCTTCAAAATATCTTCTTAGTCATACAGGGAAATTTTTGGGTGAACTGTTCCAAACCTACAAACATAACATTTAAAGTAATAAAGTAAATAATGAGTAAATAATTAAAAATAATTAATTTTTCATTTTTTGGTATGATCTGTTACTTTACATTTTATTCAAAGCGATTTACATTGCATTATACATTTGTTTCTGGATATATGTGCAATCCTAGCGCCATGCTGTAACCACTGAGCTAAAGGAAAGCTTTAATGTACATTTTGGAAAGTGTTAATAATTTTGGAATTTTATTAATGGTTTATTTTTTTTGTGTGTGGCAGTTGGCGTGATGTCATCTGGCCGTGAGTCTGTGGGGGACCTGATTCCTCCAGATATGCTGCAGGTGTTCTTCGAGGAGCAACAGGGGGGGAGAGGCAAACGGGGCAGGAAAAGGACGGGATCTTTTAGCCGAGCATTCAAGTGGTTGAAAAGACAGCGCAGGAAAGCTCGCAAACATACTTTGGCCATACGAGGAGGCCTGCTTGACCCTGGATCACCTGTGGAGTTACCACCAGCTACACTTAACACAGGTAATACATTCATCACCATATGCTCCTGTCACAGGAAACCCCTGTATTATACAGTCTATTGTTTTTTTATATCACACTTGATATTTTAGAGATCAATGGTATAAACGGGGTGTGTCAAGTAGAGCAGACATGTGCTGTACTGTGGGTCCCTGGGACCAGAGTTGGGAACCAATACCTTGAATTTCTTACATGATGTATCTGTGTTTTGTTTACTTGTGAGCCTAGTACCTTCTTTCTTGGAGGAGTTTTATGTTTTGCATTACTAATATCTAAAACTAGTTTTGTGTTTTTCATTACATGAACTCGTTCTGTAAGCAAATGTTTCTTAGGGAAATTATGAAAGAAAAGCGAGACTAACATGTCATGTTTTGTAACTGGTATTAGGAACATCGTTCTTGAATGTTTACCCTTCTGAAATGTAACCAGTAACTGAAACAACATTTTTCTAAATTGTGACAGGAGTTACTCTTGCAATACAAGGATAGGCATCAAAATTACACGGCAGTGATCGATACAGTTCTTCTATTACATGTTAGCTTTAATATGATGTCAAAACAATAGATGATACCACAATATGTTCAGAAGCTTGATATCTTCTTTCAAAGCAAAAATAAAAATCGTACGCTCTTGCAATTTATGCTTCTTGCTGATTTCACTTCCACCTGTTCATTTATGTAATTTGTATTCCCTTTGTTTGTGTCAGACCAAATAAGACTGACATGTCAACTAACCTTTACACTTCCATCAAACATCAATATATTGAGTGTGCGCTTAACAGTAGTCTTGGAAATGTTTGCCTTAAGTTTATCACAAAGTCACACGTTTTTCCGAGTTGGAATTTAAACGCGCAATGAAGATAAAGGTTTGCCCTTTGCTGAGGTCAGATGAACAGCTGTTTGTGTATTTGTCTGTCTGCAACACTTTGTGGTGTAGCTTGCGGATGAGATTCGTATAAATAATGTCTTGTTTGGAGGTTTTTGTATGTTTGAAATCCCTTTGTGACCTTTGTGAGACTACACCTCAACTCCACCCATTTAGTGAAGCAAGAAGCCACTTACACACACACACACACACACACACACACACACTTGTCTGAAAGAACAGATTGTGGCTTTCACAGTGATCTATATGGTGCGTAACCACAAAAATAAACCGCTTTTATGTGATGGCTCTGAGGTAATGGTCGCTACCTGCTGAGTAGAGAAGGATGGATTGTTTAGACACTTGCCTGTGATGATCATTAAAATGAAAGTCATTAGGAGGAATTCAAGAAACCACATATTGGTTAACTGTTTGTGGTTAATTGACGCTTAAGGAGATATGAAGGTGGCTGGGAACGGTTTAGTGAATTTACTCTATTAACTGTCAATATATTGAATCATTTAATATGTTTAAAAGTATATAACATACATTGTTAATATATTGAATAATAATACATAACAAATTGATGCCTGTTCCTTGGTTCCAATATGATACATATATTGTATTAAATTTTCCACTATATTCCTGTATATTTTGGTTTTGTACGGATGTTCTTGTGTGTTGAATGCATAGTTGGATGGAGAATAGCTGTGGGTCTGCTAACCTTTATCGACAATATCATGAATGTATTTCATCATCTTTGAGTGTGTGATGTGATTATTCTGGGTTCTTGTGAATGACCCTCTGTGTTGACTTAAAGAATGCGTCACTTAACTAAATCTCAGTGTGTTTGGTAACTTGATAAGATAATGAGCTACTGCTTCTATATGAAGACTCAGTAAGAATATTGATTTATTAAAGGAGTTTGTCTGGGTTTATTGCTGAGCTCGATGTGGTCTTGTTTTTCATTAAAAGGAATAATAATAATTTGTCTTTTCCATGAAGTGAGGGAGTACCTGTACATGCTAAACCGCTACAATGCTTGGATGTTTGTTGTGGTTGTTTAATGTCACAGGACGTCACCTTGAGGCTAAATAAGAAAAATGTCATAAAAGTTCATAATCGTACTAGATACTATACAAATATTTTTGGGTGTGTGGCCATTTCAAGCTTTACGTTGTCTTCACACGGTCTGGGACTTGGGGGGTTAGAGAGTTTGTTCAACCCTAAGTATTAACATAATATAAACAATAGCGATAGTTTCGTTTAGTAAGGCCCACTTACAGTATCAGAAGGTCATACTGGGAACACACACAATATTGTTTTATATCCTGTATCTCAGACCTTGCAGAGTAAAAACCTTCCTGTAGGATGTTGCCAGTTCAGTCTGAACAAAGAACAGCTACCTAAAACTGACTTCCCATGAAACGCTTTCCAGCATTATTGACGTCTCCTGTGAGAAGTTGCACACTTGCCAAAAGTTACACAGTTGTGACCTTCTTCTGACTTTCTACTCATCATGAGAAATGCTAGTCATTCCTTGACACCCTTTCTGAACACTTTGTCTGTAGTCATCTCTCAAACTTTCACAGACAGAGTTTGTGTATGTGTGTTTGTTTGTTGTTATTAGTGGGTGTGTTTGTGCAGAATTCCAAACCTTCCTGTGTATTAGCCTGGAGATTTTGACACAATGAACAGGTGTGAAGTCTGTATAACTGGTTCTCTGTGTTTTGTGACTAGAACCTATAACAGCTCGGTTAATGTAGACCCAATCAGACTGATTGGAATTATTATTTCATTATCTTGGAATTATAAGGTTCTATCTGCATTCGGAGTAGTTTTGAGCTTCAAAGTTTGTGGATTTCATATAGCAAAAATGATACGAGGAACAAATCTCTTTCATACGTGAAAAAGAGCGAGACCCTAAATGTATTGTAAATATACAATATCAACATTTTCAGAAATTTGTAAATAGGGATTTTTGGAACCGGTCATACGCAGATAGAAAATTCTGATTCTGAAAAATCGCTTTCTGCTTAGAATTATAAGGTTCTATCTGCAAAACTTTCCTTAAAGCAACACAAACAATTTACTTAAAAGGTTTGTTACAACATGAAATAAGTATTGTAGTAATGTGTAAAAAACGATACATTTACATGGTTTTCATGACACTTATTTCATATTTTATATATGATGTTTTATAATTTTACAATATGAAATAACATATTGTAAAAATTAAACAATAATATTGTAAGATTTCAAGTGTTAGTCACATTTTGAGAGTTTATGTAAACCGGAATTATGAAGCTTGCACTGCTGGCTAGTCTATAAATATAAAAAATGATCTCCTCAACAAAACGTAAAACAAAACAAAATATTTTTTTGAAAAAATCCTTGAGTATCAATAAAACGGTCAACCTTGAGGTTTTGTTAAAACATAGTTTTGCGTTGCACTGTTACCTCAGATATTTCTCACTGTCACTGAGGAGCCCCTCCACATGACAAAGAAAGCTGATCCTGAGTCCTCCTTGAGTGCATTCAAAGTGCTAATAGAACCTTACAGAACCAAATTATAATTTGATTTTGTAGATTAAACCTTTTTGTTTTCCTAAAAAGTCCCACAATGTACACATTTCAAAAAAGGCATAATTTAATTAAATTGTCACAGAATAAGAATATGTGAATAACTCAATTTTGACCAAAATATCAGAACCTTATAATTCAAAGGTGACGGTTTGTCTCTAAAAGGATTGAGGCTTTTTTGAAGAACACTTTGTATGTGCATCCGTATTGAGGGTTGTGTTTGTGGCATTTTAAAGCCACCAGTTTGCATGTTTCATAGTAAACTTTTCTTTTGGTGCCTGATATTCAAATTGAACTGAAAGTTTATATCTGAATGATCACAGACAAAATGACAGAAATGTTCTGGCATTAAAACTCTAGATGGCGCAGTCCTTTAAGTCTAACCCAATCTGACATAATAACATTTACCACATGGCACAGCTGATTGGTTCTTTCTGTATCATCAGCCAATGAGCTTGCTGCTCAACGTTTAAATCTTGGCTAGTGATTGTTGTAACAGTGCAGCGCGCTATAGAACCCCCCTCCTTCCCCAGCTCCACCTGTATAGATCTGCTACAAGGTGATCATGTATGCTATACGGGAGTTATTCATATATCTTATATGTGCAGCAGCAGTATTCCTTACATGCTCACAGCAGCATGTTGTGGCTGTATTGGAAGTAGCAAGTCTCAGCAGCAGCAGCTGAGCGTAGCAGATCAATTCTGCCTAGACCAAATACGTTAATATGTCATGTACACTACCATGCTAGTAGGGATACACCGAAAGTTGTCATGACAGAAGTGTTTTTCATTTTTGGTAGGCTGTTTGAACCACATTTTGTGGCTACAAAGTAGATTTAGGGCTGAAGTGTATGTTTTGGTTGGCATCACAGTCAGTATAGGCTTTAAAGGAATAGTTCACCAAAATATTCACCAACATAGCAAAGCCCAAAAAGCACATCCATCCATCATTTGAAGTTTCTTATATGATGGATGTACGATGTATGTACCTTTAGCTTCGTCATGTTTTACCCCCATGTAAGATAACAAACAAGAAGTTTTATATTAAAACGCTATCATGTGTTCAGCTGAAGCAAGGAATCATATGATATTGATTTTTGCATTAAATGTCATACTGATGATTGTTTTTTGACTGTATCTGTGACTCTATCCCTGTTAAGTCTGTTTTAGCTGTTGCTATTCCAAATGACGAAATATTACGTTACTGTTATATGATATAGGTGTGGCAAGCAGACGTTTTTCTGCCAACTTACAGAAAATCAGCAATGACTGAACATCGGGTTGTGTCGCAGTTAATTAAACTGTAATCCATCAAAATGCTTTTAAGAATTTTGTGTGAGCTGTATATAGTGGAAATTCATTTGTCTCGGTAAACCTTGACTTGAACATTTAGTATCATTGTGAAGAATAATGCCTCAGGGACAGACAGACAGTTTGCCCAGAAAGCTCAAGTCCCCTTTCCACAAATCCTGCAGTGGCGTGTTTTTATTTTCCTGCGATGTACATGCAAACGGCACGATGCTGCAGCTAAAGTTTCGGCTCGGAGCCTATTTTTGCTCAACAAACAAAATTACTATAAACCTGTTTATCAACACAATCTTTTGTAATGTAGGCTTAAATGAAGCAACACAAAATAATGGTATGAACTACTCACATTTTTATGTTGTTTGAAAGACGTCTGTCAGGCTGATGCAAGTTAGCACAGGACCTAAACAAATCTGTTTAGTACGATTTAAGGAATTGCACTTTGCAACGTGGGTTTTGTGTAACATTTAGATAGAAATGTGGTACCCCGAGTAAATTCGATTTCGTGATGATCACGTTTGTTATTGTCAGTCCTTAATTTCACACCATTTTATGATTTACAGTCATCCTGAAAGGTTAAGTTTAATGTAACCCAGAAATTACTTTAGTTTCAATATTGAGCCACAGCTGTGTTATGCAGCAGAAACTGCGGCGCGGTCTGTGTACAAATGTGACTATACAATCATTTCCTAGTGTAAAATATGACATGAAAACAGTTCTTCCCCCTGCTGTCCAAATGCAGCATGTCATCCCCTGTCAAGAAAGCGGAGCAAAGCCGAGCCCCTGGCAGAACACACATTGCCTGTGGGAAGCAGCTGCCAATGATAAAAACTACTCTTGTGTGTTTATATTACCCGTCTCTGTCACTCTCTTTAGCACATTGTGTTCCTTTTCTATCTCTGTCTGTGTAAATTGTTTTGTACTGTTTTTATTTACGAAGGTTTTGCTTTTGGTAGAGAACTATTACCCTAGACGTTGTGGGTGTTTGAGGATCGTTGCGGTTGCAGCTGTTTTGACATCTGCCCTCAGCATGTCCATGCATGTCACAGTGTTTCTTATTCAGTGCTACTTTAATTTGAATTTCTTAGGTTATCAAGATTTCAAAACTATAATGGTGATCCTATCGATTGTTAGGAATAGTGCAGAGCTTTTGTTTTGGGTTTTGTTATCAATTCTGATTGGCTGAGACACATTTGACGCTTTTATAAATGTTGCTAAATACACATCTATGGTCAAACGTTCATATGCACATAATCGATTGGTGTCTACTACATTGCTTTTGCTCCATCTTCTGAAAGCAAAAGATTTATGCATTCGCGTCATGCCTAAGAATGCGGTGCCTCTGGCTTATTGCTTTATTATACAGTAAATATGTGGGTTTCTTCCTTGGTGCTGAACAGATGACCTCTGTGGTTGACAAACAGATGACAATCTAAATTGTTCAAAACATTGCAGTGTCATGAACGACCACGGGTTTTACTCCTTTTGATCACTCTTTCACTTTTGTTGTTCATTTTTGATGCATCTTTATGAATTTAGTTAAGAAATGAAAGAGAAGAAAATGCAGATAGGTGAGCAGAATGGGACGGTCATATTTGCATGTGTATGAGTGAAGTAAGTCTTGAAGCTAAAGTTTAGTCTATAATGGCTGCAAGTCATTATGCAATTTTAATGCCAACATTCTTTGCTAATTCAGAAGAATGATTGTTCGTGTGTTAAAAATATAAAACAAAACCTTTGTAGATCTAATTGCTGGTTGTCTCCTTTCTTCGTGATTGTTGAAGCTGGATCAGGAACAGCAGTCACATATGATATATAGGTGGGCGGGCTCTCTGGTTAATGTGTCTTGTGGTTTGAAGGTACATTAAGATGGACTGAGGTTTATAGCATTCGGTTTCACCTCTTGCTGACCAGAAATCAACTATACATTTATTTTGAGATTAAAGGGGAGTCTACATATTTTAAATATTGTTAAAGAGATTACATTTCACATTACATTTGCCAACTTTGGAGATAAATTACATGCTGCTTTTGATTGATTGACTCCTTGAAAGCTGCCTTTGTTCTTAAGGTTGAGTAACAAGTTTTGTTTGCCTTGAGCACACCTGTGACCCAGCCATTCCTTTGCTCTATTACCCCCTCTTGTGGAAAAAGAAAGTAAATGGATTGAAAACAGCCTAGACATATCCATCCTAGAAATCGGCTTGTCGAAGAATCTGTTCACTTAACAAACAAAATTTTAGCTGTACTGGTTCAGTTTTGTTCTGACCAAATGTTATTTTCTTAATTTTATATAAGAAAATGTAAAAAATAAAAAAAAACTTTATGCAAATTCAGTATAGAAGTATTTCTGAAATGACTGGTTCCTGTATAATAAATTGTATTTGCTCATTTGTAAGGCACTGTGTATAAAAGCATCTGCTGAAAGAGAATGTCTCCTGGCATTAGTCCTAGACTGCTGCCATATAAAAATATGATTTTTGATATTTTGTAGTTGGATTGATATGATCAGTTATTATATTATTATTTATAACTTGTGGGGAGGCATGTCTGTGTCTATATTTATTGTATTCTTAAAGCATCCATGAACATCCTGTACAGTCTAAAACTTTATTTGTCTGTTATCTATGGATCTTAGATATCAAACTTATATTGCGCTCTCGCTCTCTCTTTCTACCTGTAGAGAATGTTACAGGTCCTCATCATATCCTGGAGTTTCAGGAAAATGTGTTTGTGGAGGGTAATCCGCCTAAGTATGTGTTGGACCTGCACACCGAGGCCCAACAGGGCCTGAAACTGCTGCAGCAGGAGGGTAAGAGATCTTAAACTGCAAAATTAGAATCAATATCACTATTTCACAATGAACAGGAATTCAAAGACATATATTGGTGAAATTAAATGATGTTTTGTTTATTTTCCAGATGATAAAAATGGGATGGACTATCCTGATGACCAGAGTATGATTGTGAGTAACAGTTACATTCTGGTTTAAATACCATTTCCGTGTACCATTCTCTTAAAGAATGTTGTGAAAAGTCTGGAATGTTGCATTTAATATATTGACAAATTTTAATTGTTGACGAAGGATTATTGATTTGGAGTGTTAACTGTTGTTAACTATTTGCTGCAGTCAACAGTAACAACTCGAACCGAGGACAGCATGGCCTTCAGTGAGTTGAGAGGCTTTGAGTCTGAGAGCACAGCAGCCGATACGATTTCGACACGCTCCATCATCTCAACTCGGTCAACACGCTCTGGACTCCGGCGACAAGGTCTCACTTCACACATAAACACTAATGAGTAGTTTTATATCTTTTTACCATTGAATTTAAATATCTAATATGAATCAGCACAGAAGGCATTCCCAAAAATATGCAGAAAAGCTATAAGAAAAGATTAAATTAATTGTAATAAACAGGAATGGTCAGAAGTGATGTGTGGGAGCATGTTTGTACAATATTTGCTTTTACTGCCCCCTCATGTTAAATTAATATATGGTACGAAATAGACAAAGCACTCACATTTTAAGGTGTTTATTAGACAGAATTACTACAGCATATCAGGAAATATATGGGTTTTATCTGAATATACAAACAAAAGCATAGAGAAACAAAAGCGGGACATTAAGCATACATTGACTACAATTTTATCTGTTATTAATATTTGTTGATCCTTAGGCCCAAGAATTGGTAATTCAGAGTTGACTTGGTACTGTTGTGTGTAATTTTTTGCCAAGCCACCTTAAATTTTAACCAAAGCTGAGCTTTAATTTACACTCCAAGTACAACTGTGCACTATACTGTTTTAAATGCATCTTTAATAAAAAAAAAGAAGGTTGTCATGGCCAGAACTGTTTTGCTCAGACTGGGTCTGTCTAGTTATAATGAGGTTTTGTACAGCACGAGTACATGTTAAGGTAACATTATTCACAGAAACATTGTTTTTGGCTTTTTCTGTCTCCAGACTCAACGTTCAGACCTCTTAAGACAGATAAAACTGAGAAAACAAGATCTCAAAGGAAACATCTGAAAACTGTTGCTGGTATTCCAAGACACGTCCAGAGAGAACTGGGTACGTTTTACTGCAGTCTACTATTAAACCGAATTACTTCTCATTAAGTGTATCAAGTTATTTATCGGAAAGCTGTGTTTTTATTAATGCATGTATCATATCTAAAGGGTTGGACAGAGCAGCATGGATCACCACCAATCTTGATGGTCAGCTACCCAACGGAGCTGTTGTCCTTCCTGCTATCGTTTCCACCGTGGATGGCGCATTTACCACTTCAGAGCAAGAGAGAATACAAGCCCATTCTGCAGAGAACACGCACACTGGCCTCCCCACACTGGGAAAACTCAACAATGACAGTCTTATCCAAAGGTTTTTAAACAACCTCACGAATCCTGAACGGTCGGAAGTAGGCCCATCAGCGGTTCCTTTGTTGACCATACCAGGCAATCCATCAGAGAATTCAGTCATGTCCATCTCACCCCAGGCCACATACATGTCTAAAATCATCCCGAATGCCCTACTGCCACCATCTGTGGATGTTGTGGCACTCAGTCGCAACAGAAGTCGCAGCAGTGTCCGAACCGTCAGTAAAAGCAGCCTGGTGTCAGCCAGCCCCGCTTCAACTCGCGCATCCTCTAGAATCTCCTCTCATCGTTCCACGGTCCGCTCGAACTTGTCTGACTGGAGCAGATCGGATTCCTCAGAAACACTTGTGTCTGATTCCTCTACCCTCTCCAGCAGTAGCACTCCACGTGTGGCCAGCAGAGCGAGTCAGGTTGAAAACACAAACCGACCAGGTAACATGAAAATTCAACACAACAGCTCCGATAACACCTCACCTCACGTGAACAGAGACACTGCAGATGCAAAGACAGAATCTTTCACACGTAGTCTCGCCGTGATGAAAAAGAGCAAGAGACCTCCACCTCCTCCCAGCAGATCATACTCATTACACAATGGCAAACAGATCCGAAACAGATCTGAGAATGCTTCCTTGACCAAGCAGGAGTTTAACCATAAGACGATCAAATCTCCATATAGCATCCAGTCCAATGTGAATGGACCCACAACAATGCTAGCAGAGCTAAAGATGAGAAGGAATGAAGTGTCATACACAAATGGCACCAGTAAGCTTGCTGAATTCAAGAAATCCCTTCAGTCTGCAAAAAGTTTAATGAACAGCAGGGCACATTCCCCTGCAGTAATGGCTCTCTGGTCTCTGCTTGACATTCCGGACCATCCCAAGGTGATTGCTCCCCCAGCTCCTCCTCCAGAGACCTGGGCTCATAACCAGCGCACTTTTGAACTGTTGTGTGGACCGGGACCTGTCAACTATGCACACTGGGCTAAAAAGAGCGGTCTTAAAATTGTGGATCCAGAGCATCCACCAATGCCAACCATTGGACAAGTCAAACCCCCTCCTCCTCCAGATACCGCTCCACCAGCTACACTTTGGTGGCAAATCAAATCCCCTCCACCCCCTCCAGATATTATTCCTCCACCACCTGCATCATCTGCACTTCGGTGGCAAGCCAGTACCCCTCCACCTCCTCCAGATACTGTTCCACCATCCCCTGGCTCAGCTGTGGTTTGGTGGCAATCCAAATCCCCTTCAGACACTGTTGATTCAGCCCATTCACCAGCTGAATTGATTCCTCCACACCCTCTTTTTCCACCTCCTGCTCCTCCAGGAGGTTCAGGTTCATCAACTTCTATTGTTGTACAAAATGACACTGTCATCCCTCCACCACCTGCATTTTCACAACTGTTTTTACGGGCAGTGCCACATATACCACCAGATATCCTGCCGCCACCACTACAAATTCCTCCGCCACCACCACCACAAGTTCCCCCGCCACCACCACAAGTTCCCCCGCCACCACCACAAGTTCCCCCGCCACCACCACCGCAAGATATTCCTCTGCCACCACCACAACAAGTTCCCCTTCCACCACCAGATATTACTCCACCACAACCCCAAAAAGTTTCTCCGCCCCCACAACAAATCCCAACGACACCACCACAAGTTCCCATCCAACAACAACCTCCAACACCACCTCCTGAACCAAGGAAAATCCCATCCCCTCCACATGTTATCCTCATAACATCAACTGCTTCTCACCAAACCAATATTCCTCTGCCTCCTCCACTACCCACTTACATCAAATTAGAGACCAGAGTAGTCACAGCTGAAAAAGAAGAAAAACGGTCAAGCAGTCCCAGTCTGGCTAAAGAGGAAACGACTTCTCCAATGGTCACCCAGTCTCTCCTACAAATGGTTCGTCTTCGGTCAGTCAGGTCCAATCAGAGCCCGGCTGTAAATCCAGATAAACCCGCACAAAAATCAGGTGTCAGTCAAGATGCTCCTCCAAAGCCACTCAGACGTTCGTTGATTATGACATCACTTCCCCCTGATCTGGAAGCTCTTTCTAGCACAGAGCCAAAAACTGAAGCTCTGTCCTCCAACGGCCACATAAACGCATCCATTGCATCAGACATCAAGCAAGAATCAGTTGAGACTCAACCAGAGACTCAATCAGTTAATGGTGAAGAAAATACACAAAACATGATACTTGAGCGAACATGCTCATTGGTCACAGATGCAATCTCTGAATCTAAAAACAAATCTGAACCCTGTGCTGAACCGGAGTTCAAATCCAGTACCCTAGTGGAACAAATTCAACCTTCGCCATCTGAACCTGCACCCCTTCCAAACACAACAGAACCAAAAGTTGAAGCAATCATCAGTGAGCCAAAGACCCCGCTTCATGCAGAAGAACCCTACAAGACCAATTCTTCCATGAAGCAGGCAATCACCATTGAAATACCCTCAAAGCCAGAAGGTGAGCAACCAAAAACCCAGACATCCAGTTCTGATCCACCCATCATCTCTACAGCACCTCCTACAATCCATCCACCAGCAAATCCTTCCATGAGTCTCCACGATGTCATTCGTCGAAAGACTGCAGCTAATGCTACATCTAAAGACAACCAAACAAAGCGCTTCAGTCTGCTGTCCCCACCACCAGTCACAACTGGCCACACTGCACCCGTCTCTCCTGCATCCACGGCCAGCTTCATCTTCTCCAAGAGCACCAAGAAGGTTGTAATAGAGACGCCAACTTCCCCGGTGGTTCAGGCTGACCTAAGGAGGACTCTAGTGGCAGAGTTAGCTTCTGTTTCTGATTCATCTAAGCCTAATGACTCTCACAAGACAGCTAGCAAAGTTCCTCCACCTGTTGCTATAAAACCCAAAGCTAAGGTTGAAAGTGCTGCCCAGAATTCTCCACAGGCTGAGAGAGGGCATGCGCAAACGGAGACTGTACAAACTGCCGGACAGGACGTACAGACAGAAACTTTTGAGAAAACCAACAAATAAACACATGAATGGGTGTGTGTTAATTTGCGATTATTAACTTTTGAGTTTTTGCCTTTGTTGCAATTAAAACTAAGATTTAGTTTGAATGATTTTCCAAAAAGTTTAGCATTTTTTAAATATAAAATAACAAAGTCTTTATGTACAGATAATGCAGGCATATTGCACTTTGTACACTAGTTAAGTGTAATTGATTTCCATTCAGCATGAGAATGCAAGTCACTGGTATTTGGTCTTCGAAATGATAAATATTATTGTTTTATTTATATACGTCCAGAGTCCTAGACAGAATATGTGCTACCTACCAGTTCCATCTTTAAGGTCCAATGGGTAGCACTATAAAAACTGCAGTATCAGATTAGAAAAGTACTATGAGAAAGATAGAGAGACACCAATCAATTTTAAGAAATTTTAAGTCCAGCTGGCTTTAAATGGCAGAATATGAGAGTAGTATAAATTGAAAGGCAAAGTATGTAGGTGAAATGAATGAAAGAATAAAAGAAAAGCTAAACCAAAAGCAGAAAGGTGGGAGCATGGACCACTGATGGGGGGGGGGGCGAGTGATGTTTTTCTGTTTTGCTTTTTAGAGCAATTGACAAACTGTAGTAATATCCCTTCGTCTGTCTGTCCTGCTGTCCATAAGTAGGTATGTACAGGATTCTTGGCAAGTATAAGAGAAGTTGGCAAAAGCTCTGTTTGGCAGTGTGCATGTAGGGCAAAACAAGTGTTTAGAGAAATCATGAATGAACTCTTGAACGTAAGAGAAAAGTTTGTGTGTGTTTATAAAGAAGTTTGTGTTAGTTTACGTTGTCAGTGTAACATTACAGTCTACAGATTTGTCAAATACAATAAAAAAATGAATGTTTGCTTTTAATATATATTTTTTTCTCATGCACTATGCTTTTTAGAATTGTTTATGTTCCTATAATTTCAGCAATCTCTTCTGGCTCAGATTATAATCTCTTATTATGGAGAAATGTCTAATTAAAAAAAATTGTTACAGAACAGATTCTCTACAATAATTGAAAAGTTTATTCATGGTCTTTTACAATGTTTTGAAAGTAAAGACTGTTGAAAATAGTTGGGTGACTCATTCTCTGATGCGTTCTAGTATATGTTGTATGTTTTAATAAACAGAGTATACTTTCAAAGGTTAATTTTGATCAGCCACTGCAAGATTGCAACTATTTACCATTTAAATGTTAGGTACGATCTACACTGTTTTATTAGGTATTTCTAACTTCATAATATATAATGTTTCTTATACATATTTTCTACTATTTTAGCTATATTTACATATTTTACTGATTTTAAAAGCTCTTTAATCTGATAGCCTACTCCTTACATGACCAGATAATCCAGGGAATTTCTGATGGGTTTTACGAACAGTTTTCTACAGTCTAATGAGTTTTATATGTTATTATAGAATAGATGTAAGTCATGATCAGTACATACTATCATTTTAATTTTAATTTCAAACAATTATTAAGCAATGTGGTGGGGGAAATTGAATTAAATATAAAAATAAATCTGACATTATAAGGATGTTTCCACAACGTTTTGTATTATAATTTTATTTATTTAAGCTTTGTATACAAGATAAGATCCAGTCTGGGGTATCAAGTCTGGGCTACAGCTTCGACAACTTTTCGTATTTTAAAAATATATCCTTGTTAACTTTAATAGTAATTACATTGATCTATATGCCTATGCTAAAAAAAACGCTGTTTAGTTAGTGACGTGCCTTTCCAAGGCGTGGCACATAGGCTATCGATACTAGTGCGTAACGTAGCCCTGTTGCGAACGCAAACATTAAAAATAAACAAACAACTGGCAAACAATGGAAAAGTACAATTAGAGAACACTATGGATTTATAACCATAAATATATCTATATGTAATCTTACATGGATTGTCACCGAGGCAACCATAGTGGTCTTGATTAGTTAGCCTACATTAACGTTAACTGTTAGTTTGCTGAAGAGTTGGGATGTTGTGTTAGATGTAAATAAACTGAAAATGCAATTAAATCATTGTAGCCTACATCTTTATTCACATCTTTGTTACAAAACAACATTTGAAATTTGATCTTACCTGTTGTCTCTATGGAGAGGCCAATGTTTTATGTTTTGGCCTCCAGCGGAAGATTTTTTTTCGCATTTTTTTTATCGCACAGGTGTGTTCGGTTTTCACGTCATCTCTCAGTCGCGTCCTAGACACGCCCACTTTCTGTCCCCGTCGCGTCTCCGTTGACATGAATCGCGGACATCTGGATTTGTCAAAGTTCGTCGGGGAGTGATCGGGACAGGAGCTCTGCTGTTGATATGATCTTAAAGCTTCCCCGGAATTCGTTTCAGGATTTACTTCTTAAAAAGCGGACTTGCAGTGATATGAACCTAAAACTTCGGGCGACAGTATTCTGCCTGTCTCTCTTTCTTTTTGAAGTGTCCGGTTTTAGTAAGTAAATTTTACATTTTAAAGGTTTTTAAAGTTATTTTCTTTACGAGGCTGGTAATGAAATTTGGACGTGCCAGTTTCGTTAAAATTACCCGTAGGTCATGATTACAAATCTAGTTCGAATATAGTAGCCCAAGTAACGTTTTTTTTAATTAAATATTAAATAAGGCAGTCGTGGCCCAGTGGTTAGAGAGTTGGACTCATAACCAGAAGGTTGCTGGTTCGATCCTCAGCGCTGGCGGTTAACAGCTGAGATGCCCGTAAGCAAGGCACCTGACCTCCACTTGCTTACTATACAAAATGTACAAATGTAATGTAAGTCGCTTTGGATAAAAGCGTCTGCCAAATGCGTAAATGTAAATAGCCTGATCATTGGGTTTTTATAGTCATTTCAAACTGGATTACTATTATATTTGTCAAAACTAGATAGACAGGTGAACTATAAATTACATAACATTTATAAATTATTTATTTATATAAGTATCATATTTTTAGCATTTTAATGTTTTTACAGAAACATTAGAGTCTAACATAATGTTATGATAAAAAGTGTAAAAATACTTTGGGCTACTTGGCTTGATTTTCTTTTAAATCTTTACTAAAAGGTGTATTACTGAACTGAATTTTAGTAATTGAGTCATTATTCCAAATATTCCAAGCATGAAGTTTGATGGTAAATAAGAGCTTTTCCTCCTCGTTGTTTGTGGTTGATCAGCATTTGTTTAGTGGCTTTGTTATTAAACACATACAACTCCAAAGCCAATCAGCAGCATTACTTTTGACATACCCTCCTTCTTCCTTAATCTTTTCTGTTTATAAAATGTATACCATGATACTTCGGGAAGTATAATAATACACAGAATTTTGAAAATGTTGCAGGTAATTCAACCACAGTTAAAAATGTTGAAAAGTTCCCTTTGTGATAAAACTACATGTTTTCTCCTTTACTCTCTAGCCGAGTTTGAGATTACTGTGCCCAGTGGAGCTCTGATTGGGTTGTACGGTCAAGCGCTGATGCTGCCCTGCACTTTCCCAGTGGACCGCTCATGGGATCTGGGCAGCACTGTTATTACCTGGCAGCGTGGCTTGGATGTTGTTCACAGCTTCTACTACAGCCGGGACCAGCTTGACCGTCAGAATCCTCTCTATGCCAGACGCACCAGCCTGTTCAATCAGGAGATGGCACAAGGAAATGCGTCACTCAGACTGGACGAAGTCACTCTGAAAGACGCTGGTGTGTACACCTGCTCCATCAGCACAAACTCTGGCAGCCAGAAGAAGAGTTTTGAAGTAAATATCGCAGGTGAATACTTCTTACTAATGATACTAATGTTTTAAGAACAATAGCATATAGCAATCTCACATTCTCGATTTGGGTGGCACTTTTCCTCGGTTTTAGCTAACATCTATTTGTTATGTTTCCAGCATTTTACTCCGAACCGCGTCTGCAGTTCTCCATGCTGAATGATGGAGTCAACCTACTTGTGACATCAGAGGGGGGGCATCCCTCTCCTACACTGCAGTGGCTGATAGAAGACTCAGAAGATATCACAAACCAGACACAAACACACTTTGCGCAGGACACACATACAGGACTTTACAGTGTGTCTAGTTGGATAAATCTCACTGTAGTTACAAATTCCTCTCTGACTTTCATACTGGACAACAATCTTCTAGGACAAAACATCAGGAGGGAGATACAGCTGTACTCAGGTCAGTAACCTCAAGCACATATTCATCAGTAGGATTTAATAAGTGTTTGAATAAGTAAGCTCGGAATCCCTGCTGGGTAGAGCCTATTAAACTGATACCGGAAACTCTGATGTATTTTAACGTGCAGCTTCCTTGTTCCCCGTTTTTAACAGATAAGAAAGAGAAGCAAGGAGAGACGGCACAAAGATGTCATGGATGCTTTACATTGATTCCTGTGATTCTGCTGCTGATCATAATGGGTTTAGTGTTTGCGTTCATCTGCAGAAGCAAGCGGACTGAACAAAACAGCTTTAACAAAAAGCAGCCTTGGGGTGAAACACAAGCTTTCGATGAAAACGTTCCAAATGGTTACAAATGCCTTGACAAATGTCACAATGTATGATACTTCCTGGATTTGCAAGTTATAATACTAGGACTATCACCGTTATTTAAGTTTTTGACCTATAGCAGCTCTGACTAGATTGATTTAGTTAGTTTCAAATCAATTTAGTTAATATTTCAATTTATTGATTAAGCAATGACACACCGCTAAAAGTATTATCTGACACCAAGACTCTTAAAACCAACTATTGGCATTGTATTTTAGTTTTTAAATGTTTGTAGTTTTTTTATTATTTATTAAGCTATATGTTATACTTTTATCACTGTTAATGTTTATAGGCTACGTGTTTGTGTTCTGTGCTGTGGTCGTCCTCCATTGTTCTGAATCTTGGGCCTCATTTGTTGAGTGTGCATATATAAATATGAACTTTGCAGTGAATTTTTGTGTAAACAGTCTTTGACGTGAAAAAGAGTTCACATGTTAAAGAGAAGCATACACGTTTTCCGTGCGCACGTTCATATATATAAAACAATTTTTTAAACGGTTTCTACACAGTATTTTATAAATGAGGCCTCTTGTGTTTGGATTGATCATTTCTTGTTTTTTTACTTTTGGATTTTTTTAACCACTCTTTGATCTGCACATAGATTCTTTGAATCATTGTTCATGTTGCATTGAAACAGGTGTGAGCTAAACTGTTCAAATAAATCGCAAATGCAGTATTTTAACAGAATCATATTCTTGCATTTTTAAAGTTACATTTTGGTTAATATTCAAATTTGAATATAATTTATTTTTTGTTACCGAAGGAACCTATTTGTGTAGTTCTAAATCCAGTATTTTTTATAAGCATTTTCTACATTTCTTATCCTTGCATGCACTAAAGAATCAAATATGTTTTAGACCGTGAACAGTGAAATAAATGTTATCAAATTGTTAATATTGTTAGCTCTTTTTACTTTTCATTTACAACAAAATGGACTGTATTGGAAATTGACTCATTGTGGCCTAAATACAGTGATGACTTAAGCATAAGTTTGTATCATAAATATTGCTGCATAGCATCGGAGTATATATAATAAAAGCATTTCATGATCAGACCGTCCTGACTTTAACCTGATCTGACTGGTGGAGGGTGGAACGGCTTTGTTTAGATTGTATAAAACTTTACAATGCATGAGACAAATATGAACCAAAGGTCAATTTTTCATCATTCTTAAGAACAAGTCAAGACTTGTTTAATGTCACTCAGTTCTATGATTTATTCCTCAGAACAACAACAAAAAAAAAAGAAAGACTGTTCAAGTCCTCAAAAGTTTTAAATCATATATCCTCTGGAATAAAATAATCAGGGGTTTTTGTGAAGTCTATTTTTCTCACAACACCCTGCTCCATCAGATAATCAAATCCAACTGGAAACCCAGATTTCTCTTCAAACTCTGAATGCGACTCAAAACCTAAATTTTCCTCTCCGTTTGTTGAACTTTCATCTTCCTCTTCTGTAATGACAGATGACAAAATTAAATCCTGTGGTTGACCACCAGCCAGTGTTGAATCATCCGTTTTAGAACTTTCCTCCACTGCTTTATCCACAACTGACATCTTAATAAGACCTTTGCTCTTAAGATTTTTTTTTGGCCCCTTCACCAGCTTCTGCTTTATCATGTGTTCTGACCGACCCAGTGATGCAACATGTTCAATGAAGTCATCTTTCTGCCTAATTTCTTTGTTTTTCAATCTTGTGTTCTCATTTGGTCTTTCAGACCTCACAAAGCTCTCACTAGTAGCCATCAGAATCTCCACATCCTCTTGATTCTCTAACTCCATCACTTTCTTTACCTCCTCTATGAGCTCCACTGTGCTGGTGTGGAACTCATTCTGGGTCTTAAAATGGTCCTCAGAAGAGCTCAAAGTTACAGGGGTGGCAAAGTCGTTGCGAGTGTGTGACTTTCGGGACTCGCTGGCAAGCTTGGCTTCAAACCAGATAGCATCATCGTTGTTGTGAGTTGAAGAGGCAAAAGTTAAGGAAGGAGAGATCGCGGGATCAGCAACGACTACTTGATCACTGTTTACGAACCCTAACACACAAAAGAAAGAGAGGATAGTTCAAGACGTAATCGTGAATAATGTTTGACTAACCATGATTTGCTAAAACTGTAAAAAAAAATATATATATATATATATATATAGATTCAAGGGTGTATCTTTTTAGAATCTGACTAATTAAGTAACTCAACAGGAAAAACATGGGGAGTGTCTTGTTTCAAATTGACAGGTTTGGTGTCTTTAGTAATGTAGAAATGACATCACTCTTAAATATGCGGTTTCCAATTTGTCAATTTGACACCGGTATGTGGAACCCTTCAACAAACTTGCTTGTACTCGCCTTCATATATTAAGCGTTTGGTTTTAGTAAGGTTGCACACAGAATCACAGCAGTCGCAAACAGAATCATGACCAGACACAGAGATCCATCTGTGAAAGCAAGACATCTTTGTTGGGCCGTCATATAAACTGAATTTAAAAGCAATAAAAACCATTTGTGACAACATTTAAGCGTTTTCAAAATGTGTGAAACACTACAGACCTGTTTTTTCCGTGGTTGTAGAAGCAAGACTTCTGCACTGGACTGGGGCCTCCACCAGAAACAGAAAGATCACAATGGAGCGAAACCTACAGCACACAAACCACAACATGCTCTACAAGCACACGACGATCGCAAAGCACATTGATATACAGCGCAGTTTGCCACAAAAACAAGAACTTTTAAAGCAAATCTTGTTAGTAATGGGCAAACGCATTCAGAATGACAAAATCAAACACACCTGGGCGTCGGGAGTGTCGATGAACTGGAACGCATCAAAGGAGAACTGAACAATGTTGTCTGCTTTGGATAACCTGAATCTAGCATCAGGATTTATCAGGCTCTCTCGTAAACACCTGTGCAGGATAAGAGAAAGCGAGCCTGTGTTAGTAAGTGCAAATCTATTGGTCAAGATTATGTTGACAACTGCTCCATTTTGGTCTACTCACCCAAAGTTGTGTATGATGCTGTATTTGGTGGCTTGGTGCACATTTTGAGTTGTAGTCACATAACAGTTTTTGATAAAGAGTTTGGCTCCAGGGTATGGATGCTGAGTGGAGACCTGGACATTTACTCTCTGACCCAGCATATACAAGGGAGATCTGACCGGAGATGACCAAGAATCTAAAGCATAGTTGTTTCAGTTTCATAGCGTCAATTTATTACAAGAGAGGCGTTTTACATTTTACATTACAACATTATGGATTTTTGAGGTAATACACACTTAATTTTAAGCTTCATTAGAAGACTGTGCGAACCACAAGCAGATGCTTACCATCCATGAGCTGAATCCGGAAGTCACCCAAGCGGCTCCTGATACTTTTACGCAATGGGACCTGATACGTTGGTTTTACTACATTACTGTGCACATGATGCCTGAATGACGATCATATAACAGAATTTCTCAAAAACTGACATAACAGGTTATGAAACGCCTACTAATGTTGAAATGAAACAACCCATCATAGGAAATAATGATGACTACAATAGTTATATTGGAATTTGTACAAATTTTAAAGTAATCTATAATGGTCTCTGTGGGTCTCTATTGGTAATTTGTTGATGGGAGCCAAATCCGACTGGAATAAGGCCCAAAACAACACTGCTATTTTGCTGTGGCTTTACAGCTGACGGTTCATAACATTGTATTAAAAATCATGAGAATTTGTAATGTATCTTTAGCAGGGACATTGAGACTTGAGGGAAAAGCTGTGGCACTGGCACAAACTTGACTTGACGTTGGACGTTAAAATTTCAGGACAGTATGTAAATAAACTTTTACACATGATTTGACAGCTAATTTTCCAAAATGGTGGCTAGGTCACCTCAAAACTAGCATGATAAGGCATACTAAAATCTACACATTATACTTATGAACATGTTTTTTTCCAATAAGTCCATCATACTGACACAAACCAAAGTAACACCAATGACAATGACCTATTTAAGAAAATATCTAACTTATAATAAGGAGAGGGACACTCTTCCATGTGTGTGCTTGAACAGAACCTCTTTGTTGACACTTGATCTTTGAGGTACTTACTCACATATTTTTATTTTTTCAAAATAATAGTTTGTCACTATTAAAAAAGGACAGATATATATTTTAAATTATTATTTTGGTTTGGATTTTTAATGTATTTATTAGGGCATGTACTTTTTTTTTAAATTAAGTTAACCAATTAAAAACGAGTTAAAAAGGAAATGTTTATACACCATACAAAGGTGTGTAACAAAGGGACGGGACATGTGTTTTTTCAAGTATAAATGAACATTTAATTAATTTAGAAAAAAAAAGTACAAAACTATACAGACCTAATAACCACCATCATTATAAAACGCATTGAGTTGCGTATTTATGGCTAAATATGGTGAATTTTTTACTTGGAAGCTTTTTACATGCCTGAAAAGTGTAGAGACAGGTTTGTCACCATTTTTTGAAAATGACACTACATGTAACTTTACAGACGGTCCCTAAATATGCCAACGTCAAGCTTACATTATGCCAACACACTACCATAACCTAACCCTAACTGTTCTTACTAAAATGATAAAATAAATTGCAATTGTGTTAATGGTATACAATGGATTACGAATGTAAATTAATAAATGTTGATTGTGACATCGCGTTACCTTTTAAAGCGACACTCGACGCCCACATTCACCTGGCGAGACCGGAAGTGGGGTCGGCGTGACAGCGGCACGTAGCGAAGCACATACTTATACAAGATATATTCAGGAAGCACCTGTTATGTGGAAATAAGGTCTGTCATTTTTCATGAATGAGGAAATAAGAGATCTAGTTTTTTTTTCTTAAAAAAGCTCACCTGTTTTTCAGCCTGGCAGTCCGTCAGCGCGTAGGTAAAAACCAGGTCGTTATGTGGCCCGGGCACTCCGTTACTTTTGCAGGTCTCCCCAAGCGTCAGCTCCTCCGGGGTGGCGGAAAAGCCGTAAAAAATCCGCTTCACCCTTAAAACAAACCCGTTGCTCGAGCAATTCACCGACACGTCTGGGAGGCGGTTGAATTTGGGCAGGTGATCCTCGGCCGGTGGGTCCCTGCCATGTGTTTGCCCAGGAATCCGCAGTAGCCCATCCACCGGTCTGGTGGCATGTTTTGGCCTAACTAACGTTACGTCTCGTGTCAATGTGAACGAATTGCCTAGTAGAAGATTTACGGGGTGTTTCTCTGCTCGTGGGTGATCGATTGTCTCATCGAGCAAAGATAAAGACGAGACACTATGGAGCAGTCTTTGGCTAAAGAAAATTGCAGTTATCAAGTTTAGAAATACACGAGTACAAACGCCCACGTTCATATCAAGACTTTGGTGAAGTGGTGTTTATGTATGAGTTTATCGACATCGAAGTGTTTTGCGTATTCCGGTAGCGTTTATCCTACTAACTACACAATCAAACAAGGGTTGCAAAGGGTTCGTCTAATCAAATATGATTGGTCTTGACGTAATTGATTTCCGCCCGCATTAGTCGCTAGAGGGCGCCACATCATCTTTAGTACACGAAGTGCGCTCCCATCAAAGCGGAAACCATACAGAAAGGTAGTAACCAAAGCACAATGGGTCTCATTCACTAATATTTGCGTAGACTATTCCTATTTTTACGCACATTTGAACTTCTCACTTTCCGCCTAATTCACAACACGTGCGTACGCACATGAATTTGTTCGTAACCTCGTATGTTACTGAATTTGGAGTATTCTAAATGAGCGACCGCGTGCACGAGTTTAGTCGTTTGCATGAAACACGCCCATACCGTCTCCATATTCGGTTTTTCCGCATATTCCTTTCCTTTACTGCCTGTCACTATTAAGTTCTAATCTTACTATCCTACATATATATAGAGAGAGAGAGATATTAAGACCGGCCAGAGTGTGCCTTCAGCTGTTTTGTTCCTATATTAGTTCTTAAATTTAGAATACATTTTGAGACGAAACTTTTAGTGAATCATGATTTCTTCACGTACCTGAATAAGACCCATTGATTGTTCACAAGGTTTTTATGCAATAAATATCGACACATCATTTCAAGTTGCATAAAAAAAAAATCCTATTTACAGTTCACATTTAATAAGCCCAATATAAATACACAACAATGCCAGTATGTTTTAAAGATCATAAAATAACACACACATTGTACATTTGTAGTTCTCTGTGCTGTTTTGAATGTAAACCCTTGAAATTCTCTAACCTTCACAAGCTGGGAAAGCAAGACCATTTTCACAAACAATATTTCTCATGTTTGATAATGTCAGCAGTTAACAATGAGTAATAGACTGCAAGTTATGCAAATTATAATGTAAATCATTACAGACAATATCCATAGCCCATGTTTCTCTGGGAAAAGTCAGTATGTTGAACATTTGCATCTTGTGAATGAACATTTACACACGCACTCTCATACATAAACTATACTACACTGAATGCAGGCAGTATAACAAACAGTACACATTAATGTCCTTCATATAAATGTTGCTTTAGTCTCAAACAGCATTTCATATTCACTCCTTTGGCACAACAGAAATAAACTGATCTCCTATATGCTGTGACTGCAGTAAATCCAGACTGTGGAGGTAAATTCACTTGTTTTCATTTCTGTAATCTCATTTAACTGGGTTTTTAACCAATCTCATCATTTAACGCAGTTTAAGGCACTATAAATAAATACAGAACCATAAAAAAATCTAATCAACAGCCCTAAACATATTACAATTTTAGATATTCAATAAATAAATGAAAATTGTCCTTTTTGTTTCATTATAAATACTTTAACTCCATTAGTGCAAAACAAAAAACATAACATTTCCTCAAACAACTGCAACATAACATTTCCTTAACATTCAGAAAAAAAATTGAATCTATCTTCACAAATGAAAAAGTTATTTTTTTAACTTAAACCTCAATTATTTTACTTTATAGGCATACCTCTGTTCACAAAGGAGATCTCAGAAAGCAACAAACAGTAACTTGTTGTTCAGACTGTAAAAATACATCATGTTGTCAGAACAGTAGTGCAGATATTTAAGGGTTTGTCTCTATCCTCCACTGTTAACCAGCTGAGCCAGGACGTTTCTCTCCTTTTGAGAGCTCTGCAGATAAATTTCCCATATAAATTGGTTAAAGTGTGTTTTGGCACCCTCTGCCACGATGGGAACCGCAATGGCTGATGTTTTATGCTTTGATATCAGGCTGCAAGGCTTCCATCTCAGAGTCATCACTTCTCCTGCAGGTGAATAGAAACAATACAACATTCATATTGATATTTTCTTCAACAGGAAGTAGCATGTCTTAAGTGTCGAATATTATGTGACTTCTTAAAGAAATGATAATTCAGCCAACACCCAGATCACAGGCTTCCAAAGATGGGTATAATCTTAAGTGCGTGTCTTACCGCAGTAGCAGCTGGAGTTGCTTGTTGTTATACTGCCTGCGTTTTTCATCAATGGGATACATTTTAAAGATGAACAGCCCCAGAGCTATAAGTGCTACAGGAGCAGCAGACACCAACATTTTCAATGTAAAATTAACAGAATCGGGCTGAACACAACCTCCTGCCACATATCCTGCAAAACTAAAGAGACACAACACAAAAGCACCTGAATCAGATGAAATATGAGGGCAAGCAAGCAAATATTGCGTGTGGCATACCAAAATGTGTGGAGGAAATCAAATTCTCTTGTGATGGATTAAAATGAAAAAGGCAATAGGAATCTCATCTACAGACCACAGACACATTACAGGGCTTTTGACTACACTGAATGAAGAGAAAGCTACCTTAATGCTAGCGTTGATACCCCAAGCGACACCCCAGAAGCGAATTTGGTAAAGAACACATAGAAGGAGAAGAAAATAGCCTCATGGCCATGACAGTCTGGATTCTGGACTTTAAAATCATCTACCACATCTGGAAGCATGGACCTAAAACAGAAACACATTGACTTTTAGGTCTGAGAATATTATAAAGTAATATTTAATGGAAAGTTCTCATGTATTCAATTTCTTAGTCAGTCGTGAATGCTTATACAGAATGGAGAAATAGGTAAATAAAAAAAGTAAATTTGTCAAATAAAAAGACATTTTAGAACAGAACTGAACATCGTAATAGTGTTTTTTTGTAAAGGAGCCACATACAAACACTCACCAGGGCAGGAGGAAGGCCGCAGCCACACTGGCACCAGCCGCGACAGATACAATGTAAGACACAATGAGGTTGCTGTCTATACACACCACCAGAATCATGAAAGGCACTGCCCACTACAACACAAACACAAGGGTCAATGATCAATGACATCAACACATTTCACGCTGATGCAACACGTAAATCAAAAACCCACCGAAATGCCAATGTATACGGCAGTTTTCTTTCCAAATCGGCAAAGGAACCACTGCCACATGGGGATGGTGAGTGTGGCAGACAGCTGGGAATAGAGGTCATCATGTGAACCATATTATATAACAGTAAACACAGCTAAAAGTGTGTTTTCATTTCAATAGAAGCAATTCTGTTCAGGTTTATTTGTGGACCCAAATCAATGCTGTTCTTAGACTAAACACGAATGGAGACGACTAACCACATCCAACCCAGAGTTAAACATAAAACAAACAATTCGCAAGCACTTTCAAACAATTCGTTAAAGAAAAAATAAACAGTCTAGTTACTCACCATTATGACCAATAAGATATTTTGAAAATCGTTTCTGAATCCCAGCGTGTATTTGATGAATACAGCAAAATTTCCTTCCAACAGCTGAAAAAAAGAAAAAACACAAAATAAGATCCCATCAAATGACTTTAGTTTTCTAAAAATGATCTGATTTACATCAAATGTGACCTCACCATAAAAACAGGATTTTAATAAGTATGTGCCTTTTTATAGATGCTGTAATAATGTGTCTCTTACCATGAAAGCCAGAGATGTGAAGAGAAAGGCCAGAACTAGTTTAACATACGGCCCGTGGCTCATCACCAGACGTAGGCCAGTCCGAAACGACGTGCGCCTATGTGCTTTTAAACTACCGTCATCTGAGAAAGAAAAAAATATATTTTTTAATTTTATTAACTTTGCTATAATTACCTATTAATGTGTGTGTGTGTGTGTGTGTGTGCAAAGGAATACAACTTACGGTCTTGCTCTCTCACTCCAAGAAACAGCACAACAGCACACAGAACATAGATTAAACTTATGGCTGCAGATGCGATCATATACGCATACCTCTGTGTAAGAGAGCGAGAGAGATCAGTCGTATGATCAATTTCTAAAGACTGATGCAACAAAAAACTTTTTGTTTTAGCATGTTCGACTCAGCTCCGCACCCTCACCTCATTAAATATTTTGTCATCCAGTGAGATATGAGAGCTATTGCTGTGCATGGAGTGATTGGAGCTGTTGGTCAGAGATGTGCTGTTAACGCAGGGACTGTTGGCCATGCCCACAATTTGCCCCTGAACAGCAGTGCCAACTACTGTACCCAACACCTCTATAGTCATGCCTGGGATAGAATTATGACAGATTTTAGATTAAATCATATGGCAAAAGTCATGCAAAAGTACAAGGCATGAAAATGTGCATGTGTTCTTACGGTATGCTGTGGCTGAATCCCGTTCTCTCTGTTCAGTGCTGATGAACATGGTCAGAGCAGAATACGGCACATGAAAACACTATATACACAAAAACAAACACACAGTTAGATTACCAGTTAACACTAGAATGGCATTAATATACAGGCAAGTATTACACACTACCAATCATAGGTCTGGACACTCCTACTCAATTCTTTATTATCATTTTGCTTATAGTTTATTCATTCATTCTTTTTCAATTCCTTTATTATTTTCAGATCTAAAAATAGTACACTTTTTGGTCTGGTTTCACAGACAGGGCTCAGCTTAAGCCAGGACTAGGCCTTAGTTAAATTAGAATATTTAAGTCAGTCTTATAAAATGCCTTCGTAAATAACATCAAATCAGTGGCATTGACATATTTTAAGATATAAGTAAATAAGTTATAAGTAAAGACTAGCATTTTAGTCTGGGACTAGTCTTAAGCCTTGTCTATTAAACAGGGCCTTAGTAGTTAACTTGTGAAATAACACAAACGGATCAATACGAGTGACCAAAAATATAAAATGGCATGTAGAGCCACCCGGGATGCTTCTTAATTTAAATTCATTGAAATTAAATTTAAACACATTTTTGATTTGTAAAGAAATTAGTGGCACAATTTAAATACAATTTTAACTAATTTAAAGCTATTAAATCTAAGCCTTTATATTTTGAATATTTTTTATGATCACAAGAAACACGCATTCAGTCAAAGGTGTCCACACTTTCAACTGGTAGTGCATAAATAAGTATGTAAATATTTAGCACCACAGTATGTAAATGTACAATTTTAATTCTCCGTAGGTGTGCACGTGTGTGTACTAACTGTCTGGAGGGTCTGGAACAGACAGTAGAAGACCAGATACCACAACATCTTTCCCTGCTCTATGGGAGGAACCACCCATATCAGAAAATAACACAGCACCGCTGGAGTGGTGGACACCAGAATCCTGCAGAGAAAGAGCCAGTGTCATCATCATATGGATGAATGGAGTCCATAGAATTGGAAATTGTAATACCACAAACTTACAATATCAAATGACAATCACACTAATAAAAAACAGAGCTAAATGCCAGATACTGTTTTTATAAATGAGGCAAATTAGGAACTATTACATGTTGATAGAAAAACAACTGTTTGTGGTACAACAGCTGCTCGCAGTATTACTGTGATGGTGGGGGGAGTGTCAATACAATCCATATTCAAGCCATATAAGCCTGTTTGCTCCACTTACTTCTTATAAACAGCCCTGTTGACTTCCTGCTATCAAGCTTTAACCTGCACACGATACCGGTTCGCAGCAGTTTTCATTTTCAAATGGACATTACAACTAAAACTATAGCAGACAGAATATTACTGCCATACAGTACTTACATGTCATGTTAAAATGTGTAACGTTGTATCGGCCACTGCAGACATACAAAACAAGCATCATGCATAACAAGTGTATCAAAATATAATTATAATGCATTGAGCAAAATAAGCCTTCTGCCACTCCTATCTGTATTGACTGCTATATACTGCACTATAATTCTTATTTTTTCTTTATTTTTAAGCACCATGTAGCACAAAACACAATCTCAAAATTGAACAATGTAGATTGTGATCTGCAAGTCTTTTCTAAACTGCCTCTAACGTTGCCTGCATGCTGCATGGAATCTGATTGGTCACTTCTGGTGGTGTGGTCAGCTCAGCCAATCAGAGAACAGAAGGCTTTTTCTGCACTTGACTCATTTGTCTTTCCCACATGCTGCTTACACACACACACACACACACACCTAACATATGACACTGGATTAGCATTTATTTTTGCCTGTATTCCAAACTAAATATCGGTGTGACATGTAGCAGGCATTCTTGCTTTCCTCTCTGAAAACCCACCCATTCCCAAAAGTGACAAGAGGACTGTATTCACACTTTCTTTTATAGCTTCCCAATTTAGAAGAGAGTAACACACGTTCATCACACATTACACAAACGCTTTTTAAGAAACATACCACGGCATCATGCGTCCGTGGCGTGTCCATGGGGTTCTGCTTAATAAAAACCCAACTGTGGGATCAGTCACAGCATCCCAGGCCCGGCCCACAAACAGGATTACAGAAGCACTGAGAGGATCCAACTAGAAAGACAGATTCAGTCATTAGTTATTGTAGACTTCGAATCACTGGTCTTCGTACACAATTCCACACTGTGTACTTTGTGTGCATCTAATGCCAACACTGTATCTAACGCCAATCTTCCGTTTGCTCGTCTGACTTGAATAAAGAGATCCGATTGGCTATCGCTATATTGTGCTGTAATAATGGGATAGCAGGAGTTTTGACTGAGATGACCAGACTGTTAAAGTCAGACACAGTACACAGTTAGACAAAGAGGAATTTAAGTTTTGCTCTCTTCCGCTCTCTCTCAATTCTGCCTTTGGGTCATTGTCCATTTGTTTTGATTGGGTGAGAAAATTATCTTTCTTTGTGTTATCAGTGATATGATACAAAAACAAAATCCCTGAGACTTTATTTTAATAATCCTATGGTGAGATTTGGTGGTATAGTTATTCTATATACCGTGTGCTCACCCGTGCTACATCCAGCAAAAAGATTTGGAGAAAGAAGCCCAAGGCGCTTCCCGTGATCTGATACGGAGCCCCTCCGACTGCATAACACACCTTGCAGCACACAGTCAGAGCTGTAACCCTCTCCTGCTGTGGTGGAAGCTGACGGGACAAAAAGAAAACGATTATGAAAGGACGGACAATGAAAGTCATTGTACCGTGTAAAACAAGAAGCCTGAGAGACCAGTGAACTTTTCACAGCAATAAACGAGATAAAATGCTGATAAAGATCTTGCATTCAGATGCATGTTACATCTTGAACTCTGTAGTTTTGTTTCCATAGAATCCCAGCGCTCTGTATCAAAACCTCTTTATTTTAGTAGTATTAAGATCTTTGCTTCCTCTGCTCTGGCTGTGCAGGGACAAAACTCATCTGTGCGTTAAATATTGTACATCCAAAATCTAAAGATGCCATTTTAATTCTTAAAATACCAAATATTGCCTTGGCAGATATATTAGTCTATCACTAATACAATTCACAACAACGTTATTTTATTAATATACAGAATGTATACAGATGACATGCTGACGTGAAGACGCGTGAGTTCCTCAAAGACACGCCTTAGCAAAGAAAGCGTCTATGAATTGCAAACTAGCAGTTTGTCCGCAAATAATCCTTAATAGGTGAACTTATATCGAGAAATATTCCCTTACAGTTGGGCGCCGGTGAACTCATACGTATCTCTTCCGCTTAAAATGATAACTGTCGCGCGCGTATGGCACGTGCTGTTGTAATGGTCGCATTCGAGACAAATGTTACAATGTTGTAGTATATATCATTAACCTGCAGTTAAATGTCAGCGTACGTATGCTATATAAAACCAACGTGCACGCTTTATGTACATTCTGGTTAACCTACCTTGGCAATTTTGATTTCCTCTTGAGTCACTTGTTTGCAAGGTAACAAACCGGGAGGAAATTGCTCGGCTCCCTCTCCTTTCGCCATAACACTGATCAGGTGTAATGTTGCTCCCGGAGCGGAGTGCGATGATTTGTTGTATTTTTGTGTTTAAATATCAGTGTTTGACAGTGTACCGTTTCCACTTTCAGTGAACGAGATGCTGCTCAGCCTGCACTTCACTGCTGCCGCGTTTGAATGCTGGAGTGTCACGCCCACGTCACCGTCACCGTCACCGTCACTCTTGCAACGGAGACAAGTCAAGCAGTGCAAGTAAGCAAACGCTCACTCAGATGAGGATCAGGCGTTTTTATTTGCAGCTGCATTATCTCCGAAATATGGAAGCCTATTTCCGCCACATGATTAAAAAAATCATGCTCTATAAACTCGAAATTATGAGAAGAAAAAAGTCATTATTATGAGATTAAAAGTCATAATTATGAGATTTTTAAAAAATCGAAATTATTAGATTAAAAGTCATAACTATGAGATACAAAAAATAGAAATTATGAGATAAAAAGTCAAAATTATGAGATAAAAAAATCAGGACGTGTCTTATCAAAAAGGAAAATAACGAATAAAAATATTTGTATTGACTGTACAGTAAGTTTCTTTGGATGAAACAAAGTTCAATGACAAGAATCAAGTTCAGGAATTTTAGTCAAGCATGGCAACAGGTTATAGGCTCTTGGTAAGATTACACATTTTTGATCAGCAGCCCATACAGATTATGGGGTCATACACGATTGAAATATTTGTTTAATTGCTATGCTTGACACAGAAAGGTATGGAGAACATTTATATGTCCTGTTTTATGGGGAATTGCAAATAGAAAAGCATAGTACAAATATCCTGGAGCAAAATCATCAGAAGCACTGAGACTGGGAAAGTTCACTTTTCAACAAGACAATAGCAAAAAACAGACAGCAAAATCCAGACCAGAATACTTAAAAAAGTTATTAAAACTGCAATTTCCTGGAGTGGTCAATTCAAAGCCCAGACCTCAGTCCAGCTAAGCCTCAGTGGACTGATAAAATGTGGAATGTGTTCACATTGTATGGAGCTTGAGTTCAAAATGTATTATATAAAACACTTTTGGGAAGATCTGAAATGGTAATGGAACTGAATCTGTTACAATTTTTTGGAAGTCTCAAAGTAGGTTAGAGTAAACTAAATATGTGCATTACCTTCCCATAATGTTATTGAAAGGTCATAATATAACTATCTGGAAACTTATATAATTTTTTTCTGTCCCACTTTAGCTTTTGACACTCTTCACACTCAATAACACTCAAATGTGTGTTTGTATGTGTCCCATTAGAGTTTATTTAAGATATGAAAACTTAGTTATCATCAAACTGTAATTTATACTTTTTCATTCTGTTCTCTGTGTCTACGTATGTATTTAAGGGTTGTGGTGACATCTGCTGGTCAATAGTGAAACTACAAGTGAGATATAGAGGAGCTGAAGTCTGCATTAAAAACACAAAATGAAGAGTTTATTTGCAAAAACAGAGAAAAATCATTTTTTCGAAAATCATGTTTTTATTGTTTTATTGTGTTAGTTAGTTGTATTTGTTGAGTTATTATTATTTACTCAAAACAAACCAACTGCAGTTTAATTAATAAAAAATAAGATAAAAATCATCTGCGTTACCCAGTAGCCTACTAAAGATATAAAATAATGAAATTAAATCAAATATACATGTTTTGTTAATAATCATAAGCACAGGCACACAATGCTGCAAATATAGCAAAAATGAACATGTTCACACTCATTCAGACCTCTATTTTTAAATTAAATAAAATAACTATTTTTGTATTGGGTGGTCTCTGAATCCAAGTCTATAAATGTAACATTTTTAGTATTTTAATTAGACTTTTATAGACAAAACTGTCTGAAGTCATCAGGGGTCAGAAGGGTTGTAGAGTGTGAAGAGATTTTGAAACACTGTAAACACTTTAAATGGATGAGGATAAGAGTGGCTGTTGTCTTCTTTTTCCAAATTTTGTCTCCTTCATTGTTTGCTTTTATTTTCCTCTCACTTTTGTATTTAATTGTCAGGTATTGTGCATGTGTACTATCAAATGCTACATCATCCGTTGAAATTTCACAAATTTGCCTAATAAGGTAATTTGCTCTTTTTCTTTCATTCTTTTTTAGAAACTCTGAGTGTGTGAAGACGCTAAGTAATAACTAATGTGAAAGGTGTGAAGTTACCGTCCCTTTTCCATATGCGCATGTAGACTGTAGAACAATACCAGCTCCCATCACAGCGACTGCTAGCCTGCAGCACTAACCCTCCCTTAACCCTTTGTTATAGGGCTAATCTGTTGCCTTAACAAAGACAGTGGCAAGTTTTTGCTTCTGTTGAAGAGGGGGATGGTGGGATAAAGAAGAGAAGAAGCAGAAGAGGGGAGAAAGAATGACTTGAAAAGTAGAGTGGGGGATTTGGATACTATTGGCATGTTGTTGGTTGATTGCTTTTGTGTTGATGGGTTGTGATGATGTTCAGAGCTGGTTGAGTTTAAAATCTCAGAGATCTAATAATAAATATTTACATTTACAACAGATATATCATCATTTATTCACCTCAATATTATTCAAAACATGTATATGTTTCTTTCTTCACACCAAAGGTGATATTTTGAAAAATGTCGGTTTTGTATAGGCTACACAATTAAAGTAAATGGGGGACAGTGCTGTGTGGTTACCAATTCTTCATAATTTTTTCTTTTTGTTTTGCAAATAAAAAAAGAAATTCATACACATTTGGAATGACAGGAGGGTGAGTAATTTTTTGGGTCTGTTTGGGTATACTAAAATAACTAGCCAGTTTAAAAATGTAGCTTTTTAAATATAATTGTATATGCATTATGCTATAGTGTCTGATACAAACCTTTAAGACAGAAATGAGGAAGACAGGAGATTTTTCTCTGTGATGGAAGAATGGGGGATGGAAGAAACAACAAAAATGATTCTTTTGTTTCTCTCAATCTAGTGATGGGTTGCCATGTTTCTGTATACGGTAGGGGGCGCTTAAACGCTAATCGTATGAGTAGGGATGTATGAATGGGATGATTGGTTCTGTTAGCACGGCCATTGTAAGCTTTTGACCACTTGACCCCGTGTTTTGACGGACCAACTTCAGTCAACAGATGTCCAGTTCAGTAAAAAGAACATATGAGCATGTGTGAAAACTGTGTGTTTTTATGATGTTTCATTTGTTAATAGTAGCTGTACTTAAGACAACAGTACACATTTACGAAAGTAATTAATGGTTTATTATAGAAACCATGCTATAACCCCACTAAACTACAGTAACCCAGCATTTGGTCAAAAGGGACAACCTCAGTCGTTGGGTTAAATTAACCCGTTTTTTTACCACTTATGGTTAGTAACTATGGTTTCGTAGTAAAAAAAAGGGCTGTTTCATGAACAGGGAACTGTTGGGGACACACTGTTGCAGACTTGTAAATGTCTTTCTTCAACTTGTGAAGGAATACACTCTCAGAGATGCTACAGAAATTAAACTAAGAAAACTATTGGTCAGCAATCTATCTTTTCCATTTTCTTTCCATTTAAAAAACCCAAAACAGACCCACTTCACAGACACACCAGATTAAATCTGAAACAATTATTGCAATACATGGATTAAACATCTCATGTATTTAATGTGCTGTTTACTGATGGGCCCAAACTGTAAACAAAATCTAACCACTTTTTTTTACTGCAACCCTGCTGGTTGCTAGATGGATTAGTGTTGTGTCTGCTTTGGTCATTTGTGTAGATGTGTGATGCCCTGTAAGGTTAAGCAATCACACTCCTGCTGGACAAACGTGAGGGATTGGGGGGTGCAAAGCGCTCTGATGTAAACATAATTATCAACTGCCCTGTACTCGACCACAAATCCACCAAGTGGGTGCAGATCTTTAATGTATATTTAAAACAACCTTTATAAAGACAGTGGGAAACTATTGTAGCAAAAAGAGGTAGTGCATTGAATTTCCTTGTTATTTTATTTTTTGTTAAAAAATTTTAATATTTTATCTGATGTTTGCAACCGTCTTATCATGCCAAATAAGCAACATTTATTTTATAATAATATACTTAAATACGTGTATTCTTAAAAAGATGCTTTACCAGAAGACTTGAGACAAAGCAAGTGATTCCACCGCGTGCGTCTTGGTTTTAAGGATCGGCGCTTGTTTTCTTCACAAGTTCGGACGCAACATATCGATCGAAATTACATGCATCAGAAGATCATTAAAAGTTCATATCAGCCCAATCGCGTTTAGATTGGAATAGTGACGTAGATGTTTTTATTTTCATTCAAATACTCATTTTACTACATTCACAATGAGTGGTGGTTCACACGCTCTCCCCGCCCCGCGCCTCCGGTGGGTGGGTCCACGCTGCGCTCTCTCACACAAAGACGCAGATCTGGCGCGAAAGCACTTTTACCGGCAGTGGGCTGGGGGAGGGTGCGGCTGCACTGCACCACGCGGATCGATCGTTGCTGCCGTTGTAACAGGACACCTACTTTATTTCCGCAAGACGAAAAAAACTTTTCTCGTTGTTCAGGTTAAACCGCCGCAAAACAAAGGCGGTTGGAGTAGCACGCGCTATTGTTCAGGGAGCGCGTGTGCGCCGGAGTTCTGCTCAGTCCCGCAACCGGACGCTGCGCTTCTTTGTTCTGTTTGTCCCGTTGATTCTCCCTGGACGTTGCAGGTCTGCGACCCCATGCATTAATCGGTAAGTAAAATTGTGACCACTTTATGATTAAACTTGAGCGCGTTTGTTAAGCGTGTGCATTTCCTGGATCATGTGTTTTTTACGGTTCATAATATAATCAAGTTGAGTGCAATCTTAATGGAACAGCACATTCATAAAAAGTACAAGCTGGTTTTTTAAGAAGTTCTCGATCAACAATCACTGGTTACATTGTTTCCCGCTCGTGCTACTTTAACTTGTTACTTTGGCTATTTGCTCCCTGGTGCACATCTGCAGTTCTGTCTGCGCAAAACGACGGACGCACGTGGGTAGTCCTCATTGATTTAATGGCATGATCCCGTTGTCTTCACAGATACCTGTTAAAGTTCTGCAGCGATGCTTGGAGTCAACACGCACACGCTGTACGGCTGGGAGATGGAGCACTACTTTTACGACGAGATGGACACAGAAGAGGATTTCTTTAAGTCTACAGCCCCGAGTGAGGCAATATGGAAGAAATTCGAGCTGCTTCCCACCCCACCCATGTCGCCTTCAAGGACGCTGGATGGAGACCTGCTACTTGGGGATCGACTCGGGTGGGCACCTCCGAAGATATTAACATGTGATGAGGAATACGAAGGGTTGCACAAGTTTGACCCATTGGACGTTTTTGGAAATCTTGGCTCTATCGTTATCAAAGACTGCATGTGGAGCGGGTTTTCCACAAATCACCGGCTCGAGAAAGCGCAGTTGGCCGCTCAGGTTCAGACGTCTACCTCATTGCACACAGCCTCGGTTGCACAGAAGGGTCCTCGTGCTGCACCGGGCACGCCCGTGACCGGCCCACAGGCGGCACAGTGCGTGAATCCGGCGGCTGTACTTGAGCTTCCTGTCCCGCATAACAAGAAAGTTGCTGCAGGGTCTTCCGGTTCTGAGTGTCGTTCAGATTCGTCCGGTAAGAGATTGGACAATTGATTAAATGTGATTTGCTTAACGGCACGGGTCTATGTATAGACCGGAATATTGCTGAGACTGTGATGTAGGAGGATAGCCTGCTGCATAGGGTGTGCTTGTAGGACAGTGATTCCCAGCCCTGATTCTGAAGTATAGATTTTGGAGGCCCAATCAAAAATACCTGTTTTAACTACACAAGACCTAAATCAATTTGTCAGAAACTCATCCAAAAAGTGTTGGTTTTTTTGGTGAATTGTAATGCAAAGTTTCTCATAAGGAATGTCACAGCAAAGGACACTTCTATTCTGACAGATTTGGTTTTAATACGAGAAATAATATAGTATGTTGTGAGTTATTTATTACACCAGAAGTTGCAGATTTGATGTTGTGTTGGGTCTATGCTGTTTGGACCATCTCTTTTCCTTTTATAATATTAAAGATGTTCTGTCAATCTGTGTTGGAATGCTGTATTTTATCTCTAAATGGCTCATATTTTGTCATCCCAGATGATGAGGAGGATGATGATGAGATTGATGTGGTGACCGTGGACAACCGACCGAAACGCGGTCGCCCTCCAAGCCGCCGGACGCCAGTAACAATCACAGTGAGCGCAGATCCATTTGGGCCATGTCCCAAGCGCTTCCACGTGTCCCTGCATAGGCAGCAACACAATTACGCTGCCCCTTCCCCTGACACGGACCCCGAGGATGACTTCGATGAGGAGGAGTCTATCAGCAAACGGCCACGCCTCGAGTCACCTTCTCCGCTCTCCTCGCCCGCCACCTCTGACTCCGAGGATTCCAACGAACAGCGTCGTAACTTTTTGGAGAGAAAGCGGAGAGATGACCTTCGCTCCAGGTTCCAAGCGCTCAGGGAGGAGATTCCAGGACTGTGTGGGTCTGCAAAAACCTCAAAGGTGACCATTTTAACGCAGGCGACGGACTACTTGCTGGAGCTGCACGCCTGTCAGCGACGTCAATCTCAGGAGAAGAGGAAACTGAAAGCCAAACAGCAACAGCTTCTCCGCAGAATCGGTGTATTGCAGAACTCCTGAATTGAATGACAGCCACCTTACTTCAAAACATCTCAAGGACCCAAAATGCTTATGAACTTGTATAGATCTTGTATATTCCTCATTAAATCTTGCCCTTAAAGGGATCTGTACAGCTGTGAGTGTGAATGTGAGTGTGAAAGTGTGTGTGTTGAGAGCTTTGCATTGCTTTAGATTGAGATGTTGAACGTGGATGAAACATGCTCATGATGATGTAATTTTCATGGTTGGCAAGGTGAAAGAAGCCATTGTTGAAGAATCTTCCCATTTAGGAAGAAGGGTGGGTGCTGTGTATGCATGTGGGGTGTTTAGGTTAAAATGTGAGGGGAGTGGGGTTTGTAGAGTGTTATGGGAGCATGTGTTGTTGCACATTTTGTATGTTTGTTCCTGTTAGCTTACAGGAGGAACCCTGAAGTGTCATGTTCATAATAATCTGTACAAAATTGGCTGTAAATACTGTATTCAGAGGATGTTCTCCTCCTGTATCTACTCGTGAACAGCACAGAGAATCTATTTTGTTAAAGAATAAAGCATCAAAAATGAACAAGTGAGCTTTTCTTATTTTCCTCCTAACTTTGTCTGGAAAGACATTGTCTGTCTTGATTCTTTCTTTTTGTTCAAAGTCACAATAATTTGTCTAAGTCACAATATGCTGTTTGCAGTTCCTCTACCATTCTGTGCCTGCTGTTGAAACCAAAAGAGGAAGCTGTTTACTGAAAAAAGGGTCGTTTAAAAGATGATCTTTGCCAATTGTTATCCTGAGCAACAGATTAAACAGCCATGTGGAATAGTCGAAGTGTGAAAGCTGATGTACAGAAACAACATCTATGATTTGCCAATTTAAATTCCGACTGGTATACAAAACATTTCTCTTGCTACCCGTTTATGCATACAAACCATGTTCTCACTGTCTGGGTGTTTGTTCCAATGAGTTTTTGGCTGCAGAAGTGAGTAATGGGAAGCAGAAATAGGAAGTGATTCAACCAACCCCTAAACCTTTTCCTGTATATCAGATTTTTTTTAACCTTTAATTCTTTTAATGCCAATAGATTTGACAGACCCACAAAACATTCAAAGTTTAATATTCTGGCTAATTTGATAATGCTTCCTGACAATACTTGAAATGCTTGGTTATGTCACTGTTAAATACCTGTAACTACATCTGCTGGAACTATTTGTTAGAACTCCTTTGTGTTTATATCCCATAGGTGGAAAAGAGGTACTATCCCTCCCTTTTCTCTATATTCAACATCTATTACGTAAGATCCCATCTCTCTCTCTAACTTACATCCTATATTGGGATCACATCTGCAGTCCACTGACCTAGATTTCTTTCCCACAGAATCATGGGAAGTCACACACTCCAAACTGACCCTAATGAAGATAATGTACACACACACACGCTCAATTATTGTTGTTTTGTCATTTTACTGTGCCTCACTTTAAAAAAAATAAGGGCAGTTGTGGCCTAGTGGTTAGAGAGTCGGACTCATAACCAGAAGGTTGCCGGTTCGATTCTCAGTACCGGAAGGTAACAACTGACGTGCCCTAGAGCAAGGCACCTTACCCCCGTTTGCTCCTCGGGCGCTGCAGTGTTAGCTGCCCACTGCTCCCGGTGTATGTGTGTTCACGACTTGAAGTGTGTGTGTTCACTATTCACTGGTTGGGTTAAATGCAGAGGTCACATTTCGGGTATGGGTCGCCATATCTGACAAATAGGTCACTTTCACTATGTTTATTTTTTCCTGTAGTTTTATTTCTGGTTTGCCTTCTCTGCCAGGAGTTATGTAAATACTGCAAGCTGTTACATAGAGAACAGGGAGTTTTTTTCTCTCTCTCTCGTCTGTCTCTCACCTCACTGCAGTCTGGATGTTATGGTCTGTTTTCATTTATGTCTTCTGGGTGTGGCACACAGGCATGTTTATTGCATTTAACTTGCTGTGAAACTCTGAATGTGACTGTCAAAACAAATTCCTAGTCACTATTGTGGAATGAATAAATCAATGAGATTTTATCATGGATGTCTGGTTGTTCAATCCACATTTGTAGTAAGTGTACTGCAGCCGTCTGGGCCCAGACAAACTCAGTCTCCACATTTCCACCAAAACATATAAACACAGTCAGTGTCTCTCTGAAACATAAGACTAAATGCATATGGAAAAACAAATGTAGTTGCAGATTCTTTCACCTTGTGTATTTGTGACCAGATCTGAAACGTGACTACAGGAAAAGTCAGATGTGCTGTCAGGGCGTTGATTTCAGGACGTTCTACACAGGACCAGACATGAAAATTTCAGTAAGTACAGAATCAAATCAGGACAATCTTGTATTACATCTTATTATATGAAAAGGTAAAACAATACAAGTAACTATGACAAAATGAGACTGTTGTCTTAAATGAATTAAAAGGGATTACAAATGCTTAATTATGTTTAACTGCATGCAAAATTATTAAACTATTATCTTATTATACCTTATCCTGTGCCACAGTAAAGATTTTTAGTTTGGATTTCTGCAGGTGTCTGTTTGGACATGTTTGTGTGGAACAGCTGTTACATTGTGTGAATGAAGAGAGCTTAACTGAACCCAGTCCAAGTGGCATTATTTGAAACCGCCCCTCTGTGCTGGGATTGGTTGAGGGGGTCAGAGACAGGGGCGTTAGATTGGCGGGGGTCTTTGTCTGTTTTGCGGTTTTGTCTTTAATGAGATTTAGATTCAGTCATTAGACCAAACTGAGCTTAAGCTCAGTTCATGATCCAGAGAAAACTGCTGTGTTTCTTTATAATTCATTTTGTAATGAATTATGCATGCATTGGTAGAGATTATAATTATATAATTTCCATAAGGCCACACAAAACAATCCTTAACTTTATGAGGTTCAATGTTTCAAACCCATCTAGCCTACAGCAGTTGCAAATATTATCTTCTGTAATATCTTCTGCAAAAGATTTCTTTACACATTTTCTGTTTATTAAGGCATTAGTAACCTAAACCTGCTCTATTTACAGAACCAAGCACTGTACTTTAGCAGGGTACAGTTTTGGTTGATTTATTAGCCCTATATTTACCTTCCTTGTTGTGAATACACACCAACTGCACCAAACATTAAATAAATAATTATTTAAATAATGCAAAATTAAAATGTGTGTGTATGCAAGCCATGTGTGATGTAAGCTTAATGTAGGTCAGTACTGTACGGGTTGACCTCGGTACAAACATGCCATTGTTATGTAACACTCTTCTCTGCCTCTCTCTCTCTCTATCCTCCTCAATCGCGTTTCTGTCTCTCAAATTCATATTCTTATTTTAGGCATAATATATTAAGAAGCATTTTATACACATCCATATTCACACAAAATAGAAAACTTTCCCCAAACTATTCACCTTCTCCAGGACAGGAAACAGGAAAGAAAAGGACTTCATACATGTATGCTTATCTCGTATCCATGCTTTGTTTGTCCCGCAATGAATGTCAGTTATAGTGCGATGCTTCCCTCTGGTGGTGTAATTGCTTATAACCAATAAATCGTCTTTACCAGGATTCAGCTTTTGTCTACAGTCTGTTTCCTTCTGTGCATTTGTTTTAATAAACTATACAGAGTTTTATAAAAGAGTTGTTTATACGTTAATACACATAAATACACTTCTCGAATGTAGATAAAGGATAAAAACATCGTATGATAAAGACACACACACACACACACACACACACACACACACACACACACACACACACACACACACACACACACACACACACACACACACACACACACACACACACACACACACACACACACACACACACACACACACACACATATATATAATTATATATAATTATTTAATAATAAATGTATTAACTGTGAGTAAAAACGGTTAAACAAGGTCATGTTTATTTGTCTGCAAAACCGCTTCTACGGCTTTGTTCCATTGGCTGATCTCGGTGTCTATCAAAGAAATGGCCGCTAGCGCGACGCAGAGCCTACGAGGCATTCGATTGGTTTATTCATATCACTGTCCCGCCCAACGAGCCTCAAAACCTCGCATTTAATTGGTTGAGGCGTTGCGGTTTAATTTTGAACAGTTTCAAACGGGAGAAGTTTATTAACGTGCAGCAGATCTGAGTGTCGCGCTCGTTGTTCAGAGAAGAAAAACGGTTTTTGTGTTACGTTTGTGCAGTTTGAGCAAGGTACGTATTTGAGATAAACATAAACATACATATTAGAGAGATCGACGACGAAATTGTGTAACGTTACCGGATTTAGGCAAAAAAACAGTGCATGTTGGTATTTTTTTTGGCAGTGTCGTTAGAATTTGTTGATATTTCTGCACGTATATGAAATACAGATACAAATGTAATATGTTTAACAGTGTTGTTAAATGCAGAGACGTTTTTCATCCGTTTCTTGGTCATAAAATGTGTTTATCTGAAAGGGAAAAGGCAAGTGACATGTCAATTCAATGGGGGATAACGTTAATTCAAATCTTTAGGAATAACTTAAACTGTAATGTTATTGCCTTTTGTTTGATTTGTTGTTTTGACATTTCAGAAGGGAATGCTTTCAATCTGATTGATTTATTAGTTTAGCTTTTCTAAAGTTCAGCATCTGTCTGGCGCATGACGTAACTTCGTTAACTCAATCCACAGAACTAAATACTTTTTGCTTTCAATCCTACCTTTGTATTTTTTCTTGCACACTAGACGAGAGAGAGAGAGAGCTTGTTCTTGTTCTGTATGTCCGGGTTAAAACTAATAGTTAAAAATTTAGTCAGTGTGTCGTTTATTACCTTTTTGGGCTATAGGGATTGCAGAAGTTGAAAGTGCCTTTCAAAGCTGACAGTGTTATTATCAATCCTACATAATTCAGCAGAATCCATGGAAGGACAGATGAGGCCATAAGTGGTAATGATTCTTTGAAGATTTTATGAATTTCCTCCTTGTTCTTTTCTTATAAGTCATGCCCTCAAGGGATTGCCACAGCGCCTGCTAGATCATGTGCAATCATTTACCAAAATAATAATAAGGATAAGACTATGGTGCCAATCAAAATAACGTCTGATTTTCTTAGCTTTGTTATAGCCTTTGACCATCTCTCTAAGGCATGATGTCCTCACAGATGAAGATCCACTTTCTGTATTCTAAGCACTTCACTGGTTGATGTCATGCTTTATTTGGGTAACCACAGCATTAAATTATTGCTTACTAGAAAACAAACAGATTTAAGGTGGCTCAAGTGTGTGTAAAAGGAATGTTAATCTCTCTTGGTGTTGGGTTAGAAGGTAAGATGCCAGCCTCACGGTCTTATCAATGATACCAGCTGTGTGGTGCCTGCTGGGCGTGGTGACGGACCAAAACGCATGTCGTCATGTCCTTTTTCTCTGTCTTACAGTATGAGTTCTGTGGCGGTGAAGGAGAATCAGGGAGTGTGTACTGTACGGAAGAACAGCAGTTCTGACGAGTCCTGTGACATTTTCTCTTTGGAGCATCTGACTGGCAGGCCCTCGATCCTGCGGCAGTCGCAGGCCAACAACATTAGCAGGACTGTACCTAAAGCAGCAAAGGTGGGCAATATGAGGATTTTGTGACACTATGGTTGTTTATGTAGACAAATCGCAGGAGATTTAAGATATTAAGCAATCATTTCCCCCTTAATCAAATCGGGCATTGTTCTGAATTATATAGTAGTAGTTTATTGGCAAATGCTGTAGTTGTTTTGAAACTGAGCTCTCATTCACATTTGCTGACTTTGCTGTGTATCTGAGTTGTTTTCTGTAATGCAATTCTGGTTATTTTAATATTTGTTTTATGAATAGGTTTGTTTTCAAACTCCACGACGAGACCCAGTCACAAAGAGGATTATGTCCCCGAGCCGCACCAGTGGGACAGCCAGCCAGGACGACAGCACTAAAGCTTTAGACACTGTCATGCCATTTACTGACCCGTAAGTAAATTACAGCTTCATTTCTAAAGTTACTGAAGACCGGTTAAGAACTCGTATTACATTTCTTGCCTGAGATGTAATAAAGATATTCTACTGGTTGAAGTATAATGGGGATTTTTAACAGGATTTTGAGCAGCATTGCAATAATAAACAAAAATATGAGCAAATGCTTCTAATGAAAAAATTAAACATGTAAACACGTGTAACAAAACTTTCTGTAGACAGGTTTGGTAAGAACATCTTTGGTAAATCTTTTATAAGCTCTGCTATACTTGTTTAGTTTATTTTTAATGAATAGCCACTAACATAACAGCATATGTATTTTTTACTGTATTCATTATTTGTGTTTTTATTACAGGAGTTCAGTGTTGAACAGCGCATCTACCACAGCAGTCAACATGCAGAAAAACAGTGTTTCTTTACCTGATGATGACATGCCTGTTCAGAGCAAAGGAGCCTACACACTTGATCTTGACAATCTAGATGCTATCAACCCTTTCCAGAGTTGTATTCAAATGGCAAATTCTCCTCCCAAACCTTCTACTTTACATGTGAGTTGGGGGGCTGAGCTTACAGAGTCAGACACAACTACAGACATTGTTTGCGCACCTAAAGATGACCAAAAAGATGTAGAGGTGATGGACATACCGCTAGATGAGACTCTTCCTTTCGTCCTATCGGTGGAGAATTCCCTTGTTGATAATTCTGCTGACATATCTTCAGCAGAGGGCACGGTCATCATAAAGGCAAACGACACTGAGAAAAGCATCACAGACACCGAGGAGTCTGATATTACTGAACCAATCCAAGAATCAAAGCCGATTCCTGTCATGGGTGATCAAACTCAGGACTCACCACTGCCTTCTGCAGGATCGTATAACTTGGACTTTGACAACCTTGATTTGCTCAATCCATTCCAAACTGGTGGCTTAAAGATCGCAAACTCTCCTATGCTCGGTAAGATTGTAGAAGTTTCTGATCCACCACAGCCAAGCAAAGAAGCCACGCAGGAACCAGAAATCTTATCGCCGACATCCCCAACAGTCCCTGATGTTCCCAGCGCATCCGAGGAGAAGTCAACTGTGACCGAGGCCTCATCTACGACACCTCCTAAGGAGAACCCAATGTTGTTGGAGTTTAATTTTAATGATGGAGCGGAAGTCAAGCGCAAACCTCCACCAAAACGACTTGGAGTTAAAAGACCTGCTGGTGCCAAGCCTGTCTCCAAAAAAACAGACACCATGGGCCGGGAGAAGAAAGAATCAGAACCCAAGCAGTTGTCTCCTAAGAACTCTGAAGAGACTGCACCTGTGGACGTTCCTACTGTAAAGGGTTCTTACACATTTGATTTTGATGACCCAAACTTTAACCCCTTTGGAACAACGGCTAAGATGGATAACTCTCCGCCACGTGGGATCCAAACCAGCTCGGTTACGATGGAATCAGCAGTTCCTGTTGTGAAGCCTGAGTCCCCTTCACGGGATGAGCAGTCTGAGAACATTGTACAGGATGAGGAGCCTAAGTCCAGGTACAAAACTTGTCCATCACATCCTAAAGTATAATGCATTTGAATTTTGTAATGTCAAGAATACCAATGCATGTTATTTCAAATCCGTAAATGACGTTTATATTTCTTTAGGTCCCCTCAAGCTGCTTCTATAAACATTGATGAAATAGAAGAAACTATGCAGGTAATGACATCCTTCAGGATTCCTCAGTAAATTTGTCATCTAAATAGCGTGTTGCCACAGATTATGAATGTGATGATGTCTGCTTCCCCTTTCTTACAGTCAGCGGAAGATGCGGAAGCTCCTATCCCATCTGCTGTTTCCCACACCAACATACCTCAGAGCCCAGCCACTCAAGAACTGGAGGTCATTGCCACTGCAGAATCCAGACAGGATCTTCAGAACCAGACATGTAATCTTGGTATGGCAACACCAAGTGAAGATGAGTTTGTGCACGGTGCATTCTGTAAGTAAACATGCTTGTCCTGTTATCGTATCCAATCCTGTCAGAACCATTCGGTTTGTAATATTGTGTTTAACAGCATCTCCATGTCTGTCACAGTTATGCCAGGAGGAGACTTTGATGGGCAGATTGATTACCTGGAACAGTTTGGATCGAGTACTGTAAGTGTTACTGTTGAATAGTCAAAGTTTAAAGGGATAGTTCACCCAAAAATGGAAATTCATTCATTGAATCTCCTTTATTTTATCTCAAAACTGTATGAGTGGCTTCAGCAGAACACAAAAGATAATTTGCAGAACGTTGCTAACTAAACAACACTGGCCCTTATTGACTTCCATAGTTTGGACAAAACCACTAAGACATGTATCCAAATATCTTTTGTGTTCCACAAAAGAACAAATCAGAAAGGTTTTGAATGGCATAAGGGTGAATAAAGTTCAGAATCTTTAGAAATAAAGCCATACCGCAAACTAATATCTTCAGACATTAATGGTGTTGCTCAAATGAATGTTGTATCGTCGAACACATCCCTTTTATAGTTTAAAGAGTCGGCGTTGAGGAAGCAGTCTTTGTATTTGAAGTTTGACCCATTGCTGAAGGAGAGCCCAAAGAAAACTGCAATGGAGAACTGTGGATTCAGCCTGCCACGACCCTCTCTTGCCATCAGGTCAGACTCTTCCACATGCAGATATTTGTTTGAAGCATGATGCATTATATTGGATCTTCACAATAATCTTTTGTCTTGTGTTTTAATACTCACAAAAATAAAGATTACAAATTCCTGCGTAACATTGTGCAAATGTGTGTGCGTGTTAGGATGATGGAAGCTGCAAAATCCGAGGGAAAGCAGAAGTCTCAGTGTAACAGTGTGAAGCTGCTGGAAGATTTTTCTCCACCAGTAAGACAACAAAAACTCCCATGATCCTCTGTTTGACTGTTTCTACAGATACTTTCTAATTTTACTCCATTTAAATTTACAGGTGGTACACACTGTGGTGCCAGATCCAACTGTTCTTGATTTACTGGTCCCCACCTTGAGACAGCCAGTGAAGACGGAGGACTCTATCATAGAGGTTCTGAAGTACAGTCAGAGAGACATGGATGCTGTGCTGCAGAAAGCAGAAAAACAGGTTAGCGTTTGTTCCTAGCGTCACACAAGACCGTGTGTGATGGTTCACTAACTTTTTTTAATTTTCTCTTGTTAGGCGGAGGAGAGGCAACAACAGCTGAATGCTCAGATTGAAGCGGTGCGTCTGGAGAATCAGCAAATGCTGTAAGCAAAATATCAAGTTGAATTTGTTTTTTGGCATTCCCCCCAAAAATTGTATATGTCAAACAACAGGAGTGCTGGTGAATTGTTAACACTTTTATGACAAACTAGTCACACACTTTCTTTTCTCTCAGGTTTATAGTCTCGGAGTTTGAGGCCACTATCACTCAGATCACAGGTATGATGGTTGTTTGATCAGAATTGGTGAGTTCACAGAGGCAATATGTTGGGTACTTAAATGTCTATGTGTTTGTGTTTATAGATGAGCATAAACAGAAAGAAGACATGGCTAAACTGGAGTTGGAACGAGTCCTTCAGGAAAAAGATCAGCTGGCCAAAGACTTGAGTGATTTGGAAAGATCCTTCTCCTCTGTTGTTAAACGCCTAGACAGATGCAAGGAAGTTATTGAAGGGTTTAAAAAGGTATTTTTTTGCTTGTCCACCAAAGAATGTTGAAAATCACTGCTTTAACTCAAGTTAATTAGTTTTGTGTGTAACATTTCTTTTTTTTTCTTATATAGAATGAAGAGACTTTGAAACAGTATGCTCAGAACTGCATGGACAGACTGCAAAAAGAGGAAAAGCGTTATCAAGCTCTTAAAGCCCATGCTGAGGAGAAACTAGACCAGTATGAGCTTTTCTCCATTACAAACCTGCATTAAAAGCCAACATGCTTTGGATTTTTTTCATGTAATGTTGAATTGTGTAGTATGGACGGATGCGGATACGCTTCTAACAATGACTCTGTAATTCCAGTGCAAATAAAGCCATAGCAGATGTTCGTGCCAAGATGGGTGCAGAAGTGGCAACACTGCAGGTGCAGCTCAAGAGAGAACAGCTTAAAGTTCAATCCCTAGAGAAGGATCTGGAACAAAAGGTACACAAACAGGGAGTCACTCTTAAACTCAAAGTATACTTTGCTGCTTACGCGCATGTTAACGCAATGTATGCATTGTTTAATTGTTTGCTTTTTTCCTCAGGCTAAAGAAGTCCAAGATGTCACAGAGCTGTGTGATGAGCTGCTGCTGAAAGTACAAAAGCCTGGATTTTAATGTTCTTGTCTTTATTTGTGTTGTTCGTTATGTGTTTGTCTTAAAGATGTTTTAATAAATAATAAATCGAGTATTGATGCACTCTTTTGTCTCGACTCTTAATGCTTTAACATTTGTTAAATGATCAAGGCAGCTAATAGTGAGTGGCACATTTTTGACAACCTTTAAAGTACTTCTCTGTTGTATATGTGTATTCTGTTTGTTTTTGCCAGTTATTAGGAAATGGATAAGTCACATTTTATTGATTTATCAAATGTTGTAATTCCCATTTTGAGAATAAAGTTCTTTAGACAAAGTAAAACATTGCCTTTTGGTTCTAGATGCTAGTGTTTCACACAAGTTGTGTGTAAAATGAATTTGCTACAAGGCTTTTCTTACATGAACAAATCGGAGCTGATAATGGACAAAACTGCTTTTGACAAATTCTGATAAAAGGTCTGTTTTCTTTTCACATGGTATTTTCCAAATTTTGGATACTACTACCCAAACATGTATCTATATGTTGATTTTGGTCTAATCTAATATCAGCACAGTGACAGTTATGCAAATGAAAGAGCATTTATTCAATATTTGTTCACACACAACTGAAACCGAGATCATAACACTGTTTATGTCCCTTATATATATACCTAAACATACCAATACATGGAATATTTATTAACAAATATATATGATTCTGTGCTGCACTGATACAATGTTAAAGATTGATTAGAGTCATGCAGCAAACAAGCACAAAGAATGCATTTCATTATACATACATTAAATATGTCACATCAGCAGATTCACATTCCCTTTGCCTAAATTTGGATTTAGCATGTTATTTTGTGTAAAGGCATGGCGTTATGTCAAAATCCTTATGCAGACACAAAGGCTGTAAAAATGAGAAATGCCCTAAAACGTTCAGATTTCATTCTATTTACATACAGTATTGTACCATGTGATCATCCAGTGAGACCTGAAACGGTAGCCATCAGTCAATGCCTACAACAGTCATTCTTATCATACAAATATACATTATTTGTAAACAACATTTCAAGCATGTTTCAAAAATAAAATGAATTTTTGTATTTCCTAAATTAGACACAAAAATGTTCTTATGGCAAATGTAAAAAGGTTTGGATACAGTCTTATCCAGTCAACCAATAATACTAATAAACCATAACTGTTTAATTCTAAAGGTTTATTAAGCTTGTTTTGGTATGTGACTGCATTGCGCTGAAATCTCTAGCTCAGGTTAATGTAGACGTTTTAATATCACACAGGACCAGACAATTCTTTCTTTTGGATTCAATAATCCATGTAAACTGAGACTGACTTGCTCTTTCAAGCATATTCAGACTAAGGTAAAATATCCGTTGCAAAAAGACGAAAATTATTAGGCATAGCTGCTTTTTCACATTCATTCAAATGTGTTTTCCTTTATATTTTCCTTTTATAAAAATCCCTTAAATTACACGTTTCAATTTCTAAATATTGTCTTAGGTGTGTACAGTCCCTTCAGTCAGCAGACTGACATTTGTGTTAGGGATGTTAACAATTAATTGGTTTAATTATTAATAATCGATTATTTGATATAGGTTAACTTTATCGATTTTCAATTAATTTAAACAACAATGCATTGGCGAAAATAGTGGTCAAACTGCATATAAGATCATTCGACGCTAAAGTGTGCAGCTTTATTGTCTGTAACATACTGAAAGCCCTGTATTCTTTAATTTGGTATGAATACACTACCAGTCAAAAGTTCACTTAAGATAAGTTTACATTTTTGAATATAAAAATTAATCAAAACAATAAAACTAATGTAGCAGCTATGTACCTTAAATATAATTAAGGTAACATTGTCCATTACAAAAACCTTTTTTAATAGTTTATGTTTTGTAATGAAATATTTGAAAAATAAATGTGTTATTTTTTTGACACACAACTTATTTCAAGCAAACAAAAATTGCGTTTAAAAGGTTTTAACATCAAGAAAAAGTGACTGTAAACTTTTGAATCGTAGTGTACATCATTTACATTTGCAGATTGCTATAATGTGGATATTTTGAATTCTCCATATGCATGTTTGACATTAATGATTAATTGAACGATAATTTTAATGAAAATCGATTAAAAATAATTCCCAAAACTTACATCCCTAATTTTTGCTTTTACACGTATGCTACAAATGCTAAATTTCTGCAGTATATACTACAGTACAGTGCATTATAGTCTCCACAAACACTTCTACGCAGTAGAGCTAAATGATTACGTTAAATATGTACCAGTTTTAGAAGCCGATCTTTAAAACCTTACTCTCATAAAGCTGTTTGCAAAATCACAAGGTTGATCACACAAGTCTCAAATAAAATTTAAAGATTATGTGCAACATCTACATGTCTGATGGCATGGGTCTCCAACACCATATACTAAGTTTTCAAAACATATTAATACAAATTTGGAGAGGGTCAGGTTGGGTTTAGGTCAAGGGAAAGGACTTTAAAATTTAAATTTGGACTAGATTTACTCTCCAATCATTTTTTCTGGATATAACCGCTTAGACTAGCCAATTTTAGCCGTTGCAATTATTTATGGTTTTAAATACATAAAGCAGCAGTCAAGTTTTTCAACCCATATCAGTTGATATCATCATAGCTTCATAGAAGACTTCCTGACTGCAGCTGTCTACCAGTCACCTGCAAGCCAATGTTGGAGACCCCGTGGCTAAAGATGTGTCCCTCGATTGAAGGTTCGATAAATAAACAAGAAAACATTTATCTGATCATGGGGTCGTCACCACCGGGAGAGGTCAGGACAGGAAAGTCCCCGAATGCCTCGTTTTTTTGCTCTTGGGGTGAATTGATGGTTCCATCAGCCATAGAGGTGAAGGTCAGGTGGTCGTGCTCCATGATGGACAGACGGTCATGAGCCTTCTCCCTTTTCAGGTAAAACATTTTCCTCAGGTGCTTCAACTGCTGCAGCTCGCAGAAGGTTTCCAACACCACCAGCATGGCAATCAGGCCAAGGAGAAGATAAACTGTGGGGATACAAAGAGATAGTAGAGATTGAATTTCTGTTTACTGTAACTTTCTAACACTGTTTATTTCAATTTGAACAATTTAACACATTATGCTTCATAATCATTTCTCTCTATGATCCACTTATGTTATCTTGACTTAGTGCACCTAAAACAAATTTCTTTTGACATTACAAATTCCCTAAGTCTCCAACTTATCTTTCACCTTAATGGTATTGAAATAAAAATAAAACATCCATCACAGAGTATTAAAGGAGTACAAGACTAAGCCAACTTGTGTGGGCATGTGTGGGCTTCTTGAGTATCTCATCCTACACAACTACATTACAGCACGCATGACACTTTCTCTCCGTCCCCCGCATGACAAACAGAAAGTGGACCATCTGTATCATCTGAACCCACACAAGCAGAAAGTCATTGTTGGATTTTGGTAAGATTCCGTATAGCCCTTTAAAAATGCTGGCGTACGACTGCATTTAATACAATCACTAGATGTAGCAATAGAGCACTGCAGTGCAAAAGTGTCTCGTAACCTGCTAATCTGTCCTTGAGTGACATGCACTTCCTTTGTACCTCTTGTCTTTCTATGACAACAACAGGCACATGTAGATGTTTAGATATATGAAAGGAAGTCAGTACACGAAAAAAACCCATTTCACTTTCATATTGAGCTAAGCTGCACTGAAAGGAAGGGAGTTGGACCTAAAGGCTTATAAGGTACATGGCATTAAGTATCATAGCTTGTCTTTTTACTTATGTTAATAGAATAACATTAAAAATGGCAGCATTTTGTTCATGTATGAAACAACTTAAAGATTTAAAGAATCTGTGTTGAGCAAATGCATACATTAAATCACTTTGCCACGTTTGCTATTCTAGTCAGCCTTTCTGAGATCTATCCCTAATGAGTAAAGAGTGCTTTTCAACAAATTCCTATAAAGAAATATGTGAGGTTTTCCAGGTTAAGTCCTTTCTGGTGTTCTGGATGAAATCCAAACTTGAAGCTCAAAAGGACTACGGTGAGAGAGATAAAACATCTTTCAATTCTATAACATCTTTAATGTTTAGCGACAACCTAAACTTGTGTATTGTACATATTTAAAAATAACTTATGTGTTTAAATTCACACAAAAAATAAAAAGTTTCAATATAAAACTAAAATAACCATGTACCAGTGATTCCCAGTTTGTAGAGCTCTCTGAACTTCTGGTTAAAGGCCTCTCCAGGCACATAGTCACCCAGGCCGATGGTGGAGAGTGAGATGAAACAGAAGTAAAAGGACTCCAAAAAGTTCCAGTTCTCTTCCAGGACAGAGAAGATAGCAGCAGGTATGAGGAAGAAACAGGAGACCGCCACAACTGCCAGCAGGGTTGCGTGAATGAGCGCCACCACGGGTTTGGACAGACCCCAGCGTGTGTGTATGTACATAATGGGTTGCCATGTGCTGAAGACCATGATCCTTTGCACCACAGCCGTGAGGAAGAGAAGTGTAAAGGGAATGCCAATCACAGAGTAAATGATACAGAAAGCCTTTCCCCCATCAGAGAGAGGGGCTGTGTGACCATATCCTGTGAAATACAAGATGGGAAACGGAATAAGTTTATGAAATTATCACATATTGCATATTATATTTATCTTTACAAATACATGGAAGCGAACACGGAGTCTGTCCCGTTGCTGTTGCCAGACTCAGATTAACACAAAGATTAAAACCCATCATGGATTATCAAAGAATCAATCATTTAGTTTAGCTCTGTAATTTCATTTCTGCTCATGTATCTCTACCAGACAATGTAATAAAGGGATCATATTGCTCTGCCTCCAGCAGTGTGAGCCTCTTTTAAGATCATAAAATGGAGAATCTGACATAGGATCTCTCTAAATGCCCCAGGCTTGTGGCACAGCTATGCTAAAAGCCTTAACATTGACACTAAAGTCATTTAAAACAGAAGGTATGGCACACAGGACACTCTGAAAATGAGCAGAGGAAACACAGTGATGACAAAAGGTTAACGCATTTAGTGTACTTTGTATTAAAATGTTTGAATAATTAGTATTGGGTATTTAACTTAAGTATACAACTCATCCGGCACATTTACAATTACAATGCTTATGCTGAAAACGAATGTAAGACATATCAAGGGACAAGATGAGACTTGAAAGTAACCACCTAGCCTGAACAACTGATCGCAGCTTAATATTTACAGACATTTTCCTAATATTTACAGAAAAATATTACCATTTCCATGTATGTTGTGGTTTAAATAGAAAGTTGGAATTAAACAAAACCAACCTGCTAAAACTACACATAGACAACACACGTTGTATATGGTGACATTTATTCACTTTCTCTGTAACCTGCGCCTGCTATTCTATTACTTTCACTAAAATGAGAAGTATGCCGTAAACCCGCACCTGTGCAAATGAAAGGGAGAAAGCTGTGGTTACGACAAAGACATTGTTCCCTATATATCACATGTTCAAAGTTCCTTAGCAGATATTGAGAAAGAAGATCTGAAATATCTTTTTAAAGCATACGTGAATATAAAGGGACGCACAAGGGTCTTACGTTACTCCAGATATTGCAGGTGGGTTAAAAACATAAGACAGTTTTGAAATGACAAAAGAAGATATTCTGGGAAATATTAAGTCAGTAGTACTTATATAGAAATGAAACAGGAATAGTGACAAATTGACAATTGAGTTTCCTAAGCTGTGAAAAACATACACGCCTATATCTTTATCTAACTCACAGCGAGAATCTCGCATTTTTCTTTGTATTAAAATGTCCAGGTCATATTTTGCCCCTAAAATTATTTAAATATTTATTCATAAATGTTTTAGCATATTTGCACAGAAAAACAAGCCTAGACAGGAAAGTCAAATGAGAAACTGTCATAAACAAAAAATCCTAATAGTCCTAAAAGAAAGCTTTTCCTTTGGTTTTACATTAAAACTACCTGGACATATTCTTGACAGGTTTTGTGAAACTACAATCAGACCGAATCTAAATATGTACTATTAAGTTGCTGTTGTCTGTCTGAGAAGAGGATACCTGTCCTAGGTAACCTTACATCGCTGTGTTAAGCCAGGTGTTAAATGACACAGATGGGGCAGCTTACAGAATGAAGAAAAGGAGGAACACAAGAACGAAAGGAACTTTCAGCACAATTGTGTGGAGGATGTTATTGGGATGCACAAGAATGGTGCTCCACCTGAAAATGACTCTAATAAAAACAAACAGTGTGTCTGTACGTTCTGCTGAAAAAACCCCTCAAATGCAACCATCACAGAAATTCTAATAGATACCTTTAACAGCAATTGTATTGGTTTTAATGGAAACTATGGTCTCTGTGTGTCTGTACTGATAATGTGTTGAGTTCTGTTGGTGGGATGTTATCTGGCAGACAGGAACCAACAGAACACCATTAAATCCTCTAAAAACACAAAGGAATTTGTAAGTGTATTAATGTTAAACTGCTGATTGTTCATAATGGTGTTTGTAATTGAAACCATACAATTTTCATTTTTTTGTCACTGAGGCCTAGTTAAAGTGTTAAATGGGTCACATCAAATACTTTACAGTACCATCATACTGAAAATCATAAAAGGGTCAGATTTGATCTTCAATATTGACACATTACATGTAATCCAGTTACACAATGTATAACTGCGCTCCTATCTCAAGACATATAAACTGCATTGCACAATCACTCACCTGTGGTTGATAAGACAGTGCTGGCAAAAAAAAGGGAGGACATAAAGTCCCAGTTCCAGCTAGAAGATGCGTTGTTGAGGATGGACACCCCATAGTTGCTCGCCTCGAGCGCTTTGGACAGAAACTCCTCCAGTTTCTCCTCGGACAGGCATTGATGCTCCTGAAGGAACTGTCGTTTGATTCCTCGGAGTCGTTGGCGCAGGAGATCTTCATACGGCAGCTCCACAGAGGAGAACACGACAGCTCCGAATATCAGATACAGAATATACCCGAGCACCAGAAACAAAAAATACCACGCCGATTTGTTGCTTTGAATCAAGCGCACGCACGAATTACCGGTGAGAGATTGAAGCATCTTCGGCGTTCCACTTGGGCTTGTATAACGTTAGTTTGATTTTGTCGTTTCCTTAATGTCCCTTGGTTAAACCGGCTCCGCCAAATTCAAAGCGGAAATAATTTGTGAGCAATGCAGAAGTATCGCTTGTTCAAACCTTTATGTATTTCGCGTGTATTTTTCTTCCTTTTGCTTTCAGTGCGCGTGAACTGGCGGGTGATGTGGCGGCAGAGCTCGAACAAGTCATGGCGAGCTGGGGGACGTGACGTCACGCACTCTCGCCCACCAGGTAACAGCAAAAGAAGCGAAGAGCATCACATAAATGCCTGTTTAACAACCTCCTGTATTTAAATCATGATTGTGATCCAATAAAGAAGGGTATAATGTAGGTCTGTTTTGTGTTGTGTGATGAGCAAACCTCAAAAATATAAAGCTGTAGCCTAAATATAATGTGCATGATCATGTTTCAGACAAAATGTATAAGAAGCATATCCCTGATAAAAAAATGAAAAACACGCGTGTTTCAAAATTCGGCCTAGACTTTAACCCTGTGTAGTAATAAAGTGTTTTAATCTCATAATTTCCTATAAGTAGTGACACATTTCAGGACTATGGCCCACATCTTTAACACAAACGACTTTCACATTAAAAAATTCTTTCACGCCTCGTTTTACTCAGATGCTCTCGCATAGACGTAGGCTACGCAGACACACGCGGGCGACTGTTCCTATGGCAACAGTCTGTGGCGGAATCTAGGTTCTGATAGGTCAGTTGTTTTACCTACATCACAAATACAAAGAGCAAACACATTAGGTGTATGTGGTAACTAAAACACATTTAAGAATTAATTCCACAAAACAGTATGAGTTGATGAACTAACCGCTGCAAAGAGACCCAAAATGCACATTAAATAAACTCAAACAAAACAAAACAAAAGTGTCAAAGCAAACAGCAGTCAAAGTGCAGGTGCAATAATTGCGATTGTTTAGAATGTATATAATATATACATTAATAATATACATGTATACATTATATACAATGATAACCACCTTTTTTTCAACAATACTTCATATTTTTTTAGCTTCAAAAGTGTAGACATTTGATAAGTATTCTATTTGAAAGCTAGTTGCATTTAAGGCCAACACATATACATGTATAAAAGCTGATACAGTCTTGTGAGAAATCAGCAACAGGAGGTTGAATTTAGGAGTGGAAAAGGAAAACCTGAGCGTCTGATATGATCTGATGTTTCCTACATGAATTTGAATGAGCTTTCAAACCCTATAAGAGATTTTGTTCTGACAATCAGAACATATCATTATTGCACTATATGTTCGTATATGTGCCTCCTGTGTACTGTTGACATCATCGATTGACACCAAGAAGAGAAACTAGTCTGTGCTTCTTGTAACTGAAATGTGGTCTTACTCCACTGTCAGATTTTACAACAAAGATCATCATCATTTAAAATCTTACTAATTAAAGCCTAGAGTGACTTATATATGACTTTTTGTCCTTTTTCTACTTGGTCTTGTGCTAGTTTTTACAGAGTCCTAAAATAGAGGCTGTTCTGTGATGGTAGTTATTTCAAGATTCTGTATTGGGAATTTAAGCCTCTAAGTAATAATATGTAAGGGTAAGAATGTCTGTTTACTAAATCAACTGGTAACATGTGTGTTGCAGGAGAAAGAAAAATAGCAATGAATGAGTAAATACGATTCTGTAATATGTGTCAAAGAATTTTGTAAAAAGATTGTTTTTTCTTTAGCTCCTATCTGTCTTGCTGTTATGTCAGTAATGTCAGTACAGTTCAATTGATCCCCAAGCAGAATCGTTACTGGTGTAAAAATCTCATTATGTATAGGAAAATAACGCCACCTTGTGATAAAACACATTAAAGCATCCAACACATTACACGAGAAAAAACATGTTTGACACATGCTAACTTAACAGAGGATATCAGATTATGAAAAAACAAAAACAGTGTAAATATAATGTATTGCAATCTAAACATACATACGTTTTCAAAGAGCAAAGTTAATATAGGCCTAGTTATAAAACAATTAAATATAATATAATACAAATATAATATAATTTAATTAAACTATTTAAAGATTTCTGTTTATTAACATAACATTACATTAAAATTCAATAGTATTTAAAAAAATAAAATAAACAAAAATTACATATAGGCTTCTATCTCTCTCTCTCTCTATATAGGCTATATAAAAACTAAAATAAATGTAACTATCAATATTATATCAATGGCTATCAATAAAAACAAGGGGGAAAATATAAACTCATTCATTTTGTATTTTTTAAAGTACATTGACCTTAAACATATTAGTATATATCTATTATATAGCCTATTTTATATCTAATTTATAGCTAATATTTTCAGACACAAAAGATTCGCTCGCCCCATGACCTACATTAAAACACAAACAGATGACAAAACTGGCAGATGGATCTTTTGTAAGGTCTTTGTTCTGCAATTCCCGGGTGCGTCTGATCGGGGCGGCCGTGATCCGGGTCGGTAGCAGCTGAGCGGCGGGTCTGATGTACTGCACGAGCTGCCGTAGAGTGTCACTCCCTCATCAGCGGCTCGCTGGAATCATGGCGTCAGTGCACACACGGGCGAGCCTTAACTCTGCAGACGGATAGCGAAAGAAAAGTGTGCACCGGGAATTAAAGCGCGCACCTGTCTTTGCAAAGTCGAGCATTATTTTCCTGGACATGTTCTGATTCATGCACGGGTGAAGAGAGAGTCATCCCGTCGATTTGGCCCCGGTTATGGAGCCCCCAGACGAGAGCAGGTAAGAAAAGCGCATCGGAGCCTGTGCGTGAATGTGTATTTAAGTTACAGTGTGTGTATATGCGATCACGCAACTACACTGCCGGGATTCATGACACGCTGCCAAATAGTGCTCCCATGGACAAGGTATTACGCGAGACTAATGCGCATGCTCACAACAGGTCCAACCTATATCCTGCCACAAAGTGATCCGATTTGCAGCGCAACACTAAGCAAAATTTCACATTAAAGTTGCAAACTTTTTCTCAAGGGATTTAAAACCGCTGCCTCAAAGAAAGCATATGGAAGATTATTTCGGTTTCCGTGAGAAAGGCTAAATTAAGCGGACATGGAGGTATGGTAAGGATTGTGCGTCTATGTGCAAGATCATTGTGTTCAGCTAACGCGCGAGTTACATGTACGTTATGTATGTACGTTATGTAAGTACGTTATGTATGTACGTTATGTACGTACGTTATGTACGTATGTACGTTATGTACGTATGCATGCATGCATGCATGCATGCCTCTATATTTGTGTGTGTGTGTGTGTGTGTGTGTGTGTGTGTGTGTGTGTTTCCTTCTTTTTCACTTTGTGTTTTATAAACCCTCGGACCTGAATGTTATTTAAATGCAACGTTGCGTAGACTGATCTCAGTGTACAAAGTCCTGCTCGCAAAGTGCGATTATAAACTTTTGTTGTCGGTTCAAGTTGTTTGCATCATTACGCCGATGCTTTTTCAGTTGCACGTAAAAATTACGCGTAGCGGGAAGTTGGACGTTTATATTATTACCGGTAAAAAAGAAAGTCTTGATTGAATGTTAAAAGCCGGTATATCACGAGTGCTATGAGTCAAACACTCCCGCACTAAGTTTGGCAAATGTTTGATTTGCGATTCCCAGAAATCAGCCATCTGCGCAGGAATTCTGGGATTTGACGTGCATCCTCCTGATTTCTGAGTGTTGTAATCGGGGAATTTGGGTGTTTATATGTTTCGTACCGTTGCAGACGTTTTGGGGTCTTTCTTTTTAGAAAAGCTTGTTCTGGCAGCTTATTTCTCCCAAAAGATCCTGCTGGTGGACTATAGCCACAACATTATTTGCTGTCATAAAAAATGTTAAACCTCTCTGTTTCCTGTCACCACTTAACTTCTCCATTTGAGTTTTTGTAAAATCAGGATTGGAGTGTGTTGTTTGCCCACTGCTGTGTGCATTAGCTGATAAAGCCTGAAGTGTTGTTATGTTCTTGTTGTGTGTTGGGGTCATATAACAGACGTCACAGAGAGCGTTTGCCCTGAACTTACAGCGACAGCTTCTCAAGAATGCCTTGTTGTGTCTTTTACTGCTATCCCCACCCATTCGAGTAATTTCTCGAGATAAACTGCATTCAGTCTAACGTGTTAAGGACAACGGTAACTTGTTAAGAATGCAAGATAAAAGATTTGACATGCCTTTTTAAGTTATTGTTTTATGTAAACTGAAGTGCACTGTAAAATAGTGTGCATGGCATTCAGAGATTGAAACCGCTTACGGTAGCAAGATTGTATTTCTTGCCCTTGTGGGTTGATTCGAGGTCAAGTGATGAGGTCACGGTTATCACTTTAGGATTGGAGATCCTTGGAGCACTGATGTTTTGGTGTACTTTATCATCAGTTATCAATGTTATTGATTTATTCCGCAGCTATCAGGCAGATAATTTGTCTTCGACATAGCTGTGACGTGAAGAATTGGTGTTTGCATGTCACTGTAAAGCATGCTGTAAATCTCATTCCTGTCCATTTATGACCACATGCGTTCCTCAGTTCCAGGATGTGGTGCACTAAAAGAATGTTGACCTCGTCCTGGAGGCACCCATGGCTGGAACTCATTAATTCGTTTCTTTACACAGTCTATAGTGCAATACTTCATATTTCAATCCCCTGTTTGTTCCTCTTTTTTTTTTTAGATATCACGATACAGCTGTATATTTGCATTTGGGAGTCATGAAAGTATTTTTGCACGTAATAAAGCCTTTTCACCTCTTATTTTTGCAATGATGCGACAGTTGCATCAGTGACTAAATTAAATTAGAGACGCAATTAAGGTTAAACTCTTTTGCAGTTACACAGTATTGCAATTTGAAGTAGTTACACTGCTATGATTTTAAGCCAAACGTACCACTCTGTATCTTTTTGGTTGCTTATTCCTTCATGCATCATTTATGTTTTGATTTACTTGTCTTTCGTGGGTTTTTATTGACTAGCAGAGAATGTTTAGCCCACAGTGTCCCCTTTTCTGCCTTAAGTAGGAAGTGCCGAGATGATACATACATCATACTAAAGCGAACACTTTTCTAACTAAACTCCTAACTCGTCTTTAGTTTCTCATATAATACCTCCCATTATGCCTTCAATTGTCCAGAGAGGGTGTGCACCAGGGGTGGAGGTTAGAATAGCGGCTTGTGTTGAATTCTCTGTGTGGAGGTATCGGTACACTCTTGCTTTTACACACCACACATTCCTTTTTTCTTCTGAATGCTCATGGCTTTATGTCACCCACCCACACAGAGTCATTCCACCTTGCGGCATCAAATGATCATTATATGGACACAGGAAATGATATTGTACAAATCTGTGGCATAGTGATGGGAAATAGAGCAAAGGAAGTGGCTTGTTTAAAATTAGAGAAAGTCTGCCTAAGCATTCCTGGAACTCACTTTTTATAATGTGGCCGTGTGTTATTATTCAGCTCATTCATCCACAGCCAACACCGGTCACACTGCATATGCATGGGTTGTGTAGTCTGCAATTACAGCGGTGAATCATAAATCTAATTGTGCCTTTAAGAGGTCTTATACAAGTGACCAACCTGTACAACAGACCAACTTAACAAGAAGTTAGTTGCATTTAGTTTGAGTCACGTAATAAAGAATAATACGAAGATATTGTGTTGTCTTGCAGATGTTCGCTTGGCAATGTGCTGTACGAGGAAGTGCATGTATTATGTTGTGAAGAGCAGGCGAATCAGTATGACAAAACTTTGAAATGCTGCACTTTTGGTGCTTTCAGAATAAGGACATTTTTGGTAATCTTGGTACGCTCTTGGTTTTGAAGAAGGGCAGAGCTGATGTCTGGTTTAGTAATTGCTTATTCATTCTTTCAATGTAAGGTTTCTGGAGAGTCCTTGAATGTTAGACAGCAATGTTGTAGAGGCTTAAAGGAGAAATATTGCCAAGCTAAAACCAATATTGTTGTTTGTATTGATGTAATGCAATGTGTTTATAAGTTTTAAGGAGGATAAACGCATTCTTTTGCACATACCGTACATTATTGTATCTCCTCTATGCCCCGCCTTCTGAAACCACTCGATCTGGCATGGCTCTCTCGTGCGTTTAAGTGCCGTGTGCTCTGATTGGACAATTGAGCTGTGTGTTGTGATTGGCTAAATACCTCCAGTGTGAGGCGGAACTTCCAGGAAGAGGCAGAGTGTCAGTTTATCGCTCCTCTCACTCAGAGACATTTCGTGTCATAACAGTTGCAAACACAGTCCGCTAATAACAGCATTAAACCAGCGAATTAAAACCGCATGTGAGGTGTGTGAAAAGAGAGCGCAACTCTCATGCCGGAACGATTTGTGATATTATATATTTATATTTATCTTCTGGCACAAACACTGGTGTTATAAAATAGTGTTCATGGGGTCTGCACTGTAGGTCTTTATTGCTCTTCACTCTATTTGATGCGTACTTTTAGTGTGTTGCCACTTTCTGTATTTAGGTTTGTTTATTCGCGCTTTTGTCTTTGCACTGCGAGTCTCTGCACATCATGCATTTTAACCATTGGACATTTTCGTATCAGTAAATATTTACTAACAAATCAAATACATTAGTTCTTTAAACAGATTTGCACTCTCTTGTCTTTGGAAATATCAATCACATGACATCTTGAGATCAGAGAAGAATGCTTCGAGGAACATGAGAGGACAGCATGCTTGTTTACTAACAAGTGCCTTATATCTATTACCAGTGCATGCAGGAAAGCATCTTTCTGTGGTCATATGAACTGGTGCACTGAGAATAAAGAGCACTGAGGTTTGTGTACATGGCTGGTGTGTCAGTGAGGACGGATGATCTGTTTTTACTCAGTCAGTCAGTCAGCAGGGATTGAGACCGTGTGTTAAAGAAGGTAGCGTGTGAACGTGTGTGTGTGCACATGCCTTTGGCAGCAACGCAGTGCTAGTCAGGCCTAACGTCTAAATTACATAAGTTAGTGGCATGAGTTATTTGTTCCCTACTGTCTGTGACACAGTGTTCTTTCCGGTTTTGCCAGCATCCATGAACATCCTTAAAAAAATTATTCAATTTTTTTCCATTCCACCCTATTACAGGCCTTGACTTACTTTGAATATTCCCATTTGAGTTTTATCCAGGAAATGGTCTGATTAAAGTAAGTGCAGGTTCAAAAGAAAACACGTTCTGCCTTATCAGCCGTTTTTGCAGCGTATCATAAAACCTGTCTGTGAATGTTCTTATAGAAACGCTTATTTAAGAATACATTCCAGTTTTTCACAGCCTGTACAACAAGTGAGAATGAACAGAAAGAATATTAGGTCCTGCCATTTCAGAGCACAAATTTACATCAATGGTTCCAGCAAAAAGCTGAAAAAATCTATTAATATGTCTTTTGTAATGGTGTCGCCCAGCCATCTGATGCTGAGACTTGCAGCACACGTGTCGCTCGCACACAATGGAGAGCTGCCGGCACCAACAATGGCTCCAGTGGCGGGTGGGGTCAGAGTTCATCGCCCTTTCTTGACTGCAGCGAGGCAGATGTTGTCCGCTCAGTTTATGACTCTTGTCAAAGGCTGTAACATTCCTCTGCTGCATGATTCGTTCCTGGTAAACTTGGACACCATATTTAGCGGGCCAGAGTTGTATATGCAGCAGTAAATTAAAAACCTGTGTTTTGGAGAGAGAGCCAGCTGCCCCCGGCATCAGTCCGCGATGTTCCCGTGGGTTGGATGCCATGCAATGGGGTTATTTTGCACAGAGGCGTAATTCTCTAGACTTTTCCGCTTTAGTGCTCGAGCAGCGTTCATACATCATGACAACCAAACAAACAGCGGGAGTGATTTCAGCATTTCCTGTGTCATTCCTGAAGGGTTTGGTCACAGTTCGACTCTGCCCAGGACTGCACCTTACAAACAATCTGACTGTGTCCTGGAAAGTTGGTAAATTTCTCCGGAATGCAACTGTTTTGCTTTCTGTTCAGATCTTATTTATGCTTGATGGATGTTTCCTCTCTTCTCAGAAGAAACATTACACAATCCATGCACGGTTAGTGCACAAGTTATATTTGAAATGCATAAACCTGTTGTCCTATAGACGTGTGCCAGCTGAATGAATATGTCTCCAGGTTTTTTAAGTAGCATCCATATGTTAAATGGCGGCAAAAGTTGATGGTTGGGTAGAGGGGGGTGTCAAGCAAGCAAGTCTGGATGTTCTGGCACGAGGAGCACAATGCGGTGCAGCAGGTGTCTGAGGCACTTCGGGGCTGTCTGGAGACTCCCCGGGGGACTGGGGGTGATTTTATGTGCGTGAGGGGCAGATGGATGACTCTGGCTTTGCTCTTTGTTAGGGGAATCACAGATTAACTCAATCAAAGGCTGACCCAACTGTGAAACTGATCCCATCTCCATTGCCTGACAATGGCCCCGTATCAATGTCATTTTCCTCTCCCACACACAGGCGTGCACGTGTCCAAACACGGCAACATGCACAGTTCGTCTCGGCACGATACGTTTTGAACCAGTTTGCACCCACCCACCAGCAAATGCAATTCATTTTTTGTTGGTTTTTGTTGTCTGGGGGATGAAATTCCTGCTTTGATGCTCTATTAAGCTTCTTAAAACATGTACAGTTGTATTCAGTGTCTGTAAAGACAGTTTCCATTGAGTTTTTCTTTTACAGTAAAAGAAAGTTGAGTCTGTTTGAAATAATTGCAGTGAAGGAAGAGAGACTAAAAATGTGGTCTGACTCTTTCTTTAAGCACAGGTACAAAATGAATGCCATAGTTTACAGCCTTAAAGGGATAGTTCACTCAAAAATAAAAATTCCATCATTTACTCTGCCTCGAACTCAAAAAATGACTATTTATTCTGTGGAACATGAAAGATAGATATTTTGAGAAATGTGTCAGTGGTTTTGTACAATAGAAGTCCAATAGTTTGGTTGCAGATGCACAGTCAACACGTCTTTCATGGACCACCATTCCAATAATACTGCGTAGCGTCCCATAGAAACACTTGCTGATAAGTATACAATTCTGTTTTTTTATGTGATTAAATGTCTACATATCTACATTGGTAACTGCTTGTTGTGAATTTAAAAAAAATATCTTATTTCAAATAAAAATAATATTTTGTTTACAACAATATGTGCATGCATATTTATGTAACTACATTTACATTAAATGTATTTATATTAAAGTAATAGTTGTATCCATCACTGTTGCTGAACCTGCTGCCTCGAGCTTACCGATTGGTCTGTGGTTTGGGAACGTTTTGCAGTGTTGACTCATGCCGTAATGATGTCACATTTGTTTGTGTTTTTCTCTGTTTCCTGTGCAGGCTGAGGGACTCGTCCAAAGACGTGCCCCAGCAGAAAACTGACGTGGATGAGTGTTGGGACGAGCCCATTCAGGAAGAGGAGGCTCTCTACGGCACCTCCCCTCCTCTCACTCAACGGCAAATAAAGCGCACGTCCAACAAACACCAGAGAACTGGCCAGGGGTCAAAGGGCAAAGGTGAGAGCCCTTCGCAATGCAAATTTTGGTAACATATGGTCTCAGGCCCCCAATAGCATAAGCGACACACGGCCATTTTGACCTGTTGCACATGAAAATTGAGGAATATAATCGGTTATTAAAACAGGTGTTAGTTTCAGCCTTAATAAGAACTGAAGCTGTGTTGTGTTCTAGGAGAGAGCAGCACATATGCTACATATTGACAGAATGATGATAAATAGTAGTTTTGCTTTTTGCCGATATATTGAGCAGGTGTCTGATAGACATTAAAATTCACACATGCATGTGTATGTAGAATAGGGATTTGCAGATTAAAAAGTAAATAAAAAGCTATATAAAATAAAAACCAAAGCTTGAAATCAAGTATGTAATTTAAAATGTATTAAAATATTTAAAAGTAGAACATGTGCATAATGCATTTCAAAAGCAGGTGTGCAGGGGGTATGCAAAAAAATGTTTTTGTCATGAGTACCATGTTCCCTCTATAAGTGAAAAATCCCCCCATGAGGTGTCCTTTGAGGGGAAGTCCCTCACATTTTCAGAAATGAGTTCTGTGTTCTATTACGATGCTTACAAGACAAGGTACAACAGTTGTGTAGCCACAGAAAAAAATTCAAAGGCCACTACAAAGTTATCATTAAAATTAATATTAATAGGTATGTGTTTAAGTAAAATGATTATTTTTGTTTCATTCTGTAGAATGACATTTCTCCAAAATACAGTTTTTTATTTGCATTTGTGACTTGACCAATAAACCACACATGTGTCCTATGGTGTGACATATTGTAGCGAAAATGTAGAAAAAATAAGAAGGAAGATAAATCTCTTTTATGCCATTTATATTGTAAATATAAATAAAATGTTAATAACAGTTTGTTTTCTACATTTTAGCGGTCACACCATATGTCACATGGTATGGTTTATTTGTCAGCTGCCCATTTATTAGCAGAAAATTGAAAACTATGTAAAATAACAAAAAACATGCAACTTTCTGCCTATCTTGAATATTGCAAATCTGTAGAAAGAAAAAATTTGAACATTTACAAATGAGTCTTGGAGTAACATTATTCATAATAAAAATTTTGATAATTCTATAAATGTATAATTTTATCATGTATGTCTGGTCATCAATTCTCATCTTTTGATTCAACTACAGGGAAGCCACGTGCCTCCAGCCCGTTGTCTCAAAGAGAACGTGAGGGAGCAAAATCAGCGGAACCTCCTGAGGAGCACAGCTACGAGCACAAAAAGAAGGCGCTTTCCAACCAGCGCACCAACGAGCGAGACAGCAAGAGAACTTTTGAGGGCTCCTTCATGCTGGATTCAGTGTCTAGGACCAGTAACATCGGTTCCAGAAACATGGATCCCCGCCGACCCTACCTGAGCCTGGGCATGATCTCCATGCGGACCAACCGGCAGACCTCTCGCACCGACTGCCCTGCAGATCGTCTCAAGTTCTTTGAGACCCTGCGGCTGCTGCTCAAACTAACCTCCATGTCATCCAAAAAAAAAGAGAAGGAGCAACGAGGCCTGGAGAACACGGCCTTTATGGGACAGAACAATGAGGTGATCTGGTTGGAGTTGCAGGCCTGGCACGCCCGGCGTAGCATAAACGAGCAGGACCAGTATCTTTTCTCCGCGCGGCAAGCAATACCTGACATCATCAACGAAGTGCTACACTTCAAAGTGGACTATAGCAGCCTAGCGGGGCACGAGAGCAACCTGACAACAGAACAGAGCGACTCCTGCCCTGCCGAAATCAATTGCAGGAACGATCCGTTTAGCTTCAGCGACTGCGCCGCATCTTGGGGAGAGATCGACGCCGCCGCTCCATTTTCCTCAACGCTGGAGTGCCGCGATCACCTGCAGAAACAGCGAGTAGCTTTCGATCAAGTGAAGTGGGTCATGTCTCTATTGGAGTCGGTGGAGGCTTTGTACCCATCTCTCCAAACCTTGCAGAAGGACTATGAGAAATACGCCGCTTGGGACTTCCAAGGCAGGGTGCAGGCGCTCTGCTTGTGGCTCAACATCACTCAGGACCTCAATCAGAAATTGCGGGTGATGGGCACCGTGCTGGGCCTCAGGGACCTTTCCCGCATCGGCTGGCCCGTCTTTGAGATCCCCTCGCCTCGATGCTCCCGTGGCAACGAGGATGAGGACGACGACGAAGGCCAGTCTACCCCTACCTACGAGAACAACGACGGAGAGGAGAGGACTTTGAGCGAGGCGACTAGCGATGGAGAGCAGTCGCCTTGCCTCACCCCGAAGTTTTCGCGCCTCATGTCGGAGGAGGAGTTTCTCCCGCGGGACGATGAGGCTCACTGCTGCCCCACGGCCATCTACAGGCCGTTTGTGGATAAGGCACTTAAACAAATGGGGTTGCGGAAACTGATTCTTAGACTGCACAAGCTGATGGATCGCTCGCTGCAAAGATCCAGAACCGCACTGTTTAGTCACATGCCGGCTCAAGAGGTGAGAGGGGTGCATGGAAGCACATTAGTTTGGTTTAGAATAGCGAATGCTGAAAACAACCATTGTAATCTAGTGTTTTGATCTAGCTGGTCTCTCAGACTGGCTAAACTGATGTTTTGCTGGTTTATCTTGTCATCCAACTGGTCACCAGCAAGCAAAAACCCAAAGTAGGGAGATCAGCTAAAACCCCTTCAGCCTCCCTTTAAGATATTATCTGTATTGTGGTCAATGCAAATGTTTTATGTTCTTAACCAAAATCACATCTTGAAATTTCCTTATTGCTCTGTTCTTTTAGTTGTCAGCGGCACCGGGTTATTCTTTGCAGCACTGTGACTACCTTCCCGAGCTGTCTCGACACTTTTCCGGCCCAGTGGAAGATGGGGCGGAATCTGAACGGGTATCATGGAAGGAGCTTATAAACATGGACCTTCCTTCATTCCGGCCGGCCTTCTTGGTGCTTTGCCGCGTGCTGCTAAATGTCATTCACGAGTGCCTTAAACTGCGTCTGGAGCAAAGGCCAGCAGGAGAACCGTCCTTGCTCAGCATAAAGCAGGTCAATATTTACACACACAAACATATAATATTATAAACACAGAGCTATTGATTTTCAGGGCCATTAAAAGTGTCTGATTTGTGTGTTGTAGTTGGTGCGCGAGTGTAAGGAGGTTCTTAAAGGCGGGCTCCTGATGAAACAGTACTACCAATTCATGCTCCGGGGTGTCGTCACCGACCCTCAGGGTCTACAAACTAACACCAACATCGACGAGTTCGAAGAGGATCTCCACAAAATGCTTGAGGTGGGATTTAATGTTGTGATATGTGTCTGTGTAAATGCACATAAATGCCACTGGCAGTATTGCTTTAAAGTGGATCTTGAACGTGTATTATACTGCATACAGTAAACATCCCTTCTGAGATAATTCCCCAGAATTTCAGTGGAATGTAACCCAGATGAGTTTGGTATAACAAACATGCTTGACTGCTGCTAATTGAGGATATTATTGACGGCAATATTGTTAGTAGTGTAATTCCTTCACTGTGACTCAATGGGGTTGGTCGCGTGTTTTCTGGCTGCTGATCTGTATCAGCATTCCAAGTCTTGATCAAAATTTCCCTATTCGAGTCCAAGGATAATTTTAGATCAAAGTCTGACAGGATGTCATTGGAGAAGTATTTAGAAGTGAGCCAAAGTCAAATGGTTCGAGGGAAACCTATGAAATAGATTGATCTTCAGGGATAAAGGTTTTGACTTGGTTTGTAAATGCTTCATGTTCTTTGTGCTTATGTTCTACTTTGTTTTATATTGATTAGAGATGTGAACATTTCTTGGCTCATAGTTGGATTACGAGAGGGTCATGATTCTATACATCTTGTCCTCTAATTCCACTGAATTATTAATAGTTCATGCGCTTTTTTCAGCGTTTTTATCGACCAGCTGTTTTTTAACTAAAGAACACGACAAAATACAACCTGTCTGTTTTTCCAAGTTGCATTTAAAGTACCGTGCACACAGACTGAAAATGGGGCCTGAAATTGAGGGAAGTTCCCTGTAAATAACTAATGGGGAGATATTTAACTCCTGATGTCATTCAAAATCTGTTTGACTATTTCTTCTGTGGAACACAAAACAAGGTATTTTGAAGAACTTTGGTACCCAAACAATATTGGCCCCATTGCCTTCCAATGTACACATTTCTCAAAATATCTTCTTTTGTGTTCCGCAGATGTAAGAGTCATTTACAGTTTTGAATGACGTGAATAAAAGATTTGTTTTTAGGTGAACAATTTTTTTAACTTAGTAAGTGACTTGTATGTTATATACATATTATAAACATGCATAAAATACATGCATGTGACAGAGGGATATCTAGAGATTATAAAAATTCAATATGGTGCCATAACTCTGAAGAACAGTTTATTGCTTGGCCGAACTGGTGAATCTTTTTATGGGTTAATTTGAGCAAACATTGCGAATAAGCAAGATTACTCAAATGAATCCGACTTTCTAGATGTACGAAAGACATCATTTATTCTGGGTCTTTTTTTTATATCAGCATGTTTGTTCTCCGTATGTGTCTATTCAGGTTTACTTTGACTACATGCGCAGCTGGATCCAGATGTTACAGCAGCTGCCTCAAGCATCTCACAGTCTGAAGAACCTGCTGGAGGAAGAGTGGAACTTTACGAAAGTCATCACTCCATACATCCGGGGCGGAGAGGCCCAGTCTGGAAAGCTCTTTTGGTTAGTGTCTATGTACACACATAAACGGCACATTTTTGGATAACTCATCACAAGTGGTAGGGACTAAATGCAGGTTTAAATGGGGAGAAAGGTTTTGTGAATTCATCACTCAAATCTTATTCACATGTCAAAATGTATCTGAGCACATTTGTAGTCTAAACTCATATGTCAATCATACTGTTGCATTAAAAAAACATAAATTTTGTGCAAACCCTGGTTTGTATATAGTTTTATGTATGTGATATATGTGGTTTATGTTCTTCAATAAATAAACAATAAAAAAAAAAACATCAATTTTGTTACCCACGTTTTGGTTACATGCTTTTATAAATGCATTTGTAATTGATGTATGCAGTCATGAAATAAGGAGACCGATCACGCTTTTAATCACACACGGTCACGAGACGCAAATGTGTAACATGTATTTCCTTTTTCAGTGATATTGCTGGCATGCTGCTAAAATCCACTGGAGACTTCTTAGATGCCGGCCTTCAGAAGAGTGGCAACGAATTCTGGGAGTGTGCGGATGACAGCACGGCTTCGGATGAAATCAGGTGTGTCTCAGAACACTTAATGAGCTATAATCCGATCTGAACACACTGGGCGAGACTCATCAAAACATGTGAAAAGTGTGTTCTCTGCCTTTCATTTTGCATATCACTAATGTCAGACAACCTCATTGTGTTCCTTCCAAAAAATGCTTTTTTTTGGCTGAAATCTAAAAACAATTTTAATTAAAGGGAGGTGCTAAATTGAACTAAAGTATGACAAGAAAAGAATGTCGTCATGATGGCTGTAATCTCATGAGACAGTACACGCGTACAGTTGTTGCATGAAGACAAACATTATTTTAGAGGTGAAGTGGAATTCATGGCACCACATTGGCACAACCAAACCAAATAGCTGTATAATGTGTTTCACTGCAGACGTTCGGTGATTGAGACGAGTCGTTCACTTAAAGAGCTCTTTCATGAGGCCAGGGAAAGAGCGTCCAAAGCGCTGGGCTTTGCCAAGATGCTGCGCAAGGTGAGTAGAACACAGGCGACATAGCTTCTGAACGTCAGATTCTCACAGCAATATACCTTTTAAACCTTTCATTTTATTCCCATTTAGGACCTTGAGATTGCGGCAGAATTTAGCCTAACCAGCGGGGTACCTTCTCTCCTCCATGCACTGAAGTCAAAGAGTTATGTCAAGGTGATAACATACTCCTCTGTATTATTGAGATGTAAAATTAAAACTATACATTGTGTGGAATCCGTATTTAATAGAGTTTCTATGTGTGTTTTTAAGGTCCTTATTCCGGGCCTGGAGGAGCTCCAGGTGTTTGTCCCCTGTGGCCTGATGGAGCAAAGATTGGTCATCTTGCAGTTATTAAACGCAGCAGCGGGAAAGGACTGCTCCAAAGAGCCGGATGAGATCCCCGAGGATGAAGCCTACCTGCTCATGAGCAAACACGGAGTGGGGGAATCGAACACCGACAGCGCATGGGCCAACTGGGACGGAAGTGTTCTCAAACTAGTACCTCAGATGGAAACCGTGGACACATTACGTGCCATGAAGGTATGTGAACTTGGGTGTATAAAGACTGCAATGTTGGATAAAAATATGCTTCCATAACTACAAATGTGTCACTTTCTCAATCTCGATTTCTAGGTGGACAATCTCCTTCTGATCGTGATGCAGTCGGCGCACCTGGTGGCACAGCGCAAGGCCTTCCAGCAGTCCATGGAAGATCTTCTTTCCCTCAGCCGGGAACAGACATCAAGTCAGCCCCTTATCGTCTGTGCTTTAGAGCAACTCAAGGTGATTCAGACCAACATTTTGTGGTCCCAAGCATTTTCTGATTTCGAGGCAGATGTCTGCTGATCTGTTTTTGGAGTTTGTGGAGACCTACTTTCACATCACATTAAGCCACATTAGGTTTCAGTAACGCAATATGTAATGCTGATGTAGTAATTAAACTGAATGTGCGCGAGTGTCTTCATACATGGTCACGTAGAAAGATTCAGGCAAGAAACAAATGCATATACGAGTTCAACGAGCACCGAGAGTTTCAATGGTTTTGCTTGATAAACACAAGCTACAGTGTTAAAAAACAAGTTGAAACCTCTTAGTAGTGCATCAGCAAACTTTTCATCACAAACAGGATGTTTGCAAGTAGAACATTAGTTTTATCTACATATACATTTGTGCATTTGGTTCAGAGACTTGCATTGCATTTTATTCGTTATGCGTTCCTTAGGAAGTAAAGCCATGATCTTGGCGTTGCATGCGTTATGTTTCAGTTTTTAGGAGGAATGCTTTTTAAATCCATTTGCATTGCATTGTTTTCAAATTTTCACTCGTTTCAGAATGAGGCGCTCCAGCTGTGTATCAAGATCAACACAGCGATCGACCGTGTGGAATTCATGTTCACATCAGAGTTCGAAGCAGAGGTGGAGGAAACGGAGAAAGCCACACTGCAGCAGTATTACAGAGAGGCCATGATCCAGGGCTACAACTTTGCTTTTGAGGTCAGAGAATTTTGTGAATTGAATGCACCATAGCATTTACATTTACATTTACATTTATTCATTTGGCAGACGCTTTTATCCAAAGCGACTTACAATTGCACCTTAAAGAATGAGTGTAACACTCCCCCTGACAGTCAGTATACTGTAGCTGAATTGAGTTGTTTGAGATGCTCAATAAATGTTTTTTGATGGAGCCACAGTCTTATTTGACATGGTATATTAAAGGAATAGTTTACCCAAAAATTTACATTTTCTCATAATGCTCACCCTCATGACAACCCACATGTATGTCTTCTTTTTTTTTCCAGTCAAAGAAAGGATTTCAGTTCTGAGAAAATATCTTGAGCTCATGTAGTGAAAAAATAGGCAAAATTCAAGAATGCTGACAAATCGATAACTTCAAAAATCTTATTGGTTATTGGTTTCAGTTTTACTCAAAACTCAAAATATTAATCATTTTCTCTTACAAACATATCATTTTGCTTCAAAAGACATTTATTGACCTGCTGGATTGGATTACTTCAATGATGGATTGATGTGTGATTTTGGAAACTTTATATGGGCATATATTTATTAAGTTTTATTATTTAGAAAAAAACTATGTATGAATTTATGTAGATCTGGTATGGTATAGGGTGAGTAAATTGAAAGAGAACATTCATTTTCGTGTGAACTACTCCTTTAAGATTAGATGGGAGAAATTATTTTAACATAAACCTTTAAGGTTGTCAGAAGGATGTAGCTTAGTAGTAAACAATTTAGACCGATGACCAAAAGAAATGGAAATTCGGAACCCATAACTTTACATTTACAAGCCTATGTCTTTAATAACTTAGGCTGCTCCAACACCCATCACCAAAACATTTAATCCCGATTACTCTGGGGGGATTTGACCCAGTAATAAAAGTCACATCACATGAAAGTAACATCTGCTAGTAGCAATTAACTAGTTATTAGCCAATTAAGCTAAGAGCCCTTCTGTACCATCTTATAACGGCGTTAATTAGCCATGTGAGATCACCAACCTGGGACAGAATGAAGCTCAGGGGAAAACATCTCAACAGCCACTGTGTCAATATATAAAACAAACATACAATTAAAAAGTTTCTATTGTCTCTTCAGTATCATAAAGAGGTCGTCCGTCTGATGTCTGGAGAGTTCAGGCGGAGAATAGGGGAGCGCTACATTGCTTTTGCCCGCAAGTGGATGAATTTTGTCCTCACAAAATGTGAAAGCGGGAGAGGCACTCGTCCAAGGTCAGTAGGTATTGAAAAACCTACAGAGCTAGCTTGCTGTCATCTGCTTACATGGGTAGCTGTCTTCTAAGCAATACACTAGATGTACGAAACGTACAAAATTGTATTATTGTTTTATTTACAGTCAACAATTATCTGTGCATTCGCCTTAGTGGATATCCTAACAGTTGGAGATATGCTGTGAATGCTGTCAGTTGGCCAAAAAATGTGTCTTACGTGGCAGCATAATCATACCGCCTACCATCGTTCGTGTTGGGAACCCACCTATGACCCTTAAAATGCTGTCTACGTAGGCAGTTAACTAGATTTTGGTACAGAGCCAGCGTTTCAAGTTGCTAATGTTCCAAGAAAATGTTTCCAGCTTCATGAATTATATTGCCAGGTTGTTCTTTTATCCTGCTCACGAAGGTTTTTTCATCTCCAGATGGGCAACTCAGGGCTTTGATTTTCTTCAAGCGATTGAGGCCGCATTTATATCAGCTTTGCCAGAAGATGACTTTCTGGTGAGTTTATCTGGTTTCTGTTGTTAAAGATAATTGTTGAAATGGTTTGTAATTGAGCTACTTATGATTATTTTGTCTCACAGAGCCTGCAGGCCCTGATGAACGAGTGTATCGGGCACGTTATCGGGAAACCTCATAGTCCAAGCAGTACGTATTTTGGTAAGTGTTCTCCATCCCAGCAAACTTTCCCAAACTCACCATCACTGGACTTCTTTAAAAGGTCCTTAAAGAGGATATTTTTAAGCTGGCCTTCTTTTTCTGTATTTTATAGAATTTGTTTTTCATTGTAGCGCTTTGAGTTGAGATGAGAAAATAGTTATGCTAATAGGTAGATAATATTATAATAATAATAATTAATAATATTAATAATAAACAACAATACAATAATAATAATAAATACAATAATATTTCCCTCTTGCTATTATTTGAAATAATTTAATTTGTTTTATTATTATATTATTTAATAATACGAATTATAGTTATTAATAATGATAATAATAGGTATGAATAATAATCATCATCGTTTTTATTGATGAGAAATATAATAATTATACACAATCAAATTAATAAATAAGAATGAGTGGAAAACTTTATCCTTCATTAATTGTTATAATTATTGTTTTGCTCATTGACTAGTGAATACCATAAGTATGAATAAGTAAATGGCTTTAGACACAATTGCAGGTTTTGCATCATTTTAGTCACGTTGTGTCCCAAAAATGAGCCTAAATCCCACCTGACCAAAACATTGTTTCTCAAACCACATATGAATGTTTAAGGTCAGGTCAAAAATAATCCTTGTAATGTAATTTTAGGCAAAGTGAATAGTAAATTGCATTAAATTATTCTAACAACCAGTATCCATTTTTCACCAGGCACTCGGAACAGCCCTCGACCTGTCAAAGTCCCCCGTTGCCACAGCGACCCTCCAAATCCATACCTCTTCATCCCTTCATCTCACGCTGACGGCTTCAGGTAGGTATTCTCCCGGGTCTTCATCACAGAACCATTAGCCCAGCTAGTATAACTATATTCAGTGTTACTACGCTTGTGTAGCTCTTTTGCATGCCCTCGTGCTGTGTTGTTTAATCTGTAGGAGGGTGGAATTAAATGACTCATGCTTTTATTGATGCTTTAACCACAATCTGTGCTGCAGCGTGTAGAGCTTCATATGAGTGTGTGTTTGTGTACTAATGTCAAAGCGTGTGTAAAACTCACACGTCCATCTTCACCAAAGCACAATACTGAGGCTGTCAGTGTGTTTCCAACACAGCTCTCGGAGTCTACCGTGTGATCTGCGTTCCCAGTTGTGTCTCTCAGGTCCCCGTCCCGCCCCTCCGTTTGCCCACGGGGAACACAGCCACGCCATCAAATCCGCCGGCAACGTCCCTAATGACATCAGGTAGTCAGGAATGCCCCTTCTCAAGCCCGCATGGAGCTCTGCAACATCTAAACCTCACATCTGTGTCAGAACAGCATTGCTCGTGGGCTTTTGTGTGGATTTGTAAATGAATTGGCAAAAATATGAAACGCAGAATGTTTTATGCCAGCAGCAGCAGCATGGCTGATCTTTAAAAGAGCCGCCTTCTGGAAGAGTCTTTTAAAGCCTTGAGTAATGCTGTTTTAACAGAGGATTAGAAGTTAAAGGGGTCATATCAGAGGAATCAGAAGTTTCCTTTTGATGTACTGTAAAAAAAAACTCAACAAAACTCTCCAGACCAGGTTTCTTATCATGTCAGTTGTCAACATTCTGAGCAGCTTGCTGCATTAAAGAATGGACTCAAACTGTATAACAAAACCGCCGTTTTCATTTTGCATGCAAACACAAGCCTTAGTCACAGTCACAAAAACAATAGAATTCTGTTGCTCTGAGAACGGTGGGGATAAAACCCAAATTGTGACAAAAACTTAACTAAGTGGGAAAATAGTAATAATAAAAAATCCATAATATGACCCCTTTAACATATTTAAATGTACATGGAAGTGCTCCTGCTTAAATTGCCAGCCTGTTTTGGGGTGCATAACAAACCCAGAGTAATTGTTTGTATGACACACCGCTATGCACTTCAATAGTTAATACAGGCATTCACAGATTGATTGAATGATAATTGTGTTAGAAAACATACTATCTATGCATTCTTATTATTAGTTTTTGTTGCGGCATGCTTAAGAATGCATCATTTACTTACATACACTGGGAAAATACACAATGTGTATAAAGATCTCAGAGATGCGATCGATCATTGGTGTATAAAAGGTGACGGCACCTGATCCTGGTTCAGTATTGTGATACGCTTTTTACATTTGGGGTTAAACTCACCCAGTCTATTCTATCAATATAAGTAATACATCCTAATCATTCTTTTAAAGAATAAGACATTTAAGACTATGCATTAGATTGAGTTTTACAATGATTTATAGATAATGCTCCATTACACATAAAATCTTTGTAACGCATGGCTTTACTACAGCTCCTTAAGATTTCATGTCAGCAGGCGAAATCTAAAAGTCAGTGTGTATTTTGCGATGGTTTTAAACTATAATCGAACTCGCACAATGATGCAAGGTGGTTGAATGTGGTTTGAAAGAGTTTAATGCTGCTCATTGTGACTAACATTGCTGTAATAGAGCTAGCTTTCCATCTGCTGTAGTGTCGCTGTAAGCATGCGCAGCATAACTAACACATCTTTCATTCTATGCAGTTTTAGTACTGTTTCTAAACTGTTTGTAAAGGTGGTGTCTTAAAATTCTCTCTGCCACACAGGGGTTCTAGTGCACATGAGAATGACCGTCTGTCATCTGTAGCTGCAGAACTGCAGTTTAAGTCTCTCAGTCGCCACTCCAGCCCCACAGAGGATCGAGAGGGTATGAACATTTAAAGTAATGAATTAAAATTTGATCTGTCGTGTTCGATTTCGCTGGAAATGTCAGTTTGACTATTTGACTTCAACACGCAAAGATAAGTACGTAGAGTAACCTGCAATAATGTTTCAAACGGAGATGGCGATATAGAGGCAAAAGTTACAGACTGGGGCTTTGAATTCATTCTTTAAGTTTTCTCGTCTTTCCAGAACCTTCGTACCCTAAAGGAGACCCCAGCAGCACTGCCCGTCGCAGCTGGGAGCTGCGCAACTTCATCAGCCAGTCAAAAGGTAGTTTGCATCATAAAATCCAAATAAACAATAAAGTTTGAAAGAATCATAATTTCAGTTGAACACCCAAGCAGTTTTCAAAATGTTCATTTAAATTCTAGTACAAAATGCACAGTATGCATGTACTTGAATCAGTGCACCTTAATGGACTTTATTTTAACTAATGCAACTCGATTTACTCGCAGACACAGCAGCACGTCAGAGCCCCATGGAGGCGGTTCGACGCTCCGTACGCGCCTTCGACGAGAAGCACTATGTGCTCATGAGACAGCGCAACATCATCGGTCAGGTGTGCAACACCCCCAAATCCTATGACAATGTCATGCATGTGGGGCTGCGCAAGGTCACCTTCAAATGGCAGAGAGGCAACAAGATCGGTAAGAGGTCAAAGCTTTCTGTGGCGCCGTTGTAGCATTGGAAATTTGCGTTTGGAATTGAATTCGGTCTCTGTTTACAGGCGAGGGGCAATATGGGAAGGTGTATACATGCATCAATGTGGACACTGGTGAACTGATGGCCATGAAGGAGGTATTTGTTCTGAATTAACGAAACAGCTTTGAAATCATGCATAGTATAACCTATAGCAGACTTTTGGTCGACACAATTTTCCCATCACATGGTATTTAACATCAAATCGTCCAGTCCAGTACCAGTTTTTCTTTGTATGTGGTAAATGCATCATTAAGTGTACATTTGCTTTCAGATTCGCTTCCAACCCAATGACCACAAAACCATTAAGGAAACTGCAGACGAGCTGAAGATCTTCGAAGGAATCAAACATCCCAACCTTGTCCGCTACTTTGGAGTGGAGTTGCACAGGGTAAAAACCGACATCTTTGTATGTCAGTGTCGTCTTAAGATCTTTTAGAGTTTATTCCTCATTTCCGTTGTTGTCATACAGGAGGAGATGTACATCTTTATGGAGTACTGCGATGAAGGGACGCTGGAGGAGGTGTCTAGACTGGGTCTGCAGGAACACGTCATCCGCCTGTATAGTAAACAGATCACGACGGCGATCAACGTGCTTCACGAACACGGAATCGTACACCGTGACATCAAAGGTCAGAAGTCGCACTTTTTTACTCGCTTCCAAGTCTGCACATGTGATTCTGTATCAGTTCTTCTGTCAATAGTAAAAATACAGTGAAAATGCATTTCTTTCATTCGTTGTCTTCTCAGGAGCAAACATCTTTCTCACATCATCTGGCTTGATAAAGCTGGGCGACTTTGGTTGCTCAGTGAAGCTGAAGAACAACGCTCAGACGATGCCTGGAGAGGTGAACAGCACTCTGGGAACAGCAGGTGAGCTGGGTCACAGTTGTAGTTGCTTTGTTTAAACACAAGAGGGCATATCACACTTTTTGAATGTGTCACTACAGTTTATCTCACATCATGATAAAGGATCATGTGGGTTTTAAAAAAAAAACGATAGCTTTCTAAAAAATGGTTTAGGCATGTTGGAATGATTATTTGAGTCGGCTGATATGCTTCGATTTTTCATTTCTATGTATAGTTTATTTTCCAAATGTGAAACAAGACTGTCTCAAATATAATCTATAAGTATAAATATAAATGATAAAGAATTTCTTATTACATCAGTGTTAGTGGTTTTGTTGATGAAGCTTATTTAATGCTATTATTTTCTTTGTCACTTCTAGCATACATGGCTCCTGAGGTCATCACAAGAGCAAAGGGTGAAGGTCATGGTCGGGCTGCTGATATCTGGAGTCTCGGTTGTGTCCTTATAGAAATGGTCACTGGAAAGGTAAAACATATCTTCTAAATGTTATTTTTTCTTTTAAAATAAGATGTCTTGTTTGAAATACTGATTGTAAAACTGAATAGTTTTTAGTTTTGTTTGGAATCTGCTCTAACCAGTATTCTAAAAACAATTTTCTGAGCTTTTCCACACACACCAAAACTAAACCAAACCCAAACAAAAAAGTACATAACTACATTATATGGCTTTCTGAGAAGAAAAATCAGATGTCTACAAATTGGAGACCATTATTCAACAACAGCATTTGTGTGTTAAACTTTTTTCTGAAGCTAGAAACTCATTTTCATCCTGTTTGTCTGTTCACACAGAGGCCCTGGCATGAATACGAGCATAACTTCCAGATCATGTATAAAGTGGGTATGGGTCACAAACCGCCTATTCCTGAAAAGCTGAGCACAGAGGGGAAGGATTTCCTGGCCCACTGCCTAGAGAGCGAACCCAAACGCCGTTGGACCGCCAGCGTCCTGCTGGACCACCCCTTTGTCAAGGTATGAATCCGCTACCTCTCATACAGCTCATTTCTTTATTGGTTCACAGAAGAATTCAAAGTTTGAGAGAGAAACCAGTAGCTTGTGATATTGCCAAATCTGTATTGGTTGCCAGATTTTCCAATCTGTTACTTGAATCAACAAAACCCAAAGCTAGCCCACCCTGACTATTTGTCTTGTGGTGTTATACAGCTACTCTGAATTCCACTGGAAAATCTTGTCTTTCTAGAAAGCTTGATGCTGAAACAATTAACTTTTTGTTTCGAGCACTAAACAAGCCCTAATCCACAAGCTAACAACGTTGACAATGATTTACTACCAGAGGGGTCAGGCAGACCCAGACTGTCACCTGATCGAATGACACTCTCATGTCAATCTCTTGTCTCTCAGGTATGCACGGATGAAGAGTGAGGTGGGAGAGGTTGACGTACTCGAACGTTTACAAAAATGCAAGCACTACTTCATGGCATGAAAGGAACTCTGGACTCGAAAGGGGGAAGACGAAGGAAAACGGACTGGTTTTTAAGCTTGCTCTGATACGAGCCCCTCACAAAGGGGTCAGTCTTACATGTACAGTCACGTGAGCGGAGAGTTGTTAAGATAAGAGCGTTATATTGTACATACTGTATAAGAATAGTTTAGGGATTTCTTTGTACAAAGCATATTGTAAAGCTGAAGTTTAATAGACACTTTTTGCGGCTGGTAAATGAGTTTTGGTGATCGTGTCACAGGGAATACATTCATTCAAGGGAGACGTTCTTCTCTGACAGCACAAAGCATCAGAAGGGAGAGTTTGGCAATACATCGACTGAGTGTTCATTGAAGAAAAACAAACAAACCTGACAGTCACAGCACAGGAGGTTTTAATTTGTTGCGTTTCTTTTGTTAAATATGGTATTTTGGTTTGCCTTGCTGCAGAGCGCACTGTTAACAAATCATATTTAAGCCTATGAATAGTTGTGCTGCGTCGACCCGGTGGACTCACGGCCAGCGTCGTGCCTTTACGATCTGGGTGTATGAGAGCATAACCAACCAATAAGAGGGAAGAAGAAGCAAGTCTGACTCTGCCTTTCCGCTGCTGCACTCAGGACAGGTGGACACAGAAAACATGCTCTTACACCGGCATCAATGTCGCTGGTTCTGCTCCTCAAACAGTGTTTGCAATATTTAAAGAATATTAAATAAACGGACCTTTTTTTAATGGCCTACGTTTCTTTTAAAAAGAAAAACATAATAATATTGTGTGTTTTACACTGTTGACTTCAAGTTCCTCAAATTTCACTTAGGTGAGCAGTTTTAGTTGCTGAACACCGGTTTTGTGAAATGCCCTCATGTCAATGAGTTCATCACAGAGCACGATCTTGTTCTCCCGATGGGTGACAGGCTCTCACTTGTTCATCTGCATCTCTTTGTTTCCATAATTTGAACCCCTGTCAATCTCGGTCTGTCCAATCATCCAACGGATACCAGCTGATGCTGTAAATGAAGGAAAACGTTTGTCAGCGGCGCCGCACAACAGCCCGTCACATTATCATGCTCTTTATAGATCTACAAGGGATACAAGCATTGATGTCAATAGGATCTTTCATTATTAACGTCACTATTATAACACTAACAGGGTTCCCAATGTTATGAAAAACCTGACAATATCAGGCAGGGAATTTTAATACTTCCAGAAATGAGGGAAAAAGTTAAGGAAATTAACAAAACTGTATAGCTTAGAATATATAGATTTTTCAACTTATGGCTCAGAAAGTCCATCTTGGACAGGAATTATGTTTTGTAAACACTGAGTACTGTGAACGTAATGGAAAGTTCATTGTTTTAAAGATGTGGGAACCTTGTACTAAGCAAAGATGAAATGACACTTATATTGCTAAAATGAAAGCTTCATTTAAACAATATCCGATTTCTCAGTGTATGGCTCATGTAGCTTAAAACGTGCTATTATTTCATTCATTCAGTGTTTAAGTGAAACTTTTAGATCTGAAATTAATATATAAACCCGTTCTCACATGCTGTGGCACCTCTGGGCATTTAAGTGGGAGAAACACTAGAAATGCATTAAAATGCATGCATTTATGAATTGAGCAACATGCATTAAATGCAGATAGAAGTGGTTGATATACTTACGGCCACAACACCTAACCGGCCTCCGTTCATATACATATTTTTGAAAAACAGATTGAAGGATAATACTGTAGCAGCACTAAATAAATCCTTTTCATTGTCCCAACCGTAAATGTTTAAATGCCAAATCTATGCGTTTAATTTGTTATACCAGTTTTAAAAATGAACCACCCACCCCGGTTGTTTACACAAGTACCTGCTATACAGAAGATAAGCGTAGAGAGCACAGTAAAGGTGGACCCTGACAGCAGCAGTCGTAGGGATAGGATGCAAAGAGGGTAGACCAGCAAACAGACCCAGAATAGCCAGTTCAGCAGGGCCCAGGGTCGGCACGGGGCGTTCGTAATGGGGCCCGGGAACTGACCGGTCTGCCTGTAATGCTCCTGGAATTGGTCCTGAGAAAGAGCGCAAACAATCATTATCAGTTTCTACATAGTGACTCATGCCTGTAACAGTGCATTTATTGTAATGTCACCCTACAGGAAGTAGCTGTAAAAAGGTTTGTAAACGTGTGTTATAGGCGACTGTTTGATAAACTAGCCCAAACCTTTCAGTTGGTGAATTGCGAGGTATTAACACCCTCACGTAAGGCAAATACTGCACTTACTTTCTCCTGATAGAGTTTGTGGAGCCAGGCAGCACATTCCGACTCGTCCTCTGGGATTGACTCCAGAGGAATCCGCCTAACAGACACACAAGGAATTCTGTAAACATTTATCTAACACTGGGCGTGAGGTCTTTACGTGACACTGCAATACGTTCAAATTGTAAAAGAAATAAGGGTTTATAAATCATTGCATATTTGAACTTTAATACATCAGGAGACGCTCTCAAAGAGCACATCATAAAAAATATGCTGTTAAATATTATCAGAGGTACCTCACGTATAAATCGGCATGGTACTTTTTTCCGTTGAGCACCCCTAATAACGTTGGCATTTCGTTGTTTCTGAAATTAAGTGTAGAATCGTACACAGCAGTAACTACAGAGGAGACACAGACCAAGTCAGCAAACCAAGTCCTTACATTAAGACTTAGTCAACACTCATTTACAGAAATGAACTGATCATTGTTTGCCTTTATTTGCCAACATCATTGGAAGATCAATAAGATCAATTTGGCTGTGAAGATCTCACCCGTTCCCCTGAGGTTCTGCACCGTGACACAAAAGCCCTTGGTACGAGGTAGCAGGTGGTACTTGAGTTTGGGGAGACCTTTCTTCTCTGCCACCTCCATACTAATCTTGTGTTTCTTCTCTGTGAATCGTGTGCCCTCGCAGTGCAACAGGAACTATATATGGATCATAAAAAAATTAACATGACCCTATGGTTACCAACCATATAACAGATTAAAACTTTAAAAGGATGGTTCCTTTTTTTGTCATTTCAAACCTGCATGGCTTTCTTCCATCTGCAAAAGAAGATATTTTGAAGAATGTTGGTAACCAAACAACAGCGGTACCCATTCACCTCTATTGTATGGATGCAAAACCAAGTCAATTGGTTACCATTTCTTAAAATATCTTTGAAAGTCATACAAGTTTAAAATAACAAGAGGGTGAGTAAATGAACTATCCCTTTAAGAAACATTGCAAGACCAAACACAGTAACATTTCTATAATAAAAAAAAGAATATAGGGATATTTGTATAAACTTCTCCTTGAACTAATAATTCAAGTTATTCGGTTGAACAGAGCGAGAAATAAATACAAGAAACTAAAAAAAATTGCTTTGGCAAATATACCCAAAATTTTTCTGGGTAATCACGCAGATTCTGCAGGCTCTGCACGACCATCTTACGATCCTCCTCCCACTTCCTTTTACAGAAGACGATCTCCAGGAAGTACCACATCCAGCCAATCACAGGAATGTAAGAAAGCTCTTTTTTTGCCAACACTTTTGAGCTCTGAAATCAGAACGTGACAAAATCAATTGCGTGACCATATAACAGCACATCCTGATGGTAAATAAGCATCAGCTGATACATCATACCGAGTTCAAAGTGGGCTGTGGTTTTGTCTTACCCCTAAAACACCAAATCTGTCACAAAAGCTCCAGCCACACATAAAATCGATCTCAAAATTGTGATTGAGGACAACAATTGCGTTTTCTTTGCCGTAGAAAGAAAAGCTTTCCGGGTCTGTGTAAAGTGTGCACTCTGTCCCGGACCACCATTCCAGCAGTGCCACCAGTTCTGGGTAAACACAGTAAAAGACATACAACTACATTTAAGATTCAAAGATTTGTAACATAAGATGTTTTTACATGTTCATTGTTCATCAATGTGCAGCTCAGTCTGTTTTGCTGGCCGAGCCATACAAACTAGCCATATGTAAATAGATGCTTCTCCCTACAGTTTGTTTAGATGTGGTTCTTTTAAACAGGAAGTAAATGGTTTGAGGTTTGCTGCTCTGTTTGTAAGGTGAATTGTGACATTTCTGTGTCACATATGCTGGGAAATCTCACTGGTATATAATCTTGCTTGTAAAAACAGGGATTAACTTGTATTAAACACACCTAAACCAGCTTTTCAAGAAAATTACAGGTTGGTTTGTTTGAGCTGGTTTAGAGCAAAACGCAGCAGCCCTCCAGGACCAGAACTGAATCTCCTTGCTGTATATCACATTTAAATTACATTTATTCATTTGGCAGATGCTTTTATCCAAAACGACTTACAAGTAGGAGAGCATATCCAACATCAAACATGGTCTGATTTGCTGTAATGTGACTGGAAATGTCACACCTGATCTGGAAACAACGCCCTTTTTAAGAGGTGTGACAAAGTACAACTTACGGCTAGAAACGGAATAAGCCATTCTGCAGTTGATCTTGCGTGCGAGTTGCTTGTTTATGGGCCACAGTGGTAAGGTACAAATCTGCAACAGGTTGACAATGAACCCGCTGACCAGGAACACATAACAGATAATGAGATGACACAGGAACTGAGTTTTAAGCATTTTGAGGAATCCCATCTTTGTGTAGTCTTTACTTCCCTACGTCCCTTCATCTACACCGAAACCTGTGCGGAGAGAAAACTACATATAGTTATATAATACACAGGACAGCATCTCCCAGGGTGTTGCATATGCATTTCTATAAAACTGTATCTGAATTATGAAAATCTACCAGAGCCAATATTCAAATAGCTTGGTTAAGCATAGAGGAAGAGATTGGTCCCTTTGTCTTACTTTGAATGCTGTGTGAATAGTTAAATAGTTATTTATACCTTTTGGTTTTACAATCTTCTACATTTCTAAGCATCACTGGCCATACTGTAATCCTAAATGAACACACCCGAACCAGCTGATCCAGGTTTTCAGAATTACATGAAAATTACAGGTAGAAGCTTTTAATTACAGTTGGACATAAAGGTTGGAGCTTATGCTCCAGCAAACAGGTTTGGACACCCTGTATTAGTGAGAAGGATTTTATTCAGCAATAATTCACCTGTTTGTGTAACTTTATGGTGTTTACATACCATTGCATGTACAGTAAGCATGTTAACAATTCAAGATCATACATAAAAAAAGAATCAACATATTTCATTCATAAAAAGACTGATACGTGATGCATTTTTATTTTACGTTATTACCTTTAGTTAAAATGTGCATTTCTTTGTTACAGGGGAGGATTTTAAAAAGTAAATAGTTGTTTAATAATCTTATTAAAAGAAAAATATCTGAAGTTTCTTGAAAAATCATATTTTCCTTTAACAGAAAAATTTTAAATATAGAAGAAATATTTAAGAAATAGCATATACAATATATTTATATTGTTAGTTAAACTTAAAAATAACATTTAAATGGAAAAAGATTTATTATTACACCAGCCGACATCATCAGTAAACCATGACATCATAACCCGCGGACACCCACTCAAGTTTGTACGTCGTTACATCACAAATGCTCGTCTGTTAATATGTATACTTTTGGTTTCCACTACAGGGTGCGCCTTGTTTAAGCTACCAACTGAACCTGATACACTTGCTGTATTTCTCTTTTAAAGAACAATTTAGTTCATAAAATCTGAGATAAACTAACAATACGAATGCAGAAGCAGCACATATCTCTGAAAGTCTCTTTAAGCGCCTCACTAGTGCAAGTTTAACGTAGTTTTGTCCATAAGCATCAAGTTTACCACTGACAACATCGTACAAAACTCACGTGCTTATTTTGACGGATCATATGTCAATGAAAGCCTCTCTTCTTTCATCAGAAAACGCTGTTTTGTTTAAATTACCTTTTCTCTTGATCGGTTAATACTGGAGCAGACGTCTCATCATTCTCCTAGTTAGAAATAAAGCTGATAGATGTTTTAAGTTGAACAGAACAGGCTGAGATTGAGACCACACCCGGCACCAAGACGCTACGAGAAGAGCACTTGAACGTGGGCAGGGACTTTAGAGGGTCATTATGTCATTTCCTCTGTTCACAGGCAGCTCTGTCCGTGCACAGTCTGTGCTTTACGCCACTCGCTCCAACCAGCAGCTGTACACAATTGCCAAGCACGTTGGCCACAGTAAGGCATTACCTTAAACGTGATCGTACGATATAAATTGTCAGATCAATTGCGCCCTCTGCTGGATGACATAGGGCTTTGCTACTAGACAAACGAAAGAAGCGTTGAGGTTGTATTTTTTATTTTAAAACATTTCTAGTTTTATAATATTACTAGTATTATTAAATTGCCGGTGAGATACAAATATAAATATGTATTCGATTTGTTCCTACAAAAGACTGAAACTCACCAGACTCATATAACGTTACAGTAACATTTTAAATGAGGAGTAAATAGAAAATTTAGGAAGCTAGAGCATAGGCAATAAAGACCATGAAATATACACAATGTGTTAGTTAATTATTATTATATAGTCTGGAGGAAGGCTTTATTTGTCAGTTTGTCTGCCATGTTTGAGAATAAATGGAAGGCAAACATTTATTTCACAATACCAGACGCTCAACGATCCCAATAATGGATTTTAAAAAAAATGTTTTTGGGAGCCCATTTTGCCACTGAATAGGAAATCTAAAAATGATTAAAGAACTGAATGAATGAATGAATAAATTAATTGATATATCAACAATTAGAAATATCAAATAGTTCACATTAACTTAGACGCGCGCACACAAACGATTCTGAAGAATTTATATTTGCGCATTAGGTTACAGGAATATATATTTTCTTGTAACGTATTTCTCATCAATCAATAAGCGGAAATACAGTAAATACAGTTTAAAAAGTTTGTCTGATTTCCAGAAACATTTTGAAATCATTAATTTCATTTCGAGGCTAAAATCAGCAAAGCTCGATTGACTTCACGTTTTATTGTCTGAGCTCGGGGTATTTCCGTCGAAAGCCGGAAATGGACGTGGCAAGACGACGAGCTGCTTCCTGTTTTAACTCTTGACAAAGTAACAACAGTCAGCTGTCTGTCAGCGATCACCAAGATAACGCATTTCTCAATGTCCCGTTTATTTTTAATATCCGGATAGCGCTTTCGGAGTGTGCAGGGGCCATGTGGGTGATTTTGCGGTGCCTTTGGGCGCTGATTTGGTTCGGGGTGTCCGGTGATCGTGCAGGATCTCCTGTGTTTTCTGACGAGATTGCCTTTAAAATCAACTGGCCGGGATCAGACTTCAGCCTGGTAAGTAAAATCATTTTTATAAACCACCAGCCGGTTGACATGGCAGGTGTAGAAACCTATCGTTTATTGTAGCCTAAAATGGGTTTGGATGTTGACTGGACCACACAAACAATCTTGGGGATTTTTCCTGACAGCATATGAATGTTTCTTACATCAAGACAGGTGGAGCTGTACACTCAGGGTTGCCAAAACTGTTTTAAATCTGCCAAAATAAATCTGTTATTGTTTCTCATTAGTTATTCTGCACTTGGCTTTAATTTAATATCATATTTCATCTTTCCACAGCCAACGTCGGGAGGACTGTACAAAGATGATAACTATGTTATCATGACAACTGCAGAAAAAGAGAAGTACAAATGTTTGCTGCCATCTTTGCCCGGCACCCAGGAGGTACGGTTACACATGGCAAACATTTGCCTTTATTATTTTCCCTGATGATATATTGTAGCTCATTTCATTCTCTTTTAAAGGATGATGTGAAGGACTACCGTGGACCGAGTCCAGCAGAGCTGCTGGAGCCTTTATTCAAACAGAGCAGCTGCTCTTACAGAGTAAGTTTCTTTCAGTTTCTGTATATTGATGCAGGATATAACTATGACATCAGTATATAGTATCTATTAGGACAAAACACACCTTTGATTTAAAAATCACCAAATCGAAAGGCTGATGTTTTCTTCACTTGGGTGCACTATAAATATGGATTTAGATTTTGGGGTGAAATGTGACTATTGCATGTTCTTTTTTCATTTATATGATTTACGTTTATGTGCATAGTTTATCTTTATGACCGTCTACTCATTGCAGATTGAGTCATACTGGACATATGAGGTGTGCCATGGAAAACATGTACGGCAGTATCATGAGGACAAGGAGACAGGGCAGGTAGAATCACTGTTCATAATATATGCGGTTAATACAGTCTATTATTATGTATTCACTGTAGTAAAATGTAAAAATAAATAGTTGATGGAAAGTATTTTAAGAAAATGCTGTTAAATAGTTTCAGTGGTCTCATTTATATCTCTTGTTCCCTCAGAAGATAAACATTCAAGAATACTATCTGGGTACCATGAAAAAAAGTGATGGTGCAGGTTGGGTATTTTTTTTATATGCACACAAGTTTCTCAGTGTGTCTACACCACATTCTCACATATTTCATCTCCTGTTCAGAAACGGAAACAGAGAAATCTGAGGCCTCTGACACCGAAGGATCTGAGGCTAACACAGAGGTTTGTCAGTAGTACATAGGCATGCAATAAATGTGTTTTGCACAGGGTTGTGTTTTTAACTCTCACCTCTATGTGTTCCCAGGTGCCAACAAAGAATATAGAGGGTCAGTTGACGCCATACTATCCCGTAGAGATGGGACATGGGACTGAATGCCTATTGAGAGAGAATCATCCTCGCTCCAGCATGGTGCTTTACGTCTGCCACCCAGAGGCCAAGCACGAGATCCTGACCATCGCTGAGGTCCTCACATGCCAATATGAGGTGGTGGTGCTCACTCCCCTGCTCTGTTCTCACCCCAAATACAGGTATACATGTACACAATCGATGTTTTTATGTGATTTAATGGACATCCTAACCCAGCCCACCTCTCCGCAGGTTCAAGTCTTCCCCGGTGAATGACATCTTCTGCCAGGCTCTGGGTGGTTCTCCTCTCAGACCTCAGAGTCTCTCTAAGCTGGATCGTGAACAAGAAGAGCTGCTCAAGCCACCGTTCAGCTCTAGCAGTGAGAGGCAGGTGAGAGGATCCAGGGTGAGCATGAACATTTATACTCTGCATTTATACCAACACTTATATTGGTCCATTGGAAGATGTATAAGAAACATTTTGGCAGCAACATAAGCACATTTTTTGTTCTCTGTTCTGCAAAGGAGGAATTTTCTCCTGTTAAAGAGGAAGCATACACCTCTACCCATAAGCCCCTGGTGGTTGGTGGACAGTCCCATGTTGCCGTTGGCACCACCCACATTTCTCGTCTGACTGATGAGCAGCTGATCAAGGAGTTTTTGAGCGGCTTATACTGTCTACATGGGGTGAGGATGGGTTAAATTGTTATCTGTATCTACAGATAGGAGTTCTCTTTAACCCATCTTTGTTTTTAGGGTGTTGGATGGTGGAAGTATGAATTTTGTTATGGAAAGCACGTGCACCAATATCATGAGGTGAGAGATTTTGATTCATATTTTTCAGTGTAGCATTAAAGAAGTGTTTGTGAGAGACTGTAAATAACGTTTTGCAGGATAAAGAGCAAGGGAAGAACATTGTGGTGGTGGGCAGCTGGAACCGTGAAGATCATTTGAACTGGGCCAAGAAGAACATCGCTCGATCTTATCATTTGAAAGACAGCGGAGCACCCAAAGTGAAGTATGTTTCTCTCATATATTTAACTAAACGTAACAAATAACGTTAATATATCAACTAAATGTACTATCCTGGTAATACTTCTTCAGGGTTGTGTCTCACTTTTACGGCCATGGAGACATGTGTGATCTAACCGGCAAACCGAGACAGGTTATAGTCAAGCTTAAGTGAGTTACCCATAATCCTTTGAGCTTGTTAGGTTTAGAATTGCTAACATATTTTGCCATCACTAACATACCTTTTTGTCACAGGTGTAAGGAGTCCGAATCCCCTCACGCCGTTACAGTGTACATGCTGGAACCTCAGACCTGCCATTACATACTTGGGGTGAGAATGAGTTTTAGAGTTCATGCTAACTTGTGGTACATCTGGTATTGACTTTTGCATTACACTTAATGGTACTTGTTCTGTCACAGGTTGAGTCACCAGTAATATGCAAGATCCTGGACACTGCAGATGAGAATGGGATTCTGTTCATCCCTAGCTAACCTACATCATCTGTACTATGGGAAGAAATGAACAGTCATTTGAACAATACAGCAGAGGAGGACCGAACAAGGAATTCTCAGAGAGAGATGGTCTGAACGCTGAATCTCTGAGAACTGTGAATGGCTGCTATTTCTAGCTTGAAGACCAAAATAGGAAGATTTCTTGAGACTGTTTTAAACCTGGAGATGCAGCTGGGACTTAATTCTCAATGTTTTATTGATTTCTTCCAATCTTCATCTTTTGCCATATTTAGATGGCTGGCAGGTTGTCTGTTGCAAGGTTCACATTTTTTTATTGTGATCGATATCAGTTGGTCTGTTCTTTTAACTGTAAATTATTTATTTTGCCAAATTCTTGGTCATTCAATGCTTGCTGGATTTGGATGTGGTAGGCGGATACGATTTATTGTTTTAAGAGATCATTTAGTTTTGAAGAAGCAATCACTGAAATAAACTGTAAGAGAAAACACTGTTGTGTATCCACAGGATGGGAATCAGGGATCGTTGTTGAAATGTTTGTCATAAACTTTACTTTGTAACCTCTTAACCACTTTTCTGATAATTCCACTATAAGGTTGCACCTGTTGTACAGCAAAATGTATTTGGTGAAGCCTGCTCTTCTAAGAAATGTTTTAACCTCAAAGTTTAAAGTGATTTTGATTAAGTTTAAGTTTAATGATGGTGTTGCTCATCCTGTATGTGTATATGTTCATCTGAATAAATTATGTTCATGTTTTGGAAAACATTCACACCCTCAGTGTAATAACACTACTAGATTAGCATTTTACATTTGTGACCCAGTTTGTGAAATCCAGGCTAAAGTCTGAGAATCTAATTTAACAAGCGTCAAAGTTTAATTTCAACCATTAGTTTCAGAATGATTTTAATCTTGATATCAGTGATATATCTTGACATTATAAGATAAAATCAGACTAAAGCTTGGTTGTCACAGACTGGGTCACATTTACCTACACTAGATGGTGCTAGCAGCCCTTTACATGGATTAGTTTTGCTCACAGAGGGCTGCGGCTCCAACGAATGGTAACGTTCTCAAACAAATGTATAAATGCACGTAAATGGTGGACAATGCTAAAACACTGGTTTTAAATCAAAGACATGGAACATGGCAAGATGCACTTGCAAAACATTTAATAAGTTGATATAAAATGTAGGATGTTTCCACAAATACATAATCTGAATGGAGACTTATTACATGAAAATGCCATGGCAATGTAAAAATAAAACATCCTCCAGTCCAGAAAATATGAGCGATAACACTTGAAGGAAAGCAACAGCTACTTCTTTCAATAGTCTTGATCGGACGTCCCTTTCACTTGATATTCAATGATGCACATCGTCCCTTGAGCAAAACACCACAAGCAAAAACTATAAAGGCTCTGAGCAAAAAGTATGATGGTGGCAGAAAGCTCAGACTGATGGGATGGGAATCTGATGCGCTGAAGTGCTATCAAAGTCCTGCAGCACCTCCTGATGGGTGTGGTAATGCATAGCCACGTAGCTCTTTGCAAAAGCGGTGGTTTGAGAGTTGACCGGCTGTAGACTGTTGGGGGATGTTGGTCCTGCTGATGGACTGCTATTGTAGATACTGTAGTAGGGTTCTATGCGTGTGTTGATGGGCGTAGATGTGCTAGGGGGACGGGGTTTACGTCCGGCCGTGATACAAGGGCTAGGCATGCTGTCCCGGGAATGACTGGGTCCACACGCCTGGTCCACCAACCTCCTCTGGGGTTTTGGCGAGAGCATGTAAGCCGAGTTAGTCTCGTGGTGCGAGGACTTGTTCCGATTGACCTCCAGGCTTCCTTTGCCCATGGCATGCAAACGTGTCTTGTGCTTGCAGCACAGGAAGCCCAACGTCAGCCACTGGAGGCAGCAGAGAACGCGGCGTCGCAGGCCGGCGCTGTTGCGCGAGTACACAAACGGGTTGATGCCGGACTTGAGGAATATGAGAGTGAATCCGCACAGCTCAAACTGGTAGTGAATGAAGCTGCTCTCCGGTGACACCATATCCTGTGCCAATGATATGCCCAGCGGGAGGCAGCATAGCAGGACGGAGATCACGATCACCACGCACGTCACCACCGCTTTAGAGTCCTTGGCGGTGGCCAGGTTTACGCTAGAGACCAGCTGGCAGCAGGTCGCTCCGGCTGCAGCTCCAGGCACTAGGGGCTGGTTGGTTCTCCTGGTGAAAGGGTGCGTCTGGACGTGCTGAAGTTTGTTGTACGTCTGGTTGCGGTAAAGCGAGGGTACTTGCACCGTACACTGCATGCCTTCAAAACCAGCGGCAATGAGCGGCGGATGAGAGGCAGGTGGACGCGTCGCATCCACCGTGATAATGGGACACTTCCGCACCTGCGCGTTCTTCCTCAGTGCCTGAGCGATCATGAGGTACGAGATGGACACCACACCTACACAGAAAGCAAAATCTGCAATGTACACATATAACACCACTTTGGCCTTGTTTCCTGTTAGACCAAAGTGAGGCAGGCAAGGCCCGGAGCTTCCTGGATATGCTCGCAAAGTAACCAAAGCTGCCAGCGTGAAGCTGGTGGTCCATAGCAGTGCCGTGAGAGCCAGGGTACAAGGGAAAGAGGCCGTACGGTTGGGCTGTTGACCCAGAACCATGCGGAGCCGATGCAGCGCGATCACCGCCACTGTCTCGAGGGACATAATAATGAAACCCGAGCTGGTAAGGTGGAAGGCAAAGCAGAAGCCCTTTGACACTCCACCTCCAGCATCTCCAGCGTCCAGAAACAGAACCAGCGCGAACATGGGTGCAGTGACACAGCAAATAAAAAGGTCACAGAAGGACAGGTTAAGGATCATGAAGTCGAAGTTGGTGCGGAACTTACGGAACGCCGGGTCGAAGAAAGACAGGAAAACCACCAGGTTGCCGTAAGAACCGAGGCAAAAGATGAGGACCAACAGGAGGGAGCAGGAGGCAAGGGTGGCCGTGTGGATCAAGGCCCAGCCGCTCGTGGAGGCAGACTGGCTTTGGGAGGTGTTAAAGCCCCGAGGTTTCCCAAACTCAGCCAGGTCCAAAGGCCACGCAGTGCTGTTCATGGTACACATGGGGATGTAAAGTGCTCACAGCCTCAGAGCTTTTCCCATCATGCCTTTAGGTCACCCACGATTCAGCTAATATTTCCATTGTGCAGTTGGTTCATGGTAGAATCTCTAGATTACTGCAAAGACAAAGAGGATGAAGAAATGTTGAACAGTAATACATCATAAGCAGCTGAGTATATAAAAAAATGTGTGACTTAGAAACCAAGCATTAAAAAACAACGAATATGACAATAACAACGTGACAATAGCTTACAAAGCTAGCTTTCTAGGAATGCTTTGTATGTGACTATATAAAATTAAGGAAATGCACGAAGCAATTCTTTCTATTTGGATATAGATCACAGCTCTGTTCTCTTTAAAAATACATAAAGCATTGTACACCATGTTTCATTCGTGCGCGCTCCCACCAATCCACTTACAATCTATCGATTAAGATGAATTCACGTCTGCTACAATCGGCACAACATTTCGGTGCATTTCTTAACCGTTAATCGCTGTTACGAATGACTGTGTAACTGAAGGTGAATGTGTGCCGACTATAAATGTCAGAATGCATCCAGCCCCATCTTAAATAATAAGAATATATATTAAAAATATATATAAGATCACATTTAAAATTAATGCATCGGTAAAACAATCGTCCTGAAATATCTAACACATCCTTAAAGCTATGCATTCGTGCAAATATAACCCTGACGCTCGACTGTATATTATTGCAGAATATAGACGATTTTTTTCTTACCATGTATTCCGAGCGCGCGCCATTAACGACGCTGTGTTTTCCATATTTGTATGAATTCCCAGTAAATTACAGTAACGTGCATTCTAGTCACAGAAAGAGTCAGCGTTCATATCAAAGCATAAGATGACAGTGAAAAATTGAGTGAATGTAATGCGCAGTAGGAGTGCGCATGGGCGCGCCTCACTGGAATCATACTAAAGCCCGTGAATGGAAAGCAAGCGCGTGCCCGTGAAAACAGAACGCTCACTTATTAAGTCAAGCCTTTCATTTATTAAAATATAGGTATTAAAAGGTTTATACAATTTTTATATAATTTTTTTGAAATTTCTATCTGTATATCTATTACCATACCAAAAAAATAATATTTGATATGCTACGTATATATATATATATATATATATATATATATATAATATATTTTTGTAAAATATATAAATATAAAGCATCAATTAAAAGAAATTAATCTTAAACACCTAAAAAATATAGTCTTGTTAAAACTCAAACACATAAAAATAGGCACAAAAATAAAACAATATATGAAAAGACAACCAGCTTTGTAAGTTTGACACACTTTATTACATATCTTTCAAATATTTGTAAAAGGGAAATAAAGGAAAAACATTAGCATTACCATCTCAGGTGTCCTGTGTGGCATGACATTTTTTCCAGTTACATTTTTATTTTGCTTACCATCAAACATCTTTTTTCTAGTAAATGTTTTAAAAATTGCACCTGTTATTATTGTTGCTTCTGACAGATATAGCAGCACCTGTGCAGTTCTGTATCTCTGCATGCACTTTTATACCTTTTTAAAAAAAATACTTTTATACGTCTTTTAAAAAGCAAAAATTCACAAGTTGACTCAAATTTTTTTAAAACCAACAGCTTCAATCAAATAAATTAACAAATAATTAATATCTTTTGTCGACTGCAAACAATATTTACAGAGAAAAAAATGAAATACATAAACCACATGGTTTAAAAAGTCTTAGTTTTATGTATTATTCATTATGAAGATATTCTTTCTCTATAACCTATACGGCACACACCTGTGCGAGAGATCTGTATGAGATGGAGAAAACGTACAGCGCTACCTCAACTCAAGAGAAAACAATTAATATTCATTAGTTTTTTTTACCTATGTAACATTTACAAACATGACGTGTGAATACTTCAAATGAATAACTGCTAAAACTATAACAGTACTATTATAATAATAAACAAAGCAGTGCAGAAAACTGCTTTATATTGGACTAGAACAATCCATACTTAACAGAGATTCTCTTCTGCACAAACACAAACACAAGCAAAGAAAAAATTTACAAGTACATAATGCAGGTCAGCGATACCCTTAAATATTAAGTGTACCAAATTTTTTTACAAATCTATAAAACGCTCTAGTTATCATATAACTAAATGACTGCACCTATTGCTACATAAACTATTGCTTTCAGTCTGAGATTCAGAGTAAACAAAAAAAAAACCACCCAAAATTCAAGCACTAAAATGAGCTCAGCCTTTCCATCATCACAACCAATACATAAACTGTTTTCCTTCCATTGGAGAGTGGCAACATTCTGCAAAGGAGAATAGAAATTTAGAATAGAAATAGAAAACATACTGATTGTCAGCATGCACTGCGACAAGCTCAGTAAAAAAAAAAACTATTTTAAGACATCCGCATATGCAGGCAGTAGACAGCAAAGCGACTCACTACGTTTTGGAACAGAGCCTGTGTGGATATAACAAACCTAAGCGTAGTAACACGGGGAGACCAGCAGATCTGTGAGCACCAGCAGCTGGTCATCTGTGAATTTTTGCTTGTGTTCCTGCCAGTTATCATGATGAGTGCGACGGAAATCAGAGAGGGTTTTCTTTACTGTCATCTGGAGATGGAGAGCAAAAATAAAGAAGACATCTTGTAGACACATTCTTGACACTCCCCCAGCCAACTCATTCATCGTCATGTACTATATCTGTACCACAATCTGCTTTAGATACATTTTTCACACATTTGTGTATAAACAAATTGGTGAGTAATTCCCATGAGTAACTGACCATTTGTGACCAAATCGGTCTCAGTGATCTCTGTCATATTACTTAATGCTTCACAACATGAAGAAACTGACTTTTCTGTGACCCTTGCAATTAATTTATTGCTCTATACATTTCAATACAAGTTTATCAAACACGCAATTTAAAAAATCATAATCAACATAAAAGTTGCTTCATTGGCCTATGTTTGGTTACAACCCCTGATTCTCCACACAAAAAACATTTAAGAGAGAGATCTGACCTCTATGGGCTGTGTGTCATTCAGGTGGGCACTCAAATCCATTAGGATCTCGGGCATCCAGGTGGGTACATCGTACGGGCTGGACAGGATGCAGGCACTTAGACCTAAAACACCTGCATGTCGACGCACCAGATCTACACACACAATAAAAGATACAAAAAATACAGTACCTTTATTCACAGAAGATCTATGGTCCAAAAAATATTAGACCACGATGACATATTTTTTACCTACAATACAAATGTTGTATGTTAGTGTTACCAGCAGAAGGAATGGTGTCCACCACCGAACACAATTCTCTTCTTTTGCGCTTGGGCAGACGGGTCTTGCTCAGGGACTCAAAGTGGGCCTGCAGAGGTTCATCAATGCGGAGAAAATTACACTGCAGGAATCCACTTAGAGTTGTGGCAGCCAGCTCCCTCACCTAAAACACAAAGAGAGAGAGAGATAAGTATATACAGTATATACAAAAAACTTCCAGACAGAGGGCAACGGGTCAGACGGGTGTGGGTTTGAGCAGGTGCAGACATGGTAGAGGCTGAAGAAAAGGCTTAGGAGAAAGTTCGCGTTAAAGTTGTAAAAAGTCTAAAAAAAAGTATTAAGCTCTTCAATGAAGATCCTTAACCCCAGCACATGCCACTGTGATGTTCCTATTGGTTATTATTGATCACATGTCCTCATTACGTTAACGGTCAATGAGTCCCGTGCATTACTGTGATTTAATAGGCCATATTAAAAGCTGCAGTTTGTTTAACTCATAACCCTATTTTTTTTTAACCCTTTGGCCTCATCTCTGCGTTTCCTTTCCTCTCTGGAAATCTGAACATCTATCACCATGGAAACAGAAAACGGCTGCAGCTGGGAGTTGCTATGGTAACATAAGAGGGATAGAAAGATGGAGAGCGAGAGGGAGAATAAAGGACAAGAAGACAGTGCTGTATCACTAAAAAGAGAGGAGAGAGAGAGAGAAAGTGCAGCTTATGTAATTGGTTTTCAACACATTTAACCTTCGCAATTACACACATGGACATTGGGGGTCGTACTTAATCTGAGCCTAGACTTTCCCTTTAAGTGGTTCTCACATGGTGGGTCATGGGTTTGTTCTAGTAGGGCTGTGGAGAGTTTGCTAAGTGCAGATAACCAATCCACTAACTGTAAAATTGTGCACATATTTGATGATAATCACGTAAAAGTTGTAAACAAGTAAAAAAAATCATTATATAATCTGGCAGGTGTACTGTATGCATGTGTACGCACACACCTCTAGCTGCTCGTCCTCCAGCAGACGCAGCACAAGCGCTCTTACGTCACTCACGGCCTTGGCATCGCTGAGAAAAGTGAAGAGATTGTAGAACACCATGATCTGCAGGTAAGTGAGAACGGTGTATCGAGCATGCCACGAGCTGCTCCTGGATATCTGTAACACACAGCGACATCTACTGGTCAGATCACACCCTCACAGTCTAGAGACGTGACTCAAATTCAGGCCAAAACCCGTCCTTATGATCACATGGGACAGATGTGGAAATTGGGCCGTATGTTTATGGATGCTGATCGGTCACCTCTTCAAGCAAACCGAGGACTTGCGGGATCTGTTCCGAGTACAGCAGCCCCTGCGACACGAGAGACAGACAGGTCTTGGCGTCTGTCTTCATCTCGTCATAACTGTCATCATTCTCCACGGGAGCAATCTATAAAGAGAGAGAAGATAGAAGTGAACACACAAATATGACAGACGGTGAACTAAACTCTACAAAAAACGTGGCTCACTTTGAAGAGAATAGGAAGGAGACGCAGCTGTTCTGGGACTACAGAAGAGAAAGAACGTCCAGTGCTGGTCATCAACCACTTCAACACTAAAACAAACACAAAATCCTTAAAAATACTTCACGTGGGCCTTAGGCATGCATACACATGCTGTCACTTTCTCAAACTCGTACCTGTTTTGAGTAGCTTGATGGCCTGCGTCCTCTCGTCTTGGTCCCCCTCCATGTTCTCCTCCATCACGTGGTTCTGGATCTCTTCCTCTCCCTCCGTCAGTGGCTTGAGTCGAGCCAGCACACGCTCTGTGAACTCTCCGATGCGAGGGGACGTGGTGGGCTGAGTGTGCGGCAGGTTCACGTCGAGCATGAAGATGTAGGTGAGCACGCTGAGAGAAAAGAGAAAACAGATGGATCAGAAGAGCAGGCGGGTATGTTTTTTATAAAATTGACGTTTGGTAAGTTGACGCACGTACCTGCCGATACGTTCGCGAACGTTCTTGTAGACCTGAGTGAGCTTGGGTTCTAGGTATTGCAGTAACCTATGAAGAAGTTCTGGGACTCTCCACTGCTGCTGAGCAAGACCTCCCTGCAGCACATACAGATGACTGACATGCGAGAAAGAGAGAGATTAGAATTTTTTTAATGCAATTTTTAATTTCGAAATGCAATAATAAAACTACATCCTAGAAGTGTGTGGTGATGTCATACCAGGCATCGACAAATGAGCCTCCTCCTCCTTTGACAGGTGATTCCATCAGCATCTCAAACAGCCAGTGAAGCTTTCGCGGGTCTCGGCTCTCCTGCAGCACACAAGAATTTGTCTATATATGCTTGACGTCAACAAATATTCAAGATTTGGGGAGTCAACTGAGCACATTTTCTTACACAGGCAGTGGCGATGCAGGTGCCCCAGTCAGAATACGTCTCTATGGTGATATTAGAGAGGGACGTACGGAGAAGTGGACAGAGAAGAGCCCACAGATTTTCCACCTGTAACACACATACAGATAGATGTGAAAAAATTCATAGCATGCATTTACAACGTGTGTATATGTATACGTGTGTGTCTATACCTTGCTGTAGCTCCAATGTTTGGAGCCCCTGATAAGTCCAGAAATAATCTCAGCTACACAGCGCTGGGTGCTCTCATGGGAATCTCCAACCAGACGCTCCATATGAGGCTTGAGAAGTGGCAGGAACGCATCGTCAAAGTTCCGGAAAAGACCCTTTAATAAAAAAAAATTTGTTAGATGCAAATATTATATTTTCCAAAAAACAAATGCACATTACAGAATGGCCGTCCAGTGGTTAGAGCATGGCGCTAGTAACGCCAAGGTCATGGGTGCAATCCCAGGGATTGCAAATACTTAGAAACAAATAGTATAGTATAATGCAATGTAAATCGCTTTGGATAAAATAAATATATGCGGTATTTAGTATTGCTCTGTGATATTAAAGAGTCATACCTTGAAGAGGCAAAATCGACGTGGGCTGAATTGATCTTTGCCCTTCCTGTCTTCCATAGACAAATACTGGACGAACTGATCTACGAACCGCACGTCTGAGAAGTGATCGTATATGATCCGTTCACTCTACAACACAACAATAAGCATACAGAAGGTTAGAAGGTCCTGAGAGATATTGGAGGAACAGTGACTGGGTTTAGATGTCAATAGGTTTTAATATTTGCAAACCTCATTCATATCTTCTCTTGTTTTGTTTTGTTTGGGCTGTTCTTCAGGAGGGGCATAAAGCAGTAGCTTCCTAGAATGGAAAAAGTATCAAATTAAATTAAAATCTATCACAATCCTTTTATAATTTAGTCAAACTGCAAAGTAGCTTTTAAACCTTAAAGTTCCCATTTTAAGTTTGAAGTGTTTCCTAATATTCAGTACTGAACAATTGACCTATAAGCTCCAATGAAAATTATTATCCAAGTAGTTTCCATCACTGATTTTTGTGAACTATTCTTGACATTCATGTACGTCTATACCGTGGCCACGTGGAATAACCCCAGTGTGTTTTCTCAATGAAGCAACATTCATTCCAGTCCTGCTGGGAGCACGGCAACCTGCTGCTGTCATACTGCAACCACTGGTTATCAGGCCTGTCTCCAGCCAGCACACAGCCAAGAGTTTTACCATCACCTAATGAAGAAGAGGAAGCAGTATTTACTCAAATGAACCATAATGCAATAAAACACTAATGCAACAGTCAATGTCAACTAACAACTGTCTAGATTTATCCAGAACCTTTCATCCAAAATGCACATTTGTGTATTCCCTGGCATTGAACCTCAGACACTCAGGCATTTCTTACAGTGTTTCTTAGTGAACTTACTTAAGTATAGTGAGGATTTAAGCTCTGATATGTCGTACGGATTCACGGCCACTTTCTTGTTGGGCTTCTTCAGCTGTTTCAGAATTCCACCTACTGCAGATATCGCAACCTGAACAATGAAAAGACCACACACAGAATGAATTGTGTATCTTTCGACTAACATCATTTTGTTAGTCCGTGACGGCGTACATTGCGAACTAAGATGGAGTCGTGGTTGAGGCTCTGGATGAAGAAGAAAACAGCAGAGGATGGCAGAGGGTGGTCATCTCGCAGCATCAGAGAGAGGAAGCCAATGGCTATCTGCTCAAACTTCCAGGGCCTAAACATAAACAAGAGTCCAGTATAAATCAACTATACATTAACAACACACACATGTACGCACGCCAACTATACACACGTGTGTGGACGTACATGTTTCTGTTGTAGAGACAGTCCAAAAGATCTGCCACCAGCTTCTCATATTTTCTGTCAGGACATAAAAACATACAATTTCTTAAAATGGGAAAAACTTCTTAAAACGCTTCATCATATCATCCCGTCAGCATGACAAAAGCATTTGGTTTGTCTTCATGCATGCTCTTACTGCTTTGAGTCCTTGTTTTTATCCTGCAGTCTCCGTTTTCCTTCCATTTCCTCCTCTTCAGAAGCGCCATCTGGTGTTGGTTCTGGGTTACTAGATTTCATCAGTTTAAGAGCAACTTCCACACAGCTTTCTGGGATCTGAACACAACACAATGCATTGTGTAAAGCTATATATATTTGCAAGTATAAACCCAGATGTTCCTAGAAGTGCTGAACTCACAGAAAAGTCAATGCCGATGGTCTCATACTGCCGGTGGATCTTGTCAGCAAGATCATCAAAGAGTCGCACAATGGAAGATTTCTCAAGAGACATGGAAGGGCTCATGCCGGAACGCACGATGGCGGGCCACGTCAGAGCAATGCAGTCCCAGTACTGCAGGTTAGCAAGACAGACCCCAGAATGATTCCCTAACAGACAGTACAAGGCACCCTGAAGGAAAACAGTAAATATGGTAAATGTCAAACATGTTAGTATCAGAAAAAAATATATTTATTGCAAACTGCGTGAGACCTACTTTGATTTGCTGTTGCGTGACGTCAGTGCGGTTTGGGTCCAGGTAATCCAGAACAGCTGGTATTATGTCTCTACAGCAGAAGTTATAGGTTGCAAAAGCCGCAAACAGCACACTTTGAGCTCTACTTCTCACCTGAGGTGCAAGAGAGGCCGTTAAAGATGTACCGACTGTGAAGAAAGCCTTTATGGAGCTATGCTGTGTTTAATACATAACGTATGTGTATGGGTACAGTTTCATCCTACCTGACTGTATCTGCTGGTGGACAGTATGAGCAGGTCATTTATCAGATCCTGGTGAACACTTTTGTAATCACAGCCCTCCACGATCACACATCTCAGCTGAAAATACATTATTAGATTCTTATTACTGTGAACTGATCTATTTAAATGATTTTAAATTGATTATTGTTAACAGTTACCTCATGTTGCAGCATCACTCTGTCTATGAGCAGAGCTCTAATGTGCTGTTTACTGCCATGAAGCTAAAGAGCGAGAGAGATCGAGAGAGATCGAGAGAGAGAGAGAGAGATTCAGCCCTGTTTACCAGAGAAAACAGACATTAAATGTGTTGTTTTAATATGCCAGAGGAGAACTGGCTCTCCCGGTTGAGTCTGGTCTCTCCCAAGGTTTTATTTTCTCAACTCTTATACATATATACATCTATAGTGGAGTTTTGGTTCCTTGCCACTGTGCCACTGGCTTACTCACTGGGAGACTGCTGCTTTTGTGTAAATACAAACAGCGTACGTTTAACAACTTACATGCACTTTAACATGCATACTCTATCTGCACGACTTGGTTTTATTGCAAACTGTTCTGGTTTATTGTAATTTTAGGTTTCCAGTACTGACAACGATATTACAATAACTAAAAATTCTGACAATCTAACATAGTATTTATTTTAATTTCATCAGTGTACATTACATAGAGAAAAGCCTGCAATAATACAATATACTCTCTATATATTCTCTTTCTCATCTATTACTAATATCATTTTAATTTTTAACTATGATGCATTTAAAGCAGCTTTGCAACAATTTAATTGTGGAAAGCACTAATAAAATAAACTTTAATTGTTGTACTAAGACCACCTCACCCTGTTCTCCATTGACTTCTTGACCAGGCTAAAACTCTTCCAGCGGGAGTCAAACTCGTGTTTGTGTGAACCTTTAAAGTGAAGGAGGTCACGGATTATCTACAGAACAAAAACACAATGCATTAGTCACAATATTCATATATAAAATTCAATGAATACAATTAAAAAACGCACACAAAAGTAAACTTAACACTGTTGTGCTTCACCTTTATAATAGAGAAGAGGGATTTAGTGTCATCCTCTGAGTGCTCTAGTGTGTGATCTGAGGACGTACAATTATTTTAAAGTATTAAAGTTAACAACTAGAATGAGACGGTCTATGCTGCTTTATGTATAGGACTTCAGTGGGAAAACCCTTACGTAGTAAAGGTCTGATTGTCTTGAAGATTTCTTCTCTGTAGTTTTCTTTAGATCGATCTGCAGAAGAATCAATCATTAATGAAGAGAATTGTTTACACTAAATATTTTTCACAGAAGGAAGAGTTCTCTTACCGTAATCTATTCCCGTATACACGTTCGTCTCGTAAAACTGAATCATACTGTTGATCCTGAATTAAAATCACAGGTAAAAACTATTCAAACAACCTATACTGGGATGTCTAACAAAAATGCTTCTATTTTGCATTCTTGTCTAATTTAACACAGACATTACAAATTATATTCATCATTCTATATATTTTATTACATTTTTTTCTTTACATCTAAATACTTGTATTGACTCCTTTTGCTTTAATGACAGCATGCACTCAACATACACAATGATCAATAAAAATGAATTTTCAATGTGGTGTGAAAATTTTGGACCTCGAACGCACCTGCTGGTACAATGTTAAAAGAAAATATAATCTATTCCTTGGCAGCTTGTTGCCATGACCAGATCCCACAACAGGTACTAGTGATAGTACACAGTTGACTTATTTGTAATGTATTATTGTTTTATTTCTATTTTTGTGTGAGACTTACAGTTTTGGCACTGGTTCTCCATGCAGTGAAGGCAGAAGACTGCCTGCTCCCAGAAGACAATGATGAATTATGGTAAGACTCTGTAAAACATCATCCCTAAACAGACAATAAAAACAACAACTTTTGCGAAACTACATTTGTGAATCAATATTTCAAACCTGAACCATGACAAAAACAAAAGAAGTCGAGTTAAATCAATCTATGACATTATGACCAGGGTTGCCAGATCTGCATGACAAAACTATCCAACTGCCAATCAAAACTAGCTCAAAAGTAGCCCAACCAAAACTCAAAAAATGTCTCTACTATACCTTAAATGCATAGGTATAGTAGAAACATACAGACCATGTAATGCAGTCCACTCCATTTTGTCTTTAAAATCACTGTAGAGAATTAATAATAAACACAGTCTGTTTACATTAATAACTTAATCTTACCTTAAAAATGACCAATGACAAACTAAATCTATTGTATTTCTTTAATAGAATGAAACAACTTGTCTTATTTTTGTATTTTAATTGTTATGCAATGTTATGCAAATGTAGCTGACCTGCTGATCTCTGGCTCTTTCTGCATGTGTTTCTGCAGACGCTGGACTTCAGGCTTTAGCAGCAGATCCAAAAGGTAGAAGACAAACTGCTTCTCTTCCGCGCTGGGCACGTGCCACTGGATGTCCAGGTTCCTCAGGTCCCCTGGTCGACCCCAGTCCTGACAGAGAGAGGACAACCAGTAAAATATTAGCCTAGGTCAATCAGGGTCAACAAACTGTGTTAACAGCGACATCCGTCAGCCAGCAAGTGACGTCTGATCTCAGAAAAGACAAAGTAATAATGATGATGGTGAGAATAACTGAACCCCACTAATCCATTCAGCCAATCATCTCCCCCTCTTCAGAGACATTTGATAGGATAAGAGTAAAGCTGATCTCAAGAGCACACACAATCTTATTTACTGTATCTATATATTTGAACTGGGACTTCCCATTACATTTATGCATTTGGCAGATGCTTTAATCACAAAGCGACTTTTTTTAATTTTTGAAGTTTGTGCAATCCCTTGGATCGAATCCATGACCTTGGCGTTGCTAGCACCATGCTCTAACCACTGAGCTACAGGAAAGCTAAATTCTGAAGACTTCCCATTCAATTCATGAAAATTACAATAGACTAAGGCATTCTTTAGCTGCTTATAAACCTGAAATCACAAAACCATTTAAATATGAATTTGCATGTAAAACAATTTTTAAACAATAATTTTTAAACCCAGTTGATATTTCAAATGAGAAGTACTGTTACTGAAAAAACTCCCAAATAATAACATTTATTCCTTTTTATAGCATTTATCTCCAGGAATCTTTCATTGGACATACCCACAAACACTAATGCTGTTAGATGATACACGGGCAAACTATTTTAATCTCTTGGCCTCAACATGGTTGTAAGAATTAAAAGATTTAAGCCCTGTTTACACCTGGTATTAACATTTATCTCCAGAAATTCTATCCCAAGTGATCAGCTAAGACAGCTGAGCCATCTATAACTGAGGGGCTCTCCCTTCTTTTGTGACTACATTCACGCCAAAACAACCTTTTCTGGTTTCTGCACCGTGTACATTTTTTTTTTACATTTCTGCCTACTGATTTCCACATTTCAGCTGAAAAAAGTAACACATGATTGTAAATTATGAGGGCATTATTGAGCACTCTATGCATTATGACCGTAAGTGGCAATATGGCATCATATTCCATTTTATTCTGATGCATGAGTCACTATGAGAGTCAGTGGCTAAATCAGCCATCACATTTTCCACTCTGACCTTGATTGGCAGGTATTTGTCTGTGTGCCGCTGGAAGCCGCCGGGCACGCTGCAGTACTCCGTGGGGTAGATGATGGAGACGGAGCGCAGGACGTTATAGAGCAGCTTACAGGCCTGACTGTAGCCCTGCTTACATTTCAAGTGTAAAGTCAACTGCAGTATCTGCACCAGCTGAGATCTATAAAGTAAGACCTTATCACCATCCACACGGGTCACCTGCAAAAGAGAGAGAGACAGAGGTGTATTGGTTATAAAAATATTTTTTTCTCTATATATTTAGAAGTATAGATTTCTGGTAGGACTGTGCTTGTGAACTGACCTCAGACAACAACTGGAGGTTCCACATGAGCTCTTTATCAAGTTCAGCTTCATTTAACACCTCCTCATCTAAGAACACACGACACGTTACCAAGAAACTGACACGGAAATGCATCACAGACGCTAACACGCAATCACGCAGATGGAACTTACTCGCTGCGATTTGTAGTATGGCATTACAGCAATGAGGCACAAAGAGCTTCAAAGCCTCCGCTGGGTGACACTGAAAGGAGAATGATCATTTGACATGGTTTTGAAATACTATCAGCTGTGGATGTCTGTGAGTTGAGCTCAGGACACTGACCTTGGCTGCAGCTCGGCACATGTCCGCCACCATCCGTCCGGCCACGTGAGTCTCAAATATGTTTGTAGTGGCAAAGTTAAAGACCTTCTCCATAGCCACCTGTAAAAACATCAACATACAGTCATTGGAGCATGGAGACACCATGACAACATTTTCTTTTTTAGTTCAAATGTCTATTAGTTTTGAGGCCATATATGATTGTGCTTGCTAAAAGGTGACAATGACATAGTATGAGCAATATTGAGTCTTTCTCTCTTTGGATCACAGCCTGACTTCGGAAAATGTGTGTAGGTGTGTGTGTGTGTGTGTGTATTACCTGGAATATTTCCATAGAGCACTGTGTGAGGATGGTGGTAAATGTGGAGGACAGGCCCAACTCCACCAAGCTCTCCAGATGAGTCATTTTCTCTGTCTCCATCTCCTCCCGGGTCTGTTCTAGAGTGCTGCTGTCAATCAGTGCAAAGCACCTACACACACACAACATAAGAAATAAGAGAGACACATGCAATCTGGTACAACAATGACATCACCCAGAGCTTCATACCGGTCGATGAACTGAAGAACAAAATCCTCAAACTCGGCAGAAGCGGAGCACAGCTCCTTCTCCACCTGCAAAAAGAGAATTAATGGCACCGGTCTGTTGCACAAAAATTATAATGCTTAAAACTAAAAAGAGGATGTAAAACACTCACCTGTGTGAGGTCATCTCTCATCTCAATGGCAGCCGAACAGTCCACCAAAGGCACAAGAGTAACAAAGGTTGCAATGAACTGGAATGTTATCTAAAAAACAAATACACATGAAAAACAATACAGTAAATGTGTATTAAAGAGATAGTTCACTTAAAATTCTTCCATTATTTATTCATCTTCATGTTATTCCAAACCTGTATGAATTTCTTTCTTCTGCAGAACACAAAAGAAGATATTTTGGAGGATGTTGGTAACCAAACAACATTGGCCCCTATTGACTTCCATTGTATGAACACAAAACCACTGATACAGTTCTCAAAATATCTTCTTTTGTGTTACACACAAGAAAGAGAATTGAATGACATTATATTAAATAAATAATGACATAATTTTTCTTTTTGGGTGTAGTATCCCTTTAACCATCAGATGTGTTCTGATTGGCTAAGACTGTGTTAAATCGTGCATTATAAATCTTTGTTAATAAAACGCAGAGAGACAAATCCTTGTTGCTGGAAACTGCTAAAGACATGATGTCAACACCTCATGTTCTAACAAACTCTCACCATGCACTTGCTGAAGTCATTGGGGTCGACCCCAGGCAGAGCTCTCATGAGGAGTGGCAGCATGTGTGTGGGTCCCTCTGGAAACCTCTGACCCCCGGCCACCAGGCACCGCGCCACACCGATCATACAGCTGAGAGTGGCGGTTAGCTGGTGAGGCTCAGTAAGGGTCTCCATAGCGGGATATGTCCTTCAAACAGAAAAAGGCCATGAAAACTTTGTTCGTGATTCTGTTTAAGCAGTTCAGTTCAGTGTGAGTTCAGTTTATGTCGATGTAATGATGATTTTATATGCAACTCATTGAGATAATGCTTGTGCCCTTAGCCAATAAAAGTAGACTTGAAAAAAAAGTTTCTGGTGCATAAAAAAATGATGACAAGCCCAGATGTTTAAACACTCGGCCAACTATTTTTTTATACTCAAAATGTTTAACAAGAATCAGAGGAGATTAAAATATGATGGCACGCATGTAAAAACTAGTCAAAAATGGTTTGCTTGAATCACTAAAGAAAAAACACGCTTACTTCTCTAGCACTGGAGGAATGACTAGTTCAGGTCGGAGCAAGGCGAGGTTCTGCAGGGCCTGGGCGGCATCCAGACTGCCGGTTTTGCTGAACATGGCCAGCAGGACGGGCTGCTTCATGCTCTCCACAAAGTCGGTGATGTCTTGCTCGCTGAGGAGGTGGCTCTCGGGAACGGGCGTCAGCCACGTGGGCGTGCGGAAACGTTCTCGGTGCAGACGCTTTACAACGCTGGCAGGTAAACGCTGCAACAGCTTCATGAGTTTCATCTGGTAAAGAATTTAAAAAACATTTATTTTAAATGTAACATAATATTTATTTGTATTATTTAGATGTGTACTAATTGCTCTTTTAACTAAACATGGGACTTCCTATAGTTATTGAATGTTATAATTTCTGTCATTATTTCTGGGACACACATCTGTACTGGGTCTGTAATTCTGAGATGTATTTCTTACACAAGACAATGTGTTAATAATGCCTGCAACTAATAAAAGCAGGATTTTATAGTTAAAAGTCATTGTTCTTGTATTGTGCATCTATTGTCAAAACACCATCGCAAGTGCCATCTGATCAATCCCTACATGCAATTTCTTTCCGATTGCCTGTATAACAAATTCCTCTCCATAAGTGAGTGAGGTTGAATTGACACATTCCTCTATCCACTTTTTGTGATGCCCGCCACACAATTCATCTAATTCACTGGAAGAACAATTTCCGTAGGCTTCTAAAAATAAACCAGATGTTCCGCAGTATCTCATGAAGAACAGAGGGGCCCAGAGGGGACACAAAGTAATGGTAACAATGTGACAACAATAAAAAAGGGTTTTAAAGGATTTAGTGTATTTAAAATGGAGATCTAGAGGTCTCCCTCATACAATACAAACACGCCTCCCTGGAAAGACAAACTGTCCCGTGGTCCATGAGGAAATGTTTCTAGAAAAAGAATGGCATGCGTTGTTGATAGCGCTGGGAGAGAGATTAAAGTCTGGAAAGATTATAAAGAGATTCACTTTAACATATGTGAAACTGGACCACAAAGGGTCAATTTCGAAATTGAGAATTTCACATAATCTGAAAGCTGAATAAATAAGCTTTCTATTAATATATGGTTTGTTAGGATAGGACGATATTTGGCCATTTGTAGACGTGTTTCCGGGCATTTTTGTTAGCAATTTTGCTGCATCCACTCACTACTCACTGCTGCATCCACTCATCCACTCACTCATAAATATTTTGTACATTTCCTACTGTAAATATATCAAAACTTTATTTTACGTACTAAAATAAAGTTTTGATATATTTACAGTAGGAAATGTACAAAATATCTTCATGGAACATGATCGATACTTAATATCCTAATGATTTTTAGCATAAAAGAAAAATCTATAATTTTGACCCATACAATGTATTTTTGGCCTTTACTACAAATGTTCTCGTGCTACTTAAGGCTGGTTTTGTGATCCAGGATCACATATTTGCTTTCAAAAATGAATGTGAATTTATCAATGACTCACATTTAGGCTATATCTCATATCTTATTTTGCCAACAACCTTGTGTTTAAGTGATTTTATACTATAAAATAATCTTCACATTGTGTAAATGGTGAGTTACAAACAAAACATTACAAACAAATATTACAAAATGGATAAAAGTCATAATGCAAGTTCTTGAGGTAACTGTTGAGTGACTCACTAGCCAGCGGCCGTTGTTAGAGGGGTGAAAAAATGAGGCGATACTGCTGAAAAGGCCACTGAGCTGTGTCTGGGTCTGCTTGCTGGGTCCTCCCTAAAATAAAAATACATTTACACACACATTGAGATGACAGCAAACTGAATGGCCACATAAAACATTTAATACAAAAATATTTTTTTTTTTGTATTATTAAACAATAACTTTGCTTCATCACAGAAGGTGCTTAATTTTACACTGACCAGCATGGCAGAAATCCAGATGACCACATGACTGGTGTCGTAAGCATTTGTCAAATATCTGGAAACCAGCATCTGACTTGATCCTACAGGAAGATTCAGACTTCTCAGGATCCTTGTGAAGATCTGAACCCCGAGAGAAAATGTAAGAAATAATAAATATGATTCTCCCTCAAAAACTGAATCAGATATAAATTTAATGACTAATAGTGTACCAGAAACTGCTCAGCAAAACAGTTAAACCAATAATTTTACAAATTTATATATAAAATATATCTTTAAATGTATTATAAAAGCAGTTCAGTGATGCCTTTGGGTGATAGATTAAATATATTACCTTTGGTATATAAGGGTCCCAATCAATGTAACCAATGTTGTCATTTGCCACTCGTGCAAAAAGACTGACAAGATGCTGAAACACACAAAACATTGTAAGTAATAAAATGACATTACTGATGTGAATTGAAATTCACAGTTAACGTCGGGGGTGAGAAAGTCAGATATACTCACCACTTCCCAAGTGGGAAGGTTCTGCACAGACACCCACAGGCTTATAAAATCATCAAACCAAAGTCTGTGAAAACACACCATGGTGACAATTTATTTTTATATGACTTTTATACAACATGAATCTGAAATATTACATATGACTTGAAGGACTATTAAGTTAATATGAAATGTTTTGTAAAACCTTATATTCAACGTATATCACATCTGTCATAATTCATTTTTTAATGTTTGATTTAGTCTACTAGATTACAGTTAAGTCTAGTATACTCTACAAATGAATTGGACTTGGAGAGGTCAGGCATAATGAAAGTGTGTCACCGTAACATTCAGGCAGTACTCACTTGAAGCCCTTATCATGTAGCTCTGGGGGAAGTGTTGAGGGCAGGAAGAGCTCAAAATAACCCATCGCCTTCAGCATGGTCACGTCAAATGGACACATCAGAGGTCTCCACTCATCCAGCATCTCTTGCGTGGCAGATTCTGGGAAATATCTGTGTACAAACACATGCACGACAACTTAGTGAAGTGATTTTGACATGTTACCCGCAGATGTAAAAAACTTAAAAAGAAAAAAGACCCAAAATACAATCTAAATGGTAATTTAAAATAAAATTGCATCTGAATGTCATGTTAAATGCTGTATGCTGTTTAAGTACTCTCAGAGCACATGACAACCTTCTCTCCTCTCAGATAAACCTGGGAGACTTTAAAACATGCAGCCTCATCTCTAGATAACTTCTATAGGACTGCTATAGAAGGAATTCTATGTTTCTAAATATATATTTTAAATTAGAAACAATAGCATTTAAAATGTCTTTGTTCCTCTCCTTATGTTTCTTTGTGACACATACATTTTTAAACAGCATTAGATCTTCTAGCATTAAATGGTCTTAACCCAATTGCATTACTGCTTTTGGCAGATATTGTTGTCCTTACTGACCTAATGTCTAGGTAGGGATAGCACTGATCCTGGGTCACTGCTGTGTCCCAGAGACAGGAAACGTCCAAATGTCAAATCAATAGAGCTTTAAATAGGATTAAAAGGCTCAGGAGAACATTTGGAGGAACACAAACGTGGGAGGATATCAAGCATTCAACCCTTAGGCTTGTGTTTAAAAAAGCATTTGTTTGTGTATATTTGTTTTATTCATTTTGGTCTGTTCTTGTATGAACAGTTGTAAAATGTACCCCTATTTGTTACCATTTATTGTGTGTTGCAGTTATTTCAATATTACATTTATAACTTGATGGAAACCATTAACCTTTACCTAAACAAAACAACATCTTTTGGATCCACATCCTTGTGACTTTACATTGACATTTGAATTACTTTAAATTATTTGATTATATTTGGGTTGGGTACAGTAGTTACCGATTTAGTAGTATTTACAAAAACAATAAAAATGTACTTACGGCCTGCAGTTCTTTATTAAGGCTTTTAAAACTGCTTCCACTGAGCTGCAAAAGAAAGAAAAACTATAAGGTGACAAACACGACATAACAGCAGACTCTAATTCTATGCAAACTATTTAAAATAAACAAGAGCAACACACTAGTACTGTCAAACCCATTCATGCTTTATAAGATATTATTATATTAACTCATCTTAATAATATCTTAATGCCCACCACTTGTAAGGCCAGACACACAGAAACCTTTGAGATATTTTAAGTCTATCTTTTTTTTGTCTATCTGGTTAGCTGTTAAATGCTGGACCTATTGGGATTTGACTGGTCCTCGGTTTTGTAAATGCTGATTTCAAGCTGGCCAAAGAACATAAGCATATAAATTGGAGGCATTAATTTATTAAATTCCACCCTTCAAAGCACATTCACTTGCATGAAAGCCATCAAACACATGTACCACAAGTCACACTATGAACAAATTATAACAAGCCTTTGAGCGTCACCAAAAAACTGCAGATATGTGACACCCAGACAGAGCCTGTTTTGAAATAAGCCAAAGGAATCTTTCACCTCTGGGCTTTCAGACAGAGACAGGAATGTGACCCTCAGCAGGGATTCACTGTTGCAGCCCATGTAGAGGAAACAAGGACACTGGAGTATCAGATGTCTACATGGAAGTGCATAGGGAAAACAGATGCCACAAACAGACAAATCACTTAGGAGCAATGCAAAATACATGCGTGTTGTTGAAAGTTGTGAAAGCAGGCAGGTGGCACAAACAGCTTTGGTTGTCTAATAGCCTGTGTTTTTTTTTTAGTGTCACATGCATATTTTTTGTTAAAGGTGCACAAATGTAAACAAAAGATGATGGAGTGCGCCTTTAAATATTAACATTGCATTGTCCTTACCACCTCTGAGCAAGTTTAACGATTATGTGCTTAGAGGAAGAACGTGGCCGCAGAGAACTGAACATGAGAAGAGAAAAAACACAAGCAAACTCAACATTTCCGGTCTACTAAACAAACATTTCTTTACTTGATGCTCAACATCAGCACCAGTTCTATGTGTGTATTCACAGAAGTAAGGTTGTTACCCGCAACAGGCAAGAAACAAAGAAAAAAGCCAGGATAGAAATGATTTTTCATAGGTCTGTGTAGAGAGATGCAAGTGTTTGATATTAAAGTAAAGCCTAAACAAATCTCTGCACAGAGTCCAAATTAAATTTAAAGAATGCTTTTAAGGGATAGTTCGCCCAAAAATGAAAATTCTGTCATTATTTTCTCACCCTCAGGTTGTTCCAAATCTGTATAAATGTCATTGTTCTGCTGAACACAAAGGAAGATATTTGGAAGAATGTCAGTAACCAAACAGATCTCATGCCCCATTTACTGCCATAGTAGGGGAAATAAATACTATGGGAATCAATGGGGGATGAGATCCGTTTGGTTACTGACATTGTGAGTAAATGATGACAGGAGAACTATCCCTTTAAGATACTGCTGAGTTTTTCACTTCGTCTTTGCTTCAAGGTTTAAATGGAAAATGCACGTACCTGGGAAACCAGTTTAGGCCAAGATGCTCTGTCTTTGAGTACAGGATCCTGTCATGTAGCTCATATAAGGGTCGCCATGGTAATTCCAAGTCATCTCGTGAAAGTAGGTCTTTCTTCCTGAAAAGCCAAACATATCAGGTGTGATTACTGATTACTAAAACTACCAAATTTAGTATTACTAAATACCAAATCATAAAGCACAGTGTAATGTATCAACATTTCCATAAACTGCACAGGCCAAACTATGCAACATTTTTCACCACATACAAGCTGAACAGGAAAACTGTGTGTTGATGTCATCAGAAGGTCAATCTTACTTTAACAGGGTGATGAGGAGACGGACGAAGCTTTGCATCATGCTGATCTCCAGTTTGGGGATGGTGACCAGCTCGTAAAGAAGTTTGATAAAGAGCACATGGTCTTCTTTGCTGAACTTTCTTCCATATAATCTCAAGTACCTGAGGACACAGAAGTTTGATATTTTAGTGTGTCCCCTTTACGAACGTTAGTTGCGAGTCAATTGGTATTATTAGTGGAAATATTACATTCGCATCATGTTTTACAACTAAAAAATATTCAATGTCTATAGGATTATAGTTAAACAGTTGCATTTATGGGTAATATGTGTGCCTTAAAAACACCAATAGCTCCCCAGTGATCATATTAGAGAACCCAAGAAATCAAAAAGTGGAAGTTTTTCTTAATGGTGAAACCAGGATTCTCTTCTGGCTACACCAAGTAAACAATGTCTGACATAAAAGCAACATGACTGACTTCTTTTGAGTAAATCACTTTAATTACAAGATTTAGGTCACGCTGTTAAAACAAAAAGGAAATAAAGTTGAAAAGGAAATTGACTCATGGTTGTCCTCAAAGCTGACACCATAGTTTCCATACACAAGCTGGCAAAGCCAATGGCTTGCCAAAAGGGTTTTGATGTGATGTTCCCAGTGATTAAGAAAGCTGATGACTGCCAACACAAACATCGAGGCCATGACATATCCAAACATGGGAATGCCGTGAAATCAGAGTTATGACGACAAACAGACATCCGGAGTTTTTCACTCAGTGTCAGATGCAAGGTAACAGATTTTCTGGCTTTAGGTGACGTAATACTTCTGATTGCATGGCAGTCAGTACAGTGTCTCTGTTCATGTTTGTTTACTGTTGACAGATTCTTGCATTGCGTCTCATAGAGTCACACGCAGCCTGACATCTGACTGTTTATGCTTGTGATCTTAAAATAGCATTAAGTGTGGAAAACATGACAAGACATTTTGCAATCACTGAAAAATATATAGCCTATTAATAAACAATCACTGCATCTTTGACAACAAAATGTTTATAAAGTCTTGTTGAATGTACATTATTTATGTCAAAAACAGGTTATCATGAATAAATATAGTATATACCAAACAACAAGGTAATGCATAAATCTAGATTAAAATCCCGTAGAGGTATCATCTTTAAAGTGATCACGTAAAAAAAAAAAAAAGTTTTTAATTGCCAAAACAAGATGCGGTATTTACTGCGCATGCGCGGCACCTCGATTAGCGAACCTTTCAAACGCAAGAGATATTTTTACCCTAGTCTGCATTATCCTGCTAAATACAAAAGGGTCATTCAGTGTTGCTTGTCAGAGGGACTCTACATAGATTTACCTAAGGAACATCACATTTTTATTCATTTTTTTTATAAAACTAAATTATAATTAAAAAAATACTATAATAAGAAACTGTTGCTTATAGTCTACGACCTTGCAAAAAATATCAGGCATACAAAATATATAAATAATAAATAAAAATAATGAAGATAACAGAATATTACGTTTGATAATAATAATACTTACGTAGAAAGTTTTCTCGTCCAGAATAAAACACCGGGCCATATCTCTCTGAACTGAACCGCTCGGCCGAGGTTTCCTTTAATCTGTGCCAAAATTTCATTGGACTCTTCGTCTAATTTGTCCTTGTAAGGCAGAAGTTGGTTGTAAACAATATCTTTCTGAGGAACAAACCCTAAAAATTCGGATGTTTCCTTTTTCATATTACAGTCGCCCAAATGTGGCTCCTCCACAGCGATTAGCTTAGAGACAGTCATTAAAAATAGATGCAAGTATAATAGAAACTATAAAACTTTAAAAATAAAAATCGCAGTAGAGCAGTGATGTTACGCACTGTCATCGCTCGTGTCGTTTCTGAACTCTCTAGGAAAATGGTCGCTTATTTTAAAGTGAGACGCTTACTGTCATGCATTGTATTTCTATACGAGCGCTCCATGTATCGTTTCCATTCAGATCACCTACCAAACACGCTCATAAGCCACAGCTCCGCCCTCCTCGCGTTTAATGACGTCGTTTCCGCATGACACAGCAGGAAAAGGTTATTGGAAAAACAAATCATACTATGGCGAGTGGCATAACTGTAGCAGGCATACTTCTTTATACCTGAATGGACATTTAATTTCCATAAATTATTGGTCTAAATGCGTCGACACGTCTAACATGTAACATACAGTGTGTTGTGAGCAGTTAATATTTATTTATTTTGGTAAGCAATTTAGGATTGTGTGATGATGACTGCGTAGACATTGTGATATTTTTAGTGACATCTGTTTCTAATGTGATTACTCAAGAGTCCAATGCACAAGAGCTGTAAACAAGGGTCTCAAAAAGCCCCTCAAAAGGTCAACACGTTCATAAGAACGCATGTGAGCCTGTGCCCATGTGACTGGTTTGTACATTTTGATCTACAATATAAAATTCACCAGATTTATTTCCATCACAAAGAGTGTGAGAAAACAGCAATTATGTTTGTATTAAACGTTATAGATGATATCATAAAGATACACTTTTATTCGTCTAACTGATGACTCAGATAATAACTAAAGTAATTTGAAGTCTTCTCTCTGGAGGTACAAGCTTATTATAATTCATTTAACATCGACTCAAAATCATAGGAAAATGTATATTTTCCAGTAGAGGTCAGTATTGCACAGATGATCTTCTTGGCCTCTGAAACGCTGGAATTTAGTTTCCCTTGATGTTGTGGAGTTCATTCATCTACAATAGTGATGTTTTTCATTTGTTGTCCTCTGATTCACTAGTGGCTATTTCCTAATGGGATAGTTAACCAAAAATGAAAATTCTGTCATTATTTACTTACCAGGTGTATGACTTTTTTTGCACAAAAGAAAATACAGAACAACGCTGGTAAATGAACAATGGCAGTGGCCATTCACTTCTACTGCACGGACACAAAACCAATACAAGCCAATGGGTACTGACGATGTTTTTCAACATTTTTCAAAATATCTTCTTTTGTGTTGTGCGGAAGAAAAAAGTCATACAGGTTTGAAATGACATGAGGTGAATAAATGATGACAGAATTTTCATTTTTGGGTGAACTATCCCTTTGCTGATAGTTATATACATGTAACTGCAAATAATACTAAACAATGTTTCTCTTTTACTTTAAAATCATTTAATTTGAAGGATGAAATACATCGTCTAATAATATGGCTTATTTTTGTAAATGCTGACAGTTAAGGAATCACAAAACCACTCGTGAACTTGTGTGTACTTTAACATACTTTAAAAATCTCAGTAATGGTTGCAGATGGTGCAGAAAATCTTATTTGCTTACATATTAGATGTTGATGTAAAATAATACGAAGAAGGATGCAGCTTTTGTTTATTTATTTCCTCCACATTTTGGATTCATTTAGCTTACGTTCAAGAACATAAAAGATGTTTAATGCTTAAATGGCAACGTCAGACAGTGGGGGGACTCACAAAACGCAGTCTAGCAGTAGGCTGTATAAAACTATGGTTTTGTCACAGTGGGAGGTCTGGCTCCTGTGCTGTGAAGGCAAACGCCCCCATCACTTGTAGCAAGACTTTTGGCATGCCACACCTTAAGAGAACTCATTTATAAACATCCATGCAGTTCTGTTCTTGCTATTCATTGATTAATTATTAGATTTACAGTATAACTCAATAAGCTCTGCTGATGTCCAACATGTGAGTGCAGTGAGTACAAGACATTTCAACACCCTCGAGTCCATGTACTGTGCAAATCTGAATGTTAAAGATAAACTCTTGTGTTGTTGTGTAATCGAAAAGCTATCAACTGAGTAAATGCAGTGACAGCTGCATATTTCATATTTCCACGGGCTGTTTGCCTCCTAGGATACTGAACTTCCGGCCCATTCTAATGGTATGTTCCTCACATCCACATGTGATTATTCTGAACTGTGAGAAAAACCCTTTCCTCCCCGAGCAGGGCTGTTTGTGTAACTCGCTGATCTTTGCACCCAGACAAGCAAATATTTCTCACAGCACACCGAAAATCAACTAGCAATGTCAAGCGTAGACACAATATTTACTCGTCCTGTTTTAACTCAATGAAATAAAAGCGCCCATTCAGCCTTTGAAGCTTTGCAGTCCGCATTTGACCTTTCTTATTCCGTAATGACATAACTGAGGATCGTGGCTGACATCATAAGCGAGACGGTTTCTATGGCTTGAAGAAAAATAATCAAAGCGTCATTTGGGAGGTGCAATGTAGTGCTATTGTCTATAAATCTGAACAAAGTATGTAAACATTTCATGGTCTTACATCACAATACGGCCTTAAGCCAAGAGGGAGCAGAAGTGAAGATTATATCAGCTAATGTCAGCCATAGTAGACAGAGGTCAAGTTTAAAGGGATAGTTCATCCAAAATTGAAAATTCTCTCATTATTTACTCACCCTCCTGTCATTGCAAACCTGTATGACTTCCCTTCTTTTGCAGAACTCAAAAGAAGATATTTTGAATAATGTTGTTAACTGGCACCCATTGACTTGCATTGGTTTTGTGTATGACTAAGAAGTGAATGGGTGTCACTGCTGTTCGGTTACCAAATTTCTTCAAAATACAGTGAGATTAAAGCTATCTTTAAATCTTTCTTTTGAAATACACAAATCTATTGTTATTACATTTTTATGTTAAAAATGCAATTTTTATCTCTTGTATTTCACTGCAAACTGTTCATTTGACGTCTGTGTTTCCATAGAATACTGGCTCAGGCTTCAGTAAGTTATGGGTGCCTGTGGTGCAGGGCCACACTTGTTAACATTTATATTTTCTGGTTGACAGCACTTGCTAACCGAACGTCAGTCAGTGAGAAATTTCACAGTCAGCTTCAATTAAAGACTCGTTTATCTTAATATTTACCAAATGGTCTCCTGCTCACATAGAAAGCAACATACGGTGTGCATTTGTTTAGGCATTTTGTTCAGTAAAGAGATACTGAGTGATGCTAAACACAAACATTACAACACCATTAGCAAATGAAATGAGCCAATTTAGCGTTCTAGATTAGAAATAAGTTTGAACAACACGTGGAAGATAACACAACTATTAATTTATACCATATGGTGGAAGTTGTTTTGTAAAAGAACAGTTGTTTCTGGAAAAGAACGCTGGAATGTCTTACTTATGGTCCGTGAGGAAACCCAGGTACTGTAAGAGAAACATTATTGTTTCATTTCTGAAGATTGGCGTACTTAAAGAGTCTGGCCTTGTGCCTCTTCCTTTGGTTTAAAATGACAGTAGTCTATCTTGTTTATCTCTTAAAGCCAGAACCCTGGCTTGCTAAAACGCTCTTTGGACTAACCACATTTACAACATATCAATGGTATCTTGGCCTCTTCTGTAGAGCAGATGGAAGTGTGTGAAAGTCTGCAGGAGACTTTATAAGAGTGAGCCTGTTGGAGATCACAAAAGACTTGGAACCTTTAAAATGAAGTTTACAAAGGCCTGCCGTATTAAATTCAATGTGAACTGTGAGAAAGCATGTTGCTGAATATTGTCTAGGCTTTGTCATTTTTTGACAATTAAACACAGAAGTATATGTCTTTCAAAAAACTGTGTGTTAACCTTTATTTAAGAACAATCTATGAAAATAACAGCTATAGAAAACTTTACAAGGTTTTCTGGGGACGTTGCATACAAATCAATGGTATTGCACTATTTGTTTTCTTTTTACAAAATATGTGATATTATAATGACAGTAAAAAAATCTAAATAAAAAATACAATATCTTCAGGCTCAAATGATCTGGGCAAAGAACAACACAAGTGACATTTAACTTCACCTTCATATTTATGTAACTATGAGTCTATCATACAGAACTTGTAGTCGTATAAGTTTGTCATTACATTTTCTCAGATGAACAGAAGAATCAAAGGAAACTAAACAAAGAAGTGTTTTAAGCACATTTATGATAAATGTAACAAATGCAGTGTGACTAGGGACAACAAACCAACATAACTCGAAACTCACATTTTAAAACATTTCTGTCAAGTCCTGAATGATACAAAACTGCCCAGGCATGAAATCTAAAAATGAATGTCTAAAAGCTCAGCAATAAAAAAATCTGCAACAGTCAAATGTTGTCAGTGTAAACAAATAAATTAGTATTTACAATGTCTAGGTTATGAAAGTATCGCAATAAACTAGACACAAACTTGATACCGAATTGCAAGAGTCATATAAATACTTTACACAAGTAATTATGATACAGTCTTAATATAAACATCTTCATCTCAAAGGTCTCTAAAACATTTATATGCTGATCAAACCCGAAGCCCCTGTTAGAATCGAGGGTTGTAGAAAAAGATGTATCCAACAGACAAATTCTGCACAATGTAAATATACACAGGAAGTACAAAAATCTGGTGCAAGTAAAGCAAATTGGTGATTAAGTTGTCAGGAAAGGAATGATGAAAGTTTGTGATTTTATTTCCTCAAAAGAAATACAAATAGTATTTTTGGATATGATGTGTAACACAGGAGGATGATGTATTTTCAAACTAGCTATATGATAAATCCTATAGATGTGCATGTTATAAAAGTTTGCTGCTTCTCCTCAGGCTCAATATGGTTGGGGGGGTCTTTTATTGTGTCTGTAGTCCTTGTGAAGTCTTTGATTTTGGTCAGTTTGTAAGTGTGTAACTCTGCTAAAGTCTCTTTCAGGTTCCATTTCTGTTCTTGCTCAGATATCTGAAAGGCAAAAAAATATATATAGTTAGGGCATCCTTGACCGATGGCATTCAACAAATGTAGTCTTTATAGAAAAGTGATTCCAACGATATTGTTCCTTGTTATATATGCACATTACTCACACAATGTGGTACGACATTCCTACTCACCTCGACATTCATACTTGAGATCAGAGAAATAAACAAGTTCTTGGGAGAACACAAACAGTCCTAATCTCCCTCCTGCGTATGACTTATCATAAACAGAGCCCGAGTCTGCCATGATCTGTTTCCCCTCATAAACCACAACCCTGAAGACAAAGAACACTGATCTATTAACACTTTTCATCAGATAACTATGGCTGAATAGAACATTTGCTGCTCACCTAATAAAGCCTGTTTTGGGTCTGTGGATGAGATGCCACCTGTAAGCCGTGTAATCCTTCCAGCCGATATTCTTGGGGTCATGCCACAGCGTTCGGACCTGTCAGATCATACGCAGAAATTAGTTTGCCAAGAGCTTCACAAATGCAAGCACAGGTGATACGGAAGAGCACCAGCCTTACCTGTCCCGGTGTGTCCCCTGTGTGCCACAGGGCGTTACGCAGATGCTCCCCGGTGCCTGTGGTGGAGTTGACCACTTTCAGAGACACCCCTGAGATGCCAAATGCTTTGGAAGGCTTGTCCTCCCAGTATGTCTGGGTAATCTGCTTCCACATAACCACATAGAATCGCCCGCTTGACTGGTAGCCAAACACAAACCCGGCGTAGTCATCATCTCTATCGGTGTTGACGTAGAAAGTGCCACTGAAGTCCACTGCGCTAAACTCATCGAAGCCTTAGGAGTGATTCAAAACAGCAATGGAAGTGTGTGAGAAGTAAAAATAAAGACCAGTTGGGCTGTTCTGAAGGATCTAATACTCACCCACAGCAATACCAGGGTCAGAATTGGCAGTCTGAACCAACTCTTTGCCCTGATGTCTGACCACCCAGTTGGGATCAATTTGGGTAGTTCCTTTAGGGTCCAAATGCACCATCTGAAACTTCCTGAAGTCAGTGCTGCTGATGGCGTTGTTTTCCGGGCACACGTCCAGAATGTCAGGAATGCTGTCGTTGTCAAAATCGTCTTTGCAGGCATCGCCTCTTCCGTCCCCTGAGGATGAATAAAATAAACGTGAAATGTCGTTCACAGCACATTTAATATTCATAATCTGATGTACTGAAACAAATTCAGGTAGAAATGAAGCAATAGCCAACTACCTGCAAATTGTAAACTGAAATTCACAAATTGTCAAATTGTGAAAGAGATTGACATCATCAGTCTTGAGCATGGTTGCACACACAGTAAAAAAAAACAATCTAAATAATAAACTATGCAAAAGTAAAAAAAATTGAAAATAAAAATAAAAAATAATTGAAAATGATTGCATGCAGCTGATTGCAGTTTAAAGAAGTTTCATTTTTTGTCTCCTGGGAGCAAACAGAACAGGAAACAGCTAGAAACACTGCCAGTGTTAAACTCGTGCCCAGATACTGTATGAAGTTTAAAATTCATATAACTGGAAATGTTTGTGTTTGAACATTTTTTCCCACAATGTTTAGAAATACAGAATCTCTTTTAACCTTTCAATACAATCATTTACCATTAGAGTCTAGTTGATCTTTGTTGGACACCAGTCTGCAGTTGTCTTTTTCATCAGGGATTCCATCGTTGTCATCGTCGAAATCACAAGCGTCTCCATTGCCGTCATTATCGTGGTCAGCCTGGTTGGCGTTGGGTATGTACGGACAGTTATCCAGGTTGTTCTGGTGTCCGTCTTCATCAATGTCTTGATTATTGTCACACTGGTCACCAACTCGGTCATTGTCAGAGTCCGACTGGTAAAACAGTACAATTACTTCAAAATGCTGCTAATATTCGTATAAAATCTTACATTATTCTTATGAACTTTTATCACACTCCTCCACACAGAAATGGATACTTTTGTGTAACTTTCATTTTAAACTGCTTAACAGTAAGCATTATCATATATACTGTAGATATATAGCTTATGGAACATTTGTGGATTTGTGTTTTTTTTAAATATTTATGTAGCAGATATATAGTAAGAGATCTATATACCTGGTCGGGGTTGTGCAGCAGAGGGCAGTTATCACATTGGTCACCCACTCCATCCATATCTGTGTCTTTCTGGTCACTGTTGTACATGTAAGGGCAGTTATCATGTTCATTCAGAACCTCTGGAAACATTCAAACACAGTAATGTTAGCATTACACAAAAGACCTGGTCACTTTTAAACCATACTGACTTTGTTGAGAAAATGTCCCTGCAACAGAAATATGTACCAAAATCTACAGTATATACAGCCAACGTTTTTTTTGTGTGTGTGAATTCTAAGTACATTTTGTGTAAATAATGTTATTTTAATTGAAGTACATATCATAATTGTTATGCTTAAATCATATTATCTTATATCACATAATAATAGTAATTTGGTAGTTGCTATGGAAACGCAGCTGGCAGCGCCTCACCGTCTCCATCGATGTCTGCCGCACAGGCATCTCCCTCTCCATTTCCGTCTGTGTCGATCTGAGCGGGGTTGTGCTCGTACGGGCAATTATCACAACGATCGCCCACAAGATCCTTATCATAATCAAACTGCCTGGGATTATACAGCAGAGGACAGTTGTCCTGGAGCACAACAGAAAGAATGAGCTCAGACATTAACGTCTATACTGTAAATAACGCTGCACAATCAAAATCGTATCATCTGTTGTACCCCCTCATCCAGGATTCCGTCATTATCATCGTCTTTGTCACAGGCGTCTCCTTGACCATCTTTATCAAAGTCTTCTTGTCCTGAGTTTGGAAGGTTGGGACAGTTGTCCTGCAAAGGAAATGTTTTTAGTTATCACCAATTTTGATTAGCAGACACAGAAAAGAAGAGGATGTGTGTGTTACCTTCTTGCAGTGGTATGATTGGTTGGCTCCACACACCAGGTTCTGATTGGGCCAACCGTCGAGGTCAGAGTCCTCGCCACAGATGAGGCCGTCCCCGGCATAACCGATTTTACACTCGCATTTGTACATGGGGTTACTGAAGTGACCCAGGTAGATACACTCAGCCGACCTGTGACAGCTGTGGGTTTGGTCCTTACAGGGGTTCTCTGGTTCACAAACCTGCAGGAAGAAACACAAACAAACATCATTAAACACAGACAAAACAGACAACTATCAATAACATCATGTATTTGTTTCATTTTTCTATATAGCTTTATGCTTTTTGTGAAGTTAAAAATAAATTAATAAAAGAAAAAAACATGCTACTTCACATTAAATGCATCTTGTGCACTTACTGCATGAGCTCAATATATTAAAGGAAATATTCTAAATAGATGGACCATGTAAAGAAATGTTAAACTAAAATGGTGATAATTTTATACCTTTGAATGATCTCAGCTTTGAACAACCGTGTTTGTTTAAAAAGCTCAGTATTTCAGCTGTGAAATATGCTGGAACACTGAGACAATTTCGTTCAGCCTCTTTTTACTCGTTCAGCCCCAATTTATTACTCCAGGGCTCTGGATCAAAGCAAGGGAAGCTGGATGTCAGTGACAAACTTATTAGATTGGACGTTATGAAATCTTTGGGCAGAACAGCAAATAGCTAGTTCTCCAAGAATTCTTTAAAACTGGTTGACCATAGAGGAATGGGAACAAAGCCTGAGTTAGAGACAGAGCCATATGGTTGGCCACCAGTATGTGCTACAGCAGTGAGGAGATTTTTTCATTTAGCAGACATGTTTTGTCCAAACTGACTCACTATACGCCTACAGGGACAATCGGCCTGGAGCAACCTAGGTATAAATTTTAAGATTTATGATTTATAAAAATACAACTATTTGTAAATGAAGAATTATTTTTTTAACTAAAACTGTCTGCAATGCAAAACAATCCAAAAACATTCAATGTTAAAGGGTTAGTTCACCTATAAATAAAAATTCTGTCATCAACAGTACCATTGGGTGACAAGCCCCTTTTTCTACCAGTTGGCTACCAACATAAATTCTTATCACAACACCCAGCCATGTTTTCTATACAGCTTCACTTTACATAAACCTACAAAATAAATTGTGGTTGTGCACATGTCAGGTGGTCTAAGGATGTTTCCTGCCCAGAAAAAACTGCAGCAAGGGCCAGATGTCACAAATCAAAAGTCTGGATACACAGGACTGTAATAAGCCAGACTTTTGGCTAAGAATATCAGCAGATTTAAACTTATGCAAGAATTGATCAAATTTGCCTAAAGACTTAATCACTGACCTGTTTATTTTGCTTGGCAGCCTCCACTCCCATTCCAAAAGGCTGAGTGCCTTTGTATTGAGGAGGGCAGGGCAAACAGTGGTATCCGGGGTCTGTGTTGATGCACAGTTGAGAGTTGAAGCACAGGTCACGAACCATGTCACACTATAGGACAGAAAACCCAAAACGGTATGTTAAACATTGAAATACAGCAATTTTAAGTTGTGTCTGAAACAAAGCTCTCTGTTCTTTACCTCATTAACATCTTTACAGAATGTTCCATTGCCACGGAAGCCAACAGGGCAGGGCCCACACTCCCATGAGCCATCAGGGGAACTAGTGCAGTCAACACCCCCAAAACAGGGATTAGAGAGACAACCGTCTGATGAAGAAGAGAAGGATGAGAGAGATATTACATGTTATCTTCACACAGTTTATAAGCATTTCAGATGCATGAGGTCAAAGTAACATCGCTTAACTTAGAGTATCCATTTATATATTATAGATTATTAAAGACATAAAGTGGACTTTGTCTGATATATAATGCACAGTATAAACAATATTATAACATTAAATTACACACAGTTGCAACAGATGGAGAGCAAAAGTCAGAGAGTGAGAAACACAGTATCTGACGTTAACATACCCACAGGACAGTCATGTTTGTTACAGGCTTCACTGTCTTTGGATTCTCCAGGACATTTTTTGCCTCCGTATTGTGGCCGAGGACTGTTACACACACGCGTCCGACTTGTTGTTCCTCCTCCGCAGGTGGTGGAGCAGATCGCCCATGGAGACCACGGACCCCAGGATCCATCAACTATATGTGAAGATGTGTTTAGTTGTAATCTTAACAAACAAGAGTTCATAGAAACAAATGATTCACACTCACTTGGACAGGGTTTGGCTTCACACTTTTGTGTCTCTCTCCCATTGCCCTCGCAGTCCTTTCCTCCCAGCTGAGGCACGGGGGCATTACAGTGGCGAATTCGAGTGATCTGCCCTTCCCCACAGGTTACCGAACAAGATGACCAGGGGGACCACAAACTCCAACCTCCATCTTGACGGACTAAAGAAAGTCAAGGAGATATCTGTAGGTCATATGCACTAGATGAATTTGCTTATGAGTGATTATAGATTAATCTACTTTTTGGCTGAAAACGTAATCAAACACAAATCTTTTATTCATTTAGAGTTTAACACAGGCAGTTTGTCCACTGCTATCCAAGACACCAGCTGCTAACATCTGTCAGTTATAAAAAACATTTAAGTCAACCATAAGCCAGAACTAGAAGAGAGATTTTGCATCGGTACACCACAAAGAGCCACATGACATTCATAAAAGCTCACAGAGAGTAAAGAATACCTTCTTTATCTATTTGCACATGCTTCATAAATATTTACAGCAGATACTTAGAAAACAATCTTCTGATTGTCACAAAATTAGGTACTATCAGTATTTCATGAAATGTGCATTTCTTTGTCTGTTCACACAGAGTCAGAGAATCTGTCGGGAAATAAACAGACTTTTTCTTCTCCATTTTTATTATATTTTAACATCTGTTTAGAAGACAGCTGTATTTCAGACCTCTCTATTTACTCTATTTTAAACACACGCCTTTCATCGCGGCCTACAGAGAGTTACAGATTAAAGCATCATGTTTTATCATTACAATGATATCTGATGTTCTGAAGGTGGGGGAAGTTTGATTTCAGGATTCAGGACTGCGACATTTAACCTCACAATGCTGTATCAATAGTCTCACTCCAAGAATAATATTCATATTTAGGAAAAAGTAGAGTGACAAGCATTCTTACAAGACCGATACTGTGAGAAACCGAAACTTACTGTAACATTAGGTCAATGCAGACTCATTATTTGACCAAAGTTATAACTTGGTGCAAAGTAGCAAAGTCCAAAGCAGAGTGAAATACTGCAATATATCACTGCTTTGTAAAACCATACACTAGACATGACTAACAATAATATCATATCATGACTTTATGTATAGTCTCTTTTAATAGAGTTAGTCATGTCGCAGATAAGGAACACAACACATTTCAAGGTTATAATCAACTTTTGTTATCTGGTTTTCATCCAAGGTCTGCTTTTTAGACTTCATGTAGAACGCATTCCAGAAATTTGTCTTTAGGAAAAAGCACCAAAAATGCTGCAGATGACCAAACAACAGATGTTCAGAGAATTACTGTACAGTATAATGGTAAAGCAAAGACTGTCTCACCACGGCTGTCGCATTTTCCCAGACTGCATCTGCGGGTTTGGATGGAAGGGCCGCTGCAGGGGTTACTAGTGGCATCACATGATCTGCCCCTTTGCTGCGTGCCCGTTCCACATGTGACAGTACATTCTGTCCATTCTGACCAGGGAGACCAGCCATCCTCACTGTCTTTAGCTGTAAACACACAAAGATCAAACACAGTTTACCTCCGTGTGACCTCACCACCAAACCCATCAGAGTGATCCTCATTTCGGGTATATATAAAGAGCAAAGGCAACATACACTTTATGTTACTGTACATATGACATCATCTTTCTCAACCCACTTCAGAGGATGGGAACATACAGTAGCTTGTAACTCATGGCTTATAAAACTGTGCGGTTGGCAAACACAAGAAACCTTTAAAAACAATAGTTATGTATTTTTAAAACTCTACATTAGACACACCACAAAGGCTTGAGATCATCTAGACTGCAAGCATCAAAGCTGTGCGGCATATCAGAAAGTTTACTTAACATGTTCCAATAAGCTGTAAAATGTAGGGAAACAGTAATCTGTGTGAAGTTGTGTGTTACTTCATTGTTAAATAAAATTGTAAACGTGCAGTAATGAAAAAAAAATCACATCTTGACATCTTTGACAAAATGTTACATTTTGTAAGTTGTATTTCTGCTGTATTTTTGTACAGTAACTAAAAATGTTTGCTAAATGAATAAATGTAAATGTAAAAATTAAAATTGAAATTCAAAGTTTTGTAGCTTTTTGTCCATGTCTGTTAGCATCCATTAACAACATATGCTAATGTGCTTCTACACATACTCTTAAACTCTTACTTTGCCGCAATTTTGAGAGGATAAAAGAGAGAGACATGAAGCTATAGTGGAGGAGAGAGGGCAGTAATCGGAAAAATATCCACCTGGACTTGAACTTAGGTCACCTAGAACACTGAAAACTTAGTGTATAGATGACAACATTGTAAGAACGATTTTGTTCGCATGGATCCGCACACATGTCTATGAACTTGTAAAGAAACACTACATCCCTGTCAAGTACTTGCGCATGCTTAAAGACTGAACATGTACTGCGCATGATGTCATCGTTTTCACAAATTCACGTTTTTGAGGTTTGCACTTTATAAAACCCATTATCAAAAGTTAGAATTTTCAAACATCATTGATGTGTAAATGAACGGCCAAACGCATAAAATGTGTTTCGCTTTAATTTGAAAATGATGTTGAATAAATGCACCTTTAGTTTCAGCTTGCATTGTGTTCAAGCTAAAACAGACAGACAGTCTGAGAGACATCAGAAACTCTACTCACGCAGGCACACCGGGCAGCACTCTCCATCCAGGAAAGTCGGGCTGGCACAGGCTACTGGAGGACATGTGATCTGATGGCACACAATCTTTGATTCCTGCAGAATAAAGCCATAAAACAGAACATTCAGAACAAAAAGCAGATCTCTTCGCTCTTTCTCATCCATTCATCAGTTCTTCCTACCTGACAGGTGCACTTAGTACAGCTGTCCACGACCCAGTCCTCCTTATCCTCAAAGAGACGGCCATCTTGCCAGCACATGCGCTTGTCTTTGATGTTCTTCATGTTCCCCAGCACCTCCTTCATCACAGTGTTCTCCTCAGTCTGACCGACAGACGCACAGCGGGACAGACAGATGCACAACATTTTAGGAGAAAGCAATACTCATGTCAATGTCTTCCACGTGTAGATAAAGACAGATGATTTAAACTACAGGCTGGAGGAACATGCTATTTCTACAACTCTACATTCAGTTATCTATTTGTACAATAATATATTATGTATGAATTTGGAAGATGCTTTTTAAGGAGTTATGAAACATCGCCAGTATCTATTAAGTGTCCTGAGCTGAAAGGGCAAGCTCTGATCCGTACATGAGAACCATTAGCAAAAGAATTTCACACCATCCTCCAATTGAAGTGCATTTGTGCATCACACAGAAGAAACAGAGAGAAAAGGGTCAGAGAAAAAGAAAACATTAAGAAAATGAAAGGGCGGAAAATATGATTTAAATTGCTGAAGCACACAAGTATGTCCAACAACTGAAAATGGAACACAAGTGAGTCTGTTCTGATGAATTAATCCATGCACGTATATGAGAACACCAATCTGTGGAAGTAGCTATGAAGCTCGGAAACAGAACACCACACAGTCTGGAAGAGCCTCAGGGACCCGCAGCATCCAGCGGCTGGATTATGCCCAGACTCCCTCATCGCTGGGAAGCTCCCAGTGGAGGATAAAGAGGCTGTTTAAACACTGCCAGACACGATTAGGTTCCTATTCACACTTCCTATCTCCCTCTAAAACAAACCATAAAACCCCAGCCCACATATTCCCGTTTTCCACTGCCCTCTTTTCTCCTTTAATGGTTCTATTTAGACTTTCATTTTCAATTGAAGCAGCATAATCCAGTTTATAATCTGTAATAAAATTCTCTGAATCACAGGTTGGCCACCAACACACACACGCAGACTCAAAACACACACGAAAGCACACATAGCTTTAATAATACTATTTGCATCTATTTGGTCATTTAGTGTTGTTCGTGAATGGCGGGCTGGGTAGGGTTCACACAGATGTGAGGTGCACTGTGTCCTGTCAAATTTCTTTTTTGTAGTGAGTAAGGGAAAATACTTGGCAAAGCTTATTTTCAGAAATATTGGACAGGTAGTGTTAAAGCATTATTTTAATAGCTTGGTGACCACCTTAAAGGAACAGGAACACCCAAAAATGAAAATTCTGTCTTCATTTACTCACCCTCAGGTTGTTCCGAATCTGTATACATTTCTTTGATCTGATGAACACAGAGAAAGATATTTGGAAGAATGCTTATAACCAAACAGGTTTTTGGCCGCCATTGACTACCATAGTAGGAAAATTGCTTTATTCATTTTCCCAAAAAGAAGATATTTTGAATAATGCAGGAGAGCAAACAGTTCTGGGGCACTTTTGACATTGTCATTTTTCCTACTATGGTAGTCAATGATGTTCAAGAACTGTTTGGTTACAAGCATTTACACAGAAAAAAGAAATGCATACAGATTTGGAAGAACATGAGGATTATTTAATAATAACAGAATTTAAATTTTTGGGTGAACCATCGCGTTTATCAAAAAACCCAACTTTACCACTTTCTGTAAGCCGTCGATGAGGTTGCCCACAACGATACGGAGACCTTTGAGCTCCTGGAACATGGTGCTGAGCTCCTCACAGGACCGCTCACACATCTCTGAGGCCAACTTCTCCTTCTGTGCAATGAAGTTGGAGGAGATGGCTGTACCCACAGACACAGTCTCTATACTCTCATTTACCACATTTACTTCATCTGAGAGAGAAAAGACAGCAGAGGGTCTTTGGGTCAACACTTAGACTTGGTCTTAAAATCTTACGGTTGTTTAAGGTAAAACAGCATGCATGCACGTATTGTGATGAACATTTATGAACATTTAACGCTAAAATGTATAATTTTTCTAGTGGCAACAAACAGAATTATTATGTCACACTTACTTCATTAAAACCATTGGTTATTTAATCACACCGTCCCACCCAAAACTCACACCATTGGAACAGTCACAGTGTTAAAACATTTCTTTATAAATAGCCTTTGACTTATTTCAGCATCTTACGCTGGGATAAGACATTTAGGAGTATTTTAACACTGACAAAATTACACACTATGTGTGAAGGATATTCCACACCCCACACTTTCAAATGCATAATTCCTTCCCAAATCCCACCCTTCACACTTAAATATAATAAATGTGCAGAAGCCGCGCTGACGTAACGTTTAAAAAACCATTGATTTTTCAAGACATGTCTAAGGAAAAAGAAAAGGTTGTTAAAGATACGCAACAGCAGAGGAATGCCGTCCATGCGCAAACTCCCCTTAGATATCTAGAGCCATTTGGGGTCAATTGTGTAAATTTTCTGCAGATTATTAGAAGACAGGAGACAGTAAATCAGTGAGCCATGTTGTTACCTTCCGAGGTCCCTTTGAGATTCATGCAGGGCTTGCAGTTTTTAAACACTGCTGAACTCATTCAAATCTCTTGGGGGTTTCAGTCATTGCTGGGAAAAAAGTGTGTGTTTGTGTCCGTCTGTTCAGAGACCTTCTAGGCAGACTTTTGTGCTTTTATTCAGTAATACGTGGCAGTCCTAAACTGGGGCACTGGTGAGTTTATAGGGACCTCTGCATTGGCATCCGATCTCTCAGCAGTTGGCATGCATCCGTGTTGGCGATGGAAATGGAAGGCTTTTTTTTTGACTCTGCATATCCTATGCATACTTATTCAATTATAATTAAGAAGAAGTGAGGCAGTGGGACAGAAGCGCTCACACCCGCACAGCTTACACAAGGCTCAGCTTTGTCATGGTCTAAAACTTCTTATTTCAGCATGAAAGGCTCTCAGTTCCAGGGATGCAATTATTTACTGGTAAAATAGATGATCCAAGCACTCTTCTCTGCATGAGAGTGCAACCAAGAAAACCAAAGTGCATACCATCCAATTTATGAAAAATGCCAACCCCACCAACCAGTTCATGATCTCACCCTTTATGTGTGTACAAAACTGATGTAAGTATGAACTTTCTCCACACTCCCTAAAAAACGTATGACATATAAAAGCCCTGCCAATGTACTGTATATTACCATGACAGTTTTTAACTTCATGGCATGTGCACATTGGTTGACCCTTATACCACTAGACTAACACGAGCATTTCCCATAAACATGATGTAATATGGTCAGAAATTTCCACAGTTCTGATCTGCAGATTTCGTGACCCACTTAGGTGAGAGCCAAAGGAGCCTGAAATGAAAACTGAATCCAACGGAAAACATACCAACCCTCTTAAAACAAATTCGATCGTGAACCTCAGAGCAAAAATCTGCTTCAACTTGGAACGTTCATTATCACATACCTGAAGCATCACTTTTGCACAAAATGATGCCAAAGGAGACGCCGCAGGTGAATTTTTTTTGTAAGATATTGCAAGAACTTCTATGGTTTTCCCATGCATTCAGTCATTTATGGTTTATTCGTTTATATCTTACCAGGTTTGGCGATCTCACATCCTTTGTGTTTTAGGATATCCTGGACTGGTGTGTCAAAAATGAACTGTACATTTTGTAGCAAACCCTGTAAGATGACAGAAATGATAACTTCACAAGTCCATTGAAATGCCAAATTTAATAGATTTACATAGAGCAAATACTCCTAAAATATTCTGGGGGAAAGGGTTTGCTCTGGTGTCAAGTCAACTTTTAAATAAATGAACTTAAGTCAAAATATATCAACCAAATAAAAATGACCATGATTACATTTATAGAATTTTATCAATAATTTCAATTTTTATATAGTTTCCCCTGTAACAAATAAAGTAAATATAAGACAATATAGGTTTACTATTAGACATATGATATATTTATATATTACAATATATTTGGTAAATGCAAAATCATCATGCAGAAATAAAAAGCATATCAAATATAAAGATGATGAAAAAGTCCTACCCTGAAGTGGTTTTCCCTGATAGATCCTTTAGCAACATACATCTGACTGCCCTCTGGCCGCAGGTGCTCATAGAAAGGCTCATCCAGAATCACACTGTCAATGAGGCTACAGCCTACATAAAGATGTGCGTTCTCTCCGTGAATGTACAGTGTGATGTTCTTCCACTGTGAATCAGACAAATCCACATCCTCAAAGGACACAACATTCTGAGATCCCTTAACCAAATAGATCAGATCCAGAGTGTTGGCGCGTCCATTGGACAGAATCTCAAACTGTCGGCTCCCACTGAAATTCTCCAAACCGATCAGGGTTCCCCTGGAGCCCTTGTCCTGTCGTATAGTGGCCACAAACACAAAACCCTCATTGTTTTGAATCTGCTTTAGGATCTGATGGAGGGCTGGAGTTGTCACAGCGGGGATGTGGTCAAAACGGATGAAACGGTACGCCGGTGAGTTCCAATCATGGCCCTTGAAGAGCTTGGCACCAATCGTCTTTCGGCTGATGCCGCTGGTTTTGAAAAGGTCGAAGACAGATTCATCTTCCACATGGCCATCTTTGAATGAGTCAACACAACATTGCATTTGAGCAAAGAGCTGATTCAATGGATTTCAACAAAGTGCAGATGTGTACATGAGAACACACAATATATTTAATGGGATGATTATGTAAGACCATTAAAGATCTTCAGGAAAATGTTGCATCATCAGGTTTTGAACTTTTTGCATTGAGCATCATAGAGACTCTTTGTTAATGAATTAAACACAGATGTTCTTGGAAGCACAGGGAAGACTAAAAAAACTGGCTTTGTGCAAAATGGATGAAAATGGATAAACATAATTAACAACAGAAAGATTGTTTATAGAATACATATTTGTAAACAAATTCAGAACAGGTGTGCATCATCAATTTACCTTGAGGTAGAGCACTGATGCACAGCAACAACAACGGCAGCAAGCAAAGACTTCTCCTGAGTATCATAACGCCTTCAAAATACACAATATAGAAACAAACTCTAAATAATAATCCAACACTTTATGACTGTGCTTAACAACTAAAAAAATACCTGTAAAAAACCTGACTCTCTTTTCTTTCACGTTTAAAACGCAATAAATCGCTGTTCAGACTATTAACCCAGTAAAGTTTTTAATAAAAGCCATTAACAGTTAAATGAACAGTAATTTAACTTAAAAAGGCCTATATTATTCTAATAAAAAACATTATTTAAATTGTTTAAAAAAGTTTATCTGAACCTTTCAATGGCTAATAAACCATTTTTAATTTTGTTTTTATCTGTGGTAAAACCATAGGCTATTTACCACAAATTTACCATGGTCTTACTATAGTAACCATATAGCCTAGTTTAACAGTGATATATGTAGGCTAGCTAAACTACAGTGATGCAAATGGTAATCTGCAAAAATAGAAAAGACCCGACTTTTACTATAGTAAAACCATGGGTCATTTTTCTGACGGATGTTTTAAACGAAAAATAGCTAAACACAGACAATCCAAGCATTTTACCTGTTGTTAAGTGCAATCCAAATAAAAACACAAAAATTGTATTTCCTCTATGCCGACAAAAAAGTCTTCGGGACAAAGATGGGATGCGCAAAAACTCAAATCCACAGTGCCTAAAACATCCACAGGCTCGCGACTTTTTCTTTAATGGTTTGAGAGCTTCTGGACAGAAGCCCTATATAAGGTTCAGGACGAACATGTCAGTCAGTCTGGTGCGGATATAGAGCTGGACCTGCTGAGGGGGCTGAATTACATGATTTCCATCCTATAATGTCATATGCCGGTAGCCTACCAGTACTGAGGCACTGAAAACTCCCGCCCTCCCCTACTGTGACTTCTTCAAATCTCAACTCTCAAATCTCAGAGGGAAACATTAAGCAGTTTCAGAGAGATGCGGCGCTTGCGTAAGATGCGAGATCCACTCTGAGGCGCGAGAGCGCAGAGATGCTTAAAATCACAAGAACAACCACACCATTGTAACGATTTCTTTTGTTTAGCTTGATGATTTAATTTATTTAACATGTCTTTACAATTAAATCCAGTATATGATGAATCAATTCTATTTCGTTAAAACATTCATGAAGCGTATACCTTTTAACCTGTTGTTTATTAGACATTATGATTTTTTATAATACATTAGCCTATATGCAGCCTTTGTGGAAAGCCTGGTTTTGCATTATGAACTCTAAGGCCTGCTTTTGACAAATTCACATACTTTGGAAACAACAGATAATTTACGTCGTTTGGTAGGCAACGTGTGTTACGCGAAGTCTGGAAAGATCCGGTTTTGCGCAACATTCCCGAATCCCGCCGCTGTGTGTGACAATCTGACATAACTCATATATTTTACTGTTGGACGGATCATAGAATTGGAATTAGCAGCTTAAATGCTTTCAAACGAAACCGCTTTTAGATCTAAATGACGTCATGCGACGTTATCTATCATATTTTGGCTAATTTGTCGTCTCCAAGGACCAACAGACAAGGACAAACTGCAGACGACGTGATATCATATGTGTTCATAAACTAACAAGGTCCCGAGAGACAAACATAACTCTCAGTGTCACGTTTAGATTATTTATTTGAAGTGTTTCTTCTTCTACACAAGCAAAGTTATAGCGTGACAACACTTATTGTGTGATAAAATTGGTTTGTCCTAGATATTGTGCCATCTTTGAAAAGACGTATTGAGGGAACTTACAATGCTTATTTTGTCTGCTACTGTGGTTCCATTTTATTCCTATAGAGAGTCATATTTCATACACTCTATCAACACACCTGTGCTGACATATTCAATGTAAATTCGGTTGTTGACATTAGTTCCGATGCTCTCTGTACACATTTTATGTGTTTAAAATGGGTGTGTTATTACCTCACCACAGTCCTAAACTGTGTTTTTACCTATATGTTTTTAAATGACACTTTCATATCCATCAAGATGGTGAATGGGTTGTCCATCAAAGCAAAAAGTCCATCCAGATTTCACTAAACAGTTTTATTAACCAGTTTCGGTTGACTATATACTCCTTTATATGATTTTCTATATAATATACTTTTCTTATTCGTGAATTATTCGGAAATAAACCGAAAGGAAATCTATGCCATAACGTTGATGACTGATTCTGTAACTCATATATACAAGTACATTGTTAAACCATATCACTCTCATTTGTATTAAAAATATTCAATAAACCTAAAGTGATAGTTCACACAAAAATAAACATTTTGTCATTATTTACTCACCCGCATGCCATTTCAAACCTGTATGACTTTATTTCTTCAGCAAAACACAAAAGAAGATATTTTGAAGAAAGCCGGTAACTGAACAGCAGCGGCACCCATTCACTTCTATTGTATGGACACAAAACCAATGCAAGTCAATGGGTGCCAGTTAACATTCTTCAAAATATCTTTATATTTGTGAAAGTCACACAAGTTTAAAATGACAAGAGGTTGAGTAAATCATGACAGAATTTTCATTTTTTTGGTGAACTATCACTTTAAGCATCTTAAGAGATTTGCTTTAGAAAACTGTCTATTTATTTAATTGAAATCAGAGCATGCTTAGATTGCATAAGAGATTCCTTTGATCTCTTTTATTACCAACGTTCTACCTTCAGAATCTACGGCATTTAGTAAAAGCTTGAGTATTTGATAACAGGTTACGCAAGTCTGCTCCTTTAGGAGATGGAATGTTCCATTATGATGCTGGAGAGACGAGCATCAGATTAGATATTGAGGATTCCTACCGAAACCCAGACCAATAGACCTCTGTTTTCACTCTACTAAATATCCATCTGTCAAAATCAGACTAATGGCACGCCATAAACTAAACAACCGAGGTGTTTTCCCAGGCAGTGTGCAATGACCCAAATGTGTCACAATGAACTACATCATTTGGATTATAAAATTGATCTCAAGTCTGTCCACGGACACTGTTTAGAAAAGAGTCAGAAAATAGGCAGTGTCTTTTTCAAGAGTCACAAAAATGGAAAACTGGCTTTTAAAACCAGATCTACTGGATGAAAACATGCTCTATAGGCACAAAGCAAAAAAACTGATGTAAGGATGCATGCATGAATAAATACAGAATGGAGAACAGCATCTTTGCCAGGTGACTCATTTATCAGATCACAATAAACAGCTAAAATCTGCATTTTATAACAAAGCCATTTCTTGCATGCACAAAACATGTTACCACCTTTAAAGAGTTAACAAACAGGACAACAGCTGTTCAACATTTTTCAATTATATGCAGATTTACAAAATGAGACACAAAGGAGTCAAGACGATTGGTCATACTTGTGACCCATGATGCTGAATGCATTTTAACCCAGTTGTTGCTTTCTTTTTAATTCTGCACAGAAATAAATTAAAGCCAGATAACAGACAAAAAACGAAAGAAAAGTTACGGTATGCACCATGTTCATATTGCATAGTAAAATGAACCGGAATCTGAAACTTCTCAACGTTCAAAGCAGAGACTAAAAGAAAGCAAGAAAGAGAGAGTCAGAGAGAGAATAGAGCGTTTGCAGAAGGAGGAGCTTTGGCCCTGGGTCCCTGGGCACAGAAGGTGCTGGAATGCTGCATTATGAACAGTCTGAGTAGGAAGCACCTCTCAGATGCATTTCCTCTTTTCTCTCTCTCTCCCCAGTAAAAAACCTCTCCAAGTCCACAACTCAGACATCTGACTTCTCAGAGTTTGGACCTCCAGAGTAAGAATCCCCACTACTGACGGTATTGCTATCCTGTAGCAAGTTGCTTAACCTACAACCTGTTGTTGATATGATGACATTGTGACTCATTTAATTCTGATTTATGAGCGTTTGGCGTTGTATATCTGTTGTTTCTCATTTATAGTTTGAAGATCAGTTTGTTGTTAGATGTAAATATTTGTATTAAACAAGAAGACGCTTTAATGAGGGATTGTTTGTTTCAAAGACTTTCTTTAAAAAAAAGAGTTCAAATTAAACATTAAGAAATCATAATTGGAAAAAACACACATCCCTCTTAATGTCTATGATGGTTACTGCTCTCGTTCTTTCTAATAACGATTGAAATCATCCAGCTGGTTTTACTAAAGTATTCTGAAATGAGGATGAAAGTGATGAAACTTTTTAAACCTTTGCTCACAAAAAACCTGATTCAAAACCTTATTTACATCAGGTCAAAGACAGGCCTTTGTCTTCCTTTTTAAGCTCCTGAATGTTTTTCTAACCCTTAACCCCATTGACCTTTCAGAATGTGAGCGACCTGAAAGACATGAGAATCGTTGACTGATCCGCTGACCATTTTAATACAAAAGAGAAATAACACGAACGTCCGATGTCAGCAGCACCCATATTGGTGATATTAAACACTGTTGAGAAAATTTAAAAGATTTCAGCCTGTCCTGAGTTGTTTCCAAATTGGACAACGTTGGAACAGACAAGCAGTAAAAGTTGTATATTGGTTGGGAGCATCTGACAAGTCTTAAAAATATTTTGCAGCAGAAGTCATCCAATCAAATGACTTCAGCCATGTGAAACACGCCACAGCTGCCTGCACTGACCGAACTGTTTAATGCACCGTATGAACAATATCAAAAATATCTTTATTTGCTTGTGACCTCACTTATGATCTAACCTGATTTATGCAACTTCATGTTAAACCACCTCAAACTAACATGATAATAGATAGTTTCAAAGCAACAACATAAACAAATGTTACTGCACATTTGTGGCCCAAACTTAACTTCCGGTACACATCCACAAAAATAGAGATTATTAACCAAACAAAAGAAATAACAAGTAAATGACATTAACTAGCAAGTTAAAAGTGTATTTTTTGGGGGGTTACCAGTAGAAGAACCGTTACTTGGCAAAACTTAAATACGACAAAGTCACACATTAAACAAATTAAATAGGATATTAATATAAATTAAACTTCGGGCCAGGCGCATGAGTCCGACAATCTATGACACACAAATATAAACGCAGCTACAAAAAATCATTCCCTTTCCAAAATCATTAGGATCAACACATATTGTTTCCATCCCAATACTGGATCAGGAACACAAGCTGTTTGTGTAGCATTTCAGCACAGATTGTTTTTTGAACCTGTTGCAATGTGATGAAGTTTAACAAACAAGCTGTTACTGAGGCTATATCGGACCTAACAGCAATCCAACAACCTGCGAGCAAAAATCGTTTCTGATTTCGCATGCAAAACAGGTCAGCCAACCACAATAGAGTGTGTTTATAAAAACTTCATTCCTAAGGTTTAAAGACGGACTACAGTCATTAAAAACTGCTTTTGATGCACAAAACCAAAAGTGGACCTTAAGGTAAAGTATTAAAAGATAAAAAATAAATAGGATAAGGCTTCTTAAAGGCCACTGGTCTGCTGGTTTATGTATTATCATCATCACATGCACACATTCACAGGCCGGCATTCTCATGGTCATGTCTTTGTTCTGACTTCCCACATGTCGTGTTCTGCAGCTGCCTCCATCTGTTCCTAATTTCAGTGTCAGTCACTGTCTGCAGGGAAAGCAAGTGAAACAGACTCATCCAGTGTTCAGTTTGGCAGCCTGGTGATCATTTTATCAATTTAACCCACAATCCGGACCTCAGGGAGTTGACCGAGTTCGAAAAGTTCCCGACTGAAGCGTTTCAAACAGTATAACGCGGGAGTAACAGAATTCGATTATGTTGGAACACACAAGCAGTGCATATTGTATGTTGGTGGAAAGATGCTGACAAATCTTAAAAATATTTTGTGGCAGAGGTCGTACAATCAAATGACTTCAGTTACGAGAAATATCCCACACTGGCTGAACTGTTTAGTGCACTATACAGACAGTATGAATAATCATAACAGAGGTTTATCACTAGTGTTTGTGAATGTCTGGGACCTTTCTCTGACTGGCCATATGTAAGACAAAAGTATAAAAGACATCTCATTTAAATCTTCATTGTCTAGACAGCCATGAGAGAGCAAAAGGAGACTTATACCGCTGCAAAAAAAAAGTACAAAACCATTCCAAATTTTCATTAAAAGAGCATTTCTAAATGTATTGTGTCCATTCCAAGTAATGTGAAAAAATAACTGCATGTAAAAGACACATTGTGACAAAAAGTGAGGTTATCACATAAAAAAAATCATTTTGAACTTTTCCTAAATACATGTATACATATTATACATATCCATCTGTAAATTACTTCTGTAATATTTATTTATGTAACTTATGCAACCACTGTATATCCTGCACTTGCTGCTATTGCACTTCTGGTTAGACCTAAACTGCATTTCGTTGCCTTGTACTTGTACATGTGTAATGACAATAAAGTTGAATCTAATCTAATCTAATCTAATGTACAAATATTTCTGATGTATTGCTTAAAAGTGAATATAAACTTCTGAAAAAATGCAAAGCATCTTTTCTGTTATTTTGACCTGTTTTTCAAGTTTTCATTTTCTGCAAATAAATGCAAATAGAAACAATATTTTTGTTTAAAATTTAAGAGAAATATTGTTAGAAGTTCACAAAATAAAACAAAAATGATCTAAACACATAGTACTGAAAATGGTCTTAGAAATGATCTCTTAATTTCCGCGGCTGTATCTCAACAAGGTGCTCACGGTCTCGCAAGTGATTTCAAAGCTCTGTGATCAGATTGAATAATCAAAAGTCAATAAAACAATACGATTCGGAGAAAAATCTTGAACTCAAACATTTCTCACAAAATCCGAACTATTCACATTATAGTGCATGGCAACAGTTGTCATATTTATAATTTTGTACAATATTGATTTGTTTTGGAATTTTGGGAGAAATATAAAAACCCAATTGGAACATAAACTCAATAAAGTCTACTGCGTGAGATATGAAAGAGAAACTTATTTTCCTCTGGGTAATGACCTAACCTGAGGTCATACACTGAGTGTATGAACTCAATATGGAAACACCCAAAGCTATTATATTTCTGTATATGAAGAGAAGGTACAGTAAAATTAACTCATGAGTCAAAGAACAAAAGGTTGTCTTTGGCAGAGTCGTGCATATCTAAACACATATAAATCTGTCTTTCTCTCATCACTATTGTGTGTTCGCTTCCTTTGATAACCCTCAGAGATGAAAATGAATGACATCTTATACTGAAAGAGGGATGCAAGATCTCTTGCTCAACAAAAGAACTCAACAGAAAGATGATCCATTATACAGCTTGTCAGTCATGGAAATAAAACAGCCATTTCCAAAAGGGACAAGACAATATTCCACACAACTCATAATCTAGTTTACACTGCTAAATGCATTGAATTGTTACACTGTGAGTATTAAAAATAAGTCACTGTGTCGGCGCTGATAGTCTCGTGGTTAGTGAGCTGACATGCTATAACTTAAAAAATAAAATAACTCACTGCAATGCTTTTACGCACACATACGCTTCATTTCCATGTAAAACAGGCTCAAAATGCTGTCTTCCATAACGGCAAAATCAGAGGAAGATGAACCTGAGCTCTTTAAATAACTGAATGTGCAAAAAAAGTTGATTTAAAAAAAATCTGCTATTTGCAGGCTAATTCTTTTATAAGAGATCTCAACATGTTACCAGAAGTCTCATTTGTTCTTGACAGCTAATATCACAAACGCCAAACTTGGAACCAGCAGGAGATTATTTTTTAAATATTAGGTCTTTCTGAAAGCAGTTTACACAAAGACTTCAGCAACATTTGTGGTTCACAGAAACAGACTACAGTATATCATGAGGTAAATATATAAGTGAATCCATATTTTGACATTCATTACAACTAAACAGCTTTTCAGCATGTAGCGGAAATGTATAGCCAAATTAATAGAAAAGTGAAAACATGTTTTGTTTTGAATGCATTTTTTCTTTAATTCCAAAAGTAAAGATCATCATAAAGCTACTAAAAACTACCTCAGCGTGTTATGAAAATTTTTTCTTTTTAATGACCCACGACATTCAACAAATGAATTGTTTAATCTCATTTAGATCTTAAAAGGACACAAAATGTACTTCACAGTTTTATTATGGCATTTCACACTACGTGGACGTTCACTGAAAAGTGTGACCTACATTGCCACTTTTATAGGAAACAGAACAAGCAACACCGAATCATTCTCAAACAAGCGAGACACAACTGACTTCAGCTAAATATAGTACAGCTCAAACCTGAGGTAAAGCATCTACTTTCTGGTTGGTTAGACTTAAAAGAACACATCTGTATAAACCTGAGAAATGACTTCATATATCCCATAAAACTGACTAGAAAAGAAGTTAGAAAAGAAGAAAAGTTGTCCAAATGTTTTCACAATAAACAACCTAACACTGTCTCTAACATAATTTTCAATTTTTTTACCTGAATAGCAAGTCATATGCCTCAGAGGTAGTTGGAAGCATGTAAGAACCACTGACACACTGTGATATGATGCATACTGTATCTTTGAACTTTCCCACATAAATAAAATTGACAAATATACAGTTATATATTGCATGCATAACATTACAAAGTTTTATATTGTCGTATAAAGTCATGTGAAACGCCCTCTCTTTGCAGTGGTCTGCTAAAGATAACCCCCTACGGGATAGGTTAGTTGCAACATGGGCAGAGAACAGAATGATCTCACAGAAGTTATTGGTGCAGAAAAGCTGCCAGCTGTTGTAGTGGACACCACCCATCATTAAACACTAACATTCCTCTCGATCACTTACATGAAGCCAGTGTAAGACCTGTTGGCGCCAGACAGCCACAATGCATGTATTTCTTCTTGACAAGTGTCTTGTCTCAAATCCGCAAACGTTTTTAATCTGTATTAGAGTGGTTGCGAAGCAGGACACCGCTGATGCTCTTCAATAAGATTCTGGTCGAAGGACATTATAAACACTGATTCAACTTTAAAAATATAACAAAAACATTAAAATATAATATACTAAATATAAACAGATCTTGACAACTGCAAAGTTGCTCTTATTTCATTTATAGATGTTTCAAAGCAATAGCTTAAACGCTACTTTTGAGGCCTAAACTTAACTTCCGGTACACATCTGCAAAGAATAGAGTCCCTGCAGATTATTTCTGAAATAACAAGTAAATGACATTAGCTAGCAAGTTAAAAGTATGTCTAGCCAGTATTATTTTGGGTTACTAGAACAACCGTTACAAAGTTACACGACCCATTCAACAAATTGTTTATTTAAAACAATTATGATACAATAAAACATATATATATAGGCTACATATAAAATATTAATATGAATAAAATAAAATATAAATAGTTATATTATTAGCCAATAGCCAGACCGGAAGTTAATTTCAGGATAGGCACGTGTAATATAAGCAAACTAACACTTCTAGTCTACCTTGCAAGCACCACATTTGTCATTTTTCGAAGCATTTATTAGTCAAGCACTGCACCACACAAGTTGCGGTTTTATTTTACACACAGATAAAAAGTGGCAGGATTGGTTCACACACATTATAAAACAAACACACAATTTTTTATTTGATATAAAATGGGCTTATACAAAATGGGGATGCAAAAAATGACACGTCAACAGATGAACATGACTTTGTGTTTGCATCAAACGTGTTGCTACAGTACATGACGTTCACATAGACTTTTCTCTTTGGGTGCGACTTTGGCTCGACGGTCCAGGGCGTGAGCATGTTGTCACATCTGTAGGTCTTCAGTGGCGACTGGAGCGATGAAATCACAGATCCTGTCTATGATGTAGGTCCCACAGAGGTGGCACGTCAGTACAGTAATCTCGCTGAATCTCATTAGGTAGAGAGCAGACTTGAGAAAGCACCGAGCCGTTGGGTTTGTACTGTATGGATCCCATGCTTAAGGGAGAAGCGAGGAGTCGGCCGAATGAAACAAAGCCAGTTTTCCATTTAGTGTTCCAGTCAACAGCTGTGAATAAAACGAAAAACTTCACTTATAAAACATCTGCATCCTTATAAGTTCATGATAAAAGTGTGTGCTCTAAGGATGTATGATTTATATGCAAATATGTGCTTGTTTGCAGTTACTACTTCCTAAAATGCATCTTATGTGCTGTTTTATGTAATCGACGGCATGGCTCGGGCAATTTTCTAATCGAGAATTGCCATAAAATGTAGAAACGCTGCATTTCATAACACATCTGTTGTTCTAATGATGGACGAAACAAGTTGATGGTTTTGATTTATTTATATTCGCTAATAAAAATGTTCTGAAACTTTTATGTCCTGCACTTTGAATTGTGCTCTCCTGAAGAGAATTACCCTTGTAGTTATGAAACCCCATTTAATCGGGAGTTTGTTTACTGGAACTCCACCAGCTCTCGTCACCTCAGGGATTTTCTACTGACTGTCTTTTGCATTTGTGATAGGAACAGATCAGAATCAAGTGTGTTATGACACGCAGGGAAGAAAAACTAAACTGCCACATGGTGCCTTGAAGGGTTATAGACTGAGATAACAAAAATGACCTCACTGCTTTGTCATAGATGGGATACGGTTCAGTCAGATTTTAAAGAGTGACATAAAATGTCTCTGCAGCAATATAGAGAGGGTTCCGAAGACACAGTATCTCAGTACCTGTCTTTATGAACACATTAAAATCTTTTTAAAGACGTCTTGGAGACATTTGAAAAGCAAAACGAATTTAGTGCTTGGAACATATTATCTGGTCTGTAAAACATCATATTCAGATCCAGATTTCTTATTCAGTTTCAAAGAATTTGAGTATTTGAGATGGATTAGATATTTATCAAAATAAACTCAACTTCATAAAAATGTCTCTGACAAATTGAAAAATTCTGAAGTAATTGAAGTTTATCAGAAAGTACCTGTTAAAAATTAAGTGTAAATACAAATACAGAATAAACATGGCTTTATTGCGCTTCATACCTATGAAGATATAAATAACAGATAATGAAGTTGGAAGAGATATGTTTTGATAAAAAATAAAGCATAAAGAGCTTTCCATCATGAGATCTCTCAACATACTAAAATAATGAATTATTAGGAAAGAATTTTCTTTCCCACATATCCTGATCCTCCTGTCTTGATCTTTATTTCATGTTGTAATACTACCATATGAGTATACTTTAGCCTACAAATGATTTTACAAGCAACCTGACAATAAATCTCAATTCTTGATCCAAAAAAGCCTGATTTACTGCAGGGCGCACTGACTGACTGCAAAATATGGAAAAATACAAACCCCAAAAAAGTACATATCGACAATAAACTTGTAGACTTGTTTACATGCATGTTGTAGCTCACAGGGGGGTAATTTATTATAGACTTGGAAAAGGATATATATAGCGTTTGGACTATGCAGGTAGTGACCCATTAAATCTGGTTTTCAAATGCCAGATACACTACCAACAAATATTTGACATACAATAGTAAATTTGAGAAAATAGCAGCGGGTATTTAGAAATGAATTAAAAAGTAAAGAAGAGAACTGAAAGCTGGCTGCCAGACTCACGGCTGATGTCAGTATAAAAGAGCCTCCAAAAAAAAGTGTAGATTTGTGGACCTTAAGAAGGAAAAACTGAGACAAAGACTGACAGTGCCACTGCCCAAAGCCACAAGAGTTATACAATGAGGAAAATATGCCATCTTGCTGAATTTACTCTATTATTCACCAATTTTGATGTGTTGAAGTCTGGGTGAGAGAATTTAAATGCGTTTCACCAGGAAGCCATTTTCTGATGTGATGTTTAGGTTGCGCTAAAAAATGCAAAGTATTGACTAATGACTTTTTAGTAATGCAACATGCAACACATGGTCTGACTGCTTATTATATTCAATCTTTAGTCAAGTTACATTTACATTTACTCATTTGGCAGACAACTGAGGAAAATAGCAAGTGATTCGTCTAAGTTATAGTCCTGCAGCTATGATAATATACATCTAGTTGCCTGTCCTATCCCACCTCTTCAACCTAAAGTCAAAGTTGCGAAGAATGACTGGCAACTTCATGACTGGCCTTTTAAATAACAGCAATACTGTCAAATGAACAAACAAACAAAAAATCACAAAAGGAACGACTTCAGAAGGTAAATAAAAAACAAATTCTTCAGACATAGGCAAATAAGGTTCTGTATAAAGCTGTTTTGGTGGTTGTTCTGCCCGTGTTGTGGAGAACCTGCGTGCTATCAGCTGTAAAAGTCACAGAGGAGTCACACTTACGTCCACAGGAACATCTCAGACTTGGCTTATGGGTAGAATCTCCACATTGGAAAGTCTCTCTCTCACTTTCACTGAACTAGGTGGTCAAGCTGTGTGCATCTGTAGAAGATGTCAAGGACAGCTAAGAGAGAATATTCTTTCAGAGGTATACAGAACATAGTAGCTTAGTCGGACGCCAGGGGTGTGAGTCACACACTAAGATATCTGCTCAAACCACTGTTTAAATGACTTTTATTCTTGCCTCTTGCATCTGCCAACAATGACTCATCCTTAAATGTCCTAATGACACAAAAAGTTAAAAAGAACTTAATTTGAATAGAATAATTGAACCTAGGGAAAAGTTTTCCCAAAAATGAAAAATCTGTCATTGTTTAAAAATCTGTATGACTTTCTTTTTCCCATTGAACACCAAAGGTGAATTTATGAAGTCAAGTGAAAGTAATTTAGGATTAAGTTGACATAAGGGTGAGTAAACCAATCACAAAACCATATTTGGTTGACTAAACAACAAGCACTTCCAAAGTCCGTTTACGGAAGTTGTGCCACTCAGCGGTCATGTTTGCGACGACTGGCCAGTTAACCACATCAGAGCAAGTCAACAGTCCTATCTACTTGAATGGTGGAAGGCAGATATTTCTAAAATCAAATAGTATATTTCCGATATGGACTGTACCATAATTTGGGTTAGCTAAGCTTTTCGAGGTCGCTTCAGATACTGTGCATGCGCACAGGCTGGCAAGCGCCTCGCAAGAGCCCCGCCCCAGATATTCGTCAGTCTTTATCGATTGACGATTGGATCTTTTTACTGGAAGGCAGGGCTACAGTGGCCATATTGCGGGTTGAATTCCTTTCCATTCATTTCAATGGCAGTGGCGCATCTTGTTAACATATATTATTTCTTAGTCTCTTTTTAGGACTGTATTATATTTAGCGAAAATTGGGAAAATTATATGCTAGATCTATATACGAAAATCTTACCCCTAAATTTAAAGAAAAAAGGTGACATCAGCACCTGCAGAGATTACAACAGCAGTACAAAGAGCAAAACCTTATTATGAAAGATATAAAACAAATGTATAAACTAGTATAGTATTCTGTAAAATACACTGACTAAAAGTAATGTTCCCAGTGAAAATGTTTAAAATAATAAACACAATATACTGTATAAAGACAGCAAATAAAACACTGGTATCTAACATAGGCCTTAAACAGAAAATCTGGAGCAATGTGGAGATTTTAGCGGCATCTGGCGGTGAGGTTATGAATTGCAACCAACGGTTCACTCCACCGCTCCCCCCTCCCTTTCAAAGCACTATGGCAGCTGACACAAGACAAAGAAAATATCTGTTTATTACGCCACTGGAAATGAATGCAGAGATAAACGATGACCTCAAGGTTTTGTAGCCGTTTAATGCTACATGGCTTCCTTAGCAGAGGATCAGTCCAAACTTACCATCACAAAGCAGCCAAGAGATACAGCTACAGCTGTTTATGCAATAAAGTCCGGTCTCTGCCTAAAGATATAACTCTTTCTCGTCACACATAGCTCTGAAAATCCATGTGTTACAACTGAATGTGCTGAAATAATATATGCTGTATAGGGGATGTGGTGATTTTTTGTTTTGTAATATAATAAACAAAAACGGTCACTAAAAATGTATACTCATATGCTGTAATGTAAACAATGCTTTTTGTTATCACATCTCCACATTAGTGAAATGAATATTGATAGTCTTGTTTAATATATTAAATATATAACTGCATCCTTTATTTTAAAATAATCTAGCTTCTATGAGACTTGAACTAAGACTCGAAACAAACAGTAAGCATGTAGAATCATGAATTTAACTACTGAACTCCACAAGCTTCTATAAAGGAGCCAGAATGACAGGGACCACTAAAACTTTCCACTTCCAGCCTCAAAAATTAGAATAAGAGCTCAGAGAAGAAAAAAGGCTAAACTGTGCCTGCAAATCCCAAGGCCATGTGCATATCAATAGCAGCTCAAAACAACAGGAGCGATTCACACTGGGGAATATAAGACAGAATATATAGGACTGGAAGTGATTATGTGATTTAAGAATGATGGATCATAGGAAGCCAAATGTGCATTTTTTTTTCTCTAAAACACTTTGGCTCTTTAAAAGGAATGGCATAACAGTGTCAGCATGCTGATTGTTGAAATACACCTAGATTAAGTGATAAACTGGTGAACTTTTCCAGAGAACACTTCATTTCCTTCTTGAGTACAGACAGAATGCACCTGAACATCTGCTGCATGTGCTTAAAACAGAACTTCCGAAGAAACAAGTCTTCATCAGTGTTTCCCAACTATTTTTGGGCTTATGTACAAGCACAGCCTTATCAATAAAACTCAGGCAACCCTTCACAAAGGTAGGTCACCCAAAAATACAAAAAATTCTCTCACCCATGGGCCATCCCAGATAATGTTTATTTTACTTATTCTAACTTAATTCGACACCAAAACAGAACATAAATATACTTTCATAAATGCAAATGATGGTTAAATGTATGGCAGGAGGATAGATTTTGGAGCTATGCATCTAATGTAGAGCAGGTGCATCATTATGTATGGTTACTGTAAATACTGTAACCATGACACTTGTGACTGGCTGAAACAAACCTTCATGACAATTACAATACAATATAGTTTTCATAACAAGTGGCCCTGGACTTGTTAAAAGAGTCTGTCAAGGTCATTTCATTACATGTAATTCTGCTCAGGATCTGTGATGGATTTCAGGTCACAAATGAGTAATTCTATCAACCGTTCAAGTGCTTGATCTTCTGTACATACAGTCCAACATAAACACAGAAGGTAAAACAGATTACACTTTAATAGAGCCCTTGCAGCATGTATTGTCAAATTTTTTATATTCATATGAAACTTTAAATAATTGGTGATTTCTAAAAGATAAGACAATATTTCTTGCTCAAACTACAATAAAGTTGTATTTGTTAACAATAAGTTGATGCATTAGCCAACAATAAACAATACTTCTACAGCATTCTTGTTCATTTTGATTTCAGCATTTACTAAAAAATTAAGATTAACATGAATAACTGTATTGACATCAACTAACATTAAACTCATTGCTAGTTCATGTTAGCTAATGCATTTACTAATGTTAACAAATACAACTATATTGTAAAGTGTTACCAATTATTTACAGTATAAACTTTCTGCTATTTACGCAACCTTAACATTTGTCCATCTCTGATGTGGGCAATTCAATAAACTTCTCCACCTCTCTACATATTACGCCAACCCGATGTGTGATCGCACATTGATGAATTGCACACACAGAAAATGTTCATTTTTCACAATGACAGAAAAATTCTGATCGGATTTGACTAGATATTTTACTCTCAATATCTCTCTCCTCTGAGGCTCATGATCGCCCTGTGCTGCTTTAGATTTAATTATTTTTACAGGAGAAACATGCCATAGAGACTTTTAAATTCTTTACCATAAATCCTTTCAAACAGCTGATTTAAAACCATAAAAGAGGCCGTGTACCAATATTATCTGTTTTTCCGATTAGCGGGTAACATCAGAAAAAATAACTCAAGTTTAACGTCTTCAGAAAAATGGAACGCTTCTCATAAAAACCACAGGATCTACAATCAGCAAAGGCTAATAGAAACAAAAATCTAAAGTCCATAGATTTCAACATTAAACATAGTATTACGTATGAAGCCAATTCAATTCTGATTGGCTGGGCCTAGCTTTGCTCATGCATGCTTTAAACTTATATTTTATACAATGACATATGACTACAGTACCAAACTAATAAAAAGTCACTGTGATGTCTTATACTGTAGATTTCTAAGGCTACCTATCCACAAAAAGTTCTGTTAACTGCACATTTCTTCAAGCTTTCCTATTAGCTATCCAACCATAAACAAAGATGAACACACTATTTTTCCACTATGATAAGGAACACAGCAGATGACTAATGGATGAGTTATGGCACAGAAGTACTGGTACCACCATGACCACTGCTGGGGAACCAGAAGGTCAGACGGTGGAGAACTGGAAGCCATTCAAAATCATTAGAAGTGCTAAAGTGAGTCGAGTTAACGTAAAGGGCTCAGGAAGTAAAAAGACAGACTGCTTTAGACTGCTTCATAAATCTCACTCAGAAGTCTGAGGTAAAGTGTTCCCAAAATCTGTACACTTAAGCCACACATAAAAACATATAAATGTCATTGCTCGAGTAACAAAATATTACTAACAGGTGGCAAGTTTAAGTTTTAACTATTTGTACACCACTAGCTTCATCAAACTGAACTGCACATATACTGAATGGTTTCAAACAAGTTCTTGAACACTCTACCTGTCTGCTTTTAGATGTCAAAACACGCAGTCCTACCCTAAACACATAAGCCACATGGAACGCTTAAACAAACAGCAAAGTTTTGATAGCACCACAGTTTAAACAGTGTTATAGGGAAAATAAACGTGTGGTTTCTCTACTAGGTCACCCAAAACTGACTTCAATACAACTGGTCCAAGATGATTTTTAGTGAATGTACGTTATGAAGTATTTACAAACATGGCCTAGAAAAATGTAGTTCTGTAAAGAGGGCTTGATTTCATTACATTGATGAACATTGTGTGATAAATGTATAAAATTGTGTAAGTGAATTATTGTTCATTTCTGAACCATTGAAATGATACCATTTAAAAATTAAAGGGGAAGTTCACCCAAAAAATGAAAATTCTGTCATAATTTACTCCCCCTCTTGCAACTGCAAACTTGTATGACTTTCTTTCTTCTTCAAAACACAAACGAAGATATTTTGAAGAATGTTGGTAACCGAACAGCAGCGGCACCCATTCACTTCTATTGTATGGACACAAAACCAATGCAAGTGAATGGGTGCCAGTTAACAACATTCTTCAAAATATCTACTTTTGTGTTCTGCTGAAGAAATGAGTAAATGATGAGAGAATTTGGCACTTTAATCTTAAAACCGTATGTGGCTTAAACAACCAAATACTTCGGAAATCCGCAGCATCTTTACAGTTTCAAGTTTAAAAACACTTTCAACAGTTAATCAACACGAGTTGGTGTGTATACAGCAGATGCTGGTAAAGTATTTTATTTGACTTTTTAAATCACTAGAGTTTGTTTGCCAAAGACACCATATTCCCAAGGTTTCCATGTGCCAAAGCTCTTAATGGATAGCACATCAGTATTTTAGGGGATCATTCACTCGAGGGCCAGAGAGAAGGCAAGACTTCAGACTTCGGCTCCTATTGATATACCGACCAGATGATGACAGGAATCAAGGAAGATCGCGCCTCGCTTTCACAGCCTCGGCATCGCTTTCGTCCGGAGACACACGCTGAGCTCACTCCAAAGCTCTTTATAAATCCCACACATTTGCAATGCATGAATCACACTTTCCCTCGCAAAAACGTCCTGTAGCGCTAAACCAAAGAATACATTTTACAGCCCTATAAATTACCACTTGCCTCTCTCTGCGCTCCTCTGTCCAGGGTTACGCCACCATCAGACGCGCTCCCTACCGCTGAGCGCGATTGCTAATTTGTAAGTTAAATGCTCAATCGATAGCTACAAAACTAGAATGAACTCACTGGACTCTTGAAATCTGAAGGTCTTTTCTCTTTAGAGCTCTCTTGAGAACTTTGGCCGAATACATACAGTTGATTCACAACCCTCCATACACATAAAAACAAACTTCATAATACCTTCAAACTATTTACCTAAAACCATTACTTCCTCTGACTTTAGCACAGTTGGCAAAAGCGTTTGCACAAACATGAGAATGAAACCAAGACGTTTGTTGGCGCTGGTTACGTATGACTAACGTTCAACGTGAGGCTTTGGTTTATTAAAATAGCAGTATGATGGCTGTAACAGGCCTGTATGAGTGATGTGTTGGAGAAGTGGGACTGAGGTGAGGACACGCTGGGACGGGTGAGGGGTGTGGAGACTCGTGCTATGTCTCACTGTGATCCCCCCACAGAAGCTTTGATTCACTGCTTGAAACCTCCTGTGGAAGCTTTTTCTGTGGATTCATCTTACGCTGAAAGGAAGATAAGCTTCTTTATACGTCCCACAGAAAGCGAGACAAAATACACATTGTGAAAAGTATCAAATTAAAGACTCGAGGAGGATCTTCAGCAAGGTTCTGTCATTTGAGAGACATACTGGGGAACCTATATCACTCATTCCTACTTGGTTCTACCCTGATGAAAAAAACAATAGAACCCTGCCCAAAATTTTTATGGATTTAATGGTAATAAAGGGGATTGTATTGATTTTAAGGGATCTCCCTGCTGAAAAAAACAATAGGAACTATTAAAGAAGTTGTAATTGTTTTGATGGTTTTAAAGGGAATTTTATTGGTTTTCATAGAAACTATAATGGTGTCTACTGGTATGTGATGGATGCTATTGGTGGGATCCCTGCTGAAAAAAACCATAGAAACCCAATAGAAACCATCACAGAAATTCTAAGGGTTTCTATTAAAATACCATTATGAACCATTAGCTTTTACCATTTAAACCATTACAATTCCCTTTAAACCATCAAAACCATTACAACTTCTTTAATGGTTTCTATGTTTTTTTCAGCAGGGATGTTAAATCCTATCGGAATAATGCCCTAAACACACAGTTTTAATGGAGAAAGCTAATGGTTCATAATGGTATTTTAATGGAAACCATCTGAATTTCTGTGATGGTTTCTATTGGGTTTCTATTGTTTTTCAGCAGGGTAGTTTGAAGCAAAACATAATAAAAGACTGCAAGACAAAAGAACAAACCCAAACAAAACCGCAAATCACGTTTTAACAATCATAAAAATTATACAAAAGTTATGTTCTTGTGACATTATGTCCTCTTATTGGAGAAGAGGTGTTTAAAAAGTGCTAACATGACCTATACTACAATGCTTTTTATCTTTCTGGTTTGCTTTCTTAACTACTGGTTTGTGATTGACCTTGAAGTTTTTGGTTATATGTGACCCTGGATCACAAAACGTGAGCACAAGACCATTTGTAGTAATAGCCAAAAATACATTGTATGTCTCGATTTTTCTTTTATTCCAAAAATCATTAGTATATTAAGTAAAGATCATGTTCCATGAAGATATTTTGTACATTTCCTACCGTAAATATATAAAAACGTTATTTTTGTGAGTGGATACAGCAAAATCGCTAACAAAAATGGTCGGAAACACGTCTACAAACTTCACTCGCTGCAGCTGCTCTTTGGGAATTACCACCTCAAGTTTGGTATCTATGTAAAGCTTGGAATTTCAGCTTTCGGGTTCATCTACTCTCCACAATGTCATTACAGCAGTAAGACAATAGAGAGCGTTAAAACAAACCTGTTTCTTCTTAGCAATGGCCTGCTACAGCACCTCTGATTAACAACCATATACCAAAGCTTATTATTCAGCTTTCAGATGATGCAAAAACCTCAATATCGAAAAATATGAGGGTCACATATTTATTTATGTACAGCCTCCTTTTTGCTGCAAAGACATTGGTGTGTTATGTGTTGATTCAGTTAACAGAAAGCAAGATCAAGACAACACAAAGCAGCTCAGCGTAAAATTGCTGACATGTAAGCACTGGTGTTTTGCCTTTAGGAATCTAGTTGTTTTATAGTTATTGCTTAATGATCTTAACAGTTCTTACCTCTGGATTGGCAGGGTTGAACGCCATATTTAGGACAGTATCGGAGTGTCGCTGGAGCTTATGGAGAAAGCCGCTGCCGTGTGTGTCATATATATAAGCCTGGAAGAAGGGTCAAAATCACAGCACGTTAAAGACACTGCCATTAATATGTAGTCTCAGATGATGTTGAAGGGAACAGGCTGTTCATGCCTATTGTAAATCATTTGTAACAGTAACATTTAAAAAAAAAGTGTTCAAAGTCTCTAATTTAATAATGTGTTTAAACTCCAAAACCAGAATAATCTAGTTATTCACGCACACACGGTAAATTCACAATCCATGGAACTAATTCACAAATAAAGTGCAGTATAAAAGATTGCATTTAAACTGTATTTCAAAGGAAAACCCAGATGACCCTTGGCTAACAATTTCAAGTGTGAAAAGCCCATAATGTAACAATGAAGCTGACTGATAGCGAGAGACAGGTGCAACTACAAAATCTTTGGCAGTATTTATGGTTAATCTGGTCATCCCGACGTCTATCAAGTGCACACCTAATTCTCAAATCAGCACATTATGTATATAATACAAACCTGTATTCAGTAACCTCTGTAACAAAAAAGTTATGGATTGCAGTACATAAAAGTTAAACTGTCTCCTTAAATTATAAGTAATGATTTATAATTTGAGCCATCGGGTCATTTTATTCATGTCAGTCATTTGACTTCCCTTGTATAGATAAGTACCTAAAGTATTCTGCAATTTTATGTTTCAAAAACTGGTGACAGTGAGTCAAATGTTACAGATTGCAGCTTTAAAATGATCACAAAGACCCGCTTGTCTCTAAACCCAAAAATGCTATCCAGTAGGAAACCTCCTGACATTGTTTCTGCTTTTTCCTCTGATAGGCACCACGTGGAAAAAAGCTTCGGAAAATAGCACAATTGGCCGTGTTTACCATGTCATCACTCTTAAATGTGGCACAGAATCCATCACTTTTTGTTGATCACACTTGAAACTGTTGAATCTGTCTTGGAAATAATGTAACTTGGTCTTGGAATTTTTTGGGGTGGGGTGGTGGAGTTCCCTTACTGCGAATGTCTGTAACATATAAAAGACGTCGACAAATGCATCTGGCTTATGGAAATCTCAAGACAGCCACAAACAACGGCATAGTAGCTCACTACCGTTCTGTCTGTCAGCTTCCAAGAAACACTGGAAAGCGGGCAGTGCCGTGGAGATCTTCTCAAACGTCTCCTGCTTTGCCCAGTGCTGGTGATTAATAACAGCCATCAACATGCAAGTGTTATTCCACAGACCTGAGAGAAGACTCATACACGATCACAGCAGAGAAACAATCTTCCTACAGGAGCGAACCATTGCGATTTAGATTTACAATGATGCTAGGTCAGGTTAAAACTAAAGCTGGCATCACCATCATTTAGATTCAACAGAAGCCTTGCAGTTATGAAATCTTAAATCTAGGTCATTCACAAGCCACCGCATGAGCCAAAACCCACGATTGCGAGTTGTTTTCTTAAATTAAATTAAATTGTTGAGGAACATTCTCCATTTTGTTGAAGGTCATTCGGTCAGCGGTTCAATAGAAAAACAGAGCAGCTTTAACACTACAGCACCGTGAAAGTATGGATATCCCACTATTGTCCTCATAAGAGTGAACTGTTTTGACAATTCTGGCAAAGGACATGGAGAACCTCAGCAAAAAATGTGATGCAGCTGCCGTGTGTGATAAGACACACTCAGAGAGGAGAACTAAAGAGGTCACTGGAAAAAGTGGTCTTTTTGGACAGTTGTTTTTAGGTTGTGGTATAAATTTAATGCACAGTTTAACATGTTTACTGAGCCTACCCTGCGCAGTAAACGCCAACGTATGTCAAACATGGTGAGAAAACATTGTTTTGACAAAGACAATTTATATTTTATTCTAGAAAAAAGGATTTTTTGAAAATTCATAACCTGAGCCCACAAGTCACATCTACTTATCTATCATGCATTCCTGTATTTAAAATGTGACCCTAAACAACAAAACCAATCTTAAGGGTCGAAACTGAGATTTTAACATCATCTGAAAGCTGAATAAAAAGCTTTCTATTGACATATGGTTTGTTAGGACAATATTTGGCCGAGATATAACTATTTGAAAATCTGGAATCTGAGGGTGCAAAAAAATTGCCTTTAAAGTTGTCCAAATGAAGTCCTTAGCATAGAATATTACTCACAAAATAAAGTTTTTATATATTTAAGGTAGGAAATTTACAAAATATCTTCATTGAATATGATCTTAATATTCTAATAATTTTTGCAATAAAAGAAAAATTGATAATTTTGACCCATTCAATGTATTTTTGTCTATTACTACAAATGTTCTCATGCTACTTAAGTGCATGCTACTTTTGTGGTTTTGTGAACCAGGGTCACATATAATATTCAAATCAAAGTTTGTCTTGTCTTTTTACAGTTATTTTTACAATTTTGTTTGGAGCTGTTAGTGGTCCAGAAACTTCGAAAATCCACTTAAACACAAAATATTTGACATATACTTAGCAGTTTTATGATAATGTAACTCCATTAAGAGATAAAAGAAAAGAGAAGGTTGTGTCAGGAACAGTACTGATTACAGAACCTCAAAACGTTTCACCCCTGCCCTTAGATACGATGTGAGAAATGTGGTCTTCAGCACTTCTATATGGCAGTTTTATTATCTGAGTCAAGATACACAGACTCGCAACAGGCCAGATCAGGAACATCTGCTTTTATAACTTCACATACTGTACAAAGCTGTGAAAAATGAACATTGATAAATGGGTTGGAAAAAATGTAGCAGGTTGATGTAAATGTACCATACTTACGGAATGGTCCTCTGAGCCGGTAGCTATGAAGCGACCGCAGGGTGAGAAGGTAGCAGTGCACTGATGACAGCGGTTAACGTGACTCTCGTAGCGGCGGACGCATCTGATGGAGAGGAAGACGTAATTTATTTAAATACCTTTCCATTCAAATCCAAACTTCAGTTGGGGTTAACACAAATAAACAGTTAAAGGGACAGTTTACCCAAATATAAAAATTCTGTCATAATTTACTCACCCTCGAGTCAAATCTGTATAAACTTCTTTGTTCAGATGAACACAGAGAAAGATATTTGGAAGAATGCTTGTAACCAAACAGTTCTTGGCCACAATCGACTACCAAAAATTACAATGGTAATCAAAAGTGCCCCAGAACGGTTATACATTCTTCAAAACATCTTTTGTGTTATACAGAACAAAGACATTTATAAAGCAATTTTTCTACTATGGTAGTCAATGGTGGCCAAGAACTGTTTGGTTACAAACTTTTCCATCCATTTCAGCATCTCAGCTTGAAACATAACATTGCAGGTTATCTTTACGTGGGTTAAAGTCCAATGGTGTCAAACTGACATTTCCCATGAAAACTTAAAAAAAAAATTATAAGCTTGGTAAGGCAATGGGACTAAAAACTAAACCGAATAAGCAGCACAAATCTATTTCTAGGAGCGTTTCTTTGCATATCAAACAGATGGAAAGTTAATAATCATCCACTCTCTAAACAAAATATCATTTATCCTACAGTTGCCAAATCCCTAAGATGCATTTGTATTGACTATTCACTCAGAGGAAAAAGGTATCTGAAAAACTGCTCGGGGAAGTCAAGACTTTGGCATGAAAAACAAAAGACAATCCAGGGGCACCAGTGCGGAAAGTGGATCTGTTTAAAATCATCTCTTGGTTTCCAGAACTACTTTTGGCTCTCTGTAGACATCAGCTCCTCTAGTATGCAAGCAGTCGTTCAGCAGATGCTGTTATCCGAAACAACTTACAGTACATTGGAACAATCCCTTGGAGTAGGGTTCAAGAGATGCATGGTATAGGGTTCAAACCTTCAAACCCAGAGCATAAGTCAGTAGCTAAAACTCATCTGTATCAACCACATCATACAAAAGACATACTATTAAATCGTTCACACTTGAATCTAAAGTGCATTTAGGGTATACATTTGATCACATTTGGTATTCAAACCCACAACCTTGCAAACCAAGCATGCCTGATGTCACCTTCAAATGTAATTTCAACACAATTTAACAAGTGCTATTTTAAAACCCACAGCAGGGAAAATTACCCCTGGTGCTTAACCCTATCCTTATAAATATAAATCAAAGATTTGTGTCCAATGGAGAACATTACTCCATTAACAAAGGCAGGCATAGCCGTATAAAATGATTTAATACTAGCCATGGCATAGCACAGGTTCATTTGATCATAACCTCATAACCATACAATAACTCATTTAATGAGACTTCCTAAACTGCCAAAGCATGCTGTTTCTGTCCATACAAACAAACCAGACACAGACAACCAAACAACCCAACAGTGAATTAATATGAAGGTCAAAAAATCTGGAATGCAAAACAACATCATGGTGGAGTTTGCCTGTGGTCTCTCTTTGCCCATCTTTATGAATGCGGTGTGCTTTTAAGGGCCTCGATTCATGTTATTTGCAGACCAGGTTAATCTGCTTCCCATTAAGGGAAAACATTACACTATAACAGAAAGGATAAACAAATTTATTGTTTAAAGCCCGCATATTTTCTTGGTATTAAGTTGACCACCGGAGCGGAAACGAACAGCGTGCCAGCCGAAGAACTACCAGAGCTTACAGACACCTCTAAAAATCTGAATGAAATGCAATCAATGTGTGAATAAATGAATGTGTTCAGTTTTATAGCAAGCTCTTGTTCTCATTTGACATCTGCAATGACAAAATGCAACAATGAACAGCTATGGATCAGGTCCCGGAGGTTACTCCTCTCTTTATTTCTTTCTAGCAACCATATCCTGATTTTTTTGGCTTTTTCCAGTCAAGTAGATAAAGCTGTACTTGAATGACTAGAAAATAGCTGCTTGGGGTTGTTGCCAAAATGGCCACCCGATAAACTCACTCGCCTTAAAGGAACTTTGATATACAGTAGTCCAACATGTCAGCCGACCTCTTGTAAAATGTGTTTTCAATTCTGAGGTCAAATGTTAATGATGACATGTTGGCCATATTGGAATTCATAATGATATTTATTTAGTTTGCAGAGTAGTCCAAGAATAATAGGCTATACAAAATCTGGAAAGACTTATTTCAAAGACACTACAAAGACATTTGAGCATTTAGCAGACACATTTATTCCAAAGAACTATATTAATAATATGATTTTTTATATATCCATTTTTTTAGCTATCCAGTGAACCGAATTTGAGAAATGAAACAGATTATGTTGACTGATCTTTCTTTCTATTACTATCTGGTCAGCAAGGTCCCATCATGACCATGCAGCTATAGAGTCTGTGTCTCTTGCCAGTATTTCACATACATAATTCAAAACCATTCTCAGCCTGAAGGGAAATATACTACTTGTGAAAGCATTATAAATGTGAAATGCAAAACACACGAAAACAATTCCAGAGCAGGCAGAGAACAATGAGAAGCCAATGAGAAGTTTAGAGAAGATGTTCCATAAGCCTCAGTGTTTCAGAGTTCCTGAGCTTTTGGCAGAAGCTTTTGTCTTGGCCTCTGAAATGATGTCACTTGTGCTTTAAATGAAGTCTGGGGGGAGATAAAGCCGTTTCACGTACTTGAACTCGGAGCGCTGTCAAAAAGCCAACCGTTGGAAAAATGGAAAAATACACATAAAATGGCCCTGATTCCCGTGCCGAAGCACTTCATTGCCAGACCTCAGTTTGTCAATGACTGCAGGCAAAATGATGTCACCAATTCTCACATATGCTCCCGTCTGTGTTTCCCGTGTTTGAACTGCATTTATCTGGTTTCCTTGCTTTCCTCTCTTTGATAATGCTTTCGCTCTTTTCTATTTGAACGAAACCTAAAGGCATATCTTTTGTCCTGTGAGGTTGTTTTACACATTTTTACTTGACATTTTCTCGGATTGAAAACATTCATAATTTGTTTTTTTTTGGTGAACTACACTAACCAACATGATCAACAGTGAGTCAATGCTTTATGAAGCTGTATACATGGGCCAGTTTGTTTAATGCTCCTGACCAAAACCTGACCTAAAAACTCAAGCACACGTTTTAACCAAGGCAAATAACAGGGATTTGACACTTTCCGAAGTTTGCAAGTAGGAATAGGTCCAAGATGTCCAAACATAATTGTTTGAAGGACAAGAAAGCACAGAGGCAATTCACACCATTTCTCCAAAGTGACGAAATAATGAAAAGTACAAGATGTCTTTCAATACCTTTCGCTGCCCTTTTATGGGAAATAAAACTGGAAGGAAAACGTCAGGTGCAGTATATCAAGACAGACATGAAATACCGCAGTTCTGAGTAAAATATGTTCAGAGTCTGGAACTTTCAGCACAGGTTCTAGCACCAGCGGTTTGTGTCTCTGTTCAAGCCCTGTCTCTCCCTTCAGGGCAGAAGAGTCCAAAAGGATTTTTCCACCCTGATGCATTTACAAAGAGTTCTTAAAGAAACAGTTCACCAAAAAATACAACTTCTGTCATTATTTATTGGTCCTCATTTTAAACCCATATTTTCTGTGGAAAACAAAAGGATTTTTTAAAGCTGCCATTCGTTGGTTTAAAGTAAGTACATAAAACAGTGTTGAAAACTATCTCATTATCTGAACTGCAACTAGGTTACAATGATTTATAATTTTAGATGTCAGATTTAATGGAAAATAACAATTTGACTTCAACCTATGTAAAAAAAAAAGGTATGTAAAGTAACCCACAATTTTATGCTTCAAACAGAGATGAAGACTTGTTTCCAATGTCTGTCAACCTTAAAAATGTTAGAAAACAACCATTTTAACATCTGGGTTAACCCTTAAAATAACCTTTACGGTGGTAAATATGGAAAAAAAAATATTCACCATTCCCATATTGAACAAGAACTAGGCTAAGATTGAATCTAGTTCTGTTTTTTCCAGAACATTTGGTGTTAGGTCAAATTGCAGGGAGAAAATTCTTTCCAGGGGCTCTTTTGCTGAGGTTCGAGAAAAAAGAAAGACAGGCTCAGCTTCCCGCAAAATTGGATCTTTCATTTTTTGTTGAAATGATAGATGTACTTATCTAACTTGTCCTAATCTCTAGGATTTCAAGTTGTTCTTAATATTCTTGAGAGTGTTATTTAATGGTAGTATCCAGCAAGTCAGTGAGCGTCCTGGGCTTTAAACGTCCTGCACTCTTCAGAACAAATATCAAATTCAGGAAATGTCCTTGGGATTAGAAAAGCATTGCACAAAACTCTGACAGGTTATTAGTGCTTGTCTAGTGAGGTAAAGGCTTGAGTCTGGATGTTAGGCTGGAAAAAATTATCAGTACCTGCAACACATGCTCAGTCTCTAATCTATACTGTGGCTGTCACTATTCCACCTTTCAATTTATTTATTCAATTAACTATAAGATATTATTAACTATACTAGTTGAACATTATGAAGTCCTAAAAGTCTCAAAGAGCCAGAGAGGGCCTACCTTGCACTGCGCAGGTCCCACATTTTCAAACCATCTGTTACAGCGCTGCTAAGAAAGAGATTGTATGATTCTGGGGTCTGTGAACAGAAGAGGGACCCCTGCAAAACAAGACAGAAGACCGGCATCATATATGAAGTTGCTGGAATTCACATAAAGGTATAGTTCACCAAAAACTGAAAATTCTGTCATAATTTATTCACCCTCATGTCATTTCAAACTTGCATGACTTTCTTTCCTATGAACAAAACAAAAGAAGATATTTTGAAGAATGTTAGTAACCAAACAACAGCAGTACCCAATGACTTCTATTGTATGGACACAAAACCCCTGTTGTTTGGTTACCAACATTCTTCAAAAGTTTTTTGTGCATTGAATATTTTTTGTGTGTTCCATGGAAAAAACAGTGGAGATTGGACAGGAAATCATTGGTTAGAGTCATGGGAGTGGGAACGGCAAAGGACGCTTGAGATGGGAATCGAACTCGGGTCTGGCCACAAGTGCACTAGCACTATATGTCAGCGCACTAACCACAGGGCTATTGGCACCAACAAACAAATAGATTTTTATTTGGTTTACAATTCTTTTTTTAGTAGCAGATACCACTTTATTAGTATTGCTCTTTGGTTTAACTATTACTATTATAGTGTCACTGACTGGTGTACAAACAGGCAGCATGTGCCATCTGAGAGTGTGCAGACTTTCCAGAATTGAAGCTCTAAAGCCTGAAATCCAGAGAATGGAAATGTTTGTCATACATTGCAGAAGACCAGGGAGACCATCTTTCTCTTCAGCCCTAACACAAATACAGATGGTTTCATGTGTCCTGCACAGTTACTCACAATCAAAACTTTTCCTTAAATTCTTTACCAAAACTGCCTAAGAAAGTGGAAAGTTTGGCCTATGGAGAACCCAGAGTTACTGAAGGCACTGTTGCACAAGACTCTTCCTATAATAACACAACCTGGCTACACAACCTTACATGCCAGAATTCTCCAGGAAAAGCACAGCAGACAATGTGTAGTGTGACTAGATGATGTTATGCTGGTATGGCACGGTTTCTCATGGAACGTGGGAGAATGCATGCTTGCTGAAGCCACTATACTGGGTTAGATCAGTTAAACCAGTCCATTGTCCATTTGTGTACCCAACTAATCCCATATGCCCCTCTCAAATTAAAGAGAATCTGGGGACTGAAGGGAGTCAATGAACATGTGACCCGGATTAGAGCGAGTTTGACAAGGGCCAAATTGTGATGGCTAGACGACTGGGTCAGATCATCTCCAAAACTGCAGCTCTTGTGGATGTTCCCAGTGTGCAGTGGTCAGTATCTATCAAAAGTGGTCCAAGAAAGAAACAGTGATGAACCAGCAACAGGGTCATGGGCGGCCAAGGCTCATTGATGCATGTGGGGAGCGAATGCTGACCTGTGAGGTCCAATCCAACAGACGAGCTACTGTAGCTCAAACTGCGGAAGAAGTTAATGCTGGTTCTGGTAGAAAGGTGTCAGAATACACAGTGCATCCCAGTTTGTTGCGTGTGGGGCTGCAAAAGCGGGACAATATTATGACGGTGGTTATAATGTTATGCCTGATAGGTGTATATATAAAAATGCATCATAGACATTCAAAATGTAAAAAGAATGACCAGTTTCTATAGAAAACCCATCTTGGTTTAAAATCCTGTGCCAGAAAATACACCAATGGATTATATGCAGACATTCATAAAACATCAACATACCAATGGAATGTGCTTACCCAACACATTTGGCTTAGGTCAGATCCTCCCTTAACTTATTTCAAGCATCCGTCTCAATCAGTAAGATGAAGGGAATTAGACACGGACTCAATAAGATGAATCGCACACGCGAGACCTACACCTTAGGCCCACCTTGGAAACCCTCATACAACTGTGGTTTTGGATTATCCCAACTGAACTTTTATCCTTTAAAGAAAAGGACCAGATTTCTTGCGTAACGTTCAGAGAGGTCTTATATAATGTGAGGATTTAGCTGCCAAACTGCACAGCCATTGAGGCTTGGAAAGTTTGTTGAGTAAATCCAACACGAGTTGCTTTCATGTTGAATCCTATCATTCGCTTTTACTCACTTCTTCAAGGATGCCACACATTAAAGTTGAGGTTACGCTTGGATGTGCGGGGTATAACCATCTACTACGTCTTGACTGTACGGAGCTCAAATAAATCTGGTTATGATACAGTAGTACTCTATTTGTCAGCAATCAACAAAACTCACACTATTATCTACTATAATTTTCAATGAATTAGTGTGCAAATACAAAAGGTATGCATAACGCATGAGTACTTTAGTTCCTTAATGATAGTTAAGACGTGGACTCAGTATTTCCTTGGCATTGTTTCCTTTTGGCTCTTCGTGTAAGCGACTTCATCACAGTTGTCACGGATACGAGGTCAAACCAAGAGCACAAGTGAGTCAGATGCAAAGTGCTTTACTTTGAGTTTACAACTAAACCAGAGCACAGCACAGCCTCACAATAAAAATGCATTCACTACCCACAAACAGTTTAAGTGGTTTCTAATTCCAGTTTTAGTGTTTGTGCTTTAAGGGTCACCAGCATTGAGCTTTGTATATCTTATAAATGACCACAGAGGTCAGAAAATACAGAGTGACAGGGGGCATGGGTGTCACTTTGCATCAAAGGAAAGGGAAAAGTCACAACAGAACACTTTGAAAATGTCTGTCTGGGTTTAAGTATAGACTAGTTCACATTAGTCATAATACGTCTGTATTTTAAGATAGAACATGCAAACTGTTATTATTTGTTTACGAGTTTTACAATGACTATTATGAATAAGATGATTAAGCACATATTGCATTGGAAAGCATGATACTTCTGCAGTATTTTGCCTTCACAACCATAGCGGACTCCCATTATCTGACATATACTGTATACTTCTTAAAAAAAGTAATACAAATGTTTTTTCACAGCCACAGAACCACCATTTCTTTCTTTTTTATATAGTAAACAACCATATCCCATTATAAAACAAAAATGTCTCTTCTACGACATCGTATTTCTGAACAGTGTGATCAATGACCTCTACATCCATCAAACTTCATTCGTTTAGATCTTATCTATTAATGAAATATTAAAGACTGTGTGGTCTTCTCTTACCTTGTTTTGGGCGAGGTGATGAACAGCCCGACTGTGGGCGTCTGGAATCTGAGTGGCCACACAGCCGGCATTCATATCAAACACCTGGATGGTGCGATCGGCGCCAGCAGCCAAAACAATATCTGCCGTATTATAGTTAAAGTGCTCTAATACACACATATGTAAAAAAAAAAAAAACACACACACACTTCAAAAAGTGTCTTTATACACAAATTAAAGCCTAAAGATGTCAACCAAACCATAAGTAATACTGTATATAGTTAAAAAGGGCATGGGTTCAAACTCTAGATTATACAATATTTACATTTACATTTACATTTATGCATTTGGCAGACGCTTTTATCCAAAGCGACTTACATTACATTGTACTATACATTTGTACATTTTGTATAGTAAGCAAGTGGAGGTTAGGTGTCTTGCTCAAGGGCACCTCAGCCGTTACCCACCAGCCCTGAGAATCAAACCAGCAACCTTCTGATCACGAGTCCAACTCTCTAACCACTGGACCACGACTGACACGATATTACAATATTACAACCTGAGCTGGACTTCATAATTAAATGTGCACCGAAGAAAACTATAACTACGTTACACAGGAAAATCTTATCAGTATGCTTATTTGTTCTGTATAAATAGCCAAACCAGGCCCAACATATTACCTTACATAAGGACAGGCTAAGTTATAAACGTACTGCAGGGTTCAGTACATTTACTGCTCAATAAATATACTGTAAAACATTTATACCATGAATTGAAACATTGGACACACCTGACCGATTTATGTTTCTCATGATATATACAGTAAAGCCAAACCAAAAGGTCTTTACGCATAAATGCTCAAAATTAGTTTTGTGAACAAATATGAAGTTCGAGCATACAAAACTAATCAACCTTTAATGGATAAGACGGACTGTATAGTGACGCAGAAGTAAAACTGCGCCCTTTAGTCATAATACAAACTTAAATGCTCAACTTATTGTATATTTTTAGGATACAGGAGTAGAAGTCATTGATCGCTGATATTGAGGTGATGTCTGTTCCTGTCTTCATACAAAATTTTCCTGTCAGCTTAGACTTGCTTCGTTGCTTATACCTGAAAGATATAGGGAAACAATTTATCAATAAACAAATAATACAGAATTGTTTAAACAGTTGAAAATATAAATATAGAGTCAATAAATGGCCATTGCTTTGTTTTAAAGGCATTCAAAAAAAATTATGTTGTGACTTTAGATATTATTGTACCATTCCCATAAAGCCAAAAAAGTTATGTGCACTGAATTATTCTCTGGATGAGGGATATTAAACAAAGGCTTTGATTACATATAAACAGAAAATGATGTGCAATATCTGGCCCATGTCTTCTACATTTCTGCTCCAGGAATTTCCCAACACTTTGTTTATATGCTTTGATTCTTCAGAAGCAACTTCTCCAATGATAAGTGTGTTTTGTGCATGCATCCCTCTAGTGCAGACATCCATACATCACCATAACCAAAATATAAACAGACACTCTATAGCTCACTTCCATAGAACACAGCTTCATGAAGTGTGTGATTATTATATTAAGTGCTGACCGCATTAGACCAACATCTATTTTCCTAAGAAAGATTTATTTTCCATGCTACTGTATAGGACTGTACAGATACTGAAATCAGACTTTCAACTACTCACTTTAGTTGGCCTAATGGAATGAATAAAGCGCATAAATAAAACATCACGTTTTCATCACGTCTTCATAAAATACTTTGCAACAATCTCATACTTTACTCTGCAGACATATTCACCTGAATCATCAAGTGTAAGTTTTTATGGCACAATAGAACAAGAGCTGTAATTTGGCCAGTACTCGGATACTGTCGCTCTTCATAGGCTGGTATAATGCGAGTTATAGCAATTGAACCACCTTTTTGTTTATTTTCACCTTCTCACTGTCCATTAACTGCTTGTGTATATGTGTGTTCTGCACCTCTTGATGTCATCTCTCGTAGTGTCCAGATGGTAAAGGTACAGCAGTAGATCTGATCCCAATGCCAGCAGGAAAAACTTATCAAGATAATAAAACTGAGCACCTCTGATGGGCTTCGCAAACTGGTCACATCCCTGGAGAACCATTAAGTCAAACAAACAGCAGACAGTCAGTGGCCACATAAGGTCAACATTGCTGTTAATGAATAGTATTTAAAGTACAAAGTACACAAAATACAGCACTATGTCAGTGTGAAATATCAACTGTAACTCGATTTGTTTTTCCTATCTTTTATTTACCAAAGATGGAGTGTGAAGAGATAAATGGAGATATGGGAATGTTGTTTTTTCTGTCTAAAAAATAAGAGACTAATGAAAGATTTTGATGAGTTGAATATGAGCATTATTAAATATGTAGTGTTACATCGATGGTTATATGTGTGTGTGTGTGTGTGTGTGTGTGTGTGTGTGCGCGCGCAATGGAGTTACTACTGGTGAGACGTCATATAAAGCAAACAAAGGCTACACAAGCATATTCCATTTTAATATATTAATAAAAAATTGTTTAGTTTGTTTATTTTGCATTGTGGAGACCATTGGCTGGTCACCACAATGTAACCGATTTCAGGTTTTATTATCATTAGGGGGATATTTGGTCAAATCTAACACACACACACACACACACACACACACACACACACACACACACACACACACACACACACACACACACACACACACACACACACACACACACACACACACACACACACACACACACACACACACACACACACACACACACACAGAGGTCTACGAGATTGCACAAAAAGAGTTCATCGAGGCTGTAAGCCTGGATGTGACAAAAGAAATGAGATTTGAATATTGTGCAGGGGGTTCTGGGATAGTTTGCACCTCAGAAGGGGGAAATTGGGATTTAGTGAGGCGTGCAAGCGTTTACCGCACAAATGTGCTGGACATGACCAGAGGCCTGCAGAGATGTCATCGACATTCCAAGAGAGGAATACAGCCAAGAGAAACGCTTCACACACAGTTCACAGTCAAAAGGGTTCGTGACAGATGCAAATGAATTCACTGACTCTTTAAACTTTGAGTCGCGATCACATAATTCGCTCATTCGTTTATTCTGCGCTGGACGATAATTATAGGTGCTGTGAAAGCTCAATAGGAATATTACTTATGAGTTTTTTGTGTCAAAAGAAGGATTGTATTTGGCTTTATTTTTGATACGTTACCATGGTCATAACAGGTTCAGCAACACTTGGAGTCCAGATGCACAGGGTGGGGTCCTCAGAAGAACTCAAAAAACACTGCTTACTATGACTCCAGCACACACAGTTCACCGGCTTACCGTGTCCTGGAAAAAGATAAAGTTCAATGATGGTTTTTAGTTTACATTAAAGGTCTCGAATAAAAAAAACGGAGTTGAAGATCAGAGAGTAATTAGTTACATTTACATTTAGCAGACACTTTTAAATAAACACTTAAAAACACTTATAAAATGAGACCAACCAATTATAAAATGAGACTTAAATGGTCTGTACATCACACTAAGCTCGCAAAATTAAAAAAAGACTACTTTTGTGATCTATACAAAGCATTTTTATCCTTTTTGAAGCTTAGTAACTTGAGGGCATAGTAAGGATGGCACTTCTTTATTAATCTTTTTGTGTTTCAATGAAAAATACCAGCAAATAGGTTTGAAATGAGATGGGCGTAAGTAAATAATATATTCTATGTGTTATTGTAAAAGACAGATTCATGATGCATTCTTCTTCGGAAAGGGGAATATTTCTGGAAACTTCACCAAATTTCTGAAACCTTTAAACTATCCCCAAAATACAAGCACATACAGTCTTAATGCTTTTATCAAGCCATGAGAGAGAAACAAATTATGTCTACGCTCTTCCTTGTTTATAACATTATTTCAAGGTCAAGAAGGGCCTCCAAAAGTAAGTCAATTTTCATGTTCCCTAAAGTTTCAAGTGCTGTCAGCATGTATAAAATAAAATACTCAATCCCTCTTCAGTCATAGAACATAGGAGACGGGATTTAGTAGGAATTTTACAAAAATAAACACTACAGATTTAAAGCTCTCCCACTACCTGTGTAGACAGCTGGATCGCCGCTGAGTGAAGAGTTATACACTAATACAGAACTGTCTCCAAGACCACACAAAATCTGCTTTCCATCCCCTAGACGCAAGAATAAGATTAACTGAAATGAAGGCATAATTATTTGAAAATGTACATTCGTGCAGCAAAATCCTAAAATAACTACAGTACCCTTAATTGAATTGAACTCCAGGAGGCTACTCTGGTTTGCTACTGGTGCTATAACATCTTTACGTGAAAATACAGGCGAAGCAAAAATGCAAAAATCAACATGCAAATTATTGCCTGCGCTATTAAGCCTATGCTATTAAGTGTGTGCCATTAAGTGCTCTAGACTGCACATACAGCTGCGGAACTGGATGCTTATAGAATGTTGAGCTAGTGAAATTAGTTGACCATGTTTGTCACGGTATCCAAAGTAAAAGGCCACAGTCCTACACCTTCACTTACCTGAGTACTGCAGAGAGCTGACTGTGGTTGGAGTTGCGGAAACTGAAAGATGAAGAGAACATATACTTGGTGCTGCAGATAGTGATGGATACTCCCTTAAGAGGCTTTTCCTGTTGAAGAAAAGCACACAATTCATCAAAAAAAAAAAAAACTGAAAACTATTGCTTTCTTGTGCCTATTAACTAAAAGTTACACTTACTTATTTGTGCTAGCTTTGGAGGAAGTGTTGCTTTTCTTCTTAACACTGGTTTGTGGTTGAAACATGGTCCTACTATAAAATATATATATTGAGATATGGTTTAATTTGTGAGGATTAATGAAAAGTTCTTCACGCAGGTTCTTCACCAAACTCTTCATTAAGTTCTGAGGAATCCATGAAATCAAATATTAAATTGTTAAGCCGTTTGTTGAAACCAAGTTTCACGGCAGTTTGAGCCGTATTCAAGCTACGCATTTTATCAGTATAAATCAAACCCAAGTAAATCAAACCCAAGACACAAGCATTGCTAGCACCACACACAGCTACAGGTGCTCAAAGAACTTAAAACGTACCATTACAACATAATGTTAAAGCAAATGATGTTGTTATGGCAAATAAGCTGTGAACCTGTGAGTGTGAACAGGGCTATAGATTCAATAGAAAGAGTGTAAAACAGCATTTAAATATATATCACGCTAGTGACCTCAGAATAAATGACATGAAAGCATATGTTTTTTACTGAAGTAAAACAATATGGGATATATTAGGGATCAACATATTCAGTGTCATTAAATGTGAAGCATGCTTAAAGCTACCACACAGCCTCACTTAAAAGTTTCATAAGCAGTTTTGCTTATACAATTAATAAAAAAGCAAAATCTTTGGAACTGGCTACTCAACAGCCATCATTGTTTGGTAGAGTCAAGAATTTTCAAAACCACGTAACAATGTAAAACTGGCGACCCCCATGTGCATTCTTCCGTGTGGTCTACTGACTTACTAAGGAGCTGCATTGTATCCTGATGACTTCACTCGCGTGTGAAAAACCAATGGCTGATTCTTCACACTCGTCTGACAGCTCCCACCTAGAAGACAAAAAGCAAACCGGTCGATGACATCATTGGGCTTGGCCTGTATACTGTGTGAACATTAAACATCTGCATCGTAAATTCTGCTTTGTTTTGAAATAAGTGCAACATCATTTGTCAACATGAATTGTCTTTGCTTTTATCAATGCAAACCGCTTTGAAATATTTAATTTTGATTGATCAATGGCGGCATTCAATTATTTCTGTACAATGTCCACTAAACTGTACAACTGGCTGTTGGCCCAGAAAACAGACTTCATGTGCTAGTTTCACATCTCCCTTATCACTATGTGCACTACTTGTCATTGTATATTCTGAAAAGCTAATGCAACTACTGTAAAGAGTATAGACATCATCATATAGCTGCAGATGGAAATCAGTTAAATTAGTTATTATGTAAAAAAAAATATTGCTAACTCAGTTACATCTTCAAGAGATTACTTTGTTTGTCTGGAAGTGCTTCCAAAAATGAAAATACCTTCAATCATTGCTATAAGTGCCATAATAATACTAAAGCAAATAAGTCCCACAGCTTCAGAAAATCCCACAGTTACAGTCAGAATCACTGCAAGAAAAAACTAAAAAGTGCTAAAAAGTAATACATTCAATCATCGATCATAATTATTGCTGTGGTATCCCAAACAATTTTAGTTTATATTGGCACACAGTACTAAAACAATGTACCAAAGGGAGCTAGTGGTTTTAGGGTCGCTGTCTAAAAGCCACCTCCTGACATAACCCATTCTTCAAAGAGATGTTATACTGTACTGAGATCAGCCTTTAAGGCATCAGATCCTCAATCTTACAGACATGAACCCCTGTAAATGTATGAACAGTGAACGTCAAAGATCGCCAGCAGTATAAAGAAATGAGTTGTCCTAGTTATAGTATTGACTTAGGGCCCTCAAAAAAGCTATGGAATAAATTTAAACCTCAGAGGACATGTAACTCAAGTAAGAAAGAGAAATAATGCACAGTTGGAGATGGAAGACAAACCACTCCTAAGGGGGAGAGAGAGCAAGAGAGAGGCCCCAAAAATCATTCAAAAAAACAATATATATATATTTAGACATGCTAATAGTTAATAATCGGCAAGATTTCGCACTTTTACATTTGTATTAAGTATTATAGACTTTTTTTTCTTTTGGATTAAAATGCTATAATGAATACAAACAAAAGCACCAGGAAAGTAAACGGGCTAAATTTTGATAGTTGTGGCTTGTCTGTTTCTGCTGTGGTTACCAAAACGCTGCATCAGGGGTTGGACCTCAAACATGGCATCAGACCGACTTATGAGGAATGACATATTTCCTTACATGGTTTCTCACATATTTCAAAAATATTTCAAATTCATCTTAGCCAACTTTCTTTTAAAAATGAACAGACATTATGCCAGGCAACCATGATGACAATAACATTAGTTTTACAAAACACTGGTTATTCTAAAGGTGGTGCCTTACTTATTAGCAAACCTGTTTTTCTCTGGGGTTTCATGCCTAGTTTTGTCAACTCAGCATTTAGAGGAGATGCAGGCATCAGAGGGGAGCTGAAAATGATGAAAATAAAGGAACAACTTTGGCAGAAAAATCTTGGGTGAACAACTTAAATACTGTTCCATTACTGGAAATGATAGAATACAGAAATTTTCCACAGTGGCAACTGAGCAACACAATTTCTAATGTCTACAGGGAATAATTATTGCTAATAACATTGGGTAAATTATTAACCAACCCTGCCATTTATCTGAGACTTTTTAAAAACTACCACATGATCTGGCAAACCATGAAAAATATTTTTTGTGGGTTTTGGTACCTGGGCACCACTGAAAGTTCCTCTTCCACTGAGATGCCTTTCAACAGACTGAAGCAAAGCTCATCCAGCCGAGTATTATTAACCTCCAATAGGACAACTGAAGGCTCAAACAGAGAGGTCACCAAACATAATATCTACAGAGAGAAAGAGAGAGATTGAGGGTAGTCATCATGTTTTGCTGCAACACATAATTGTGTCTCACACAGAGAAAAGAAACCCACTTTCCTCCCAGAATGCAAACCATGGCCAAACCTTGTAAAAACTTTACATCTCAAACAATTCAGGCTTTTTGAAGCCATAAACTGCTAATTACAGACTTGTAAAAAAATACTAAAGGTGCTACACATGTGAAATATAGGAACTTTAACGTTGACAATAGAGCTTTAAAATGATATCATATTATACTGCTCGACTGACAGCTGACATTTAGATCTGGCACTTACATTGTCAACATGTCCATGGGAGATGGTCCATGACCCTGTCATTGAGATGCTCAGGTCACCTGTTAATGGGAGAAAATTTGCTCAGTTCTGCTCTCTAGAGATTTTCTTTACAACATTGAAGACATTAGCTTGTTCAGGTGTGTTTTATTACAGATGAAACTAACCCTGAACTGTAGATCTCCAGGAGCTGAACGAAGCACATCATGCATAAACCTTTCTACAGCTGTACATGAGTCCAGGACCTTAGAGTATGCTTGAATTATTTAAAACATTGTGCCCTGTCTTACTAATGATGCTTTAATTCTACATTAACTTGTGCTAAAGCTACAATTTCCTATACATTTGGACTAACAATTTGTGTATTTGTTATCCTTCAGAGACCCAAAAATTGATATTGATGAAGATATTTTCCTATTTAGAATGTTTTACAAAGTCACTGGTTTTACAAAGCCACAATACGTTTTTAGTTTGGTCCATTGCCCCACTGGAATATTAACTTTCCTAAAATGTCTTTCCAACAAGCTACTGTGGGAGGTTGAAATTTGGATATGTTCAGAGCAGTCTTCTAAAGTTTCATGATGGTCCTGGGATATTTCTACACCTCACTGCAGCCCCTCAAACGTGCCTCAAAAATACTTTTTACGTTTTGACTTGCTCAGTTTTTCAGAGCAGCTCACTGACAGTCACTAGTTTCGCTAGGATATGTTAAAATTCAGTTACCTTTTAATGAGTGAGTTGATCTGTTTTGTGCATAACATGAAATATTTAACACTGAGGTCCAGTTTTGCATAAAATATTGCAAATTTAAATAAGTTTACATTATTTTAAAATGTGCCTATGCCTAAACATATCTAGAATTGAGGAGTAAAACACTGCAGGTCAAATACTTGGAAGATTGTTAAATTTGATCCAAAACAGTCATGTTAAAATATGTGTTGCAATTTTCTCTGCAGTGGGTCTCTGGGGGTTAAGTGAATACTTCTGTTTTTCTTTGAGAAAAATATAAGAAAACACACAGAAACCTTTGAACGGGAGAGAAATTAGGAGCTCTGAAGTATCCAGGTCAAGCAGATACAGCCCATCGGAACTTCCAATCCACGCACAACTTCCTCTACGGAAAAATATTCAAGAGATGGATTACAAAAAGACATTATTCACATCTACTGCGTGATTAATGTGACGGACTATAAGTTATAATACAAAAGTACATTAAGCCTACGCTAGGAATTCAGACCATGGAGCATATTTATTAAGTTTACTTTTTGTTGGAATTAGTGGCAGAACTCATAGTTTAACATTTGGATTTAAGCAAAAGAGTAGTTAACAATTTGAAAAATTGCTTCAAGATTTGATTTATGTCTGCACTGAAATCTCACTTATTGTGGTGCAAATCACAGAGACACAGGTCAAAGGCCACCTCTCCTCTCCAATAAAATACAGTGGATGAATCACTTATGGGAAATGTTGAAGTTTGCAAAAGGGCAAAGGATGAAGCTAAAAACAATACAATTAACAGAGGTTTAGTTCCAATGAGTAGGCATTTTATGACATCAACCTTGTCCATCCCACTGAAGAATTTTTATGTATACTTTACAAGAATATCTCATATGTCATGTGTGTCCACACACAAGAAGCCAGAACATAGTGTTTCTATTTCTATTCTCCATGAAAAACAATATAAGGGTCTGAAGTCATGACAACCCAATAGCCCTACAGCTGGCATGACATGAAAAACCCTCTTAGCAACCATCTCGCTATAGCCGTAACTACTGTTTTAACAGCATGAAACTATTTACAGGGCATAATGAAATGAAATTGCCACGATTATAGAAAAGAGGCATTAAACCAATGAAGTCAGGTGTACAGTTAACATTACTCTGGGATGTCATGACAACAGCACATCTAACTGTTATCATACATACCGTTCATTTGTAAATCTATCGTTATTAGCCAAGAACACTACCTCATGCTAGCACGGCCACACTGTGGTCCCTGAGCCCAGATTTTCAGAACGGGCTTTGCAGTCTCCACTGTTCCTCTCACATCATTATGAGTTATTCCTAAAAAAGCACAAAATTGTAGATTAACAGGATCCTGTTCACCTGAAGCAGATGTATTGGTTTTCACAGAGGGGTAGACATATGAATAACAGCATCCAGGCATTTTCTAACCTTCTTTTCCACTTGGAGTTGTGTTAATAGTCCTGAGGTTTATCTGCTTCTGTTCAAGTTTCGCAAGGTCCAGTTTTGTCACCAGGCGACATTTGTGGTCCACAGGGAGAGTGTGGCACCATAGCTTGAACCAGAGATCAACAAAGAGATTCTATAATACAAACCTCTCTTCGGGGACATTTGGAGAGTCCCTTATTTTTACTTGCAGAATAGTTTCATTTGAGGTTAGTATGTAGCATTTATAATTGGCTTTGTATAACAATGGAAACCATTGGAATGATCTGTTTAGATACAGGTAGCTAAATAAACGTTTGTGACTCACCTGTCCATCACCAGACCCTGTGATGAGCTGTCTGTTTTGCTCCATGAAGAACAGACTAAGCAGTGGTGATGCTGTGAAACAGAAAGTTCAGCACATTTACAACATGTTTTCTGTATTCATGGGATATAATGCGAAGCAACTTTTTTTGTATGATTTTGGTACACACAGACCTGATAGCACAGCAGACTGAAAGAGCATATCGCTCTTCTTCACATCCCATACCTGATACACAAAATGTATATGAACTATACTGTTATATGCAATCCTGGTTTATTTGTAGTCGTTGTGTATTTTTGGGTTAACTTTAGTTTGTCCGGGTGATTATTTGCACCTTAAATGTTCGATCCTCTGAGACTGAGATGAGAATATTGAAGTCCCATGGACAGAACTCTGAGGCAGTCACAGGACCAAGATGAGCCTTCAACACAGTAAGCACTTCCTCCCTCTACAGGAAACATATACAGTAATCTTGTTAATCTACAACTATGTGCTTTTTTCCAAAAGACACACACACAAAAAAACTTAGATATACCAAAAGCTTCTGAAATTCATGATGTTTCAACCCCACCGTCTGGTATGTGACATGTAATTTATCTCTAGTTCATACTTCTAAGGGGACAGGGTTTATTCATATTTTTTCTACACTCTGTTACTGCCGGGTCTCTGATCTTTATGAGCTATCAATCCCAGTCTGAACAATGGAATGTTCTGTATGCAGGCTTTGCGTGGTGTTTCATCTGGAGATGGGTCAAAAATGGCATTTGTTTCTTTTTTGGGTCTCAGTGGCAACCTAAATTGGGTTTATCATATTTCATACCTCTGCATTCAAAACAAATACTCTGGAGCCGGAGCATGCTGCCACTTTAGTGGTCTGCGGACACAGGGACAGATGCACAACCCTGCCGAGCAACGTGCCAACAACTCTGCCTGAAGCAATTACACCTGAAACAGAAAACAATTATTGATGGAAAAAATGCTCTTTTAGAGAATAGAGCAGATCTTATTTCTCATATTGTATTTTGACTCTGTGGATGCTTTTACCCTCTTTGACTTGTCTGTAGCATCTATCAATGTCCCAGACAATCACGTAATCTCCTGAAGCACTACACAGAATCAGGCGATCTTTCACTGTTTCAAACACCATAGCAGATACATCACCATGATGACCAGTGAGTTCCAATGGATGCTACAGGAAACATATTAAAACAAGCATCCTTTATATACTAATGCAACATATATTACAAAAAAGCAGTAAAGTTAAAAACAGATGTGTGCATCACAAATGACCTCAAGGTTGTTGGTGGTGTAAACCCTTATATTCTTGTCTTGCCATGGAACAGCACAATGAGAAGAGCAGCAGGCCAGCTGCACGTGGGACACCGGCTTGTTGCAAGTTACAGAGAACCGCTTAATAAAATACTGATCTGAGGTCACGTCAGCCATGGAGTTCATGCCTGTAAGGACATATAAAGAGCTTACAGGATACTTTTTTTACATTTGGAGAGCTAAAAGTTGGCTAATAGAAAAGCTTAAGAGAAAACAGTGCCTGCTTAGGACAAGATGACATCCAACAGACCCAGTAATAAAATAAATAAAAGTAGGTTTCTTCCATGCTCACCTGAAAATTATAATAGGCTGCTTTTTAACCATTTAATGTAATCCTAAAATGATCTCACAAGGGAATATAACTAAAGTGATTTCAGTAGTTAGGGTTAGGCTTGTCGTCGAGCAGTCATCGCGTCCACGTTGCCTTGGAAACAAACAAGACAGTTCCGGGATGGGAAGCTACAAGGGACATTTCTTCGCGAGTTAGATTTTTTTTATTTTGCTTGCGCCGTGGACACTGGGATGAATGATGACACGACAGAATTGTGGGAAAGCTAGTTAGATAAGATTGTGTTTTTACCTTTTTGCATTATATACAATAACAAGTACTTTAGAATGAACAATATTAACTTTACTGCTTCACCGCTAAATTGTTTTTTTTACTTGAATACACCCACCTTACATATCTTGCTTGTTGTTTCTGGTTTGTTTGTTGCTTTCACCTCCCAAACATAGATTCATGATACAGTGCGAAAAGTAAAAACCCTGCAAATGAATCTTCAATGCAACAACGCCCCCTTGTGACAAACGGTGGTCAACCGGAGCCTCCAAGAACCCTAAAAAACGTGTTTAACATTGATTTACCAGGTTACTAATACGGTTTTAGAGTTTTAAATTGTGTTTCCTTTAAGTATACTTTATGACTATAAATATATCATGAAATCAATTTCAAGAATTTGCAGGTGCTTCTGTTTAGACTAGCAAACCCTATACATTTCCTATTCAACCGCATTCATTTTCTTTTGTATTAACAATTATTTTTTGACAAAACGTTCCATTTTTAATTTGAGTTCAAAAATGTTGTTTAAGGAAATAAAAAGGTTTCTTTGGTTTGGTTTTGTAAACACATTTTACAAACAGAATGCACTGAACTCCTCCTACATGTGTTTTTCGCCAATGACTATCAACCAAACACAATAAAGCAACCAATCAGTAAAGCCTAATCTTCAGCTTTACATCATAAGACACACCTCTCAAATGTATCGACCAATCATCCACTCACTTGATCCAGTCAATCAAGGTCTCTCCGCCCAGTTTGTCTGACGGAACGGAAGCCGAGTTAGGCCAAACCAACCCATCCGGATAACAGAGACAAACTTGGCTGTGAGCGGATGAACTGGTCGGATCTTTGTTCTTCACACTCTCACTATCAAGCTCTTTATATTTTTGCGTTTCCTCACTTACATGCTTCAGACCTATATCGAGATTAAAATACTAAAATACTAGTTTTCTGAGCTCGCAGCTACAGCAGTCTTGTACTTTTTTGTGCTAGCATATTTTCCACTGTTTTAGTTCATTCTTCTCCCCACCGACGAGGTTTTATTGGACCAAGATAGGCGGCGCGGGCACCAAGATGTCGAACCGGATGGTGTGCAGAGAAGCGAGCCACGCCGGCAGCTGGTACACGGCCTCAGGTAGTGCCAGCGACCCGAAAGCCGCCCGGGCCTGAGGTCCGGCTTTAGCTCACAGCTGTGTGTGTGTGTGTGTGTGTGTGTGTGTGTGTGTGTGTGTGTGTGTGTGTGTGTGTGTGTGTGTGTGTGTTAAAACATAAACAGCATTTCAACGCACCCCGAACGTTCAGAATGCGTCAATGACTTGTCATGAATGCTGCCTATGTAGGCAGCTCACTAGGTTATGAGACGCAGCCTGTGAGATCAGCTGGAGGTTTTAAATAGCTATACTTAAACGGTTTAAAGACCACAGGGCGTATTTCTTTTCATTATATATTCCATAAATTGATTTTCTAATGTGTAAAACGGTTATATTTTGCAAACTACAACTTTTTTCTTAAAAGATCACATTGTTTTGTTTAAAGATCATGTTTGCTCACCAATGATTGTATCTGAGTATTAGTATTAACAATCGTGTAATCATAAGATGTCCTTTACTTGGTATTGATTTAAACGATTATTTTATGGCCTAATTCTGTTTTGTTTGGATTATAAAGATTGTGAATGATTTTTTTCTGGTTACTAGTAAACCAGAACCACATCTCAATCCGAGGGTTAGTAAAGTTGATATAATTCATTGAGGCTATCATTTCATTTTTTCGTCGTCTTTGTTCTTTGTGTTTGTTTTGTGTTGTTTCTATGTACAAGAACAAAACCAGGCCAACAGTTAGCCGGTTAGCTCACAGTCGATGTTTTTATCTCATTATATATACACCGATTACACAAAATAAAGCCACAGATTAATATACCATGCACACTAACTTTCCCTGCCCTGGTATACTAGATCAGTAAATACGGGCAGATATACTCTCATTTTATATGGCTGGATTTACCTTGCTAACGGCTAATGCTATTTGATAAAGTTAATATGATTTGATGTTAACAGCTGTGTTTTCATGAAAAATAAAACCATGCTTTTGGCGAGTTCTCTTCCAGTAGATTCACTGTGTCCAGTCAGCACATAAGTGTCTGGGGAGGGCCGGTGATATTTTTTTCTTCATGCAGTAACAACAAAGGATGCATGACAAAAGGGCTCCAATGCAGTATACACATACTGAATCCCCCTGTCAAATATTTACAACACGATCCTCTGCGTAAAGCAAGCTGTCACCATCATTAGAAGACATTTGCATGTGTTTTCTAGGATGTCACTCCCAAAGATCAGTGCTCCCAAATTATAATGCATGTCATCTATACAAAAACAAGCCCTTTCTTATATCAACAGAGGTGTGTCAGCCTGGTTAGTGGATAATATACATTTTTTGTTTTAAAAAAATGTAGATGTTTTATTAAATATGTGTTTCCTTTTAACATATTGATTGTCTTAAAGGGACAGTTCATTTACCAAACCTGTAGGAAGTTAGGGGTGGGTAGGAAGTATGACTTTCATTCTTCTGCAGAAATGCTCCAAATATCTTTTGTTCCAAAGAAGAAAGTCAAACAGGTTTTAAACAACATGGGGGTGAATAAACAATGAAAGGATTTTTGGGTGAGCTATCCAGTTATTTATCCCTGTATATGAAAGTCACAACCCATATCTTAATTTAAATTCAACAAGCACGTTTTAATTTGCAGAAATGACTGCAGTCACACATTGATTTATATTCAGATCTGCGGTTTGGATGATCATTATTATGTTGTAAGATTTTTTTACATTTGGGTAGTTGACAAATAAATTGTCAATGTCATGTAACAGCAAACATTCAGAAAATAAACTGTTAATAATATATTTTTATATTGTTAATATTTATATGTATAATATTAAATGGCATTAGAGAGATTCATCTTCATTGTTTGTTTTTTTCCCCCAACATTTTTGCTACAGTATATCACACTATAGGATATATAGATTTGAGTAATAATTGTTAAAATGTGAACAAATTGGTTCTAGTCTTGGCTTGTTTTTCGCAGAATTGGCTGAAGTTGTCGATTTGTCCTAAAAAGTGTTATCACTTCCTGTCAGACTCTGATAAGAAAGTCATTCGTATTTGGACAATGATTCTGTCTGAGGCTGAAATGTTGCCAAAGTCAACACAATGTTTAGCCATTTCTTATATTCAGTCATTACTTGTGTTGATTTAGAAGTCCACCTTTGATCAAAAGCAATCACTCTAGGATCAATGAAGCCTATAGACATAAGGAGAAAAGGGGCCAGAGTACAGAGATTGATAAAACAAATCAGGTTCAAATCTGTTCCCAATTCTAAAATTGTGGAGTAATCTTATAAAACCTATCAAGAACATTAAACATGTATATAATGTGTATGACTTGTTTATGACTTTTTTGCATTGTGAGATAAGATGACAATTAGGAATACTACTTTTTTGTAATGTATTACAATAATGAGAGAATTATTCTGCAGATGCTAAATTTAAAAACCAGTCCAATTATTTTAAAAGTTGCCTAATGCCATTTTCTCTGTCTCTGCTTGTAGGATCCCAGCTTAACGCACAACTCGAGGGCTGGTTATCTCAAGCACAATCTTCAGCGGGTCCAGCCAGAGCCATAATAGCACCGTATGTGAAAAAAACAAGAACAAGACCAAAATTATGTTTTTCTTGTGTTACCATTCTAAAATCACCATCTTCGCAGGCACGCCGGCTACACTTACTGCGGCGCGTGTGCCGCTCACGCGTACAAGCAGGTGGACCCCTCTGTCACGTAAGTGTCCGTCCTTTTATCAAAGCTTGGTTAAATCCTGAAGTAGTCTTAATGAGTTTGCAATGGGGAGAGAGGTAATCACAGCTCTCATCCTGCAGTCGCAGAGTGTTCATTCTCGGCCCCTCTCACCATGTGCCGCTATCTCGCTGTGCCCTCTCCTCGGCCGAGGTCTACAGAACACCACTGTATGACCTGAGGATCGACCAGAAGGGTAAAGAATCTCATTTCCCTGCTCGCTTCCCAGAATTAAACACAGATTGAATGTGCAATGCATATGGTGTTCATCTAGATTGTTTCTCTGGCTCATTCGCCCTCAAACCGAGCCTTGCAGAAGAGATTTCTGTGCCCATTTGCAACCTCGGAAATGACTATTTGTTATGACAATATTGTATTCACAAGATGCCAGTATTGTTCTAATAGCTGTCAAATGTGGATTATACAAATAAGAGAAGTATTTTGTATCATTGTCATGGATTGCCTTTTCTGTTTATAACCCCATAATGCAAACCAATGATGTGATGGCACAAGAGGGATTTAAGTGACTCTCTCTTTCTCTCTCAGTTTATGCTGATCTGTGGAAAACAGGCTTGTTTGAGAGGATGAGTCTGCAGACAGATGAAGATGAACACAGCATTGAGATGCACCTGCCTTATACAGCTAAAGCCATGGAGAGGTAACCATTTAAAAATCTAGTGAGAATATTGATTACATAGGCAGAATCCTAACCAAACTCCATAAATGTCTTGAAATGGCATATGTAGGAAACCACTTATAACAGGGATAGTTCACCGAAAAATGAAAATTCTGTCATTTTTTTACTGACCCTCATGTCATTTCAAACCTGTATAACTTTCTTTCTTCTGCAGAACACAAAAGATATTTTGAAGAATGTTAGTAACAGAAAACTGTTGGTCACCATTGACTTGCATTGGTTTTGTGTCCGTACAGTAGAAGTCAATGGGGACCAATGGGTTTTCGTTTACGAACATTCTAGATGATAACAGAATTTTCATTTTTGGGTGAACTATATCCATGCACATCATGCCATGTTTCGAGGCTAACAGCTTCATCTTCTAATAAGCATAAAAATACATGGCATGTAAATGTAATTATATAAAATAGTGAAAGTGACCTATTTGTCAGATTCTGTCCGTACTGAGAATCGAACCAGTGACCTTCTGGTTACGAGTCCGACTCTCTAACCACTAGGCCACAGATAGTATATTATTTACTTGTTGTTTACTTTATTTGTTAACTACCCATGTTTGTATAGTTATAGTTTACATTTGTTTTGCCTTTTCCATCATCTTGGTTTGTTTTGTTTTATGATCTTGTCACAAACATTAAGAGATGTCTGCCTTAAAAATATGCCAAAACAAGGTATTTTTAAAGCCACATTTTGGAAAAGCTGTGAGTGTGCTGCCTTAAAATGCTGCCTTTTTGGAAACAACACTACACTAAAGCCAAAAAGGCTTTCATTTAGCAGATGCTTTTATCTAAAGTGTCTTACAAACCTGGAATAGCAAATACGCAAGCAATAAATTTTTTGCCATTTGGCACCTTGTGGCTTCCTCCTGATTTGTATACACGACTCCCTGCTGAAGTATCTCTTTATAACATATGCACTTTGCAGAGAGAATAAATGTAAAGAGAGGGAATCATCGATCAAAGTTGTACCTCATCTCTATGCAGAGGCTAAGAGCAGCGTTATTGACCCACAGTCCACTTCTGATGCTCATACATCTCTGCCAGAGCCACTAATTATATGTTGTCAGAATGTGTTTACCTTATGTAGGGCCTCTAATTAGTGTGCTGTGATGGATGAGCTGTTATTAATGCTGGACCGCTTCTTTTATTTCATGCCCACATACTGTAACCTTAAAGGGGTCCTGCATTGATTTATTGCGTCCTGTGTTGTTGCTGTTTGAACGTAAAAAAGGTCTAAAAAGTTACAAAGCTCAAAATCCACTCCAAAGGGCAATATTCTCGACAATAAACCCGCCAGACATTTCTGAAACACTCTTTAAGAAAGTGACCAATAGCAACAGACTGGGCCAGCCTGACCAATCAGAGTATATAGGGGTGGGTTAAATAGACAGTTTTACAACAAAGAGGTGTTGCAATGATGTACAAAATCTGAAAAAACCTATTCTAGAAGACCCTAAAAACAAAATCAGGACTTTAAATAGGTCCTCTTTATTGTTGTTTAAAGGGATAGTTCACCCCTTTTATCTTTTACTCACACTGATGTCATTTCAAACCTGACTGACTTTCCTCCTTCTGCAGAACATAAAAGATGATATTTTAAAGAATGTTGGTAACCAAACAACATTGGCCCCCATTGACTTCCATTGTATGAACAAAAAAACACTCAAAATATCTACACGAGGGTATTAATATTTTAATCAACACGAGGGTGTATAAATGATGGCAGAATGTTTATTTTTGGGTGACTATCCCTTCACTAAACAATGTTAATATTTCAAAGGGTCTTCAGCATTTATCATTTGGATTGCTTCTACTCATCTCTGGGTAGATGTTGACGCAGCTTATAGGCCCATTCACACTGCCCGTGAATGTTCGTCGTGATAACGTTCAAGAACAAAAACAATAGATTCTTATAAAGCCCTTCACATAGAACGCGAACATTCGCACGCAAAAAATGTAAAAAAATTTTTTTTAAATCTGTCTAGTGCAACAAATCTTCCATTAGCAAAGTGAAGAAACAGACTGGCCAATAAGAATCCAGCATTACGTCACGCGCCTAGTGCCACTGCTGGGCAACGCGGTGGCACTAAAAGCTCAGAAAGCTGTAGAAGCACGAGCATATACACCAAAGTAGAGGACTTTCAACATAGAGAGAATGGATGTCGAGTTGTTACTGTCGCTGGTCTCAGAACAGAGAGAACTTTTTGACAAAAGTCACAGCGACTACAAAAACCAGGACAAAAAAGAAGATCTGTTGCAAAAAATCTCAGATAAGATGGACATTGATGGTAAACCAAACAAGTAAGCGTTGTTTCTTCTCAGCAGCCAAAGAAGCCTGAATAGCGGTTGAGCGCCACCTAATGTTTAGGTGTGAAATGTATTCTCTATCAGCGCCATCTACCGTGCGGGTGTCAAATAGAAGAAAGCAAACATTCGTTTGGCTTTTGATATGAGAGCTTGGTTCGTTGGGCATTCGTTTCGCTTTATCGCATCGCCCGCAATGTGAATGGGCCTTAACTAGTAAAGCATGGTGTTAGGTCAAAGTCATTTTGATTTGATTTCCTGGAAATACAGAAACTGATTAAATCCACAGGACCTTGAATGCACTGGAAGTTGCTTTGGATGAAATCATTTGCCAGATGTATAAATGTAACTCAAACCCTCAATAGATTTATAGATTAGATATGTTTCGATGTGAAAGTGATGTGAATTCAGCATGTTTTCAATGATTTTGGCATGACATTCCAACACACACCGAATGGACAGCAGCAGTCACAAAATAATATTTATTAACATGATGTCAAATGTCAAACTTCTATCATGGCAAGTGATGTGTTTTTTTTTTCCGATTACAGCCATAAAGATGAGTTCAGCATCGTGCCTGTGCTGGTGGGAGCTCTGAGCGAGTCTAAAGAACAGGAATATGGGAAACTTCTAAGCAAATACCTGGCTGACCCTTCCAATCTCTTTATCATCTCTTCTGACTTCTGCCACTGGGGTTTGTGTCAGCTCACGCTCACAGCAAGTTGAGGATATTATTGTAATCAGTTGTTATATTTTGCAGTCAAAGAAATCGAGTAAATGATGAAATTTATTTTAATATGGGGGGGGTCTGTCCCTTGAATTATATCAGTTGGGTTAAGAGCAAATTTGGACGATATACTTAAAAAACGGCTAAAAACCACTACACCCTTTATGAAACACCGTAATTCATATGACCAAAAATAGTGATAACAGCAGTTTTTAATAAAACAGATGACTTAAAATGTCACATAGGAATTCAAACCAATCTGTGAAGAAATCCACAGGCTTTGCTCACATGTTACAGGAGTGTGTGATTATTTCTTCATTTCATTGACTTCAAAAGTTTATGCTCAATATAATTCAGCATTAAAAACAGCAGTGTAGCGTTTTGTCAGATTTCACATCAAATCCTTGGAAAAAGTGGCTTATACATGGAAAAGCTGTTTTAAAAACAGCTGAGCTACTGTCACACTACTGGAAAACGTAGTTCATTTGTCACCTACTTCACTTGTCACTAGTTTAAATGTGAAATGCCCTTCTTGTTAGCAGTAAAACTGCTGGATTTACGGAGCAATGGAGTTTACGAAACGTCTTTTTAAAACCCTGCTCTGATTTTATTTACTCAAGTTTGTGGATATATTGATCTTGTTTGCCTCATTGTGAAAATCTGTCACGTCCCACAGGTCAGCGTTTCCGTTACACCTACTACGACGAAAGTCAAGGAGAGATCTACAGATCCATCGAGCACCTTGACAAAATGGTAAACCTGTTTCTGTGACATTTTCTCTTCTAACTAACTTAATGTCTGACATATGAGGTTCACATACAATTGGCCCATTAACTTTTCGGATGTGGTGCCATTTGCTGTTGCTTCGGCGTTTTTAGAAAAAAAAGGTGAGGAATTTTTCCTCTAAGCTATAGAGTCATTGTTACTGTTACTTTGACATCGCTGCCTGTGATTCAGAGACAGGCTTTAATACTTTCCACACAAGACGGTCTAGCCAATAACAGATGTTCATAGCAACCCAACCTCACTAAAGGCTTAACAAGTACTTTTGCTTCTGTAAGGCCATTTAGAATTCTGGAAACAATCACATTTGATCTAAAGCTAGGAAACTAGGAAATGTTTTTTATTGTGTGTTACTTAAAATATATTTTTGAATGTTATTCGTTGTACTAAAGGACACTGTGATGCGGTTAAACCAGATGTTTGTGTTGCTAATTACAAAACGCAGTCAGTTACATCATTTTGTGAAAATTGTTCTTGAGATAATAAAACAGTTGGTGTTCATGAAATACTTGCATGTTCATTTCTGTTTTAGGGAATGGGAATTATAGAACAGCTGGACCCCATCTCCTTTAGCAATTATTTGAAGAAATATCATAATACTATTTGTGGTCGCCATCCCATTGGTGTTCTTCTAAATGTAAGTACTTAATGAGTCATGAATGGTTTCGTGTACGTCCTCAGAGTCATTTTAATACGTTGGTGTTGCATTATTAAAGCAGAAGCGCAGAATGCTTTTAAGCACCGTGTTTAGTTTAGCACTTCACGAGCACTAATGCCTGTTATTTTTGTCAAACTTATTTTAGTCCAGCTTTCCAGTCATTTTTCAGTCTGCGATTCCTTTATAATTATCATTGTCACTCTAAACCTCAGTGACTCTTCCCATGATTCTCATCTCTCCACAACAGGCCGTGGCGGAACTGAAAAAGAGCGGCATAGATATGAACTTCTCTTTCTTAAACTATGCGCAGTCGAGCCAGTGCCGAAACTGGTCGGACAGCTCGGTGAGCTACGCTGCTGGTGCTCTTGTCGTTCATTGAGGTGAATTCTCCCAGGACAAGCAGAGCCTCCCGGAAGACCCCAGAATCCCGGCCCACTTCTCTATTTGCCTTTGCCCTGTCCAGTTCCCAATCATAGATCCTCTCCCATCTGCTGTTATTCCCTGCCTCTTCTATAGAGGGACATAAGAAGCTTGCCACAGCTGGGATCCTCATTCATATCCTGGGTCCAGATGTTAGATTATATCCTTTTTCCTACTTTCCATGTGAGGCATTTTGGATGATGTTGTAGAAGTGTAGTCGCAGTTTTGGGTGTTGCAAGGTCAGATTTTTGGTCATTTTTGTTTTGTTGGGGGGTCTTGATGGGGCATCGGTGAGCCCTTGACGTAATTTAAAAGTGAGGCGTTAGGATTCACAAAGCTTGAATAAAGTAAAAAATTTGTTTTGCAAGCCTGCTTATATAATCTATATAAAAAAGTATCTTGCCTAAAGAAAAAGAATTTAGGGACAGACTGAAACATGCCATGTCCTTGTATACCCTGAGAAGTGTAGTAGTAGCTACTGCATTATTTCTTTCGAAGCTTACTGTTATAGTTTTTAACAAAGGGCTACACAATACCCACTAACCCTCCACTGTACTGGATATACCAAAAATGTTTTTCTTTTCGTTTAGCTACACTTTTATTGTAGTCAGATGTAAGTCTTTACTCTTATACTTCTGTTGTTGTTTTTATTTAACCATTATTATCCCTTAAATTTTTTATGCTTGTATTTGACATATAATCGAAAACTGTGTGGTAGCGTATTGAAGTGTGTGAAATCTCCTGCGACAGCAGTACATGTTTTGTTTGATGCTAGTTCACATGGACTCAACGCCCTCATTCAGACTGCCTCAAAGGGGAATGCTATCCCATCAGCCCGCTTTGTAACACTGAGGAATCATAATAAGGAAATTGTTTATTCTCAAATCACTTCACCTCCTCATAGTAGTTTAATAGGTAGTGACGCACACCCGTATCGAGGAACCAACAGAGGTGCAGTTTTGAGTCTCTCTCCCTCCCACGGTTAGCTTTCCTCCCATCGGCTCCAGACCTCCGAAAGAGCACAATGCAGCGAGATCTCCTCAGTACCCCAGAAAGGAAACCATCCGTACACGTCAAGCAGCAATGCTCCTGTTTATCTCCAACAAGGTTTAAAAACAACCAGATCCTCAAAACAGAAAACAGACAAAGCATGTCATACCATGCAGATGTGCCTTGGGTCAGTGTTAAACGTTTTTGTTTTCTTGGTCCTGCGATTTCCACCTTTCATCTACCCAGAGTCTACAAGAGCTCGATTTAGTCCGTTTTTCTTTTTTTTGCTACAATGGATCGGTTTTCACTGTACATGTACAAAGTAGGGGAAGAGATTCATTAGCTTCACCCGTTCATTGTGAGTCCAGCACAGCTCTCATCCTGTACTGGTAGAATTGTTGACATTTTTACGTTAGTGCTGTTCATTATTATTCTACTTGCATTGTTTTTATTGCATAGAAAATAACAGTTCACATGTTGTCAAAACTATGTCAGAATTAATTGAATCTCAGGTTACATTAAAGCATTACAGAATTCTCGCCAGATGTGACAAAAGGGTCATGCCGATGTTGCAAAGAAGAATAAAGTGTAACAAAAAAAATTATGATCTTGGGTTTTCTTTTCTCCTTTCATTTTTAATGCTTTTGTGACATGATACTTATGTGCTACTTTATGGTTTTAGTCATTATTGATGTCAGATCTGGCTAAGATTTGTGTAAGATCACTTATTCGTTTATTACATCATGAGTTATTCTCGTCTCATTCTCTCTCCAAAATATCGAATAAGTCTTGCACAGCATATACAGCATATTGCATATATTTGCACAGCATCGTAACGGTTTGAAAGAATCAAATAGGCACATAATGGAAATTCATTTACTCAAATTGCTTTCACATATCTTAATATTGAAAACAGAATGGTTATGCACTGCCCGATGTGGTCTTCACATTACTGTGCGTGCGTTTTAAATCGGAAGAGCACACCCAGGGTCGCACATCTGCAGAACAGACCAGTTTACCTTTTATTATGCTTGATAAATTCTTGTGGCAGAAGAGCTTTTGTCTTTGTTTATTTCTTTTTTAAGATGTTTACTGATTTAATCATCAAAGACCATAAAGCAAACAAATTCAAGTTTCCCATAGTTTAGCAATCATTCAAAGAAAGTGGTTTTACATGCCATACAGGAAAGTCTAAATGATGACATGTGCAAATAGATATTGGGCTGAAATGAACAGGTTAAATGTCGTTAATTATATGAAATAAACAAGTTTTTCAGGAAAAACCTTGGAGTGGTTTGCAAGATACAGTATTGTGTAACAGACTTTAAACAGCAGCTAAACAACTTTACACATTTATGTGTAAATTAATTTTTCCTAAAACATTCAACAGCATAATACTAGCAAAATATAGCAAAAGGAAAAGTAAAAAAAAAAAAAGCTTTTAACTTTTGTTAAATGTTGCAGAATTACATTAAAAAATCATTAAATAAGTGACATTCAGTGAAGAGCGCTTCTGTTGTTGGGGTTAAACCCAAAACACTGTTGGTTGACAGAGGGGAAAATGCGAAACGCATGCACTGCGGTCAGTTGTTTTCCATAAGTCTCGGGGAAGATTTGTTTCGAAAGATGTGCAAAGTGAACTCACGCTGACTGTTCACAACAGAAATTCATTTGTGACATATGTCTGTACAAATGTTTTAGCTCAAAGACACAAACTGTTTGTATAAACAGGAACTCTGTAAAATTGGTGTAATTTGTGAGATGGCTTGATTTTGACAAAGTGTTTCAAAGTGGTTTTTTACATCAAAAAGTATTTGCATATGAAGACAAATTTGGACAAACACCCCATGTGTACACTTTATTACTACAGTCCATTTACTTAATAAAAAATAACTTTTACCATTACTTCATCACAGGTGTAATTGCTCTATAATAACTTATAAATATATATATTTTTAGATCGGTATCAAATATTTCCTATAAGGATTTGTTGTTGTGCAATTCTTTGTGCAATTCACTTGATTTCAGTATTATTTTAGTATCTCCCAAGGTTTTTCTTGGAATCCCATGACTAATAAGGATTTGGGTTCATTCTGTATTACATCTTTCACACGTTTCTAGGGTTTTTCTGAGGGGGAACAGGAGATGGTGATTCCCACCGATTGGTCCAGCTGAACAAATAGCACTCCAACAATCTGTTCTCAGTTTAGCAATGTTGACATTTCTCCCGAGTCACTTCAGGTTGCATTGAACACATTTGGGTGAGGTGGATGCTGTTACAGTGAATTTGGACGCAGGTGTCAGCTGTGGGAGCTGACAAGTTTCTTCTTCTAAAAAAAAAAAAAGACTTCAATATTGGTCTCCATCGTACATCATGCTGTCTAACGTTACACAACAATACAATCTAAATTGTCTAAAAATCTATGGCACTTATATGGGATGTCTTTCACAATTAAAAGAATTTGCCTTTTAGCCCAGTTTTTCTTTGTATACAAACAGGCGAAATCTTTTTAATAAATGCTAAATCCGGTGTTCTAGTACGGTAACAAACAGTACCCTCTAACAAAAAAATAGCCTAACCCTGGATTCATGTCATCTGAATACAAAACAGTGTATCAGACATGTAGCGTGTAAACAACACGGCCATTCTTACTGTGGACAGATGCCATAAAACGTGTTTGTCTTTTAGACCATTTCGTTATACGCAGTTCTCCCAGCTCACCGCCAGTGCGATTACTGAATCCCATTTGCTTCAAGTCAAATCACTCGAAATGTGTCAAAAGGGAAATCTCTTTCAGAAAGGATTCTCACATTTCAGCAGGGTGCATGCTGTAGCATGGTCAGGACTCAGCTTTGAGTTTCTGGGGAGGAGCTGCTCTGATTCGCTGTGCATGCAGAAATCTGGTGTTGGGTTAAAGGGGAGATAGCTCAAACCTGGTCTGGAATTGGACGGATATATGACCTCCATGCAGTGTCAAGAGCTTCTGGTGCAGGGCCTGAGTTTGGGGATGATCCTGGGTGGGGTTATGCACTTTGTTTGTCTCGTGAAGTCTCACGCTGCCTACGGCCGCTACGTGGATGCTTCGACAAGCTTCGTGATGGTGCCCGCGAAGCTTGCCTGGTTCCTCCAGGAGCTACCTGCTCTGCTGGTGCCTTTGCTTTTGTTGCTGACTGCAGATGGGAATCGTGGCTACAAGGGACACCTGATGCTCTGGATGTTCTGCGTGCACTACTTCCAAAGGTAAGATGCGTGCATGATGGAAAACCATGAGAAATCATTGGTGGAGTGACTGTTTGTATAAAATTCATACTAAAAAGGCCATGATGGCTTTAGGATATGGAACTTCCTACATTTATGTATGGCCAAAGTGCGTTCTTGCGGTCTTTCTGCCACCCTTCGCTTGTTTAGCTGGTATGCACCGAACCCGAGGTATGTCATTTCACAAATCCTGGATGTGTTATCTAGCGCGCCTGGAACAAATGAGGGATCGAATCTCTTAATCCAAACAAAAGACAAAGCAGCCGGAGGAATGTTCTAGACTCCAGTTTCTGGGGACATTTATGCGGTTTTGAAGTCAAGGCTACAGAACATTGTGTAATTACACTTGACAGGGTCAAAAGTGATAAGAGATAAGGTTTAGTCACAATTACAATAAAAGTGTATTGTATTGTAGGTAATCTTATATTCATGTGTATATGGTTTGCAGGAGCTGCATCTACTCTCTGCTGACCAAAGGACGGCCATACCCGTTCAACATTATGCTAACAGGAATGGTGTTTTGTTCTATTAATGGCTTCCTGCAGGGACACTATCTGTTGCACTGTGCCACATATCAAGACTTCTGGTTTTATGATGGTCATTTCATAGCTGGTAAAACTTGATCATGAAACAAATTACTTTTATACAGTGCGGTACGCCATTCAGAATTTGGGTGTCTTTTACATTTGGATGTTTAGCAGATGCTTTTATCTAAAGATGATTGAAACAGCAAGCATATTTGCCATGCAAAAGCTACAGTAAAATAACTTGTAGTACAGGGACTACAGAGAATGTTGGAGAAAAGGGACAAAACAAGGACTTTATAGTTATCCGATGGTTATATGGACCCTTTGAGTTTTTGCAAAAAAAATGCTGGAAGTTAATTTAATGCATTCCAGTGAATTTTAATGCACAAAAGCCCTAAACTGATGTCTTATGCTCAACATGTGAAGGGTTATTACTAATATACATTTGTGGTTATATATTCAACAAATTTAATACATTGAGATTATTTCAATGTATTTAAACTAAACATATAACTTATAGTTCTGAAATCTGAAAACAACATGACTGACATTTTGTGGTGATACATTGTCAATGACATTATTTAGGTTATAAAAATAAATGTATAATGTGCATCAAATCATGCAATATAGTGCCAAAGTTAATAAAAATAGGTGATTTAGGTGATTATTTGGTGTACTGAATTTGAACCAAACTTTCTATTATTATTTATATTTATTACATAAAAAGAACAATAATGGAGCAAAATTATAATACAATGACTTTAACTTTTTCTAGGTTTAATTCTATTTTTCATAGGAATGGGGATCAATATTCACAGTGACCACATTCTTCGCAACTTAAGAAAACCTGGCGAAATTTCCTACAAAATCCCAAAAGGTATCATTTTAGCTTGAATAACATAATTTACTTAAACTCAGTCTGTGTGATCAAACTGCAAATAGCTTCATTAAACGCTGGACTGATTTATGTTTTTGATGTAACTGCAGGTGGCTTGTTCCAGTATGTGTCTGGAGCGAATTATTTTGGGGAAATTGTAGAGTGGTTGGGCTACGCTCTTGCTACCTGGTCTTTACCCACATTTGCTTTCGCTTTTTTCACCATATGCTTCATAGGCCCTAGAGCCTATCACCATCACAGGTAATCACTAAATCCCTGTTCACTAAACTGGATGAAAAGTGAATTGATTCAAAAGTTAACCACATGGTTATCCAACTGCACATCTGTGCTATGTTTCGAACAGGTACTTCGAGTTTAGACAGTAGCTACACTAGTGCTTCAACACACTAAAAAAGGAATGCATTTGATTTCTGTAATCATTTCCAGATTCTATATCGAGAAGTTTAAAGATTTCCCAAGATCAAGAAGATCTCTCATACCATTCATCTTCTGAAGAACCTGGACAGCTGAATTAAGTTTTACAGCGTTGTAACAGATGGATAGCATTAAATCTTTCAGTTCCACCCGTGAACACCTGTACTTTTGGTTTGTTTTCATTATCTGAATTAACATATTGTATATTGTGTAAATTATTGACACACATATAAAAAGTGTTTATGACCTGATTGTCATATTTATGATTGTCTATAAAATTTTTACCTGCTTTCCATACTGTATATGTTAAACACTTAAATACATAACAGGAGATTTTCCTCTTGAATTACAGTTAAATTGTACGACATATTAGAATGCATATATGTTGGAATGTATATTTTAACATTTTATTTTGTTAAAGGGAGGAGAAATGTAATGGATATAAAGATAAAATAATAGATTTTTTTGTAATGGCCTTGTTCAAAAATACACATTTTGCAATGGTTAGGCGTCCAATGATCTGTGACTCTTAACAGTTTGCCAAACACAAATGATCACTTTATAATTTGCAGAGCTCCAGGAATAACAGTAACTTGCCTTGATTCTGTCATCATTGACAAATTAGAAAAGGAGAATAAGAGTAAAATGTCTCGATTGAAAGTAAAACTTTCATTAATTCTGTTCTAATGGCATCACAAGCAGATGAGTTGCTGCAATGTTTGTGTAAACCAGTTTATGGGAGCGTCATGGCATGCAGATGGCGATTATAAATATCTGATTGCTGCAGATGACCAATCAGAATAAAGTATTTCAGAGCACTGTGCTGCGTTAAAGACATCTCGAAACTTTTATTTGTGTGTGTTTATTTCCCATTCAATTTAGGATATTTCCCACCACAAACCCGAAAGTAACATCTGGATTTAGTAAGAAAAAAGTATTTAGTAACATTAAAACAGCGTTGTTCTGGGTTGAGGTCGGAAATATCCTAAATTGAATGGGAAATAAACACACACAAATAAAAGTTCATTAAATTGCAATTACTGAATAAACCATGAGCATAATTGCAAAAAACAAGGTACAGTATGCACAACAATAAAGGGATAGGTCACCCGAAATTCTGTCATAATTTAGACTACTCACCATCGAGTTGTTCCAAATCTGTATAGCCTACATTTCTTTCTGATGAACACAGAGAAGGATATTTATCAGAATGCCTATAACTAAACAGTTCTTGGACCCCATATAGTAGGAAAAATAACATTAAACATTATATTTTGACAGCAAAAAGTTCTGGGGCACTTTTGACTACCATTGTATTTTTTCCTACTATGGTAGTCAGTGGGGTCCAAGAACTGTTTGGTTACAAACATTCTTCCAAATATCTCTGTGTTTAACCAAACAAAGTAATTTATACAAGTTTGGAGAGAGTTTTTAAATTGACAGTATTTTTATTTTGGGTGAACTAACCTTTTAAAGCTGTTAAAGTGTTAAATAAAAATCCACAATATACAGTAATTTACAGTGCATTTAATCTATACATTTTATGTGCATTCACAGAACTCCAATCCAAATAGTTTCTGTGGATGCAAAACTTTGTTTTTTTATTCCCTTTCCCTCAGAAATGTCACATCAGAGAAATAAAATGTGTTGGAAATGCTGTTTTTAATAACAGTTACAAAAGTAATAGTAACTAACAAAGTGCTTTTCATACCCTCATTAAGGGTTTAAACCTCACACCAGAAATCAAAGACTACACCTAGTGTTGATGCCTAACCTAACAATTACAGTACATCAACATAACACTTCCACAGTTCTCTCTTAGGAAAAAATCGCTACAGTCTGAAGTCGTCATACTTTCATAAAGCAGTACATTTATTCTTACAGTGCATTTATTATATGGTGCTGAAGGGCACAATGGACATGAGTCTCAATTAACTTTAAGTCAATACAAGAATTTGCAACCTGTGTATTACAAGCTTCTTTATTCAATACGATGCCACACTTAATTCAGTTGTAAAACATTCTCATCAAAATTTAATTTACATCCCTGATGATGTATTTTACATCTAGAACAAGATTAGCTATCTCGACAGCAACATTCAAAGCATTACGTTTGGCAGAGAATGAATCTAATATTTTGGGCTGATTGTCAGTATTTTCCAGGGAAAGAGGAGAAAATGTGTGGTAAACTGTATTTAAAGGGGTTTTCTCCAGGTTGGATCTATCCTCCACCAGGCCACAGCCACAGGTTTGTCTGACACTGGTGTGCGATTTCATATCCGGGACCCAGCGGTGAGCATATGTCAAGTCAACAAGACAGTCTTGTCCATCGTGTTCTAAAGAAAGAGTCACAGCTCGCAGAGAGCTGCAGAATACCTCTACTGCCATAAGAAACTCAGACTGAGATACACCAAGAATTGTAGCTGTTTTGGAGACTGTGGACTGACTCTGTGAAATAAATCAATACACAAATTATAGCTGCATGCAGTATTTATGAAGTAAACAGTAGACCAATGGTATTTGTAGGGTTGGGTAGATTTGTGCAAAATGCATTAAGTCTGACATAAAAATTTTCAAAAGAGATAAGAAACACATAAATCCTTCATAGAATGATGTCGAGTGAAACTTTAAAAGTGAATGAAACTCTGCTTATTGCGTAACTACAGTAGAATAGAATACCATGTGTGTGATGTGGGTGGCCAGAAGTGTCTCTGTACAGCCTCCTCCGAGCAGGGCGTAGGGCTCCCTCAGAGTCAGTCGCAAAACATGTTCTGCTCTTTGGCAAGTCATCTGTCCAACAAATGAAACAAATGTCCATGATATAATAGGAGTGAAAGAGGGAATAAATGCAATAACGTTTTTAGTCCAATAAATGTAGAAAAAGTAATTTCATTTAAAAGTACAACTCTGGAACACAAAACACATAAAACTTAAAGAAATAAGTCGTTGAATGAGGAGAATGCATCATAACACCCAAAATAACCCTAAATAACAAAAGCCATTAAGTTTCTAAATGTCATATGTCATAGTTTTGTGATATTTTCTTGTCTCGCAAGAGTGTCAAGACAGATGAGTCTTTGATTTGAACATTATGAGCAGAAATGGTGTTAGGGATGGTAAGTTTGATTCATTTATTTGAACAAAGCTGTAAAAATTCTTTGCATTTAAAGTAAAATTATTAGACTTGTTAGATCGACATACATTAACATAAATTAACCAACCTTGAGTTCTTCCAGCATAGTTTCATTTCTATGGCAGAGAACCATAGTGCTTAATGCAACATCTTTACAAGGAAGAAGCTGGAGCAGCTCTCTGGATCCACATGATTGGAAACTGAAGTCTTTAACCAGCCCGCAAGCTTCAGGAGGGACTGGAGAGCACATGGAGGTAACAGCCTGAACACCTGAAGTATTAAACAAGAATTTAAACCGAAATGTGTCTTTTATGCATCACTAGCATCACCAAACGGAAATTTTGAGTTTTAAGTTTTAGTACTATACAGACTCATATGCCATGTTATATGTCGTGGGCTGGACACTAAATACTCCATCACAAATAAAAAAAATTCAAACCCTCAAATAAATAATTCACCTGTTATCTGTGCAAATGGCTCCATGAGACCAAGTCCAAGTCTCTCTATAACAATCACTCCATGCTCCCTCAGATATTGCTGAAGAACTGGATGTACTACTTTCTGACATGCAAATAAGGTCACGTTATCCTCAACAATGCGTTCCCCAAGCCTCAGTAGCTGCTGAAGGACCTCAAAGTCTGGGTCCAAACCCCCATGGACCTCCAGTGTCACATCACCAACTTCTGAGTTATCACCTGACAAAGATGTGCTAAACAGCACCACTTTAAAAGGACCAGTTTCCAGCCTCTTAATGTCTTCAGGCTGAAGCATCTCGGGAACATCCACCAACAGTCCTGGAAAAACAGCGGAATCGCTCAATGATTGGCCCTCAATAGCAATGGTGACCGTTCTGCCAAAACTGGTCACACTGGGAAAGTTGGATGGGATGGAATACAGGAAAGCCTGTGTGATCAGTGCATTGATATGTTGCGTCTCTCTACTATTCAACATGCAGGCTGGTTTGCTGGTGAGCATACTGGTGGCCAGTGCAACCAGTGAATCACAGTTGCTAAAGTCCACCCGGACCTTACAAATACAGCTGTCGCCTTTAAGATACACATTGCATTCCTCCAAAAGGTGTTTGTATACTTTGACTGCTGCAACAGTTCTGAGACCAAGTTTTTGAGTACTTTCAATGAGTTTCAGACTGAAAATCCCCATAAAGAGCCCACAGTCGCTGTAACGCGTCGTGTGATGTTGAATAGAGGTTGAGATTAGTTTGAGAAGTGGCTCAGATAAATCTAATCGTTTGAGCAACGTTGTGGAAGTCGAAGTGGTCAACACATGCCCTCCAACATTGTTGTGGATTTGTTTTAATCTGCCAGTAGGTCCATAGCTGGTACTAAGTATGTCTCTTAACAAAGCAATCTTTTGACAGATGGTCCCGTTGGAAAGCGGTTCATCTGTGCACACAGCCGGTTTCTTCTTACAAATGCGAGACATACTGTGGTTTCATTCACGAAAGGTTTCACGAAGATTATTGAAACATTCCAGTTATTTCGATAAAGCTAAAGCATCTCTCGCGATAAGCCGAAACGACCAGGTATTTGTATATATCTTGATCACTATTAAAATCTTCTTCAGCCTTTGTATGACACTTTCCATGTTCTATTTTATTAGAAGCACTAGGAGAGTATATAACGTACAATGCAAACTAATACATACCCCCAACTTTACCAAACAGGTTGTATAAAATAAATATATAAACGCTTAATACTGTGCGGCTAATGCACGTAATGTGTTTACGTGATACAAATGGTCTCGTGTAGTGTCCGAAACATGCCGGTTATAAATTTCTTTCAAATCCAAGAAACATTAATAAGATTTTCTAAGTCTAGCAATAAAGAGTCAGTTCGTTAGAATAGTTTTGTTTCGATAAATTACATCTTATCTTGTTTTATTTTGAAACAAAATTATTTTCCGGAAAAATTGGAAACCTCCTACTTCCGGCTGTCTCTATAGCAACTCCTGGCGCTGGGGTCCTTACGTTACAGGGGAAATTTCAAATTGTTGGCGGAAAATTACCGCTTCTTTTAATAATATTTTTTACTCTTCGTCTTGTTTTTAAGTTGCTTTCTATGAATTCTTTATCACCAATATTGGTTGGTTGTTGATTTGATTTTTAATTTTGTTGGAGTTGTTGGAAATATTTCATCAGAATGCAGTCCTCCAAGTTTGTAATCAAGGTACGTAAATCTACGTTACACAACAACTCTTCATTTTACATAGTATTTATTGATGTTAGACATTCGATTTTTTAAATGGTTTTTCTAGTTAGTATATGTTAATATTATGCAGTTGATCGAATATGATATAGTATACAATGAAATAAAGCATATAATGGGAAAATAAATTATAGAACAGGACCTTTCTCTTTTATAAACTGCCACCTGATTTGACGAGTAACTGAGTAACTGCACTAGTACATAAGTACAACAGTACGTTACTCTATGGGAACGCAGTGACAGTTCTCATGCAATAACTCTGCACTTCTGATTTAGATAAAACAATGTGATGGTTGTGTTTGTTTTAATTTTAAGAATAACACAGCTGCACTTTTATTGTAATTCGCTACATGTACCTGATCACTAGAGGGAGCTGTATCATCAGGAATGAGTACTATAGTTTCAAGCCCTGTCCAGTTTCATAGTTATGTAGTTTATACAACATGGCTTTTCATTTTTCATATTCTTTTCATTTGTCTAATATGGGTTTCCTTACATACCGCACAATAAAAACACACACACACACACACACACACACACACACACACACACACACACACACACACACACACACACACACACACACACACACACACACACACACACACACACACACACACACACACACACACACACACACACACAGACACACACACACACACACACACACAACAATTTCCATCTTTCATATAAACCTATAAGCATCATATTTTGCTGACCGCTTTGGTCACTGTTTTTAAAATCACTTCCCAGGTAATGTCCCATCTTTAGGGTTGGATAATAATGCAAGTCTCTCTCTATCCGGCTGAATGTCTCTTCCCAGTTTCTGGGCCTCACACATGCTGGACTGGCCCTGTCTATTCATCTACGGGCCAGATGAATTAATGTCAGTGCTAATGCATATCAGATGTTTCTTTTAAGCACTCAAAAAGCCCCAGGTCTTTCTCATTGTTGATGTTTCATATAGCGAAAGCTTTAAATTTAGTTTCTGGACACTGCTGCGGATCGCACACATTTGTGTTTAGTGCCAGACTGCATATTTGCCTCTCTCTGTCTTTCTCACTCATCATCTCTCCTTTCTTTTCTGTTTTTCATTGTGGGAGAGCGTCGCTTACCAACTGCACCCTCCCAGTCTGCACATAATGATACTGTTCTATATTGCTCTCCCTGAGAAAGGAACTGTCATGCCCAACAGTGTGACCACAGGGAGACAAACAATACCATCAGCTGGCCCAGTTCTCACATTGCACTGGAGCTAAACAAACAGTTTGTGCAGAGCAACTCATTTGGAACGGAAGCGTGCAATTTTTCGAAAATGAATACTTCTATATGAATACTTTTTTGTAAGTAAGCCATTTGTGGGTTGATTTCCCCAACTGTGTTTGGCGACGCCAGTGGTGCAGAAATGACACACTTCACCTTTAATTAATATCGAGACTTTGAGCCCATAATCCCTTCTTTCATACCTGTTGTTGTACCAGGTTAGGTCTTGCTCTGCACCTGGTTGCGAATGTCATGTTTCCTCTATATAATGCAGCTCCGGGAAATGGAAAGCTCCTACAACCCTTGACTCATGCTCGAGGCCCTGACTCTTGTCTTAACACCTCAGAAGACACTGAATATTTACACAAGACCTGCCACACCACTCCACTGTTATACCCATCTGGTGTATGAGATGGTGGGAGAGTGCAAGTCTTTGTTTTTGCCCATGAATGTTAAGTGCTGGGTAGTATGACAGATGTCTTGGCTCTGGTTTATGTGCTCGGTCGACTTCCCTGGTAGATAGGGACCACACACTCGGACCTCCGAGAATCCTGTTGCTGTCATCGGATCAAGGAAATATGTTGTCATTTTTGAAACGGAGAAGAAAAATTGGAATGGATGCAGCTTGTAATAGACGTGGGAGGAATTGCAATAGAGGTTTTTTTTATCTGTGGCCTGTTCCGTTGCAGTGCACTGTGTACCGGCGTTTATGCTGTTTTACCGTTCATTTTAATAACTAGATTAGACGTTGTGATCATTTCCCAGACATTGATTTATTTTGGTTGTCTCACAATACTTCCTATTCACTGGAATTCTTGGGAAGCTCTTCATATCGTTTAATTGTTTGTGGAGCATTACCAGGTGATATTCTTGCCTGTTCTTGCTAGTGGAATTTTGCTTCTGGGTTGTGACCTGTCTTATAAAACACTGATTTCCATTTCAGGTGTGCTAACATCCACAGATTTACTCATAAAGCACACAGAGTTCCTAAAATAAAGTCCATCTTAGTCATTATTGATTCATTTGCAGTGCAAAGGCAAACATCACTATTGTTCATACTTGGGGTTACACAGTTTGCACTACATGCATACATCAGATCATGTGGTTCATAGAGAAGATGTGTTCTTTTATTTGTTTAAGTGACCAGACTGAGGATTTTTACCTGGCAGATGACGAATCGGGTAAAAAATCATTGAAGGAGCCGGGTCTTTACATACCAGAAGGGGTTGTGCTCTTTAAACTTCAGAACACCTTAACAACCGCATACCAGTGTATTAGAAAACCTTATCAACACATCCTAGTGTCCTGGCAACAACCTATAACACCCTAGAAACCACATACCAACCACCCAGAACCCATTGGCAACCTCATAGCAACGCCCTGGCAACCACTCAGACCACCCCAGCACTGTGGCAGTGAAGACTTTTGCAGAGGTAAAAGCAGCATTCGCGTTTTCTTCAGAAAATGCAAAATCGAGTTAAACTTGTTTGTGTCTCATGACTCTCCACAGCGCTGATGTTGACCCTCTTTAGAGAATGCCAGGTGACTCACAGTGAACAAACTCAGCAAGTCAAGACCAAGAGTTTAAGCTTTTTACAGGCAACACCCATAGATCTAAAGAGTTCCCCGAGGCTCCGGAGACTTTTCTTCGATCTGCAACTCTTACACAGAGACAAAGAAGGAGCTAGACGGAGGGGGCAGTTTTATAGAGTGAGACTGCTTTTTCTGCCCTCTCTCTCTTATTTTCTCTCTCACTCTCTCTCTCACAGCGTAAACATCTGTTGCTGGTTAATGTTAGCCCCAGAGCTAAGTGCAGGGAAAGGGGGTCTGGTTCTCACAGCAGCGATAGCGGTGGTAACAGGGCAGGGAGGTGTGGCGGCGAACGGGCAACTGCTGCATGAGCGCTCCTGGGCTGACTGCCCGAGACTAATCAGAGAGCGGGCAAGAGAAACAGAGATAAGAGAAGGTAGTGTCTTGGGAACTGCAAGTGATGCAGAGGAAAGCCAGGAGGTCAGAAGGAAAAGCTGAAAGCAGATTGCGATTGCTTCATGTATTTTCTCAGCAGAAAATAGAACAGCTTAGCATGACGACAGGCCGCGGACTTCGGTCAGAGCGGCGACTGATTTACCGCCGTTTTGTTTTATGGTTTGTTTAGTTTCTCAAGCCTTTGTGGTGTCTTTGGCAGGGCATGTTGGTCAGATAGAGAGAGAAAGGTAAGAGAAAGTTTATTCGGGAGGTTATTGACCCACAGGAAGCCTCAGGTGGATTCAACATGGAGAAACAAACAAAAGGATATGGAAAAGAATAAAGGTGTTGTGTTAGAAAGCACCACTTGTTCATTCTTCAATCTGCCTTCAGTGATGATGATGACTACAAGAAACGTACAGAGGCTACAATCAAAGATCACATATGGGTTCAGCTTTATGTTCTGACAGTTACAAAACCATTTACAAAAGATGCAATAAAAAAAACATTTTTATTTGCGTTCTCTGTAACTGCAGCCAAGAAGTTTTCTTGAGATTAACTATTGTTGAAAGGCCTAAAAAGATTTTAGATAGATCTGGTATGTTAGTATTTGTTACGTATTGAGATTTCACAAACAAAATTTGTTTTTGTTTGTTTCCCAGAGGTCTGATTGTTCAGCTTTTTTCCAGAATATCCAATTACATTTACTTATTTAGCAGATGCTATTATTCAAAGTGATTTACAAAAGCCTTTAGAAACAACACAGTGAATTCCATGTAAAGCGACCCACAGTGTATGTAGAGAAATAGCTCATTTTAAGGTAATAAAAACATGACGGTTCATTATGTAAGGTCTTTATACACCTCTGATGCCTCATATGCCATCCCTTTTATCAGTAACCTGTCAAGTTGACCCCTGTTATCTTTACATATTAAAACAGACCCCCATATTTGGTAAATCCATTTAGTTGTTTCTCTCAATCTGTCCCATAGTCCGGCGATTTACACAGGGCCTGGAAAAGCAGGGCGAACATGCCTCTCTAATACTGGGAACATTCCTGCAGTCATCTGTAATGGCATAGTTTGCATTTCGAACAGAAATTGGAGAGAAACAGAACAGCATGCGATAGCACAGCAGTTCCAGCTAGCGTAAGAGGACACATCGATGCTGAGCCCCTTTTCACTGCGTGATTGACAGTTCCTGTCTGTCCCCTCCGTTGCTTTCCCACGCCACGGTAATTGTGGAAGGCAGTCAGCCGAAACCAGTGGTCAGTCGCAGAATGACCGAAGCACAAAGACATGGGGAGAAAGCCGCCCAGTGTTTTCTGAGAGATCTGCTGTCCTCTGCATACACACATAGTTTCCGCCTCATACATAAGGATGCCTCTGTTTCAACTTTTAACTTAGCTTTTGTCTTCGCTCGCTTGCGAAGGATTAACTCTTTCTTGGCTTTGGGTGCCACCGTTGACAAAATGAAGTCTTTAAGTATCTCACTTAAAACATTTAACAGAACACGTGTCTACAGTCTAACACTAGGGGGCAGCCCGTTCCTCAAATTCAGCATGGCTGTGTTCAATACTAAAACAACCCTCATGTACACAAAGCGGCAATTAGAGAAAAAATGCTTTCAAGTCAAAAACAAAGCTATTTGGCAGTACGATCTGGCCAAAGCTGTCTGTCTCTGTGCTAATAACGTGCCGTAATCCTGCTTGACTGGAGATGAATTCGGAGGTTGGAAACCAAACGAGAACGCTGGAGACGTTTTATTTACACAGTCGCTGTAGACTCCTCTGGTATGGGGAGACATAAATCATCGCTTATAGGACGAGCGAGAGAGATGTAAAAAGAAAGAGAGAACGAGTGCGGCCAAAGAGTGGGGCTGAACAATGGGCTTTACCCAACACACCCTTCTAATTCACTTTCTCACGTCATCTCTTCCCAGCTGGCCCTGGAGGAACACAGACCCAAATCAAGGCATTACCCAACCTCATACCGCCCGCCCTGCCCGGGCCACTTTAGATCCTCTCCAGGGCACACTAAAACCCACACTCACTTAATCATGTTTTATCAAGCTTTTATCAGACGCTTTCCAAGTGCTCCAGAATGTGCTCTGTACTGTGTCATTATTTGTCATCCATGTGTGTTTTAAAAGGGGTATTGCAATACGGGCAGCATTCCTTCACTACCACACCTCTCCTCTGATGTCATCAGCTCTCCCACTGTCAATCAAGCTTGTGTCTCATCATTAGTCTGGTCATGTCGTCTGGAGTTCAGGTGTTGACTGTCTGCCCTCCCCGTCCTCTCGTGGGTGGTCTGGGAATGGCCCGTGTGAGACCGGACCGAGGGCAGCATGAGGTGCTCATGTGTAAAACACAATCGGGCCGGTGTGGACCGGAGATGTAGCGAGCACTTAAATAGCCACGACGGCTCTGGCTCTCGCGCCTTATTGTCTCTGACATGCTGACGTAGCGTTCTTCAAACTCTTCGGATGAAGTTCTGCACCCTTCCAAAATCCGCCCAATTGGGAATGTATATGTGAGCCGTGTTTCACATCCCATTGCCAAACACTAACAGGTTAGAGAGGGCTCCCATTCACAAGGCATTTCCTCAAGTGCTCAACGTGACTAAATAATGACTTTAGCCACAAGCTTTAGGTTTAACAGGACTGTGTTTGGGATCAAGCGTATCATGTTGCTGACATAATGCTGATGAGGTGCGTTTACATTGCTTGTAAAAGTCATTGGGAGAGGGGAGGATGAAACAGAGAGGAAGGGGTTCGTGTGACGGGCCTTCAGCTACGGATCTGAATGTGTCATTCAATCAGCTCTTGACTTTTTTGTTTTGTTTAAGCCTTCTCATCTAAGCCTTCTTTCTCTCTCTCTGTCAAAGTGTGGGAATTTTGCTGTGCTGGTGGATCTTCACATACTGCCCTTAGGCGGACAAGACAATGCCAGATGGTTTTCTCCGGAGCACAGGAAGGTACGGGACAGAGGGCGTGTTTCTGTTTGTTTGTTTGTTTGTTTGTGTGTGTGCTCTTACCACCTCACTAAACAGATACTGCAAACCCGTCTTGGGGATTCCTCCCGCCTCCATGGTCTTTATTCTCTTTTTTTAAGATGTATGTTTTCATTGGTTCAGAAAATAAGAAAGACATTGAATAGTGTTTGTACTCTAGGTTCACACAATGATGTTTAACTCCACATGCAAAAGGTTTCGAATCAATGTCATGTTTTATTACTGAACCTTCAGAGAGGGTTATCTTTGTTCTCATGAATGCATGTGTGTGTGTGCAAACTTGCATGTGTCTGTATATGCAGGAAGTGGGCTCTTTGATAAGAGATTCAGTGGAGCAGAAGGTGAGGCAGTTTCAAGAGGCCAGACACCAGAAGATCCAGACCAAACCGAAGAAAGATGTCACCCTAAACACACCACTCTGCCTAGAAGGTATAGCACAAATGTGCTTTGTTACACAACCTAACTGCGTATGTGTGTACCCAAGTTCATAAAGAGAGTTTACCCAAAAATCTATTTCTTTTGTACTTTTTGTGCACAGTTGTTTTCAGAGTAGTTACTTATATAAGGACCCATTCCCTTTAGTGTGCACCTTAACTCTTGTGTGGTGTTGAGGTTTATGAGAACCACTGTCAAAAAAGATGTCAGAAATTGTTTCTTTAACCTGAGACTTTTATATTTATTCAGGATAAACATGTATTTTTCACCCTTATTACAGATCTTTCTGTTCATAAATGTGATTTAAAGGGATAGTTCACCCAAAACTGAACATTCTGTCACCCGATGTCACTCAAAATCTGTATGTGACTCTTTCTTCTGTGGGACACGAAAGATATTTTAAGAAATGTCTCAGTGGTTTTGTGTCCATACAATGTAAGTCGGTGGGGTCCCAAACTGTTCGGCATCCAATATCATCTTTTGTGCTCTGCAGAAGAAAGAAAGCCATACAGGTTTAGAATGACATAAGGGTGAATAAATGAAATTTCATTTTTGGGTGAACTGTCCCTTTAACAGAGGTAAATGACAAATATTGACCATATATGGTGTCTGTGTTGCTTGTAATTTGGATGTAAACATCTGTTAAGTATTTTTTACATACATTTTTTGGCTGTTATCAAAAAATGAATAATACTAGACCCACAAACATTGTTTAAGTACAAAAACATGAACATCATCCAAGGGTTAAATAGCAGAAATACAGTTATACAACAGAGCAATGATTTCTTGACTAGAACGTTCTTGACTTGTTGCTATTGATATTTAATTGCGATATTCAACTTATGCATTTGATTGGAGATGAAATGATGCTGACGTACAAACCCAGCCCTTATGTTATTAGTGTCTGCTAATGTATAACTATTTTGATTTATGTCTTTTCCATATCGTTCAGTTGAACCTCAAACACCACCGCACTCTTCAAATACAATACAGAGTGTACCTGTCAAAATACGACAGGTATTTGTTGCGCCTGCATATTTGTCAATTTTCTTTAGGCTATTGAAATCTATAATTACCAGCGATCAAGCTGCAAGTGAAGACCTGCGTCTTTCCCTCACACCTCTTTTAGACACTCTGTGTCTCTGTACACAGCGGTCCCACAGCAGGAAGGGAGACATTTCAAAACAGAGTGGAGAAATTGATGCCATACCTGCATGCCAACAAGAAAAGTAGTTGAGAATAGGAAGTCTACCCCCCAGGAGTATCTGGACCACCCTCATACAGATGTGATGGATGTTTTTGATTTGGCTTCCACTTTATGTTATATCCGGTCAATATGTTTCACCCAGTACGAGGGTTTTTTGTAGTTATTACATTTTCCTTCCTGAAGTTTACTTATAATGTTATATAAATTTGTTTTGTGGCAAGATTGCTTTTTGATGCTTTGCCTCCCTTTATATTTAAAAACTTAGTAACAGCACTATAACAAATTTCTGTTTTGTTCAATGTAGTTTTAAAAGGGTTGTTTAATCCAAAATGTATCATTTACTCACCATCATATCATTCCAAAACTGTATGACTGTAGAACACAAAAGATATTTTGAGATGTCTTGAGTGGTTTTGATGGGGGCCAATGTTGTTTGGTTACCAACATTCTTCAAAATATATTTTTCTGTGTTCTGCAGAGAAAAGAAAGTCATACAGGTTTAAAATGACATGAGGTTGAATAAATGATGAAAGAATTTTCATTAAAGGGAAACTATCCCTTTAAATCCTCCAACCCCTCAAACCTGCATTACACACCTGGTGATGATTCATAAAATAATATGTGCAATAAATAAATATAAAATGTGACCAAGTCTGAGAAAACCAGTTATAAATCTCATATTCTAACTATAGGAAAATGAGCATCAAAGTTTTATTTCTACTATTCAAATTTCAATTTTTGACATGACCTTATTCATTCAATATTAAAGATATCAAGATTATATTTTCAATTATTTTGAATGATTTTATGTAGAAAACAGTAAATTGCAAAAAATTACTTTAGCTGACTGGGTCACAAATGTTCTTTTTGAACTAAGGTGGAAGATTTGAGTTCTGAAATTAAGTTAAAGTATGTTTTTGTAAAACAAATGTTATATCTCAAAAGATATGTGAAAGATTTCTCATAATGACCCTTTAAAACAATAATGTTGCAGATTTTAAACCTAACAGATTTAGGAAATGCTCGCAGTATAGTTCCCACACACATCACACACGAGAATGGAAGATGTTAACTGTCCTCTCATTGTCTCTGGCCCCGTCTCTCTCATCTGTTACCCCTCACCCCTTCCTGTAAAAGCAGAAGGAGGGGTAGGAGGGAGTCTGAAGGAGGTGCTTCTTCTTGCACAGGTAGCACTTTACACTGTAATAGGCTGACTCGCTGCATGGGCCAGGTCCTGCTTAGAGAGGCAGATTACAGGGCAGTTAAACCCATTAAAAAAATTCCCTTTAGATGTTGCTGCCCCTCTCATGGCACATCAAGGCACGGCAGCTCTGCTGCATAGGTGCCCGGCTCTGTTTGTTTCTTGTTTCTGTCTCTATAAGTCAATAAAATCACAATACATGTTGTTTCAAAGCAGCTTTAGGCCATAGTTGGAGGAGGCAACACAAATGAGGTTGGATACGCAGCTGGAATCTAATCCAATGAACCTCGGGATGGGTTTCCTAAGAAGCAGGGAAATCAAATGAGATAATGTTAGATGTACTGAAAGTGGAGAAGATCTTAATGTTTATAGTCTGGCATTGGATGTTGGGGTTTTCTCCATTTGTTAGTAGCTGGTTTCTCTTGTGAAGACGGACTTCAACTTTCACTATTTGTGTCCAGCGTCCCTCATTACGGATCGATTTCAGATATGTCATGAGCTCACACATGAATCACTTCTCTGTGTGTTTACAAAGTCTGTGAGAAACCCCAATGTCTCACCCTCAGGCCAGGTGAGAAGCGGGTTATTGTCTAATATATCAGAAAGACTGACTCATTATGTCTGACAGATAAGTATAATAAATATGAGGGCGTGTGTGTGCGGACAGACTGTCTCCTTCGCTTATGTGTCCATAAACAAAAAGGGTTAAAGGTATTATAGGCCTCCGGCAGGAAATGGAGCTGGTCTGTGACTGGGAAATAAATGGAAGGGTCACATGCTCAGTGTTGAGGTCAAACACTAACCCGTTGATGTCCTTCCTGGAGTTGCACACAGGAGACATGCAAGCGTGAGGATAATTCACAAACAAGGGTATCTCTCTTTTTCATTCTGTGCGTGTGTGCCAATGTCAGAGTTTTGTCATTGGCCAGTCGCACAACATGTGACCTCTCCAGCTATTGGCTATCAACAGCTATTAATTCCTCCTGGTCATGTTGTGTTCTGAACACATGAACACATTTATTGTTCAGTTAGAGTTCTCAGTCTCATAGGATGGTTTAAGTAAAAAAAAAGTTTAAATTGAGTGCTAGCTAACTTGTTAAATAATGTGCCTCTCCTGTATCTGTCACGTTGTTTTATTCTATGTTGTCTTGAACACATTTTGTGTGCACTTTAAGCCAAGATGTGTCTGTTACGACTTGTCTGTGGTTGTTTCTGCAGATTTTGGCGTGCACGCCACATCTCATCCTGCATGCATGTCACATGCCGACACATTTCCTGAGAAGTCTGCTCTGCTCTCAGCTGCAAAGGCCACTTTCCAAATGTCAGCTCTCGTAGATTCCCCCTGACTGGCTACCTCATGCTTCCCCATTAGCTCATAGCGAGTTGATTTATTTATGCTTTGGAGAGGGCGGGAAAGGGGGAACTTTTCCCACCGAATGCTTTGGCTTGGTGCGAGCACGGGCCGGACCCTTGGCAAACTTACCAAGGAAATGTTTGTTGCTGGAAGAAAGCAGATTACAATGTTTTATATAGTCATTTGTGCCCTGAAAAGGGCAAAAGTATGGCTTTTGACTGATCCTTTTTTATTTTCCTCCTTTTTAAGACATAGTGATATTTGGAAGGAGACAAATGATATGGTAGTAGCACTCACACCCAGAGAAGAGTTTTCTTCATTGTTTCATTATGCCAGTTTCTAAAGGCCCTGTATGACCCTGCTGATTTACTGCAATAGTATAAGTGTTTTAACTAGGGCTGTGAAAAGATTAATTGCGATTAAACGTATTCAGAATAAAAGTTTGTGTTTACATAATAGATGTCTGTTTACTGTACATATTCATTTTGTATTCATGAACACAAACACAAACATGTAGGCCTATGTATATTTAGGAAATATTTAGATGTATTTGTTTATATTTACCAATAATTGAAATTATATTTAAATGTTTATAAATTTTTATACTTTAAATTTTTCTTAAATATATACATGTATGGGTTTGTTTTTGTAAATACAAAATTAATATGCACAGTACACAGACATATATTATGTAAACACAAACTTTTATTCTTTATGCAATTAATCACGTTTAATCGTTTGACAGCCCTAGTTTTAACCTAATCTTGGACAAATTTAAAATTAAGATTGAGGTTAAGATAGTGAACATGAGCAAATTAGGTTGTTGCTCAATGTCTGCCAAAGCGGAATCAAGTCAATGTTTTTTTAAACCTCAGTTGTTATTAAGTATTTGTATGAGCACTCTTAAAGTGTAACTTTACAGATTTTAACCTGCTTTGTATTGTTACATTGTTAATAGTAAATCATTGATGTCCTTCCGAAACCTTGGATGTCCAAATTTTTCTGTTTTTTAGGAAATGGAAAAAAATACGGTACTTTTTACACGAATAAATACTGTGTTGTCGACAAGCAAGTGATTTACAAAATCTGTGAATTTACACTTTGAATCAAATGGTTTGAAATGACACGAGGGTGAGTAAATATTTTTCAGGGGTTGCTTCACTTTTATCATTTGTACACTTCCTACAGGTCATTTGTTATCCATTGTTAATCAAGGTTATTCACCCAGTTGGAAGCAGCACTGATGTTCTTCTGTTCTGATGTCACGCATACAAAATGAGTTTCCTGCAGTGAAACTGAGAAGCCCTCCATCAATTTTGGCCAAATTACACTTACGACGCACAAAAGAACGCGGGCAGCTGTTTGCACTTTCACGCACATCTGCCGGTGACTCCGAGTTATTCCACCAATACTCCCATTCTCCCATTAGCGCGTTTGATCCGATGATGAGCAGGTATTAATGGATAAAGAGGAGGAGAACGAAAGAAGGTGGGCTGGTTCTCCACACCCCTCTATCTTACCAAACCCCATCCTCTTTCCCACAGGTGCCAGGGCTTACAGTGCTGGTGTGGCAGAGGGGGGAGGGAACACCTGGCAGGCTTTTCTCCCTGACGCTCTGCCGGGTTTGGAGGCATTTTCCCAGGCTCCCCAGATGAATGGTCACTAATAGCCGTGGGAGAGGGCTCTGCGAGAGCAGCACAGTGTACCAGGCTGACTCTTCTTGGCAGACCCTGTGAGGAAGGCTTAAAGGAGAGCTGGCTGCCCATGACCCAGCCCCAAAGCCAGCACAAGTGCACTGCTGCAGATAGCCTTACCACTGGAGAATGTGTTTACAGGGCCAGAGTGGGAGTGAGGTCTCACTTAGTGAGATGTCTGGCTGCGGTGCTCGAACCGTTTCGGATTCTCTCAGGGCGCGTTCACATAGCATCAGAATACGGTTGTCTTCACGAGCAGTTCAATGTATTCAGTAATCGAATCAACTCAGAACTGTTTTCTGGATGTGAGTAAACCTGTGCAGGTGCGAATCACAGTAGACGGGCACATCATACCGTGCCGATAGCCACTGTGCACTAAATTGCCTTGTGTGTTATGTTTTTAGGGTCCTCTTAAAAGGACAGTACCCAAAAATTACAATTCTCTCATTCATTATTCACTTTCATGTTGTTCCGAATCAGTTTTTGACTCTTTCTTCTGTATAACACCCAAAAAGTGTTGTGTCCATACAATGAAAGTCAATGGGGGCCAATTTTGTGTGGGTACCAACGTTCTTCAAAATATTTCCCTTTGTGTTCTGCAGAGGAAAGGAAGTCATACAGGTTTGGAATGACATGAGGGTGAATAAATAATGAAATCATTTTAATTTTTGGGTGTAAAAATGCAGATGCAGTCACTGTCTTCCTATCAGAGATGCTTTCTACAAACTATATCAGTTTTGCGGTCTCGAATGTTGTGCTTTTCTTTTAGTTCTCAATTTTTTATGAAAGCTGCTAGGTTTATCTTGATTTTTTGCTGTGGTGCATCTATATACACAGCATGCTTTATCTATATACAATTTGCGTCCTACTATCTGTTTTAGACAGCTTACACCATCAGAGTCAGGTGACCCTGTACCAATCCACCTTAAGCATACCTTACACTGGCTATAAATGCTATTAAATATCTAATTTCCTGTATATCTTTCAGGCTCCTGTCTGCGCCCCCTCCCCAGCAGTTTGAGCATAGTTTTCTTGCCCCTCATGGCCCGTAGCCTTTAAATATAAAGCATGTGGCAGCTTTAGCAGCAGTTACCTGGCCTGAAACATGTGAGGGGGACTACGCAGGATTACCAGCATGGGAAATGGAGACCTGTGGGCAGGAGTTGCCGAATTCCTCTGGCTCTCTTGACCGCCTGTCTGTCAGTCAGTCAGTCAGTCAGTCGGCCTGTCTGCCTCCTTGTTCTAGAATTAGCCCTTGATGTTTTGTCGTGCCGCAGTTGCCGTGCAAATCCACCTCCTAAGCCCGCGTCTCGCTGTGCAAAAAAAGCCCTTGGACAGCCGGACTCTTTTCACATACCTTTCTCATTTACATTTACATTTAGTCATGTAGCAGATGCTTTTATTCAGAGGAACATCACAAGCAATTTATCATTACAGATTCTCTCCTGCGGTCAATCTCTTGAGCTTCAACACACCCGCTTTTGGCCTTACATGTATGTTTATACATCAGTATGACTTGCTCTGGACACACACACACACACACACACACACACACACACCCTAGTCTCTTTTCCAGGGTCAGTGGTGTGTTCCTCTGGTTCTGTCCCACCACAGTTCTCTGTATGTAATTAGGGATTGAGGAAGGAGACCTTGATCAGTACGAGACCGCTGCTCCACCGCAGTCCGGTCTCACACACACACACACACGTGCAGACGCAGCCTCTGTGAACCCAGACTAACCGTGCCGCCTGACCAAAGCACTCACTACAGCAATTACTAAATTGTTTAAGAGGATCATTTCTTTTTCCTTTAGTGTTTTCAGTGCAGGGTTCTTGCTTCATCATTATTTTTTGGCCTCTTTTGTTTCATAATGAAATGCATATTTTCATGGCAGAGGAACCCATTACAGTATGGACACTGTATGATTGTTCTTTTACATTTAATAGCATGTAATTCGTCATTAGGGCATCGGTGAAACTTCCAGGTGTGTAGTGGGTCAGTTCTAATGCACTGAGGATTTGTAATCGCACAAGCAGGAGAGATTTATTGGGAGAGAAAGATGAGGAAAAGAAGTCTGGATTCAATGACAGGTCGAGATCAGGTTCAAAACCTTTAGCCCTGCAGAACAGCACATAACTCAAGATTTCAGGAGCCTTTCCCACATCATTAATCTGCTGGAATCAAACAGGAGGAATGTGTTTCCCTGCACTCATTCACACCACACCATCCTGCTTTTGGGTCCCTAGTTTCTGCATTTAGAAAAGTAAAGTTTAAGAGTTTATAGGTTTTGTTCCACTGTAACCAACAAAAAATGGTTTAATTGGTTTTGCCGCTAACCAGGTGCAATAGACCAGATTGCAAGACATAAACAAATATTGGTCCGACTCCTTAGGCCCTGTTATGTTTTCTATTTATTTTTAACTTATTTTTCATTTATTAGGTCATAAAGATGTCTGGGTGCTAGGGTGTTTATGGTGGTTGCTAGGTTACTTACCGACAGAATAAGTCAGAATAGATCAATGCTGCATATCAATTCGCATCACTATCCATCCTAAATAGTATTCGGAAATAGAATTAGTATGTCCCAAATCGTAGTATGTTGAAAAGAGTATGCCAAAGATTTGGGAATTAGGACGGGGGGACAGAGCACAAGTCTCTAGTCTTAAGTTTTTTTGGCACCAAGATATGACTGAAAATAGGTAGTCATAAATATTTGTGCAAGTGAGGAAATGTTTTTTAATGTTGTTAAAATATTAGTCAATTTTGGAACTTACTGTATTTTGTGTGTCGGTTTCAGTTTCCCTGAACTCAACAGTAGCTTTGTTTTCAAGTAACTAGACCTAGTTGTTTACAGGAATTAAATGTGCTTTTCTAAAATATTATATTAACTAAAATGTTCTCTTGGTGGTTGGTGTTTTCTCGATTTAAAAATTTTATTTTCCCAGTCATGCTGATATCTTCTAAGTAGTACAGGTGTAGACTACTGTGTATAGTGGTAAAGGCATCTGTTAGGACACGAAGTCAGATCTTCAGTGTCAATGTGACTGTCATTGTGAAATGCTGTTTCATTGCAAGAACCTTTATTATGGTCTTTTTGACTGACTTTATGTTAGTGTGTTTGGTGTTTTGTTGGCGTTCGATCTTTCTCTTTAATGAAATTATGAAAGATAGGCACTTTACTTCATGTACTCATCTTTACAGTTCTCCTTTTGATCATGTGTTGCATCCTCCTGTTGGGCCACACTGCAGCATTTCATAACCACGCTGAAGGGTCACCCAAATGTTAAATTGAACACTCATGCGCAAATATTGTTTCAGGTGGACGTTGAACAGAGTGATAAGATGCACCGCCCGCTCGGCCCAGGCTACAGTTACGCAGCCGGGTGTGATGTGCTTCCAGGAAAACCCCACTCGCCCATTCCATGTCGCGACCCCCGTGAAACATAGGCGAAATCGCCCGGGAGCCCCACCCCAGATCTTAGAGGGTGATCGTTCACATCAAAGTAAGGGGCCGAGAGAAAATATTTCGACAAATTCCAACTCGGTCACCTAGGCACCCCCTTCCACCCGCTGTCACTGGTTTTCACTGTACACACGTCTGTAAGATCCCATTGGGATCGTCCAACAGTAGCTGCATGCTCGGATATCACGGATTGTACCCAATTTTACCACCAGCTCTCAAATCCGATGTCTGTTTTTCAAGTTTGATGTGTTTAGATTGTACAACCTCTTTGGCTTGTCAAGTCCCAGACTGCAGCGCTGAGAGATGATTATTATTCTTTCGCATGTCGAGCTGTCTATACTCACCATTTGCTTAGAGCCGATGAGGTTTTTATAGCTCTTGTTCCTCTTTGAACTTGGAATCAATGGAAAGAATGCCTCTGGTTCGAGACAAGGGATCACTCACCCCTCACTTCCATTTTATTTCACATTCCTCTTTACATTCTTTTGGTTTGTTGACTTTTCGTTCCCTCTATTGTTTTCCCAGGAAGTTTTAAAAGCTTTGGTGTGGGGGGGGGCTTTGTGTATTCGTGTACTGATGTACTGTATATATCTCTGCTTTTGGCACTGTGTCAGCTGAATCTGTGGAAAGACATGTTGTGTTGCTGGATTACGATCGATGCTGGAGCACTTTACCTCTGAGGGTTTAACAGGGCCGTCATCTCCAGAACGTGATGTGCCAGTTACAAAGGCGGCATTACTTTCGCAGACATCTGGCGGGTCTGGTGATAATTTTCTGCCTTTTGTATTACGGCTCTGACAGACTTGACTGTGTAAGATGGTAAACAACAATGTTTGTTTAGATCACAACAGTCTTTGTATAGATAACTGTTGTGTTTGCTTTTTCTCGAAAAGAGATGCTTTAGAAGTTATTATTGGAGGTTAGAAATCATTACATTACATTTATATTTAAGCATTTGGCAGATGCTTTTATCCAAAACGACTTATATTGCATTATACTATACATTTGTTTCTAAGTATGTGCAATCCCTGGGATCGAACCCATGACCTCTGTGTTGCTAGTGCCATGCTGTAACCACTGAGCTACAGGAAATATCATTAACTTGACAGGGTCGGAAATTAATACAGCATCTGGAGTAAAATGCCACTGAAAGTGATAAAAATGCATAAATGCGAAATCGTAAACTGTGGTTTTCATGAATTGAATTTGTATATGAACATGAACATTCTTTATGCATAGGAATGATTGACAGCCTGGATTTGGCCCGCGGGCCGTCACTCTGGAAGCCCTGGACTAGACCCGTACATGCCTGTTCCTTTATCTTCTCCGACTCCGGTGATAGATAGAACAAACAACAGATTGACAATCTGCATTTCAGTACGGCATCCAGAGTTAAAAAGGGAAAGAACATGCTTCAGGCTCTTGATGTTGAGCAGAAAGACTTATGTTATGACCCAGGAGTTTTATTTTCCCATAACTCTCTCAAGCTTCTGAGGCCGCTTGCATGCTCGAATCATTAGGAAGAGGAAAGATAAGACCACTGATACCATGCATGCATGCTTTTTATCACTCCCATTGATGTTGTTTGCCATCTCGATCTCTACGCTGGTGTTGACTTTCTCCCTTTAGCTATTTAAAGTCCTAGCCATCTCAAGAACTTTACATCTGATATCGAAATCCTCCTCGCCCCGTCTTGGTTAACTCTTTGTGGGGAAACGGAACGCCTGAGGGAGCATCTGATTCATATTTACCGTCAAAGGACGCGAGCGAAGCTAGGTATTGCCATTCCCAGTAGTGTTGGATCACTTCCCTTGAGCTCAGATCAGTACCAATTGGCTGGAATCTTGACACGAATATCAACATCAGGAGCCTGTTTGGCAGGTTCACCTGCCTTTCTTATATGAAACTTACCGTACCCTATTATTGTTATAGGTGGAATACAATAACATTTACAATAATTATTTTGTATCTTGGATACAGTGGCTGGGGTTTGGGGTTTAATGGGGTTTGAGATCTCTGTTTGTTGTTTCTGGAAATGATTTAATAGAGCTCCAGACTGCGCCTAAAACGGTCGCAAAAATATTCATTTGCGAGTTATATTTTTGCGGAGGTCGCCACTGGCGAACATCCAAGTGTACTTGTTGTAAAATTGTTTCCAACGGAAGTGCGGCACTTTTTAAAAAAAGTCCTGCACGCTCAGCTCTCTGCTCTCCGTTTTTCCACATCTGCATATCTTTGCAAAAAACTCTGTGGAATTCTGTGAATTTTAACGCTTGTCATTGACAAGTATACATACACAACCTGAGCGTATTACTAGGATGCGCTGCTTGCTGTGACAAATTTTAAATTGATTTTTAATAAGCAATTGAAGTTCAAATGTACATTGTGTTGTGAACATGCGGATAAGTGTCATTATGACACACTAAATTAAACATAAGAATGTAAGGGCAGTTGTGGCCCAGTGGTTAAAGAGTTGGACTCATGACCAGAAGGTTGCTGGTTCGATTCTCAGGTCTGGCGGCTAACGGCTGAGGTGCCCTTAAGCAAGGCACCTAACCCCCACTTGCTTACTATACAAAAAAAATGTACAAATGTATAGTACAATATAATGTAAGTCGCTTTGGATAAAAGCGTCTGCCAAATGCGTAAATGTAAATGTAAATGTACTAACACAAATCCTTTAATTTTGCTTTAATGTATAAATACATGTATAATATATAAATATGGCCTTGTTTGAGTATCATGGCGATCCATGTCATTCTTGAGCTTTGAATGGAAGTTATTTTAAAGCAAGAGTGTGCAAGAGCTTTGAGAATTCACTCAAGTCTTTACAGCTTACATTGAGCATGAATGTGCAATAAAACCAAGTCAATAATTTAACAAGTGTAAATGTATCTGTGAAATGGCAAGAAGTACATCCATCAGTCATATTCTGGGGGTGCTGCTGACAGTTTTGTGGTTGGAAGACACTGTAATTGTGTATCATTACCTGCAGATGCACATCAAGCAGACACAGGTAGATGTTAGTGGGACCCAAGATGACATCAGTAAGGCAGACCTTTCTTCCCAAAGTTATTTGAAACATGTTTATAAAAAAGGATGTTTCAACATTCAAACATTTGAGTTTCTTTGAGTTTTCCTTTTTATCTGTCTGCAGTCTGGCTTGTATAATCTAAAGAGATATTCATAATCCCCAGAATAAGCACTTAATGGCCATTAGATATGATCCGTTTCTTTCAGGTTTTATGGTCCTCTGGCAGCACAGGCCAAGGGGTCTCTTTAGGGCTGTGAGTGAGAACTGATGGATTCTCATGGCTGCTGCTCTACTTACAGCTGCACCAGCAGATAGCTTGTGTGTTCACTAGTCGCTTTCTTTTGCAGATTCCTGTCAGATAAAGCAACAGTGCTCTGTATTTGTGCCTAGTAGATCTTGCATTCTTTGGACAATGACAAACAGATCTAGGCTGGATTCCTTTGCCCATTGTATCTTAATTTGAAACAGAATGGCCGTGCAATTGCTCCAGTGCTGGAAGGTTTGAATGAACTCATTTTCTTGGCGTGTTGGTGGTGAATGGGTACGGTTGCTCTGACAACTGCAAGTGTGTAAGCCCATAATGTTGACGTCAGTTTTTCATTCAGTGTTGTTGCGGTTTTCACACTTGGGTCGATTCTTTGTGCAACACTCACAGATCTAATTTTACTTTGTATTATTTGTATTAATAATACCTTGTATTCTATTCTACATATATAATAATTTTCCTGTTTTCAGTTTTTTCTTATAAAGCTGCCTTAAAGAGATAGTTCTCCCAAAAATGAAAATTCTGTCATCATTTACTCAACCTCTTGTCATTTCAAACCTGTATGACGTTCTTTATTCTGAAGAACACAAAAGAAGATATTTTGAAGAATGTTGGTAACCGAACAACAGCGGTGCCCATTCACTTCTATTGTATGGACACAAAACCAATGCAAGTCAATGGGTACCTTTGTTGCATGGTTTCCAATATTCTTTAAAATATCTTCTTTTGTGTTCTGCAGAAGAGAGAAAGTCATACAGGTTTAAAATGACAAGACGGTGAGTAAATGATGCCAGAATTTCATTTTTGGGTGAAGTATCACTTTAAAACATTTTAAAAATCATTACATAAATACATTTGAATTGAAATTGAATGTAATATTTGGCAGTAACATGAATGCCACATACTGGATGCTGCTTGCTACTATTTAAGAGAAAGTGGTAAAATTGGGAAGCGTTGTTTGCTTTGACTTTTACGCATGTTTTTGTTACATTTGTTTACTTACAAAAGCTACACACTCACATAAAGGAACTCACGTCTGTCTAGTACAGATGCATCACAAGCTATGCAAAGAATGTAAGCTGAAGGCGCTTTCTGCTGATGTGATGAAAAATGCATTACCCTATAAACATATTATGTCACCAGTAGCAGTTTGACTCTGCAAATTGCGTCAAATTGTTTTTAAACAACTGTAGTCCGTATTGTAGTGCATTTAAACCGTACACCAGATCCCCATTTCAGGCAAACTCAGGTGCGTGACTAAGAAAGTTTGAAAGGTTTTTTGGTTGCTGTTATCAAGGATGCGGATCGTGACTCATCGGAAATGAATATCTTGGATTATGTAGTTAATCTTTTCAGTCATTTCAGCTTGCATAAACACCCCTTTGCATAAACACTTTTTTGTGTTTGTGCAAACAGACAAATCTTTTAATAGATCTCCAGGACCTCACCTCTTCGTGTAAACTGTCAATTTTGTTTTGTGCAAACTGCAAAAATGTGCAATAAATCTCAGAGAGCCCTACTGTGAGACGACAGACGCCAATAAATAACTGTCTTAGGTTCTACAGTAAATCACTACGGTTTTCAGCTGCTGACTTGAGATTTGGCAGATGGTTTCACGTTCAGTTTAAAGTACAGGTTGTGTGGCAAAGTGGCACATTATAAGCTGTTGTCTATAGAGTGGAGCATGAATTCATAAAGCTCTTTCACCGATAGAGGCTGTAAATAGTTTCAGAGTTTAGTCAGGCTTGTTACAGTGGACTTCAAAGGCAGAGAAGCCCCTGGAGCTGCTCGGGTTCATGTCTGAACTATGATTCTCGCTCATTTGATTAAATGCTTTGGTATTTCTCGAAACATTAAACAGCCGTCATATTTGGCAAACATAGGCAGCCTTTCATCTGGCCTTTTACATGGTCGCATATAGTTGATAACATCCATGTAGAGGCGTCATGGATTATCATTTACTATGATTTGAATGCCGATTCTTTTCCTCATGACTAAATGTGTATTTGTTTAACCTCTCTGCTGGTTCCCTGTTGTGTTTCTGGGTGCCCGGCTGATTTACAGCATGATGTCTGATGAGTCCTGACATATTTGTTTTCTTTTGGCAGGTGGGAACGTTCGCTTGACGGTGTACTTCATGAAGCGACACATCAACCTGAGGTGCATTGTCAGACAGCACTACAGAGGTATTGTATTTTTCTGCGATGCTGGATCAGGACCTGAAGTTTAAGATTTATCGAGATATTTTTTTTGCAACATTAAAGAATGGTTCACCCCAAAATCTAAATCAAATATTTTGAAGAATGTTGGTAACCAAACCACACCGGTACCAATTCACTTGTATTGGTTTTGTGTCCATACAATTGAAGTCAATGGGTACCGCCATTGTTCTTTTACCAACATTCTTCAAAATCTCTTCTTTTGTGTTCTGCAGAAGAAAGAAAGTCATACAGGTTTGGAATCACATGAGGGTCAGTAAATGATGAAAGAGCTTTCATTTTTGGGTGAACTATCCTTGAAAAAGCAGATGATTGTATGAGAAACACATGTGTTGTTTTTAGTTCATACAGTTGTCAGCCTCAGTTGGGGACACTGACAACCATTTTTATTTTACTGAAATACAGTATGTAAAAGCAGTTCACAGTTGGCAGCTCAGGACACGATTGTATGATTCAAGATACAATTTATACTCAACTTGCTTTAACAACAACTTCTTGAAGAAACTGTTCATTTTATCTGGCTAGATGGTAAGAAACAAATCCATGTTAAGAGCTTAACAAATATTTGAGACCAAAGCCAAGTCCACCAGAGGCAGGCAGACAGCAGCTCAATGGGAATATGTGCTTCATTCATCATAGTAAACAACTTCAGGGTGAAGTCTTGCTATTTCTGTGGAAATATGACCGTGACACCACACTCCGTATAGGAAATGACAATAGTCATGTTACATTGTTTTTATTTCTTTCAAGTGTGTGAAGTATAAATAAAGTAGGACCTTACAAACTAATAAGTGTGCAGTATGGATTATTTTAAGTAAAAGAAAAAAAGGACCCGCGTAACAATTTGCTTGGCTTTCATTTTTAGGTTAGAAGGAAATAAAACGGAATACATCAAACAATGTGGTTTGTTTTGCTTGTATCTAGTTACATATTTAAAGCTGTATTGACTGAGGGGCAGGAGGTGAAGTCCGCCAATGTTGACATTCAACATTGTGACAACTTTGCCAGTTACGTGAAAACAATAAAGTTTTTTTTTTTAACTAAATTTGATATTTCCCATGAATAGGGAATTCAGGTCAGTTTATTCTGTTGATATTCTTGTCAATCTTACTTGCTAGATTAAATAAAAAGAAACATTTTTACCTCAAATGTCTGCAACATTATAATAAGCATATCCATCTCCCATTCCCGTCCAGTCTTTCATTTATATAGATATACATCAGATGTTGTATATATACATGTCTGTCCGGATAAATGATTCATGACATGTTTCAACTAACCTCTTTCACTACAGTTTACAGTTAGAGTTGATTTTGTTTGCAGAGTTGCGTGTTTTTCCTGAACGTGTTGTAGTGTGTGCCAGTCCTCTGGAGAATGCTGCACCTCCCAATGGAAATCTGAACCAGGATGTGGTAAGAGCTCCTTACTCAGTAGATATATATTAAAGTAATATTTCACATGCAGGAGTGTCACAACAACATGATTGTGAATCTGATATTGCCACACTGTTGTATTCTAAACGTCAACATTTCAACTCGTACACGCGTTCTCTGCCAATGCACGGTTGCCATGAAGTGGGCTTTGGCTCGTGCGGTCAATTCCTATGCCTTTTGTTCTCCGCTCTTTTATTATGGGATGGCAAAAGAGAGGTTGGAAAGGCTAATTGGATGAGGTACTGTACACTGTTCATGCTCTCTGAGGTGGACCACTGAAATGCTTTGGCTTAAGGAAGTGGAACCCGGGCTTCTGTGCTGGCTCTTAAACCCCATCTGAGGTCACTGAGTACTGCAGCTATTGTATGTACAATAGGAGTTTCTATATATTGTGCGATTCATTTACCCAAAAGAGCATTCTGTTACTTTTCTCACTGGGGTTGCATCATAGGTACACAATGTATTTCGCTTAGCATTGTCATTTTTGAAGTCTGAAAGAAACCACAGTTTTTGTTGGCTCTGGCAAACGCACTCTCACTCAGCCACTTTTATAGCATTAGTGTTGTGTGGGTAAGAAGGCTGTGATTTGATTCAACAGGATGTTTAGTGGTAGGATCTCTGGAGCCTTCAGCGTGATGCAAGCGTGGGACAGTCTTAGGTTCAGAACGAAAACGTTCTCGTATAGACGTCCCACTCAGATCTTCTTCAAGATCACATTTTTCCTTTCGGCATCATCCAATAAAATCCTGAGAAATCTATACGGTACAGATGCGCTCAAGGATGAAGACACTCTATCCTTCCATTAATGTCGGTACTTTTTGGGGTGAATCATTTGCCGTTGTTTTTCTGTCAGACGTTTGCTTTCACTCGCGTCGCTTTGGCTTTCAATGAAAGTGAGAATTGTAATGATTTGAGTGAAGTTATCCAGTTCGACAGTGAAAGGTTCACATTGTGTAACCGCTTTTCCAGTTCAGGGAAGCAGAGTGCTTGTTTTTGCATTCCCCTCTTCAGGATGTGGTTCTCCGTGCTTGTATGGGCTGCGTGGAAGAGTTAGTGGGAGCTTGTGGTGGTTCTCTCTCTCTCTCTTTCTCTCTGAGCCACTTTGGCAGATCGGAGGAGTTGAGGTATCAGGACAGAGAGCTGGAGTTTCTCTCATGACAAACCAATTATTTCAATTGCTCCGCTCTAATTTGTCACTAGGAGCCAGTTTCTTGTTTTCTTCTTGGCCTAAGGTTAGCCAGGAAAATTATAAATCCAAATGAAAAACACGGCTCGGCGGTATGAGTCACAAACGATGTTGAATTTCAATTCGAAAATGATAATGGCCTCGGTGAATTTGTTCTTCCGATGTTGTCATATGTTTATGGCCAGTCCTTCTCACCACATTTTGACAGCGAGAGTCTAAATGACGCCTCGTGTTTTCAGGCAGTTTGGGGATTTGTCTGTGGTCATTCCTTTTTATTTAGTGCTCAGTTTGTAAAACAAAGTTTATATCAGCCGCACAGAGCTCCCATAACACCTATCCAGAGGTCATAAGGTTGGGTTCTGACAGCGAGCGATGACATGACGCACGGTTTCTGGGAGGCAGCGAGAGAGCACGAATCTTTCATGGGGAGCTTCAAGCGGTTAAAGATCTGTGCTACTGTTTGGAAGGTCTCTGGTTCAACGCCTGAGAGGGGTGTTTTATGAACTGGAAAGTGATGTCATCTCTTAAAGGCAAACACTGTAAAAAATCTGTAATTTTGTGAAATGCGGTCAAAATGTTAAATTACAGAAATAAACTGCAAATTTACAAGTTGGATGTAAAATAACATGAAAAACATGTTATTTAGTCCCAGCTGCAAGAATATGACTATTTTTACCGGTATTGTTTTTACAGTGCACTTAAAAGCACTATAAAAGTAATCATTGTTGTCTGTTTTTAGACAATTTTTAATATTGCAGAATATTTACAATTTTTGTTTTGTTTGGCGTTTTGTCCTTCTTGACAGCCCGATGTCACATTGACTTTTATTTCAAGGAAACAAACTGGGCAGTTTCGTGCAAATGTTAATCATGTCAAGTTTTTAACCAAAGGAGAGGTCAGATGTCCATATCCCCACGTGAGGTCTTCCTTAGCACAAATACAATAAAAATATACAAAATAAAAATATATTCTTTTATGAAGAACCATTTCTTGTCTATTTGTTGAACATTGTTTCTGGTTTGTGCATTTTAATTCACACAAATCTTACAGAGTATGTCATCTCTCAAAACACATCCTTGTATTTCCCTTACCTTAAATAGAAAACATCTATATAGATTTTTTTCTAGTGTCTGAATTGTGTCAACAGAGGGTTAGGAAAATATGAGCAGAGGGTATAATATAATTGTAATGAATACATAATTTGAGAGTTTATTTCAAGTTTTGACTGAAATGTTACATCCATAATGCTGGAGTTGTATGAGTCGAATGAACTATTTTTTGGTGTGAACTATTCCTTTAATACACTCCATAGGAATTGTCCCTGTAACAAACCCAAAGTAGTGTAATCGCTTTGTTTAAAAAGTGTGTTCCAAATGACTAAACCTTACTATTTTATTGGTCATTGATGATGTTGAGTGATTCATATCCAGAACTGTGGTCTTCTAGAATGCGGTTGTGGTTGCTTTATTAGTGTTTTGTAATGTGGGTGTGGTACACAATAAGCACAGTGTCATGTCATCTGATGTCACTTTAGAAAACACCTTGAGACTTGTTCAGTGAAGTGAAGTACAACTTCAAGTCCAAGTTCAGTTCTTGAGTCTTTTTGACCAACTGGTGATGTTTGGTAGTCATCATGTTTAAGTCATTCTCCAGGTCATGTGACTCTGTATTTGGAGATGTGAGCTGGGAAAACGGCACAGATAGCAGTCCTGTAATGAAGCGGCAGATCAAAGCTCAGGGCAGATGTGTTTTTACAGCCTCCTCTCCCCTTGGGCAGACCCACAGTGTTTATGGACATAACTTTATACTCTCTTTGTTCCTCTCCTATTGCCGTTTCTCACTGTTTTCCAACACCGAGCTACGAAAGGCTGTATTTTAATGGGCTTCTTGGCCCCCTGACACTCATTGTCACCTAATCTGCTTTGTCTCCATGAAGCTAAGAATTTGTGGTGATGTACAGATAATCTTTATGACCTCAGCTTAATTGTTTTTCTGACAGGTTTGGAATAAAGTCGTAAACAGGATTTTTTTCAATGGTCCAATGGTATTTATTGAATAGATGTTTTCGTAACACTAGCGTGTTGCAGACCACTCTTTGTATAGGGTGACACGCAGAGCATTGAGTCTAAGCTTTAGTTTCTCATTATTTCTCCATGTTTTGCTGGCCTTTGTCCTGTTGTGGTATAGAGAACAAGCTAGGTTTAGCAGAAATGTCAAACAACAGATTAAAAATGCGAGACTGTGTCACGTTAGACTCGATTCTTTTAAAAGGCATCATCCCTGAAATACTAAGCAGCGATGACAATGCTCAGGCTTTCCGTGGTGTGTCTACAGTTGTTTTGGGAAAATATGCGTGTGGGTGCTGCTGTGGTTTGCTTTAGACTTTCCAAACGTTAGTTTTCCAAATGATCGTAGCACAATAATCCTGGTAGATTGAATTCTTGGCTACTTAAGCAATACGATAAACTAGACTTTACTGCAACATTGCAAGTCTCGCAGCTTTGATGTCTGCATTCTTTGTGTCGGTCGATCGTAAAGGTTAAGGTTCTGTATTGGTCAAACGTCCATTTTGCTTTTTTTACCCTCCTTGCGTATGAATGAAAGTGAACTGAACACGGTTTAGTGTGACTACGATGCACTTATTGGTGCAGTCATCCTACAAAGTTTATGTTGTTCTCAAGGGCATTATGGTCAATCTTTGTAACTCTTCATTTCATGGATCATCAAGCGGTGTTGTAACACAATGATCCTCCTAATGGAGAATGAGTCAGAACATAAGTGTTTGTTTGCTAATACAGATGAGCCAGAACTTACAAGTCCCGTCTGTTCCTCTGCCCGTTCTCTCTGACTTTCCCCCGGACTACAGCATTGCCTCACGCTCCCTCACCTGTCCCTCATCTCCAAACGCCCACACCTAACTGTCATCAGCCTCATCACTTGGACTCTTTATATTCCATGCCTTTGTGTTTACCCTTTGTCTGGTCTGAACGTCAAGTTAGTGTGTACTAGTATCCTGTAGCGTGTTAAAACAAAATACCTGTTTACAGAATCCCTCCGTGTCTCCGGTCTGTGGCTACGCGTGACAATCATGTCTACATCAAATCATGGTTGGTAAAGTTTGTCATCCTGACTTACTCATTTCCTTGGTATGATGTTGGTGAAAATCACCCTTAAGGTTATGTTTAATGTTATATTTTAATATAAATGGACCAGGGTTATGGATGTGACATTTTCAGTCAAAACTTGAAATATACATTCTCAGAGAATGTATTTATTACCAATATACTTCACCATCTGTTTATAATTGCTCAACCCCTCATGGTTCCACACATTGGAAAATATCAGTCTAAGCACGAGTTTTCTTTTTAAAAGAGAGAAAAGTTCATGGGTTATGGATGTGACCAAAAAGGATGCATGTTTTTAAAAAGATTTCTGTCAAATAAAATGTGCGAGCCAGAAGCAATAATACAGAACAAATGGAGAAGGGGTAGATCTTTACAGAACATAAAATAGCTACTATATTTAAATTTTCATGTGCCCATTCATGAGGAATATGGACTGTTATAAATGTGACAATTCACTTACCTGCCTAAACTGTGCTTTAAAAACTTTAAGAGAGACTTCACATACCTTGAAGTATTTAAAGCACCAAATATTGACATAAATCTTTTTTACATTTGCATGGAATTGCCCCAAAATAATATTTTTATATTTGTGTATTTATGTATAAAATATTTTATTTTTTTAGACTTAAGACTATTAGACTTGGGCTGACTTCCTATTGAATTCTTTTGAGGGTTTCTGTTAAAAAAGACACCTTTTGTAAGTGTATATAGCTGTAACATTGTGTGGCACAACTCAGAGAGGAAGTCGTGTCAGTGTTGGTGGTCAAGTTCAAGCCTTGTGGATTCTGGATTATTCCACGTAGGTTTTCCCTGTTCCCACAAACACATTGACTGCAGGCCTCTTCCAGTTCCTTGTTCAGCTTACAGATCTCCACCAACTCTCTGACTTGCCTTCACTTTCTTCTCTTATCTCTTTTTCTCTTCCCTTGTTCTCCTCTGAGGGAAAGAATAGAGAACAAGAAGGCCACTTATTGCTTTCTCTGGAAAATAAACACTGCTCCATTGTCACTCTCGCTTTCATCTTTTTTCCAAAGGTCTGTGAAATGCATATGAAATGAAATATCAAATGTCCTCAGCGTTTTTGTGGAGCGAGTGTGTGCGTGATCCGGCGTTCACGCTCTGGGTGTGTTTATTTTTTATGGAGTTATCATTAGCAGTATGGGTGTGTGAGCTTGTGTGTCTGGATATCCCCCTAAAAACCATCCAGTTTTGGTTACAGTGGGCGGAGGGACGCTGAGAATTGAGGAGGGGAGTTTCTCGTGTAGGAGAGACAGTTCGACAGACGGTGGTCATGGAGGTCTGCAGATGACACAGCAGATCATTCATTTCCACTTTGGAAATGGACTGTTTTTAAACATTACCAGCCCACGCTGTATCTCATGTTGCTCAGAATATTTGAAAACACGGCAGACACTTCGTAACCTTAAATTCACCTTGAACTGAACCTTTCCTCTATCAGCCATTGATCAGTGTGTTCAGAGTCAAGCAGCATTGATTTGTGTGCACTTCTGTTAAACCTGCTGCTGTTCGTGCATTCAAGTAGTTTGAGGGAACAGAACTTTTAAGGAGTTTGACTTTTCAAAAAATAATAATAATAATTTAAATAGTAAAATTACATTTACATTTATGTATTAAGCAGACACAGCGTCTCACAGTGCATTTGTGTATATTTGGGGATTGAACGCATGACCTTTAGACATAGATCACATATGTAAGACTTTGTTTGCAGCTAAGATCCCATCTTTCTTTAAAGCTGCAATCCATAACTTTATTTTGTTAAATACAATTATTAATAAATACATAAGTGCATAAAACATCAAAACGGCCTCTTACCCATGTAACACATGTAATCCACATGTTTTATTCATATTTTAAATTAGCCTTTTTATATCTTTTGTTAAGTTTAATGACATTTTAAGTCATTTTAATACATTTGTTATTTTTGCTAAATATGTCATTTTAATATTTATTATTAATGCACATTTTTGTAAGATAAATGTATTTTAGCTTAATTTGAATTATTCACATAATTTTTCGGTTTATTCCTCAGGCAACATTTTCAATTGTTGTTTATTTATAATGCTGTCGTTTATAGTAAAATAATAAAAAATAATAGCCCGATATATTATTTGATTTCAATAAACAGAAATGTTTTAATACTTTTAGTTTTAATACACTATAATAACTTGGTCGGGTATGACTACGCACGTAAACATACATAAAAGTAACCTGCAATTTTCAGTTTTAAACTGAGATGGTGATATAGAGGCCAAATTTCAGTTTGCAGCTGTATTAAACTGTAAATAAAAGAGCAGCTTTTCACAAAATATCAAAATGAACCAAAAGTCACATCTACAATGGTCTAAATTTTCCTTGCGTGTATCTAGTAAGTAGTTAGAAATGTAGGTAGAAAATGGACAAAACACTAAACTTTTAAAGATATTTATTGGACAAAATTAATTGGCAAAAAGGCAGACTACAGTATATCAGGAAATATAGGTTTTATTCAAATATACAAAAATGCATAGAAAAGCTTAAAGCAATTTTTTGACCTGTTTTTTTAAATAATACATTTGAATAAAGTTGGGCATCACTTTAAGATTTGACTGCATTTCAGGAGGGACCCTCGTATAGGCCAAACTCTACAAACATGAAACTCATCCCTCTGTGGTTTCCTTCTTTAGCTCTAATGACCTGACAGACCTTGTGCTTATCTGCCCATTTGCTCCTAAAATAGAACTAATAGCCTATATATCTCGAAGCAGTTCAGAGGCCAGCGGGTAAACGTAGTCTTTTATGAAATCCAATCAGTGTGGCCTGGAATGATTGTTTTGTGTCGTTTAATGGCAGTTCAATGATCTTGTGCCCCTAAAGATGACGACCACAAGCACCTGCTCTGTTCTTGCTCACTCAAGGATTGTTCTGTTGATGGAGCTTCATTAGGACTGTTGAAGGTGTGCGTTGGTGGGATTCAATAAGCTGCCCCATCTCTATTCTTCTGAGAACCGCAATGTTAAGCATGGCTAGTTGTGGAACAAAGTGTTTCTCTGTGTATGTGTGTTTGAGTATGCTTCACCAACAAAATCGTTTGTGTTTGCTCATTTTTTTTAAATGATGATGTTTTTCTCTTGGGACTCATTATTTTGACCATGTAAACATCAGCTCAGAAAAAAAAATCACATCAACCCACCGTGGCTCTGTGGCGCCATTCAAATATTGCTCAAATCGGCATTATTTTTGCATTTGGCTCAGAAAGGACACAGTTAACCTTTAATCTTAATTTCCCCTTTTTAACCCGACAACTTCACATACATGTACAAGCAAACCCACACACAAATATTTATATTCGGATGAATAAGACATTTTTGATGAGCACGCAGAGGGTGCTCTGATCTTCTCGAAGTGCTGGCAGTTGAACACAAGCGTTTTGCTTTTGTTTTGATGGCCATACCCAAGAGACCAAGCGGGAACATCCCATGGATCCGTTCCCATGACTACACCAAATATCTCCAAGTTAATACATGTCAGTACAACAGCCTTCTCTTCGAGTTCTTTGTCGTGCTTTCTTTACTAATAAATCATTTTCTTTCCAGTTCCTGTCAGGTGTTGAGAGATTGTATTCTTGCTGTAGTTTGTATAAAAGTCATTGAGCTTAACATTTCCATAACAGTACATTGATAATTCTCTCTTTGCCTGCTTGTTTCCTCTTGTTTTTTTTTTTGTAGTTGCAACAAAGTGGACAAAGCAAGTCAAAGTATTTCTCAAGCCCGGGTGAAAACAAAGACCCATTACCAAGCTCCACGGTTACGAAAAGGGCCGTCCTTCAGAAGATGTAAGTACATTCTGATTCATCGTCTGAGTGACCTCACCATCCAACATTTTCCAACATTATTTTGTTCTTTCAGTGCCAGGCAGGTTAACACACAGTCCCGACCACGCAGATCTGCCCAACCTCATGTGGACACGATGGAAAAGGGGACTACCAAATTAAACCGTCCTCTACCGGTATCTACCGAGTGTTTGTTTGGCGACGACATGGCGTGTGCTCATGAGGATGTAAAAAACATAATTCAATTGCCTGGATTAAGTAACAAGGATAAAGAGGACTGGAAACCGGAATTTACTGGTACGAAGAGGAGACAACGCACCCCTAACTCCCAGGAACACCAAAAACCCAAAAGATTGCGTCTTGGAGAGGCTGATGTATCGAGCGATTCCAACAGGCCGTCTTCTGGCATCTCCTCATGCCGTTCCCAGGGTGCAGCTCTGGCTGAGATCAGACTGGAAGAGGAGGTGCTTACACATGGAAACAGCACTGTCGAACAGAGTAACGCGTCAGCCGCAAGTCTGAGAGGCTCATCCGTCAAGCCCGTGTCCTCTGGCTCTTCTATTAGTTCCAGACCGGCCGCCAGAGAGGAAAGGAGGGGGAGCGTGCCCAGAACATCCCGATTACGTCGACTCAAGAAGTCCTGAGGGCCACAACGGCAAAGAGCGAGAGCGGATATCTGACGCCACCAAGATGGATGTTACTGTACACACTTCTACTGTACTGCTGTCTGTCAACGCTGGTTGCTCAAGCACAGGGTTCACCACAGGTGGTCTTTTGTGCATGCTTAAAGGAACAGATCACCCCCCAAAAAATCAAAACATGTATCACTTCTGTTCTGTTCTTTTGTGGAATTCAGTATGTTAACATCAAGGCAAGGATATAATGAAATATAATAAAAGCGAATGAGGACAGGGGTTGTAAAACTTTAAAATAACAAATTTAATTTTATTATATAGTCATACAGGTTTGTATTGTAATGATGCTTGTGTTTGTGATGGTTGAGTGAACTATTAAATAAGAGTTAAAATAAACGAAAAGCACATATGCATATGCTTACGTTCTCAAATGTTTGAATAGGCTTCACTTGCTCTAAACAAAAACACGCAGCACAAACGTAGATCGCATTTTCCACGTAAGATTTGAATTTCAGACCAGCGGGAGCCGCTGAGCGCACCGTGGCTTCCTGCCCAAATCTCTGGCTCCATCCGTCTGAAATCTCCACTCTTCCAGCTTCAGCAGAGCACATGATTGATTCCGCTGTGTTCTCACATACATACAGAGATCTGTAAGAGAACGAGGGTTTTACTGGAGCCGACTGCAGTCTCGCTGTGGTTATCATTTGTGAATGTGTTACTGCTTTTCATTACAGTCTGCTGCAATATGACTGACAGCATTATGAGATGCCAAACTGCTCGTGTCTGATTTTTGGCTAGTCATGACTGCAGTCAACTTTGATATAGTGCGTAATGGCAGGCCGATTATATGTACGGATAGAAATTCATCTAGTCACGTGGCCTGCTTTTCCACATTTTTCCATTTTATGTCTTTTGGATAACAGATATGTGTCATAATAACAGCATCGCCAGAACATCAGCAATATGGACAAACAGTTTGCTGTCATAATACTGTAACATTTCAGTCACAATATTTTAAGTGACAAAAGCGAGATTTGAAGAAATGAAGAAGTAGTTTTGCTTTGTCTGTTTGCGTTTTGGTCATATATCCTTATAGCTTTCCAACATTCTAATACTCAATATAAACCAAGGTTAAACTTAAGTCCCTGCTGGAAAAAAAACAAATATTTACTAGGTCTCTACAGTGACAAACATTGGGAAAGCCCATTTACTCATCACCTGAAGTTTTGCCTTTTGCCCTCCAGTCATATGACTGAATACCTCATTGATCATGTGAGGAAAGTATTTTAGTCACAGCGACAGGCTTCACACGGTTCACAATACAATGAGAAGCGCACAGCTCCTGCATGTAAACACATTTAGACAGACCTTGTGCTTCTGACCTAAACCATGTAACATAAGAGCAAACTCTGTCCCGCTCCCAAAACAACACAAAGAACAACAAATCAAAGCAAACAAAAAGATTTAATTTCTTTTTATACAAAAGTTTTAATAAATATAACATTCAAAAAATATTGCCAGAAACAAACTAAAAAAGGTCAAAAATGAACATTGAATATTGCCATGATCTCATAAAATGTATAAGCATGTTGGTTTGTTGTTTTTTAGAGAGCCTCGATATAAAAGATTTGGGAAAAGAACACTACATGTGCACAGCAATAGAAATGGACTCCTGAAAGCAAGGCAGTCTACAGTGTTTCCATTGGCCCCCTACTGTTCAAGTATTCACAGCCTAGCTTACGACATACTGCAAACCAAAACTAAAGAGAAATGTCTGTGTTTGACTTTATCAATAAACAACTTAAAAGACTCTTGTTCCCTTTTCATTTTTTTGAAATGATTTTATTTTTTGTCATATGTGGCAAGCAATGTGTCTGCCACCAAGTATCCGAACCAAAAGCAGCCATAATTGTGACTTGCATCGACATGCAAGTAAACGTTGGCAAAATACGTACAATAGACGTTTCAAATATTGAAATATCTGACAACGTATAAAAAGAAAAAACAAAAATTTTCAAAAATAGACTGCTTTCTCTTCAAATTTGGTAATGAAATGTGAAACAAATTCGTCTGAACAAAGCTATAGGCTTACAAAGCTATCAAAACCTTCAAAACTAGACAGGACATATAAATAAAAAGGAATGATATTTTAAGGCTCTTGATTATTAAGTTAATAAATCAAATATACACAGTGATTAATTAAAAAAAATATACATATCTACAGTTCTAAATTGACACAATTCTTCATATTGGCAGCGAACGCTGACCGACCTATCCCGCCCCAAGAAAAGAAAAATAATAAATAATTTTTTTGTTCTTTTTATTCGTCTCCGATAATTGCTGTGGCACGTAGCTGTGAAGGCACTTTCAGCTCCGAACTAGAAATGAACCCGACTAGAGAAAGTTTTCGCACAGCCGCTGGATAAGAAAGAAACGACTACTTTAGCTGTGTGAGCATTGTCATGATAAACAAAAATAACACTTACAACTATTTGCAAACACTATGCACACTTGGATACTCAAACGTATCCACAAAAATATAGACATTTGAAATGTATGTTTACGGTTTTTTCTTTTTCGAAGGAAAACGCCCGGATGCGCGACGAAGCATTCCCGGTTTTCCAGCCATCCACAGCAACTAACAATTGCCAGTGTTAAGCCAGCTTGTCGAAACTTAAATTAACACAGGATTCTGAGCCGATATCGGCCCTGTAGTCCAGAACACGACGCAACAGTCTCCCATTCATACGTGAGGGAGAGAAACAGGGCTTTGGTCACAAGGCAACACAGCTGCCTGCTATACGATATAATCCATCCTGTTTAAGCTCTGTGCTGTCTCCAAGTCTCTGTTGTCCTGTTTGTTAGTCCAATTTGGGTTTTTGTTTGGTGCGCGCTCCTCCTTCTCCACCAGCGTGTAGGCTGGCTGTTTGGTGAAGCGTGCTTTCTGCAGGTGTTTGTCCATGTCCTCATCCTCCACCTCAGAATTATGCGTCCTAATTTTGGCAATGATGGAGTTCTTTCCCTCGTAATCTTTTATGGCCACGCTGTGTGCCGCGTGTTTCTCGATGGGGTTTTTGATTTGGTTGAGCTGCTCGCGCACGTTATTGGTGGTATTGTCCTCGGCGGCTGAGGTAGCTGCGTTGCCGTTCTGTTTCCGTCTGCGATGTACGCACCACAGGAACGCCGAGGCCAGGGCAAGGATCCAGAGCACTATGAAGATGGAGCTGAGCAGAGGAACCAGGTAGTCTGGGAAGGAGGGAATAAAAGGAAGAAAGAAGGTTATATAACGAAGCTTTCATGAAGGCTTTTTCCTATTAACTGCTGCCATGCACTGAACATTGATACATTTGGTAGGTTGAGAACATTGATGCTTGAACAAAAGTGGAAAATATGTGCCTCACCAAATTTACGGTAACGTTTTCCAGGTAATTTATTTGTTTATACCATTTTTACAGTGCACTTGTCCAAGTTTAAAGGGTTTCTCAAGCAGTTTGGCAAAATCTTTGGGCGCCATTTTCGATCACACGCATGCATTAAAAGGGCCCTGATGTCTTATTGAAGGTTCATCCAGCTGGCAGAGCTGATTTAACATTCCATGGCTTCAATGATTTAAAGCTTCTTTCGACAGATGAACATTGCCCAAGACAGACAGACAGAGCCACCGGACTGGCCCACGCTGTGGAAACGTTAATACTCTGGACATTCTTGCTGGCCGTTCTTGCTAAATTTCAAACAATGGACCCAAGTTAGGTCCAGAAACAGAGAGCCGCTTACCAGTTTTGGGGCTTGGTGTCTGATGAACACGTACACCGGTGATGGCTTTGATGATGGTGTTGTTTCCATTGTGCTTGCTCAACAAGTCAATGATCTGAACTGTGATGTCTTTAATAGGACTTCTGTCTGACCTGGGTTCTTCTGTGGACTGCAAAAAACACAACTTATGAGCATCACATTCAAGACCATTCTTTTCCGACCTATCGGAGTTGTCCGTTTTAAAAAGTTTACTCACAATGCTGACGTGAATTTCATTGCTGGCTGTAGACGACGGCTCACAAGTGATGGAAACGGCATACTCTGTTGTGAGGTTCTTCAGCAGGTACCAATGTCTCAGCTCATTGCATACCTGTTCTACGCTCAAGCCCTGTGAAAACATAACAATCACTTTGATATTGATCTGATTATGTATCAACAAAATGTATTTCGTGGTTTTATTTAACAAACGTGTTTGCACTACATGGTAACGGTTTTATATTGTGAAAATATCTGCGGCTCTGTGTTCCACGGCGTCTCGCACCTCATTACTTAAATCTACATGCAAATCCCGAACAACTGCTCTTTAGTTTCAGGTTTGGACTCCCATAACAGGGCTGGGAGCGTGAACAGAGGAAAAAGACAGAAGAATTAAAGATTTAGTCAGTTGGAGAGAACGTAAAACCTTTCCCTGTCAAATATGAATCCCACTACACTCGTCTCTTATATTGAAGTCCACTGCTGAATTAAAATCTCCAGGTTTTTATGTCTGTGTTCTTTATTGCTCTTATTTGTCTTTTGCTTTGCAATTCTGCTTGGCTGGTGGTCAGCCGCCAGCGGTCTTTCTCAAACTAGGGACTTATACGATGACTTCTTAAGTATTAAAGCGTTATGGGATATTAGCTCTGGAATGCCTCGGTTTGGAAAGGGACACCAAGGCTTATTGTACAATATGTATTTCTTACGTTTTTTCGGGAGGAGAAAAAGAGCGTTTGGATATGACAACAAAGCTGAGCTAGCCTGGAAAACTTCACCCGAGAGGAACGTCGTCTCCTAGATGAGGAGAACCTGATCTTTCACGCCCCACTGCTCTCTACCGAATTAGAGAAGGGTGGAGAAGACGTTTGGAGAAGGGGGAAAACAGCCCAAAAGCTCAGAATTCAATCTCTTCCCTTGAAAGTAGGACTCACTTGAGGCATGTTCTCCTTGTTAAAGGTGAATGTGATGTTGGCACAGCTGTTGTCCTGGTAAGAGAAGCTGGCGTGGCATTTGGAGGGTGGAGGAGGTGCTGGGGGCCAGCATTCTCCAAGGCTAAGGCAGGGTTTGACAAAGCAGTGTTCTTCCTTGATAGAAACGCAGGATTGGCCGACAGGACACGCACTTCTGCCCTTTCCTGCACGACATGACTTTGGTCCGCACCACATCTAAACAAAAACAATGCAAGTGCGTTTTTAATCTTTTATGAAAGTAATATATCCTTACATAGAGAGAAAGATTATAATAATGCAGATAAATTACCATGGTGCAATGAATCCTTCCATTTTGACACTGGCAGATATTGCAGTCCTCTTCCCATTTGGTGCCATCAGCAGTTACTTGTCCATTAACGTAACAAGGTCTGCCAATGACTGTAAACAGCGCAAGATGCAGGATTACAACATGGCCAGAAAGGGCTTTGGCTTTTTGAGTTGAAAAATGACTCTGAATGTTGCCTAAAGTTTAAAACCCTGCTTTCTTGTGATCTCGAAGATCTTAGAAATAGTATTTAATAATGTAAAAAATTCACTCATTATTTTCTCAACATCATGCCAGATGTGTTTAAATATGGCACCATGTCAATAATATCAAATCTCATTGGTCTAGCATGTCTCGTGACAAAACATGCATATGAAAACAAGACACGAGAACCAGTGAGATTCAGCGTTATCAACGTGACGCCATATTTGAACATTCCTTGCTGGGCTGTGATATGTGACATATCTGTTAGTGATGTCATGTAGTTCTGGTATTGACAAAAACCATGATGTTAATTCTACATATAATAATATTGTAAATAACAATATTTTGCCTTAAAGGGATAGTTTACCCAAAATTCATTTCATTTCTTTGTTCTGCTGAACACAAAGGAAGATAATTGGAACAATGTCAGTAACCAAACAGATCTCATCCCCCATTTACTGCCATAGTGTGTGTGTGTGGGGGGGTATGGGTTGTGAGACCTTTTTGGTGACTCACATTCTTCCAAATATCTTATTTGGTGTTTTACAGAAGGAAGAAAGAAAGTCATACAGGTTTGAAATGTCAAGAGGGTAAGTAAATGATGACAGAATTTTTTCTTTTTGGGTGAACTATCACTTTAAGGGCCACAATTGTTACAAACACTCTCTCTCTCTCTCTCTCTCTCTCTCTCTCCCTCTCTCTCTGCATCCTTACACTTGTATTTTTAGTGTGATATATTGGCCAAAAAAGATAAAACCTAAAATAAAATAATTAAACAATTATACAGATTATTTGCCTAATATTGTAATTTATTCATTTGTAAAAAAGCATTTGAATAGATATGGTGATAATATTCTTTTCGCCACAATAATTGTGTAGCAAAAATCTGGTCTCTTGACAGCCCTAGCTTAAATATCAAACAATATCAATTGTTTTTTCTCATATTTCTGTGAACTCCTCTATCTTATAAGAATCTAAGGTATCCCAAGTTAGGACTAGTAAAATCATGGTGTAGGCATGGTTATGTAGCTCAACATGTAGAGCATGGCACTAGCACAGTCATGGGTTCAATTCCCAAGAAATGCACTTATTTAAAAATGCACTGTACGTCACTTTGGATAAAAGCATCTCATGAATGTAAATCTGTGTCAACAGTTTGCACATAATTCTATAACTCTCACCTTCTTGACACTCTGGTCCTGTTCTTCCAGGAGGACAAAGGCAGCGATACCCATTAATTTCATCTTTGCAGGAGGAGCCCAAAGCACAGGGAGAAGACTGGCACTCATTTATATCTGAAGGAATAAGAATCTGTTAGGAATCGCGCTGTAAACATTCAAATGTCTTAACATCAGAGCAGCACGTGATGTCAAAAGAGAAATACGCAAGCGCAGCGTTATTCTACACCCTGCAATGTTTGCAAAACTTCCACAGAGATAATATAGATTGAGATAAGCTGTCAAACTATGACCTAATACCCTGTACAACATCTTGGGCTCAGCTGACAGTAATATCAGGAGAATGCAGAGTTAATTTGCAGGTTTGGGTGCATCGAGCAGTAAAGCCTGAGGTATGTTTCTTACAGCCAGATGAAAGCTTTTAAAAAAGAAAAATGAGCTCTGTAATAAGCGCCGGATAACTAGGCTGATTGGCGTTCGGTCACTGCGAGCCAGTTTCTCCCGAGGGACTGTGAACATTAGCACTGTAGAATGCGAGGACGCTTACTGAGTTTATGGCCTTCTGCCCAGAGGGATGGCTAATTGGGTGGCTAAACCATACATTTCGTTTTAGCTGTTTGTTTTTTGAAGAGACGTTGCACATTTACGGGGCTGAAAAGGCATCACGGACTGGAATGGGGTGTCATGCGACACTCACTTATTCGGCAGTCTGGCCCGGCGAATCCTGGGGCGCACTCGCAGCGGTACCAATTTTCGCCATCCACGCACGTCCCGCTGTTGTAGCTGTGGAGGGAGAAAGAATAGTTTATTACGAACTCCAAATCTCACTTTTTTTACATATCATTGCTAATCGATCACGCTGGGATATCGTTCAAAGGTGCGCTTGCGGCACGGAGAGAAGCGGTTCTTGTGCTTTTATTTTGTCAGAATGAGCTTAGACAACTCGAAATCTTGTTCAAACAATGTCTCGAGCAGATGAACTCGATGTCAAACGCACAATAGGCAGCGAGCTGCACGCACCCTTGGAATGACAGAAGCTGGGAGTGCCTGTTTCCCAGCGCTCTTAGAGAGTGTGAGAAAGTGCGGCACAGCTGTACGGGCCTGTTTACAGCGGCACAACTGTGTGTGTAAATGTTTTGCCAGGACTTACCATGGGTGTGGGTTGCAGTCGTTGGTATCTGAAAGAGAAAGAGAGAGAGGGTTTGTTTTATTTCACACCCATGTGAGCACAGAAGAAAGCACAAAACAGTCAACATGTCACGGCTTGCGTCGCTTTGCACATGCGCACACGCACTCGCGTGGGCGTCCAGTTTGGCAGGGTCGCCGATTGCTGTGCGTTGCTCGTAAAATGACTTCCAACTTTCTCTCCCTTAAGTGTTTTTAAGGCTTTGGGTTTGTCAGTTCATGCAGATGCCAGTGAGAGAGTCAGAGGTGTACAACAAGACACGAGACAGGACATAAAAAAGAAGCAGAGGAGAGGGGGTGGGCTTGAGACATCTGTCTCCACTTTACCTCATTTACATTTTTTCCCTCATAGCTGGCAGCGGTCTGCAGTGTCCAGCCAGTGTGAGGTGGGTTTGGGGGGGAACGAAAAAAAGGCAGGAAAGGGACCTTCTTTTATTTACAAAAAGTTGAACGAATGAAAGAATGAACACACTCTTCCTTTCATACCTGGGAACTTACAAGCACCTTTCCGAAACACTCAAGTTATTGCCTACAGGAAGCGGTACTTACTTTCTGTGCAGGTGGATCCCTCCCAGCCTTCCTTGCAGACACAGGTGAAAGAGTCACCGTTCACTACACAGGTGCCCCCGTTCTCACACGGGTTGGGCAGACAGCTGCTGTTCTTCGCTGCAAGAGAGCCGCAAAAAGGTCAGAACCCTCTGAACTTATGACACGGACAGACAAACACGACTAAAACCGCACCAAGGTCACCACGCTCAAAACAGACTCGCTACATCGTAAAATATTGCCAAGCATAATATTTCCAAAGACGTGTTCCAACTGAATTTCCCATCGAATAATTGAGTGGACCGTTCGCCAGATATGATCTCTAAATTTTGCAGAAAAAAGCTCGCTCAAAAATCTGAGGGGATTATTTTACAGCTCGTGCTTTTTCAAGAGAATTACTGCCAACACGTTGACAATACGAGAGGGGGAGAACGGCGGGATAGAGTATAGAAGGGTTGACCCAGTTCAAAGCTGGACGGATTGGTCACACAATCTCAGTTTCTTCCATTCGGCATTGCAACCTTGTTTTTGGTCCCACTCTTTACCCTCTCAGAGGTCCTTAAAGGGACAGTTCACCCAAAATTGTTCCAAATCTGTATACATTTATTTGTTCTGATAAACACAGAGAAAGATATTTGGAAGAATGCTTGTAACCAAAGAGTTCTTGGCCACCACTGACTACTAAGAAGATATTTTGAAGAATGCAGGACAGAAAACAGTTCTGGGGCACCTTTGACTTCCATTGTCATTTTTTGAACATTGTAATGTTCATCAGAGGAAAGAAATGTATACAGATTTTTTATTTTTGGGTGAACTGTCCCTTTAAATTACAACTTTGATCATAATCTTAAAAGCTCCTGAAAACTTAAGCCTTTAGAAGATGCTATTTGCTGACCTACATTACATATCAAAACAACAACTCCATCCTACCTATATTACAGGTGGCTCCTTCCCAACCAGGTGAGCACCTGCATTTGAAGGTGTCCCCTTCATCATGGCACGTACCTCCGTTGTTGCAAGTGGCTTCGTCGCATTGGCTATCGCCTGTAAAGATTCGACAATATCTTTTAACTCCGTGCATACACGCACACAAACACGAACTCAACAAACTGGGTGGGTCATAAAAACATAGTTTTTCGTACGGGAGTGGCACGTTTTTCCCTTCCAGCCGTTTCTGCATTCGCAGTAGAAATCGTTCACCAGGTCTTGACATGTCCCCTTGTTTAGGCAGGGGTTTAAACTGCAGTCGTCTCTGTCTGTAAAAAAGGGAGAGAACAAAATAAGTCCGGTTACAAAAGGAGAAATGTTTACCCCAAAAAATATATATAAATTTAAATCGACGTACTGATTTCACAATGAGTTCCTTCCCATCCATCTGCGCAGATGCATTGGTAGACGTTCACTTTATCGATGCAAGTTCCACCGTTCTGACACGGGTTGCTTTCACAGTCGTTTATATCTAAGAAAAGACCACATGACGTTTAGAAACACCAGAGACCACAGATGTAAAATAACTAGATGATCATCAGTCTTACTCTCGTGGCAGTATGTGCCTCTGAATCCTTCCTGACACTTGCAGTTAAACTGGCCGACCCCCTGGCTCCTGCAGGTCCCGTGTGGGCCGCACACGTTTGAGGAGATAGACCGCACCCCTTCAGGTGTACTGTTAGACGCCACTTCAATAGTACAGCTGTCAATCACTGCGAAAGAACAAAAGCTTGTGGGTGTTGGGTTCATTGTGGGCAAACGGCATGTGACGTAAAACCTACAAAAGCGTGTTTATTTACTTTGGAAACACTCATGTGAAACATCAGTTTTATACCGCTTTAGTTCACTTTACAGTATTTTCTTCTTTTGCAGAGTGGCAAATGGAGCCATATAAAGTCCAAATTCTCCTTCAAGAGTTGAAAGAAACATGATGGGCTTATCTAGCTGTGGGGTTGGTGTGATTTACCCCCTTCCCAAACACACACACAATATACACAGCCAGAGAATAGTAACCACAGAGAACACACACAGAGCTGTTAAGAAACTGGCAACCTTTCAGGAGGATTTGGAAAGGAGGAAAGTGTGTTTAAGAGACTGTGTGTGTGTGTGTCCAGGGAGGTTACAGTCAAATAGCTCAGTATGGCAGAACAAGCCTCATGTAACAGAATATGAGCCCTCGTTCCTCAACCTTCCCCCTGGAGGTGGTGGGAGAGGACATGGGCGTGTAATCTAGCTTTACTCAGCAGCTGAACAATGGCATGCAACAAGCGGATCGTCTTACTTCGGCTTTCAAAGCTGGTTTAAAATGAGATACAGAGTCTAGATCCGTCTCAGAGGCTGAGATTTCTCACCTTTGCATGATGTGGTTAGACAGTGGTCCTTCAGGTGAGAGCAGTTTTTGCCCTCGTAGTCTTCGAGACATTTGCACAAGTAGTCCGAGGCCAGGTTGAAACACTGCGCGTTGTTCTGACACGGGTTGGGCTGGCAGTAATCGACATTCAGCTACACCGGGGAAAGATTTAGAGGGGGAGAGAGCTCAATGAGGAGGGGAAAATGATATCCAGACATTTTTGGATTCTTACAAAACGGAGCAACCCTCGACAGACTCCGCACAGGGTCTGCCAGGAAACAGCGCACCAAAGCGCTCAAGAGAATGAAAACAAATAAGATGAATATTTTAAAGAGGTAGCCAAACTCTGTCTGTCTTCAACAAGCGTTTTTTTTATTTCACGTTCTCTCTCTTTCTTTAAGGTACAGCCATTCAAAGGGCAGTACACAATTGTCATACATTAGGTATGTGTGGGTATGTTGCATCATCTGAAAGGTGAATAATTAAGCTTTCCATTGATGTATGGTTTGTTGGGATAGGACAATATTTGGCTGAGATATAACTTATTAAAAACCTTAAAAAAATATTGAGAAAATCACCTTTAAAGTTGTCCAAATGAAGTCTTTAGCATAGTATATTACTCACAAAAATAAAGTTTTGATATATTTATGGTAGGAAATTTATAAAGTATCTTCATGGAACATGATTTTTGGCATAAAAGAACATTTTTAGGTAGAAATTAATAGACAATTTTGACCCATGCAATGAATTTTGGGCATTTACTACAAATGTTCCATGCTACTTAAGACTGGTTTTGTGGTCCAGGGTCACATTTGTTAACAAAGTCAACCAACCTATTTTGGAACTCAGCAGGCCCAGTTTTAATTCAAGTTTCATTACAAAAATCATAAGTGGTGGAGGTCTCTCACCTGACACAGCTGACCCGAAAAGCCAGCGGGACACAGACACTGAAATCCATTGACCTCATCCTGACATCGACCGCCGTTCAAACACGGGCTGCTCGCACACTCATCCACGTCCTTCTCACAATGCTCACCTGAGTAACCAGGTGGACAAAGACAGCGGTAGCCATTCACCAAGTCCTGCAATAAAAGACAGTCAGAATGTAATTTTCTTCTGCAAAAAGCCACAATAAATGTTTTGCATTGATGAAGGGTATTCTGCACTGAACATTCATATTTCCTGATATTGACACACAAAAAGAATAACATTATTTAGCCTAGCAGGTTTGTTTTTTGTGTACAACAAAATGAGTGTCTGCTGAGTCTCTTCCCCAGATGACACACCCACAGGAATGGCAAGAGCTCGCCAGCATCAATCTGTCTTCAAGTCATGTTTACAAGTTCTACGATTAACTGCTATGATGAGCAGTTCTGAAGAATAATGCTATTAAGTGTCAAACTTTGACAAGTTTAAGTTAAGTCTTGAAATCTGTCTTTTGGAAACTGTACTGTTTTGTTAAGTTGCAGTCAAAAGCAATTCAAAGAGATTTTCTTGAGCACGCCCGTACATTCCATTTGCTATCAAAGATGCATCTGATTTTAGATAAACTCACCTAAACTTTAAATACATTTTCACTTTTTAGCCAAACAGATGACAGCCTGCTTAAGTATACAGTTCTAAGCCAGATGTGGACTGGACTTTGAACCAAAAATCATGAATAAAGTTCCACTAACAAAACCACAAAGACAAAAAAGGTGAGAGATCAGGAAAGTTCTTACCTTGCATGTTCCTCCATTCAGACACTGACCCTGACAGTCATTTATGTCTGTAAATGAAATGTGTTTGAATTTAGAAGCACATAAAACACTTTGCAAACATGCTGTAGATGTTTTCCATGCATCTTTGATTTCACTAAATCCCTAATAAAATCCATTCTTGAATCAGATGAAAGAAACCGAGCTGTTATACTCACTTATATCACAGTTCTGTCCTGTCCAGCCTGGGAGGCACTCACAAAAATATCCACCAATCAGATTGTGGCAGGACTTGGCATTCACGCAAGGCTTGTCTTCGCATTCGTTGGCATCTTTGAAAAGAATGTTTGGATGTAATCACTGTCAGCAAGCACATAATTACATTGAATTCTAGACTGCTTTAACAATTTCTCACCAATCAGACACATTTTGCCAGTCCAATGGGTAGGGCATGTGCATTTAAAGCCGTTGACCAAATCTTGACAGGTGCCCCCGTGTTTGCATGGGTTGGGTGTACAGTCATCCACATCTATAAGAACAGAACAGGTTAGACACATCAAGTGTTCCTTTCTGAGTAGAGAGAGGGTTTGTGCGTCTTCTTACTGATGTCACAGGATGGGCCGGTCCAGCCGACTGCACAGATACACTCGTAACCCTGACTGGTCTCCTTGCACGTCCCTCCGTTGGCACATGGGTTGGAAAGACAGGCGTGTTCCGCTGTGAAAGCAATCACGTCTCGTTGTTAGTCTGGAATTTCTTTGTAAACTTTTTGTATTTTCATAAAGTGATTCCCTGAGTCAAGTCAACCAGTTGATTTGAAGAATATTTAGTTTTACATATCCATAGTTTATCCCATGGTTAAATGGTTATCCTATAGTTACCAAAGCATATTCACCCTTATGTTGATCTGTGCACCAAAACCACATGATAAACCAATTTTTTGTATAGCAGATTGTGGTCTGACAATTCTGCTTAATATTAGGAATCCCTCCAATAAAGTACACAGGAAAGGATTTCTTGATATTGCCCCAGGAGGCTGTCACCACCCCAAGTGCCTGGATCAAATGCAGCCACGAGGGGGGAGAGGAAGACTGGGGGATAAAAGCCATGACGGTCCATCTGGCAGATTTCATCACCATACCCATCCAACAACCGACTTTCAAAACAGAGATGATCCACTGGCAGGACATATCAAAACAGAGGATTAGCAGACCTGGGCGCCCTTCCTGACACTGTAGACAGTTCAGGACCAAAGTCTGACATCATCCGATCCCCCATATTGTCTCTCCACCCTTTCCCATCAACAACTACACCTCAAATATTACATTCAGAATAAATGCCATTGCTGCTGTACGCCTGATTTTCACCTGGTCTCAATAACAAACTGAAGGAATTGCACAACAGCGCTGTAAACTAAGAGATGCGTGCCAACACAAACAAACAGCAAGCTTGTCTACGATATGACTATAAAGATTTATGAAAAGAATCAGCCGGTCAAATTCAGACTCAACTGTTGTGCATAAACTGCTCTGTGTGTATTAGGTTTCAAAGCAGCTATCATTATGTTGTAGAGGGTCATAAATACAGAGAGACAGTAAAAATGCTGGTTGGTGAAACCACAAACGACACATGCAGCGATCGTTTATGATGTTGTGCATCAATCAAACTCCTAAAACTTACAGCACCATGTCATTATGCCCAAAATGTCAACAAACCGATAAATTTCAATTTTATGCTTTAGATATTCTATGTGAAAATTATATTTTACATATTTTATACTTAGCACACATTTCTTTGGGATTGAAATATTTCATTATCTGTAACTTCAAATAAAGTGATTAAAACTTTGCATAAGCATAAGCATAAGCATTACATATTACAAAAAAATGACAAACTACTTTTACTGTCAAAAACCATCTTATTCCACAGCCCAAACATAATCCAGAAACTACTCTAACATGACAAAAATAAGACCATTTAAAACAAAACAGCGATTCAATTGTTTTGAATAAAGAGCATCATTAAACATAAAGAAACGGATGTAACTGCTACAGAAAGTGCAATGCTGACATTAAACCCATCTTTCCTACACAGAAACAACCATCTCTTTCTCAGACGACACGCCCACAGCCTACGACTGTCTGATGCATATTGCACACAAAAATAGAGAAAGAGTTGGCTGAAATCTCCAGATTGCCTGGCACCGGTCCACCTGGAACCAAAGTAATGTTTATAATGTACTGGCTTGATGCTATGACACAACTAATCCCTAGATTTGCCAGCGGTTTTCAGGTTAGGTGAAATCTTTCAATTGTCTTTAGTGTTGCTGGTAAATTTTAAGATGTTTTGTGTGTCATTCAAACTTGATCAAAGTTGGAGCAAAAAAGAACAGACTCACCTCTTTCACAGGTGACTCCGGAGTATCCATCAGCACAAGAGCACTGGTATTTGTCTGGTCCTGTATTGCTGCATGTTCCTCCATTCAGACACGGCTGGTAAGTCCCACAGTAGTTCAGATCTGAAAGGTTAAAACATATGGCATTACTATGGAATGCCATGAAGCAAAAACAGTGAGAGAACAAACGAACATTTGCTTTACCTTTGTCACAAAGCTGTCCACCCCAGTTTGTGTCACAAAGGCACTGCCAAGGTTCCATACACGTCCCGTGGACACAGCCGGGGTGAGGGATGCACTTATCACAGTAGAGACCCTGCCAGCCGTACAGACACCTGAAAGAGTTGCATAGACACACAAATAAGAACATTTTGAATTTGCCATTTTAGATTTATTTATTGCTTGTTGTTGGGATAAAAAGTCAAAATAAATTCTCTCAGGAAGCTTAAAATGCTGCCTTCCTTGGTAGCTCAACAGGCTTTGGAACGGCAAAAGTGTGTAACCATGTTCTTGAAGGTTAATGTGTCTATAATTTTCTCCAAGTACATTTCAAAACTTGATTTTCAAGGCGTTCACAAAAAGGTTACCCTTTTCCTAAACTCCCGCAAAAGTTCGCTGGCGAAACAAACTTCTCGTCTGATTATTTATTGGCAAGCCACGCAAACAACAAACACCAGCTGTATAACTCCACTGGGTCTTTTACAGAGACTAACATTAGCTTGTGGCAGGACACTCTGTCTCAATAAAAGCAGAGCGGCTTGGCCCCGTAACTGCCCGGACCGTCTGGGTGGGGGGGTGTTTCCAGACCGCTCCGTTGCCAATGTATTTACGGCGGGATCTCGCTCCCGTTCCCATGTAGTGGTTCTCCACCCCGGGCATGAAAAAAAGACCCGGCACCCCAAGCCTGTAATTAAATGTCTTCTTCAAAAAGTCGCAGCGATAGCTCTTCTCCACATTGATCCCTTAAAACGGCTGTAATTAACCAGTGCTTCTCCGAGCCGGAGCGATAACCTGCGATAAACAGGGACTGGAAAACAGACTGCCCTCTGGGGGTAAAAGAAAACAATTAGCCCGGGGTGGCAATTCAGCTGTAAAAATAAACAGGGTTGTTGAGGAAAGCTCTCGCTGCGATTACAGGCGACTATTCTTAAACACACGTTAAGATTTGCACATGATAAATGTCCACAAAGCAAAGCATCTCCAGTCAGAAGCCTGCTTAAACTCATAAATTACATTCTGAAGTACGGTTAAATCGGCACGGCCCAGAAACAATTTCACCCCGTAGGCCCTGATAGTTTCAATTTAGCACAGTTTCATCTCTTGTTTCAACAGTTGCACAATTGCATGGTTGTGTGTTCTGGCATGTGTTCAGTGAGAGATGAATAGGTAATGGGATCCAATCATGCCAAATGAAACAAAAAGCTGAGGTTTTAGTGTACATTGAAGTATGTACATGGGTTGATCTTTCAGAGGTAGAACTAACACACAAAAAACACACTAGCTAGACTAGGTCCAAGTAATGAACCATAACATGCAAATCTACAGAGAGAACGAATAAAAAGACCAAAGCGCAGTCAGAAAAAGCTAATCCAAAACCTGTTATGACTTGCCCGGCTGATAGAAGTCGAGTTTGTTGCGCAAGAAATTCAATGTTCAATAACTTGATGCTCTCCTTAACCCAAATAGGTTACACATGACGCATTCCTTCATGACAAAAGCAGTGAACTTCAAAACCTGATTTGTGCATTTGTTTCCATGCTGTGCAATCTTGGGCATTACAAAATCAATTTCTTGTCATTTATAAAATGAATTATTCTGCTTCTCGCACATGCAGCTATGGCAGGAAAAAACAAAAACTCAAAATTGTTTTCAAATTGGTTCTCTAGGGAAACAACACAATAACAGACGCACTCAGAGATAAGCATCTCACTGTCATTCCCTGTGGCCAAATTCATACACCATTAGTTAAACAAACAGTGCATTTAAAAAACCAATTAAAGCTTAAACTTGACAGATTACCGTTTACAGATAAGACCTCAACATCTTGCCAGACAAAATAACATAAAATAGCTATAAATAGCGTTGTTCTACAGTCTCTACAGTCTCTACAACATGGCCCCATTGACATTGTCTCGAAGCTGAACTCCATCTTGGAATGAGGTAAATACTTCAGGGTTGATGTCAGTAATTTGATGACATTCTAACAAGATTTAACCGTGAGCCACTCGCTGTGGTCAGAGCCTGCACTGTTCCACTGTTTAACCAAGGCTTTACTGAACAACATGTTGAGAAGAAAGGTTTAGGAGAAAAAGAAGCCATTGGTAGTCGGTGCCAATGAGATTACTGACAGAGATATACCCCAAATGATGCTACAGTATTACAATGAAAAACAACTCACTTGCAGCCTCCGGGTCGCTTACAGGATCCGTGTTCTGTGCTGCAACCTTGTCTGCAGATAGCTGAGAGAAAGAAACATGAAATTATTGGCTAGTGAAATAGTAAATCTGAAAAATAAATATTGGAAAATAATGCATAAAAGTGACTTATTATAGCAATATGTACAAATATTGAGTATTCCAAACAGTTGTTTTTTTAGGAAAACTTTGGAGCAAAAGAAAACACAAACCAATCATTCAATCATCTGTTCTTATATGATTTCGAATGGCTTTACAACATAGATGATTGATAATCAATAAGACCAAATCATTTCAAAACAACTCAAGAATCTTTTCAACCTCTTCATGCTACAATTTGAGGTCTGTCATCAGGCTTTGAGCGCTATGCTTTCAGTTCATGGCTAATGCCTTGTACAAGGCGGCAGCTTAAGCCAACATCCACCAAGCTCTTCTTGGCACATTTATAAAAGAAGCTGCAATGTCAGATTTGTGAATGAATCATTCTTCAAGTTGGATCTTTTAAATGAACAGTAAATCTACCAGCATGAATGACTCGTGAATTAGACTGAACTCAATGATTCAATAGCAGACACTACCAGCTCAGAATATGAGATTGTCACTGAATAATGACTTTCTATGAACTTTTATGTACTGTCCATAAAGGCACCAGGCATGGCAATGAACTATTCTACTTCTACACACTTACCTGTATTGCACTCAGGACCCGTCCAACCTTCCAAGCAGGTCTTGTTTCCGTTTGAATCACAGGTGTAGTGTCCAAAGAACTCGTCACGTGGCCGACAGAACTTGTTGCATCCGAAGCCGTAGTAGTGTTCATCGCAGGTGACCCTGATCTGGTAGTCAAACTGGGCGACGGGACCGTTGTGGGTCAGCCTCTGCCACTGTCGATTCGGGTTGATCATGCCAGAGTGGTACGCCTTCTCGATGAGCTTTGCAACCAAACCTGAAGAATGCGTCACAGGAAGAAAGTGCTCAACACAAAGACATCACGCTATTTAAAGAGCTACAAAGGTTAAAGAGCTGTATCTGGTTGCTTACAGACCGAAAATATTGCTGGCCGTGAATGACCCCTCGTGTCTACAGCATACAGAGGGAAAAGCCACATTCGCTATTAATTACAGTGTGCAAACACAAAGTAATCCTATTGGCAGGCTGTGCTAGTGACATCACTCAATAACAAACATGGTTTTGCACTGTACATTTCTTTCTCTCTCTCTCTCTCTCTCTCTCTCTCTATGCCACCGAGAGGATTACAGCACTCAAACGAAGCATCTGTAATGAGCATTTAATTAAAGACAATGAACGCAAATACTAATCCACCCTGTAAATAAAGTAAACTCAGGGTGTGTGAAGGGAATACAGGTCAGTGTTATATCTGCCACAATCAAACACATTCCCACCCACAGATTTCATCCTCAAATTCTTCAGTCCTCATGCGGGATGGGCCGTATGACTGCATATGCCGTGAAACAGCAGAAATGTGTGACCCAGTATTCGGCTTTACCATTTATTTCGCGGTTGTTTTATCCGAACTTCTTTCTGATGATGAAACACGAAATTGTGCAAACAGAGCGGGATGTGTCCCAAACAAGTCTAGACACAGAATAAAGCTACTTATTAAGGGGTGTTTGTTAGGCACAAAGTTCTTGATGTTTGACTCATTTATTTATTTTTGTTTATATAATACAGCAATACACTGTAGCTGTACAGTACATGTGTTATATAATAAGACTTATTTATTATAAAAATATCCGAAAATATTTAAAAAATGCTCTTAATTTGTAAAGTATTAATACATATCTCATAGAAATTCAACAACATGCTTCTAACATATACCATTACTGTGATTATACCACGATTACCATAAAAATACTCATACCGGCCCACCCCATCCCTACTCTCAAATGTGTTATATCTAACCACAAAAGATGAGGTAAGCAGACAGCTCACCTCTTTCGTCACTGTATTCCTGGATCTGTCTGGGAAACTGAAATGTACATTTCACCCTTTCTCATAAAGACACACTTTAATCTTTCACTTTTATCTCCTTAACTATTTCTTGCAAGTCAGCAATTCACTCTTCTCCCCCCAAAAAAGAAGAGAGGAGTGAGACGAGCGTAACAATATTATGAAAGCCAGGAGGGCCTACGGTTCATGGGATTCAGGAATGCCGAGGGCTGTTGTGGCATTTCGCTTGCACCCTGAGCCTTCAGCCCGGGCCAAGTGTCACCTCTTTACTACCTGCAGCCTGATCCACTTCACTGTGGGGTGAAGAAGTCACGTTAAACTGACAGAAGAGCCCCTGCGCCCTTGTGACAAATGCGAAGCTGAGTTGGTGCGTATAGAGAACGAAAAATAAAAATAAACGTCCTTTTTATTCTCCTCTAAGAGGAGCCAAAACATACGTTTGCCAATTTATGACAGAACAATATTTTAGCAGATCATGTTTTACAAGATTCTGAAGTACAGAAGAAATCTGCATGTGATAACCAAAATGTTATTCTACAGTATTTGTAAAGCTAAATATTTTTCTGAAAGCACTGATGTAGGCGAGCCTCAATTGGCTGCAGATTTGGGGATTTCCAGATTGTAATAGTTAAATGAAAGGTTTAAAGATGAAAAATTTAAATAAAATCCTTTACATAAAAGTGTTTCAAAACACAAGCAACCAAAGGTCTCACGTCACTGGTTCAAGCTTCAAAGAATCCAAGAGCATATCTATGCTGTCTATAAATTAAAATGAACTATAAAATGAAAATCAAGTACACAACAAATCCTTTCCCAGAGCCTATCAAATCCAAAAGTATGGATGCAGCATGTTTGCTTCCCCCCGTAACAACTTCCAGCCAGTCACTAAACCGAATTACATGGTAACACAATCCAGGACAGAACTATTCAAATGAACTGCACCAGACTCAATATAACGTCTAAATGGGATTGTTTCAGGCGTGTTAAGCCCTGTTGATGTGTACAAAGAGAGAGGTTATAGCAAACATAACCTTGTGCTTAAGCCATGCACCGTGACAGAGAGGCCGTGAGACCTTGACTGCCAACACCTGCCATTAGTCATCAGGTATTCGGAAACATTTTCATAAGCATGAGGGCCCCCTCCCCCTTTAACACAGCGTTTAAGCCCCTCACACCCACACACACGCACACAGCCTTCCTCTTTATTCGTCCTGTTACACACACCTGTCAGCACATTTGGTGTAAAGTCTAGCATGCAATGAGCGAAAAAGGTACAGAAACAAACTTCAGTTCCCTTCATTTGCAGAAGGTTCAACCAGAAGTGCAGAGGAGAGGGAGCGAGAGATGGAGTGAAACTTAGAAGACAGAAAGAAACACGTAAAAACAACAAGGAAGAATTACTAAATAAAAGACGTATTTACTCACTTTCACCGGCGGTATCATTATTGAAGTCCAAGGCCTCCACTATCAGCGTGTAGGACCTCTGGAAGAGAACAACACACATGAGGTCAGCAATGAAACCAAAACAGTAAAACATCAAAGATGATTTTACATCTTTTGTCAGGGACTTTGCCTTGTAACCAATAAACATCAATGACAAAAACTGACCATGGGCACATGCTGACAGATGGGCCATAAAATGCTAGAATAGCTGAATCAAGGACTTGGTAGTGATCTTCAAAAATGTTGGGATATCAACATCCTTTTAATTGACACACCACAGCAACAAATATCTCTACTGTCCTAACATGAACTAAATATAAATACATTTATATAAATATGAAACACATTTAAAGGTGTTTTTCATTGAATAGCTTACAGAAAATGTCCGTACTAACTCATTTCTAAATTATGACATTTACAGCAATGGCAGATCGCTGGTTTTATAAACGTGTCAAGATCTGCTAGACCTGAAACACTGGCTGACAATCATCTTTACTTATCGACAGTCATTCAAACACATACGTGTATTCTGACAAATGTATTATCATTTAAGTGAGTGTTCACTGATCAGTCACATGACCTTTAGGGCTTATATGATTGGATCAGAAAAGCGGTACAAAAGCTCATCCAAATAATTTAGATCTCCTTGGTTTCACCAAACCACAAGACCAAAACATCACAGTGACATGATGGTACTATTGGTTTCCGTTCAACAGTTCCCTACATGACGTTTATAAAACCACTTTCCTAGAATGTTCCTTCCTCTGTACGTTCTGTGTAATTGTCCTACACATCTGACAGAAGAGGTATAAGAAAACTGCAGTTTGAAAGTTTTTTTGCACAACCCACAAAAATCCCCTTTCTCTTCTCACTTTCAGGTCCTTTGTGTGCTGCGTTTTGTTCCTCTTTTTCCCCACGGAGAGGAATGTGGAGTTGAGGATCTGAGGGAGCTGCAGGGGGTGGGCTGCTTTTAGCATGACTCCAATGCAGGCCGAGATCTCTGGAGGGCTTGGCTACATTTCAGCACTTCTGAAACGCTTTGTCTGACTTAAGGTCATGATGGCTCTCACCGATATCAGGTGACAAGAGCCACGGAAAGAAAAAGAGAGAGGGACAACGATTACTCTGCCTGGGAGTATAAAATAATTGTCCATATCTAGTTGTTCAGGTTTTCGTCTTTGAAAAAAATGCAGAAGTAATAGAGTATATGAGAGAAAACGTCTGTGTGTGTGAGCTCCATAACTCCCGGTGCCAGAAATGAAGCATCTCTTACCGCACCTACTTGTCAAATTCACACACTCGTACTCTTGACAGGGCACCACGGAATTTTCAACATCACCAAAGTTCTCTGTTTGCAGCAACGATAGACCCTGAGCTCTTTAAGCCATTCAAGCAAACCAGTACACACTGTACAAAGAGCTAAAATTAGTCCTGGTTCATTTGGATCCCAATGACCTGAAGAATATCAATACACCCGCCTCGCCAAGGCAAAGTACCGCCTCGGGCAGAAAAGGTCATTCGAGCGGTAGGTTGCATAGTCGACCCCCTTGTCGTGTTTTCAGTATACACAATATCGGATATTCGATAAAGTTCCACTATGTCACCTGTGTCGAGATACATCTTGTCCTTCCTTTCCTTATTCACACTTGAATGCGTTATGAACACAAACACGCACACAGACTGTATGCTGCAAAATTACAGCCCCCATTTAAAGTGACACATCTTGCCAATTTATGTATAGTAAACAAAGCTAACGGACTTTAACTTCCACATTTGAAAGTGCCCGCTGCTAAATACTGTAGACATGTCCAGACATGTACGCCATCTGTGGACAGTACGCCATCTAAAACAAAAGGTGATGGACTTAGCAACGTATACGATTAGTGCCTGGTTAAGTAGGGCCTCGTACATAGTTTTCTGGCTTAAATAGATTTAGTTTCTTCTCAAGCTCTTTAGACAACAAAGTTAAACTGAATATGAGCAATTATGACAAAACAACTGACTGAATGAAAAATGTGGAAAACCAAACAGTTCTGGGGTTCTTCAGTTCCTACTATGATAATCACTGGTGCCTCAGAACTGTCTGGTTACAAACATTCTTCCAAATATCTTTCCTTGTGTTCTGCAGAACAATGACTTTTATACAGGTTTAGAAAATCTGAGGGTCAATGAGTCAATGACAGAATTTTCATTTTTGGGTGAACTATCCCTTTAAATGACAGTCTTTTTAGTTTTTTGCACAGGTATGTGGGAGATGAAAGCATGGGGCCACAAGCCTAGTAAGACTTTCTCACTTCATAACTCACAGTCTGGTTATCAGCTCCAAACGCCTGCCGCCACCAGGTTCACTTTTCCCATGTACTTTACTGACCTCTTTACATCTTCATTGGACTCTCGCTAACCCCCCAGCTTTATGTCCTGGCTAGCAGTAGTCTCTGAACCTTTGCTTTTTCTTATCGCTTTTAGTCTACAAGCATCCGTCCAGCACACAGACACCATCTGATAAAGTCTCCCGTGCCAATCACAGAGTCGAAGTTGTTAGACGACACTATTGTTCACTTGCTCTCAGATGTTGGTTCTTCAGCATCAGGATCAAAGTATGGGTTTAGCAAAAAAGAACACTTTAAATTGTATGTTTTGAAGTTGCACACGTGTGGGAATTTGTCAAGCGATGACATTTTAAAGGATTGAGTTTGATAAACAATGACTCCGGATGCACTGTGCCAAATAAAAATAAAAAAAGTCATAAGAACCTCACAATAGCAGATTATGACCAATAAGGTAGACGCCCTTTTTTCATACTAAAAAGCACAATCACTGTAAAAAAAGCAAAGAGGAAAGTCTTTTTTTGCTGGGAGATTCTAATCAGGAGTGGTGGTCGGAGATAAGGGGGGTTTCTCAGGGGAAGCTTTAGACACGCTGCTCTCTCTGGCGTGGAAAATGAGACAGGCTTCCTTGATAACAGGTCTGTCACTCAACTGTGCACACAAGCGCTACTGGCTGCTATCTAATCTTCTGTCACTCACGTCGGCGATCGCGAGCTGGGACCGAGGAGAGGGGCGGATCAAACGAAACATCGTCTGTCAGATATGTGCGTGCCTGCCGCCAGATCTCCATTCGATACCTTAATACCACGAAGGGTTTCTTGGTAACAATACGCCTGAACTTAAAAAAAAAAAACTATGTGAAATGAGTGAGTAAAGTTATTCTGTGCCACGCTTGATGCTGGAAACACATTAATCCCAATACTACACAACTTTACTACAGACTATCAATACCTCATTTAAAACCTAAAAGTCGAAAGAAAAAGCCAAGCGATGCATTTCCCCCTTCTATGGCTTGCCTAATTTGCAGATAAGTGCCACATCAGAGGGGACCATATAAAGCAAACATGTCATTATCCTCTATACAGCCAGCAGCTCTTTCCCTCAAGGCAGGACGGTCGTATACGCGGTTCACCTGATTTTTCTATTCCCACACTGTCCCTTACTGCATTTCACCAAAGCTTGCTTTCCAACGGCACTGGACAGAATAGAGAAAGCACGCTCAGCAAAGCCGTTTCTTCTCTTTAAAAGCTGGTTAACCTCAGCATTTGTATTTACTTTTATTAAAAATGCACATAAGTACTAGTTTGGGAAGGGAATGGGTTCACAGACAATTTACCAGATTGGAAGATAGGACAGGAAAAATGAAATTATCCAATTTGTCGGTGAACCAGCTTTTTGGCACATGCTGTGCAGACAGGCCCCAGGTGCATTCAGGGCCATGGGGCCAGAGAGCGCCGCTGTAATCTGCTGAAACGACCAGTATGAGTAGTCAGGTCAGGGCTGGAGTTGGGTTTGTCTAGGAGCCGATCTCATCACTGCTGAGTTGAACGCAGCTTCCTGTGGCTTGCCCTGGGCCGGCATTATTCCTGGACTGGCTCCATTATGCACAGTAATCCTCCCTGTAGCCAGTTTGGCCTGGCCATTGTCTCCCCCCCTTTTTTTTTTACGATCGCAGGAGCCTGCTCTGTCTGGGTGGGCTATGCCCCAAATGCTCTCTCTCTTTTGCTCTCTGTCCCCCTCTCTAAAAAGCAGAGGCCACTCAAATGCTGTAAAATGCGATAAATAATGGCATCCTACTAATGAAACAAAAGTAATGTGATGAAATGCTGTCGTGTCTGGGAACTTGTCTAAAGCTTCATTAACTTCAGTAATTACTGAGGATTGCAAAGTTAAAAGGTGCAATACCTGCTCTCCAGTCATCCGTGACTGACACAAAGCCGAGACTTCAACCCTCCCCAGCTGCTAACAGAAAAAATTATTATCGGATAAAATACTGCTACCTTAAGTAAGTGTGCTATCATCATTTCATCTATAATCATAATTTAAAGAAGTCATTGGTCATATTTTAAAGCAGCCATTGAATTATTTTTTTATTCATGCATTTGGCAGACGATTTTATCCAAAGTGACCTACAGTACATCAGTATTTCTCTTTGTTGGGATTCAAACACATAACCTTTTGTGCTGCACTACCAACTGAGCTACAGAAGCACAACTTCCTTCGTTGCCATTGCTTTTATCTTTTACAAATGATCAATACTTCAGACTCAAAAGTTCACAAAAATAGATGAGGTGTTATAAGATTAACACATCCCCACTGGTCGTCCAGTTCACGTATTGAACAGGTGAACAGTTCACCAGGGCAAAGAATTTAAACTGGGCCACATTTCTATTGTCAGACAGTTGGAGTTTTGATTTGGTCTCATTTCTGACCCCGCCGAGAACTGTATCTATTATGACATCATTAGGTCAGCAGGTGCACAGGCAGAACACGCCAAATGAAAGTTCAACGTCCCCGGAGCCAAAAACTCCTGAGGTCAATTTTCTAAGGTAACTTTACAATTATTTTTTAAGCCAACTATAGTGGGGAACCCCAAAAACTATATTAGGCAGCTCGATACGACTAACATACCTCAAACTTACATTGTTAGCAAAATAAACAGTTGGCACTCTTTATTACAGACTAGGCTGCTGTTGATTTATATAGTAATAAAACGCGCATTTTGGTATACATGAAACAACATACAAGGTAGACATTTCATTACACTGTATACCGCAGTTTAGACTGGCTTGATAACAAGTGTTATAAAAGCCCCTAAAACAGACTTCCAGTTCAGGAGATTACGGTAACTGATAAATTATTTACAGCTGCAAGACAAACATTGGCAAATCTTTCCTCTCTAAAACAAATCAACACTCATGCACGAACTAATCTTTAAATATGCTTTATCTGCATTAGAGAGACACAAATTGAGATGTATGATATGGACTGTTTACTTGACATGTTTATTTGCCGAGTTGAAGCTGACGCCCGCATGCGCGCGAGCAGCTGAAACGACCATCGCCACTAGCAACAGGCAAGTTCATGAAATCAAGACAAACCCAAACATTTCAACCGCACTCACTAAACACACACACACACACACAGTCACGGAGCAGCGTGCATGTTACCCAAATGACTTTCAAGTGATCATGACAAAATATAGTATAGTATGCTAAACTGAAATAAATAGGTAAACTTAACGGACAAACAACACACGTGGAGCGGAATACTGCCACACCAACGTTGCGTCACCAACACGCCGTGATCGCCGATTAAACATGCACAAAAACAATCGCCACGAGAAAAGATCCACTCACCGGCCACGCAAAACTGAAGGGTAAAACAATCCTTGTCTTTTCACTCCGCGTAGCCTTGGTCGAAAATTTATTCCCACCGAGAACGGGCGTAGATCCAGTTCCGAAACTGCAAGGCCCAGCAGCGGAAACGCGCGATTGATATTCCTTCAGACAAACTTTAAAATATGTATCACATTCGTCCCGCGTGCATTTGCGATCTGGGTTCCTCGCGCCGTCGCAGCACGAGCCGTTCTGCAGTTCTCCGTTCGCATTGTGCATCGATAAGATTTCCAGCTCGAAGTGCCCAGATGCTTCAGACACCTGTTGAGTAGAATAAATCTTTAAACGCAAACACTTTAAATCTATCTCGCTTTATGTAATGCATTATATTGTTGCAAACTGTCCGACAATCTGTCAATGTCAAATTCAGCTATACTGAACATTTGTAAAGTTACAAGATTGTTCTTGATATCAGCCGTCCTCTGCCAAATAAGCAAGGGATCAGATTATAACCACTACTGTTGACTTAAACCATGGACACAAAATGTTACTTGCAAGGTCGATAGGTTTAAATATGGAAAATCAACTCAGTTTAAATGCAATTATTTTTAAACCCCAAAACAAAACAGTTTATCTTCGATTCCAAAATCGACTCACCTTCGTCGGCAAACATAACAAAAAGGCATGAAGGTAAAAAGCTGAAAATACTGAAGTCCGTCGCACAATCATGCCTTCTTGCTGGTGTTGCTTTGGAACGCAGAAGTTCTAGCCGACTTACGGCTCTAATGTATTCCCCGATTTAACATGCACGGGTGAAGAACAACTTAATATTGTTTCAGAAGACTATTTTCCAATGTCTAGGAAACTGCCTCCTATTATCCCAGCGTATGTCAAAATCTGATCTTTTCTTTTTATTATGTTTCTTTCCCCTCTCTTTCTCTCTCTCTCTCTCGCTCTCTCTCTCTCTCTCTCTCTCTCTCTCTCTCACTCTCAGCGGCGGGTATGTATATATATTACACAGAAGCCATGAGAGCGTTTGTCCGCGACTGACTGCCTGCGCATTCAATACACCAAGTTCAGTTAATGGGGGTGGCAAACGCATGCGTAATTTTAATATTCACAAGTAGGGAGGTGTGGCCTGTAGGCAAAGCCCCGCCCATGTCCCCCAGTCCCACAAAATAACGGGTTTAGCTGGAGCTGAATAACCACTTGTTCCTATTAATATTTTTTAGCACTGAGAACAAGCAGTTTTGGGATTTTTCTTAGTCATTTTTAAGTAAAAAGAATAAGAAGTGCTATTTCTTTACAATATTAAGATATTGTCTATCTGTCTATGTATCTATACATCTCCCTATCTTACTTTTAGTGAAAATATTAAAATGTATTTTTAATGATTTGGCATCAAAGAATGGTGCTTGTGTGCATAATAGAAGTCATCCTTTTTCACTTTTCTGAAGTAGTTATTTATGTAGTATCATTGGCATCAGAACATGATTTATATCTTGTGATGTCATTTACCTTGTTATTATAGGCTCTGTCGATGGCTGTAGACTTTTGCTTACATCATCATGCTGTTTTATAACCACAAAGCCATGTGTGTGCATACAAAACATACAGTAATCATACAGAGTTAATTGACCCTATTGCCCCAGTAGCTCATGCTGCCCTCTTGTGGGAATGGGGCAATTTCTGAAAACCAATTAAATACAGAATCATGCAGGTATGTTTAAATCTGGATGAAATATCTGCCACTTTTAGGGATCTCCACTTTTTCCCTATTTCTATGACGTTAGAGGTCATGCATGCTACGCAGGTCACGCCACAGACCTCAGCGCAAACAATCACCCGGTATGGGACGGCAGGTAATCAGTAACTAGCGGATTATTTCGCCATGTCATTTTACAACCGCTAGTATGTGGAACAGGGAGGTTTGTGGTATGATATTCTCTGATAAGAAGCCCCAGTAAAAAAAGTGCATTTCTGCACATGAATCAAATCGCTCTATGTTTGGAGACTATTAATCTTGATGTTAAAAGATGAGCTGTGGTCTAAGTCAATTTGTCTCTGTGTTAGATCAGAGTAAACTTGGGGAGCAAAATCATGTTGAGGATATGCATTTTTTTCCCTTAAAGAAATTGTTCACCCATTTATTATCCCAAAACTTGACATCTGCCTTATAGCTATAGCTCTCATTGTTTTTAGTTCATGACAAAAGTAATGATAACAATATTACAAAAAAATTGTATGTAGTAGGATCTTTTCAATCTGAATTTTCTGTTGTTTTATTGTGCTCAACCCTTACTTGAAATGTCATGTTGAGGGTTTTATTGAACCATTATAACTATTATCAAATACACAATACAGTGTCAAATAGACAGACTTTTCCTTTTGGGTCACTCTACCTTTATATGGTAATGACTGCAGAGACATTAATGTGTGTGGCCACATGAAGGAGAACCGTAGCAAGTTTGAGGGCAAGATGCCAGGCTGATATTTCCTGTCGGTGAGGTTCAAGATTAAAGGTGCGCTGGACCTTTTGTCCCGGCAACTATGCCTTTAAAGATTCTGACCCCCAAGAGAGGTCTCAGGTTACTTACTGCATTCAAGTAGTCACTATGTGTAATAAGGGTTAATTAGAGTATTTAGACCTCAAAACCTGAGCGCTTTCCCCTCAAAGGGTTTTGTCTATTTGGATATCCTCATTCACGTTTCGTCTTGAATGCCAAAGTCCTTTTTTTAAAAATCAAACATGTCAGAGTTTGTGGGTTTATGGAGCCTTTGTTAGAAGAGCCTGACCTGCCATGTCAGTAATGCCATGCCATGACTGCTTTAAAATCAAGTCAGATGTATAGATTGATAAAAATATTACAAAGTTAAGTTTGTTATGTTGTTGCTTTGAAACCGTCTATAGACAATATAGTGTAATTCAGATTTTAGGTTTAGGGGTTTGGCCACAGGTTTTGTGACGTAAAAAGTAGTCATGAATTGTTGTTGACATCGTAATTGCTTGTTCCTAGCTGTGGTTTTTTATTCCTTTTTGTATAGCAGCATAACCACAGGCCAAAATCTGTATTTTGTGAAGCTGCCCCAGGGCTAATGTGATTAGAGTAATGGCCACACAAGTGAGCCGCAAACCTTCGGGGAGCCCAAAATCAACTGGGGACCGGTAGATGTGTATGGGTCATCAGATTGGACTAGATTTTTCCGGTTTCACTATGCCTGCTTGCCTTCTTTCATCCTTGACTGGGATCAAACCAGGCAGTTATGAGCTCCTAAATCATGCCTGAACCCAGGAACAAAGGGTCAGGCTGCTGGAGAGATGACTATCTATTGTTGTCAGACACTCAATGTTATATACCAATCCAATTACTTAAGCTTGTTGCCACCTCTCATATTACAGTTGTCCGATGCAACAGACTCGAGTTCAGCCTGAGAAGAATGTGGTGGAACAGATTATGCCCCTAATAAGGAAACTGTGTGCTTTCATTCTAGGTATGTTCAATATTGTTTCATAGTCAGATCATGTTGATCTCCGAGTTGAGCATTGAATGCAGTGTCACATTTTCATAAACTGTTCTACTCTTTCAAACCATTCTGGAATTAATATTATTTATTTACTTTTTGGTCAAACACGAAGTGATCTAAAGTTTAAAGATGAAAATGCATTTGGCCACGAAGATGCATTTGTTATTGCTGTGCATTTTGATTTATGCTTTATTACTTTATTCTCACACTTTTGGCAGCCGCTTTTACCCAAATTGACTTGCAGTGCATTCAATCTGTAGATTTTATGAGTATGTGCATTCCCTAGGATTTAAACCCATGACCTTGATGTTGCTAGTGCCACGCTCTACCAGCTGAGCTACAGGAAATTTTAGTACTCATAGTTTGTTATTATTATGCACATATCGGAGTGAATGACCAAAGTTCTGTCTGGGGAGGATGTGAAATACACTGAGGATTTACGGAAGATCAATGCTACGCATCTTCAAAGTGTACACAGCTGGACAATGGTAGAATAGAACATTGCTGGCAGATGAATAGAGAGAGAGCCTTTTTACAACTCAAATGGAAATAATGACGTACTAATGTTGTTCCAAAAATAATACTGTTGTGCACAGTCGACATTTGCCCTGACTGGACAGAAAGACAGAATAAGTGATTGTGGACAGATAAGAATAGTGGGAATTGGAGAGAAAGACAGTAAAGGAGTTGCTGGAGAATTATTGTTGTTTCAAGATGGCTGCTCTATGACTTTTGGACAAACCTTCAGTATCTTGATGGACACTGAATGTGTTTGAGTTGTTATTTGTCCACATAGGGTTCAAATGTCTGAGACAACAATTGCAAATCTGGAATATAAAGGGATAGTTCACCCAAAAATGAAGATTTTGTCATCATTTACTCACCCTCTTGTAATTTCAAACTTGGATGACTTTCTTTCTTCTCTAGAACACAAAAGAAGATATTTTGAAGATTGTTAATTGTTAACCAAACAACGTACCCATTGACTTTCATGTCCATAACAATAGAAGTGAATGGGTACCACCGTTGTTTGGTATCTTAATTTGTGTTCTGCGGAAGGAAGAAAGTCATACAAGTTTGAAATGACAAGAGGGTGTGTGATTGCTCGTGTATGGTGTATTTAGGTGTATGTACATCATCTGTGCTCAGTGATGTCATCAACCTGATGATACATAGCGAGGATGGGGGTGGGGGGGGGATGTGGATTGCTGATCCTGGCCAGATGACACCCAGTAAAGCCAGTGGTATTTGAAGGAATAAGAGACAGAGTGCTTGGGAACGTCTCCCTACTTAGTGCTTTTCACTCGCACTTTTGGAACATTTACACTTTCTGTTTACAAGACCAGCTTTTACTTACCAAGGCTTATATGACAGAGACGGTCGAGTCTGAAATAAATATTATTCTCCCCTGAGATGTGGGACCCCCATTGTTATTTTCAACATTTATTTTAAACCTGCTGTTGTGAAATGAATAATGGGCATTTCATTGGTGGCGGTGTGAGGTGTAGATGGAAGGAAAAGTAATCAAGTTATTCTGGTTTTGCTGTTGAATTTACAGCTTTTTTGGAATTCCAAAGCAATTTAAAAAGTATGAAATGTTTTTACTGTACAACAGATGTATTGTCGATATGGCCCATTATGCTATTATTATCCTATATGGCAGAGATCTAAACATCTATTTTTGTGTTCATTGAAAGAAAGAAAGTCAGTTATGATATGACCTTTCACATGTTTTAGGTAATAATATAATGTTGCTCTATTTACAATCATTGTAAAACAAATCTGCTGCTCATTATTAGATTATCATAAGTGAATGATAGTTAAACATTGGCCTCTTCAACTGGCCCATTATCATTATGAGATTGCCAGAGGGGTCAGGGTCACCGCGTTTGACCTTTGTTATTCTATCAGCAAGAGCGGAAACTGACCGCTCAATATGTTATTCTCCCTTTCGCTTGTTGAAGCATATGTTGTGCTGCGCATGCTGGTCCCCAGCATGGGATGCTGGTGTCCTGGTGCATGTCAACCAGCTGAACCAATGGCATAAGTATGCTAGTTCACCAAATTGATGATTCTATAGATAGTTATATTCAAACTCATGCCATTTAGTTCTAACAAAAGACGTGAAGAGTTACGTTTACAGTGTGAGATGTACAGGATTTTATATCAATACCATGACTATATGAAAGTTTGCGGAATATATTAAAGTATTTAATGCATCTGCAGCACAGACTCAGGGTTAAGTGTTATCTAAGAAATGTTTGTTGTAATTAAAAATGTGGATTCCTAAATGCCATCATTTGAAAGGCACTCGATTTTCAATGTTACATTTTATGTCTGGACCTTGTCTAAAAAAAAGCATGTTTTGGTAATCTGGCGTGGATTCCAAAATAAATGTGTTAGCAGGAAAACACTGTAAACTAACTTGAGATCTGCTTTAGGTGTGAAACTATTAGTCATTATTCCATTGTGCTAAATACAACTTGAATTTTGAGTCTGCATTTATTTCTTGCACAGGCCAACAGGGCAGAGATAGCTTGATTGAATGATGCTACATATATCTTTTTATTTGTACAACTGGTTTGTTACCATTTGGCATCCACATGAGTAAAAGATGATAGTGAGTGTGTTTGTAGGTCTGTGTGTCATGAGAGAATGCTTGCAGGTCAATGCATTTACTCATTTGAGTGTCAGTGATGTTCTTATTAATCCAGTGTTTTGATCCTGTCAGAGAAGCTGTTACAGTGGGGGCAGAGGTGACTTGTATTGCGTCTGAGACCTTCATCCCAGGATAATGCTAATAACACTAATACCAAACGCTGGTGTCACATTTCCTCTCAATCATTAGCGTTAGCAAGAGGAACAAGTCACATATTTATACAGCTAATATATAGAGTAGGTAGACTCATTTCAATATATTATTATTAAAATAAAAAAAAATTAATTATATGTTTTTATTAATTGTGAATCTGTGTTTTCTTTATACCTTTTATATATAAGGTACACACTTTAAAGTAAATCTTTAAAGAACCATCTCTTTCTTACTTTTTTGTAATCTGAAGAACCTTTTTTCTCCTTAGCGATAGGACTAAGTGGGCTATCTCAAATCCTCTCACTTTATGCACATAAATGCCTTCCTTGTACACGCTTAAGCTATCCGTGAACGGTCGCATTAGCACAGCTGTGTGGGAACAGCACATAGCAGCTACAGTAAAACCTCTCGTGCCCTGCATCCGCTCTGTCCGCACTCACATTAGCGTGAGAGAGAGACCGTCCACAGGCGAAAAAACAAAAGTAAGAGGGAGAGAGGAAGGAAAACAAGCGTGTAACTGCTGGCACTGTGATCACAATGTGAGGAATGGAGATGATTGATGTGGAGAGGCAGAGGATCGGAGGAAGCCAGGAGCGCTTGCTTGTATCTCTCTGCACGCACAGAAACAACACCAGCTCTCCCAGACCGACCCCTGAGACGAGAATTCTGCAGGACTTTGGGGAGAGTTCCACTTCACTAGCTCAGGGTGCCATGTGACAGATTCTCAATGAGGTGGAACCGTGTCCTCCTCAAACAGGAAATGACTTGCCGGGCCTCGTGAGGCTAATTATTCACATTTCCCGTCCACAGGAAAAGGGGGTTTGGATTGTCCTCCTGCTATTATCGAGCACTTCCGCCACAATTTCCTTTTCGCTCTTTTTTATGCTTTTATCTTCCTCCATGACACCTTTAATTTCATTAGGATGTAATAAGATTAAAATGAATGGTTCGGTCTGATTTAAAAATCTGTTATTATTCATTCATGTTCCAAACCTGCATGACCTTTATTTTTTCTTCAATAGAATTCTCAATTCTGTTTTTAGAGACAAAATTGCAATATAATTAATTTTCTTAATTGAAGTCGGGGTTAATAACTTTGGCATCTGTGAAGTTTGCTGGAGGCAAGACCCCATTTTACATCCATACAGGGCCTAAAGGGGAATTGTGCCTGTGTAAATGTTGGCTCAATCCAGTTTGTGTGCTTTCCCCCAAGTATGTTTACACAGTAATGGGCCTGCTCGCAATGAAAGATGTGAAGCTAATTAACTTGAAAACACGCTGTTAAACTGTCAGCGATCACAGTTTAAACATGGAGGTCTTTGCTTTAAAGCTGGAAGGAAGTTATGGATTTCGCTGAGGATCTGCAGCGTTCAGAATCCTGGTTGATAAACACCATGTTTGCTGCTTTTGATGCCCCCCCCAGCCCTGCCCTCGACGACCCACCACATTTAGAAGCAAGTGGTGGGAGGCATGAGAACTGTCAAACAAACTCGCTTTCTCTCTCTCCTGAGCTGTGTGAAGAAATGCAGCCTGGTGGCCTGTATACTCATGACTGACTCAAGGTGCAGAAACAGATGCTTCAATGTCCTGAACATGCTGAATTCACCCTTAAAAGTGTAAAATATAAGACTTTCTAAGGGTTCTAAAGCCATCCTTCAGCACATCATCAAATAAAGCATCATGACTCTCAAATTGCCCCAATAGAGAAGATTATGAGTTATCTCATTAAATTATCCACGCAGAAAATTAAATCCAGATCAGAACAAGGACCTTATTTATTTATGCCAGCTTGACATGTTATTAAAAATATTATGTTTTTATGTAGTACATCCATCTATTGTGTTTAACTGTACCATGTCAATGCTAAAGGGCATTAAAGTATATAAAAGTTTATTGGAACTACTGAAGTAAATTAATGCTGCTCTTTTATTTAAGTATAGGTAACATTATTTCAAGGCTGCATTATTTGTAATTTTATATATAAAGCTATGTAATTTTAAAATAAATCCAGGTTATTATACGTACAGTGTGTTGAATGGATCTAACTCGAAAATCTGTCCAGGTCTCGTCGGGTGCTCATTATTATGTAACATTAGTGGAACATGAAGTAATGCCAGCAGTAGGAAATTGACTACTGTACTGAGTTTGTGTGTGTTACTGCACCTTAACCGCATGTCGTGCACCTAAATCCAAAAGTAAAATATTTCAGGATGGTTCACCAAAAAAGGAGGGTTGGTAAGGTGTGACCAAATTGTGGGGCTTTAAAGCTGGCCACAGAGCTAGGCATGGAGTAAATGGCACAATATTTGTCTTTTCTGTGTTGGTTCATTTATTACGTTGCTTGTGTAACTGACCCAAAGTTGACTTTTTTCACTTTTCTCTGTGTTTAAAGGAGTAGTTCACCCAAAAATGAACATTCTTCTACTTGTATGACATTTTTTCATTTGCAGAACAGAAAAGATATTTTGAAGAATGTTGGTAACCAAAAACTGTTGGTCCTCATTCGCTTCTATTGTATGGACACAAATTTGCTCATATCTCAAAATATCTTCTTTTGTCTTCCACGTAAGAAATAGAATCATATAGAATCAAGTTTTAAATGACATTAGCGGAAATAAATGATGACAGAATTTATATTTTTGGGTGAGCTATCCCTTTAACAGTTAATGGTTAAAAATAACTTTGGCTCTTTTGCAGGATTTTTACGGTGCATGTGACTCACTTTGAAACTTAAACATGTTGTCAGACGACAGACACGGTGAAGCTGGGTGAAAATATTGATGCTGGCAGAGTGGAGGAGCTTCTAGAAGTCCATGACGTAGTGTTTTTTCCATGACACTTTTGATGATTGTTTCCAAATGGCCCTGTCAGTATTCATAAATCTAAAGAAGACATTCCATTTCATTTCAAAGTAAACAAAATCCTTTTCAATTCGCACGGCTCATTTGAACACATAAAAGTAAAAGCTTGAAGTGGTACTGGACAGGCAAAGTTGTAAGATGATGTATGTTTTCATGTATTCCTTAGTTCACATTTCTTGTTTCTTTTGTCCTTTTCTCCCTTCTGTGAAATGTGCGAAGTGGTGGAGGAGGGTGAAATCAGATTGATACGTTTTCTTAACTTTACAAACAGCAAATTCATTCAGAGCCAAATATTACCAGTAAAGTCAGCTGTGGAAATATAGTAGCCGGGTCTAGAACTAAAATACTAATGATTTACAACTTATTAATTCTGTCATTTTTAAAAATGGTGCTTATCCCTTTTTTGTGATGAGAATTTAGAGTTCGTGTTTTCTTTCTTAACCACAGCAATTTATTAAATTACTATAAGCTGTGCTCTGTATAGATGGCTGAGGAACAGAATCCAGTAGAGAATGAACTTGGTGGCTTCCCGCTGGAGTTCAGGAAGTGCACACATCCATGATGCGTATCAACAAGTGTTTAATGCTAAACGGATGAGCCTGCCCTTCCTGCCAGACAGATAGTTAAAAAGGTGTTCTGTTAGGTATAAATCGTGTGCATGGTGACATTGTTACTGACAAGCAACACATGGTTTGTCTGTGAACCTAGTTCTGTATCAAATGTTCACTGGGATGTGAGCATTTTTTTGCCCAAAAAATATCTGAAAGCCTTTGCCTCAAACATGTAGATGCATAACTCAAACTACTAGATGTCGTGAACAGACTGAAATATTGGTTGTTTTTCTTAACAGCACTCTCAAATTTCATTCACATGTGGGTTTGGAACAACAAGGCTGTGTAAATCGACAGAATTTCAATTTCTGGGTAAACTAGTCCTGAAACACTACATTATTTATATCTGTAGTTTAGACCAACAGTTTTATAGCCAACCTGTGCGCTTGGAGTATCGCTGATCTTTAGGCACAAAGTCTGTAAGGACACCCACTCTTGTGGGTACAAAAGTGCAGATCTCTTGGGACCGCTGTTCATTCTGGTAGAAATTTTAGAAATGCACCCCAATTACACTGGCCACTGCTCAGACAGCTAAAACAAACATACTGAAACATGGTACGAGTAAAACACGAGAGAACGTTTGCGGTTGTATTCGGTAGCAAGCTGACACCAGCACTCAGAAAACCTTCAATTATTTTAATATAATAGAAATACTTATAAACACAACTTTAAAAAGTGGCACACTTACTTTAAACTATCCTTTTACCTCATATAAGAGTTGTGGTTTTGGGAAGGGGGAGGGCCGGCAGCTGAGGTTGCATAGGATGAGGTAAAGCGAAGAACACAGAGGGGGTCATTCCTTAGGAATTAATTGTGCCCACTGCTGTCTGTGTTGTTGCATCCGGGCACAGCGAAGGATGTTGTGAAGGATGCAGTACTATAGCTGAGATTCAGGCACTTGAATATGCCCAACAATTTTTCACCATCAGTCTTTGTCATGCCAAGAACATTCTGCTATTTACTTCCTTTTGATATAACCCACAAATTCAACTGAGCCACAATATGTTATTAGGTGACTTTTGTCTCTCCTGGATTTACTGCTCACTTTAACATATGCTTATGAAGTCATTGCTTTAATTGCTGTTTTTGTTGCATTTTAACAATTAGATGTGTTGGCTGTAAATGGCTTGCAGATGCTAAATGTTTAATTTATGCAAATCTCATGTAACTGTAAATTGACTATTAGCTGTTTTTAGATGAAACGCCAAAACAATTATGAACACAACAATTTAATGTCTTTTAAACTCCAAAGAGAAAGTAGATATCAGCATAGACAAATTATGTTTTGAAGGCGTGTTGAATGTTTCAGATAATAATCTAAAATTTCTGATGAATTTTGGCTGTTTTGTTTTCCTCCTACAACTTGGCTTGGAATAAGGGATGCTGGGAAAAAATAGATAAGAAACACAGCAGCTGGAGAACAGCTGAAACATGAAGCCATATGCTTGATGCTATTAAAAAGCTGTGTGTGTGTGTGTAAGAGGGAGAGATAAGGAGCAAGAACAGCAGAGAATGAAACTGGCTAATGTAAAAAGTACACAAGGTGACTGATTTGTGTGAAAATGTAGTTGTTGGAATGTTGAAGGGAAGACATCTGTTTCAGGATTTACGCAGGCTGGAAGGCTTGATGTCAGACTGATCAGAGTAAAGCATCAGAAGAGCGTGGCTTGCAGATAAAAATTGCCAATGGCCCAGAGCAGAAATAGTTTGTGATGTTTTGTCAAAATCTTGACAAAAGACATGAGATATTCAGTACAGTATTGAATAATGAAGCAAATAAAATATTTGATGACATTAAGTCATATGCCTGGAGTATAGACGGTTTCAAAGCAACAACATAAACAAACGTTACTGTGCTTGCATGCTGTTGTGGCCCAAACTTAACTTCCGGCACACATCCGCAAAGAATAGAGTTCCTGCAGATTATTTCTGATAACAAGCAAAAGAAGTAAGTGAATTATGTTAGCTAGCAAGTTAAAGTATGTCTAGTAAGTATTATATTATGTTAGAACTGCGTCTTGGCTAAACTTAAATGATCTTGTGAAATTACTATAATCTGTTTCTAATGAAGACACATTGAGACTTCGTTGAATATAAATAACCCAAATCTTGCTAATCATACTGGGACATAGGTCAAATCAAATCTTATCATGCCCTTATTTCACAGACAAGAAAGTGCATATGGTGTTAGAACTTGCACTTCATGGTAAAATCTCTCCAGGCATTGCATGCGGGCACTATGAAGATGCCTGTCTTTTTGTTCCTCAGTTGACATTCACTGAAATAAAAAGAAATGCTGGCCATTCGTGGGAAGATGGAATCAATGTGGGAAGATGGAAAAGAGTCCCACTGTTTGCTGTTAATGCAATGATGGATTGAACAAATGTAGTTTTCTGTGTTGGTGGAAGCAGACGGGTTTGCCAACAGGGAATTCTGTACTTTTTCCCTTCTCTCTTGATAATGATATTTATAGTAATTTAGTGAGAATTTTAGTAGCTGTTTATAAATTTTATGTTTTTGCTCCGTGAGTGGGTGTGTGTACTATATGTGTGTGGCTGGATATGATCATACAATTAGTCTGACATCATATGCAGTGAAATGCTGGGCAGTCAAATTCCATTTAAGCTTTGGAAAAAACAACATTAATCTTACACTTAAGTCATTTTATATTTAAATGAAAAGCTTTAATCTTCAGATTAATATAAACATTACCTCATATGGAGGCTGCTTATAAATAAAATCCAAGATTAGGTAATTAGTAGGTTATTAGAATAACTCATATAATCACACTTGCATTTTAACAACATACTGGGTGGGAACTATGAGGTCTGCAAGACTCGTTCTATGTTGCTATAAAATCTTGTTTTAGCTCGAAATGTTTACCTCAAGTTGTTGCATTTTGACAGCTGCGTTTGAGGTAGTGATAAAAAAATCCATTAAAAACAACCCAGTGGTGCTTATTAAACAATTTCTAAAATATCACATTTTCGAATCACAGCTCAAATATTCATCATAAAAAAGTGTTTAGAAGACGCGTGACCCTGGCTACCTGAAATCCATCCGCGCTTTGTCACAGCCTCCTTTCAGAGAACTCTGAAATTCCCCAAATTAATTCTGGCTCAATTAATCCTGAACCGGCTCTCATTGGACAGCAATTATTACGCTCTGTTGATCTGAAGGCCATTGTCACTGTGGCACATGAAGGAATCTTTTGTGAACTGAAAGAATGGGAGGCAAACCACTGAAGCTACAGAACAGAGCCGCCGAGGTGTGTGCGCGTCTGTGTTTGCATGTGCGCCTGTGGATAGTGTTTCGGGGTCCGAGCAACCGTGAGTGGCGTTGATTGACATACTGAGTGAAAGACCCTAAATCCTATAGCTTTGATGATTGAAATGAGACGGGTATCATTTATTTGACAAAGCATTGGGGTAGTGCACTTGCTGGTTGTGTGTGTGTGTGTGTGTGTGTGTGTGTGGGTATGTGTGTAAACTCCCCACTGCTGTTATCACCCCTATTCTCTTTGAACTTGACTGACAGTTGTCCAACTGAAGTATTGATACAACCCAAGTATGAATATTTTCTTAGCAATTTGTTAATAGGGATGCCAATTCAACACATTTGTTGTTGCCTCTTGACCCCTATAATATGACCTCACCAAACCACCTGCTGATCTGTTGACACAGAATGTGTTCTTACTTTCAAAAACAGCTTAACAAACAATCAGCATGCATTATTAATTTGATTAAAAATGTATTAAACAAGGGCAACCTATCATAGATCATGATGCTTTTGAGCTTTAGATCTGACAGATTCTCTTGATTGACAGTTGGCCTTCGCAGTACTCTGCATGTGAATGAACACCCCCACAGTCTGGGCTACAATGACGGGCTCCAGGGCTCTCTGTCTGGCCCTCTGAACCTTTGGCCCCTTGTGGGGCACATGCTGCCTTTCTTTCCCCCTGGAGTCCACTGCATGGATCCCTGGGGCTCTGTATGGCAGGCGTAGGTTCTGAACATGTGTTTGAGGGAGCGAGAGCGAGAGAGAAAAAGGAAAAGCGAGGTCCCTGATCTCAGCTTCCCCCGCAGGGTATCTGCGTGGAAATAGAGTATGTAAAGTCTGGGGAAAGACAACGGCCTACTCAGACAAATGTCACCAGTTTTCACTGGCAGAGCTTCAAGTGGCTTTCTTTCTTTCTTTCTTGCTTTCTTTCTATCTATCTTTCTTTCAGTTTAGAAGTCACTGAACTAATATAGACTTGTTACCCATAATCCACTGCAGTACATACACTTTCACCCCATATCCTGTAATATTTGTTGTAGAATTTTTTTTAACAACTTCTTTATTACATTTACTATACATTTATTCATTTAGCAGACGCTTTTATCCAAAGCGACTTACAAGTAGGAGAGCATAAAACATTTTGTCAACACACTAAGGAGTACCGACAGTTTACAAGACCATGTTACTAGGAGGATTAAGCTGAAGAGTAGGCAAGGGAGAAAATGAACAACATGAAAGAATTTATTATTATTTTTTTAGACAAAACATACAGTTATTGGTTAGTCAGATAGATGCGGAACAGGTATGATTTGAGTTGTTTTTTTGAAGGTTGTGAAGGATGCTGCAGTCCGGTTGGGGGCTGGTAGATCATTCCACCACAGAGGAACCGAATGTGTAAAGGTTTTTGCAAGCGATTTGGTGCCTTGTTTATGTCTTGAATTAAATGAACAAGGGGTCAACATTGTGAGGTGGGGTCCGCCGTGCTGTTTGTGGGAATGCTGGACATGAGCGCCTCATTGGTGTGTCTTTTTAGGTGGACGGCTGTTTTCACAGCTGATGTGTTTTGCGCAACAGGGAAATATATGGCGTTGTTTATTTTAAGAAACAGTTCTTGTGCTTTAGTTCATATTTATTTTATGAAGGAAATATGCCGGTGTTGAGCCAAAGCATCATTTTTATTCATATACAGTCCTCTCTGTCATGCAAGTGCATGCCCGACCACAAACATTAATGAAGCAGATGTCCAATATCCTATCATAAAACAGTTTTTCATGTATAGAATGTGACATTTCCATTGAATTTGGAGTATTCTGGTGCAACATTTTAAGAAAGTATAAGTAGGTTGTCATATAAATTACAGTCTACTGTTGTTTTCACACTGCAAATATACTGTATCTTCCGGCTCCTATAGTATTTTTAATTTAGGATTATAGGGGATCTTCTAAGCTATGTTTGAATCGACTAAAATTTAGCTGATTGATTTCAAATCATTTTTAGTTTCCTGGCATGTTCCTTGAAGAATTGCTGCTAACCATTTGCGCTGTGCAGAATAAGTTTGCCGTAACATTCTGGCAGTTCAAACCGGCCATCTACCAAATGTGGTTGAACATAGTCAACTAATAAATTAAAATTGTAAACATATACTCGGGCATGAAAACCCTTTTCAATAGCAAAGCTGTTTAATCACTCCATTCTTTTACTTTGACAGATGAGGCCATTAACCTATGTCCCCCACACAAACAAAAAAAATCATCCTACTTCAGTAAAAGTGCTACAACAGTGTTTCCCTTGTTCTGGTGTCTGCAGACGCACACAGCCAGACAGAGCCTCATCCTTCAGCTTTTCCCCCCTTCTTTTCCTCATTTTCTGATCAGTAGGGGAAGTCCCGCTGAGTAATGCATCATGGGAGTAGGTGGAGTGCATGAAAAGCCTTGCAGCAGGCCTTACAGATGAACAGAATTTGACTGGTACTGGGTTGGGCTTTCGTACTATGAAAGAGTTTTGGACTGCAAACTGGAATTTTCCCATTTGTATCAGAATGGATAGGAAGGACGTTATGCAGCGTACAGGGCACAGAGTTCACTTAATTTATGGTACTCATTATAAATGGGACTGTGCAATATGACGCTTTGAGACTTAGGTACTGTAGCATTACAACAGCTAAAATGTTCACGTTTTGAATTTTATGGCATTGTGTCTTACTGGCATGAGTTTTAGGATCTGGCTTCTGCATTGGAATTACTTTGCTGGAAATAAGCACATTGAGTGCACAACAAAAACCTTTCTTTAAAGTTCCTGACACATTTTCAGCTACTTTTAAAACATCATTATGACTGAAATTGGTATGACAAAATGCAGAGTTAAGAAACCAAATGGAATTATATCAAGCCACTAACTACCACCACTCTTGACAAATAAAGATTGTCGTGCTCTTGAACGAACATTCTTTATCAGAATTACTCTTCTCTCTGTGGGGATTACTACTAAACTAATAACAGAAGAAAGGAATCATTAACAAACCTCATTATTAAAGAGGAAAGGGGGATATTGCTGCAGTTTAACGTAATGGATGGTGAACCTAAAGGAGGATCAGGCTGAGTGCTCCGGGGTAATTGGTGGAGTTCCATTAAATCTGAAGCATAAAGTCGACCCTGCAATGTCCACTTCCTGATGGATCTCCATTCCTCTGAAGTTTTGTGAGTATACTGTATTTCTACAGTAATACACAGGGGAAAAATAGATTATTTACTTATTTGACTCACCTCAAATCATTAAAATAGTACAATGTTAATAGTTATTACATATAAGATAAAGTAAAAACTGAATGTACCCCAATTAGCTGGTTTAGAATTTGCTTGCTTTCCCCCCTTAAGAAGCTGGTTAAGATATTTACATATTTCCCTTAAGAGAAAATAATAAACACAATCAGATAATTATGTGTAAATTTGTACATCCCCTTGGCTTTAATGTAATATTTTGTCTTTACAATACATTAATGTTTTGATAGTTTGTGTAAGTTTAGTTATTTAGTCTTTCGAAATATATGAAATATGTTATGTGAAATCGATAAGATTTTTGGGGTAAACTGTCCCTTTAAAAGGATATTTCAGAGGCAAACTAAAATTACACCATATTTAACTCACCCTCAAGGCATTCTAGGTATGACTTTCATCGTTTCGCTTCAGAAGACCTTTGCTAAGACCATGGAGCCGTGTCGAGCAGTTCTTTGATCGATGGATGCACTTTTTGGAGCTTTAATAAAGCATTTACCATTCACTCCCATTCTACCGCTTGGAAGAAAAAGGATAAATGGTATTATAACTCTGACTGTATTCGTCTGAAAGAAGAAAGTCATATACACCTAGGATGCCTTGATGGTGAGTAAAACATGGTGTAATTTTAGTTTGCCTCTGGATTATCCCTTTAAATTCACCCAGGAAGTTTAGCATTGACAATGGTGTTAAAATTGTGCTGTTTATATAGCATCTTACAAAATGTTTTGGAAAATCACTTTAATATATATTTTTTTATTTTTGCGAAAACACCTTTAAAAACACCTGTAAGCACTGACGGAAATATCAAAGATGGTGACGTCCAGAACACCATTTAATGAGATTTAACGAGGAAAGCTTTGGAAAAAATTAACGACTGGCACAAATGTTATATATTCATCTTGGTGAGTTATTAAATGCCCACATGAAAACACGCAACGCATATAAAATGTAAGGGTGTCAGTTTAGTTTTAGAATGTGGTCGTAGTGTCCTGAACGGCCCTTACCATGGAAAAATCACTGTAACTCACTGTTTATCATGTTTACGTTGGTATTTAAATGTTTTTATGTTGGTGGTACAACTTGTATTGTGCTAAAGAGTAGAGCATTGGGCTGAGGACAGGCATGTGTAATTGAACATGAGCTTGCCTGTTGGCAGTGACACGCTCCTTTCACCTTCGTTATTGAAAGTTATGCTAAGAAACCACTGTCCATCATTAAATTATGTTCAGAGTATTTTGAACATCTTTAACTTAGTTGTTGATGTTTTGCCATATCTGTCATAAACCTCAGATATGGGTGGGGTTCAGAGAAATCATTAACTTGTTTACATTACACCAAATTAGCATTGCTTTTACTATTATTAGAAAGGATCCTAATAGATTATATTAAGCTTTATATCCTAAGCTACCTCACAGGTACATTTCAAATTATTTGGAAATATTCAGTTTTGTGTCATTTTTCTGCAGTGATCAGGAACTTTATGTACCATATAAATGCAAGAAATCACTGTGTTTTTCTGGTCGGGTTTGTTTTTAAGAGAAGAACAAAAGTCTGTTTGTGCAATACATCTGATTCGATTAGTGGGGTAGATGTTAACAGTCATGTTGTGGGGAGCTGGAATGAACTGTAAGAACAAATTTTTCCTTGGGGCATCTTACTTTGAACAATGTGTGTGGTTGTGTTTGCAGCCTTCAGTGCTGTATACAACATAAATGTGTACAGTAGGTTCAGCACTCTCTTGCATGGTTATTCTAGAGTGAAAGGTGTACTGACTGCTTCTCACATCTCTCTCTCTTTCACTCCCTCTCTTTCTTTGTCTCCTGGAATTCATATGATCTCATGTTACAGCTCGCAAACTGTAATAATTGGGGATAATTTGATTGCTCTTGTATAAACATGTATAAACAGCATGTGAATGTTTTAAAGAGGGCAACTGGAGCAATTTCATGTTTTCCTGTATATGTGGTGTGTTACTAGTTGTTCATGCTTATATTATATTAATATTAATAAAATTGCACAAATTAAAGTCTCAAACCAAAAGATATGTTCAAGTGGAGGCTCATCCAGACTTCCCTAAAACGCCTCATTTAAACACGACCCCACAAATCTACGTCAGTGTGTGGGAAGCTTTGTATAACTCCACCTAAATGTATATGCAGAGAAAGAAGGCGTAACTATTCTCACTGTAGTGTTGTTGCCGCCGCCATGTTGTGGAGACATTGTGTGTTTCATTGCAAAAGAAAAACTCCTTAGTTACAACTTCCAAACGAGGACAAAGAAATTAGTGATTAAGTTTTATTTACAACACTGTTCCAAAACAGTACAACCCCAAAATCTTAGTGTGTGCAACGCATTAACAAAGGCTGTTTCTGAAAACTGGGACAAATCCAACTTTGCAAGGACAGTCTGCCGTTAGTATGCTTTCTTTATTTCTTAAAAAATATGCTACTGACTATTCCAACGTGAGCTTTAATTGTCGTTCCTTCGATCAAAAATGCAAAAATGGTTTTATGTTTATATAACCTCTGACTGTTCTCCCCTGTGGCATGATGCAACATGAAAAAGGCATTATAAGTCATTATATTCAATAATTATGTCCCCACTGAATGCAAGAAATGCCTCATTTATAAAATATTTTATTGTCTTTGTCACGTCTAGACAAAGTGTCAAAAGCTGCTCAAAAGGTTACCTATAGTTAGCTAATTGTTAAACCTAATAGTATGTGAAAACGAATGTGTTTTTTGAACTGTAAACCGCTTAAACACACTGTATTACACCCAATACACACAACAATGCCCCTTTAAACACTAAATTGGGCTACATTTTAGACCATTATGCAAGATGTAAGCACATCCTGTTTCAGTTTTTAAGACTACACATTTGAACAAAATGCTATCATAAGAACATTCAAAACTGAATCAAGTTGTTAATAATCTTTAAGACATAATTATATATGTGGAAAAAAACTGAAAAAGGAAGTCCTTCTGGACCTGGACTAAACATTTTAAAGTCTGTAGTACATTTCAAAGTAGACATCAAGGGAGAAAGAGGGAGCTTGGGGCACTGTGAGAACATTTCTGTGTGTGTCAAAATAAGGTTGTTGGCGTGTTCTCATTGGATCAAAAAAGGCCTTCGGTTTCCGGAGCTACTCTATCTGTGAGGAGTGACAAATCATAACAGTTAGGGAGGCATTTGACCTCCCAGACCTTTGCAATTAGACCCACGGGGTCAGGTTTACATATTAGCACTCTCTCGATGTGAGTTACATCACAGAGCAAAGCTCTTTAAATGGTTTCATCTTCTTATTTCTCACTTTCATTCTCCTAATCTCTCAGCTTCAGTGGACACGCTTCTAAATAACTTTGGCTCCACAAAGCAATTGAATTAATCTGGAAGGTACTATAGTCAGGGTAACTTATGTACTAGGAGGAGTTGCATGTTCACTGAGATTCACAGCTTTAGATTTTATTTACATTCTTTAGTTGAGCTGCATTGGTAGTGAGAACTGAGAAGTGAAAAAGTTGATGCTTGCTAAGAAAAAGTTTGCTTTAGTATCTCTTCACTTTTCTAAGATCTCTTTTAAGTGTTACACCCCTGATTTCTTTGGTTTTCAGACGTTTATGCATTTGGCAGATACTGTTATCTAAAATGACTTAAAGGGATAGTTCACCCAAAAATGAAACTCACCCTCTTGTCATTTCAAACCTAATTGTCTGTTTTGTATATTTTGAAGAATGGCACCCACCATTCACTTGTATTGGTTTTGGGCCCATACAACAGAAGTGAATGGGTGCCGCTGCTGTTTGGTTCCCAACTTTCTTCCAAATACCTTATTTTGTGTTTTGCGGAAGAAAGAAAGTCATACAGGTTAGAAAGCGGTATATGCTTTTTGATAGTGTTGTGCAAAGTTGAGCTTCAAGAACATAAAGTGTTGTGTTAGCAATGGTAAGCCTTGTCATTGACTTTTGAGTTGTGTATGCTGGGTAAGATGCTCTGCTGAGAAAGGAAAGCTCAGATTTTGAGTTCAGTTCTTGCATTTCCTGAGAGGCTACTTGAAAGTGACACTAATCTGTTTACAAACAGTCTCAAAAGGGAATCTGCGGGTGGGATGGACAAACAGTTATGACAGATGAGATGCTTCTCAGGTTCACCCCGGCTTCCATCAGTAAACAGGAAACCTGAGCTCTCTTGACCTGTGTCTCAGATCCTTCATGTTCTTCTCACGACCTGTGAGATGGTGAGGAGGCATTATTCACCTCTGCCAGCTCATAGATCATTTTCTTAGTATCAGCTATCAGTTATCTGTTGACATGATGTACTCGTAGGCCTGATTATAATGTTCGATATGATCCTATTGGATAGGTATGCTATGTTTTACCATGATGATGGTTTTCCTAAAAATACCAATCCGTCTACCAGGGAAAAGCTGGTTTCGGCTATCAAGTTAAGTCCATTATGGAATGGACTTTAGTAGAAAGTAATAATGAGACGCATTGTTTCTAACGTCAATATCGGGAAGAAATCCGAGTTGTCTCAAACCAATGATTTGTGCGCACTTCCGCAGTAACGAAAACGTTTGGCAGCTGAACAATTGTCCCATTGAGGTGTGTAAGAACCTCCGGGGGCACGCAGAGGTCAAAAAGTCAGGCCCCTTGTCGACCGCCTTTCCCAGGCCTGGGTTTTATCAGATCTGGGCATCACAACACAGCCTGGGAGAGTAGAGAACCACTTCTGTCATGGAATATATAGCCAAAAATGACTTGTAGACAATGGATCCTGTTTTATGACAGGAGTTAATGATATCAGCCACAAAAAATGCATGTTCATGAAATATTAAAGAAATACTTCTCATTTTGTTACCATTTACTCATGCGGATCCAAACCACATCATTTTGAATAAATAGTCATTTTTGAGGAAACTAATTCGTTGCTCACCTTTGAATGGATAGTTCACCCAAAAATAAAAATTCTGTCATCATTTACTCACCTTCTTGTCATTTCTTTTAGACTTTCTTTCTTCCACACAAAAGAAGATATTTTGAAGAATGTTGGTAACCGAACAATGGTGATAACCATTCATTTCTATTGTCTGGACACAAATGCAAGTCAATAGTTTCCGCCGCTGTTGGGTTGGGATGACAGAATTTTTATCCCTTTAAGTGCCATCCAGGAGGCAAGTATTTGACCATAACTCCATGTCCACAAACATAGTTTATCTTTGTAAGAGTAAAGTGACAATATAACCAGAGCTGTTTACTGTTCTTGTATTTCCATCCTAGAGGAATCCTGTCAACACACTGAGCTCACTCATGTGTATTTATTTCATTAGTAGCCTAAACCGTCACTCTCTCCGTCTGGCTCTTGGATAAGAGAGGAGGGGTACATCTGTTGGATGTACAAGCATGGGAGTCGGTGAGAGAGAGCACAAACCAACTATTAATGTCTAGACGCAACATAAAACCCGGCAGATACAAATGGCAAGCACTTGTGGAGAGCACCGTCAGATCGACCCCTTAAACGTGCGAGGGGACGTGCACTCTCAAAACATCTCTGCTAATCACCGAAGGCAGCAGATAAAACCACACAAACCAAACTTGGCTTCAGGTCAGTTGACATGTCTTCTAGCTTGGCAAGTAAGAGCTAACCGCAGAGAGAAACAACGAGGTCGCATCAAAGCGTTAATTTTCAAGTATTTTTTTAATTTATTTACGGCCAGACAGAGTAGTGTTGGCACAGCAAATGAGTGGCCCTGTTGCTTCTTTTCTCATTCTTACGACTGCCGTTAATGACCTTGGAGTCTTGGCTTGGTTAGGAGTCCTAAAGAGAATCATTTTCCCCATGATTGCCTCTGCACTGATGCCAGAAATGAATTTCATTTCCAATAGCTCCCCCACCCATACTCAATGTATATTTCTATAAATCTGAAAGCAATAGACTTGATACACAGTGCAATGGTGCCAGACTTTGGTGGAGACGGCGGGACCAGTGTGTTTATAGTCAACAAAAGATTAAATGTTTTTTTCTATTTGAAAAAATAAAAAACATGATTGAATATATATAGAACTGAATATGAAAACAAACATTTGAAAGTTGGTTGTGACACCTGAGTTGTCTTGGTCTTGACAATCATCTTTTGTGCTGTTTATTATTTCTTACAGACATTTTTAGAGTTGTTTGTTCTGTATTCATCTTCCTTGCAGAGATATTTTCTCAATTCCTTCCTTCTCCATTTTTCTCCTCCCTCTCTTCTCTTGTCTCACCGTGAAACACTGTGTGCAGCTCTTCTTGTAAAGACGAAAGAACGTAGCTGGTCCTCTGAGGAGACTGGAGGTCTGGCTCGCTCTTCAAATGGCACGGTGTTAGTTGGGGAATGTGCAATTACGGAGCTCGGTCCTTTGATCCAGCTTTTTCCATCAGGCCTAAATTGTCCTCACATTGAGCACCGCCGTGTATCCTTGGGCACTCTCTGTGCGCAGGCTTTCTTTCATGTACGCCCCTTTGGAACTCGAAGCATCCCAGTCTGAAAACTGAGCTTTTCCCCAGCCATGCTCTAGTGCTGGAGCGAGCCACGCTTTTGTTTTGCTCGTGTGTGTGCGCCGGTGTGAGCGGAAGGCAAAATTAGCACAGAACTGGCTTAAGCCGAATGTTTTGCGTGTACATTGGTGTCTTTGAACTTCAGATTGTGTTCAGATATCTTTGTTTGCAGGGTGGACAGTAACATCACAGGACCTTTTAAAGTACAATTTTAGGCATAAATCGAAACGTCCTTCTTGTGCGTGTAGATAACACATGCTGGTCCATTTGCGTGTGTTTGTGCGAGTGTCATACTTTTCTGCTGATTCTTTCCACATGCTCTGGTATGTTATCTATGCTTCACATAATAGCTTCCACCTCCAAGGGATTAACCCAAGAAGTTTATAGACTTTCTTTTATTCCCCCTCCTCTTTTTTTATTTTTGCCTGGTTCTAAATTACTAGTGGCAGGCATAGTGTCCATTAAGCTGTGGGACCACAGCTGTGTGCTCTTCGTCTCTACTCTGCGGGTCGCCTTTTCTTGTGCTAATAGTTCTGTGCAAAGCCAGGGCACCTGCAGGAGAGTCTGTACCACCCCTGCGTGGCACTGCATTTAACTCCCACCATGCCAACTGCCAGTAATACCGTTCTCCAAAATTAAGATCAGGGAACATGCCCCTGCTTCATACTGTAGCTCAATCAGAGTGACTTCATAAATCAGTAAGAAATACGTTTTCATATGCAGCCTGTTTGATACCAATAAGAACATGGATGTTACAGAATAGTTTGGCAGAAGTTGGCAGAAGTCAGCAGTTTGTGCCCTAAATTTAGTGTTGGGTATCAAGTGTGTCCCTGGCACATATTTTTGGTCACAAAACATGCATTTGATTGATGCTTATATCAGCATATTTAGACCACAAATGACTTCAGGCAGCAGTGATCTCACAGTCTCCGCCACGAGCGCTCTAGACTTCCCAGCAGCGTTAAACCTTTGGTGACTAAACAAATGGAATACAGTTGAAGATAACTAACATATCATGTACTCAGACACAAAATGGCACTATTCCCCAAAGGAATCCACTTAAAATTTACAGTGAGAACTCTCTGTAAGTAAGTTTGGATAAGTATCTGTTGAAGGCATAAGTATTAATGTCCTATTATTATAGACAACAACAGTGGCAACAACATAAACAAACGTTATGTGGCCTAAACTTAACTTCTGGTAGACCTCTGCAAAAATCAAGAACTCTTGAGTAGATTTATTTTAATTTAATAAATGTAATATACAATAAAATATTAATTTATATCAAATATAGAATAGATTGTTTTATTATAACCAAACACACATTGGAAGTCAACTTTGGGCCAGGTGTATGCGTCCAATGAAACCGTCTATAAATCAACATGTAAATATGATTCTTTACGAGTATATTCAATTATTATTGGCTAAATGACTTTTCAAACATGGTATATTTTCTATTAAACTTGAAGGGCACATTGTAAGTATAGTGAATAGTAGCCTAATTTTACAGATTTGCATTTGATCTAAATTGCCGTAAAGTACCTTTACAGTAAGATCATTAATAGATGTTGTGTAGAAATGAAAAGCCCTTGACCTGATGGTCTAGCCTAGCACACAAACATTTCTAATACTTTTCTAACAAGTCTCATACTTCAGTGGTGGCACGCACATGGCAGTCACTCCTCAGGCTGAAGGACCACCCCACAATAATAGCCTTGTAAAATATGAAACGCATGCTGCCGTTGGAGCCTTTATAGTAATATCATCACATCGCTTTGAGCGCTATTGAATATAATGCTGTTTAGCATATGCAACAGAAGATTGAGATGTTTAAAAATTCCTTATGGGCTGCCAAAGAGTTCGATTTGTTCTGCTTGTCTCTTGAACGATAGAAGCTAAGAAGCATCAGTCACTTGGAAAGCGCAAGTAGCAAAACATCTAGCGCCGATAAACAATAATGCTTGAATAACATGCCAAACTTTTCAAATCGACAGTCATATTTATGCTTTTTCGATTCAGTTGCCAACGCTGTAAATTTCCAGTGCAAACCATCTTCATCCAAAACTGTGAAAACTATGTGTTAAAGTGGCCAAGTCATGCAGATAAATCTCAGTGGGAGTTTGAGATTGCATTGAAAGGCATTGCATGTGCTGTTAGATATGAGCACTAGCTGCTATGAAGCTGATTTTTTGTTTAAAAAAAATTCAGCATCTCCAGTTCAGTCAGTTTTGGCCAGATGGATTGCTATTTGAAGGGAGTGTACTGTAACTCAATGTGCTAGATCACAATTTTCTGTAACAAAGGTTAATAATGTCTGTTGGCTATCAAGAATACTTTTTTCTATACAGTTGACTTCTGTTTATTCCTTCCCGCTGAGGTCCACACTGCTTTATGAGGAATGCATCCACAGAATCTTTTCTAAGATGTATAAGTGCTTATATGCTTTTGTTTAGTATTAAATAAACTGAGAGTAACACATCAAATCTGTCCCATCATAGGTTTGCTTTGCATGTGAACATTTTAATGTGAGCTGAAAGAATGCTTGCATTTGCAAATGGGAAGAGAATGTAGCCCGGTACCTCAGCCCAACACGCTTGAGGGTTGTGAAATAAAGTATTTTTAAACACAAGAGCACTGGCTGCAAAGGGAAACTTTATTCATGGGTCTTATTCACCCAATGCAGACCTACTGTACAGTATGACCTGGTCCAGATTCCAGCTCTTGGCTTGGCAAAGCTTTGCACCAAAACTTTATATTGTAACTCTGACTTTTTAACATCTGCAATAAATATCCTCCTTACAGATCTTGAAAAACCTGTCATATCTGTACTGCAGGTACTACAGAAGCGTAGACGGCCTGTCTCAGAAGCAAATACTGTGGCAGGGAACAGCGCGCTAAATGTCAGCTGTCGTGGGGCGTTAAGCGGCTGGCGGAATGTGATTGAAGTGGTAAACCAGGCGGCAGACCCGCGTTGAAACCACCTTCCTCTGGAGCGCTGCCAACCCCAGCTGTCAGATCCTACAGGGAGGTACGACCCTGACCCACAAAACCCGGGAATTAAACATTAGTTAAGGTTTCCCACTGAGGTGTGGAGTACTCTTTTAGACATGGTATCTCTCACAGCTTGGCAAACCTCAGGCGTGTACATATGATCTGTCATTTACCAGCACTTCATACGTAACAAGATCGCATGTCTGTACTGTGCCTGGGTTTGCTGGATAGATGCTTATGGTTGAAATATGCTTATTTTGCAAATCTACATCAGTGTTTATTTTACATCAGTCTTTCCTGTATCTGAAATGTAAAGTGTGGTACTTGCAATGTCAAAGTCAGACTCCAGCTTATCTCTTCAGATCAGAAACAAGATTTTAGCATCTTGATCTGTTTGAAAAAGACACTTCAGCCATGTAGGAGACCGCCTGCCGTGGAGACAGATTTCTGCAGCTCGTTCACACATTCCCTTCTGATATAAATGTTTTAGGGCAGACAGAGCGAGAGGCACTCGCTTAGAACGAACGGGTGCCAGCGCTGGTGCCGGCGAGAGTCTGGCTGCCTGCCCTGGAAAGCCACACATGAGTGTCTTTAATTGCTAGACAGAGCAGAATAATTCTTTCATAATCATAATTTATACAGTTGCATTAGTGGGGCCATAACATGCTGACAGAGAGTGTTGGTTATTGAGAGACAGACTTTCTTTCTCAAGGCTTTCTTAAGAGAGAATTGCTTTCGTTGTTGGCTTATTCTTTATAATGGATTGAAGATTGTGGCTTTTTCCAAAACCTATAGCTGCCCTGTCTACTGCCTAGAAAGGCAACTTATTAAGTTGTATAATTAATTTTCAATTAAGGTATTTAAAGATTACTTTTGAATGAAATATATATTTACACTGACAGCTAAAAGTTTGTAAACACTTTCTTTCTTCAAACCTATAGTGTGGCACAATTGTAACTGGCAATTACGTTGCAAATGAAAGCATCTACAATCAAAATCAAAACTATGTTATAATTTAGCATGTTCAAAGTTGCCACTCTTTGACTAGAATTAGCAAAATCATTCTCTTAGCATTTGGAGGGGTTCCCATCTATTCAGGGATCTTACTGGTTGTTTTTCTTCATTATTTGGTCCAAAACATCCATTTATTTGTCTAATGAAAAAATGTATATGTTGGCACAATTCTATTTTTGTGTACAAAAGAAAATTCAAAGATTTCAGCATACACCTTGAAATGGAATTTTTATTTAAGATTATAAGAAGCATTTCAGTCAAGTGTTTCCAGACGTTTGACCAGTATTGTATTTTCTTCTTTTCACACAGACTGATACACATGGCATTCTGGGGTTTTTCTTTGTGAAAGACACATGCAATGCTGCCTTAAAATTGGCTTTAAATGTATCTTAATGGAATAGTTCACCCAAAAAGGAACATTTTGTCATTATTTACCCACCCCAAGTTTCAAATATATAAATTTCTTTGTTCTGATGAACACATAGAAAGATATTGGGAAGAATGCTTGTAACCAAACAGTTCTTGGCCACCTTTGACATACCTACGATGACAAGATTCTGGTTTTCTTTCTCCCTCTCTTTGTTTGTGGCATATCTGTGTCTTTGATTTATAAAGTGTTACAGTATATTTGAATCCTGCTTTCTAAAGGATCTGCGGTATTCAGCAGTTTCAGAAGTTTAGTAAATGACTAGTGTACAGTATATGTGTGCCATGGTGATCTTAGTTTCCCTCCTAAATGATTGACTAGATAGAAGGTCGGCCCTCCTAGGGGAATGTCCCTGGCCCCTCCCTTGACCCCCTCTTCTCAGAAGGATGGTTCTGTCTGACACATCTGCTGCTCTGAAGGATTGGAAGTCACATTCAGCAGACTTCAAGGTGGGAACGCAAGGTTCTCTCTCATAACTCACTTGATGTTATCCAATGACTGAACATAACCCAGAGGAAAATAATCTCTTCTAAGAACAATAGAAGCAAATGTCTCTGTTTGCTCTTGATTCAATCTCATTGAAGCCTATGAGACACAACTGAGAAGATGATTTCACTATCCTATGGCAGTCCTCAGTATATCCTTGACAGAGGTTCATGTGAGGCTGTCTTAAATATGTCGTTTTTGCTATCTTCACTGTTATAAAAGATTGTTTTTTCTCCAGTAGCTCCAGCCATCTGCTCTATCCATTAAGACCATGCCGATGCCTCTGGCTCCGTGGGTCAGATGGATTTGTCGGGGTTGCTGACTACAAGATTACTTTTTTAACTTATTGAATGTTCCCTCTTCATGGCTGAGGGGGCTTGTTTGTGCACATATGTCTGTTCTGTAGCTCTGCTGTGATGAATGGCTATCTCTCAGGTGAGCTGTAGCTTTCCTCATTCAGGGGGTAAAGCAACCTGGTCACTGCGTTTCCAAAGACTGGGGGTAATTTTAAAAAAATATGCTTGCTGAGGAATCTTTATAGTCATCCGAGCTGGAAAATGTTTGCGGATCAGAGCTATTTTAGAAGTCAGACGGTCTTATAACCCTGCAGTTTTACTATAGGCTTTTAGGGTCCCAGTCTAGTGATTTTTTTAAATTTGGTTTGAAGATTCAGGATGGTTCATGCAAATAACCATGTCTATTCATGTCTCAGTTTTGTGAATAAGGTGAATATTTAGCAAACCTAATTTGCATATAAAGGAAGTGTTTTTGCAAACACATTTATCATCTGGTTAAACTGGATCGTAGGTGGTCAATAAGACTTTAAAACATCTGACGTAAGTGTCACAATTGTTTCCTGATTTTGCCCCTTAGCCCTTACTTTATAGGTTTGTCATGGCAGGAGCCATCTGCCTTGTTAAAGTCCCATGAGATGGATGACATTTAGTCAGTCAATACAAGGCCAGCTGTCCATGGTTACCTAATCTCACACACGCTCTCCCAGTGATAAAATCCCCCCCAGACATCAATACAAATGCTGTTAATTCTTCTGTTCTGATTGACCAGAAAAATGGGCATCGTTCCCCACAGGAAGCTGTTTAGTACTGTGACATGACAAATCTATTCAGGGCTGAAAAAACAAGATTGTACATGCACAAGTGTGTGTTTGCATGCGTGGGAACATTGAAAAAAGGCTTCCTCTGCTTATCCTTTAAACCCATAACAAATATTTACAAACAAACTTAAACCTTTGCGTGATTTCATGTCTAATCCACATCGCCACCCACATCCTCACCTTAACAAGCAAATAGAATTTTTTGCATGGGGAACAAACAGGAACATCTGTTATGCTTGAATAGCATTTAAAACATCATAACCATTCTAATGATTTAAGCAACGATAACAATTGCATGTGGATTTAAAATTACTTGTATGGTTTTCTGAGCACACAAAAATCTCATTTTATATCAACGATTTTATGCAGAGATGTTTTTTTACTGGTTTCACACACTTAAAGATAGAAAACAATCTTGCATCATTTATTCACCCTCATGTAATCTTAAACCCACGACTCAATGGAAGTCAATGGGGGTCAGTGTTGTTGGGTTACCAACATTCTTGAAAATATCTTGTTTTGTGTTGTGCAGAAGAAAGAAAGTCATACAAGTTAGAAATGAGGGTGAGTAAATCATAAAGGAATAGGTCACCAAAAATAAAAAAAAATCTTTCAAGTTGAATGATTCTGAACAGAGTTTGGTTATAACAACAAACTGTTTATGTGCATCTTATTTATTGGGGTAGTGCTAGGAAAGCTTAAGGCTTTTGTGTCTTTTAAAGCATGCAAAGAGACTCTGGAAGAACAGCCAAAGAAGCTTTATCATCTCTGTGGTTTTAAGAGACGGCAATAACAAATATGTGCCCTTCATTTTTCCTGCGTTTCCATTCCTTCCTGCTCCTCCTCTCGATTCATAATTGCACTCTGGTGTTCCAAATAAATGGACACACATTCCAGGCATCTCAGTTCGTGAGAGGACAGCGGGTTTTTTGGAGCACAGATGGGATCGTGTTCATGTGCCGATCCACATCATCAGAGAAACCGTTATGTGTGACTGTTTTCTCAGTGTGTGTGTGTGTGTGTGTGTGTGTGTGTGTGTGTGTGCGTGCGTGCGTGCGTGCGTGCGTGTTTGTGTGTCCAATGGATTTGGATACAAATGGAAAGGGAGAAATGATAAACATGCAGCTTACTATTCTAATTACCCGTTTTTTTGAAGAAAAATCTTTTGGAGAAAAATACTTATTTTTGACCCACTGGTCATGTAAACCAATGGCATTTTTGTGGATGTATGCAAGTTCAGACAGGTGTCCTAGCAGAGTTAACACAGGTTTTTTCCGTCACATTACCAACCGTGAACATGTTTTACAAAATCTGACAACTTTTTATCTACATTTTGCTGTACAAAATAATGTAGCTAACACTTTAACTAATGTTAACAAATACAAGCTTATTGTAAAGTGTCACCGTACAAATATATTTTTTGAGGCTACCGTATCCTAAATTAAAGGGACAGTTCACCCAAAAATGAAAAATCTGTCATCATTTACTCAACTTCGAGTTGTTCCAAATCTGTATACATTTTTTTGTTCTGATGAACACAGAGAAAGATATTTGGAACAGTTCTTGGCAACCATTGATTAACATAGTAGAAAAAATGACAATGGAAGACAAAAGTGGCCCAGAACTGTTTACATTCTTTACAACATTCTTCGAAATATCTTCTTTTGTGTTCAACAGAACAGAAATTTATAAAGCAATTTTTTCTCCTATGGTAGTCAATGGTGGCAAAGAACTGTTTGGTTACAAGCATTTTCATTTATACAGATTTGGAACAACTTGAGGGTGAGTACATTTTAATTTTTGGGTGAACTGTTTCTTTAACTGTTTTCTTTATACACAGATCGAACAGTAATCTTGCTTTGTTAGCGCTACAATTTTTATTCTCAGATCTAGCATCACAGATATGTCTTCAAAGCATCCTCCTGAGAAAAGAGCTTGTTGAAATGTTTTAATTACTGTAATTAGTGTTTGGATGTATAATTACAAGCTTTTCACATTCTTGGTGAAAGTGTTGTATGTCTTCCGTGCCCATGCTGTCATTGTGCGGGAAAAGCTCCAGTCGCTGCCACAGACAAAGGTCCTCTTCAGCCTAAACTAATAAATAACCCCACCACAAGGGAAGCCGGCAGCTCTCTTATATTATTATCAGAGAGAGAGTAGGGAGGAAGTCTGTGTATCTCAGTGTAGAAGAACAAGGAAGGGCTGGAGTCTTGAGGCCCAGACAGGCTAGAACAAGACGGTAAAGAAAATATCGTATTGGAATCAAGTGTCCTTACAGTATGCGTGGGCGACTAGATTCCACACAGCGTGCTGCTTTTTCATTGAGGGTAAAGAGAGGGAGAGAGAGCGTTAGAAAATCCCCTCAATAACAATTCTTCCAATTTTTGGGGTGGTGTTTTAGACTCGTATAGACAGAATGCCAGGGGTGCGGCTATAAATGCAACTACACATTTTCAGAGACACCCTGGTCTGATGACCTCAGCGAACGGCTGCAGCACACGTTATGCAGAGTGTTAATGTTTAGGAAGGAAAGAGCCGGCGGTTTCTCGAAGAAACATGCAAGCTTTTGTGTGCCGCACATGCATTGACCCCACGGTCCCAGGGGCTGTATCAGTTTACCTTCATTAAATATGCAATTTTCAAGAATGTTAATTGCTGTCCTGTGTGTGTGTGTGAGAGGTTTCATGAGGCAGCTTTGATTGATGTTGGATGGAGGATGGAGGTATCAAAGATCAAGGGTCTTTTTTGGAAGCTTTTGTAGTACTTTATGGATATTAGATGGGTGTTGGGGGTTTTCTAGAACCATAGATCCAGCATTAACTTGTGTTGTTGGCATTATAAGTATCAGTTTTCATGTTTCTTATGCAGAGACCTGATCTGGAGGTATAAACACTGAAGTGTAAACACTGGCATTTTCTGCTTTGTTTGTTTGAGTGCTTTGGCATTTGGCTCAGTCACTGGTTTAGAGTTTTTGGCACAACTACAATCTGTAGCTACTTGCATTTGCAGTAGCGCTTGGTGGATACTAAATTTAGCTTTGTTCAATTATTCTTACTTTATTCTAGATTATATGGTTATTATTATCATAAAAACTGATAAAATATTATGTTATTGGTGCATTGTTCAGCTATTTTGGACATGATTTTTGTCTTTTGTTTACCACTATTAAAAGACACCGTAGACGGTTTCATCGGACACACATGCTTGGCCCAGAGTTAACTTCCGGTCTGTGCTTGTTGATCGGTCTGGCTGGTGACTAATATTTTCTTTTATAATAATCTTATTAAATAAACAATTTGTTGAATGGGTCGTGTAACTTTGTCGCATTTAAGTTTAACCAAGTAACGGTTCTTCTACTGGTAACCCAAAGTAATACTGGCTAGACATACTTTTAACTTGCTAGCTAATGTCATTTACTTATTTTATTTTGGTTATTATCAGAAATAATCTATAGGGACTCTATTTTAGTCCCTGTTAAGTTTTGGGCCACAAAGGTGTGCATGCGCAATAGCGTTTGTTTCTGTTTTGAAAAGTCTGTTAAAAAGAGGATATGCTTGTGATTTAAGTATACTTTGGCAAATTACATTAAGCAATTAATTACAGTTTATTGAGAATTATTTTGTTTTTATTTAAAAACATTCTGGATCTCACACATGCTCTGAACTTCCGTTTTCTGCTGAGGAGCAGGTGGTGTTTGACATTTCTGAAGATTAATTGTTGAAGAATCTTCTCATGTTACTGTAAGTTATGCTTTGGTGTGCTGCGAATGCTTTATAGTGAAACCAAATATCAGCAAGGGAAGCCGTATTTATTTGATTTCCTATAGTGATGAACTGTTAGTGGATCATTGTAAAAGCAGTCATGATAAAAGCACACTGATAGGAAAAACATGATTCTTTTGGTTTCTGCAAAAACTCAAAAACCTTGCCTCTGGTACATTTATCTGCAGGTGAAAAAATTACAAACACAACTTAACCGTAACAGGTACCTCTAAAAAAATGATGGGTTATTTTCGACCCATTGTTGGGTCAAAAAGAGACAAACCCAACCGTTGGGTTCTAAATTAAGCTAAAGAAATTGCCGTGTTGAAATTGAAAGCGAGGCAGAGGTGGAAAGAAAACCGGACGGACAGATAGACTGCAATGGTTTGGACAACCAACCTGGATTTATTAAAACGATTTATGATCTTAAATGTGAAAATATAAGCGTAGAATGCAAGTCACACAAGCTGTTTTACTTGACCACTTCAGCTGTACCATCACATATTTGTGAATGTTTAAGCTGCTGTAAGCGGGTTTCATTGGTGCACACTAAGCAACTCTTACGTTGTTTTAAAACTCATCATTTGTTTATTCATGTCACACACACACACCCGATGGTAGTCTAAACCTTTGCAGTCTAGCTGTCCTTCCGGTTTTCTTCCCACCTCTGCCTCGCTTTTGATTTAAACATGGCAGCCAAGTGAAATCAGTCTATGCAGGGTTGTTTCAACCCAAAATGCTGGGTCAAATGTAAACCACTTGCTGGGTTTATTTAAACCAATGGCTGGGTTCGTCCCTTTTTGACCCAACGCATTTCAACAATGTTTTTCCAATGATGACAGAATAAGAATTTTGGGGTAGGATTTAGTAAGCGAGTATTTCTTTTTGTTTAAATTCAGTTTAAAAATGATAGAAATTGTTCACCCGAAAATTGAATTTCTTGTAGAATTTTCTCACTTCCATGTCATCCCAATTGTATATGACTTACATTCCTGTGAATAAATATAGTCTATCTGAGGAAAGTATTTATACATTTTTTATACATGTTTTTAGATTACAATATGCATTGATGCAGTTATGTTAATGATATTATTGGGAAATATGGAGATACTATGCTGTATTTAGAGACAGTGTTATCAATGTTGTGCTCTGTTCTTTCTGATATGGCGGTTGTTTTCATTTCCTGCAGGATTTCTGTTCCACTTCTTATCTCCTAACAAGCGCGTGTGGTACATATGCAGTATCCTCCGGCACATTTGTGGGACCCCCCACACGTTAATAAGGGGCCCACCCATATGACAGGAACGGGGTGACAAAGCTGTTTTCTGTTTCTATAAATGAACCTCAAATCTCTAAGTCGCCAAACCGCTTCATGTGACAAGCCAAGTGCCGACTGTTATTGGCATAAAATATATCCAAGAAATCCTCCAAGGCGTGCAAAAAGTCATTTTTAACGCCTCGTCTTTTAAGCAAGTCCTCATGTTAACTTAGTGGTGTACAGTACACACGCACACACATGCCTTTAAAGTGATAGCAGAGTTTCTCCCGCAGTGATTTGTTTCAATTAGCATGAAGCTCTAATGCAGACCACATGCGTCAGGGCTGTGTGACAACGCGACTGAGGGACCGTCTGGCTTCTTCACTCTTCCACAGTCACATCTGAGGACCTTTTAACACCAGTGTCCTCTCCAGCACTTTCTTTTCTCAGACCTGTGTGCCGTCTGTGAGCTAACAGCGGTCATTGTACTAAAGCAGCTACCAGTTGTACTATAAAAGCTATTTTTTAAGCTTTTATTCCGACACTTATCAGGACAAAGCATTGTAAAGCAGCATGTGTATACATTGGAAACAGGAAAACAAACTAAACTTTCCTTTTTTGTCTCTTATTCTCATAATTAGTCTCTGGAAACACCCTTACACTTTCAATAAAGTCCAAAAGTGGGGATAAAAGAGTGAGGTCACTGGATAGAAAGTGATGACAATATCTTTCTTGGGAATTAAAGGGTTATTTGTAGACATTGTGGTGTCATAAAATTAAAGTGGTTTGTGTGGAGTCTCGAGTGCTAAAGCTGATGTGCTCAAGTGCTCAGTGTTTGATTTTCCCATCTGAAAGGATTGAAATGTCTGGTGACATGTCTAACAGGGCTGTTCATGAGGGAAAGAGGGAGACCCTAAAAGAGATTGATGGGAAGATCTAGTGATTGATAATTTTTATTGACTAAAACATTGGACAAAGTACAAAAGTCTTATCATAGCGCATATTCGTTTTATTGAAATGGATTGCAAGGTCTTCTCTCCTATAGTGAACTTTTAAGGGGTGGATTCACTGTCTTTGCATTGATCCAGTTGTTTTGGTGCACTGACTATCATAGCGTGCATCAATGCAAAGCCCCACAAACAGGCCCCAGTCACATGAGGGCCAGAAACATTCAACTGCCTTCTCTAGCTGTCATTGTTTTCTCTGGATTAAGTTACGCTGTTCCCCAGGCGGGTATGCATGTTACTATTGGTTTCTGATCCTAATGGACGATTTCCACTCTTACTGGAGTCAACGCACACACTTAACATACACAAACATAAAGCTCAGAGACTTGCTCTGTACCCCTAACCCTCAACAGATGTGATGTCTAAACAATATTTTAGAAAAGTAAAAAATAGTTCAAGCAGCAAACAATATTCTTTAAGGGGGGAATTTTGCTGCCTGAATACAAAGGTGTTCAGGGTGGTCAATTGAGCATAGATAGTTATCTTATAGGCTTACATTGTAAAAAAAAGTACCTATTTCATCTTTAAAATCCATGCAACTTTTGATCTAAAGTGTATAAGTTAAACCAAAAGGCTCTTGAATTTAAATTATATTAAACCGTTATTAAACTTCTTTATAATCAGTTTAATATGATTTGAGTATAATGTTGTAAAACTTGTGAAAACCAGTGACTTGTAAAACCAATTCAATTTAACTTAGAAATGTAAGGCAGATTTTGAACATGTTTAAGTTTTTTAAATATTTTAGTAGAAATTTTTACAGTGTAGCATCTGAAGTCAAAAGAGCACACTCCTGGGCTATTTTAAGGGATTTCTTTTGCAATTTTATCAACCACCAGGTGAAAATAATATTGCTGATTGAACTATAATAATAATTCTTCAGATTTGAGGTATCATGCCATAGCGCAAACCTGAGTTACAATTTGCCTGAGTTACAATTTATACACCACTAAATATAATATATAATCACCGTCTCCTGAATGGAAAATGTGTAAACAACTTTTTTACCAAAGGCCAACAAACACGTGTTGTGAAGCGTGCCAAGGAAAATCATACAGCTGTCAAATAATGTTCCTTTTTATTTCTTTATTTAAATTCACAATGTAACAACCATATTAAAAGTTGTTATTGTGTGCAACAAGATACGAGTTCATTAGCAATGAATGGAAACAGTTGCTTTCATTAAAACTACAAGCTCACAGCTTAATCTGGGTGCCAAGCACATTAGGTTTAGCGGCTGACTTTTTCGTCCAAGAAAAAGCTTATGAATCATGTCTTTTAAGCTTCCAATTCTGCTGGAGTGATAAATCTGAAGTGTGGCCCGCGGACACACAGTGCGCCCTCATGAAGGTGCAAGTATGTTGTTGCCCTCCCTCGCTATAGGGTGTGTGGGATTTACACCATGGTGAGCGTGTCATAACAGATTTGGGCGAACACTTCCTGGCGTGTCACGTCTCAATACAAAGACAGCAACATCTACAGATGTGTGAGTGTGTCTATGGTTAAGGAACCTCCCCTGACCTCCACCCACGCTGTCTTCTCAGAGCACCACCCAGAATCAACCAGGTGTTTAAATATGATATTTCATGATATTTTCAGATTGTTATGGGGTTGTACTGTATTTTAAACTACTATACGTATGTTTTTCTCTACCCTCCAGCCATGTACACAACGTTACGAAGCTTCCTGTTCATCACTTCCTTTGTGTTTACTCTACAGCTCACTGAAGAAGGGGAATATCCTGCCGCCGCATGCTTTCTTCCATCCATCTCCTGCTCCTTCACCTCTCCAAGGGTCTACACAACAGAAGAAAACCTTGAACTGACCCGTGAAAGCTCTCTCTTTCAACCCTGCTCCAGATCTAACAGAGGCTTTCATGGAAGGCCCTTTCCCTGTCACCTGGAGCGAGGCTGGTCCGCTCTGTGGACGCAGGGTTTTAAGTACGGCACTTAACCGCAGCACTCAGACAAACACTGGGGGTGCGGCACGGATACGGAACATCCGTCATGGCCGACTAGCGGAAAATAGACCCCTAAAGTCGAATTACTCTCTTCTCTGTCAGGAAGGAGTTAACCCAGCGAAGACGGAACATTAGGGGCAAATGTTAACAGAGCGTGTAATTAATGTCATGAGTCCCCCTGACCAATGAGGCCGACCGTGGGCTCTAGAAGCCGGCAGGATGGGAGTGTGCAGGAATTCATTCAGATTCGGATTTGATCGATAGGTAAAGGCATCAAAGTCAAACTGTAACATACCTTTGAATAGTTCAGAGAAAAGTAAACAAGATTATCAGACTTCGCGCAGGACACCTTCCAAGAATTTCGACATGCAAGATATCACATGCAGTTTGCTGAACTTTATCCAGGAAAGCAGCACTGTGTTTTCTCTTGAAGTTTGGGAGCTTTTATCAGTCCAAAATTCTGCTCGGCATAGCTGCATATTAAACAGCAAAGATGTTCCGATTAGGAAACTAATTCAAGACAGAAATGTAAAAGCATCTTTGATTTGAAAGAAAAAAAGCCATTGTTCTGCACATTCCATAATTTTAGTACAGAATTCTAAAATGCTGTAAATGCAAATGTTATTGCCTATGTCATTATTTGCTTGTTAAAGTTTTTGCTATAGATAAAAAGGATTAGCTGAATTATTGCCAATATTTTTGCACTATACAGGACTGTTGAGTCGCACCAAAAATGAATGACGTTGCTTTTGAAATGAACAAGCATTTTGAGACGAATTATGTTGGAGCTTTTCTCTAAACTACCTTCACTTCTCTTCAACGTCACCATTTTCACAATAATTTATAACCAAATGGTCTCAAGGTCATTTCTGGTAGATTTATAAGGTTACTACCATTCACTCAGGTGACCTACCAGCATATGTGAAGTTCACCACATCATTCTGTCAAGTTTTGAAAAGGCGGGTTAGTGTTTTGTTTCTTTAAAATAAATGTTGCTATATATAGCACATCCATTCATACATTATGAAGTGTGGCCTAAGTGCCCACACACTTTTGAGGCTTCTGTATACATTAGTCATTTATTCTAGGAGTGACAGAGATGTGATAAGCTTACATGGAGAAAACATTGTAGATGAGACCTGCAGGGAAATTGACATGCTTTCATTACATAGACAAATTAAGCATGTCTGTGTCGCCCGGGGCTAGACCAAACACAGATAGTCATCACACATATGATCACATTGGTGTAGCGTTCCATGTACAGAGAGAGGGGAACTGCTTTTCCTCTTTTAAAGCTGTCTCGTGTGGCATCAATCACACCAACAGCTGCTGGAATTTATCTCACCTTCTGCATTCATTTCCCAGAACCTCTGGCACACAAGGTCGGCTACACCAGGCGTGTATTTATATTTTTTATTCTCCAACATGTCTGGGTAATGTACTCAAATAGTTGACTCATTGACCGCCAAAAGTTTACTGATATAGAGGTATCAGGAAACGGCAAAAGTATGTCCACATGTTTTATCTTTGGGGTGAAGCTGGAACAAATTCTCATTCCTCATGGCAGACCAAAAGTTCTGGTTCTGAAGTTGAGATTTTATTGATGTATTTACAGAGTATGCGAGAGCTCTTATCACTCCAAGCGTTATATTTGGCAACAGGATAGAAATCCTTACTTTTCTTCATGTTTTTCCTCATTCCCACCTTTTTTTCACTTGCATCCATCTCTGGTTGAGATTGTAGAATAGTTCAAGTGTTAGTTCTTAAACTGGTGATGTCTGTTGTGTGTTCACAATGCTGTTACTTTACATTTGGGAAATGTTTGTTCAGCCGATATATCGTGAGGAAATTTCTCTGATGTTTTTTTTTACAGTTTTATGTACAATGAAAACATACAGTTGACTGAATTTTAGGGAATGTATTCAAGAGCTGTTTTTTAAGTACTCAAATTTGCCCTGCCTATTTACAATCATTTAATAATAAGCAAGCCAGATAAATCAACTTTTATTCCTAAAGAACATTTGTCAAACCTTGTACTGTTCTTGGCTGCATGTTATGTCCACCACTGCATATTTTCTAAAGGATCTTAAGTTTATTTCTGACTGTGTCTGTGATGATTTCTGTCTGATTGTAACCATTTTTACTGCACATGTCATCATGAGTTGTGCACCGTGGGCTTTGCCAATATCTGTTTTTGCAGGATGAGCAAGTTAAAGTCTACAGTATAGTGGACATGACAGCAAACCTGCAACTCATATGTGAGCAGAATGTCTGTTTCTCATTTCACATGCAGAGGTGGCGTAACAGCCAAAAATGGACCGTTTGATTCTAAGGGTGAGCGCGATGGAGGTAAACGAATGTGAAAATCTGAATCGTCTCTCGATCTCTGGTATGTCACTGGCCACCGATAATGACGAAAGCCCGACTCTCTTGTCAATGGTGGTTAGTAGCCCTGCCACATGAGAGCATTCCTGAAACCCTGCAGTCCCACCACAAGCTCATATTTATACTGTGTGTGGTAGAAACTCCACACTGGAAACCACAGAAAACACATGGGCCAAACATAAACGACGTAAACACACAATATGTGCAAAACCTCACCATCAATACACACATACAAACTCGGTCTCGCTTCATCTTTCTGTTATGTTCTTTCTTCTCTTCCTTCTCCAAACAGACACCCAGACCATGTGGTAGAAGGCAAGAGGTTTCAACGTCCTCCATGCTAATGCAAAGAGATGTGTGGTTTCACATCGAGTGCAACTATAAGGTTGTTGCCGATACTACATCAAAACCAGTTTTAACCCGTAGCCTCTTTAAATGCCCCCAAAATGGCATCAACGACCATGTCGTGTGGAATTAGTGCAAATCCCGGCCTTAGGAAATTTAATTGACCCTGCTTTAATTGGGTTTAATTGCATTCACGGAAAAGTTCCTCTTCTTTACGATCGCCCGTATGCCGTGTCATGAGACGGACTTGCTTTCGCATCAACCTTTCCTTGATATAGACGTCCTATTAGCAGCCAGTAATAATTGTGGGTAGTCTGTCCTTTGATTGTGAAGTGTCTCGGTAGTTTTAGTGCTACTTGGCTATTATCATTCTCCGAGGTAACACGCAAAAGCCCCTTTTATGTCTTCCCTGAACTTTGGCCAGCTGGATGTGTTTAGGAGAGTTATAATGTAACAGAGGTTCAAAAGACTTCACTACCTTCCATTTACCTCTCCTGCAGTTCGTGTTGTGTTGGTTTAATATGCTTCCATAGGGGTCTGGTCCTTATAAAAGCCAGATGGGTTAAGAGAAGAGAGCTGGAAGGTTGAGATGAGAAGGAGAGGGCGCATTGTTAACAACGAGGATGGAGCTTTTATGGCATGTGTCATCGAAATGAATGGAAGTCGATGCCTTGTAGCTTTTAAGTATTTTTCATAAAATACTAAGATCACAATAAGCCATTATTTGAGTGTAATAAAGAACAAAGAAATGTGTTCAGAGCTGTGAGTGGTTTGGTTTGGTAATGTTGTTGTTTAATTAAAAACGTTACAGACATCAGCAGCTTTCAGCTCTATTAGGTTGGAGTTGCACTGCGGGACGTTACGCGCTTATATTTTGATACAAATCTGATTTTCCTACAGCCGGTTTGCATTCACTTAACACAAAATGACCTTTATATACCTTACATTAATGTTTCTCTTAAGACTGACAGTGTGAATGTAGAGCAACTGAGATCATCCTACAGGAACTGACCCTGGAATCATTCACATAACTTACTTATGATCTTGTAAACTCCCTTCGCATCTCATTTAAGTTAGTAAATATTATTCTCATGAGCTGCGTTTCACTTTAACCATGTTTCCTTGGAGACATGGTGGGATACTGTAAAATTTTATGGATGCGGGGAGGTGTGACATTGACGTCTGTGCCTCACCTTCATTATAAAACTCTGGACTGGGCTGAAAATTAAAGGAGAAAGAGGAAGAGGGAAGTCAGATTTGAAACGAACTGGGTCCCTGAGCATTTTACTGGAACCGCTAATACTCTCTGGCCTTCCAATATGGCTTAGTTTTCAGCCAAACCCCTACTCTGAGACCACCAATGCAGTCATTATAACCATTCTGTTTTTCTTTTTCCTGGTTAACAGGCAAACAAGGTTATGTCATATAGACCGAGAGGCCTTGCTGCCAAGCTGAGAAGGTTATGAATCCTACATGTAGTTAACAAATGACATGAGTAGAACTGGCAGCCACTTCCACCAGTTCCTCTTTCAAGCGGCTCTGTATGTTCTCCAGTTGTTTTGAGTGATGTGTGCTGTACTTAAGGTATTTTTGACTAATTTGAAACCCTAGGAAACTTCATCACAAGATAAGGAGGCCCGGACATGTTTTCTGACATGCACAATGGCTGAAATTCCTGAGGAATTGATTGAGTAAAGGGTTTAACATGATTCAAAGTGTCTCCAGGTGGTACAGTATGCTGGGAAGGGTTTGGAGCAGATATTTTGTTGTCTGGTCAGACAATGACCTGATGTGAGATGGATCTACGCTAATCGCCAAGCCCAACAGCGCTGACAGTGAAAAGAATGAAGAGTGACGAAGCGGCTGCTTCACAGCGCCAGGAGTTCTTCATGTGTGCTCGAGAGAAAGCGCTCCGTATTTACTCAGGTGTGTTCCTCTGCTTGGCGACTGTGCTGCAACAATATTGAAAACAGCCTGCTGAACAACCTGAACGAGGAGATGAAGTTTCATATTTCAATACAATTTTTCTTTATTTAAAACACTAGTCATGGAAGGTCTGCAGTAATAGAAATTGCCTCACAATAACACAATCTTAATTTGTATAATCATGTAGGGAAAAGCCGATAGTTGCGTTTTAGAATCTGGTGGCAGATTTTTGGCTTGATCCAGCTGTTCATTAGTTCAAGAAGTCAATCCTTTTATTAGATAAAGATATATGTTACTTAAGATATACACTACTGGTCAAAAGTTTTAGAACATTTAAGTGAATCTTATAAAGGTCTAAACTTTAAAAAGGTTCTAAGCATAGGGTGACTACATTGAAGATGCTAAAACATAACAAGTTTGTGTTTATTCCAGTCCAGTGTCTGTTGAATTTCAACAAAAACAAACCTCAGGAGTGATAAAGTCATCTAACAGCAATGTGAAAGACTGACAGCATGACAAGACACATGAAAACTTTTTAACTTTCCCTAAAAAAAAAAGAACCTTATAACCACGCTACTTGATTTCGTCTCATATAGATTTATTACTTTTTCATCATAGCAGTCACAGCTATTGTGAACTTCTTCAATGTAGGGATAAGACTGTGTTTTACAGTCATTTCGAATGGCACATTTTATCCAATGACATCATCGTCTGGATTGGACTTCAATCGAATGCGCTCTGCAGCTTTGCATGCCCCACACAATGCAACTGCAGCCTGCCAATAAAAATACATGTTTGTTCTGCTTCTCCTCAGAGCTATCCAGACCATTACCTATCCTGTTGGATTGAAGTTTTCCAGAAGGCATAATTTGTTTTCCAGACGGACTTATTTTTAAAAGATATAACACATTGCGTTGTGTACCTGCTTTAATATCTCCAGTAGTCTCACACAGCCAGATAAGTTGCCTTCACTGAATATACAGAATTTAGGACTGTTAAACTTAAATTTATTTGTATAAATACCATTGTAGCATGTTTTAATGGAGTGTCACATATAGTTCTATTCAGACAAATTCTGAGTGTCATGATGAGAGACGTCAGATCAGCAAGACATAACCCGACAGAGATGGAATGTGGAGATGACTGATTATGTCAGGGTGTGTCGTCTTATTGAGACATGTTTGTGTGTCAGACACAAACTGTGAGTAAGGCCACGGCTTCTGTCTGGTCCTTGATGAAGACCACTGCTGGTATGTAGACCTTGCCCTTTGGGCTCTTCTATTGCTGGATGTGGCAGACTGAAACCAGGACTCCTTTCCTCCGGTGGCCTCGACGCTCCATTGAGAGATGAAGACATTTCAAATATTTGCTTTGCCTGAGATATTTTAGGAAGGAAGAGTAGAAAATGGTAGACTGCAGAAGAGTAAATACCAGTAAATTCAGGCACAAATCACAGGACGTCCGCAGTCTGTCGGTTTATTTGTGTTAATTAACTTCATAGCTGTTTTTACTGTTGCGTATGCTTTTAAGTTTGAAGTGCTGAATTTATTCTGGCTTCCAGGGTTGTTCAGGAATCGATACTCTAATGTGTAGCGTTGGCAGGGATGCTGAATGGACTTTGACGTTAGGGAGGATATTCCTCATCTGTTGGCCATTGTTGGAGATAATGGAAGCCATATTACATCAACACTACATCATAGGCAGCCTATGACCCCGTCTCATTTCCAATGATGCCATTCTGTGGCACTCCCAAGACGCAATCACGCGTGCTGCCCAGTGGGATGTGCTTTCACCTCAAACCCAGCTCAGAGTTGGCAGACGTCCCTCGTGTAGACGAATACTGTCCGACGGATTTGAGGTGGATGCAGTCAGTGTAAAAATGTACCACAGGAAAGCATGTTAAACACAACTCAAAGGCATATATAGTCACTTTGTCTGTGACCCTGTGCTTTTGTGGTGCAGTTGTCAGAGACCCGGGTCTGTAATCTGCCAAATAACTAGAACTCTGGCAGATATTTGCACACTTTCTCCTTCCGGACTGGAAACTGTGGAACTGTTGATCTGTTTTGTATTTTTTCTTAATGAGGCATGTTTACAAGATTTGTTTACAATGATATAATCAAAGCGCTGCTGTAATGCATAGAGACTTCGCCCTGTCTGTGGTTGGCTGTGGTTAGATGCAGATTTTGCAGGCCGCTCTGGAATTTCAATAGATCAGCCTCGTAAGCTTCCAATACATTTTGTCAGATTCATTTCACATTACAGACATAAAGACACTGAAGTGAAGTCACAGAACAAATTGGTAAAAAATATGTATTTTTAAACAAATTAGGACATAGACTGAATTTTCTGGGTGTCCAAACCATGACTATAGTATTGTTAGCATCGTGGACTGCCAGTTGATCTACTAGACCACATCAAACCTATAAACAGAAACAGTTTATAATAATAATAATACTTATAAAGTATGTATGGTTTGAACATATTGTGAGTGACTTTGGATTAAAATGGCTCTCTTTACAGGGATAGTTCTCCCCAAAAAATGGAAATTCCGTCATAATTTACTCACCCTCTTGTCATTTCAAACCTGTATGGCTTCTGCAGAACACAAAAGATGTTGATTTTAAAGATTGTTGGTAACTGAACAACGGTGGTACCCATTGACTTGCATTGGTTTTGTTCGCTTACCACCATTCTTAAAATATCTTCTTTTGTGTTCTGCAGAAGAATGAAAGTTCAGAATGACATCAGTTAATGATGGAATTTTCATTTTGGGGTGAACTATCCCTTTAACCACATTACTTTAGTAATAGTGATCTGAGCATTGTGAAATGTAAAATCAAACAAACATAATGATGGTCAAGACACATACATACACCTGAAACAGCAAACCCTGCCAAAACACAGACTTAACATTCGGCGACTCTCCAAATTAAGATACTAATTGGGCCAAATGTAAGTGTACTCTAATGTGCGTTTTCAGCACGGAGGTCTGTGTTACTTGTTAGCATTTACTGAGTACATAGAAAGCAAGACCTCAAAGCATTACGTATACCCCCCAGACCGCAAAGTTATTAGTTGTGTTAGACGGTGTCTATAATGGTTTAACACCAGGGGCCTGTGAAAAACAGTGTTTTGTTGGTAATTAGAGGGCAGTGATTTCGCCCTGTGGAGAGGCAGGCCACCAGTGAGATCACTTCCCCTCATCTTCTCACCCGTAGTCACGGCCCCTCCCGAGCCATGAGTCAACTCTGCCAGTTTAGCCCATGCCAGACAGGAAGCCCCATCTGCCCACCACCCGAGCTCATCATTTGCCAACGGTGCATGGTGGGATTTCAGGTAAAACTGATTAAAGTGAAACAACAAAGGAGCGTGAGCCAACACCTGCTGGTTCTGCTGCTTGATCTTTAAATTGCTTTGGATTTTTTTCACACTCAGACATACAGTTGCAGGAAAAATGCATGGATTTCTGCATGAATAGGAATTCTGATGAAGTTAAAAGACTTTTTGATTGAGATTTGTTGATGTGAATGAAGTTGGAAAAGCTTTCAAAAGTAGATCTTTAATAAAAATAATATAAATTTTTTTCTTTTTTGTACCAGCTGGTAAAGCGGTGTTGGCAATGCTGAATGCACTGCAATCCATTTTGCATAAAAGCATCTGCCAAATGCATATAAATGAAATCCATGTACAGTACATTTCCAGTAACTGTATATTGGCTCTATGAAACAAATTGACTTTAATTGCTCCTAAAAAAAAGTCAAATTAGACAATTGGTGTAATATAAAATGTAGAGCTATGAAATTAATGTGGATATAGTTTGCTCTTGTGAAATATGAAATTGAGATGTTGAGATTTTTCCTAGAAATATTATACTTCTGTTGAAATATTTGTGATTTATTCCTCAGGGAATATTTATGCATGCTCATAGACATTTGCTTAAAATGCATTCAGAGTAATGTAATGATATTGTTATGGAGTACAGGTGGCTTATATGATTACTCTCATCCCAGATGTGGCAGACTCAATGATTCACTGCCTGTCATTATGGATCGATTTGAATCATTGTTAAATGTTTTAGGGGTTCCACGTGTGTCCCGGGGACCGCATCTCTGCGCTGTTTACGCTACAGGAAAAACCGTGGTCGGATTAGAGTTGTCTGCTTCATCTCATGCGCTTCCACATTACTGGAGAAGTCACTTTTAAAGGATTTTCCGTGAGCCATCAACTGCAGGTGCTCTGCGAAGATCAAAAGAGCCAAAAGTAACCCGGTTCAGATCGTGATCTCAAATAGTCTGGTTGTATCCTGTCATGTACATTGTAAAAATGCTTTCTGTCTCCAACTGTGATTTGAATCCGTGGAACATGAATTCCCTCCACATGTTGTTCTGGCTCACATGCTACCGGCCCTAAAAGAGGCTCTTGTGGAGGAAAAGAATGACTGTCATCTGACCCCTTCATCAAACTGACATGTGGCTTATTCCAGTTAACAGAACCGTAAGTAATGTTTAAGTCATTATTTTTGCTGCACTGTAGCAATATACTATAAAGACATTTTGTGTTTTTAAGTAACTGATAAAATGCAGGAATATGGTAGGTCTTATATATATATATATATTCAGAAATACTATATATGGGTTTAATAACTACACATACAGTTTATAAATGAATTGGAACTGTGCTGTAATATGGGGTCACCAGTGGAAAGAGGCAATTACGTTTGTTACGTACCGTTTGTCCGTCTTCCATCAAACCCACCAACTGAGCCATGGCGGAGCCCAGAAAGTGAGCAAACACAAATTACAGTTTAGGCTTTCTTTTAGATTCCGTTTCCATAGTTTCATTGAAGAAACTCTCTTAATAAACTCAATAAATATAAAAATATATCTCAAGTGTTGCAGGCCCAAGTCACATCAAGCCTGTGAAGTTTGGACAGGAACTTGGAATTTCTTTTCCTCCTGGCATATTCCAGAGCACATATTGCCAGCTGTACCATAGTCACACCCTGCTGACTGACTCCAACCACCGCAATATTCTCCAACACTGATGTCAGGATTTGGAGAATGTGAAAAGCGTCTCCCAGAAATCAGTGCACTTTATACCTTCATTGAAAATGAGCCAAGAGTGTCTGTACAGGGGGATAAGCCTTTAATCTTTTAGAGGTGGTAAAATACACGGGCATTTAAAATCTTAGCTGGGGAATAGCTTTATCATTTGTTGCAATTAGTAATGACTGCATTACAATGCTGATTTGTACAACATAACGTGGGACTAAAGGCCGGTTCACACTAAGAACGACTAGGGTACACACCAACTAGCAATGTCACAATATACAGATATTAATAATAAAAGTGATATTAAAAACCATGATGATATTGCGCTAATACTACTCGTATGAATATAATAAATAATTCAGCACCCTTTTAAACATTTGCAAGTTACAGATATTACAGACTCTCTCTCTGCTCCCCTGGATATTTTTAGTTTGATTTATGGGCTTAAAAAGAGAAAAGACTAAAACAAAGTAAATATATATATATAATTATAATTATATATTAAAGATATAATTAGATATAATTATTTATTAAATATAATGACATCATGATAATATTGTTGTTTTGAATTCTTTTGGCCATGTAGTTAAAACCATGTAGTGATATTGTGACAGCCCTAACACCAACGTACAGTTACGTTTATTAGAAACTTCTGCACTGCATTTTTACATTTTAAATGTGCATGTCCTTTAAATTATACTGTTTGAGATTTAGTGTTTTTACAAAAATTACTCTCAATGCAAAAATAAGTTTCTTACAAAATACGTAAATCAATATACATTTACTTGAAAGTGACCTAAGATATTTAATAAACTTGAATTTAGTTTAACCTCTTTCTTAACTTAAACATAAACTAAATATCTAAGGGCACTTTCCTTATCTCGCAAATGTATCTTAATTCATTTTTTTTTTTACATATTTGTACTAAAAAGCAGGCGAAAACTGCTTATTAAGAAATTCATTTTTTGCTGTGTTGACAGTGATCCCAGAGATACTGTTCCACTGTATCATTAAAACATCATTAAATTTAAAACAACTTTTTAGATGATGTTTTTGGTTATAACAGGCCTTTGTGATATCTTTATTTAATAGTGTTTCTTAGAGTTTGTGCTTTCATAGCTCTGGAGACTTTTTTATTGTTGTGCTCCACTTTTATTGTTGTTTTAAAATGTGCTACACTACCTGATTCTCACTTGCTTTATAGTAACTGGCTGTAGCTGGCTCTAAAGAACAGCAATGCAGCGCAAAGCTGATAGGTAGTTGAACATCAGAAGTTTAAAAACGTTTCTTTAAGTGAAACCATGTCCTGGACCACAGCATCTGGTGTCCTTCGAGGGGGGAATCCCACACCACTGGTCTGGCGTCTGCTGCGTGGCCGCTCAGTAACACCACTGTGGACCGCAGTCATTAATCTTTGGGCTTTCAGGTTAGGACCTCCTGCTGAGACCAATAAACATAACGCAAAGCAAACACATAGTTAAGTAAGGTCAATGTGAAGTATAAGAATTTGTTTTTCTGAGAGACATTATTACTAGGTGCTCTAGTGACTCGAGGCATCATGGATGTGGTCTTAAGAAATTCTTGGGCATGTTTACATGAAATGAGGGTGTGTAAGCAAGACTACTATATAAATTGTGGTTTGCGTTGTTTTCCAGATCTTGTGTAATGCTTCTAATACACCACAAGTATTTAAAGCTGCCTTAAAGATTAAACAGCGGCTATGTATATAACTTTTTACAGTAAACAGTGATTGATTGAAAAAGTTTCATTCCAGCTGCTCCAGTTATTACTCTTCAGCGGTTCAATGCACGTTGGTAAACACAATTCTTTAGATATAGGCTAAACCATTGTGCAAGAAAAAGCATTAAGGCGTACCACACCCCGGCTTGGCTCGAGCCTTCAGGTATTTATATTTCTGTCTCCAAGTTGAGAATAAAGCTGTTGTCATTGCTGGATTTAAGGGACGTATAGCTACAGATCTCAGTACAGTCATACAGTATACATTCCTCAAACATCCCTCAATCTGAGAAGCGTTAGACAGAAGTGTTAGACGACTGAATGCTCTTCGGTGTCAGATAATGTCCGTTCTCAGATCAGGGAACATGAATAAATGACTGGATTTTCTGGTTGGGTTGACTCCAATATAACCCACTCTTGACCGATTTGTGTTGAGTAAATATTTCACAGATGCCTCCACACTGGATGTCACACACGAGTGTCTCCACTTGGTATGTTAGGATCCTTTTTTCCAGGGACCAACAAACATGGTTTGGAAGCACAAAGAATGGGGCTGGATGTCAAGATTGTCACTGCCTTTTCAAAGTTAAGCTAGAGATATGGGCTATGCTGACAAACTAGATCCAGAAGGAATAAATAAGAAACGTCTTTCCGTGTTGTGACATGTATTCACCATCGATAGAAGGACTGGTTGAATGTGAATGAGCAGTGTACACAGTAGAGGCTTTACCCGTCAGCGTCTGCTTTACAAGACACACCCAAGCCAAGGATTGACTTCACTGTCACTTGATGAATTATGGAGGAATGCTTATAAAATATATGTTTTCTACTATTCTAATATGAGTGGCTGTGGTTTTGGTCTAAGCCTTGATTCTCCAGAGCTTATGTCGCAAATTCCTTGACAACCCTGTTGGGGAAAAACATCTTAAACTGGTCTAAAGCTAATTTGCTGGTTTAATCTGGTCTCCCAGCTTGGCTACATGCCCTTTAGTTTCTCAGCTTGACTAGATGAAGATTGTGCCCCAAACCCCATAAAACCAGCCAGCACGGTTCTAGCCAGGCCCAAGAAACCCGAAAACCATGTTATGGCAACGTGAATTCACAATCTCTGTATTATACTGAATAATCTCTTGAGGTGGTCCAGGTGTTGCACAAGAGTCACTGTTACCATTCCTTTCTTCCTCTCTCTCTATCTTCCATATTGTTGCATATATTGTCTGTGGTTGTTGTCAAATTCCTCTATACTTCTGTCAAACATTCCTCTCCTCTCCATCGCCTACTCTTCGTCTTGTTTCTCATTAAAAGTTCAGGGGGAGAAAGCGGGAGAGAAGAAAGCTTGTTTGACGCCGGCCTGCCCGGGGCCTTGCGCTCTGTTGTGGGAAGCAGCACGAGCAGCTAATGGAGGGAGGTCTCACCCAGGGTGAGATGACACCCACGTTTACAGTAAGGCCATCAAAGGACCGAGGTACTGTATCACACACACGCACACGCACATTTGGGGCATTGTTTCTTTATGACGTCAGGACTATAAATGGGAAAAATCATGACCTTACGGACCAAGAGGGTCACTCAGGTGACGGGGTAGAGAGGAGCTGAAATGCAGTGAATGTTTTCTTTATTGCTCTGGCTGGACTGTTTCCCGACCTCCTGCGTTTCATCGTGAAACAGAGCAGACCTTCTTTACATGAAAAGCAGCAGTGACAGCACCTGGTTGTTATTTGGTCTAATGGACTGGGAGCTTAACTCACTGGCGAATGTATCGACTTGGGGGGCTTGTTTGTTGCATGCTCACCCGTCATCTATACATCTCTTATTTGTTTCTTTTTCGGTCATTATAGATTAACAATTTTTTCTTTTGTTTTTATTGTCAAGTGAAGTGTGTACATTTCTGGTTTCCAAATAAGTAAAAACACCCGTGATTATGTGGCGCTATTATTACACTTGCACAATAGGCCAGGTTTATTATTTATTGTATATTATATAAACAAACTTTATTAGTAACTTTTATTATGTTTCTTTTACATAAGTTGCTTTTGAATGTTTATTCATGAATATGCTCTATATCACGTTGGAACATCTGTTATTGTTTTCTGTCATCATTTACTCATCCTCTTGTTATTTAAAACCTGTATGACTTTCTTTCTTCTGCAGAACACAAAACAAGATATTTTAAAAAACGTTGTTAACCGGCACTCAGTTACTTGCATTGGTTTTGTGTCCATGCAATAGAAGTCAATGGGTGTTGCTGCTGTTCGGTTACCTTTCCTCAGAATATCTTTGTTTGTGTTTTGCGGAAGAATGAAAGGATTGAACAGGATTGAAATGACAAGATGGTGAGTAAATGATGACAAACTTTTAGGTGAAGTATCACTTTAACTCTACTGGCGTCATACAGGTACATGACATCACCATCTGCAGGTGTGGTGCCGTCTCCCACGCACGCACGCACACACACACACACACACACACACACACACACACACACACACACACACACACACACACACACACACACACACGCACAGACATACACCAGATTATTCCAACTAGTTTTTGTTGATTATTCTAGTATTTCAGTTTAGTTAACTTTTCCTTTTGCAATATTTTTTTGATTATCTTCAAGTACAAAATCTATGTGTCATACTTTCCAATACTCGTAACGTAAGCCCTTAATATCCCTCCCTGTGTTTACCTCCTACACTTTTTTTGCTTTTATCTCTTAAGCTTCTCATTCTACATTTTGTAATTCCTTCATGTAGTGTGTTTTCTCCAGTTAAAATAGGGAGTGGTCAGAGTTTGTGCCATGGCCTTATGAGGTATGGTGCTCAGAATCCACCAATGACTCGCACATACAGTCCCCCTCCTTCCCCGGCCGCTGACAGACAGCAGATCAGAACATGTACACGGATATACATACTTCCCTCTCAGTCGAGACTCGCTCTTCTGATGTGTGCATCAGCATTCAGACACACAGAACATCCACCTTCTCTTTTTTCTTCCACACCGTGTTCCTCCCTCTCGTGTTTTCGAGGCCTGTAGAGAACGCTGACATGAGATTTCCTGCCAGTGTTTTCCTGTACAGAGACTATTACTTCATTTTAAAATGTAAAAAAAAATTGGCACTGTGTGCTTCCATCATTGCATCCTTTAGGACAGAGCTCCGTGCGGACGCAGCTCGTATGTCGAAAGATCGGTCCGGTCCGGTTGATTATTCCCTAACCTTGTTCTTCCCTCTTATATCCTGGGAGAGACCGTGCCTCTTTCCATTGTAAAGTGGTTTAGATTACACAGCCTCATTGTTGATTTCTGATTCTTTCATCCTCTGGAACCAAAATGACAAACACATTTCTCTTTCAACTCGCAGAACCAAGTTCATTTGTCATATCTTGCTTGGATCTCTCTCTCTCCAGGCCTGCCATGAAGATATAGCGACTCAAATGGGAAGCGGCTTTGCTGTGTAGTCAACAAGGTATCTGTGTATCTAATATTCAGCATATGTTTTAATGTTCTGGCTCTGGAGGTCTTCATAAAATGATTTTTTTCTCATCAAGTCAAGGACTTGCGAAAGTAAATCCAGCAAAGATTTGCCTGTAAAACATAAAACATAAAAAGCCAAAAGATTCTTAATGTATGTGTTTATTCTGGTGTTGACAGAACAGAGAATGCATGTGTTTAAGTTAAAGAGGGATCTAATGTGGCATTTCAAATATCAAACCGAAGCCGCTTCAGAATCAGAACTTCAAGCGAGAGGAAACTTCTTTTGGACCCGTGCCTTTGCTTGGAAAGTGCAAACAAGGTATCCATGTACCTATATTCAACATATGTTTTAATGTTTTGACTCTGGAGGTCTTTTATAAAATTATTTTTCCTCATCAAGTCAAGAACTTGTGAAAGCGAAAACAGCAGAGGAACAAAAACAAAGATGTGCCTGTAAAACTCTGAAGGACAGAAACCTCCGGCTCAGCATCAGTACACGCTTGCTTCTTTAAATCAAAGCGCCGACAAAGAGACCAAACAGTGAGTCAGATGCTGGAGGTAACACAATTTCCATGCAAATTCTCCATGCTTAATAAATCCAAGTTGCCGAAAACCACCCTTCGCAAGTGGTGATGGGCCGGCTCGCACGCCTCTCTCAGAACTGTCTTTCCATTCCCCTTCTCGCTGTCTCTCTGTTTAATAGTTGAAACTTGAAGAAAAGGATCAATAAAACATTACATTTCATCATTTTTTCCATTCTTTAATTTTCACCGCAAAGCTGACATGTTTTAAGAGGTGCAACCTAATATTGCCTGAACTCCAGGACCCACCACAAAGATCTCTGGGTAACGGCGAGGGGAGGAAGTGCACAGACAGGAAAACGGGCGTGCATGGAAAAGCACACTCTGCTTGGCTGCAGCACGCCCTTAAGTAACAACATATGGAGACGCTGGATTCTTCTTCTCGATGTTCGTGGGCTGATCGCCCGAGCTCAGGACCAGAGATGGGAAAGTTGTCCTGTCGCTCCGGACACTTGGCTACCCGGAGTCCATGTCGAGGGACTGATAAGACGAGCCTTTCTTAATTCCTTTCCATGTTCTCATCTCGGAGTAGGCATCACAATGGGTATGATTCATGGCGTAATTCCGCCAGCTACTGACTTGGCTCCCGCTCGCATTTGGGAAGAATGTGACCTCACAATACTGTTCTTTCAAAGGCCTGTGTCCGTCTGTTCTTCTCCCAGACCGGGCCTGAAGCACGCCTCTGTTCCTGAAGAGGGCTAGAGGGAAGTGGGGAGGAAGAAAGAAATAGTGGAGAGAGTGAGACAGTGTGTGTGTGTGTGTGTGTGTGTGTGTGTGTGTGTGTGTGTGTGTGTGTGTGTGTAAGGTGGAATAAACTCTTCTGTAATAGCCAGGGCTGAGGATAGCAGGTTGTTCTCATTTTAAAGCAAAAAACAAGCATGTACAGCATAATTCTTATCACTCACGGTCTGTACATGACGTGCTGTAAATACCATGTATGTCATAATGCTCATAATCATCTATGCACTTTTAACACAAGTCTGGTCAGGTAGCTTTTAACATCTGTGATTGCTGGCTGTCGTATGGGCTGTTGCAAATATAAAAATGTAAAGATTTTATGCCTGGTGTTAAATCACAATTACAAATATATAACCATTATAATTGCAATGATGAGAAATTATTGAGCTGTATTCCAAAAAATCTGAGCATAAACTTTATTTATGTTTGACGTTAATGTCTTAATTAATATCTAAGTAAATGTATCTTGATTTAAGAATGTTTAGATATTTGTGCTAGACAATAAGACAAAAACACCAAGTAAGAAATCAATTTTTTTTGCATAGGTCAGAAATATTAGTATGATATTGCTTTATCCACGCATCTGGTTGACATTTTCAGAAGGATGAACCAAAAACACTGAACTGTAATTTGTAGTTGTCAGTCTTGATTTTTCAAAAAGTCTCCTTTTACTCAATTTCTTGATCATTGATGGTTAAATAGCATAAAATATCCATTCTTGTCAATGGGCCTGACCGTTTTTCAAAATGGTTCAATTTAGTATGATTATACTACATTTATAGTAAGTTTCTCAACAAAAATAAAAGAATAGTTTGGCATGAAAGCAAATAGGCCTTTGTCCAGACATCCCAGCAGTCAGATCAAAACTCCCACAAAGCTTATTATAATAACCGGCCCACCCACAACAAACTTCCACAATTTTAGCAGGACTTCATAGTTTAGTCCAGTGTTTCTCAGTCCTGCTCTTGAAGAACCCCAGCAGGTATCTCACGTTAGAACAATGAGCCTGTATTAAAGATCTGATGAGTTAAATCAAGTCTGTTAGATAATGTGTGGTAATTTACAAGAGCAAAACTAAAGAATACTTCTTAAAAAAGGGACTTAAAGAGTGGGGAGTATGAGATGATGATGTGATACCCTATTCTTTCTTTTTTTCTCTCATCCTCATCTCATCAATAGGCCACCAACTAGGATGCACAACTGACCCTACTCGTGTTAGTATTTGATTCTCCAAAACCTCAAGCCTTTATTGGTTAATCATAGAATCACCAGCACATCATAGATACACTCATAATGCACAATAGACAATCTCTCCAGTACCGTGGACGTTCCAACCTGTCATTCTCTATCTGGGTCACCCAAAACTTCTGGACAGTGTTGTGTCAAGGCTTCACCCACACATCCCCCTGTAGTAAGCCAAAACCACTACATGATTTGTCATCAGCATCTACTTAGACTGTGCATGTAAGATCCCAGAGCATTCATTCATCTCTTTCTTATTTTGATCCCACATACAAACAGCTCTGAGTCATCTCCTCCATCCTTATAATACACCATTCAAATTGCTTGTGCAGAATGTTCATTATTTCATTATTTATACACAGCAACTCTATGAGCACCTTCAATCAGTACTAGACCAAACAGATGTTTTTTTAAGAGCGAGCCAAATGGAAATATAAATTGCATACCCATTTAAATTGTTTGTTTTTTCCCCCTACAGTTCTCGGAGTACCGAGAAACTGAGGCATTTTGGGCGGACAATACATTGGCAGAGGAAGAAAGGGTGAGGGAATCATAAGAAAATGGCAATCGCTCAATTCCATACTGAGTGCACGCCCCTAGGAATTGAAACACATCACACAGTATCAACACATCACACACACTCCATTTACTTGCTTAGTCACTTTGCTAAGTAAGCTGATTTCCTGCAATTGTCTTCTTTGGAAAATGAAAGAAGACTGGCCCTTGTAGTCTAAAAAAGCAAGATACATAGTCAAAACAATAGCAGTGTAGTCTAGAACCTGCCAGAAATTATGGGGGGGGGGTATTATTGGCCACCAAACAATATTGCTGTTAAGCGATATTATCTTAACAGTATTATTGTTTTTAAACTGAAATGTCTCTCAACTATTTACAGTTGTAAAAGGGTGAATAAGCTGTTTTCAGTGATACAGTCAAGGTTTTTGGGTTACGCTGTAAAATTTTTAAAATCTGGGCTTTCAGACAACTGGGGGTGGAAACAATGTTGGACGCATGTCTGCTTTTCAGAAGTGATGACTCCAAGATCCGTCTATTCATTCTTGACTGGGCCAAGAATGAACGTCTGATATTGAAAGTTTTATGAGAGGTAGGTTGCTTGGATTCACACTATATCTGGTTACGTTAATGACAACAACATTTCTAATAAATGATCTTATAATAACGATAATCTTGGATATACTTTATTTAGAAACTGCTTCAGTGAAAAGACTTGAATGTTCTTTCCTCCAAGACATTTTTTTGTTTATCAATGCTTTACTTTAAACTGCTAGGAAAACTATAAAGTCATTGTAAGGAGTTTCACATGTGGAATGCTGTCATGAGAGTTTAAAGTCATGAGAGTCCAGCACACAAATATGAGGTCTGTTACAAAAAGGTTTCCAAAAACAAGTGTGACTAAAGATTTTTAGATGTGTTTAAACAAGATTATTAGTCAGTGAATTTCCTGTTAAACAAAAAAGCTTGAAACATTTTGGGGAATTTTTGTTTTATTTCAAAAAAGATCAGATGGTTCAAGCAGTGCAAAACAGGCTAGTTAGTCTCATACAGTAAAGTCATTAGTCATTTTCATGGAGTTGTACAGATAAAAATACAAATATAGTAGCAGATGATGTCATTTAATACCCTTCATGTTTTTTGTTTTATTCTTGAGAAAAGCTTGTCTGGGCTTGTTAAACGTCTGCATCGGTGTGTTTTATAGAACCCCTGGCCATAATTGCTTGTAATGTAACATACAGTTGAGCTGGCAGATGACATATGAACAACAAATTCACTGACTTTTTACAGTATATGCTCAATGATATTATATGTACATAGCTCCATATTTCACATATAGTCTCACCAAAGAAGTATATGTATTCAAAAATTTATTATATTCAATTTCAAACATTTTACGTTTTTTTGTCATTACTATTTTACACAGTGAAACAAAGTTTGATTTTTACAATGTGGCTAGCACATCCAATGAAACTGCACAACATAAAGTAACTGTTGTTCAGCTTCCATAAAAAGACACGCTACACCCTAAATAAATAGTTAGGACATGGGACAAAGTCTCTTGCCGCATTTCCCATGATTACCCGGTTTGAATTCTCATGTTAGGGTTTCTGTCATCATTTCTTAGACATACTGAAATATTTTTATCTGCAATGCAAACACTTCATGGGCAATGCTATATGTGTGTATTATGTACCATAATGGCATGTCATCACTTATTCGGTGCTGTTGGGGATATTGACCTACGCATTTTGCATTAAATACATAAACGTTTAGCAGGAAGTGCATCACTGCGCAGTCATGATTCACCGATTTAATGCTGCACATCTGTTGCGTCGATCAATTGTGCATGTGCTGAGTCAGTGCACCATGCACTGACCAAAGGTGCCAAATCGGTGCCTTCGATTTAGAAAGTCAGACCATCGAAAAATACAAAAGAAATGTATGCACATATACAAACAAAGAGCTTTCAAACGGATACTATTGGATATTAAAGGACCATGAAGGATGGATAGATGAATGGCTGGATATTAGTTATTTTAAAAATTGCTTTACGTGTAGATCTTACTGCATCCAAATAACATCTATAGTTAAATTTGTAGGCTGTGAGCAATATTGACGTTCATTGGCAAAACTAATAGTTTTACTCAGTAAGTGTTAATTGAGCAATTCAATCCCTCAATAGATTTATGGCAGCTTCCAGATGGGCTGGCTAAGAATCATGTTGACTTGCCCCAAAGCAATTCCTCAAGTGGGTCAAGACCACAGAGGGAAGGTCAAAGGTCAGTGTGCTGCTATTAGTAGTTCAAGCAGTACCTTCATTTCCCGTTGATATACTGTTGCAATTTATATGAACTACATTTGTTCTGCTTTTCACTTTACTAAAAGGAACAGATCACTCAAAAATAAAAATTCAGTCATCATTAACTTACCCTCCAGTACATTTGGATATTTTGTGTCCCACAGAAGAAAGAAAATCATGAAGATTTGTTTGAATCAGCTGAACTATTCCTATAACTATCCTTATAATGGTCCAGTTGACTCTAATGTGATTTGACCTACTTCATATTAAAGTGCAGATGTGCATTTTGTGTGCATATGTATAAAGGGGACGTTGATCCATTTACCCATTTTAATCAGCTTTAACTCAGAGGCAACAAGCTCTTTTGCCTGCAGTTCTGACTATGGGTTGTTGACAAATAAACTGTACCATTTGGTGTGAGAGCAAAAATGTAGAAAACAAACAATAATAATATATTATTTTATATTATAAATATTCATATTTCTAATATAAAATAGAAAGATAGATTTATCTTTATTGTTAGTTTTTTTTTTTCAAAATGTTGCTGTCACATCATAGGAGACATGTGCAGTTTATTTATCAACTACCCCTATAGAGTATGTGCACATGCATCACTATTGGCTATTGCACTGCATCACTATTTAGCATACCAATACCCTAACACCCCACAGCACAACACAGTCACCCCAGAATTTTATAAAACATTTTCTTTTCTATGTACTAGAAGCTGATTGGTGTGTGTCAGTGGGTTAATGTGTCAAAGTCAGTTGGATGGTGGGCCATCTGGTGCTAACACATCTGTAGCATCTTAATACCATAATCCTTTTCTGTCACATGCTCAACCTCACTTTACAGTACACACTCATTGTACAGTATAGCTGAAACTGGACTGGGTGATTTTGTTGAAGGTTTTTTGTTCTGATTTATCTGTACATGGATATCACTAATTGCCCAATTTTACAGTATGCCTGTAGCTGGTAAGAAATTATTTTCTAGTTTATTTAACCATTGTAATTTTACTGTACACTGTAAAAAAATACTGTAAAAAGTAAGATAATTTTTCTTTAAATTTTACAGACAATTCCATTAACGTTAAAACACAATACAATGCAGTGGAAAAATGTAAAATGCATGTTAAACAGCTGCAAAAATATATTTTTTCAAAATACTGTGCCCTATTTTTTACAGATTTTACAGTGTGCATACGTTTGCTCAATAGAGCAAAGATCTTTTTTCTTTAAAAAAGTTTGTCTGGCTTGTGTGGTGAAAGCTCAATGTTGTGTTTTGAGTTTGAAATGTTTATCTCAGTGTGCATTTAGTTTATTGTTTTGATATGGGCAAACTTTAAGGGATAGTCATCATTTACTCACCCTCTTGTCTTTTTAAACCTATGACCTATGACTTTCTTTCTTCTGCAGAACAAAAAAGAAGCTATTTTGAAGAAAGTTGGTAACCGAACAGCAGCGGCTCCCATTTGCTTCTATTGTATTTTTTGTGTGCTGTGAAGAAAAGAAGGTCATACAGGTTTGAAATGACAAAAGGGTGAGTAAATGCTGACATAATTTTTAATATTGGGTGAACTATAACTTTAAGGTGTACTCAAGGCCGCAAGGGACTGTTTCACCCGATACCAAATGTATTCTAACAGGGTTACGTTACACCAGTAAATCACCAGCATCCATAAACTAGAACATTTACGAGCGCTTAACAGTTCCTCACCTGTGCCAGGATCTCATTCACCCGCACTGCCAACCAGCATGCCTGGCACATCTCCTTTAAATCTAATCAATCAGATTTTAGATTAACTGCCTGATGATTGGCTCTCTGTATCTTTTGCATACTGTGTGTACATGGTTTCTGTTGCTTTTACATTTCTCATCAAATACTGTTTTTCCCAGTTCAACGGACAGTTGTGAAATTTGAGAGTGAAAGCTCTTGAGGGCGTAGCGTATATCTGCTTCTTAGATATGGTGGTAAACAACTGTAGATGTCATATTTATCCAGAATTTCAGTGACTCATGCAATGCAATGTGGGGGTGAAGTCCCTTACACCCATGGGAAATGGATCGTATTGTGTTTGAGTGACTGTTTTTTTGCGGTGATGCTGTTTTGTCTTGTATATCTTGAACGTGCAATGATAATTGTGCATGTTTGTTATGAGTGGGAGGGCTATTTTGTTTCGACTGATATCGTATCAAACACTTTTATTGTAACCGATGCTTCAGTTCTGCAATGTTGTGCAGTTATATTCAAAGATGTGAAAAATGTGCAAAAATGGTTGTATGTTTTGTACTTTACTTTCTAGCAGGCAGTGTGCTTTGATAAGAACTCTGAATTGTGATCTTATCCACATTTTTCCCCCATTCTTACAAAAAAGTATTTCCCATGTCACATACCAGAAAAGTAGATTTTTTATAGCAGTGCCTGGTTCTGTTGCTGACAGTCCAGGTAGCGGCGGGTCAGATAATGCCTTTGAGCAACACTGCAACAATAGTTCAAAGGAGAGGCGCTGGCATTTGATCCATTGTCCTGACAGGCCTTAGGAGACCACCACCAACAGAGCATCATCTTACCCAGGCAGAAAGTGAGAGAGCGAGGCTTTCTCCGGCTAGATTAATAGCAGGTGAGCCGTATCGGTGGGCTTGAGTTGGGCGACAGTCAACCATGCATGTTGAGGAGGTTTTTGTTGTGAGGTGATTTGTTGGGTTCAATGCTTTATTTATATTATTCTGGAATTATATTTGGAAATGTATGTATGTTAATGTGGAGTGTGGAGGTTGATTCTTGTATTAGGATCTGTCTTGCACATGTCCCTGGATATCTTCAGGCCTAATTCAATCATTCTCCACATGCTTTGATGTGTTTTGATGGAAGGCCTGTTCGTTGTGTGGTCTTGGTAGAAGTCTGAGAAGGTATGACCTAGTCTGGGTTCTTAAGACCTGCTATGAATCATCAAATCAGATTTTTTAATCTCTCTGTCTCTCTGTCACTCTCTCTCTCTCTGGCTTGCACATTCAGGCTCTCAGGAGGATTAAGCGATCTTCCAGTAGTAATGAACAATGATCATATGACAGGATTAGCCTCCCAACAATGTTGACAGTAAGGATGTAAACTAAACACCTTTTAAGATATCAGGCCAGCGATTATTACCTCTTTGCTGACAGTGCATAGTACTCACACTCACTTTCTCTTGTTAGTTTTTCACACAGAAGTAATAAAGTTGTTTCACACCATATTTTCCCTGTCAAACATGTAGCCATTAAGAAAATCCTGCTTTGTACCGTAATTGTTCTTCACACAATATTTCTCATATGACAGTTATAATGATGCTTTGGCGATTAATAACAGCACACAATAAGAGAAGTAAAGTTGGCTGGCATACAGTTTGAGCCCGTGGGAGCCATGCACAGTGTTCCTGGGTTTTAATTACTGGTGGCTATTCTCAGACTTAACCCAACACTGAAGTCTTGTTTACAATGCAATATAACAAACCCAGTCAGGGATTTTGGTTAGTAGTGGAGAAAAAAAAACTTGTGAGAAATCAGGCACAGCATGGGGGGACAGTTCTCTTCTGACGTGAACGTGATGGCAATTTTATACATTTGATCAGGTTGAAATAGTGTTATTTTTTGCAATCTCAGTTTTGTCGATGAACCAGAAAAAAACTGTTTTTTCCTGGAAATGTTTTGTTTTCTTTTGTCTTGGTCTCCAAACAACAGCAGTTTTTGTTTTCATAAGCAATTGGTCAGTAATTATATGATTGACAAGGTTATCTTGAATTTAAGATAACATCTTTTAATTAGTTTCCGTGACAACCCATCTTTAATAGTAATCTTGTGGAGGTCTTTCTCAAGGTTTTGTTTAGATTTTAGTAATGAGATTTTAGGATGAATTGTGTTATGCATCAGTGTCAAAAATTGTTTAGCTTTGCTGTCACATCTGATATTTTTCTTACATTTCTAGCATTTTTATATGCGTTGAACATGCAGTGGCATTGTAAAATTCACATTCCTGTTGAATATGTTTGTCTCATGTTTCAATGAAAATATCTAAACGTCCTTTTTGAAACGTCCTTTTTCTTAAATTTTATTTTCATTAAATGTTTTGTTTTTTCCCCAGTAAATATAAATATCTAAAAGTTCTTAAATAAAGATATATTTAATTGAAAAGCAAAATGACTGAAGATTATAAGTCTTGTTTTCTGAAAACATTTACATTTATTCATTTGGCAGACGCTTTTATCCAAAGCTACTTACAATTGGGGAAAACAGCAAGCGATTCGTCAAAGTATAGCAATAAGTAAAGAAATAAAAAAAATTAAAAAAATAAATGCATAAATAAATTAAACTAAGCCAGTTTATGTTTAAAACAAACACAACTATCTGCCAGTGGGGTTAAACAGTATATAGCTGAATTAAGT